>CP126894.1:60555000-61907500 GCA_030440675.1 Furcifer pardalis
ATTTAAACCTCAAGCTCTCTGTCAGTGGAGTAACTCTTGGGTATGTGGCACCATATCCAAACCTTGGGGAATTAACATAGTTTTAAAGCAGTGGTGCCCAAACTAAGGCCCGGGGGGTGGGTGCGGCCCCCAACGCCAATTCATACGGGCACGTTTTACTTCCACTTCCAGGAGTGACGAGGGCTTTGTGGGCCAGATGAATTAGCGTCGGGGCCACACCCGGGCCCCCGGGCCTTAGTGACCAGCTCCCTGAACAGGGCACCCCTGTTTTAAAGTCATGTATCATATAGAATCAGGATCTGTTTATTTTTTCAGGCAATTTTAATTTTTTTAAAATTCAACTTGGCATAAAACATAAAGTCAATATACACAAAATAAAAACAAAATATAATGCAAACTGTGTGGCCACCACCAACTTTGGGACCTTGAAAATATCTATCTGTTTCTTCTCCTTCATCTCCTTTAGTTACCAACCTCATTTATATATTTTTTAAAAAACATTGTTTCACACACTGGCATAGGACAAACTCTACAAATTCAATAGGACAAACTCTACAAATTATCCCAATATTGTATATCTTTAAATCCGTGGTTCCTGATTTTTAAGGGGGAGGGAATTCGAGAATGAGTTATTAACAGTGAATGGCCTTTTAGGTTTCCTCCTCATAAATAGGAGTTCACTTATTGAATAATAAAAATTATATATCACAGGGGTGTGGGATCAGGATTTTAGAGATGCTTAGGTGGGGCATGGCAAAAAAATTTTTTTTTGGGGAGGAACCACTGCTTAAAATCTATTTTTTTAACAATCTTTTTTTTACTTTAATCTTATATGTCAATTCATCTTTAATACCTATATTCCAAATTCCTTCATACAATTCAATAAATTGATTTTTTTTGCTGTTATTCTCTCTGTACTTAGCACTGAGCAAAATTGTAATTAATTCCTTTTTCTTTTTACTTTTGCCATTTCAGTTGAATATATCCAATGCCAAATAACAGGGCTATTTCGGGTCAAAAATCAAGGTTTCACAAATAAAATCATGCCCTTTCAAGCAATTCTTGTGTTGCCAAGAAAGATGTGATTCCCTAAGAGCTGGAATTGCAATATTTTGCCATTGCTGGGTGGGGAAAGCAGTTGCTTTCCATTCAGCCATCCCAATATTGCTGAGAGTAGGAAATGCAAGCTTTTCAACCCAATCAGCTCCAAATCTATGAAACTACAAATCTCTTCATTTCCAGATAGGTATGGTGTCTGAGGATGGTGAAGTTTGTAGTCCATCCAACACGTCTGGAGGGAATCAAATTGGCAAGATAAAACATACAGCTTTTTTCTCTTGTATCTGCATATCAATATACAATCTCTAATGGGATTCTGGATATTTCCATCCATAAAATCACAAAGACATTGTTTGAAAGAAAGAAAAAGATCAAACCCTGGACTGCCAAAACGAATCCACTTTCTTGGCTTTGTCATTAGCCAAACTTAAGTCCTCATCGGTGCATGTTTCTGGCAGTACTGTACAGTTGTATGTCGCTTAAAGAGCATAATGCGTTCCACAAGATTGCTCTTTAAGCGAGTTTGCTCTTCAAGCGAAACACCATTGTAAGTGACCAATTTGTGGGAGGGATTGCAAACCCCGGTTTATTTGTTAAGCGAGTTTTTAGTTGGTATTATTTGTTAAGCAAAGCGAACATTCAGAGAAAATACTGCTCTTTAAGCGAGTTACTCTTTAAGCGAGGCGCTCTTTATGCGAGGTTTGACTGTAATTGGCAGACCAGTAGATGAACCAGATTCTGAATCACTCCACAATCACACTGTGTGTTGTGCCAGCAGCCCCCACTTGAGTATGTTGGTCTTACATTTAGGGACTCTGATCCTCAGCCTATTCAGGGTCCTCCAAGTGACATGGGGGAGGTTGAGTTCCTCAGCTATATCCTACTTTAACGATGTTCCTTGCCCAGTGAGCTCTTTCCTTCATCTTCTAATTTGGTTTTGCTCTTGTGTACCCTCAATAATGTTTGTTCTTGCCATAAAGCTCTTTCTGGATCTGAGCTGGTAGACTTGAGGCTCATATCCATTCAGAGGGTGTCAAGGGTCATTCTCTTGCCTAGTTCTCTCAGCATCCACTGCTATGTGTCTCCTGATCTTAGGTGGAGCGATAGCAACAAGAGAGTATATTTTTTTCAACTGGTGTAGGTTTGAGACATTCTCTCACTATACGTATGGCTTCATTAACAGGTATGTCAATTTGTTTTGCATGTGTGGATGTTCTGAGTGTGTGTGTGTCAACCCAGTCCCTATTTTTTATATGCCAGTTCTAAAAAAACCCAAGTAATTTCTATACTCTCTCTCATCCCTCTGTACCCCAAATTCTTTGAAACTCCAACCATAAGTGAACATTGTGCAGAATAAGCATCATGCATCAAAATGAGGACTGTTTCTGAATAAACATGCATTTATGATGGACACATAATTATTTTTCAGCTTTGGTGCACTTGCTAAGACAACTATGTCATACTTGTGTTCAGTGGTGGGTTGTCAAAAATTTTACTATCCTACCATGATGTCATCACAGTGTGGGCGGAGCTAACATCATGATGTCATGACATCGTGGGTGGGGCCAAAGGAAAAAATAATAATAAAATAAAAATAAGTGCACACACGCACGCACGCACACACACACCTCAACCCACCCACAACACAAACCCGTAAATAAAATAAATAAATAAATAAATAAAAATTACATTAAAATACACCCACCCACCGAAACACCCACCCACCTCAAACCCATCACTTATCTGTTAGTATAAGTGCCTGGGCAGCACCATGTTGCAAGATGGATATGGTCATCGTACCAGTTCTCTAGGATAATATGCCTTAATGTAAATGTAAAACATCTGTACCTCCTTAAGGGTTCTCCAATTGGAACAGCAATTGGAACAACACAGGTTTAGCTTATTGATGAGGTAACTCCAAGACTTTGCTTAAAACCCCCAAGCCAGGCCGCCAGGCCTGCCAGCCGACAGACCTTTTTAGGAATTGTGGTAGTACATCAATATAGGTAAAGGTATTAAATACACATTAAAATACACACAGGCACACCACATCCAAAGGTGAGTCACTTACCCTAGGGAGCAGGCTATAGGGAGCTTCAGGCTAGCAGCTTCTCTTCCTCCTCCCCGCTTGGGAGGACAGCAAGGCGGCTGTGCATACACGCCAAGCACTGTAGGCGTGCATGCGCACCAAGTGCTTGGTGCGCATGCGCAGTGGGGGAACCAGTGAAAAGGTAAGTCCCGGAGGGGGTTCCCCCCCAAAGCTGCTACCGGTTCTCCAGGACACTGGGAAAAGTTACTACCTGTTCTAGTGAGCTGGTGTGGACCTGTTGCATCCCATCACTGCTTGTGTTTTTGATCTTCAAGTAATGCCATTTCTCTCTCTGAAGAAGGAGGAGGTAGAGAGATGCTATTTTTCTTTGAGTAAAGGAACAGTGAGGGGTTGGAAACCACCCCCACCTCCAGTCACATCATTCTTGTTGCAGTCCATCGCCTAAATCAGGGGTGCCCAAACTACGGCCTATGGGCTGGATCTGGCCCCTGATGCCAATACATCCGGTCCACGAAGCCCTTATCACTCCTGGAAGTGGAAGTAAAATGACTGGCCCCCTGAACCATGCGACTGGCCTGCAGCCTGAAAAGTTTGGACACCCCTTGCCTAAATTAAAATGGATTGATCTAATTCTACTCTGCAGAGTTTACAGGTGATGGACCAGCTGCACAAAGCACTCAGGAACCTAATACATTTGCTGAAGCACATCCAGGTACAAGCTGTGATAAATGTGCACTGAGGCACACAGATGTTGCCTGTAGTCCTAATTTGAGTGTGCTGGTTCCTATCTACATATATGTCAACACCAGTGGTGGGCAGCAACAGGTTCACACACACACACCAGGAGGAGGGTAGCAAAATTGGGTGGCTTTTGGGCAGGGGGGTGGCAAAATTGGGTGGCTTTCAGACGGGGAGGGGTAGCGAAATTGGGTGGCCATGCCAGTAACGTTGTGTGGATTTCAGCCACCTGGGGCTTAAGCCAAATTTGTTGCCCCCTGGTGGACACTGGTGCCTGCTCCCGCTAGGGCTTCTGGGAATTATAGTTCAAGAACACCCATAGCCCAAAAAGTGCTGCCTGGGGGGCACTGCCCCTGGCCCCCCCTAAGCGACGCCACTGAGCCATGCCCACCTCCTTGCCCTGTCCCATCAGGTTTTGTCCCTGCAAGTGGTTCAAGGTCTCCCTTGCTCAAAAGCCAGTCATATCCGACTCTAGGGTGCAGTGCTCATCTCCATTTACAGCCAAAGAACCAGTGCTGCCTGCGTTTGCAGATGTATACATGGCCATATGGCAGGCATGACTAGATCACCCATGATGTAAGCTCCACCCACAACATAGGATCCACCCACGGTGTGGTAGCAAAAATCTTTACTGGTCAACACCCCGGCAAAGCCAAAAAGGAGCAAAACAAGATGAGAAATACAGAAAAATCCAGGATTGTCTATTACCAACCAGATACAGTAACAGCAACAACTAGAATTCTTAATGTGGCCTTGTTCAAATTAGAAGGGTAAGCCTGAAATATATATATTAAAGGAAGGGCCGCTTACAGTCAGTAAAACAACAGTTACAGTATAAAATCGAATCACAGTATTATTATTAAAATCAGTAAACTTAAACAGCTAAAATACACCTTGTTAAAAACTTCTTTAGACGGTTCAACTAAAATCCCCAAATGGCGGGTTATTTAGAATAGTCATATGAGCCGGGAAGGGGGGCTGCTTCTATCACTTAATCTGTGTTTTGAACAGCCAACATAATCCACACCTTTCAGGATAGAAATGCTGTTATTCTTTGGGTGTTTTACTTCTCTGTGTTTTATAATGTCATTAGGAACTTTAAAAACCCATTAACAAAATGTCCATATGGTCAAGAACGGATACTTTGAGAGAATGGATATTTTAGAAATGCCAGTCTCCATATCCATGTGATGTTTTAATAGGAAATGCATATTTTGTGGGAGAACGTCTATGCAAAAACAATATAAATAGGTATTTAAATCCTACAGACATCCATGCAGTTGCTGTTTCGAGTCCCATGTCCTGCCTACAGCCTGCCGTGGCCTCTCATTTGACTTTGCAGCACGTAAAGGGACTCAATGGCCAAGATCAGGTGGGTGCACTCTGGCATCAATACCAGCAGACTTGAGACTTTCTTCCCTTCCTTTCCTGCTGCAGCTCTCTGTGAGGTCTCCAAACCCATCCGTTCCATGGGTTTTCATACCTTGCGGGTGCATTGAGATTGCAGGGGCATTGGCTGTGGTACAAGAGGTGGGATCCAATGAAAATACACCAAGGGATTCTGGCCATGGGAGCAAAGAGTGTTGGGCATTGTAAAGAGCTATAGATGTGTCATAAACCTAGATGGGCTGGCGTTGACATCATCAAAAACCTGCTTTGGATAAAAAGAGCACTTATGATCATTTCATCTCTAAGTCTTCGCATTTCTTGTTGAGTTTGTCACCGCAGGCTATAACGGCCACCTCTCTGAAATGATAGAAATAAATAGTTACACATAGTAAGGGTCATTGTTGTGTCGGCCAGTTTGTTTCTGACTTATGGGTGAGTTTAGTAAGACTCTAGAAGTCTAGAGGTAAGTCAGATGCTCAAGGAGTAGTTTACAATTGCCATCCCACCCCAATGTGAGTTTCCATGGCCGAGAGGAGATTTGAACCCAGATATCTTGAATACAAGCCTGACACTTCATCCACTACACCACACTGGTACATGGTTAATGAAGGTGACCGCTTGTGAAAGGAGCTAGGCCACTCCCTAACTGTTTTCCCCCAAGATGTTTTCTTTTTTCACAACTCCTGCCTCTACTTCTGATTTTGCGGTAGATGTTCCCTTACAACTATGTATTTTGCTACTTGGTGCTTGCTCAAACCTTCATATGTTCAGAATATGAAAGTGTTTGATATTTTTGCTTTCACTTAAAATTGAAGTGACTTGGTCTGTGGTTTGAAAGAGAAACACTTGAACACCAGAGAAAATGAGCCCCAGCAGTTGAAGAAGTTAAGTGGCAATTGAAAGAATTTTTTAAGCTTATTTTCTTTTTCTGAAAAGAAAATAGAAGCTTTTGAAATGTGGATCTACAGATGGTGCTAAGGATATCATGTGTTGACCATGTGGCTAGTGCAGAAGTGTTGCATCAGATGGATGAAGAATAAGAACTATTTAAGACCATTAAACAAAGAAAACCCCAATACCTTGTGCATTGTGAGGAACAACATGGAATATAGAATACTCCAACTCCCTTGTTGTTCAGTCGCACAGTCAATTCCGACCCTTTGCGCCCCCATGGACCACTGTCTGCCAGGCACTCCTGTCCTCCACCATCCCCCTCAACTCGCTCAGCTCTGTGCCCATTGTGTCCACAATACCATCTATCCATCTCATTTTTGGTCGCCCCCTTCTTCTTTTGCCCTCAACCCTTCCAAGCATCAAGGCTTTCTCAAGCGAGTCTTCTCTTCTCATTTGATGTCCAAAGTACCTTAGCTTCATCTTTACTATTTGCCCTTCTAAGGAGCAGTCAGGGTTGATTTCTTCCAAGATCAACCTATTTGTTCCCCTTGCTGTCCAGGGGACTCTCAAAACTCTCCTCCAACACCACATCTCAAAGGCATCTATTCTTCTGCACTCAGCTTTCCTAATGGTCCAGCTCTCACAACCATACATTGCCACAGGGAATACCATGGAAAATCTCTGGGAAGAGAGGCCCTGGACATAGATGGACTTCATGGCTAAAGAGCCTGAGAGACTGGTGTGGAATGTCCAAAGAGTTAAGAACAGGAAGGCTATTGCCATGACAATAGACAATATCCGGAATGGATATGGCACTTGAAGAAGATCCTTCTGTTGTTATTTTATTAAAGCCCACAATGTTTTTTGTAATATACAGATGTGGAAGTAGTGGGGCCATTTTAAATGCTCCCAGAACTGACCATCCCAAAAAGTTTTTTAAAATGTTACAGTAGGAATTAAGGATCAAAACTTTCACCCAGACAAAAAAAAATGCTACAACCTTTGGAGATCAGCCAGTTCAATATTATTAATACCAGTGTAATACTACCAAAGCTCTCTTTGGGGAAGTTTAAAGCTCATGTTGGCAGGAGGTACAGCTCTATATAAGCTATATGTTTGGTATCATGGGGAGCTGGGAATGAGACCACACTTGTGGGCCACGCTCCCACATTACCGGTGGAATTAAGCAAAATATTAGCAAAGGTGGGCGGAAGACCTTGTAAAGTGTGTTCAGCCAAATGCAGTTATAGCATTCCCATGTCCTCTAGCCCCTGTCTTGTCAGGAACCCCGGTAACAATTTCATAATTTTTTTGCTGAATGTGGTTTGATCTGTTTTTATACAGTATTTGTAAGAAACTTGTAAGTCACTGTAAGTGCTGTCTTTAAGTGGAAAGGCACATTATAAATATAATTAACAAATAAACAAACAAACAAACAAGAGGAACCCTATAAAATTATTCAGCTAAATATGTTAATAGACTCCTTTAAAAACCTTTGTGTTGAACAAGCAAACAGCTTGCTGGCTTCCAAGTGAGGTGAGGACATAGACTGATGGTCTTATATATAAGCTTGTCACTTTTATATTCCTTCAGAATGTGGCTTAGATGGTACTTAGCACTGCAAGGCAAAAAGAAGCCTGATGAACATCAGAGCTTGAAAGAGGGAGATAGGAAGGTTTCACTTAAATGAAATTAAATTTTACCAGTGCTAAATAATGATGGCATTGGCAACTGCTGTTCTAAATTTACACCATTCAAATTTTGGGCATTATTTCCAAACTCTGTTTTCTGAATAAAAAGTAGAGACATCACCCTGCCTACAAAAGTCCGCATAGTCAAAGCAATGGTATTCCCAGTCATAATGTATGGTTGTGAGAGCTGGACCACAAGGAAAGCTGAGCGCAGAAGAATAGACACCTTTGAAATGTGGTGCTGGAGGAGAGTTTTGAGAGTCCCCTGGACAGCAAAGAGATCAAATAGGTCAATCAACCCTGACTGCTCATTGGAAGGACAAATATAGAAGATGAAGCTAAAGTACTTTGGGCACCACGTAAGAAAAGAAGACTCACTGGAGAAGGCCTTGATGCTAGGAAAGATTGAAGGCAAAAGGAGATGGGGGCAGCAGAGGATGAGATGGCTAGATGGCATTGTTGACGCAATGGCCGTAGAGCTGAGTGGGCTGAGGATGATGATGGAGGATAGGGGTGCCTGGGGTGCAGTGGTCCATGGGGTCACAAAGGGTCGGACTCAACTACACGAGTGAACAACAACAAATTTTCTGAGGGAAATACCATACCTTACTTGTTTTAGGCAAATTTCTGAAGTGGTACCTGTGTTAGTCTGTGTGAGCATATCAGAGAGTAAACAAAAGAGACAAAAACAATGTTGTGTACTTAAATACAGCAACAAATACTTAAATGTACTTAAATGCGGTAGTTAGCCTTTAAAGTGCCACAATGTTATTTTATCTTTCTTTGTGTGTTTCATTTCTTCTTCTTCTTCTTCTTCTTCTTCTTCTTCTTCTTCTTCTTCTTCTTCTTCTTCTTCTTCTTCTTCTTCTTCTTCTTCTTCTTCTTCTTCTTCTTCTTCTTCTTCTTCTTCTTCTTCTTCTTCTTCTTCTTCTTCTTCTTCTTCTTCTTCTTCTTCTTCTTCTTCTTCTTCTTCTTCTTCTTCTTCTTCTTCTTCTTCTTCTTCTTCTTCTTCTTCTTCTTCTTCTTCTTCTTCTTCTGTCCTGAGAATATAATGCAGTTGTCTTTCATCTGCCTTCCACATTGCAGCATCACATCCGTACTGATTCAGTTTTGCGATTCACTTTCTGGTCCTGAGACCTTTTGGCACACAAAGTCCTCATCAGTCCTGGGCCAGTATTGATGAAGCTGCTGCTCTCCACCAAGATGAATTCAAATGGGATTTAATCCACTTGAGGACCATCACCTTTCCCTATGGACTTAGGCACCCAAGCCGTTAGTCCTCAGGGTGGTCAGGTTAGTTAACTGCCGCCTGACACTCGGCATTGAGTCACTGGCAGTATGGTCTACTCTGTTACCATAGCAGGTAAACCTGGCCAAATTGGTGTTTCATTTACTCTCTGAAATTGTTATAGGCAACTATCTGATCATTGTATTTTAGTCAGACACCAATTTCCATAATGTTTGCAATTAATATTTTAGCATTCTGGGATTGAGAAGTTGCCTTTCAGCCTGTGAAAATATGCTTTTTGCCATTTCAGAAAAATGGATAGTAGAGTCAGCATTATAAACTAGGTCTGGTGGCAAAGCAACATCTGCACAGTTCAGTATCTCAATTTACTGCCTTAAAGTTCTGCTCTGTTGTTAACTGTCTTGCTAATTCAGTTGTTTTTTTACCCTATTTTTCACAATGTAAACCAGGTGTACCAGTTTCCTCCCATCATGCAAATACATGTAACCTTCTAGCTTCCTGATCTGTTCCTGTGCAGAACAGTTTGGAATCAGCCAGTTCCTTTACACCATCTCACAGCCTGTCGAGTTGATTCTGCATGCTAATCTGGACATGTGTGGTTTACGCTGCATGTCTTCATCCCCTCCGGTTAAGTACCCACTGGGGGTAGATCCAAGTTACATAGCGTTGCCACTAGCATTGTGGCCAGAGGAGGAACTGGAAGCTGTCTGCGAGAGATAAGAGGCTGAGGTTATGCTCAGACCAACTGTTGGCCCCCAGGGGATTTGCTGCTCCTTCTATAACCTTAGTGCGGCTAAGTGATACAGATCAGCACTATTGTTGATGTATTTCTTCCACTAAGGCAACCAGCAGTCTATTTTCCAACCCTTATAGCTATGGAATCAATTTTTTATCCATCCCAAGAAAAGGAGACAGACCACATTGCCACTGTAAAGACTCACATTTTGTACCATGACATAGATAAATAAGTAAAACAGAAGGGGAGTATCTGTGCATGCACACATATGTGCACAAACAAACAGAGACTAAAAAGTCATTTGATGAAACACCGGATAAAATTGGGCAGGAGGTTGTGGTTTGCTGTTGAATTGCTTCTAAGTTACTGTAAGTCTTGTGAGAGATCCAAGGAGTGGTTCAGTTTGCCACCTCTAACTGAGTTTCCATGGCATATAGACTAACACAGGGTTGAAACCAGGTTTCCTGAGACCAAGTCCAATATTCTATCATCCAGGACATCGTACTGCCTTTTGCTAAACCAAGTATTCACATGTAAAAATGTGTGTTTCAAAGAACTTCATAGGCTTCTAGAAATCACAGGTCTCCTGTTATAAAAGCATGCATGCTAATGATAATAGAAACCTTTGACAGTATACCATCATGCATAAGGATGTGCATGGTGAAAATCTTAGTATTTATTCTATTCAGCTTCTTTCAAAGGGTACCTCTTTTCTTTTCTTTTTGCCTTAAAAAAATATGTCACTCATTTCATTTTGCAGTAAAGGACAATGCCTCTTGCTGGTAATTCATTTTGTGCTTTCCCCTTCTATGTTTACTGGCATTCCAAAAAACCCTCAGACCTATTAAAAACTACTCAAAAAAAAAAAAGAGAAACAAGGCAACAGAGACTTAATCTACTTCAAAAGCAGACAAAAACACATAATGAAATCTCATCATCAGAACTATGCGAAATACTCACTTATTTTGTCTAAAGTGTAGACCTGTGATGGCGAACCTTGGCACTCCAGATGTTCCTGGACTTCAATTCTCTGAAGGTCAAGCCCCCTGTGAATCCACACAAATGGGTTTACTGCAATTCATCCAGCCTGCGCTGCTCTCGTTGCTCCCGGAAGTGGAAGTAAAACGCACCTGTCTGGAGTGCCAAGGTTCACCATCACAGGTATAGACCTACCCAAGCAGCACAATAAAGACACTCTGGATCTGAGCAGCATAGTAGTAAAAAGGCAAGGAACAACCAGCCAGGGGCTGCCTCACACATAGAGACACACACTCATCAACACAACACAACACTAGGAACAATAGGAGATAAATGCTACACATCCCAGTGGCACACTAGAAGTACCTGTATCACAATATCCATCCCTCTGGATGATACCCCTCACCCCACCAAAAGCAAAGAAACCTTCACCAAAACACACACCTTTAACAGAATAAATATCTAATAAATAACCAAATACTTTAACAGTTTTTTATAAAAAAAAAACCCAGCCAAACAAAGAACGTACCACATACGCATACACATATATTTTGGGGAAAATATAACAAAATTAAAAACACACACACCCTAAACTCCTCTAAAAAGCCAAGAAATTCAAGCAAGCAAATAAAAGCAAAAAATAAAGCCCCTCCCCAAATAAATGAATACGAAGAAATTTATCTCCCTCCAATGCACATCATGTGATGCCTTTGCATCTCTTCTTTGAGTCCAACAAGTAGCAGCAGACAGACCAGGTAGACAGCAAAAATGAAAAGAAACAAAGGAAAGGAGCAGAGTGGGAACATAAGGAGAAACCTTCAAGGAAAATAAGCAGGCAGAAATCCAAAAAATAATCCAAGGGAGACACACTGGCAGAAGTAGGCTGCCTGACAGCAGTAGAAATAATCCAAAGAAATGTGGGTATTCCCTCCAAAATCAAGAAAAAGTCAAAGATAGAAAGGGTCCAAGATAGAGGCACAGACACAGGTAGACAGCAGTCCAAGGTGGAAGGCACCTAGAACTCAGCATACAGTAATTCTATTCACAAAGAACAATGGAAGCAAGGAACACTCTTGATTTGCTTCCAGGTTCTTTTGAAGATTCAAAATTCCTGTTCCCCAGATGTTTTAATTGCCTGGTGATAGCCCTTGTGATTCTATTACCCTATTTTCTGAGTTATAAGACTCATTCCCCCCTTTAAAATACACTGGGAAAATGGGCTGGGTCTTGTACTGTATATAGTGACCTATAGTGGGCTATTTCGGTAATAATGGGGTGTGTCTTATACTCCAATGCGTCTTATATGCCAGCAAATATGGTAAATGACAAGGTTCTCAGGATAATATTAAATTGAAAAGGGTGAAAGGAAGGTAGTACAAGAACAGGGGAAGTGTAAGAAACATGAATTGTTCTTGCACCCTTAAAAAAATCATTTGTATTTTAGAGGCCATCATTCAGCAAGCAACAAAAGAATATGAAAAATAATCTTTTTCATGTTTTGAGACATTCATTTAAACAGAAAAGGCTCGTTCTAAATCATGCATCTTCTTTCAAACCCGTGTTTCTGTTGTGATGATGTATCAGTTTTAGCATTCAGACAATAGGAACTTTGTCCTTGAGTAAAATGTTTTTTTATAAAAATGTCCTTCATCTGAACTATCTTAAACACCAAGAGACAGGTTAACATTGTTTAAAAGGTGAAGATAAATCAAATCAATTCAGTTGTGTTTGCTGTGCAAGTTATTTTTTGTATGCAAGTCATGTACCTTTATTGTTTTAATCTGAGTTGTTAGTCCAGGGGTACCCAAACTACAGCCCATGGGCTGGATCCAACCCCCAACACAAATTCATCTGGCCCGCACCACCCTTATCACTCCCCTCCCAGAAGCGGAAGTAAAATGTGCCCGTATGGGTGCATTATCATTCTACTTCTGGGAGCGATGGGGGTTGTGTGGGCTGGATGAATTTGTGTCGGGGGCCAGATCTAACCCACAGGCCATAGTTTCAGTACCCCTGGTTTAAGCAGAAAAAATGGCAGCCAAAAATCTATCTCATCCTGTTGCAAAACATATTTGTTGGAAAACAGATTGAAACCCATGTTTTACTTCCGCTTCCGGTGGGAGGAACCATGTGACCAACCTGCTGAACCATGTGACTGGCCCGCTGAACCCATAACTGGCCCATGTCCCAAAAAGTTTGGGCACCCCTGTATTAGGCTTTTCTGCTGCTACTAGGTTGGTTTGGTAGCTGAAGTTTGGCTGTAAAGCTCAGTAAGTTGGATATCTGCAGGAATTTGATTCTCTACTGTACCTCCCAGGAACAGAACAAGCCTGTATAGATTTAGACAAACTTCACAATCCCAAGGCACCCCAAAAGAGAGAAATTAATGCCACTAGAAAACCTTAAAAATTTAATAGCAGAACCTGAGATGTGTGAGATCTTACTTTCTGGGACTACGGTTTCTAGAATCTCTCAAAAGGACTGACAATTGTTTTATGAATGTGTACTCCTCTGTGGTGCCAAACCATCACAGGACAGGGACGTTCTATTGATAATGTTGCTATTTTTGAAGCAGTTAAGTACCAGCAAGAATCCCACAGCAATGTTACGGTGTTGTTATGTGCCATCAAGTGACTTCCAAGTTACAGTGACTGTAACATGAGATGAGAGATGTTCAAGGAGTGGTTTTCCATTGCCACCCCCTGTGAGTTTCCATGACACAGCAGGGATTTGAACCCAGGTTTCCTAAAAGAGCATTCTATCCAGTACACAATACCTTCTTCCTGTTGCAATATTGCTGGGTAAACATTTTAAAGATCGTTTCAAAATGGCTCTTCTGTCATTCATTCTGGTCTGTGCATTGACAAGGCTGGATCCCCTTACCCTCCGTGTAGATTTTTTAAAACCACGTAGATTTTTTAAACCATGAATGGCACAATATGACTTTCCAAAATGTGGGAAAGGACATTTGGCCTCCATTTCAGGCTAGAAACTGGCTTGGGTTTACATTGTCTTTGCCAGGAGCTGAAACAACATTAAAAAAAACTGGATGGCATTCACTATGACTCCTGTCACTGCACATGATACCAGCCCTGCTGTGGTTTAAAAATGATCCCCGATCTCCACTTTTAAAAAACACACTAGGACTTGTGTAGTTGTTGGGTGTGGCAAGGAGGTTCATGCCTGTCTGCAGTTATCCCACGGGGAAAAGCTTTGCTGTGGAACATTGCAAAGTGGTAGTTCAAGCCAGGGATATCTCGCATCCTCTAGATACTTTGGACTACAACTCCAGTCATCCCCAGGCTGCATGACCAATTGTATAGGGTTAAAGAAGTTGATATCCTACACGTCTGGGAAGCTTCAGGTTGCCTTCCTTGCTACATGGTATTTAACCTCCTATTTAACATGATGCCAGTAAGTGCCAAATCCAAAGAGCATGCAAATAACTCTGTACAAATCTAACATTAGGGAGGGAGAGAGGAACTAAATGGAATCCAGAATTCCAAAAACTGTTGCTCCAACTATTAACCAACAGTCCTATGTAAAATGGTCTATGATAAAATAGTCCCATTGCCTCAGCATCTAGTTATCACCCACTTGTACCACTTCAAGGCAATCTGAGAAAAAAAAATCTCCTGTGGTGTACTGAAGCCAACCACAGTTCAGTAACTCCAGGGTTGTAATCATGCAACTCTCCTTCCTACCGTCAAAAGGAAGAGTTCTGTGTGAAGCCCAGTTTCATCATGATTTCATCTGCCTGTCAGCCCACCCGTTTTGGATTTTAGTTCTTACCTTACAAAAGTGTGGCAAAAATTGCTTTTCAAACTGGATCATGTGTGTACCTCCGGGCAAGTAACAATCTCGAACAATTGTTGGCTCTCCAGAGGCCTTTTTCCAAGCTTAAAAGTACAGTGGTACCTTGGATAACCTTTGTATCGGATAACGCTAAAATCGGATAACGTTGGGGAATTTGAGGTAAACATTTGCATTGCACAACGTTAAGATAATGTTGTGCGATGCAAATGTTTGCCTCAAATTCCCCAACCTTGAGATCGCTTGCTGTTAGGTTTGCGTTTCTCCGGCCAAAGGCAAAGGTTAATAGCAAGGGGTTCATCCTGCAGGGGAGGCAGGGTGAATCTCTCTGCCTTTGCCTTTGGGTTAGGGGTTGAACCCCCAACCCAAAGGCAAAAGGCAAAGGCTAACAGTAAGGAGGCAGGGGAAATCTTTCTGCCTTTGCCTTTGGGTTGGGGGTTGAACTGGCTGTTTTTTAAACACTGTGGGATCAATGCATCACACAACATTAAAAACCAGATAACATTAAGACTTGTGGAACCAAGTCTTAATGTTATCCAAGGTACTAATGTACTTGATTTATTTGCTATCTATTTGAGTTTGTGATTTTATTCAAGATTGACAATTTGTTGTTGTTGTTCAGTCGCACAGTCGATTCCAACTCTTTGCGACCCCATGGACCACTGTCCGCCAGGCACTTCTGTCCTCCACCATCCTCCTCAACTCGCTCAGCTCTGTGCCCATTGTGTCTACAATACGATCTAGCCATCTCATTTTTGGCCACCCCCTTCTTCTTTCGCCCTCCACCTTTCCCAGCATCAAGGCCTTCTCAAGCGAATCCTCTCTTCTCATTTGATGTCCAAAGTACTTTAGCTTCATCTTTACTATTTGACCTTCTAAGGAGCAGTCAACTGCCAAATTCCGAATGTGGGTTTTTATCTTTATACATCTGTGCTGTTTTAAAAACATTGTAACATTTTGTACAGCAGTTAGAGTAGGAACCCATATACTTAGATAGGTGGGGTATAAACAAACAAACAAACATGTTTAAACACTGTCTGTTTTGGCTTCTTTTATTCTGCAATTGGTGAACTGCTTCAGCTGGCATTGTTTATACTTTTTCTCACCTATGTGTCTTGGGAGTTGATAATGAGAATGCTTAACTGGCTGCTGAGGCATGAGGGAATTTTGATGTATGAGGGGAAAATGGCTTACCTGTACAAAAATCCATTCTCTTTAATGTCTGATTTGACCCTAAATTTTGACAAAAGGATAGCCAAAATGAGGGTGAAGCCGCTTACAAGATAGGGATCTACCAGGTTCTTCTACGTTATTCCGTTATAATACTCAAGCTAATAATGTCAAAAAAGAACAATTTATTTACTAATATCAATTTTCATATCCCTAATGGTAGTCATATACTTGAGTGAATTGGGTTGCAGGGTGTGGAGCCAAAGATAAAGAAGTTAATTCCTCACTGTGCCTCCAGAGGGAAGACCCAGCCTATGTATCCCTGGGAAAGCTGCACAGTCCCCGCGTGCCCACAAGAAGAAAACATTAACTTCTGAGTACTCTATGTCTAAAAAGCCATAGAAAGTGTTGCCATAAGTCAGAATCCTCCTAGAGATAGACGGCAAATATGCACTTAAATAACTTTTGTAACAGAGATAGACAAACACTCAAATTACACTCAAGATTGGCTTAGCTTGGATATCTTGGAGTTGTTATTCAGTGAGGAGTTCTTGTATGAGTAGACATCTCCATAACACATCCTGCACACCCCACTTTATCCACTATCATAGGACTCATTCTACCTTCCAGAGATAGGAATTCCACATAACCCTTTGAGCTGCTTCAGAGTACCTATGGTCCTGCTCCAGGCTAGAGAAATCTATGATAGGTGTCGATCACTGACTGTTTATGCTTACAAACCAGTCAGATCAGGTAGGACAAGCAGTGTGAATTAACTTAACGGTAGCTTTACCAATAATGAAATAAAGGAACTGGAAATTCTCCCACCAGCTTAAACTCTATATAAAAAAAGGACAGCTTCTTTTGGTAACAATCAGGTTTATGAAGAAAAAATAGAAAAGTTCAAGATCAGGCACAAAATAGGAAAAAAAGGAACATTTTTATTTGATCCTTTCCCAAAATAAAACAAGAAAAACATATCTAGTTATATTTCTCTTGCCTAGCTAACATATTTGACTACATTTTGCTATTGTTTACTCACAAGCACACATTGTGGGAAAGTCATGACAAAATCATGGCATTTCTCCCCCACATTCCAATATAACAACATCCATCTTTTATCACTCATCCCTCCTCTTACTGGGTTTTAACCAATTAAATCACAGCATACAATGTCATCTTAGTTCCATTCTCACAGTTTTCAGCCTGTTATGACTACATTCGAAATAAACTAACCAGCACCTGCCTTGAAGGTCACTTCTCAGGCTTCTCTAGCAATACCCAGGGAATTAAGAACTCAAAGAACCTACTTTACTTCTTAAAAGCAAAAGTCCTATTTAATTAATTACACTATGCAAGAAAAGAAAATTAAATACTTTTCTCAAACCATGACCTCCATTTCTATAGTTTTCTCCAACATAGTACCATCCATATATTATTTATCACAGCTCTCATCATACCCACCCTAATGAAAGGCCATTTTGATTGATGGTGATTGGCGTTTGAGGCGCAATCTATATCATTATGGGTAACCAATCTACTGTATATGGGAATCAGGCATATGGTGAATATTTTAATTATGAAATTTCATACTAATTAATACAAATGTGTAATGTAATAATAATTGTGTGTCCTCAAATCAATTTTGACTTATGGTGACCCTTTCCAAGGTTTTCTAGGTAGAAAATACACAGTCATGGCTTTGTCATTTCCTTCTTCTGGAGGTACCTTGGGACTGTGTGGCTTGCCTAGGGCCACAAAGGCTGGATCTTCTCCCTGGAAACCCATTGGGGAGTTGAACCAACAACCTTTGGCTCTGCAGCCAGATATCTAAAGCACTGAACTATCCATATAATTTCATATAATTAAAGAGAGTTTCGGAATTGACATTGTTATATACTGGGCATGTACATATGGTCATGTGAACTGATGGAGCTATGGTGCTTAATTATTAATAATTTAAAAAAAATATTCAAGTGAGAACAGTCAGACCACACAGGCTAGTACAGGTCTGAAGAGATGAGGCTTGGAATTGCTCAGTGGCTGTTAGGTCAGCAAATTTCTCATCGCGTTCTCTGAGGCGCTGGCTGGGCCTTCTGTTAATGTTTTGCAACCGGTTCTGCAGCTCAGTTCACTGGGAGGGTGCATGAGCCCACTGCTTCCTGTGGTGGTGGTGCTTCCTGTTTTCTCAAGACTGATGGAGTCTAGCTGGCTAGGGCTGATAGTTTTGAAATAAACAGAGCTGTATGATTGCCTTGTGAGAGCCAAGATGGGAATGATGAATCAACACCATCATCCACACAACAAACGCACCGAAAATCCCAAATTACTGAAGTTGCAACTCAAATTTTGTAGAGGTTCACCTCCATGCTTACATACCATTTATGTGAACAGTAGGGATGTGTCTTGCTAAGCCATTCTGATAAAATTTCTACTTTAAGGCAATAGAGGAGATGAGCAAAACCCTTCACCAACATTTTGAACAGTACCCATTATATCAAACAAATAGCTGGCTGGATTTAGTTTCCCCAGTCTTTGCTACATGAAAACGACTAGCCTGTGTAGCATTGGACGTGTTGTACAGTCCCAGGGTGCCCCAGAAGGAGGGCATGGCAAACTACCTTTGAGTATTCTCCACCTAGAAAACTGTGGCAGGGTCAACAGTAGCTGCTACTGCTCCTACTGTTGATATATAATATGACTGTAAACAGTTGTCAATATGATTGGCTCATTTTGGTGTTCTAGTACCTCCACATGCACACACCCCTAAGAGAGAGAAAATGTCAATGAAGTTTGCTGTCTTCAAAAGGACACATCCTAACATGAAGATCTGAGGATGGAACATTTGTCACAGGGCAAGTGGGAAAGGGGAATTAAAAAAAAAGGAAAAGATGAATTGGCAAACAGAGTGCAGTCATTGGGATTATAGGAGCTGCGATGGCTCAGTGGTTAAGAAACTTGCCTTGTTAGCTGGAATGCCGGGAAGTCGGTAGTTTGAGACCTGGGTACTGCATGACGGATTGAGCACCTGTCTCTGTCCTAGCTCTTAGGGACATGAAAGGAGTCTCATTGAAGCGTTCACTGAGCAGAGTTTCTTCCGCAAAAATCCTTTTAACCCAGAATAATTTCTGACACAAAATTATTTGTGTGTGTGTGTGGCTGCAGTGCCTCAGTGGTTAAGAAACCTGCCTTGTTAGCTGGAAGGCTGGCAATTTGAGATCCGGGTACTGCATGACAGATTGAGTGTCTGTCTCTGTCCCAACTCTTGGGGACATGAAAGGAGCCTCATTTGGGTGTTCCCTGAGTGGAGTTTCTTCCGCAAAAAATCCTTTCAACCCAGAATAATTTCTGACACTAAACAACCACAACAACAATGTATTGTTGCCGCCGCCGCCATTATTATTATTATTATTATTATTATTATTATTATTATTATTATTATTATTATTATTATTATTATTATTATTATTATTATTATTATTATTATTATTATTATTATTGTTGTTGTTGTTGTTGTTGTTGTTGTTGTTGTTGTTGTTGTTGTTGTTGTTGTTGTTGTTGTTGTTGTTGTTGTTGTTGGATGCTTTTCCATAGGTTACTGTAATCTGCTACTGTTGCTGTAGCCTTGAAACATTTTTTAATTGAAGTTGGTAGCTCTGTTATGCGAAGAGATCTCCAGGCAATTAATAGCCATTTAAACACACACACACACACACACACACACACCACCTATACACAAGCTCATTAAAGTAGATGGTATGATGTAATTTGTTTCAGATTACAGTTTGCATATTATGAAACACTATTTTATATAAATATGTATATGGTATATTCTGAAGTTACTTTGCTTTTGTAGCATGTTACTGTGCATCTGGTATGACTGAATGCCCTCTCGAATTTTGATTTCCCAGGCCTCTTGGCTCTTCAGAAAAGTGAGAATATGAAACGGAAACCTCCATCTTCCTGTCCGTGCACCTCACCTCTTCCACTTTCTCCTCATCTCACTTGCTAAATCATTCTTTTCTAAACAGCCAACCTTCCTGCTTTGTTACAGAGTCAAACTCAGGGTACCGGTAGTGATAAAAGAGAAAACCAGCCTGGAAGCTAATTCTTTTGGTCTCCAGTTCTCAGAATATCTCCACACACCCCTCCAAGATGGAACCACTGGCTGTGCTGATTAAAGAATTATGAGAGATATAGTCCAAAAAAGTAACACTTCTAGATTGTAGAGGGAAGAATAGTGCAGAGAATTAAGACACCAGTTTGACAGCAGCCAAGGTAGATGGAATCTGACTTTCCATTGCTGTCAAAGGTAGAGCAGGAGCTACTATAGTGATGGAAAGGACAACAGATTTTGAGGGAACTGGTTCTAAAGTGTTATCTTTGTCCTTCACAGCTTGAAAAACAAAACAAAACCAGGAGCTCAGAATCAGGGCCATTTAAAAGCAATACTAGGCTCTCTCTGTGTGGTTAACTTCCTCTTTTCTCTTCACCAACTCAGCAATGCAAGCTGCTTTTTATAAACCATTATTCCTCCTGCCGTCAGCATGATTAAAAAGGTTATGTTCAGCTGGGTTCAGCAGCTTGTAGAGCTCATAATGAAAATGTGGGCAACAGGGATATTAGATTCACCTATTTGGTGCATTGGCATAAGCCAGAAATATAATACTGTATTGCCTAATTCTATGCTTGTTTTACATTCCATGCATACAATAATATTAATTTCATGCCGTCCAGTCAATTCTGACTTATGATGACCCCTTCCAGAATTTGCTAGGTACAGAAAACACAGAAGTGGTTTTTCATTCTCTTCTTCTGGGGGCACAATTGGACTGTGCGGCTTTGCCTAAAGCAGGGGTGCACAAACTATGGCCTGTGGGCCAGATCTGGCCCATGGCACCTAATAATCTGGCCCTTGTCACTCCCAGAAGCGGAACTAAAACACACATGCACATGCACAAAACACTGCCATAAAGCACCCAGGACTGTCATAAACACATTTACGACAGCCATAGGTGCATATACAGCAATGTTTTGTGTGTGGGGGGGGCACATTTTACTTCCGCTTCCGGGAGTGGTGAGGAACCACGTGACCAGCCCACTCAGCCATGTGACCGGCCTGTGGCCTGAAAAGTTTGGGCACCCCTGTCCTAAAGCTTTCTCCTAGGAGGCAATGTGGTGAATTGAACTCCCAACACAATATCAACAGCCATCAACACAGAAATTATGTTGGAGTGGCCAGAAAGATCCAATCCCATCAGTATTAGCCCATTTCAGGCTGATTTGTAATTGTGTGTAGAGCCCACACCAAAGCAGAATGGAGAAATTTGATTTTGGGAAGAAGCAAAGCCAAATGTGTGTATGGAGCACAAATCACATCAAAAGATCCACAAATCACTTCAGTCTTCTTTCTCTTCATTTAAAGCAGAATGTGAAAATACCTAGTATGTAAGCCCTTGTAGGCAGTTTCTGAAACTTGTCAAATTCCCTCTGTATTATGCTCTAAATTTTACCAGGTCTCCAAATATCATGTTCATCCAAGTGAAAAGAAAAATTTACAGCCATGCACAAGTGTACAAATTAACTTGGGGCAACAATCTCTCTGGTCCAGATTGGGATCTATGTGGAAGGCCTGCATTTTCTTCCAAATCAGATCAGGAAATCTCTAAACAGCCCGAGTAATGTAATACATAGTGAGCATGGTGTCCTCCCATCACACATCATACTTTTGCAGGTCATGCTGTCTTGTTACACAAATCAGCACTTAACATTCTCACTTTAGTTTTTGTGTTACCTCACCACCAGACCTGGGTGGTGGTGGAGTACTTTCTAGACTAGATTACTATTTGGACTACAGTCCTAGTATCTCCCAACTATCTGGGGGATTCTGGGAGTTATAGTATTAAAAAAGTGGTATATTTTAGATGTTTACCTTTAATGAATTAGCATACAGTCTCCACTCCTCTTCCCTGTTGTCGTCTGCTACTCGTATCCAAGTACAGTACTGTATAAATCCCCCCCCCCCAAAAAAAAAAAATCAGGGAAAATGCCATTGGCATGAATTTGTTCAAGGTGCATCCCAGTTTGCCATGAAGTCACCCACACACTGTGATCACAGAGCCATCTCCTGTGGCACATGCAGGATTTGATACAGGGGCTGCAATGGATTGCCACAGCCTTAAGGATATTGATAAGGTGCGCCTTCACAGGCAGTCTATCTGACACGGCCTCTTCCATCTCCATGACCGTTGGGAATCAGAATAGTGAAGTGGTTCTTCCTTTACTCATTTTACCTTTGGGCCCGATATGATGGTTTCCAGTGGTATTTCCTCCACTGAGGGGGACCATCACCTCACTTAAAGGGGCTTATCTGCCCATAACTGTTGACCCCTTTAGGGAGTCAACTTAGTTAACCACCACCTGACACTCAGCGTTGAGTCGCTAGCCGTACGGTCTACTCCATCACCCCACCTAAAGGGGCTCATCCACCCATAGCTGTTGGTCCCTTTATGGAGTCAAGTTATTTACCACTGCCAAGGCCAAAGCCAGGGGGCATCACCGAGGGGGGGGGAAAGCCCTCCTGAGCTAATAGCCCCCGCCCCCACCCCGTGGTGCCAATGTTATATATTTGAGTGTGACATTGTTGCCCCTCCTGAAAACTTTTTGCCCCTCCTGAAAATCCCCCCTCCTTTAAAAAAATCTAGAATCCTGGCTACGGCCATGACTGACACCCAACACTCAGCATTTAGTTGCTGGCTGTACAGCCTACTCTGTTACTATAGCGGGATGTCTGGCCAGACTAATACATCTGATCTAGACTTGGAAGAAGAAAGAAACCAGGCAGACACAAAAGCAGGAGGTGCCTATCCAGCCAAAATCAGAACTAAAGCCCCATCGGTTGCAAATTCATCTCTGAACATACAGCTGTATTTAAAATGGATAAACGCTGCCTTGACCTCTCACGCTTCCCACCGTTAATCCGGCTGCCACTCCAGTCCCAACCTTCGCATTTCCACTACCGTATATGTAACTTCATTGAGAAAGAACAACAAAAGTCTAAATTTGAAACCCTTCATGAATGTAAAGCCCAGGTCAAATGTCCTACTGCC
Source organism: Furcifer pardalis (assembly GCA_030440675.1). Lineage (NCBI taxonomy): Eukaryota > Metazoa > Chordata > Lepidosauria > Squamata > Chamaeleonidae > Furcifer > Furcifer pardalis. The sequence continues at coordinate 60,577,877 of CP126894.1, forward strand.
CTCCACCCCCACCCCCACCGCCCCCACTGTCTGGACATTCTCCCACCTGAGAGAATTTAAATGGATGTATGAAACAATATCCTTGTTTCTAGGCCATTACACTACACCAGGGATGCCCAAACTTTTTGGGCCATTGGCCGATCACATGTGGTTCAGGGAGTTGGTCACTAAGGCGCAGGGGCCGGGTGCAGCCCCCCGGGCCTTAGTTTGGGTACCACTGCACTATACAGTGAGTTTAGCACTAAATCTTAAATCTGGGAGCAATAAAAGAACGTCATGTTTTCCTGTACAACATTTTGTTTTGTTTACTCCCTGATATGCTTGAAACACAGACTAACATAGCTACTATTCAAAATATAATTCAGTTTTCCTCTACAGTGTACATAGCCCTTAATTTCACATTCATGTTGCTGCATTGGTAAAGGATGAGTCCCTCCTGTTGCTTCATCCTGGAACTCAAAAACACCGTTGTGCAAAATGTCTACCGCACAGTCACTTCATATGCAGTAAGAAGGCTGGGTGAAGTTACAGTAATTTAGGTTCCCAGCAATGTAACTCTTAGCCAACGTCATTAATACAGAACAGAGCTTCATGTTTAATACATAGTACTAAATGCAGTCAGGTAGATCCAGAATAATGATCTGACAAATTAACTGAGTAGAGAGAACCTACTAAGAGATACTTAACCTGACAAAGGAGATCAGGATGGTCCTAAAGCTGGTAAGCAGTCTTAGATACACACCATTGGTAGATAGCCATGCAAATAGTGCATAGGCTTCCAACTTAGCCATAGCTTTCAGTAGTGTTTCTTGAGGCGATTTGGTTTTGTCTTCTCTTCCTCTTCTCACAGCAAAGGAATGTCAGGAGATGGAAAAGTTGACACCTCTGTGTGTGTGTGTGAGAGAGAGAGAGAGAGAGAGAGAGAGAAATCATTGCATCCACATACAAAGATCAACCACACCACACCTCAAGTGATCCCACTTAGCATAATCCAGACTTGTTTTCCTATAAAGAGAAAGTTTCCAATTTCTCAAGATCATTAAGTGGTTTTTAGACAAAGCACAGAGGAAAAAAACCACTTTATAATCTTGAAAAACATAAATCCTCCTTGCCACTCACCATTAGAGTGAAAAGGAAATTATGCATTCCTCCACCCCACCCCCCAATTGCATTACGGATACAGTACTTTAGAAAAACACTCTCCAAGTATTACCGATACATTAACAACAACTTAAAAGAAGTGCAAAACTTCCTCTCCCTTGCCCTCCAAAGGCAAAAGACAGGAAAGCTTTCTATTTCAGAAAATCATTAAGTGGCTTCAGATACAGAAGGCCACTCACTTTGATTCAATCTCAGCAATCACACACACTGAAAATGAAGTAAAATGGAGTGATCTTACCCACACATTAAAAAAAGTAACCCCTGACAGGAAGCCAAAAAAGTGCTAGTAGGAATGCTCTGGTTATGCTCGCGCTTATATCTTGTGGTCTCTGGGGGAAAGAGTGAACAAGCTGGTCCCCAGAACAGACCACACTGTGAGACAAATCTCCATGCAGTTGTTCCCTAAGGTGGTGAAGGTATAGGAGCAGGAGTACTGCCTTATAAGCCCCCCAAATAAACCAATTCCAAGATGTCACTTGACGCCTTACTTATTCTGCAGTGTAGAATCAAACAGCTAGGAGGCCACGAATTCTACAAAGAAAAGTGAATGAAAAAGAGGTAATAGTTTTTATGAACTGACAGGCTAGGGATCAACAGAAGCCCCTCTTCTGGTCTAAGTCACTGTCTGATGTTCTGATTCATGATGAAAATCCTGATCAAAATCTGACTTAAACGCTTTGAGGAAATTAAGGAAGGAATAACCACAAGAGCAGATTTCACCTATATATAGTTCTGAAGAGAACATCCTGAACAGAGTTCAACTGAGCATTCTACATGAAACAAGTAATTGGTGTATGTGTATACGTTCCTTCCAAATTTAGAACCAGTGGTGGTAAGAAAGATCTCCTCTGCTAACAGCTATAACTAATGGGCCGTAGCACAGCAGAGCTATGAAACTGGTGGCCCAGGAACTTCCAGGTTTAGAGACACCATCCTACTTTCAGGAATGACAAAATAATTTATAGCTGCCATTTCATCTCAGTAGGAGGTAAGATTTGAAGTGCTAGTGCTTTCCATGTATGAGATGTATTTATTTCAATCTACAATTTGTTGTTCAATAGACTACATCACTTTCTACACACTACTAAAGAAAAAGCACATTGCTGCAATTTACGTAGTACAATAGTCACACACATACACACATACACAGAATTTGAATGGAAGACTTTTTGGAAGCTAAATAAAGGATCACACAAAGTTTCATAAAAACAACTAGGTCTCACTACTTGTCATGAAATCATTGAGTTGCTTCTGGCACCACTGTCTTTTGATAAAGATCCACAGGAGACAATGGGGGAGCTGTGTCTTTGAGTGTGGTCTACTGGCAAAAGACACTGAAAACAGTGGAATAGGAGGAAATAGTACCATTATGTGCATCTCTGTCCGTAGCCTTCTGCTGTCCAACAGTAGTGTTATAAGGATGAATATGTTTAAACTGGAAGGTTGTTTTCTCCAATGTGTACATTATCTTCATCCTCGTTGCTGCTTATGTTACAATGTCAATATAGATTCTAACTTCTCAGCGTTCTGTTGTTGTATCTGTTTTGACAAAATTAAAGGGGGAGAGGAGAAAAGGACAAAATGTTATGACACCTTTAAAACATAGATTTGTTTCAACAATGCTTCCTCAATTCCAATTCCATATATAGAAACCTCTCCCCTGCCTCAGATTCATGAATGATTATTTTGTCATTTGGACTCCTGGCACAGAATTGCTGAAGGAATTCCTCCAGAACTTTCATCCTTCCATCAGGTTAATTGTGAACCAGTCAAACAACAAGTGCGATTTCTAGGTATCACTCTTGGAAATAACAATTATATTTATCCCATAAAATTTACTTTAATATCATGGAATCTAAAGAGCTTATTTAGGTTTTCTTAAGCAGACTAAGTGTGACTTTTGAACTTTTCACTTTGAATTGCAGGCACACAAAATCAGCACATCATAAACAGCTTTGGAAAATCTTTTTGGTTTTAAAAGAAGTTTTTCTTTGTGAGCAGCCCCTTGGGCATGTTGAACGAGCAATGCCTTCTTTGGATCCAGAACTGGGAGCAGAAGTTATGTATTGACAAAGCTTTAAGGAGTATGTGTCTTATTACTTATTGAATATGACAACAAACAAGTATGACAGCAAAACAAAACGGCAAATCAAAAGAGAACAAATACCTCAATTCTTTCTTAACTAGCTAATTATTCAATTCTGCACTTGCAGAAGCAAAAGATTATCAATACAGAGTCTTTGTTTTGTTTCACTGTTGCTCCACTTGGTCTCCTACCATCCCTAGCCCTGAAAGAAACTGTTCCCCTTTTTTCAATAACCACATGTGTCTTGCAGGGAAATTCCAGACTATGCTGCGCAAATTCTGATTCACTTTTACCCCCACATGGATTTAACTCATTCTGGGAATAGCCACAGAATTATCCAGTCCAGCACGCTAAAGATACTGTAACTTCCCTTTTCTTTGAGTTTTCTTTCTCAGATTTCATAGAAGCTGAGTGACCTAACTCATTCTGTTCCCACCAGTGGAGAAGCTGGGAGAGACAATAAGAGTGTGGCCATTATTAGTTATCCCCTGCTTCAAAACAGGATTCTCAGGTAGTTCTAGCTCTCTATGTGGCAGAGCAGCAATGGGAAATCTTTTGCCTTCCAGATGTTTTAGACTAAAACTAGCCCAAAATCTTTTTTGTGGCCTGAGGTGCAAGAGCAAATGGCCCCTCTCCTCTCCTCAAAAGTCATGGTACATAAATACTTGCCACCAATCAAGTTATTTTGATATCCGGGTCAAAAATATCCAACTTCTGTAATATATTTTTCTGCATCCTGGCAATACAAATAAAATTATTCATTAATAATTACAACCTGCTGCCCTTTCATGATATGCAATATTTGATGCCTGGGGAAGCTGTCCTATGCTACTGGCGTCATGGTAGTGCTGCCCCTGACTAAGTCCATACCTTTGGGCCTCCTATTCAGGCTTTCTGGGAGTCAGCATCCAAAATATTTTGCAAGCCAAAATTTCTCCAACCCTACTTAAAACATTTATTGCCATGAGATAACAACGCAGCACATACAGCCCAGGTCTGTGGATTTTGTCCTATTTTTAAAAAACACCAGATATACTTGAATATGGTATTTTTGAACCACAATCGGGCATACCTCTGTAATTGCAGCCTTGTGTTGTCGGCTAATTTTTCTCATACTAGGTCAGGTGAAAGGAACTGCTGAATGAACTCACCTAAAGATGCCTTCATTTTGGCAGTTTCACAACTGACCTAGACACAGAAGAAGAAATTCAATAGATAGATAGATAGATAGATAGATAGATAGATAGATAGATAGATAGATAGATAGATAGATAGATAGATAGATAGATAGATAGATAGAATTCAGCTACTTCAAGTTCCTTTCTTTAAAGAATTAGACTTATAACAAGAGCAAACCTTGGACCTCATGTTTCTATGCCTTGTCTTCTAGGACCACATAAGGTGGTATATTCTCAAAACAGAATGCTTGTTTGTTTTTAAAGAAACATCCCTCCAGTACACACATACACCAACTACAGAAAAAAATAACAGACAGCATTAAGGGCCGTTCACATGACTTATGCTGCAGGAAGAATAAAAATTTATCATTTCATGACAGCAGCCCACACCAAAATGTTTGCTGAAATGCATGACCTGTGTCTTTCTTCCTAAAATTAAGCTGAAACATGACATTGGTACAGAGAAATAACTAGCATACAGACTTTTATCAATACACAATGAAGTACTGTAACTAGCAACCAAGCAAGTATCAGCTGTAAATACTAGAATTACATGCATTTCACAGATGTTTCCTGTGAGGCCAGTGAGGCAGTGTTCTCCATGCTCAGATACTAACAAAACAGTAAGTAAAAGTTCAGAGAGCGGGGTGGGGTGGGCAGGACATATTATACCACAGACTTACACAGGTTCACCAGTCATTTATTTCTCCCTAGGGAACTCCAAACACTAGATTTCTATGACAGGGGAGTGAATCTGTAAAATAAAATTCCCAGTACACACTCATCAGGTGACAATTCCCATAAATCTCTTGGGGAAGCCATGGCAGTTAAATGTGTATTAGTCTGACAGAAAATTGGAATGGAGACCTCAGGGGAAAAAAGTCCCCACAAAGGACAATCTGGAAATGTTCTGAGTTATCTTATCGTACTTTTCAGTTATGAGGCAATAGTTTTTAACAGACAGAGAAATACTTCAAGGCATGAGAGAAGCAAGATATGATTGCTAGGATACCAGGTCATATAAGACTCAAATAGGTGATATTGCTTGCGGTTTGCCTCGGAGATAAAAGAAAACACCTCAAACAATATGTTGGGTTTGAGAGGAAATAAGTTCCATTTGATGTGGCTAGCACTCATGAAGGAGGGGCAACCACTGGCTGTTTATTTCTGAGGTGCTCGTTCTTTTGCTGCCCTGAGTATCAAAGGGTAGACCACTTTCACAAGACCACGTTCACATCTGCACCACAGACTGATATTGTTCGAAGTGCTTGTGAAGTGTTTCTGAAATTTTTTTTTTATGTCTGAATTTTGTAATTGTGATGGGGGATCTCTTGAAATATATGTGATACTTTGATATGTTATTGATATGTGATACTTTGATATGTTATTGATATGTGATATTTTGTGATCTATGTTGTTAGCCGCTCTGAGTCACTTTGGTGAATAGAACAGCATACAAACCCAAATCCAAATGTAAAATACAAATTTATTTTATTATATTTATACCCCACCCTTATCCAAGGACTGTGGGTGGCTTACAATTCAAAACAATTAAAAACACATTAATTAAAATAAAAATTAAAAAAGTAAAAAAAAAAACAGGGAGAGAGATGGGGTATTCAAAGGAGCTGGCCGGCTGAGCTGACCATCTGCCCCCCCATGCCCTGCCAGCCAAGTCCTCACCCCCTTCCTGAAGGGCAGCAACTCTGTCTGGAGACGCAACTCACTTAGCAGGAGATTCCATAGGGCCAGAGCAGACACAGAAAAAAACCTTCTTCTCGTGCTAGAGAGATGAGCCTCTGATGGGACGGACAGATGTTCTCGGGGTGATGTGGTCTCATAAGTATCCTGGCCCACTACCATGTAGGGCTTTAAAGGTGATAACCAGCACCTTGAATTGCACCCAGAGGCATACTGGGAGCCAGTGCAGCTCTCGGAGAAGTGGTGAGGCATGAGCATAATGCCCGCACCCCATCACAACTTGAGCAGCCACATTCTGGACCAGTTGAAGCCTGGTTATTGACATGACTTCCCCAAAAGAAGACAGGACAGCCAAAGTTTGTTTGTTTGTTACATTTTATTTATTTATTTATTTATTTATTTATTTATTTATTTATTTATTTATTTAGATTTATATCACCGCCCACTCGCCGTGGCGACTCAGGGCGGTTTACAATCAGGAGAAAAAACAAAACAAAAACAAAACATCAATAACTCACACACAACACAAACAACTAAAATCCATTCCTCCTTCCGGCCAGAGGATGTTAGTCTTTTTCTTCCCTGGGCAGATAAGGCCCAGGATTAGGAAGTGGGAGCTTCCATCTAAAAACCTTAAAACTTTTTAAAAATTAAAAATTAAAAACTGAGAAAGATTAAAAACAGATTAAAAACACACCAGATGCTACAGCTACTAGTTAAAAGTAGAAAAAAGAGAGGGGCTCAGATCAACCAATGTGCTGGGGTCATTATACCTTTTGTAGACCACCTTTCTCCAAATTAAGGAAATCATGACTTATCAGTTATTTTTTAAAAAAGAAACCGTCTAAAACTGCAATAAATTATGAGACTAAAAACAATAAAACATATAACAGTTAAAGCTATTAAAAAAGCTTAGAAACACATTTAAAAAACACATAAGATAACTACAGTGTCTGGGAAATAAAATGAAAAACTGCCAATGTAGTTGTTAAAAGCATGTCCAGAAAAGATGGTCTTTGCCCGTCATGGAAAGGTCAAGAGAGAGGGGCCAACCTAGGTTTCCAGGGAAGGCCCTTCCACAATCTGGGAACAATCACAGGGAAGGTTCTCTCTCCCATTCCCACCAGATGTGCCCATGGGGGTGGCCTCCCCAATGATCTTTAAGACTGAGAAGGCTCATAGAGGGAGAGAAAGTCCCTCAGACCTGAACATTTTGGGCCTTCTTTTGTTTGTTATGTTTTATTTCCTGTCTGATATGTTTGCACAGATTAATGCTTATTGAATTGTTTTATTTATTTATTTATTTACTTTATTTTATTTTTCTGATTTCTATTTTCTATTTTAGGTGCTTTAGATAACTCCGCTATTGCCGGTGCCATGCTTTGATGAGAATAGAGGACGATTGGGTGTCAGGTTAGCACCCTGGCCCTGTACAACATTGTTGTTGAAGAAGCAATGAGGAGCCTCATTTCCCAATATACTGTAGTGGCAAAGACGGGCTCCAAACAGCATGAGAAGGAACTACTACTAGTAGTAAGTGTTGTAGTACATCATAATACTATACAGCCTTCAAAATTCATTCAACATAAGTTACAATGGAAAAATAAAATTAAATATTCAAAAACTAGATTGAAGTAGAAAATGGGAAAGCACTGGGTCCCACTTTCTTCCTCTTCAGGTGCCATATCTGATCTGGATATTGGCTTTCATCATGGTGATAGTTTTCCTGTTCTTAACTCCTCGAACAGTTCTTCCAAGGACATTCCACACTAGTGTCTCAAGTTCTTCTGCCGTGATGTCCATCTACGTCCAGGGCCTCTCTTCCCAGGGATCTTTCCTTGCAGAGCGAGTCCCACTTTACTGAGGACATTACATGTGGTTTTCAGTAAAATACTCCAAATAATAACAAGTTGTGACTACAATGACAAAGAACGTGGGAAATTCTCTGGATTTAGGATGATCTGATTCACATTAATTTCCATTGACTACATGATGTACAGGCCTATGAGAATCTGCCTGGATTTTCTCCCCTGCAATCTGTAGTTTTCACCTCTGTCATTGGGGTTTCTACTTTTGGGGAATTGGATGCATTTGCATCATTTCAGGTTAAAGAGGGGTTTATAACCATTGTATCTGAAGCTGATCTGGGCAGCTACTGTAGTAGTAAGGGTAGAGCAGTGAAAAAACTGGCTGTCATTTGAATCCTCTCCTCCTCAGATTTGATTCCTGTGTCTGTGTTCATCTTCACTTCCTGTTCTGTTACATTCTCCCCCTCCCCTTTCCATTTCCATTTATATCAGGGGTTCTCAACCTATGGTCCACAGCACCAAATTATCCAGCCCCCACCCTCACTCCAGCCGCCACTGCCAGAATTGGCCATGGACTCATTTATGGCTGTTGTAAACATTTATGGCTGTTGTGTTTACGACACCTGTAAATGAGTTTACAACAGCTGTAAATTAGTCTGCTGCAGCAGCTAGAGCACCAGTATGGCCTTCCAACTGTTTGAGGGAGTGTGACCCAGCCTCCGACTTGAAAAGGTTGAGAACCCCTGTTTTATAGGCTTGATAATCTAGCATCAGGGCAGCAAGGCAAATGAAAAAGAAAAAAGGAGCAAAGAATTGGCAACAAGACAGGAGGAGTTTTCAATCAACCTTGCTTCCAGTTTGATAAGGTAGCTGCATGCTAACTGGGCTTTCTGAAAATATGGATAGCCAAAGCAGAGAACATCTACTTTAACAAACTGCAAACAAAGCTTTTGCATGGCAATTGCTTCCCTTCTCTCTGCTGACTCCTGTGAGGTGGGCTGACATGAATTAACACTACTTTCAGAGTATGACTTCACAGAATATCTATTTACATATCTCTCACTGTGTAGTCAAACAAACATACATGCAATCCCATTTTCCAAAGCTCTCTAAATTGCAATGCATGGATAAGTCTAGTCTATACATGGAGGAGGAAGAAGAAGATGCTCAGGAAAGAAATTATAGTGACAAAACATGATTCCTGGCAAAATGATACAGTTACTTCCAAATTGCTTGGCTCTATATTTTCATATTTCCATTCTACAAGGTAAGAAAAAAACATGTCGCTAGTTATAATGGCTACTACAGCTATAGTTCACCATTAATACTAGTTTTCTTTTCAGCTATATTTGGTTATATTTCTGTTTAGTTCTATTTCCTCATTTTTCTATTAGAGAATTATAAACCCCCTTGAACACTCGTGTGGTTAAAAAGTGATTTCGAAAAGTTGAAATGAAATTAACGATATTCTTTCCTAGAATAAAACAACTGCCCTGAAGGAATGTGTTCTGATCTCCTCCAGCAAATAAATAACTGCATTTAGTCTGACACACAATAATAATCTAAGAAGGTATTAAAAGTCATCATATTCATGTCAGCAGGCTTAGTACTTATTTATGATACATTCTAGAATGGGGTTCCCATACAGCTTGAGTATATAGACTCTTTGGCTTGTGGAAAACAAAGAGTTTGTAATATTCTGCTTCAACTGCATGCAATGTCCTTTCTTATTTGAGGGGTTGTCACATCCTGGTATATTAAGGACAAAGTTCTTATTCAACTGATTTGTCTGATAGTCTTATAATGAAGAATTTCACTGGAACAAAGGAGTCAGATAAAGGTCAGGTTCTGAGACAACATCAGGATATTTGCTGGTTTGCTGCTGACTCTACATTTCCATTGCTTTGTGGATCTACTAGAGAAAAGGTATGGTGATAAAATCTATTTTGCTGGGAGAAGTCTCTGAATTTTCTATACGTGTTAGTCATGGTATTAGATATATTGTGCTCAGAGAAGCATGTCCTGGATTAAGGATCACATTTGTAGCTTTGGTATGCTGGACCATGTTCAAATGGAGGGTAAAGGTCGCCATTGCTCGAAAACCAGTCATATCTGACTCTAGAGTTCAGTGCTCATCTCTGTTTATAGCCAAAGAGCCAGCACAATCTGCATCTGCAGACATTTCTGTAAACATGTGTCAGGCATGACTAGACACCGGAGTGCATGGAATACTGTTTATCTTCCCACCGAAGTGGTCCCTATTTATCTACTTGCAATTTATTGCTTTCAAACTGCTAGTTTGGCAGGAGCTGGGACAGAGATGGGTGCTCCCTCCGTCATGCAGTACTTGGGTATCAAACCCCAACCTTCCAGTCTTAAAGCTCAGCATCTTAACCACTATGCCACTGCAGTCTCTGTTCAAATGGAACACATGGGTAAATTGTTGAGTATATTAAAGCAACTCCACCATGCAATGGGTTGTTAATATAAATTATATCTAACTAAACAATAAGAAAGTTTTCTAGTTTGCCGCCTCTGCCCCGCCTACTTCTGTGTATAAAAAACTTAACATAAATAAGGTCTCTTCTTGCTGTTGCCCCTTATAAGACTGTCTAACATCACACTTTCTGCATATGATCACAACATTATTCTTGATTCAAGCTCACAGACCCTTGAGTTCTTTGCAAACTACTGTGTGGAATTGATCTTTTTTTCCATGGCTCTCTTGCACAAGAAAGCTAGACTGACAAATGACTGCCCATGAAATAGAACATCACCTTTGACACGAGAGTTTTCTTCTTAAGCTAATAATATACATCTGTTCCTTCTGGTGTCTGGCTTTTGTCTAATAATCCAGTCCAGAATCATCTGCTTGTCTGTTCTAAGCTGTGGTCTGTTAATTAATTTCCTTTAGCCTTGCTGTTTTGTATTGGGAGGCACAATGATTGACTTGATGTCCTGATCTCCCAGTCAAATTCCTCAGCACTTGCACTTTTGGTTCTGCGAGGGTTCAAAAGGGCAGAGGAATGACACATATGAAAATTCTACTCCCAAAATGTTCACCATTTTTAAGGGACGTAGCTGACTAGCCACATTACTTTGGTGCAGCAAAACCAACTAAAGTCCCTTCTACACTGAGTGTTTGTTGAACTTTTCTTGCATCCATTATAGTGGTCCCCCCCCCCCCACATGCACACATGACACAAGGCTGGAACAAGGGTCAACCGAGGCTATCTAGGGTTGCTTTGGGGTTGTTGTTGTTTGACACTACACCAGGTGACAGTGTATTTTTTGTACTATTTTGCTCCAGTTTGCTCCATTACGCACATTGCTTGGGTGGCCTTCAATACTGGTTTGATATGTATTGATCTCTTTGTGGGAGTGTTTCATTTGATAGAACATTTTGGATACAGTTAAAACAGTATCACAGTATCATAATCAACTTTTATTAAAAAAAAAACACGTTTAACTTTAGTGCTAAGGTAGAAGGCTGCACAGGGACAATAACAGCCAACATTGCCTGAAAAGAAATTTATACACATTCCTGTACCTGCTCCTGGTGCTACAGCCTCAACAGTTTCTCAAATGCTGGAGTAACAGCACCAAACTTCAAAGCTCCTGTGAGATTAAGATCCAGACTTAGCTTCTGCCTCTGCTGCTGCTCTTTCTTCTGCTAACCCCCAGCCACCCGCCCATTCTATCTTTTCACCACAAAGGTACTCTAATCAATGTGACCTCCAAGCAAGGAATTTGCCTGCCCAGCCACCTGAGCTGCAATAAGTATGCCATTTAAAACTGTAGGGCTGAAGAAAGAGAAAGATAACAGGTGGGCCAATGTGGCAGGCAGGTAGGCAGGATGTCCAATAACAGTTCCACTCTCTGACACAGCAAGACCCATAATCTTCTATGTTTAATTTAATTATTGCCATCTCATTTTTTTTTAATTTATTTTTCATTTGTTGGCTTCGGCTGCAGTTATTATTATTGATGCAAACTAATAATTTTTGGTTTTTAGGTAGTAGTCTTCTTCTTCCATGTCTAGGCTAGACGTGAAACTGCCAAAACAAAGGCACTTTTTAGTGAGTTCATTCTGCAGTTTCTTTCACCTAATCTAGTGATCTAGATTAGAATTTTTACACTAAATGGGCAGCATAAAAATTGAACTTACTTACTTGGTTACTTGGTTGATCTGTACTTCATACATCTAGTTTGATGTGGCAGATTGAAGAGTCATCTCCCATGAGATTTTAGCAGCCTCTCACCATCGTGAGGTCCTACCATTACAGTAGCAGGGTCATATGGTGCTTGGAACTGAGGCCCATGTTTCCGATGCTCCTTTAGACATTTTAAATATGATGACACAGCTGGCTGGGTTCATGTCAAAGTTGGCTATGTTAGAGCAATGCACTGGCCAATTGCAGTGCCTGAGTACCCAACTCCACATAGCTGACCTGCAGTTCCAGAATGGAGGACTGTTCCGGACCGCTAGCTGAGACCTTTGTGGCATCATTGAACCTGCTAAGGGGATACACCCCTGCCACCATAGCTGTCGGACAGCCAGAACCACCGCTGTGCCACATTAAGGCATGAGGTGGGATTTGCAGCCATTGATTGAACAAACAAACAAACAAACCCATCCACTGGCCCAGGCAGGGGCTCTTCAGAGCTTTACGGTTCTCTGCACTTCACTTAACCTGGAAATAAACTAGCACCCTTGTGCATGGCAAACTTTATTATATTTCTTTCATTTTGGTTGTTTTGGTGGATCCTGTTTTTGTTCTTTTCATTTTTATGTACTGTATATACTTATTGCTTTCCATGAAGTCCTCTTTCCAGTTTCCCATTCAAATTTTCAGGTACTGTATTCCAAAAACCCTAAAGCACCTTTAAAAACTGTTTCAAAAACAGAGGCAAAGCAACAGAGAATCAATCTATTTCTAAAGCAGACAACAGTACACAAGAAAGAAAAATCATCAGCAGAATGATAAGGGAGAAGGGCACTAAATTGTGCCCAGCCAAGAAGAATACCTATGTGCAAAGACTCACAGCACATTGGCACTGGCACCAAGTCCACCTCCTGGCACACAAACCCTCACAAAAACACTTCATTAGGTAAACAAAATAACGAAGCAAATATATTTTGCTGCAATGTAAATAAAGAGATGGGGGAAAGGATGTTTTGCACTGTTTTGTAAAAGATGCAGCATGAAAAAAGCTGTAACTGTTATATGAACAAGTGGATTGTTTCTTTTATATTTATTATCAATCAAATTATCCTGTTGAGCTTCCTTTGTATATAACATTTAAGGGGGAAAATGATACAGTACAGTACTTGTATGTACAAAAATAGGAGTTTCATTAAAATTGCATTTGTGCAAATTGCAGAAATCACAGTATTAAAAACACATCTTGGAAAAAGAAGAGGCACTAGTTCAAAAAGAGATAAGACACTAGTTTTGCACAGACAAAGGAATTTTTTAAACAAAACTATTTTGCATAAATTGCAAAAACCATGGTGGGGAGGAGGAAGTGTTTGACATTTCATTCTTGTATCAAAGCTGAGGTCTCAGTGGAAGGAGTTAGATAATTCTGGAGGAGTTAGTTGCCATGTCAGTCTCAGCCTGAATCTTAGTTGTTTGAAAATTTCTTTACATCCCTGGGGTTAGCTGAAATATTTGTATTCTCTCCCCCCCCCCCATATCCCTTTACACACTACCCAAGTAAATAGTGAATGGTATCCTATGAAAAAACAGAACTCTTTGTAGGAGAAATCCTGTAATGAACGTGAATAACCAAAAGACCAATGAATGGCAGTTTATTAAATGAAAGAGATCGTGAGGCTTAAAGACATCTAAGCTCCATGCTAGAGTTGACACACAGGGAGGCATCAGAGCACGTCTCCTCAAGTTCAGCCTAGAGTCCAAATGCATTTTTTCTCTTCATCTTAAGTGAATCTTGCAGGCATGTTAAGAAACCTGACAGTGGTCTGTGCAGAACTTGTTAATAAACCCTCTCAGCTTTTGGGAGTGTGAATGGCACAGTCAAGTATCAGTAACACCATTGCCATAATATTTTATAAAACCTTGTTAGGAATGTGACTTTTTACTTTGCTGCAATGAATAAATACAAAGTAGTTGGAGAAAAGGGCACCACAAACATATAATCAAATGCTTAAGAGACTGGAGGTATAAACTTCCTACACACTTATAAAATAATTTGGCAAAGTCATTCCTGTTTTTCAAGAAAGCCTGACAATTTTAATTCATTTTCTGTAACAGAAGATCAACCTGTCTATCCTAAGACTTTTTGGAAGGAAACTTTGCCATCTGAAATGGCATAAAACCAGCATTACAACATACGCTGATACACACTTATTCTGTATTTAGGGTCTGACCCAGGGATGTGGCCCGTGGCACCATTTCATGTGGCCCACCACACCAGGAAGTGTCATATAGTGGAGGAAGGACAAAATGGCCATCCAGCCCCCGAAGCTGTCTGAGGGAGTGTGACCCGTGCCCCAGCTTTAAAATGTTGAGAACTCCTGGTCTGACCCTTCATGGTTCTCCATCACTCTTCTCCCAGTTCCCCCAAATGTCATTACCATTCAATCATAGTATTTGAATGTTTTTTGAAGGACTTGTGGTTTAAATGCCTCTTCTTGCCAAGGCCTAAGAGTAATTCAACTTCATCCAAAGCATAATTCAATTGATGGAAAGAGTGTATCTTTAATATTTTATTCCTGTGGCATTGTTAGAAGGAAATCACAATCACAACAGGACTCCTGTTCCTGAATGCTTCCCATGGAGGGCTGAGTCACAAATGAAGCCCTGCATATGCGAATTATTCCAGGTAATGAACACATTGTGCCATGACGGATGAGTCTCCATTTCCAACGTTGATCTATCTGTGCTACTTTACTAGTTCTTGTCATGACCGAAGCAATAATCCTTGCTATTGGTTTTCTAGCAAGCACCTGCCCATGGGCAATGGCTGATTAGGCTAGTGACAGGCTTCCTGTTAACCACGCCACAACTTTTCGCAGTGAGATTTATGCAAACTGGGTTTGCACTTCTGATGTCACACTGGGCTGCAGCAGCTCAAGGGCTATCTCCGTTCTACAGATATTTGGTGAAATCAGGAACTGTAGATACTTCAGAAGAAAGAAAACAACTTGAGAAACCTTAAGGGAAAGTATGAAAATTAATTAGTGTCCTTCTTGGCCTGTGGTTAATCATTGGAAAAGGCCTTCAAGGGATTCAACTATTTTTCCTTTAATTTCTTTTATTTTCTTTTTGTCTTTTTCTTTTTTGATGTGTTTTCAAAAAGTTGGATAATCAAACTTAGAAAACTAGTTCACCAAGTGGCTGAATGTTGCAAGCTTGCAAAATGGAAGGATTTTCCCTCATTTCCCCTGTAAGTATATCACATTATATCCAGATTTTTGTCAGTGGTTTTATTATCATAATACTAAAAAAAAATATGAGTTTTGAAGAGTGTTACATATCTGATATTCATTATGTTTTCTGTGTCAGACAAATGACTTGTTACTTACAAATGGGAAATTAACATTTCCTCTCGTTTATCTGTGCTTCCACTCACTGATAAGACAGCATGTTATTCTACAAACATAATAAGCTTGTAGACTTTTCTTCTAAATGGTTTTGTGGTTGAAAGGGATGGTTTTCTGAAAGTCTGAGATAATGCTATAACCTACAGGCTAACTTAAGGGTTCAAATAGAAAGTATTATCTGAAATGGGGCAGGAATCTGAAATTAGATGGACAAAAGCAGAAAGTTGTGTTATGTGTATGCTGGGAATGTTCTTCCATTTTAGGGACTGAATTTTGATTCTAGAGACATTCCTGATTTTTTTTAATGTTCTCTCTCAAATAAAAATATGCTATCTCTGAATTCATTTAATATTGTCAGTTCTTCCATTTCGAAAGGAATGAAAACAAACAAAAGAAATTAGATTTTTAGGTCCAAGCGTGTAACTCCTTTTTTTCCTCAATGCACAAAATGTTATTTATTTAACAGTCCACTTTTGTTCGATCTATTCATTTAGTGGAGCCTGACGGCTTTAGTTTTATCAATTTTGACAAACACAGAAGTGGCTTTGCTCATGCTTGGCACAATTGCCATTGAAATTACGTAGGTTGGTGGAAGGCTTAACCTTCATTATAGGGTTTGAGGATGACCCAGAGCCAAACCAAGATTATTCAGAAACAGGTCCTGCTCAGTGCCATGTGATTTCCTTCCCTGGAAATATATTAAATATTACAGACTGTAACAAATACATTTTGAAATGACCTTGGAGAAACCCAGATTAAAATGTATATATACAAGTACCTAAATATGTAAAAGCACTTGCAGAGGAGGGATTTTTTAATGGATTTAGGTAGAGCTGTGGAGTTGGGTAGGAGTAGCACAAAGAAGAATATACGCTGTCTTCTCATTTTGTCCTTTTTGAAGTATCTGAAGTATTTAGAATCTTAAATTGTTTAGGATGCAGCTAAAATATTTGCAAAGCTGCCCTTAAAAAAGTAAGTACTGCAAGAACTTCAAGTACTTTTTAAAAGTCAATATGAACTACTTTTACTTATCTAAGCAGGCTACTTACATAGCATACTACGTTGCAGTTAAGAGTAGGCAACAATGAAACTTATAGAAGAATTGCCTTACTAAATTCCTACTGATCCAATGGGCCTACTCTAGCTCATTTATTAAACTAAGAAGGATTTGTTTTCACACACAAAAGTGTTTCTACCAAAGGAAATAAAAAAGCAAAAAGAGTGGGTGCAATCATAATTACAGCAATTTTATAGTAAGCTCTGTTCTTCCCGGTCGTACTTCCAAGTAACCATAAGTAGGGTCAGGTTGCATTTAATAATAATAATGTGATACCAAGCATTTCTTTGTAATATGGCACATGCCACTTTATGTCTATTGGAAAATATTATATGAAAAAGTAATATGCCACTTGAAGAGAAAAAGTTCTTTCAAATGAGGGAGTTTCTCAATAGGTTTAAATGCAGGAAATGCAATATCAAATCTAAATGATCTTCACATAAACAGCCTTTGAAACAAAACCAAGAACATCACCTTGTCAAGATTAGTCTGTTTTATCTGACAAAATGTGATATTTCCTATCAAACAGAACTGTAAAAATAATACAACCATATTTCCAGCCTTGTATTATAATCTTTTAAAACCAAGCTGCATTGTCTCATTAGGAAGGTTTCTACACATTTCAGCATATGTGCAAATATTGTTCAATTCAAGCTCTTCCTGGAACAAGAAGCATAGAACTGATGTGTTTCCTCTCAGTTAAACACTTCTCAACAGTGACTAGTATTAATTATGAGAGCGCCTACACTCATGACAATGGCGACCTGAAAATTTCCCTGCAAGGGTTAACTTCTAACAAAGTTGATTATCTATAATGCATAACTTCACCCCATTCCCCACAGTCTTCAAACCTTAGGTGTGTTCATATGAGACTGTGATTAAAAACTCACATATGTGCATGTGTTCCATCTAGCAAGCAATGTGTGTGAGAGAGAGCCAGAGAGAGAGGCAGTTTCATACGTGAGGAAGCACACAACTTTTATTTTGAAGTATAATTACTTTTTCCAGTAAAATATTACTAAGGCTGCAACTTGTGTGGACCCTGCATGGAAAATAAGTTCCTTTTAATGTACTGGAATCTGCTTCTGAGTAAATATCCATGGCTCTGAATAGAAAGGAAAAATGAGAATGGCCAAGATGGGATTTATGTTTTGTCATTAGTATTTTTATATTTTCAGTTTCCTCTAAACGTTAGGCAGGCTCTGAATGCTTCTCACATTTTGTTTTTATTTTATGTTACATTTGGGTCATGGGCGTATTTGTGTAAGAGGTCCTTTAAGAAGATGCATGTGCAATTGAGAATCACATTCTTCCCAGAGGGATATTGTTAAATCCAGGTATCTACAGAAACACGTTTTCATAAATTTAACCTTGGACAGATGACAACACTTTACATTTGACCACAAATTAAGCACTTGTGATAAAAAAATTCCTCTGTAATGCTACCTTGAACACCACTTGGTTGAAAGGCAGACACAAATTTAATAAACAAATGATGAATCATAATTGGGGGTGGGGGTGGGGGTGGGGGTCACCTGTTGAGTCAAATCTTGCCTAATTCCAGCAAGCATGGCCAATGGTGAGGGTTGTTAGGAAATGCAATGCAACAGCATTCTTTGAGAAGTAGGGGCATACATTTTACAGCTCTGCCATTTGGAATCTCTTGAATGTGCAAACCTCCTAAACTTTCTTGTGATATTTCTGGAAAACACCCCTCTTGAGATGTCTAGTATTTCATTGTACTTTAAAATAAGATGCATAAAAAAGTGGGAAAACTGGCCACTGCACTTTCATGATACTGGACTGAAGACAGTAAAGGCATTACAAAAAATCATTAAAGGTTCTTTGATGTAGAAAGAAAAGACTAAATCAGACAGGCATGACAGAAATGCATATAACTAAGTATTTCTTACATCCTCATAACAGGACAAATGAGATTTCCCAGTGAAACTGATAGTCACTAATATATTCTTTTTTTAAAAAAATTAAAGACTAAGTTTTATGTGTTAAGAATTCCCTTTCAAGCTAGACCATAGAAGTCAGTCACTTTTTGCAACATCATGGCAAATATAAGTGTGCCACAATTTTAGTCCAAATATATGTTTGCATTCATTCAAAATAAGTATAGGCTGTCCTGGAAAAAAGCTGTAATGATGATTAACTGACTTTTCAAAATGATACCATCACATTTTTGCTCAAAAGAGGAGCAACCAAATTATTTAATTGTTAGATTCCATTATCGTATTAGAGATGCCATCTGTTTCAGAAAACAGGTCATACAGGCAACAATCTATCATATATTTTATAATACAGTACATCAACATCAATGTCTTGTATAATTTTTGAGGACATTGTGTTGGATTATAAGATGATAGCACGCACGCCTTAATAGTTCTTTCCTCTCTAGATGGGCACCATCATTCAGTCACAAAATGTAACCTCTTGCTCACATTTCATAATTATGCATTTTTGACAGAAATGAATCCCTCATGCAATCATGTCTAACAAGCAATTACTCCAGTTACCAAGTACATAGTTTGATTGTATGAAATTTTCTTATACTGTACATGGCAATTCTTATAGGTGATCATGAGCAGAAGTAGGTTTGTCTCCCCCATTTCCCAGACCAGGCTAGGAGATATATGTCTTTAACAATCACGCTGTAAAAAGTAAGTTAGCAAGTGCTGTTTTGCTTGTCACTGAAATGTAAAAATACAGTGGTTGAAATTCTACTGCTTAGTGTAGTAAGTCACAACTAGAGGCGGCCCATTGGATTAGTGGAACTTGCAGAGGAGTTGGTTTACCAAATCTCCTTTGAGTCAGTGGGCCTACTCTAGTTGTGATTTACTACATTAAGCAACAAGACTTCAGTCAATAGGGATGGGATTGTCAGAATTAAATAACTTTTAGCTCCATAATTTGACAAGAAACCACCCCTCCCAGGCCAAATTATGAGACTGGGAGACCTCAAACCAGAGGAGCTAGAGCAGCCATTCACCTCCATGCAATTGCCTTCCCATTTCTTCAAACCATTAGAAAAGGGCCCCATTGCCCTGGGGGTCATAAGGATTCCCTGTGACTGGCAAAAGTGCATGGTGAATGTGTTTCAAATGACACTGCCTCTGTACACTCTATATGGAGTAATAGTTTCATTTGGTGTTCCCTCTGAATTCTGGAAATGAGAATTCTTTAATCTCACCTCACTCACTCAGTCTCTTAGAAATCTTCACCTATTTATCATATAGCTTTTAAAGGTACAGAAGCACTGGAAACAAAAGAGTTTTCAGCCCCACAATTGGGGGGGGGGTGTCTCAAGTAATCCACTTCATTGCTGGATTACTGGCACGTCAAATATTGGGTGACATCACCAGCCAAACGAACAATGGCTCACAACTGCTATAGCTGACAATGGCCATGTTTTAAAAGTTAGTAGCTAGCTACTAACAATGACTTTTGACACTAGTAATTTATAAGTGTAAACTTTGTCCTGCTAGGGTAACTATGGGCATGTGTCCTGCTGTACAGAAGGCAGCCCCCTAATTTAATGGTTGCTACAAATACGCTTCTCCTTTTGGCTGTTTGAAGGGCTCTGGATTCCCAGACTAATGTAAAGATAAAGAACCCTAAGACAGGGGTGTGTGAATTTGCCTTTACTCCATGTCACCTGGAGAGATGCAGCAGACAGAATTTACTTTGTCACAGCCTTCCCCAATTGAGTGAGAGGTATTGCAATTCTGTTTAAATTTTGTTTTGTAATTTTGCCTCTGTATGTCCAAATTACCAAATACAGTTTTATGCAAATGGCTGCACCCATTTGTTGTCCATTTTGCTGACGTGTAGATGGCCACCCAGTGCTCAGCTGACATGTTGCTCCAGCCTCAATAAATGACAGGACCCATAGAAAGCAAAGGCTTGTGTAGATCACCTCAGGATAACAGAGTGCTTCAATCCCTACAGTTACCTGATAACTTGAAGGGCTGACAGAGAACCTGTTTAAATTAGAACAGATTGTGTTATACAGTGTGGCCTTCCTAGGCAAAGAGAACAATATTTTCCAAGGATGTTTCCTGCATCCCCTGTTTTTCCAAGAAATTAACCTCTTTATTCTGCCTGGTATCTGTCGAAGCCTACTCTGTGCCTCAGGCAGGTTCTCTCAGAGCCACAGTTGACAGGTAAATTAACTTGGTGCACACAGCATATTTGGGGGACAAGAAAATGGCAGCAAGTGGTTAATAATTTATTTTTTAAAAATTATACATCAACACAATTTGTCTGATATTGGCTTTTCTACTTCAGACAGGTGTCTTAGTGGTTAAGATGCTAAATTTCATGACTGGAAGGTTGGCAGGTTGAGACCCGAGTACTGCACAAAGGAGTGAATTTCTGTCTCTGTCCCAGCTTCTGCCAGCCTAGCAGTTAGAAAGCAAGAAATTGCAAGTAGATAAATAGGTACCACTGTGGTGGGACGGTAAAAACTTTTCCATGAACTCTGGTGTCTAATCATGCCTGCCACATGTCCATAGAAACATCTGCTGATGTAGACAGTGCTGGATCTTTGGTTATAAACAAAGATGAGCACTGAACCCTAGAGTTGGATACGACTAGTTTTTGAGCAAGGGTGACCTTTACTTTTACCTTTGCCTACTTTGGACAGCAAAAGCCTCAGGCTTTCTCTGGCTATGATTCAAAGCAGCAAGGCAAGTCCTGCCATTAAATCTAGTAAGACATCTGCCCCATTAGACAGAGCACAGACAGAGCAAAGTTTGCTGATCTCTTGCAGTTCTTCCTTACGTCTTTTAACCCCAGATCAAACTGTTTGTAGAAATGCTTGTCTCCAAGGGATCCTTGGAACATGCTGGGAGGAGTGACCTGAACAATGGCCTGAGCCGCCACACAGATTAGTTCCGGGGAGATCCTTCTCATCATCTCTTTATTCGAAGGATACCTCTGAGCCAAGAGTTCGAGAACCTGACAGCCTGTATCCTGCCATTTCAGCCTCCTCTTCCTCCATATTTATTTATTTATTTATTTATTTGAATTTAATATACTGCCCTCCCCACTGGGGGAGGAGAATGGAGGTGTGCTGGCTCACCACCTTCTCTTCTAGCATGGTACAGAAGGGTGACACATCTGGATGCACAAATACCCTAGCAGTTTGGGGCACAGAGATGGAAACATCTGGAAGCAGCTCTCAGCTTTCCCCTTCCAGTAAGAGGCAAGCTTCCTGAAGTAGTTCCATGTTGTAAAACCAAACCTCTAGTGAATCTCAGTAGCTTATTTATTGTATTTTATTTCACTAATTAATCAAACATATTTTGTTTACCAAGACTTTTTTAAAGAATCAAATAGGCTTCAAATATGGTCTGCTGCAGATTTTTACATATTAATTGTATGCCTTCCTTTTACTGTCATAAAACTTTATTTTCATTATGGTCTGTGCAGAATGCTAATGCTTTGCATCTAATGATTTTTTTAAAAAGGAACAGTACAATGTAATAAAATAAATGTTCTTGAACCAGGAGTCAAAGCAATGTGCCTTGTAGACCTGCCCTGAGAAAACATTTGGCTTATGCCAACACAACGAATGCAATAGGCTTATAAGAGAAGAAAGAAATCTAAAATTAATGGTGGGAAATGTACACATAATAAGTAAATAAACATTTCCAGAAAGTTAGTGTGGTCTGAAAAGAGATATTTAACATGGCCTTCCAACCCTTTCTAAAAGCCATACAGTTATTTTGTAATTCTTTCCAAGGAAATGAGGTTAAGCCTGTCCGTTAAACCAGCCTCAGCTGCACATCACAGAGAGTCATGATAGGTATTTCTGAATCATCTCCCAGAGAATATTTATATCATAATAAAAATGACTAGATTTGAATATTGTACATTTATTATAACAGCTATGAGAAACCTAGGCAGCATAATAAAAAGGAGAGACCTCACCTTGCCAACAAAAGTCCACATAGTTAAAGCAATGGGCTTCCCAATAGTAATGTATAGCTGTGAGAGCTGGACCAGAAGGAAGGCTGAGTGCAGAAGAATTGAACTCTGGTGCTGGAGGAGACTCTTGAGAGTCCCCTAGACAGCAAGGAGCTCAAACCAGTCAATCCTGAAGGAAATCAACCCTGGCTGCTCACTGGAAGAACAGATACTGAAGCTGAAGCTCAAGTACTTTGGCCACCAAAAGAGAAGAGAGGACTCACTTGAGAACGCCTTGATGCTAGGAAAGATCGAAGGCAAAAGGAGAAGGAGGAGGCAGAGGATGAGGTGGATGAATGGAATTGTTGATACGATGGGCGTAGATCTGGGCGGGCTGCGGAGGATGGCAGAGGACAGAGGAGCCTGCTGTGGTCCATGGCGTCGCAAAGGGTAGGACTCGACTGTGAAACCGAAAAACAACAAGAGAATTTGAATTAGCGCTATCATATGATACCCAATTCACATCACATGCTTACTTCCATCTACCAAATAATTATTTTTGAAAAAAGTTCCAATGATCTTTTAAACTGCAATTCTTTTTTTGAGGCATAAGAATTGACCAATGTACAGACCCTTTGCTAAATATAATGGATTGTACATAATGAAAAATAATATGGAATTCCTATATGCACAGTTAGCAACTGCCAACTTTCCTGCATATTATGCATTATATGCATTATATGCAGGCCCATAGCCAGGATTCTAGATTATTATAATTTTATTTTATTTTATTTTTTTTGGGGGGGGCGCAAAATTTTTTCAAGAGGGGCAACAATGTCACACTCACATATATACATTGGCACTGTGGGGTGGGGTGGGGAGGCTGTGAGCTCAGGAGGGTTTTCGGCCTCCCTTGGCCCCCTGGCTACGGCCCTGATTAAATGGATCAAGATAAGTAATAAAACTGAGTTTTATTACAAGAGTTCTCTACTAAAGTATTTTATCCATGGATAAAAGGCTTAGAACATTTCTGTTGCATACCTTATAGCTGGTGGTAAAGGTAGCAGGTTAGGATTGCCTGAAAGGTTATTTAAAAGATAGCAATGTATCATTGAGTTCAATTGATTTGCGCTAAAAACAACGACAAATTGATATTGTATATTGGACAGTATTGTTGACTTTATCAGTTTTGTACTGTTGATTTATGAGGATCATTCAAAAATATTCAATTACATCCTAAATTGGTCCCAAAGTCCTGTTCCTAGTTCCTACACAGTGCAGGTAAAGTCCTGTCCTGTCCCTAGTATCCAGACAGTGCAGGCAACAGTTAAACATTTTTTCGGTACTTTCAGGTTCTTTTTGTAATGTAAGAATTTTGTAATACAAACACAACTAGCAATTTCAAATGCAGTGCCAAAAGGGTTGTGCTGTCAACAATTCTCACAACAAAAATTGTGAATGCATATTTCACAATTGCTTTCTAAATCAGTTTCCCAATTGTGAATCCAGTCAAAATGGTCTACATTTTTGTCCCCATAGCCTACTTTATATGGGGATAAACAAGCAGCTCCTTCCGGGCCATAATTTCAGAACAAGAGAACAATCTGGGTAAGAATCCAGGAAACACCACTGGTGCAACAGTGTGAGGCAAAAAAACCACACTGGAAAGCATTTCTAATTTTCAAATTTGGTTTATTTATTTTTGCAAAAGGGGGAAAAATCTTAAATTCTCATAGATAACTAAGGAGAATCATAAATCAATTTGTTATAATAATAGGAGGCCTCCTGAGTACATGCCTGGCACACCATGAGCTCCCATATGACAAATGTAGAACAATGACAAATGTAGAATAATAGAATATGCAACTATAGAACTTGGAAGTACAAACAGATGTGGGAAGTTGCTTTGAAAGATAAATTTACATGGGAACTGAATTTTTAAAAAGGTACAATCAAAGAAAACAAATTTTGAGATACAGTATCTGGAAACCTTTTTTTAGATCATACATGGAATAAGTGTAAGGGTGGCAAACCAGTATCAAATCAAATGAATTTTTGGAAATAATATATTTGGCGGACAAAACAGCTTTTTCCAGGGCATTATAAATATCACATGGGTGATTTGTTTTTGTTTCTATTATAATTTTGAAATAATAAGATAATCAAAAATAGATACAGTACTGGGTATTAGAATATTAAGTATGGTAGTGAATAAAGGGAATATAAGAAAATATAAAGATTATAACAAGTTATAGATTGATTAGAGGTTTTGATATATGAGGTATACCCATTATAACTGAGATAATATTTTATATTATTGTTTTGTCTTGTCTGATTAGATCTTCTCTTTTGTATTTTTTTGTATTGTACTGTTATTATGTTTAATTTTGTTTGGTTTTTCTTTCTGTGTGTCTTGTTATTAAAATTAATAAAAATTATTATTTAAAAAAAAGAACTGGAAAGTACCTCTTGAGTCATGGAGTTCAACCTCTGCCAAAGCAAGAACTAACATTCTAAACAGTTAAAACATCCGTGGTAGATGGCCATCTAAACTCCTTTTTTAAAAATTCTATGTACTGTACAACCATGTAGTTATTATGGGACGAGCTGGCTGTTGAGCAATGGAAGCCAAAATGTAATGTGCACAAACTTTTTAAAAATGCAAGTCACAGCTGTTTGGAAAGTGTGGGAAGGATAATCATTGAGAACACAGCAAATAGGGAAATGTATCCCCTGCCACATTTTATCCTCTTCACATATTTTTAAACAATATAACTGGTTGAATCAGACCAAAGGTTCATCAGACATCTTGCTTTCCAAAACTCTTCAGCTGTGCCTGTGGGAATTTGTTGCAAGATTATGGTTAAGCACCCCTCCAACAGATTTTACTCCAAACTTTAAAGGAGAGATGCAAGATGCTGAATTTATTTTGAGGACATGATTAAGAATCTTCAATAGCTCCTATAAAATGCATGCTGAAACTTGGAATGCCTGTACTGTTTTCCTAACATTTTAACAAGTAGCCTCCACATGTTCTTTCTATGTCAAAGTTGCATGACTATCAATGAAGGTTGAAGACTGGTAATACCTGTACTTTGTCACAGTGCACCTCTTGGATAAAGACCATTCTGACACTCAAGTAAGGAAGCTTCTGCCAGGCTTGGTAGATATTTTAATCTAACTGGTTACAGACATGTAGAAGTAAGGTTTGCATTTTAACTGTTGTTCTGATCACTGCAATACAGAATTATCAAGATAGGTCATGTGTATAAGTGCATCACACACATCTTTTTCTCAGACGGAGCTTTTGATAAGAATTTTTCTTTTCTTTTATAGAAACAGGTGAGATGGCCACCATCTTTTCACACAATGTTTTGAACTTGGCAACTTTAAGACCCCCTTCACTAAAGTTTTAAAGAAAACAGTTATGGCCCCTTGTTTTTCTTTGCATCCTACATAAAGGGCTATCAGACCAGCTACTTCTTTAAAAGTTATTGAGGAATCTTCTTTCATTGGCACATTTTCTTTCTATGTGTCTATTATTCTCTCATGTGTTATGATGATTCTGCAGCAACTTTGTACTGTATTTGTATCCTCATGCAACAGGTCATAATATGTTTATATAAACAAGTTTTGGGAGTTTTAAAATTTATTTTTCTTGGGTTTTTTTCCCCTTTGCACATAAGATTTGACTATCAGGAGAGGAGCTTAATGTGCTTAAAGGAGGCAACAGTAAAACCTCTGCTGAAAAAGCCCTCCTTGAACTCCATGGTATTGGATAATTACTAGCCAGTTTTTAATGTTCCATTTCTGGCCAAGTTCGTGGAGTGTGCAGTGGCTTTCCAGCTCTAAGAGGTCCAGGATGAGATGGATTTCTACATCCATTTTAATCTTGGTTCAGGCCTGATTATGGGGCAGACTCTGCTTTAAATACCTGTGTTGGGAACTGGATATAGAGTAATGTGTTCTGCTGGACTTTTCAGTGGCATTTGATTCCATCAGCCATGGTATCCTTCTGGGCTATCTCTCCAGGATGAGGTCTGAAGACACTGTTCTACTGTTTTCTGATCCTTCCTGAAGATGGGAACCTAGTTGCTGGCAGACTCCTTCTCAGTACCCTGGCCACTGGCCTATGGCAACCTTCAGGGTTTTGTTTAGTTGCCTGTGCTATTTAATATATACTGTTTCAGGTCTAAATTGGTATCTGGATTCAGTAATAGACAGGTGAGAGTGAATAACTGAATGTTACTCCATACAAAACAAAGTGTGGTTAGTCAAAAGGCAGATCAGGGAATAAAATTTGAGCCTGTGCTAGATGATATTGGACTTCTCCCACAAGCATGGTACAGGGAACATATAATTGCTCTGTTATAGCAGTTTTATGGGCTACTAGCTCATGTCTAGGCTCAATTCAGAGTACTGTTTCTGACCTGTCAAATCCTTAAACAACTTGGGTCCAAGTTGACTGAAAAAATCACATCTTTTGTTTTATGAGGCTGCCCAGGTTTTTAAATCATCTGGGGAGACCTTTTTCCTCAATCCCACTACTATCAAAGGTACATTTGGTGAAAATATGAGATGGGGCTTTGTGGAACTTTATCTCATGAGACATCTTGGGTGTCCTCCCACAAGCCAGGAGAGACCTTTCTCTTCAAGCTTCTCTCAGTAATTGCTGCCTAAAAGGTGATTCTTTAAAAGGGAGCAATTTCTTTAATGCATTTTTATAATGGTTGGAGCTGTTTTTAGTTTATCCATTAAAGTTCATTAACATTATATGAATTACCTCTTTTTTGTTTTAATACTGTTTTATTATTGTAAGCTATCTTGGATCCTCTTGAAAATAAAGGGAGAGGAATACTTTTTTAAAAAATAGTGTTTGTTTCTCTCAAGCAGTTCACAGTAACAGGATTAGTTCTTCTAGTCTAAAACATCTTGGATCTAACTACAAATGATTGAGCTTTTTTTTGTTCCACAAACGTTGTTGTATAGAGGGTTCTGTGCCTGATGTGCAGGACCTAGAAGTGAGGAGCACTGCATCAGCTTCACTTGCAAAAGGGTTTGGATTCATTCTCTACCATTTCTAGCTAAGTCTGAAGCCCAAAGCCTTACAGAGCAACTGTCAGTGGGGATAGATGGAGCAATGGCCTGACTCATTATATGGTGGCTTCCTGTGTTCCTATAAACAGTAGGGTTAATGGGGTATTGTTTTGGTGGCAATACAAAACACACCCTGTGTGTTTCTCTTGGACAGTGTTGCTGCCTTTTCCTCAACTTACTCAGCTAGAGGCAACGCCTCCATAAGTTACAGGAGCCTCAAGTGTACATATTAGCACCATCTAATACACTCACTCAGGATATGTACCTGTCTAAAGATCTTAGTCAGTCTATCAGCTGGTGCAGATACTACACCATCAACAAAGTCTGAAATTTCCTAATGTCTTGCTTTCTGTAACTACTGGGTTCTCCAAGGAGAAGAGAGGAGAGCCTTTTCCCAGCACATTTTTTAAATCTAGTTTTGCCGTGAGAAGCCTCCATCTGGACAGGGCCATAATCCACAAAGACTGGCCACAAGACCATAGAGAGGAAACAGCAGGCAACTTTCAGATCCCCTTCTGACTTAACTTTTTTTTGTTCTGCCTGTAACAGGAGAAATGTCCTACCACAGAACATATGTAATGGATTTTATTTTATTTTTTGGACTACAGCTTCCAGACTCTCACACTATACAATGGCCAGCTATGCTAGCTGGGGTGTTGTAGAAGTAGTAGTGAAGAACTAAACAACTTTATTCAAAATGTATAAAATGTTGCCTATATAAATCCAAGTGTAGAATCAAAAAATCTGGGCAGTAGATTACAGGATAAATATAAGGATAGATGTCATATTGCGTTTACTTTTTGTTTGATTATCACCATCCTGCTCATTATCTTTAATAGCAGAGTGTGGTCTGATTAGCAAGTGAAGATATTGGTGCATTTACTGTCACATTCTTATATTGTGACAGTTGAGGCTGTCTGAATGCCAAACTATATGTTATCGATAATCTGTAATTAGAACTGAAATCATGCTAGCATTCAAGAAATGTAACTGAGGTAGCTTTGTCTCTCTGCAAATAAAAGTTTACAAAGAACATGCTTGGAACCTAAAAACTAATCACAAGACAAAGCAAGCTAATTTACAGAGATGGAAAGAGTTCTTGCTGTAATAGTCACACCCCATTAATTTAATGAATGTCCTTTTTTAGCAACCAGTTATTTATTTATTTATTTATTTATTTATTTATTTATTTATTTATTTATTTATATCTACATAGCCGCCGACTCACCACTTCATGTACAGTATCTATAGTGTACAGTTCAGTCATAAGATGAGAACCCTTCTTGAACAAAGAACTACTTAATTATGTAACCAATGGTTATGTAGAGTTTAGGACATTGGTCTGTGAGCTCAGTCAATCTGTTAATTTTAAGACTTTCACTGAAAAAGTAAAAGACTTCAAGACTCTGCTTTAGTAAATTTAGGTTTGTGGTATTTTACATCTAGTTCATCTTACCAGTGCAAAATTATGGTCAGGGTCATCTCTGCCTTCAATATGTGCCAGCACAACATTGTGAGTCATCAACTCAAGTGGAGCCCATTATGGATTGTGGCCTAACAGACGCTCTGCAATCTCTCTGCTTTTGCAATCTCAGTCAGAGGAATACACAGTTTCTGAGATCTTAGTGAGTTACCATGCACAACCTGGTGAATTGTTTTGCACTTGTTTGGAAGTACCTCCAGATGGATAGTTCTTAAACACAGCTATGCCATCTTTCCCTCCTTAACATTTTTTTGGGGGGTAGGAATAAAAGCCTGTTGGTGTTTGTGAAAATTGCTGTAGCTAATTGTAGCTAATTGTAGCTAATTGACAAGGTGCATCTTGGTTATCAGTCAGACACATAACCAAGCACACGACTGAAACACACCCCAGTAACCTATCCATTAGCTACAGCTACCTGTGGCAAGTTATGACAGCCTTGTATGGAAACATTCAACACCACAAATTGTACTGGCCTGCTTTTACGTCTGCCATTGAGACTAAATGAATTACAAGAGCTAGGTGAATATAAATTCCATTACAAACTTTAGGCAACTTATGTTTCATTTAATGCCAGGTTTCAGAAATCATTCTTGTTACACTCATAGCTGCTTTGGACTGGTAATTAAAAACTAAAATTCTGTTTGATTCTAACACCCTTTTAATCGTTGTAATGTCTTTGATATTTTATTCCTTTCATTTCTTCATACTAAAGAAAAGCAAATATGTTCCAGCCAGTTTCCTCATATACATATATTTTAAAGGTAGACTTGAACCCTAGCTAAGGTATGTACTCTACATTTCGATGAGAGACAGAGAGCTATTCCACTCAGTCAGCTCACTACTGAAAAATGCACACTTGTGAACAGCTCATGTTTTTGATTAGGGATGTAATGCACCATTTTCTGTACTCTAAGAACAGAGCTGAATCTATGGATGTCAGAACCTGAAGAAATGCTGGAATTTTGTCACTGGGTGAACAGCTGTTCTCCAACCAAGAGTATCTCAGAACTGGTTTTCTGCCTACTCCAAAAGTGACATTCACAGCCAAGAAATGAAATAGGGATTTGGCCAGAAATAAAAAAAACAAATAAACTGCATGCATGCTCAGGTCCAAATGGGGAGGGAGAGAATAATATTCATGCATAATTTTTATTTATGCCCTGCCCTTCTTTCAATAAAGGAACTCAAAGGAGCTTACATTATTTTACAAAGAAAAACAAAATGTAATAGATTAATAGATATTTAGAAGATTATAAATTATGACATTTAAAAGGCAGTTAAACATAATTATATATACAAAAGCATTTTAAGCAATGTATAAGTTCATTAAAATGTTACAAATACCATATTTCCTCCTCGGAAAACCAATTACTGTACAGTATTTGCCAATAGCCTGCGGAATCAGAAAGGTATTTGATAATGGCAAAAGAACAGGAAGCCTGGCTTCTCTTGGGAGGGTTTTCCATAGCCTGGGAGCAACCACCTAAAATCTAAAATGTTTTATCCTGTGCCCCCCCTCTCTCTGTCTGTCTGTCTGTCTACTGCAGACACAAACTCGCAAATGTTTTATTTATTTATTTATTGAATTTCTATACCACCCATCTGAGTGTTATCCCACTCTGGGCGGTGAACAAACAGAAAATAAATAACAACATCCACAAATTTAAAAAAACCCCACCAACATATATATCATATACTAAAATAAAATAAAATAATTGGTGTCAGAGGACATCAGGACTGAACCTAAGTGGCTAATTTATCGATAAGGGAACCATGCCCTGAAAGGTGTCCTTGAAGAAGAGCATTTTTAATTGTTTTTTAAAGATAGCCAGTGATCATCCAGTTTTGTTATATCACTACTGTTGCCATTTGTTATACAAGTGTGTGTGTGTGTGTGTGTGTGTGTGTGTGTGTGTGTGTGTGTGTGTGTGTGTGTGTGTTTGTAGATGCCCTATATATATATGCCCTATATATATATATATATATTAACCAAAGTAGGGCATCTACAACATAGAAGAATCAATTCCATATATACAAGTATGATGCATTTTGTTTGGTTTGTGTGCTTTTGCTACACCCTGCTGTTTAACAAGTAGCAAGAAGTGCTGTTATAATTATTGGTGTGATTATCAATCATCCTTCATCTGCCATCTCCACTTTTCTTCCTGTCTTTTTTTTAATTTGTGTGTGTGGGGGGAGAGGGAGGGAGGGAGCTGTCCTGCTGAAGCTGGAGGCAACGTTTTCCTTCACTAAGCTAGCAACCAAGACAGCAAGCAATAATATACACTGACATACTCAAACACATCCCTCTCATGCTCTTTCTAACCCCAGCCCCTTCCTAGGATTTCCCTGTCCATAGGGCTGAACAAAAGGTCCTAGGGGTTATATCCACACCAGGAGCACCTCTGAGGGAAGTAGGACCAATCGAAAGGTCTCTCCTGAAAGGACCAATCGAAAGGTCTCTCCTGAAGAACTTAAAACCCAGAAAGATACAATCCTTCAGAAGCCAGGCAGGTCCAGGCAGAAAGCTTTCAAATTAACAAATTGTCATGTTGCATGGGTTTGAGAATCTATGAAATGTTGAAGCCATACAAGCCATCAATGCTGAGAATGTCAGGAGCAGAGTTGAAAACAGTGAGTGAACTGGCCCACCCTTCAGTCTCCAGCTCCATGTAGTATTTTAGAAATGGTAGGCATAAGGTTGAGCGGTTACAGTTGTCACATTACCTGGTTCAGTTGGTTTTACACATATTCTGAGCACGTCATCTGGTGCCCACTAGGAAGCAGAAATAAGATAAGTTGGCTTTCATGAACTAAATACTCAGATCTGTAAACCAACATATTCACAGCTCAATCTAGATTGTTGTGTTGTTACCAGTTGCTCTGAAGTAGTTCTGGGTCATCCTTGTATTTTTAAATTGTGGATTTGAATATATAGTGCAAAAGTTTTTTAAAAAATCAGTGGATGGAGAAGTACATCCATAAGGAAAAGTTATCAAATGGTATCCACCCAGAAAGTGCTGTCAAGACAATATTCAGGTCCACAAGAGGAGCTCATGCATTGGAGCCAATCAGAGCAAAGCAGAACAAAGAAACAAAAGAAAACCAGAAAACAAAGTTTGCTGTCCCATTTTGACTCTGTCGACACTAATTTCTATCATGCCTTATGGGGACCCCAAGATTTAGTACCAGCTTCAAGTGCAAGGAAATTAAACAGTTGCCCAATGTAGTGACTCTTTTTGCTGCAGGATTCTAGATGTTACAATTCTAAAAGCAACTCTTCCCCATTGTATTAAGAATCTCATTCCCTACTTCAGCGTGGCTCACAGTAGTGAAACAAAAGAGCAAGTAGCAGATGTGGACGTTTACAAAAGATTTATATTGGGATGTTAATGTAAAATATATGCTTGCCAGGCAGATAACACAGCACCAACAATTTACATGTCTGCTTTCCACAGCTCCTCCATGTTTGGGAATACACCACAATATTTTGGGAGTTCTTGCATATATATTTAGGCAACTACCAGCTATATGGCACACAGGTGTCAATAAATGTCAATATTGGTTTAAATAACTCTATGAATCACAAGGTATTTG
Organism: Furcifer pardalis; assembly: GCA_030440675.1. Classification (NCBI taxonomy): domain Eukaryota; kingdom Metazoa; phylum Chordata; class Lepidosauria; order Squamata; family Chamaeleonidae; genus Furcifer; species Furcifer pardalis. The sequence continues at coordinate 60,610,534 of CP126894.1, forward strand.
TACACTAACACTTCTATGGAACTGTGATTTTTTTCAAATTACTTTATAGACTACAATCAGTGAGGCCAAATCATGACAATTCAGTATTTTTCTTCCTGTTTCTTTTTTAGACCTGGGTTTTAATAAATATTATTTTATAATAAAACATATTTGGAGTGCTAGCTTTCCAGAGTGGGTAAGCAACTTGCTTTTTGATCTGTTCAGAACTTCTGTGTAGATCAAGTGACTTTCAAATTTTCATTTATTTACTCACTCAACGGGCACGTTATAACATTTGTTCTCTGTATACACACAATAAAAACAGCTTAAAGTACAAATTTCACAAATACCAATGTTCAATTTTATAGCACTAAAACTGTCGATTAAAAAAAACCAGAAGAAAAATCCAACAGTTATGAAAATGAAAACCTAAAATATTTCACAAAATAAAATAATCACTTTATAATACCTCATAAAACCAGAAAAAAAGTTTAGGGAGAAATCCAGTTATTAATCCCAACTGGAGTAGACTCATTATATCCATGAAACTTGCATTAACTTAAGTGGCTATTCTTTTGTTTAGCCGGTAGAATTCCAAAGGTCGGTGAAAATAAAAATTATTTTGATCAGTGCTGTGAGCACCCAACAGACATATCTCTGGGTGTAGGCATTCCAAAGCTATATTTATACTTCTGGGGAATTCATTACAAATTTGCCTGCTGTATTTTACCTTCCTAATGAACACAGGTGATTAGTGATGAGAAGCCTTTTAATTTATTTGTAAAAATCTGTCCTTCCTCCACTCCCCCATGTTAGGGTGAGATGAGATGGTTGCAAAAGTGTGTGTGAGATTGCACTAGAAAAGGTCACTTTAATGAAACGTATCTTCCTTGAAGTGACTTCGTCTGCCAGGGGATCAATCCAGACCACTCCCCAAAAGTAGAAGCCCTACAGCTGAGTCAAAAAGTTGGGCCAGGCTTGAGTGTCTTTCCCATGTGTTGTGTGATTGCTGGGAAGTATTTTGCACGACCTTTCCACGAGTGATCCAAATTGCAATCTATTGCTCCTGCCTTCAATTCCTAATCCTGAAAAGAAAGGGTGGTTTAATGTCTCCTGTCTCCTTCCTTTCTCTTTTGTTTTTCTCATACAGCACTGTCGAAATATGAATATATAAGAAAGAAAGAATGCAATTAAGCTCTAGCTCCTGCTGGGATCAGAAATGGATTTTGAAACTATTAAAAGAGAATACTCAAGGGCAATTAGAAAGCAAAATACAGTATTAGTGTGGCTTTTCCCCAGCATCAAGGCCATTTCTGCGACACCATCCTTGTCTCTGCTCAATTCTATGTGGACAAAGTGTCTCTGCAGTCTCATAACAGAAGAAACTGTTGCAGTGAGCTTAAAAGCAATTGAGGGGGCCTCTGTGTTTTAAGTAGGAATTTGAATCATGAATTGCTGATAACTTGATATTGAAGGTGAATGTATGTGATAGTGTTGAGAATATATATTAAAGAAACAGAACATGCTATCTGGGAATGATTTGTCTGACTAAAAAGCCTTAGATGGGTGTCATGTGTAACAAAATACAGAAGTTTTAGGACACCGTTGAAAATGCTGAGAGAACAGCAATTGGTGTGTGAGTGTATTCAGTACAGAAAAAGACACTGTGGATGGATGGAAGGAAGGAAGACTTACATAGCTAAAGTGCTTTAGTGTCCTGTTCAATTTTGATCGACTAGTACCATTTCTTGGTCTGGATGTTCATGTCTAACAATCCTTCCTCTGCAGCCCTCTGAAGATCTGATATCCTATGATTCAGACCTCTACAGACAGTCTCATGACAGCTACCAATATCTCAGCAATGATGGAGACAGTCATGGTAAGTGAATTATAAAACTTATAAGAATAGAAGAGTGGCGAGTTTATGGACAATGATACATCCTGTCTCTTACCACATTCTCTAACTACGGTTCTATATGGCATAATGCCTAACACCAATGACAATGTCCACTCAAGATACATTGATTATCAAAAGTAGTTTGTTAGAGCAGGATAACTCTAAATTTAGTGTTGGCTTCTACACTTTTAAATTTGCTGGCAGACATTTTTGTATCTCTCTAGTTAACGAGAGACAGGTGTGACTTCAGAGAGAGGAAGCTGAAGGAAGCTCAATCTGCATGTAGATCTAGAAAAGAGGGGGGAAGGAGAAACTATACGAAATATCTCTTTATCTCTCCCATGATTCCTGCTACTGAAGATCACTTCTTTGCATAACCTATATTCCCATTTCTGGTTACTAAAAAAAACTTCACAAACGCCTGTCTCAACAACAACATTCTGTTTATACTGTTATCATGAACACTTCTGGATACACAGATGTCAATTTTTGTTGTTGTTCAGTCACATAGTCGAGTCTGACCTTTTGCGACCCATGGACCATCATCACACCCCAGGCACCTCTACCATCCTCCTCAACCCACCCAGCTCTGTGCCCATTGCATCAACAATACCATCTATCCATCTCATTCTCTGCCACCCCTTCTTCTTTTGCCCTCGACCTTTCCCAGCATCATGGCTTTCTCAAGGAAGTCCTCTCTTCTCATTTGATGTCCAAAGTACTTTAGCTTCATCTTCAATATTTGACCTCCCAAGGAGCAGTCAGGGTTAATTTCTTTTAAGACCAACCTATTTGTTCTCCTTGCTGCCCAGGGTACTCTTAAAATTCTCCTCCAACATCACATTTCAAAGGTGTCTATTCTTTTGCACTCAGCTTTCCTTATGGTCCAGCTCTTACAACCATACATTACTACTGGGAATACCATTGCGTTGACTATGAGGACTTTTGTTTGCAAGATGATGTCTCTACTTTTAACGATGTCCCCAGGTTTCTCATAGCTTGTCTCCCAAGAATCAGTACCTTTTTTATTTCATGTCAATACATTTTTTAAAATTTGTTCGAAAGATTTATAAATTTATAAGCTGCACATTCCCAAGATGCCCCCAGAAGAATTGAATGTTAAACCACTTCTGTATGTTCTGTACCTGGAAAACCCTGAAAAAAGTTGACACAGGCCAGAATTGACATTATTATATTGCACTTCAGTGAAAGTCCCAGTTTATAAAACATGGAGTTCCCCTGCCCAAAACAACTTCTCTATTTATGTGCTCCCATGATTATAAGACATTTCAAGGTCAGAGTGTATGCAATGTTGTAATTTTGTGTTCTAAATCAAGAAACAAGGCATCTAAGTGGTATCTTTGTACAGTAATTTTAGTGCAAGTAGAATAACTACATCTCTTGAGAAACTTTAACCCTTTAAGGTGAACCAAATTACTTTTAAAGAAATAAGCATAAGTCTCAGAACAAAGAGATTGGAACAGAAAAGCAGGTTTAGATAAATTCTTCAAATTCCTCTCATTTTCTTTGTAATTTGGTCTCTCCTCTACAGCTAAATCTATTCACTAGAAATTGGCACAATTTCATTAAAAGAGAACAAAATAGAATAAATAAAATAAAAATAAAATAAAAACACTGTAGCACTTTAAAGACTAACTGCTATAGTTTTATTGCTATATTTGTATTGTTTATTGCTATATTTTTATTGTTTAATATAGCTGTTAGTCTTTAAAGTGCTACAGTGTTTTTATTTTGTTTTTATTTTACTTTGTTTTGTTTGCTTTCTGATATGCCTGAACCACAGACTAACACAGCTACTATTCCAAAAAATTAAAAGAGAATTGTGGCTTAAACTGGTAGTTAGCACACCAATCACAAATAGTGGAGGTGGAGATCACTAATTTAGAAGAAAGTCTCTGGTTTATCAGAGATAACTAAATTCACATTTTCATTTCAGATGATTTTATAAATCTTTTTATTAAAGTGTGATGAAATCAAGACAGCAACACAAAGAACACACACAACTCTGATGCCTGTCTAGCCAGTAGCTAATAATTAATCAATGGAAGAAAAATCAGTCTTCACATACAGTTTGATTTCTATAGAGTACAAGTAAATAACATAAATCTTTTCACTCCACAACTTAGTTTTTTGTCTTAGCAGACACTCCATCTTGTGTATATAATGACAGAGACGTGAGTCATGTCCTTTCTTTAATCTTTTCACAACATTAAAAGGCACTCTTCTTGTCAGTACAACAAAGAATTATTTCACATCCTCTTTCACTTCACCTAATATTTTTCAGAATGAGTCCAACATAAAAAAAAGCCACCAAGATCCAACACATATTTCCTTTGAACAAAAATACCAACATCTTTCCCCCATATAACAGTCTTAGAAGAAACTTCCCAATCACGTCCAACATTTTCTGCCCAAGTGGATAACCTAATGTGGGAGAGGCCCATAAGCACAATGGGCATACAATGTGCTGGTGCACTTATGTTCCACAGCACTGCTATTCACAAATAATCCAAGTGATGCTCAATGTGATCCTGTCATAGCTAGCAGCCATAAATAGTCGTATCTCCTGTGTTTGAAAATTGAAAGCTATAGAAAAGAAACCTAATAAATACTATGAAAATACAGATAATGCATTGTAAATAAGTATGATAACTTAGTGACAGAGTGCATGGTTTATGTATTAATGATTTCAGATTCAGTTCCAAACAGTTGGCAACATTTTGGTTGGAAGGACTGGGAAACAATCCAAGTCTTTGCAAAGTTATTACCAGACGCAGTAAATAATATTGGGCTAGGAGGTGACCCTAAAGTTTATTTAGTAATAAGCTGTCCACATGAAAAAGAGAACAGGGCCTCTGTACATTTAATAACTATATAGAAAAAGAAATTTCAGCAGTAGTAGCTTGTCCTATATACTACATTGTTATTCTGTGAATGAATTAATAATCTTGAAAGGTCCTATCAGGAACAGCTAAATTCAAGTCTTGCAAACATAAGGCCATGTCTTGCTTTATAAACTCGATCTATCTTGTGTTCAGTCATCCTCTTTTTTTGCTGTTTTCACCTCTTCCCAGCATTATTCCCAGTGAATCTTCTCTTCTCATACAACCAGGGCTGTAGCCAGGATTCTAGTAGTGGTAGTGGTAGTGGTAGTGGTAGTGGTAGTGGTAGTAGTTGTTGTTGCTGTTTTTTTTTTGGGGGGGGGGGTTTCAGGAGGGGCAAAAAAATTACAGGAAGGGCAACAGTGTCACACTCACAAATGTAACATTGGCACCATGGGGTGAGATGGGGGGCCCTGTTAGGAGGGTTTTTTTGGGGGGGGGCTGCCTCCCCTGGCTATTGCCCTGGATAAAAATATGATTTAATTGCACTTTAATCAGTAATTCATTGTTTTTAGTTTTGGCTGTTCCTTTTATCAAGTGCATTTCTTGAGCATTGCAGTGTTAGTGGTTAGGTGGCAGAAACCTTCAAAAATATTGGGAGGAAATGGAAACAAATGTTCTAAATGGCTTTTTATGTTTAAGGGAGGGGGGAGGGGAAAAGCTCAGCACATTTATCAGAAAATATGTCTTTCCAAATCTTGGCTCAACACTTATAATTCTTCAGCATTCAGCACCTTTCCCAGACCTTCCAAATATCCCATTTAGAGAGTTTGTGAGTACATTTTGTCTATAATAAAGCATTTTCCCGGTCAGCCTGGCAGTAGGTAAGAAAAAGGACAGCATTATGTCCTGCCTGAGGAAAAAAAACTGGTAGCATTGTGACATGAAATTTCATTTGTGCCTCATTCTCAAAGGCCTTTAGAGGGCAGAATCAGATGGTAAGAAAGATGTCTAATTGAACCAGAAAGAGCTGCTTTGTAGAGACAAATATCCCTTGAAGTGACCCTTCCACCAGCATGGGAATCACTCCAACCCAACCCAACCCATCCCATCCCAAAAAGACCAAGCGTGTGCACAATTGAGACTGGGATGGATCACTATTTCCTGTACATTTTGCATTTACTGGAAGACAGCTTCCACAGATCAAGCTACAAGCAGTCCAGAATGTAAGCTATTTCCCTGTCTGGTTATTTAGGTTAGCTATTTTAAAAAAAAACTTACCATGGCACTTCTTCTGTTGTGTCTAGGTCAGACTTTAAAAAGCCAAAACAAAGCCACCTTTTGGTAAATTCATTCCGTAGTTCCTTTTGCCTGACCTAGTGTGAGAAAGATTAGTGAGCATAACAAGGTTACTGTTGCCCAGGATACACCCGATTGTGGCTCAAAAATACCACAGTCGTCAAGGAGGCTTGTTCTGTGCACCCCACAATGACACTGCAATATGGCCAAAGACATATGTTGTTTCTTTCTATATATTTCTTCATCACTATTTATCTTTCTTGGCTACTCATATCTTCTGAAAGTATAAAAAGTTTCCCCTCAGCTTCAGTTGACACATAGAAAGCTGAGGTAAAGGCATGGAGACTGCCAGCTGCCCAGGGGTTGGATGTGCAGTGGCTGATAATATATGAGTGTAATCCTTCACTTATGTGAATTTTGCCAGAATTTCTTTTCCTCTAATATTGTAAAGGGAATCTCTATCAAATTGCAAGGAAATGATGAATAGATTTCATGGAAGAAATTATCAGTACATTACTCATCACAACATGAAACCAAGTCAGTTTGAAGCTGAGGAAAGCTGATGCATGACAGAAAGATATCTCTTGCCTCTTAAGGGAACTCCATTTCAAATAACTTGCTAAGAGTACCATCTAGTTCTATCTATGACATTATCAACAATGATCCAAAGGGAAGATTACCAAGACAGGGAGCACTAAAGTCAATCATTTAGTGCCTCCATAGCCCCTGTAGTTTCATGTATATATTTAATGATGTGGTTCAAGATTGAACCATGTGGTATGTATGTATTGCATGTCATCAAGTTGATGTCAACTTATGGCAACCTTTTCCAGTGTTTTCTGGGTGGAGAATACACAGAATGGTTTAGCAGTCCCTTCTTCTGGGGTTACCCTGGGACTCGGCAGCTTGCCCACAAGTACAAAGGCTGGCTCTTCTTCTAGGAGGCATAGTGGGGAACTGAATTCGCAACATCTGGTTCTACAGCCAGATACCCAAAGCACTGAGTTATCCTGTCACTTGAACCATGTTGTACCCAATGGCAAACAGCAACGTCTAGAAGCTTCTTTCCAGGAATGAGCAGAAATACCAAAGAGCTGTGGTGGAGCACTTTCAGACTTAGAATTTGCTGTTTGGTATCCTATCTAAGCAAGATTATAGTTATATTGCATCATTATGTATAATTGATTATGCATCTGAAAAGTTACTGATCAAAGCAGCAGATGAATTGCTACTGATCAAAGCAGATAATTTCACAGTTAAGGAATATGTTATAATGTGTGCATAGCTTTTGAAAGCATGAAAGAGAAAGGTTTTCATTAGTCTTTTCAAGAATGTTAGCACAGTATTTCTATTCATTTACTAGTTACAAAAAACTGAATTATGGCTGTTGTGGTTGAAAATGTTATAGGCTCATTTTACAGGCTTAGAATTCATAGATTTTTTTCAGAGCTCTCTGGGCAATGAGGATGATACCAAATTAAATTAGTTACCAGGTGTCCATCCGCCCAGCTGGCTGCTCACATGTGCTTTGCAGTATTTAAATGCTACTACTGGGCGGTAAATGTTATTTGTTCGACTCCTTTGGCAAGATAGCTAAGGCACAGCTGTGTTGTTGCAGTAACATTGTCGTCAAATTGGAATAAACTTGATAGCACACAATTATTTTTATTATAGCATATTACTGTATCCAGAGCTGTTATTTACTAAGATTGTCATTGATCATCAGTGTTAAAAGCTGATCCTCTCACAACCAGAAATTGGAAATTGGGCTTGAAGTCGATATCCAACAGCTATGGCAGCAGTGTCAGAAGTATTCATGGTCCCTTTGGATTGTGTCTACCCACTTACCTGTTGATGTCCCTAACTGAGTGGTTGGTTGTGAGTTTCTAGTCATTTTAAATCCCCCATAGTTCCCTTGAATAATACTACCTTGGTGCTTCGTGGTAACTTTTAAATGATAGTGAGCTCAAAGCAAAAACTAGTAACTAGATTTGCTTTTAGCAGGGAAGCTGATTGGTTAGATATTGGAACTCTAAACCAGCATCTTGCCCTTTTGAATTCTGCAGAAATACTTCCTCAGATACCGGAATCAAATTCTAATCCCATGTATTCCATGTAAGAACCAGCTCATTGTGGAATGAAACTAACTCAAACAGAGTTGGCTGGATTCTTTAGCTGGCAGGAACAAAGACTGACCTTCTTTCTTCTATGTTAGCAGGTGAATTGCTTTTACCTTCCTCTGACCACTACTGGGAATATCACCCCCACCCCTTGCATACTGAGTTTGAGAGCTTTGGAGAGAATCACTTTCAAGAACTCCAGAGTGTACAGCCGCCTCAGTTACAACAGCTCTACCGGCATATGGAGATTGAGCAGATGCATGTTCTAGATTCTGGGATCCCTGTGACCCATTTTGGAGTCAACCACAACCACCAGGTAGATTCAGTGCCCAGATATGTAGTACTGTGGTCTGTCTGTCTGTGTGTGTGTGTGTCTTTAGGACAGTATTTCAGAAAATTATCTAACTGGATAATGCAGAGAAGAGCCTCATGAAAAAGTCAGTTTATGTGCCAACATATCACATACTAACTGAACTTGCATCAGCATCCTTATCCCATCCACTTTATCATTCTCTCATTTACTAGAAGTAGCAGGCATGGAAAAGAGTAATGCTTAGCCTCTTCTAGGCAAGAACATAGGAAGAGAAGAGAGAGAGAGGAAACCTTTTCCCCTTGCCCAAGTGCCAGTAAAGACTCCTGAAAGAAACCCCTATCAGTTGTAGGGGAAAACATACTTTTTTTAAGTAAAGGGTGGGAGTAGAGGAGGATCTGGTTAATCTTTTCTCCTTTGTTCTCCCCACAGGGGACAAGATAAAAGTATTTATATCCTGCCCTCCCCCATAATTTAGGGAAGTCATTCTTTTAGTCTGGACAATGACTCATAGTGCAGCTGAATTTCATGACCACTACTGGGTGTAACCAGGTTTTTAATCCTCCTCTGTTTTAGTTAGTGAATTTCCTTTTCATTGAAAAGAATGGTAATTGAATTAGAGAAAAAGCCCAATACTATTGGATTGTATGCTGTGCTTAATTTCTGGAAGGTGGTACAGAAACATTTTAAATAACTCGGCATGAAAATTCAGATAATCTGAGCAAAAAGGGGGGCTAATCTAATGCCCTAAACAAAGTTTGAAAGAATTTTTAATTACTACTCAAGTTCCCCTTGTAAAAGATTTTAGCCAGAATGACACAATATCCTATGCTATAAAAAGAATTAATACATTAAGTTGTGCCCCTCTCATGTAACACTTGAATTATACTATGGGCTGCACTGGCTCAAGTGGCTAAGATGCTGACTGGAAGGCAGGAGGTCAGCAGTTCGATTCCCAAGTACTGCAGGATGGAATGAGCTCCCATCTTTGTCCCAGCTTCTGCCAACCTAGCAGTTCAAAAGTAAGAAATTGCAAGTAGATAAATAGGGACCACTTTGGTGGGAAGCTAACAGCCTGCCACATGACCACGGAAACATCTGCAGAAGCAGACAGCGCTGGCTCTTCGACTATGAAACAGAGATGAGCACTGAACACTAACAAAGGGAGAAATCGGTGTTCTTTCCATGTTTCAATTGGAACAGGCAGGAATGGGCTCTACATAGAGATGACATTTGGAAGTGTGTGCATTTGATCCACAGCAGCCTGATGTTATTTGTCAATATTGTGGAGTGACCTAAGAAGAGAGTCAATGCAGGGTATTGGAAAATTAACTACAGTACAGTTGTACCCCAGTTAACATTTGCACTGCACAACGTTAAAACTGGATAATGTTGGGAAATCTGGGGGGAAATTTGCACCGTACAACATTAAGTTAATGTTGTGCAGTGCATCCATTTTCCCCCCAGGGCTGCTCTCCACCTGGGAGGTGCCTTCCCATGGGGAGACCAGCCCTGCTGGCTTTGGGGCAGAGATATCCAAAGTGCCCTCGCTGTTTCAAGGCTTGCCGGAGATCCAAGCCCGAAAGCCTGCAAGGCTGGTATCTGCCTGGGAAGGCGCTTCCCAAGCGGAAAGCAGCCCTGCCAGCTTTGGGGCTTGGATCTCCTCTCGGCTGCCTCCTGGGAAAGGGAACCGGGGATCGGACACTCCGATTCCCGGTTCCCTTTCTGAAGAGGCAGGCGACCTGCTCAGCCCCAGAAAAGGCTTGTCCTGGAAGGGAAGCGGCCAAGCACATGGCCCATTCCCTTACAGGACAGGCTGCGGGTGAGTGTGGCTGCACCTGCAGCTCATCCTGGAAGGGAACCAGCCAAGCTGTTGGCCCTTTCCCTTCCAGGATGAGCTGCAGGTGCAGCCACACTCACCCACAGCCCATCCTGGAAGTGCTTGGCCCCTTCCCTTCCCGGAAAAGCCTTGTCTGTGGCCGAACAGATCGCCTGGCTCTTTGGAAAGGGAATCAGGGACCAGAGCATCCGATCCCCAGTTCCCTTTCCGAGGAGGCAGGCAAGCAGATTGCTTTGAGTTGGGTAGGGCCGTGGGGGGGGGGGGGGGACCCAGCACCAGCCAGGGCAGCTTCTAGGTGCTCTCCCCAGTCCTTCCCAAGTCAAAGCGGCCAGCGGAGGGCAAGCCCACGGTGGCCATTTTGACTTCAAGGGTGAGATGGGGTGCTTAGAAGCTGCCCTGGCTGGCACTGGGTTCCCCCCGGCCCTTCCCAACTCAAAGCACCCACCGTGGGCTTTGATTTAACGTTGTGCGATAAATATATTGCACAACGTTAAAAACCGCATAACGTTAAAGCTTGTGGAACCAAGCTTTAACGTTATCCAGGGTATTACTGTACTTCCTTAGCTCCATTAAGGGGCCAAGGAAGTGGAGGGGAAAAATAAGTATGTATCAGAGCAGGGAATATGTACTATATCACTTTAAAAAGAATGTTAGGTATGTATATTACAAGTTAGGTATGTGTATTAAGTCATCCAACATTATGCAAAGCTATGGGTGTGAAATATACAATGGAAACATTTCAGGGCCAAACAATCCATGCACCAATAACCTGTCACTCGCAATGAAAACATGTTTATGTTGCAGAACATGTGATTCAGGCAGACCTTTGTGTTTGGGAAATCAGATCATCAGACAAAACTCCTGCTTAAATGACAGATACCAAACAAAAATGAAAGTAACATTTTATTTATTTATTCAAGACTGAAGCACTAAAATTTAAAACCATCATAATTAAAAAACAACAACACTAACCATCTAAAAATGTATGCATACATATACTGTACTACATAAAGCATGGCTATTTATATGATAGACGAAGTGAGAAAATTTCCTATTGTGACTCTTGTGCTTTTTGCAGCCAAGGAATTTCTTCTTCTAATGATGGGTTGTGTATAAATATCTATATCAGTGGTTCCTAACGTGGGGCACATGCCCCACAAGGGGGGGGGACTTCAATTCCCAAAAACCAAAGTCAGTACTTTTGCTGATCAGTGCTTTGGGCAAATGACTTAGGCTTCTGAAAATTGAAGTCCAAAAATCAAAGGTTGGGAAACACTTATCTAGATATACTGTGTGTGTATATATATAAGCTGCCTTACTTAAGCTCTTTTAAAATATCCTTGGAATTTCAGTTATAGAAGAACTTACAACTTGCCATCTGATTTCACTGTACTGAAAATGTAGTATAATGCAGTCTGTTAGGAAACTATACCACCCTTAAAGAAGCTCTTAATTTCTCTTGACATTTCTCAAATATATGGTATAAAGATGAATTTTGCTTTCAATTTTACTTTAGGCTGGATTTTGGTGGCCACGCAGAACCATGTCCCTACATTTTATCAAGTTCCTTGGGAATGGAGTGTTGTCTGGTTATAACAGGGGTGCCCAAACTTTTTGGGCTGTGGGCCGATCATGTGGTTCAGGGAGCCGTTCACTAAGCCCCGGGAGCCGGGTGTGGCCCCCAACGCAATTCATCCGGCCTGCGAAGCCCTTGCCGTTCCTGGAAGCAGAAGTAAAACACGCCCATACTTCCGCTTCCAGGAGCGAAGAGGGTTTCGCGGGCTGGACGAATAGGCGTCGGGGGCCACACCTGACCCCTGTGCCTTAGTTTGGGCACCACTGAGTTATAAAATGTTCGCTGTGGCTCAGGGGTTAAGTACTTTTACACTTGAAGATTTGGCAGGAAATGTAGACACACTCTTACCCAATCCCAGTCCTTCCTGTCCTACTCATCTCCAGCCAAGCTGCCAACTCATTAACCGCTCATCACCCTACCCCTGAAGCAACCCGGTTGCGCATTCTTTTCTGAGGCATTTCGGAATAACTTCAACATCAACAGAAAAACATCAGATGCTTAGAGCCTGATCTACTGGGCAACCTGAGTCACAGACAAAGCGTCCAGGTCTGACTGATTGATTGATTGTATTTTTATACCTCCCACCTGGGATATTTCTCACTCTGGGTGGTGCAAATACAAGTAACAAAATAATATAATAAAACAAACAATGAAGTAAAATAAACAACCAGATAAGTACAACAGAAAATAAAAATAACATACCTGACGTCTCTAGGCACACAGGGTCAGTTGACTCCTAGTCCACCAGTCTATCCACTACACCACACTTGCTCTCTTATGCCAGCTACCTATATATTTTGCACAAGAATCTCTTGGTTCTGATCAGTTTTGTACCCATGCAAAACTCATTTCCTGTTTCTTCTTTTAATATCACAAAGTGAGTAAAAAAATCAAGAATAATACAGGCTTCTGTCTTATATTTCAAGGTATTCATTTTAATTTGAGGCCTATGTGTCATATATGTCCTGTAAAGGTAAAAGTCGCCCTTGGTTGAAAGCCAGTAATGTCTGACTCTAGGGTGTGGTCTTCATCTCCATTTATAGCCAAAGAGCCAGCACTGTCTGTGTCTGCAGACATTTATGTGGTCATGTGGTAGACATCGGAGTGCACAGAATGCTGTTACCTTCCCACCAATACAGTACCTATTTATTTACTTGTAATTTCTTGCTTTTTAACTGCTGGTTGGCAGGAGGTAGGACAGAAATGGGAGCTCCCTCTGTAGTGCAGTATTTGGGTCTCAAACTGCCAACCAGCTGACCTTCCAGTCGTCAAGTTCAATGTCTTAACCACTAAGCCATCTCAGTCCACATGAACAAAGAAAAGATCAGACATTGTTCCTACATACAAAGGAGACAGGCAAGAATACAATGGAACCTCAGTTAACAAATGGCTTGGTTAACATAAAAATGGCATAACAAAAGGAAATTCATAGAAAATAGTGGCTCAGTTTATGGATTTCCCCCCAGAACAGATTAATTGGTTTTCAATGCATTAAGTATGTTAACTAGGTTCCATTGTACAGTAATACACCGGATAACGATTGCATCGGATAACGCTATAATCAGATAATGGTGCAAGTTTTTTGGAAAAAACTTGCATCGGATAACGATTCTGGATAATGATCCTTTAGCGTTATCCGATTCAATCATCCAGGGAGTGGGGGGTGGGGGTGGATTGGGTAGCGCGCATTTCCCCCAACCGCACTGCGCTCACAACAATTCTTGCGAGCGCAGTAGGGTCGGGAGGAAAGGCACTCGTGAGCGCGCATTTTCCCCAACCCTACTGCACTTGCAAGAATTCTTGCGAGCACAGTAGGGTCGGGAGGAAAGGCTTCACCCAAGCCGAACTAAGCTGCGGCTAGGGATCGCCAACTACAACTCGGATTGGCTTGGGTGACAATCCTCCCCACGTGGGGGAAGGATTGTCACCCAAGCCAATCCTTGTCTGGGTGCACAATTGTGCGCCCAGGCAAGGATCGGCTTGTCCGAAATCACCTCCCCCCCGGGGGGGGGGATTTTGGCCAATCCGATTCTTGACTGGGCATGCAATCGTGTGCCCAGGCAAGTATCTGCTTGTCCGAAATCACCTCCCCTGTGGTGGTGCTGGGGGAATTTCAGCCAAGCTGATCCTTGCCTGGGCGTTAAGAGTCCAGTAGGGTGGCAAGAAGAGTCGCCCGCTCGCACGCCTTGTCGCGCACCACCAGGCCCCTCTTCTCCTGTGTTCGAAGCCTCTAGGCTTCGAACAAGCCCGGATGGGGGTCGGAAGAAGCCTAGCGCAGCTGCGTTAGGCTGTGCTAGGCTTCTTCCGAACCCCATGCGGGCTGTGGACGAAGCCTAGCAGCTTCGAACACAGCCGGCCAGGCTGTGGACGAAGCCTAGAGGTGCTTTCGAACCCCATCCGGGCTGTGAATGACTTCAGGGACAAACCACGTGGTTTGCCCCTGAAGTCAAGCTGACCCTAGGCTAGCAATCGGTTTGTCCCTGACATCAGGGCTTTTTTTTTTTTAGCGTTGTTCGATGCATGCATCAGACAACGCTAAAAATCAGATAATGTCATGACTTGTGGAACCAAGTCATAACGTTATCCGAAGTTCTAGTGTATATGAAAAAAAGGACATGCAACACAATTAAGTTAACTTGAAAATCTATTGCTCAGAATATCAAGTTTCTACAGATATGTATGAGAAATATGGCAGAAAGGCTATGGCCACATGTATTTTAAAAGGGGCGTTCAAAACATGTTCACAGCACTATAGGGTTTTTCCCCCATTTATGTATGCTCACTTAAGAGAGTGTATTAATAGAAACCCAAAGTATATGTTTAATATCAATTATATCTCCAAGAAACTTGGTCACTTTTGTCGGTACACTCACTTGGCGCTCTTTCCTATTGTTCTTGATCTCTATCACTCTTCTTGTCTTCTACAGGTTACTTTTGTGCCTCGCATGTGTGTGTACCCATCTCATCCACGCAGTTCTGATGAGGAAGATCTAGAGAGGCAGAGTCCGCCATTGGAAGTCTCAGATGGTGAGACAGACATAGGAGAAGCTGTTACTGGGATTTTGAGTGCAGAAGCAGGTCAGTACATAAATCAAAGTGATACTCTGCAGCATTTTGCCCTCTGCTACCTCTCAGTCCTTGTTTTATCTGACCTTGACTGTGATCATCTGTCTCTATTACTGAGGAAGCCTTCTGTTCTGTTAAATCAGGGGTGCCAAAACTTTTCGGGCCACAGTCGGTCAAGTGGTTCAGTGAGCCAGTCAAGTGGTTCCTCCCACTGGAAGCAGAAGTAAAATGTGCCTTGCATCTGTTTGCAACAGGATAAGATAGATTTTAAGTTGCCATTTTCTCTGTTTAAACCAGGGGTGCCCAAACTACAGCCCACGGGCTGGATCTGGCCCCTGACGCCAATTCATCCAGCCTGCGCTGCCCTTATCGCTCCCAGAATCGGAAGTAAAATACATGCCATACGCACACATTTTCCGCTTCTGGGAGCAACAAGGGTGGTGGGGGCCAGATAATGGTGTTGGAGGCTGGATCTGGCCGACAGGCTGTAGTTTGGGCATCCCTGTGTTGAATGATCCCCTTGCTGCCCCTTATGCCTTGAATTTTCTGCCAGAATCCCCACCTGCTATCATTTCCTCCTTCCTTCAACTCAATCCTCAAACTTTTAAAATAAAATATTTTGCTTAAGCCCTAAGTCCTAGTTCACAACTGAAACTTTCTTCAAGTACCACATGTTTCCCCTTTATTCTTTTGCTATGTTTGCTTGGCTCTCTGTTGCTTCCTCCATGACTGAAATATTGATTTTTAGAAGTCTTCGAGGAGGAAGACTTCTCACCAGCACCTCAGCCCACTCCCAGCTCAGATCTGCCCCCCCCTCCACACACACATCTTGATCAAGATGAAGACTCGCAGGGAGCAACACCAGCCTGTTCTCAGCTCAGGACTGCCTCCTCTTGACAGCAGCTCAGCCAGCTGATGCTGAGGCTAGTGATGAGGAAACAGAGCCTAGCACGCCAAACGGTGTAGACTGGTGTTAAAGAATGAGTTGCAGGTGCAGAGGAGGGAAGCAAGGGCTTGTGCACAAAGACAGAGCCCAGCTGTAAGCCCTGAACTTCGAGCCCTCTTAAGTCCACCCTCACTCAGGCAGAAGCCCATTGGAGCAATTCATTGTGGATCCTGACACTGTTCTCCTGGAAATTGGACCCTTGCCTGAAAACCTGACCACACCCACAGATCATCCCTTTGCTGCTAGTTCTACATGGGACCGGTTCCTGAACCCAGCTACTCCTGACCCACAGCTTAGCTTGACCCCTTGGACTCTCATAAAACTCTCTTCCTTACCTCATGCAGTGGATGCAAGCCAACTTGCTCTTTTGTGTGCCTGGGGCCACAACAATAATACAAAATGTTCTGAATTCAGTCATGCAAGAGATTTAATAAAATTGTCAATAACGTATGGATATGATATACATGTTTCTTTGACTGATTAATAAGATGATTGCTTACCCCAGCAATTTGCTGTACCATTTTCTGCTTTTTTCTCTCTCTCTTTCTCCTTACTTCTGTGTTGTTTGTCTGGCCTTCTGGTAAGATATTTTTAAAATAATACCGTATAAAGGGGTAGATGTACAGAACACATACTTTCATACAAAAGATCTCAACATAAATCTCTGACATATACAGATAAGACCATGGGAAACCCTTCCTCAAAATCCTGGAAAGCCACCACCAACCAATGCTAGTAATAACATTAGAAATGTTGTTGCTTAAGTCACACTAGAATAGACCCAATTAATCAGTGACAGGCGAGTCAACTGTTCCATATGTTACATTGATTCAAACAGGCCTACTCTAGTTCTGCTTTATTGTGATAAAGTAAATCACAGCTTACTCTTGAGTGATAAACGATCTTTGGAGGCAAAAAGTATGAAATGGAGGCTGTCCTACTTAGGGCACATCATGAGAAGTCAAAATTATCTGGAAAAGACAATAATGCTGGAACAGGTAAAGGACAGCAGGGAAAGGAGAAGACCAAATAAGAGATGGCTGACTCCTAAAAGGACGCCACAGCCTTGAGTTTACAGCAGCTTAGCAGGGTTGTCGAGGACAGGACATTTTGAAGACCACGCATTCATAGGGTCACGATAAATTGAAGGCAACTTGATAACACATAACAACAATAAGTCACAACAAGAAGCCCCTTTACACTTCCACTTCCAGGAGCAATGAGGGCTTTGCGGGATGGGTGAATTGGCTTTGGGGTCGCATCCAGTCCCCGGGCCATAGTGACCAGCTCCCTGAACCGCATGACTGGCCTGCGGCCTGAAACATTTGGGCACCCCTGCTTTAAGTACTGTTACCACTGTATCATTCTTCCCCACAGAGGACCTCTCACATTTATTTCTCTGTTTCTTCTTATAGGCAGTAAGAAGAAAATCCGACTGTATCAGTTCCTTCTCGACCTGCTTCGGAGTGGAGATATGAAAGATAGCATCTGGTGGGTGGATAAGGAAAAAGGCACTTTCCAGTTTTCTTCCAAACACAAGGAAGCACTGGCTCATCGCTGGGGTGTCCAGAAAGGCAACCGTAAGAAAATGACCTATCAGAAGATGGCACGGGCACTGCGAAATTACGGGAAGACTGGAGAAGTCAAAAAAGTCAAGAAGAAGTTGACATATCAATTCAGTGGTGAGGTGATGGGAAGAGGTGGCATGGATAGAAAGCACTATCCTCTTTGAACAAGAGCCCAGAGTCCAATAGCCAAATAATAAAGACATGTGGATTGAACTGAGCAGTAGAGTTGCTAAACAACATGGCTTTTACCAAGCTTCTTGTACCCTCATACCTATCTTATCGAGGCTTTCAACTTCCATTGTCTCTGGTACGAAACCCTTTCTTCAATTCTGAAATCCCTACAAGCTTTTTTTGCTTCTGTACAACATGATGGACATAGTAAGGACTTGGTTTTTCAGAGAAAGAAGTGGATAGATGTGTTATTTCAGGAAATACATGATTTGTGCTGTAATTAAAACATGCAGTGAATGAAGTGTTGCCTTTCACAGGCAATTCTATTTCACCTTCAAAGACTCATCTTACAGCTTTCAAACAAGCATTAATGCAGGCCCTGCTGTATTTCTCTATGCCTAAAGAGAAGTTTTGCAGATCCTGGAAATATATCTTCCTGTTCAAATATTAATAACATTTATATATTTAATAAAATCAAGTATACTGAACTCATATTCTCTGCGTTAATTCACAATGGCTCATGAGAGAATCTATCATTGATTGTAGGACTAATTGTAAATGAATCTAATAATCAATCTAGCATAAAAGGAAATAAACTGAGCAGGTCTATTAATAATAGGACATTTCAGAGGTCATTAATTCATCAGATTTCTGTAAACCAGAAGTGAATTGATGGCTCAGGATAACAATCACATGCAAATACTAGTTTGCTTGGGAAAATATATGTGGTTATTCTGGTATCTGAATAATCACAGTTCTCTGTTTGTTTGTTTGTGTGTGTGTGAGAGAGAGAGAGATCACTTCAGTGGTGATCTCTAAGTAGTTATATGATCTATTTGATCATACCTTTTTTCTTTATAAAAATTATAGAGCAATGTAACTCCCAATAAGCATAGCATAGCATAGTGATACCAGGCCCATTAAGTATATAGGTACCTTATATTGTCTCAATGTATTTGTACATTTTTATATATTTTGCTAGCAGAGCAAAAACAATGTTCAACAAGGCAATTCTAAAACTGGAGGTATCCTCCCCAAAAAAATTTAACTTTGAAACTGAACTTCATATCAGCACCAATATATTCATAGAGGTAGCAGACAGTCTGTTCTTTCTCTGTGCCAAATTTAGAGAAGTTGGGATGAAGGGTTTTTGAGTTATGCTTTTTTTTAAAGTAAAACCAATGAAGATGGTCCACCCATGTTAGATCCAGTGAGTTTCCAAGCAGCCTCCAGTGGATTTCCAGGTGACATGGCCAGTGCTCTTGTTGAAGCATAGGTTGCCAGACGGTATATGGAGATAATCCTGGCAGCTGACACGATTGCTCCCAAATGTCCTCTCTGCTGCAGAGCTCAGGAGTTACCATGGTTCATGGAGGAACTTGGAACAATAAAGCAGTGAAGGAGAAGGCTAGAGATTAGGTGGAGGCAAATTCCCTTGGATAAGAACTTGGGGTGAGTAAAGCAAGTGAGTAAAGCATTTATTTGCAACGTGTGAAGAGACTGAGGAAAACCTGTAATATCCAGTGAATTCAGGAGCCACAAGGAGGTCAACCAAGTATATAAGCAGAGGAACAATGTGATTTATGCCATCTTCTGCCAATAATGCCCTTCTGCACTCTACATAGGTCAAAACAGGACAATCTATTCACAAAAGAATTAATGGATATAAATCAGACATCAGAAATGGCAACATACTGAAAATGGTTTCAAAATATTTCAATCTATCTGAGCACTCTACACTGGACTTGAACATTGCCATTATGAAACAGAGAAATTACAAAACAAGGACCCAGAGAGAGAC
This sequence comes from Furcifer pardalis, assembly GCA_030440675.1. Classification (NCBI taxonomy): domain Eukaryota; kingdom Metazoa; phylum Chordata; class Lepidosauria; order Squamata; family Chamaeleonidae; genus Furcifer; species Furcifer pardalis. The sequence continues at coordinate 60,629,950 of CP126894.1, forward strand.
AGCTGTGATAAAATATATACACATGCTGGACATGCATCACAAAGGTTTGAATATTGGTCAAGGGTTTCTGGGACATTATTAATTTTAAAATGCCACAACTAAGAGATTGTAATTTACATTGGAGAACAGACTTCAAAACAATGTGTGTGTGTGAGTGGTGGTTCTCAGGATAGTTGACAGAGCAGGGTGGATGTTTGACCTCTAGTTAGGTCATTAGCTGATGTGTAATGTCAGAATGTTTATTTTGCACCCACTAAACATTTACAACTTAACAGAACCAAACTTCATGATAATCAAACTAATGCCTATCAGGGATCTTCTGTTATTATGGTTGTAAATAGCCACACTGATCGTATATTATTACGGGTTGTAAATAGCACACTGATTTGCAAACCTGTCTGTTAAGCCAACCTGTCAGTTAAGCCTCTGTACCTGATATGTATAAATTGATACCATGAAAACTCACTCTTATGTCTGCTGAAGTGGACTTGATCCACAAAAGCTAATATTAAAATACAGGAGTTAATCTTCAAGATGCCACAACATTTTTTGTATTTTGTTTTTGTTTTGTTTACTCTCTGATATATTTGCACAGACTAACACGGCTACCACTTCAAACATTTCCTATAGACATGCATGGAAGGCTGGTGCTCAGAACTAGCTACAAATAATGCGTTGGAGGGAAATAATGTCTATTATAGGAACTCCTTCTAGATGTACTGCTGCATGCTTCACATGTTTCATAGAAGGAACAGATGGGAATGAGAGTCAATAAGTTATTTGTGAGAATATCAGTTTATGTAAGGTGGGAAAACATTTGACAGCTGGCTGAAACTACTATTTATTAACCACTATAGGGACATAAGTCATCGTGCAAATTTTGTTGCATTCCTTATTTCCAACACACAGTGTAGCAAGAAGGAATAGGACTCCAGAAAAGAAAAGCCTTTCTCTGTCTAAACCCCATCACCCTGCCTCTCCCATTGATGGAGGGAACCAGGCACTCTGTGCCATTGAAGAGATCAAGAAGGAAAATCTTCCCTCCCCAATTATCAGCTTTTTATGGAGAACAAAGATGAAGTCAGTCCTTGACTCAGTTAGTAAGAACTGTGTGCCTTCATGTCACATCTGGCCAATGGCAACCCTTTCCAGGGATATCTAGGTAGAGAGTATACGAAAGTGGTTTACTGTTTCCTTCTTCGGGGAATAACCTGGAACTGTACAGTTTGGCCATGACTATATAGGCTGGCTCTTCTCCAGAGGTGGGGGTGAAGGGAACAACTGGAGGACTGAACTTCACAGCCAGATACCTAAACCACTAAGCTATCCAGACAGTTTTGACTTATTAGCATTACAGTGTTACCCTGCATAACTAACGCTTCGTATAATGAAAAAGCCATATAACGAAGCATTTTTGAGCTATTGGCAATACCCGACAGAACAAAAAAAATTCGTTATATGGGGTATACCCTGCATTACGAACTACCTCCCCATTATATGGTGTATACCCAACATAACGAAAAACATTTTCATTATACGGGATATCGCCAATAATGATTCGCATAATGAAAAATTTGTATAATAAAGCGCTCCGTGAAATGGAGCTTTTTCATTATACGGGGTTCTACTGTATTTAATTGAAAGTAATCACAAGGAAATGCTAGAAGTGGCAGTAAACATAGCATTATTACATTGTTCTTCAGTCTTTGTGACATTGTCCTCACACTCCAGGGCTGAGCAAAAGAGTTTGTTGCCAGGGGTAGAGCAGTAAAAGGTGCCAAATTCATATACTAAAATACATGTTTGTTTGTTTAAAAAAACTATCAAGTTGTTTTGGCACAAACTCAGAACTCTATAAGCTCTGTCCTCCTTGCTTTCCAATAAATAGGCAGTAATGACAAAGGCACTATCCTGCCTATTCATAACACATAAAATCTAATGCTTAAATCTGCTTCATTCTACTGTATGATATAGCCAAATATTTCTGTCTGCCTCCGTGAAATGGTACTGTTTGTTTGTTTGTTTGTTTGTTTGTTTGTTTGTTTGTTTGTTTGTTTGTTTGTTTGTTTGTTTGTTTGTTTGTTTGTTTGTTTGTTTGTTTGTTTGTTCTGAAGAAGCATATGAAGAATCCTGGATTCAATACTGAAACATAGTCTATTTTTAATTCCAGTCTAACATGTTTCTCTCTTCCTCCTCTTCATTTTCCAAAATGTTGTCTCTAAAAATGTTACTTCTTTCACTGGTTGGGGGTTTCAACTTGACTGACCATCTCTGGATTGCAGCTGTGGAGACAACGTCACTCATTCTTTACCCGGCTGCATTCCTGAACATACTTGTGGCTTGCATTTTGCTGTATTTTTCAAAACTGCCACCTGTTCCTTCAAATGCTGTCATCGATCTAATAGCAAAACATATTCCATTTTCATGTATTTAAGGCACCTTATTTCAGTCAAAAAGAAGGACTGGATTGATGGCACAGAGAAGAGCTTTTGAGTAAAGATTTGAGTGCTCACAAACTCAGCTTCTATTTTCAAGGGGAAATGTTTCAACACCACCCGCTGAAAAGATAAAGGTCACTCTTGCTAGATAGCCAGTCATATCCCACTCTAGGGTTCAGTGCTCATCTCTGTTTATAGCCAAAGAGTCAGCACTGTCTGTGTTTGCAGGCATTTCCATGGACATGTGGCAGCCATGCCTAAACACCAGAGTGCACGGAATGCACTCAAGTGGTTAAGACACTGAACTTGGAAGGTTAGAGTTGATACCCAAGTACTGCATGACGGAATGAGCTCCCATCTCTGTCCCAGCTTCTGCCAACCTAGCAGTTCAAAAGCAAGAAATTACAAGTACTGTAGATAAATAGGTACCACTTTGGTGGGAAGGTAAACACCATCCACTATAGTGCCATAAGCTGTCTTGTTATAGTTGTTTATACCACTGGTTAGTTTCAGCAGGGAGAGTGGATTTGGCCACAGTTGTCTGTAATGTAAACACAATGTCACTTTCAGAGTGTAATAGATTCCACCTAGTTTATTCCTTATTTACCTCACTATAGATACTGGCTTATGCTCCACTGAGCCCAAAAACTGTTCTTCAGTCTTTGTGACATTGCCCTCACAACAACAGGCCTGACCAAAACAGTTTGATGCCAAACTATCTTTTTGGAAACTACAGCTGGTACTGCTTGGATACTGATTGGAAAGTTCAGTAAAAGACACAGTGGGCAGTCTGTTATCTGATATATCTTTTACAGACAACATAACAGGAGTCTTGAAAAATCTTTACTGCCTTTTCTTTCCTCCCAGCCCAGCTGAAAGTTCTGCTACATAATATTTCATGTGTCATAAAGTCACTTCTGACTTACAGTCATCCTGATATGGTCTCCGAGGTATGTAAGAGGTCACCTTTGCTTACCCCCACAGTGAGTTTCCATTGCTGAGCAGGGAATTGAACTCAGGTTTTCAAAGTCCTAGTATGTCACTCTACCCACTATGTAATCTCCTGCAGCTTAAATATAAAGCACTAAACAGCTTGCAGCCAGTCTGAAAGATCACCTCCTCCCATTTGAAACTGCCTAGAGTTTCTATTGATCCTAGACCATTTTTAATGTACTTTACCTCACAGAGATTGAGTTGCTGAGCATTTAAGATGCAACATCTTAGCATTGGAACTACCTTCCAAGACAGGTTGGAAAAGACTGTCTTGTTTTTTATTGTTAGATAACTAGTAAAAATTATAATGTTTTGCTGAGTTTTTAATGACTCTGTTGCAGGTCATGTTTGGGAACAGAGCTTGATTTGGGTCACTGTTCCAAAAAAGAGATGGGGAAAGTTACTTTTTTGAGCTCCATCTCCTCATCCCAAAGTCAGCATTGTTACAGTTGTGTTCCAAGAAAAGTTCTCTCTCTCTACTTTTGACTTCAAACTAGTGTAAGATAATTCAACCCAATTAAAGCATAGAAATAGCAATTATACTTCTATACCACACCATAGCAGTTAGTGAAATCTCTGGGCACAGGTGTGTGTGTGTGCGCGCACACACACACACACACATACAGAGGGTACTCATTTTACCAACCTCAGTAGGCTGGAAGGATGAGTCAAGCTTGTCCGGTCAGGATTGAACTCACAATGTTTTGGCTGCAGTACAGCAGTTTTAACCACTGCACCACAAGGACTCTGTTTATATCCCGTTAATTTCAATGGGAGAAACTTAACCAGGCATTCATCTTTCTTTCTTTGACTAATTGGACATAAAAATACCCATCTCTGTCTGAATCATTCCTTTTGGGTTCACAGTGACATTTGTATCGAGAGGTTTTGAATGTGTGGGAGCTAGAAAGCCTGGAGAAGCAGATTGTGCATAGCAGAAAGGGCTCTTCAGCAAGCACCATTGTGTACACCGAGATTCATGTTAAGTCCTCCGTCAAATGAGCAGCAGGGCCTGTCTTGGTTGGATCAGACTCCCTGACGCATGGAAGCCAGCTATATTTATCCTGGCTGAAGAATGCTGTCAAGTGCTCTGCCACTGTTGATAAGGTGGTGGTGATGGTGATAACAGAAGGAGAACAAGGGGGAGGAGCAGGAGGGGGCTTCTCAGTGGTATTTCTTTGGCAAGGGTGGGGATCTTAGAAATTACTCAGTCTCCCTCCCGTTTCAGTCAGTTCCTGGCTTGTCGCTTTGAGAGCCAACTTTAAGATGCCAGAGCCTGCAAAGAAACCAGGTAAGGACCACAAATGGAGGCAGCACAAAAATGTTTCTTGCCTAGAGGGCGACTGCTAGACGGAGCAGTTCTCCTCATAACACAGAGAAACAAGATGCCTTAGCAACAAGGATACGGAGGAGGAAATAAACAGGTGGCTTTCTTTTGAAGTTAGTACAAGAAGCATAATTTAAGGTTAATTAAATTGAGTAGGATTAGTCAATTAATTAGGTTTAAAAAAAAAATCACACAGCAACCACATTTACACCTAATCATGAGGGCAAAAGTGAAATCCTTGTATTTTATTGTCTTCCTTTTCCACCTCATCTTCATGCTTGTGGGAGGATGTTGTGGTAGCACTTCTCCAGGAAACTTTCTGGGTAAAAAAGAAATGGGGGCTTCTATTATTAATCATAACCACCATCATTATTATTCATCTTCTCCATCTTCAAGGCAAAATGTAAGTCAACTACTGAGTGAGAAAATAAGGCTTTTGGAGAATTAAATTTCTTTCACTAAGATTAGTCTTTATATAGTAGAATCCATAAATAGTAAATTTATCTCCTTCATCTCCTTTGAAAGACAGTATGAGGAAAGAAAAGATTTTTCTCACCAGAAAAGTCCCTTGATACTTTCTCTGAAGGGATGCTTAGGTTTAGAAAAGGAAACTGAGCTGTGTGTTTACAATGAATCTAAATGTTTTAGGCACATCAGAAAACAAAACAAAAGAAAAAAACACTTTAGCACTTTAAAGACTAACTGCTATATTTTTATATATTTTATAATTATATAAAATATTATATAAAATATTTTATATTTATATAGTTATATTTATATATTTTATATTTTTAGTCTTTGAAGTGCTACAGTGTTTTTTATTTTGCTTTGTTTATTTTGTTTTGTTTTCTGATATGCCTGAACCACAGACTAACATGGCTACTATTGCAAAAAAATTAAATGTTTTAGGTCCTTTAAATAATTAACTGCTGTCTTTTTGAAATCTAGCACATTTTTTTCTGTCATTTTCTAACATGATAATTATTAAGGAAGTGGGTTCAGTGCGATGCTTGGAATGCTATGTGTTATTATATCATTGGTCCATGTTTGTATTATATCATTGGTCCATGTTTACCAGAATGTAAACTTAATAAAAGTACATTTCCTCCTCTTCCACACAGCTGTTATATACAGAAGCAGCGACCTGCAAGTCATTCAATATCAAGTATCTCTCTGATTTAAGACAGTTTTCTACCATTGTAAAGCTTCTGAGTATTGTGTTTTTATTTAACACATATACTGTATTTGTAATATATGGCATGGATAAAGTACCAATATACATAATTTACATGGCAAGGCAATTTGAATTTGCCAATTCCTGTCACTTATGCCTGCCTCACATTGTGTCTACAGAAATTTTAGATGACTGGTGTATAGCAAGACAAGTGTATATAAGGAAACCAGGACAGTGTGCTAGCAAATACTGTACCTGAAAGAGTGACATAGTGAGATTATTTAACACATGATATAGTAACAAATCAAGCAGCCACAGACAATTCTAGCTGACAATCATGTCTATAAATATTAATTTATTAATGATGTGCCATCAAGCCAATTCTCCCCATGTTTGCTGGATGTAAAGAACTAGTTTACCAGTCTCTCTTCCAGGCATGGCTCTAGAGTTATACAATAAACAAGTTGGAAGGGGCCTGTTAGGTCATCCAGTCTAACCCCCTGCTCAATGCAAAATCTATTTCAAACCACATCTGATGGACGGTTGTCCATTTCCCCCTTAAATCCCTCCAGCATTGGAGCATTCATTGCCTTCTGAGGCAATTGGTTCCATTGTTGTGGTACTCTGTCAGTTAAGATGTTTTTTTTTTCTGATATTCAGTCAATGCATCTGGGCTAGGACCATTTAGCTTGCCAAAAAACATATGCCGTATGTGGCAGAGCACATTACCCCATCAGTCACACATGCTTTGGTGCCCTGTGGCTTCTCAAGAGGACCTGACAGTATTGGGCTCTGCAGTCAGGTACTGAGATATATCCACTCTCTTGTTTGTATAGTACCTCTATTTGTGATAATAAACCCATATTTGTTTTATCTGAACACTATATTTTTAGGTTTACATTTTTAAAAGCTGAATACAATTTCTCAGACTATAACTTTCTGATACTATTTTAAAAATGCCCCATCTTTGAACTCCTGTTGAACTGCTGAAGAATTCCAGGCCTCTTCTGGATAATACACAGCAAAATGGTCTCCTTCATGAAAATGTGAAGAATTTGGGACAGTACTATGAATCCACTTTTAACATTAGAAGTAACCTGTTCAAAATAACGGCATAATCTAAAATGTATTTCTTTATGGGACAAAAAAATGTTCCTTTTTAGAAATAACATAGCAATGGATTTCTTCTTTCCCCATGTCTAGGCCAGATGTAAAACTTCCAAAATGAAGCCACCTTTGGGTGACTTAATTCCATAGTTCTTTTGTCTAACATAGTGTGAGAAGGGTTAGCTGGCACAACAAGGTTGCCGTTGCCCAGGGTATGCCCGATTGTGGTTCAAATATACCACAATCCTCAAGGAGGCTCTTTCTGTGTACCCCATAGCAATGGATGACATTTTGTATGAATGTGAATAGTATTTACTTGGTACTTCTAAAATGTTTTTAAAGATTTTTTTGAATTTTTTTTTACTGCTTTGGCCTTTTTTTATTCTTCTGCTATGTTTTCTGTTTTTAAAAATAAGAATAATATTTTGAGAACAAGTAACAGCTAATGTGCCACTGTGAAAAATTAATAAGTGATGCCTTACATGTTTCTTTTTAATCATAACACTTGAAACTGCACAATATTGCTTACTTATATTATTTCAGCATTGTTGGAAGAAGCTATTGACTTGGTGCATATACTTTTATTTGAATTTTTCCACCTATCAGCATGAATTAACACTGTACTTTTATCCTGTATTAAAAGAACTAGAAATTCTTAACAAAAAATTAATTTTCTTCCCAATTTAAATTGTTGAAGAATTCCATGCTGCTAAAGATAGTATTTCAGCAATCAGCTCCCCAAGTTTCTCTAACATCAAGCAGTATGGAAATTTTTGAGAGATCATAGTCTCCAGCCCTTCAGAGCTGTCCATCAACCTGGACAGCTGTATAAGTAGATTTAACAAACTTTAGGTTATCAAGGGCTATAAACCAACATAGCTATATAAATACTACCAGTTGTCAGGGAACACAAGTGGGAGTGGACTGTTGCCCTCGTGTCCTCCTTATCAGTTTCCTGTAGATATTTTGTTAAGTATGGTGGGAAATAATACACTGGACTAGATAGAGCTTTGGTCTGATCCAAATTGTTCTTCTTTCTTTCTTACATACAGTCATCATAAAAGTATATCTAGGTAAAGGTAAGGGTCAACCTTGCTCGAAAGCCAGTCATATCCAACTCTAGGGTTCAGTGCTCATCTCTGTTTCATAGCCAAAGAGCCAGCGCTCTCTGCTTCTGCAAAAATTTCTGTGGTCATGTGGCAGCCATGACTAGAGAGCGTACGGAATGCTGTTTACCTTCCCACCAAAGTGATCCCTATTTATCTACTTGAAAATTCTTGCTTTTGATGCTAGGTTGGCAGGAGCTGGGACAGAGACGGGAGCTCACTCATTAAGAGGAAACAATTTGTCATTAGGCTATCACAAACTTTCAGGAAACTCGCAGAATGCTGAACATTTCTTTAAAGTGTCTGCATGAAGTGCCTTTTTAGTGGTAAGACTTGAGAGGTTTAGACTCTGTGAGGTGCCATGCCTCTGGGAACTGGAGATAGGCAGTCAGGGTGTCAAGAACTACTCACGGAGAAATGAAATCCTGTAGAATGGAGGGTGATCTGCAAGCCATCTATCCCAGCTAGAGGGTAAAAGGAATAAGGACATCCTAAAGCCAAGCTTTAGATAAACAGGGACCACTTGGGTGGGAAGGTAAACAGCGTTCCATGCACTCCAGTGTCTAGTCATGCCTGCCACATGACCATAGAAACATCTGCAGAAGCAGACAGCATTGGCTCTTTAGTTTTGAAACAGAGATGAGCACTGAACCCTAGAGTTGGATACGATTGGCTTTCAAGCAAGGGAAACCTTTACCTTTAAAGCCAAGCTACACAGCCCCAGGCCGCCCCCAGAGGAAGGGAATGGCAAATGACTTCTATGTATTCTCTACCCTGAAAAGTGTCTCCATAAGGAGGAATTTACTTGATGCATGTACATATACACATATGGCTTCAGTGATGGGGTCCAAAATACTACTACACTGTGGGCATGGTATGGTGGGCGTGGCCAGGGGGAAGCCCTGCATTGCACCCGAATTAGGACTAGTTTATTTCAAAACGTGGATGGGCAGGGCCAGCCAGAATTTCTGCTACCGGTTCTGGTGAACTGGTGTGAACCTGCTGATGTTCACCACTGTGTGACTTCCCTGTGTATGACTCATCTTTTGATCTTGACCTTAGGGAAATCCTTGGCTTTTCAGCAATTCTACAACTTTTAAATCCATTCCACACACTTTCTTTGTTTTATCAATGGATTCTTCTGAGCCAACAATTTGCAGCTGGTGACTGTTTGGTATGAAAGACAGAAATATGTCCAGTGTGGCTGCTGGCCATATTGCAATAGGAGAAGAAAAAGAAAAGCAATACTAAATGAGCCTATATGTTCATGAGGAATGGGTGGGTGGGTGGAAGAGGAGAGGAGAAAGAGGGAGGGAGGGAGGGAAGAAAACAAGCTGAGGGAAAAAGCACTCTGATGTAAGTTAACAATTAAGACAAGCTGTTTTCTATTAATTGAAAAGTTAATATACCCATAAGCTGTGAGCATTACATATACAGTACTCTACTCAAAATGAGCTTTTTTTAAAAAAAATAGTGTTGCCTTTAAGTTGCTAAACTGAAGTGCAATAATAGCATCACTAGCAGAAATATATATGATTCTTCCAGGAATAGTTACATTGGAAGACACTTTTAAAATGTTGCTGGCATAAACATAGATTTATCAAGCAATGTCCACCAACCATCTTTTCAAGTGAATTTAAAACATAGCTATCTTTCTGGAATTTTTCCAACAAGCATTTGTTTGGGTCAATACGTGTTCTGCAGAAAATAAAAATCCAAATCTTGTAACTCATTGCTGGTTTGCGTTATTTTTGTCTGTTCCCCTGTTTTATCTTCTAAGTTATTATTATATCTTGATGCTGCGGGTTATCTTGAGAGCTTAGCTGACTATGTTTACCCTATAAGGTACGATGCTAAATATAGTTTCCTACAAAAAATCCTAGAACAGTTGGATACTTGGCATTCTAGGCAGAGATGTGCATCTGCTTTTGATAAACAGGTGAATACGGGACTGGCACATCCTACTTCATCTCTGTAGCAAAGCTTGCTGTCCCTGAAGCTTTGAAGGGCAGTTAGTTCAATTTTGTTGTGCTCAAATTGATGGCTTAGGTTAAAACCTTTCAAAGACATGCTTTCCACAACAGGAAAAAGAGAAGGAGAGACAGGAAAAGAGGAGTGTGTGTTTTGTGATTGAGAGTTCCAACCAAGCAGAGTGATTACTTTTCCAGATCTTTCTACTTCTTCTTTCATGTCCTGATCAAACCCTGGACTGCCAAAATAAAGCAACTTTCTTTGCTTTGTTGTTGCCCAAACTTAAGTCCTCATTGATGCATGTTTCTGGCAGAAATTGGCAGACCAGTAAATGAGCCAGATTCTGCATCTCTCCACATTCACAGAACATGTTGTTGTCTGCCAGCAGTCCCCACTTGAGCATGTTGGTCTTGCATTTAGGGACTCCAACCCTCAGCCTATTCAGAGTCCTTCAAGAAACGTAGGGGAAGTTGAGTTCCTCAGCTATATCCTCCTTTAATAAGGGGGTGCAGTGGCTCAGTGGTTAAGAAGCTCACCTTGCCAGCTGGAAGGCCGGCAAGTCAGCAGTTCAAGACCCAGGTACTGCATGACAGATTGAACACCCATCTCTGACCCAGCTCCTGCCAACCTAGTAGTTTGAAAGCAAGAAATTGCAAGTAGATAAATAGGGACCACTTCAGTGGGAAAATATCTAGGGAACATGAAAGGAGCCTCATTCAGACATCCCCCAAACAAAGTTCCTCCAGCAAAAATCCTTTCAACTCAGAATAATTTCTGACACAAAATTACTATTATTATCCTCCTTTAATGTTCCTTGTCCAGTGAGCTTCTTTCTCCATCTTCTAATTTGGTCTTGCTCTTGTGTACCCTCAAGAATGTTTGTTCTTGCCATAAAGCACTTCCTTGAGGCTTTCAACTCATAATGCTTCTAGGAAAAAGACCAAAGCAAAATGGCAGAACTTGCTTCACTGTTTTCACTGCTTCTTGTAAGTTTTCCCTGCAGATGACACTGAAATTGTGTGGGTTGGGATTACTATTGTTTTTGCCTTGTGGGCATAGATCTGGTGGGTATGGAAGATGGCAGATGACAGAGGAACCTGGCGTGCAGTGGTCCATGGGTCGCAAAGGGTCGGACTCGACTGTGCGACTGACTGAACAACAACACACCATGGTAAATTGCTGTTCCTAGAAAAAACCTTTTAAAAATTGATTCTATACATGACAAAATAGGAGAGCCTTCTAAAATAATCAGCATAGCATGGCAACACAGCACAGGACAGTTTAAAAAAAAAACCAGCCATTTAAATAGGACCAACCTAACCTAACTTCCACAAAAAAAAAGGTGTTGCTACACAGAATTCCCTGTGTGGTTTCCTACCAGCCTCCTTTCCACAGGAAATAGAGGTGCTGCTATCATCCTCTGCCCTTGCTTTACCCCTACAAATATCTCATGGTGTTTGTTTGTGATATTTATATTCTGTGTGAATTTTAACTCCTCAATTTCAGCATCTATTCATCTGATTAATGCAGGGAGCTAATCTAAGGTCACCTCTACATTGTATATCATTTTCATGAAATTGCACACAAAGCCACAAACCAGGTAGGGCATTCCATTTAAAATGCACAATTTAAGGGTTTATAGGGGAAAAAAACAAATGTACCTATTTGTTGGCCATTGTCCCCTGGAAAAGGTAGGAAGCCTGTAATTTACCTCCAGTAACCTGCTTTTAACACCCTAAAGATATTCAACATCCCTATAATTTTTGTGTGTTTTGTACATTTAGAACAATTAACAGTGTTGGAATAGGGATGCAGGAAAATAAGCACCTTAAAATTACTTAATATTTCCAGTTTTATTGGAACAACAATGCACTTACAAATGTCATTGATAACTTAGACGCTAAAAAGGGATTTTCACTTTCAAGGGAGAACTGTTTTTGATGACTGAGGGAGAAAGGAATGGGTCAGATGACTGCTGCATTTGTAATTTCTCTTTCACTGCAATAATTGCTTTCTCTGTAGGAACTCAGACATGGTATGTGGAACACTGTATTGTAACTAGAAGCTCAGACTGGACTGTTGAGCAAGATTCACTAAAACCCAGTTAGTTTTCTGTTTGAATATAATTGAGTATATAATCTCACAGTAAAATTAAGGCTTGGTTTTACTGGAATGTCTGGAAACACTAAAAAAAAAGATGCAGAGAGAACTATTATATATTCTATTTTTCAAGTACCATATCTGTTCTGAATATTGGCTATCATTATGGCGATAGTCTTCCTGTTCTTAAATCCTCTGTACCAGGGCCATAGCCAAGGGGGGCCAGGGAGCACGAAAACAGCCCCCCACCCCACCCTATGGTGGCAATGTTACATATGTGAGTGTCATAAACAGTTCTTGTTCTCTATCCATTCAGCACAACACTTCTACATTAGTCACATAGTCAACCCATGATATTCTTAGCAGCCGTCTTTGATTTTCTTTTCAGATGCTTTAGTCAGTGTTCAAGCTTTGACTTCACAATATTACATATTACACATCTATTTTATTGTACCAGTAGAACCACAGATGTGTAGAGTTATTATAAACATAAGGTTATAAAATAAGCCAGTTCATGTCAGCTTTGCTCATGTTACTGGAATTTATAGGCTCAGCTGCTGAAGGCGAAGAAGAATGGAAGGCAGACTTAGCAAGTCAGGATCAAGGAGTAGCTAAGCCTGTGAGCACAGAAATCATCTTTGCCTCTTTCCAACAAAGGAATTTACAGTAACTTTATATAGTTCTAGGGCAATGTTTCCCAAATGCTGGTGTTTGGACTTCAATTCCCAGAAGCCTAAGTCATTTCCCCAAAGCACTGATCAGCCAATGTACTGACTTAGGTTTCTGGGAATTGAAGTCCCCCTGTGGGCTGTGTACCCCCTGTTGGGAACCACTGTTCTAGGGCAAAACATTAAGAAGTTCTCATTCAATGTACAGTGGAACCTCGGTTAACGTAATTAATGTAGTCTCCCGCATGTTTCTTACAGCAAAAATTACTTTAACTGAATTTCCCATAGGGATGCATTGAATGCAATTCACATAGTAATGCATTGAAAACCAAACTACATTAACCAAAACACAGTTTCCCATAGGAATGCAATGAAAACCAATTAATTCATTCGGGGGGGGGGGATCCATAAGTTGAGCCACTATTTTCTATGGATTTCCTTTTGTTATGAGATTTTTATGTTAACCGAGCCATTTGTTAACCAAGGTTGCCACTGTATTTGAAACATTCTAATGTCCCAGTGAAACTAATTGCCAATTATATTGTTGTTGGGATGTTGGATAATTATTTTTAAAACATTCTAACGGTAGAAGGTTGACTAGCTATAAATCATGGCTCTGCTGGATGTATAAAATGAATTTAATAGGAAAGACTATGTTTAAATGAAAACAAAAGAATGCTCACTCTCAAAAAACAGATTTCCTTGTTTCTCCAGTGGGCCAGCTCTTAAAATAAATTCTCATACAAGAATGAATGCATGACTAGGGCTATACTGGAAGCAGTGATCAAATTAAGGATTTCGAAGTCTACAGAGAGACTATGGTTTGGGGAGGAAAAAAAACAAGTGGAAACCTACAAGTTTGGGATTTGTTAATTCTGAGTAAAGGCTCCTATCCTCAATTTTCTTAAGTAAGGAGGGTCAGAGTGAGAAAGAGGCTAAATATAGTTGTTTTGATATGCAAAGTGACTTCCTATACCAAAACCACTCTATCCTTTAATGTAGAACTTTGCACCTGATGTTGATTCCACATACCTTATGGAAATACTTTGTGAAGAGGTAGAGAACCTCTTAATTGCAAACCTTTAATCATGTACCATGGAGTAAATCCCACATATTCTGAGTAGACGTGTTTAGCATTACACTGTTAAACTGTTTTAAACAATGGAAACTTAAGTCTAGTATGGAAATTGCTGCTTTAGGCTGCACTCAATTCTTTGTTCTGTGCTGATTCCATTTTATTTAAAGGCAAGGCATAAAACGGACCTGAGAAATTCAACTTAATATTTACATGGCGAACATTGGCATTCCAGGTGCTCTTGGACTTCAATTCCCAGAAGCCCAAGTCTCTCTGAATCCACACGAATGAGTTTACCACAACTCTCCAAGAACCTTCCATTTTAAAAGTCTTAAATAAACCATTGCACTGGTACAGAAGCAGAAGTACAACAGAATACCTTCTACTCCTTCATTTTGCACCTGTCAGCACCTCTCTAACACTGGAGCAGGTTATTGAGGGTGTGTAAGCGTGGGTTAGGGTTAAAGCAACAAACCAACTCCAGATCCCACTGAGAGAAGCAGTTCCACTGCAAATATACCTCCCGGGATATATGCCAGAGTGCAACAATAAGCAAGTTGGCTAAAACAACAATATAAATAGAAATTCTCCCTATAAATAGAAAGCTTCCCCCTTGTGAATAGTTTGCAGCAGGACTCCAGAATATTCTGGCCTGTGACATGCTCTGAAAAGTTGCCATTTACAAGTTGGAGCTTCTACAGGATGCAGTGTTGACAAGTAATTAACATATTTATGGATGCTTTGGTGGCTAACAGGATGAGTGACAACAACTGGGATTCTATAAAAACTATTTCTCTAAATCTTTTTATCCCCAGGACACTTGGGGTGGGTGTAACCAAGTATTAGATCCTTGTTCTATGATTGTCTTCCAATTGGCTTGATTCCCAGCTGCGATGTATTGTCACCATTTTTAGATACTTGTAGAGTTTTGCTCTCTTGAGTTTGCTACCTAGAGAATGTAATCTGCTTAGAGAAGCTATTAACAGCCTGTGGTTCATTGCAACACAATGGCTGGTATCTCCAACTTCAGAAGCCGCCATGGCAGAGTGACAAAGTGTCAGTCACATGCAGTCACAGCCCTAATTTTGTGACCTGGTCAGATCATTGAGGCAGCTTCTTTAGCTGGAACTCCACTTGCATAAATATTGAACATGGTGCCACCAGTACTAAATACCTGTTTAAGGTTTTGAGCTCTTTATAATCCTGCATCTCTATTTTACTCTGTTTTAGTAGCCAATAAGCCACAGTCTAACTAAAGTCAATTTGCATGTAATGTCCTGCAAATACTATTTATTAATTTTAAATAAACTTTATCATTAAGAAGTGAGGAATCTGTTTAGTTCAGACTGCTGTGTTGGGCTACATACTATTTACATTTTGTAATGAAAATGAGGTTTTGTTAAATCTAGTCTATCATGTTTATCCATTGGTAGCATTACAGTAGTACAAGATCTTTTCTGTCATTAGTTGCAACTTTTCAGAGCTAGCACAAGTACATTTTGCACAAGTGGTTGTTTATGTAGGTATGCCAGTGGTCTCACATCAGATCTCTTCTGTTTATACAGGTATGTGAAATTGAGGGGGTATTTTTCCTTCAGTGTACACCTCTGTATAAGTGGGACTGCAGTTGGCACTGGTAACATAATGGGGAGAGAACACTTTTAAGAACTCATCAACCCCCAGAAGAGTATCACAATGAAACAACGCAAGACTACAAAGCAATAGCACTAAAACCAGAAATATTAATTGAAGAAGTAGCAAGAGGCATTAAACAATCACCTAAACACAAAGCACCAGGAATAGATGGTTTACCAACATAAATAATCCAAGCAGCAGGAGAAAGCAGCATCGGATGGCTACACAGAATCTTCAGTGCAGCATGGACCCAACTAATTACAACTGTGATTGGCGATAAGCAATAATAATAATAATAATAATAATAATGATAATGATGATGATGATGATGATGATGATGATGATGATGATGATGATGATGATGATGATGATGATGATGAAAAACAAAGGGAGTAAATAAGATAGTATACAATACCAAGGCTTTTCACTCTTAAGCTATGCAGGGAATATTTATGCCAAGATAATAGAGAGAAGTATGAGACCAGTTATAGAACCACTACTAGCAGAAGAACAAATGGGCTTTGGAAAGAAAGAAAAAACAAAGCTGTACAGATTCAATTTTTATGCTTAAACAACTAATAAAGAATTAGACCTACAATACAACATGAATCTCTTTGTCGCATTTGTAGACCAAGAGAAGCCATTTGATGACGTTGATGGGAAATTGCTATGGCAAACATTAGCCCAATATGGAGCAAGTGAAAATTTTATTAGATTATGTGAAAGCTTATGTAGTGGCTGTAGTTAGAACAAATCAAGGAATATTGGAACCCTTTGCAGTAACATCTGGAGTGAGACAGGGACATGCACTATCACCATTATTATTTATCATCTACATAGACAGTAATACGCAAAAAAGCTAAGCCCTTGAATTGAAACAATATCAAGGAATTACTTTTTGCAAATGATCAGACGTTGATAGCAAGTACAGCTATGGAATTACAGCAACACCTTATGTCCATGAACCAAGAATGCAAGTTAAATAATATGAAAATCAGTAGGAGCCCTGTTAGAGCAGTGGTTAAACTGCTGTCCTGCAACCAACAGTTTGTGAGTTTGATTCTGACCAGGGATCAAGGTTGACTCAGCCTCCCATCCTTTCAAGGTTGGTAAAATGAGTACCCAGCATGTTTGGAGGCAAACTGTTAATTAAGCTGTAAACCACCCACCCAGAGAGTGCACTAAGCTCATTAATCTGGCCCACAGTGGCCACCTGGGCACCTCTAGAACCACCCACCACCACTGGAAGTCAAAATACATCACTTACCATGGTGGCAGTGGGAATTGCGCCTTTTTAGTGGCTTCTTGCATAGCCTCAGTTGCTTCCCAGGGGGGCGGGAGGCTTTTTGGAGCATGTTCACTCAATTTTTGGATTATTGTTGTTGCCACTTTTCCGCTGTGCTTCAGCAGCCAAACTGCAGCAGTTGGTGACTTCTGATGCCAGGGAGAACTTATGTCAGCACCTGGGTTCCCAACGCGGAACCAGGAAGTCACCAACTGCCACGGTTTGGCTGGTGAAGCACAGCAGTGAAGCAGCGAAAAAAATCCCAAAATGGAGTGAACATGCTCTGAAAAGCCTCCTACCGCCCTGGGAAGCAGCAGAGTCTGTGCAAGAAGCTGCTAAAACTGTACAATTCCCACCACCAAAAACATAAGCAGGGGGTGCAGCCACACCTCTGGCCTGCACAGCTGAGCATGGTGTCAGACACTGGCCCCTGGCGAGAAAACATTGGAAACCCCTGTTTTAAAGGGAAGATTGATGTAATGGGAATTGGAAAGAAACAGCATACCTTAAATATCTTAATAGAGGGAACAAGTATAAAACAAGTGGCAAAGTTCAAATACCTAGAAACAACTTTACTGAAGATGGTAAAATTGACAAAATGATTAACATACGGTTGTAATAAGGCAAACCAAATACAGTTATACCTCACTTAAAGAGCATAATGGGTTCCACAGGATTGCTCTTTAAGCGAGTTTGCTCTTTAAGCGAAACACCATTGAAAGTGACCAATTGTGTGTGGTTGGGGGGGGGGGAATTGCAAATCCTGATTTATTTGTTAAGCGAGTTTTTGGTTGGTTTTATTTGTTAAGCAAAGCGAACATTCAGAGAAAAATCTGCTCTTTAAACAAGTTACTCTTTAAGCGAGGCGCTCTTTATGTGAGGTTTGACTGTATTGGGACAATTAGCTTTGCTCTTACAACATAAGACAATACCAACCAGCACAAAGAAACACCTCATACAAAGTACACAATCTTCACACCTTATGTTACCAGTGCCAAACATGGATATTTCTTTTTTTTTTAAATAACAAATGTTGATCTCTATGGAAATGAGATGTCTGAGGAAGGCTGCTAGAGTGACTAGAAGAGATAAAAGCAGCAATGAGATTCTAAGGAAAAGAATTGGAAGAGAACCGATTTTAAACTATATACAAAGACAAGAAATAAAATGGTTTGCTCATTTGGAAAGAATGTCTTGGAATTCAATATCGTACAAGGCATGTATGAAAAGAGAAAGACAAAGACCATGTGGCAGACCCAGAGGAAGCTGGAGAGATAACACCAAAGACATATGACAACACCACCAAATGACATCAGTGGAGGCTGCTAGAAGTGCAAGAAGAAAAATCTTGTATCTCCCTCAAACCCCCAAAACAGTATAAGAGGAAGTAAAGAAGAAGACTGTTGTATGTAGTAGCTACTTATTAGAGAAAAATATGCCTACTTGTTTTTCCCCCCAACATTTGGGATGTTACTCCTTACTTGTCTGAGAATACGTTTGCTGAAAATATACAATATATGTTACATTTCAGAACATGTTGTATCAGGACACCTCTCTCTCTTTTTGTCCATGAATCTCTTGTTTGTAAACATGGACAGGAGTTTACAAGTCATGACCGGTGGTTCAGCTTGCTCCTGGAAATAAAGTGGTAGCCATAAAGCTCTTACAGCAAGACACTTGAATGTTCTTTTCATTGAGCCCTCATCCGTAATCTGGTGCTAGCATACTGCACTACCTAAAAAAAATTATTATAATTACAGCACCATGTGGAGCATGTTACAGTATTTCAAATAGGATATAATAAA
The DNA here is from genome assembly GCA_030440675.1 of Furcifer pardalis. Lineage (NCBI taxonomy): Eukaryota > Metazoa > Chordata > Lepidosauria > Squamata > Chamaeleonidae > Furcifer > Furcifer pardalis. The sequence goes on from CP126894.1 coordinate 60,648,634, forward strand.
TAAGATGTACTTTACCAAGGTCAGATTTAATGTCTTCAGCAATGGGTGAATTTCCCACACTTCCTGGCCACTACTGCCACCTGGACAATCCAGATTTAGGACAACAATATATCCTTAAACAACCTTCAAATATTGGTTTAAGAATTCTACAGCCCCTGGATTGGAAAATGTCAGGACAGGCATTTGAGTATCATTCACATATTGATAATGTTGGATATTCAAAAGTTCTTCGGCGGGAAAACCGCCGAACCCCATTGGTTGGTGGGCCGGGCTTAGCTAGGTATTTAAACCCTAGCCTCCCCGGCCGTTGTTGTTGTTGTTATGTTGTGTTCACAATAAACACACGTGCTGTTCGGTTCAACTACCTTGGCTACTGTGTCCTCCTTCCCATGCATGGATCTCCGGATCAAGCAGATAACATCTCAGTCCAGATGCTATGCCTGAAAAAAGTGGATCTAGATCCACAAAGGCCCATACTGAAACAAATCTGTTGGTCTTTAAAATGCCACAACATTATTATTTGTTGTTAGTCTGTTTTATTTTGATTTTTGCCCTTTAATTTTGTCAAAGCGTTGAACCAGAATCTTTCTCTTGAGTATATTAGTTTTCTCTCAGGAAAGAGAGTGTCTATGTGGGGAAAGATGTTAATGGAAGTATCCCTCATTCTGCATTCCAAAGTAAGGTAAAGGTAAAGGTCAGCCGTATCCGACTCTAAAGTTCAGTGCTCATCTCTGTATATAGCTGAAGAGCCAGCGCTGTCTGTGTCTGCAGACATTTCCGTGGACACGGAATGCTGTTTACCTTCCCACCGAAGTGGTATCTAATTGCAATTTCTTGCTTTCAAGTAGCAAAGTAGCACTAGCTTTTTAAGTCAGTCATGTCACTGTTACACGCTGAACAGAGGCAAAATATTCCCATGGTAAGCATTTTGCAATTACCCTCTTTAGAGATTTGTAGCAGTTGCTTGTCTAAACAAACTCATGGCTGAGGTAAAGTCTGATGCAGAGAGAGGACATAATGTTGAATAAATCTGCACCTATTCTGTTTCCAAAATAAGTAACAGTAACTTGTGAGTAATTTGATCAAATTCTAAAAGCAATATAACTGTACAAATTTTGTATGAAATGTAAATAGAAGTGGGTGTGGAGATTATGGAAGACAGGCATGGATATTTCAATGTTATGACAAAAAAAGCCACTTTGTTCCTGTCTTATCTTCAGTTTCGGCATTCCTCAAGAAACCAAAGACAACTGAGATCGTAGCAGGAGATGTTGCTATTTTTGAAGCAGAGACAGAGAAGACGGGTATCAGAGTGAAGTGGCAGCGAAATGGTATAGAAATAACTGCAAGTGAGAAATACATCATCAAATCAGAAGGGAACAAGCACTCACTGACCATTAATAATGTTGGGAAAGAGGATGATGTGACATATGCTGTCATTGCCGGGAGTTCTAAAGTCAAGTTTGAACTAAAAGTCAAAGAGCCAGGTAAATGGTTTTCAACATGCACGCAGTAACTGACTTGTGTGGTTATTGTGGTTGAACAGGGTGATAGGACAAAACCTTTGTTCAAGGCAGGTGTTTCCCAACCTAAGGCCCTTGCGCTGGATCTGGCTTGTGGTGCCATTTCATGTGGCACCCACCCCTCCTAGGGAATTCAAGAAACAAAATGGCCACCCCTTTGAAGCTGTTAGTAACCCACCCACCCCCATCATGCAGGCAGAGCAAAATGGCCATCCATCTCTCAAAGGTGACTGAGAGAGCATGACCCGGACCCCGGCTTGAAAAGGTTGGGAACCCCTGGTTCAAGGGAACTAAAGGGCTAGTAGTATTAATTAGTAGCATTGCTACTATTGGTAGTAGTACTACTATTAACTAGTGGCATTGCTACTACTTATAATGCTGCTTCTTTGTTAGATGGAATCTAATACGTAAATGAACTTATTAGCTTAAATGGCACAACACATTGGGTGCCAGTCAAAGGCTCTTGATACTTCTATATTGGCTGAATGAGAGTGGTCATGATTTCCCACTGCCTGAATGCAGGAGGAGGTGATCTGACCTGGGAAGGAGTGAATCATCCCCAGTTGTTAGGGAGCTAGGGATTGGGGTGCGGTCTCTCTCTCCCCACCTTCCTATGTATGGAGGGTACTACTATGAATTGATAGCGATCCCCCAATTCCTTTCATTAAGTTTGGGATTGCCATTTAACCTATAATAGGGACTCCTTCCTCTGGAACAGTGATTCTTAGCCTGGGTTCGATTGAACCCCAGGGGTGTAGTGAGTCAGTCTCAGAGGTTCAGCAGAGGTGTGTGCGTGTCTATTCCATTCACCAGGGTATTTATGGCAAATTCTATGAAGAGTTCGGTGAACGCATATATGAAACTTTCAATATCACTGTTGCTTTTGACATACAGAAAGCATATGAATTAATGATCTCCCCCCAAAACACCCTCATCATTTACAGTGCCTTGCTTATATCTTGTAAGCTAAAGGACATGATTTCCTTCACAGAGTCAACCAATCTCATGTTGTCTTGTTTTCTCCTGCTATCTTTAGTTTTTCCTAGCAATGTTGTTTTTTCCAGCAAGCTCAAATAAATTGGATTTCTCTACTGCTGATCTGAAAGTCTGACCTTTTGTGTGTCCATCACAGGATTTTAATTGTAACTGAGGTGCAACACACTATCTACTCTCTTTCTTACTGAAAACAATCACATTTTCAACATATTTTCCTAAAAGAATGAGCTCTCCATAACTGTCTTTTCATTCTTTTCCTCATATCTAGAAAAAATGGAAGAGATCGCACCTCCTGAAGTTATGTCAGAACCAACTGTTCCAAGTCCACCCTCTGAAGTTAAATCTGAACAAACAATGTCAACTGCATCTACAGCAGCAGATACTAAACCTACAGATGACAGCAAGGGCTTTGAAAGTAAATGCAATACCTTCTAGGACTTACTGCTCAAAATATTTGGTATTAGAAACAAGATATGTAAAAAATTAGTACCAAGAAAAAGCAACATAATAAACCTGGGCACTACTCCAGAACGGCTGAGAAAGTGGGACACCAGTTCATATGTTGCTTGGTACATGCAGCTGATACTCGTGTGATGTACCACATTGGAAAATAGAGCCACTTCCACTATGATATATATATATTGCAAAGTGCAGATATATTTATATCCGTCAACTATTCCAGTTTTATAGTATTTGCCACTAGTAGATCACCAGTCCTTTTTTTTATATTGGGAGGAACATAAGAAGTTACCTTATACCAAGTCAGACTGTCAATCCACCTAACTCAATATTGTCTCCAAAGACTACTATCAGCACTCCAGGATTTCAGGCACAAGTTTTCCAAGCCCTACCTAAAGAAGGCAGTCAGGGAACCAGAGAAATTTTGCGTTGAGAGCAAAGACTCTACAGTGTAATACAGGAGTTCTCAACCTTTTTAAGCTGGGGGCCGGATCATGCGCCTTCAGACAACTTCGGGGCTCAGACGGCAATTTTGCCCTTTCTCCACCACATGGCACTTCCTGGTGTGGTGGAGGGGGGGCACATGAAATGGCACCATGAGCCAAATCCATGGTGTAATACAAGGCTGCGATGTGTGAGACACGGATGAAGCAGAAAATACTGGGTTTTTTTTTTTAAGAGAGAGAGAGGAAAGTGAGAGCACGATCAGACAGTTTCAAAGACTCATGCTATATTGCACTCAAAAAGATTACTTTAAAAAGGAGCAATCTTTCTCAAAGTGATCCTTCTGTCTGTTGGGAAATTGTTCTAGCCCTGCTCCCAATAGTAAACGTTGGACATGTATGGGGGTAGGACGGCAGCACATTTTTCCCGTGTGTTGTGTAATTGCTGGGAAATAGGTTGCACTAGAACACTCCACAAGCAATCCAAATTGCAATCTATTTCTCTGTTGGTTCATACCTTTAATTAGGACGCTACAGCAAAACTAGATTCATACTGTACAAAACTAGACAGATCTATTGAAATCTAGATTGAGAATGTATAGCACATTACTGACAAAGGTTTTGACGAATAGAAACAATATATAATGTAAGGTTGTTTTTCAGCTCTTCCAGCAGAAGTCCCAGGAAAGGTCTCTGTGGACCCCATTGGTATTTTTGTGTCTCGACCGCAGGATGGAGAGGTCACTGTAGGTAAGTTCAGGACCAAATGGGAAAGGGGCTTCCGTTGACTGTGTTCAAACAGAAAAGTTCTCACACTGGCAATTTTAACACCTTGGGTAGTTGAGCCATTTTTTCTTAATTGATTTTTTTTGTGGGCTTGGCAAAGTTGGAGGAAAAAGCAGAAAAACAAGCAAGGGATACAAATATAGGAAAGGGTGCCTAAAATTCTAAGCATGATTTTGAAAAGATACACCTGAATTTGTCGTGTTCCTCTCCATTGATATATGCTAACAGTCTGACAGAATGTTGTGCCTCTCAACATATACATTCACCCTATTATTTCTCTCTGGCAAGATGGGAACATCACATTTACTGCTGTAGTAGCAGGTGAGAGTTTACTGAAGAAACCTTCAGTGAAATGGTTCAAAGGAAAATGGATGGACCTTGCAAGCAAAGTGGGGAAACACCTCCAGCTGCATGAGACGTACGATCGAAACAATAAGGTAACTGGCAGAAGTGGGTTTGATTCCAATGTCTTTCATTGACTCTTTTCTACTGTGTCAGATTTTAAAAGTAGGCTTTCCTTGGGGTCGCTGTTGTTAACTGCATATAGGTAAAAATTTTGCTATTAGTTTTTAGCATATAGTTACCAGTTTTCTTTCTGTAATAAAACACATCTCAAAAGTTAATGCCATTTTCAACAATGTCATGGCACCAAGACTTGTTCTGAGGTACAGTATCTGGGAAATATATTGTGCATCTGTGCCACCAAATGGAGGATAAAGACACTTCTTCTCTTTACTAGCATTATGTACTTCTAGAGCAGGGGTCAGCAAATTTGGCTCTCCAGATGTTTTTGGGTTTTAATTCCCAGGAGCCATGATCTGCAACTGTACTGACTTGGGCTTCTGGGAATTGAAGTCCAAGAACACCTGGAGAGCCAAGTTTGCTGAACCCTGTTCTAGAACATTTGAATCCTATAGACAACCAATTTGCCTTTTTTTGTTTTGGTTTTTCCCATGGTTTTGGAATGTCTCTTGGTGTGACAACAGCAGTAGATCTGAAGAGAAATTGAAACTCCTGCCTTTTCTTCATTGTCATCATGTTAACAAATTGATGGAACAGCAAGAACTAGGACAGGAAAAGCAGAGACATTTCAGTTAAAAGAAGAGAGAAGGAAATGATGTCTGTGCAGATATTCATATTAAACAAAGTGAAAGATAGTCAGTGGGCTAAGCAGATGCAAGAGGAATTCTAAGCATGCAGGTTTTCACCTGTGTTTTTGTACTTGGGCAGCAGAGTCTGAACCAGAGCTTTGGAAATCAGAACTGGGCAAACCAGAGTAGCCAGGTTTGCTGAGGGCTTCTGAGATTTGTAGTAAAGGAAAAACAACTCTTCCAAGTTCTCATCTCCATGCACAATTTCTGATAAGATATCATGCTAAGATAGAATGGAAAAAATTGTTTATTTCTATTTACTAAAAAGATATGTTTATTTCTTCTAACTTTTTAAGGTTTATGTCTTTGAAATGAACATTATTGAAGCAAAACCAAGCTATGCGGGAGGATATAGATGTGAAGTGGCAACTAAGGACAAGTTTGATAGCTGTAATTTCAGCCTTATTGTTAATGGTAAGATGCTTAGTTTTTATAATTACTAAGATAACATTTACTGGGAATTGCCCATCTTAATGTCTCCTCATTGTATATAACAGTGCATTGACTGATGATACTTTTAGTAACAGTGAGCCGCCAAGTCATTTCTAACTTATGATGACCCTTTCCATGATTATCTAAGTAGAGAGAACTCAGATTTGCCATTCCCTTCTTTTGGATGACCCTGGGACGGTACAGTTTGACCAAGCTACCCACAAGATGGCTTTTTCCAGCAAAAGAAGGCAGAGCAGGGAATCAGTCTCAGACCTCTGGCTCTGTAGCTAGTTTCCCAACTCACCTACATTGTTATTGTGCTATTTTCTGCTGTCAATGAGGTGTAGTTTATAGATTATTTTTTCTGCTGCTCTGGTGGCCTGCTTGCCCTGGAGGCCTGGTCTACTGTCTTCTTGGCCTGTGCTGGCACTACACCAGGCCTGTTAAGTCTGGTTACCACAGGAAACTGGAAAGGTCTGCACCTCCTAAATTAGCACCAGGAGCTGTAGAATGTGTAGAATGCAGCCCTGAGTCCCATTGAAGAGCTTATCATGGTGTGGATGACAGTCGAATATGATGCATGCACTAGTCTTAGAAAGGTAGATCTACTTAGTTTGTACTGGAATGTATTAAGACTGCATTCTGCATGCAATATGGTGGATACTGAAGAACAGATGTTTCCTGGCTTCAATTTTAAAAAATAGTTTAATACTGAAATAATAAGCAGGCTAAAGCTTAATACCTTTGTTATCTGGGCAGTCTCTATCTTGCAATTTAGTTTGACAGCTCTGATTTGAAAATAGATGTGTCTTATCAGCCAATTGTTTTGCAGTTTAAGGAATTCTAAAAGAGTGCAACTAAACTGAGATTAAATTAGCATCACCATCCAGTACTGGGTTGTTCAGTCAGCAAAAGTAAGACTGTAAGGATATAAACCATTGGCTTTATTTTCTCAAAGGTTCAAAGAGGAAGTGGGGGGAAAGAACAGGAAAGGACTGCTTCTCAATACACAGCCTTTTCCCACTAAAGATGTGAAAAAATAAGTAGACCAGTGCTGGAAGTTAGCTCATTTCCGTGACCCCACAGAAATACAGGAACTTGCAGAAGCATATTTGTAGATGAGTAGTTTGACCAATACTTCTGCTCTGAGCTAAAAAGTTGTTTTGCTTTAGAGGCACCACAGTGGTAAACATAAGTAACTGATTAAAAATTACATCAGAAATTAGGGTAACTGAAGGACATGTGCATAAAGAAATCTATTGATTCAATGGCTTAGTAAAACCAGAAGACTGAGACAAAAGCATGTTTCCCCAGAAACTGGCTAGAAGAACAAGCAGGAAGATGCCAATACCTTAAGGCAGGGGTGCCCAAACTTTTTGGGCCATGGGCCGACCATGTGGTTTAGAGAGTCAGTCATTAAGGCTTGGGGGCCGGGTGGGCCCCTGACACCAATTCATCTGGCCCATGGAGCCCTCGTCACTACTGGAAGCCCTCATCCACTTCCAGGAGCAACAAGGGCTTTGCGGGCCGGATGAATTGGTGTTGGGGGCCGCACCCAGCTCCCGGGCCTTAGGTTGGGCACCACTGCCTTAAGGACTAGGGAGTCCTTAAGATATTGCTCCAAGGGCTCCAATCACTACGGGTATAACAATAGATTTCTTCCTCTATAAACGCTCAACTTCAGTTTGCAAATCGCGATCTTTTGTTATTTTCTCCCATTGTTTGACCTCAATTTGTGCATCTCCTGGTATAGCAATATCAATAAACCAGGTCTTCTTTTCCACCACAGTTATATAGGGTGTGTTATGAGTCAGATGTCTATCTGTTTGAATTTTAAAGTCCCACAGGATCTTGATGCTCTCATTTTCCAAAACATCCTCAGTAATATTCCCAATAACATTTACTGCATTTAAATCCAAACTTTTGACAAAGTTTCCAATGAATAAGTTTCATCCTGTATTCATACTATGAGATGTCTCTTACTCACACTCTCTCGTGCTCTTAGAGCTTCAAATGCAATAGATGGTAAAAGCCTGAGTTTTATAAAAGAATTTGAAATATATTGTGGTTACATGTTGATATCTGTCTCCAGCAATTATGTTTGTATCAACAGGTCTTAGCATGAACATGTTCTTTTAAGCTATAAACACTATAATTTGTGTGGTTTAAATAATTTAAAATTGTTTCTATGGAACAAATTGGAGATATTTGACACTGCAATTAAAAACACCCTCAATGTATTAATGTCTCCATTATGGTGCATAGAATATAATAAATTAATGACAGTTTCTTGTTGTATGTTTTTGGATGCATTCTGTGCCTTCTGTCTCTTCCTCCTTCCACCACATACTTGTCCATACAGTTTCAATCTTAAAATGAATGCATTCTCCAGGACATTTCTTACAGCAAAAATTACTTTAACCGAATTTCCCATAGGAATGCATTGAATGCAATTTTCCATAGGAATGCATTGAAAACCAAAATATATTAACCAAAATGCAGTTTCCCATAGAAACGCATTGAAAACCAATTAATCCATGGGGGGGGGGGTTCCATAAACTGAGCCACTCTTTTTTTATGGATTTCCTTTTGTTATGCAATTTTTATGTTAACCAAGCCATTTGTTAACCTAGGTTCCACTGTACAGTATGTTTGTTTTACATTGAGCGTTTGTATGGGCACAAAGTTCTTCCTTCTTCCCCCTGGTGGCAGTATTCAGATTATTTGATTTCAATTTTTACTTCATCTTAGTCTTGTCATTGGCTATTGTCAGACTGAAAATTGCAATCCCCTGGAAAATTTTGGTGTGTGTTCTCTCACATGCCACCTCCACTACATCTATTATTAGTCTCATGGATGGAGGCATCAAAGATGGAGGTCTGTATGGAGGCATCAAAGGCTGAATGACACTGGAATGTTTTTCAGGGGGATTTGTGTTAGTATTTTACAGTAGAAACAACAATAAACTGCCAGGAGACATTAGGTTGTTGTGTGGTTTTTTGGCATAAGATTTTGTGAACTGTAGTCCATTAGAGCTTATGTCCTATAAATCTTTAAGTTGCTACTAGATGCTTTGCTGTTGATGTAACTTTGAGACTAAAAACTAAAATATTTCAAAAGTAATTAAAAAATATTAAGAAGCTAATGTGGCCTCATATATATTGCTTTATTGGAGGTACTACCCAGCAATTATGGTGGGGAATGTATTGTTGAAATATTGCACACAGATTCAGGAAATCTATCTATTGTGTTTATCTTGAGGTGTATAATATTTGTTGTAGAAAAGGATAGATTAACATGTGCAATGGAATTAGGCACTGGGTAGGATTTCCTCTATAAATTTTCAGAATGAAAAAGCAAACAATAAAATAGTTAGTGGTTTTCCTAAAGTCTATGCTGAGTCAAAGATAGATGTCTGTTTCCTTAACTCCTTCTGCTCTCTTCTGTTAACACAGGATGACATGGTGTAGGAGGCAGAACATTTAGTGTGGATGTGGTTCCTTTCATGAAAGCTCAGCATTTTTCCCTTAACAAAAATCAGAAGCATAGCGTGCCTTGCAGGGGCCCCGTATAAAAATTTGTTTGGGGGCCATTAGGAAGGGTAAAGATTTGTTTTGCTTACGCACGTTGGGGGCCCCGTGGCCCAGGGGCCCCGTATAATTGATACGGCAGATACGGCGGTAGCTACGCCCCTGACAAAAATGCTCATACCAATTTATTTATAGAGAGAATACTCTTATCTTCAACATAGAGCAGGAGTGTAAAATCCATGCCTAGGAATGGAAGGGAAACAAATTTGGTTTGCATCGTTACTGTGAACTTATTTAATTTTGCATTGTATGTCAACTGGAACACAATATGTGAAGTGAAACTGTCCTTGTTCAGATTGTCTGCTGCTTGGAATTTTGCATTGAATTTTGTCAGCAAAAATGTGTATGTCAATGTGCAAGAAAGATGCATATATTAGTGGAAATAATGTTTAATGTTGAGTGACCATGTTTATAATATGCGATAATAGGAAAAATAAATAGATGTAAATTCCATATATTAGTGAAAATGGTATGTAAAATATAGTATAATAGAAGAAATATACAGATAAGGAAGAAACTTGCATTTTATAAAAACATGTATACTGGGAGAAGTGTAAACACTTGCATGAAAAATCATTTTTTTAAAAACGCTCAAAGTTAAGGATCCTCTGCTTATAAGACTAGAGAAGTAAGAAAACAAAAGGAGATGATTTGTTTGTCCCTACGTATGATCCTCCTGGTGCTATTGAACTTCAGTTCCCATCAGCCCAGTTCAGCATAGCCAAGGGGACGGGGTGGGATGGGGTTTACAGTCTGACAACATCTACTGCTAGGTCATCTGCAATATTATCAGTGATGGGATGTCACCGGTTCCAGACGGATCTCTGGAACCGGTAAGACCAATCCCGGAGGGTTCTCCATGAGGGGAAGTCCACTTTTGGGGCGTCCGGTTCCGGACACCTGACCGAAAGAAAAAAAAAATTAAAATCGGAGCGAAAATGGCTCTAATTGACTGCGCATGCGCAGAAACTCAATCTGACGCATTGCACATGCGTCAGATTGAGTTTCTGCGCATGCGCAGTCAATTAGAGCCATTTTCGCTCCGATTTTCAAAACATTTAGAACTTTCAGGGCAGCGGCGGCGGCAGCAGCCCTCTGAGGGGGGCGCCTCCCCGCGGCACGTTGAGGGCTGCCTCGGCCGTCCGCTGCTGACAAGCCCCATGCCCTGGGGACGCCCGGTGGGGTACACCGCTGCCGCCGCCTCCGCCGGGCGCCTGTGGGCCGGGTGCCTGCACCCGCCGGGCGCCTGTGGGCCGGGTGCCTGCACCCGCCGTCCACAGCCGCCGCCCGCCGCCGCCGGAGCTGCCGCTGCCTGAATCCCTGTGGACTCCTTCTTGGGTCGGTCCCTTTTGAGCTCGGCTGCCGCGCGCTGCGGAGGAGGAAGCTGTAGGCGGCGGCGGTGCGGCATGGGGACGGCCCAGGGAGGCGCGGCAGCCGCGGCTGCCCGTCGCCCCTCGCCATGGCCGGAGCCGGGCTAAAAAGGTACCGGCCCAAGGAGGACGCCACAGGGGTGCAGGCAGCTCCGGCGGCGGCTGTGGACAGCAATCGGGGTGCCGGGTCCCAAGAAAGGTAAGCGAGGGGTTTTTATTTGGGGTGGGTGGGTAATTTATTTGTGTTTTGGGTGGGTGGTTGTTTTTATTTTATTTATTTATTTGTGTCTGGGTGGGTGGGCTGAGAGGGAGGGGTGTGTGTGTATGTTTATTTTTATTTTTTATTTATTTTTATTTTGGCCCCGCCCACAACGTCATGACGTCATGACGTCGGCCGTGACGTCATGACGTCATGCCATTGGCCACGCCCATGACGTCCGTGACGTCATGGCGTGGTAGTAGAATTTTTGTCATCCCATCACTGAATATTATCCTTAGGGGTGGGGTGAAGTAATCAAGGTGTTTTTTAAAAAAATTGAGAGTCTTTTAGCATACCTGAAAAATCTGCTCCAACTTTAAATTTCCCACAGAACTAATTTCACTTACTGCCTTCTCTTTCTGTATTGTTCACTATCAATGATGCTTGCTTTATTGCACAGCATGGATGGGCATGAAGATGGGCGAGAGTTGAATTTCAGTGCCTTGTTGAGGAAGAGGTGAGTATGAACGTCTGCAGCCAATAGGTATCTGTAAAATGATGAGACAAGAAGCTAAAGGTCTAAAAGAGTTGTGTTGGGCTATTTTTAACATAATATGCAACACAGCAGTAACATCTCTTTAGACATTTACCTGTGTAAAGATTAGGCCAACATGATTTAATATTGCCTGTACTGTATGTGAAACACGCATTGCAGTGGTTAATACTAGAATTTTAAATCCTGAACCTTATTCTGCTCTTGGATCTCCATCTGAAAACGTTTCATGGAATTCTGATGCCTGGAACAGAGAGTAATTCTATTTTAAAATTTTGTATAAAGTTCATGGCATGGTTGAAGTCAAAGGTCTATAGGATTTGCAAGATAAGGTACTGTATTTTCCCTTTTCAAAACTTAGAGCACCATAGTTTTTCAATTCCATGCACTATTTTAGAATACAGATAACTAAAGTTTAAGGGTAATCAACAGAACATAGAATTAATTTGACTTCCTGTATGTTCTAATATTCCTCCACCCTCCTTTTAGTCAGTTTTAAATTAGCACAGGATTTTCATTTTGTTTCTGCTATGCAAATGCTATTATCCAAACATAGTTCTCTGAAACAAGTGATCTCACTTCCATGACAGCATTAGCTGAGCCCTCTACTAATATAATACCCCATCAGGGCCAAATTAATTCTTCTTCATGTTGAGCAATGCAGATGAATCTTGGGCCCTTCATATAATTAAGGTGACCCTGTTTCTTTAATTATGATACCCAGGTTGCAAAATCATATTTAGCTCTAGATTTAAATAGCTTCTAGGTTTTGCATGGCTATTTCTTTCCTGTGGTTTTATCCCGTGCTGTTCCAATGACGCATTGATTAAGCTTCAGTGTAGCTAAATTGGTTTAAGTAATTTATAATCACAGTATATAAGTCAATGGACTAGAAACTGATGCTTCATTTTATTTAATACAACACATTGTCCATCAAACAACGGTATTATTCCATTGTTTGGCTAAAGTAGTTTTTACCCATCTTTTTTGTTGAACATTTTTTGGGGGGAAAAGAGGGAAAGTAAAAGAAAGATAGTTGCATTTTGAGCGAGGAAGCCATTCTTTCAAAGTTGAAATTTTGCTTTCCGGTGTATTTTAGACATAGCATCTCTTTTGTTAAAAATGAAGTAATGATTAGCTGTTGGCAGATCATCTAAATTAGCTAGAATTCTAATATTCTAGACAGTGATCTAGGGACTGTGGTGGCTCAAGTGGTTAAGAGTTGCTGTAAAGCAAGCGGGGCAGCATATAAATCTAATAATAATAATAAAAAAAAAAAGAAGACGCTGAACTCGAAGACTGGAAGGTCGGAGTTCGATTCCCGAGTACTGCATGATGGAGTGAGTTCCCGTCTCTGTCCAGCTCTTGCCAATCTAGCAGTTCAAAAGCAAGAAATTGCAAGTAGATAAATAGGTACCAATTTGGTGGGAAGGTAAACAGGATTCTGTGCACTCCAGTGTTGAGGCATGCCTGCCACATGTCCACAGTAACATCTACAGACACAGACAGCGCTGGCTTTTTGGCTATAAACAGAGATAAGCACTGAACCCTAGAGTTGGATATGACTGACTTTTGAGATATGACTGACTTACCTAGATAGAGTTGGATATGACTGACTTACCTAGACCAGTGATGGCGAACCTTGGCACTCCAGGTGTTATTGGACTTCAATTCCCAGAAGCCCTGATCAGCAGGGGTGCTGACTTGGGCTTCTGATAATTGAAGTCTGAGGACACCTTGAGTGCCAAGGTTCACCATCACAGACTTACACAGTGATCTTATTTTCTATGCTGTTCTGGCACCTCTAGTAGAGATTAATTGTATTTAGGGAAATATATATTCTGAGTTTAGCTTCTCAAGTGTGCCCCCAGTCTTGCGGATCATGAAGATATTCTGTAAGATATACAGTAATACGGAGCATCTTGCTTAGCAAGTAACTCGCTGAACGAACAGGATTTTCCCCAAATGGTCTCCTCATTTAATGATCAAAAATTAATTTAGCGAGAACAGTTCCCTCACCTGTGCTGGCGAATTGGCAGCGGCGGTGTTTTTTTGAACAAGAGTGTGCTCCTAATTCTGCTTCCCAAACCAGTGCTTTTAGCAAGATGGATTTGCCTGCCCACCTTTCCTGTTAGGCAGGGTGAATCCCTCTCTGATAGGTTTGCCTTCACTGTTAGGCAGGGCGAATCCCTCACTATTAGGTTTGGCAAACCAGCACTGTTAGCGAGAGATTCGCCCTGCCCCCCTGTTGAAACAATAGGGTGGGAAGGGCAAATCCCTTACTGTTAGGTTTGCCTTTGCTGTTAGGCAGGGCCGAATCCTTCACTATTAGGTTTGCCTTTGGCCAGAGAAGCCATTTCCCCTTGGAAAAGCGCTTCTCTGGCCAAAGGCAAAACAGTGCTGTTAGCAAGGATTCGCCTGCCCACCCTGCTCAAGCAAAGGGTGGGCAGTTGAATCCATCTAAGGGCTTCTTCAGCCAAAGGCAAACCTAACAGCAAGGGATTTGCTCTGCCCACCCTATTGTTTCAGCAGGGGGGGGGCAGGGCAAATCTCTCTTGCTAACAGCGCTGGTTTGCCAAACCTAACAGCAAGGGGATTTGCCCTGCCTAACAGGGAAAGCAAACCTAACAAATATTACACTGTAATATTACACTGAATATTTCAGAGATGGTACATGCTACCTAGTAGTCTAAGAACTAATCCAAAAAGAGTTTTTTTTGTATCTGTAAAATGTACTGTTGATGTTCCTGGATTTATGTTCTATATTAGTAGTAAATGATGAATATTTGCTGCATTTTGCGGGAATCTGAAATCTGCATTTTGGGGCATCCAGAAGGACAAAGGAAATCCAGGGGAAAGAATTCACCCAAAGGCACAAAAGAGCTTATAGATGTCACATCTACAGATTCTCAACCATGACAGTTAGCTAGTGATTGCCTTCCTGGAGAGCCTCTTGAAAGGAAGGGTACTTTATTTATTGTTGTTCTGGATCTTCATTTTCCCTTCAGAGAAATCTAAGTAGTTAACATTGATGTATAGGTGCCAGAGTCCAGGGAGAGGTCAGGAGGAAAGGAACAGTTGTCACTCTGCTCTTACATGGGATGGTGAAGGGAGACCTTGAAGGAGGTGACAGCTGACTGGTTTGACTCAATCAAAGGTAATAAGATAGGAAAGAACCATTACGAGGGCATACAAAACTATTTTTAGCTTTCCACGCATTTAGAATTCATCATCATCTCACACTTGTGTTCAGCAGGTTCATCCAGAGACACCTTAAAGCCTTCAAATTAATAGATAAAATGTTACTGTGTTTCTACAGCATGGATTGCACATAATAGAAAAAATAGTACACTGGTAACTAGCTGGAGCTGGAATGGAAGGGCATGTGATGTAGAAGCATCTCTTTCCAAGAAGTCATCTTCAGAGGTGCAGATCCTGGCTGGAGTCCCATAACTGTCCTATCAACAGCACTACAGATGCAGTCAAGAAAGGAGTAGGAAGTGGCTACCTACCAGTTCTGTTCCCCATTGGTCATCTAGACCAGCGTGATCAACACTGACTAGCAGTGGTTCTCCAGGATTTCAGGCAGGGTTCTTTCTTAGCATTAATTGATGGTCTCCTCAGTAGTAATAAGGCTGCCTATGTTTAGCCTCTGAGATAAGAAAAGATCGGGAGTACTGGAATATGGTTCATATCTTCACACTTCTTGGAACACATCTTGATCTTCTTTTCCATTCGCTCATACCGCAAAGATTTTATCCACTTAGCTGAGTTACATTGAAATGGGAATGTATACACAGCTTGAATATTGCAAGCAATTTGAATTCTTGTTTTAATCTGCTAACTCTGCTTATTGTAGGCTGAGCAAACCATAAACTGAACTGCATAACCTGTGATGTAGTAGTAGATAAGAAAGGATTTCCTAGAAGTATGCTTAGATATCTTCTGCTAACATGATTATGAGTGTTCTGCTAATGCAAGCAAACAGCTGTTTTCGTATGAACTCTTAAATGTTCAGGGAAAATGTCAAGTGTGGGTTGTGTGTGTGTGTGTGTGTGTGTGTGTGTGTGTGTGTGTGTGTGTAAGTGTGTAAAGCTTAGACCTTTTGGATGAGTTAAAAGAATAGGGCTTAGAGTATATAGAATTGAGCTGATGTGCAGCAGTAGCTGTGTCTTTTATATTAGGTAAAGGTAAAGGTCACCCTTGCTCGAAAGCCAGTCATATCTGACACTAGGGTTCAGTGGTCATCTCTGTTTATAGGCAAAGAGCCAGCACTGTCTGTATCTGCAGAAATTTCTGTGGACATGTGGCAGGCATTGCTAAACACTGGAGTGCATGGAACGCTGTTTATCTTCCCACCAAAGTGGTACCTATTTATCTACTTGCAATTTCTTGCTTTGGAACAGCTAGGTTGGCAGGAGCTGGGACATCGTGCAGGACTCAGGTCTCAAACTGTTGACCTGCTGACCTTCCAGTCATCAAGTTCAGTGTCTTAACCACTAAGCCACTGTGGTCCCTAGCCTTTTATATTGCAGTACAGCAATTTTTTAATCTCCCTCCCAAGGAAAGTAGGCTTGTTCTTGTGGTGGTTGCTAATACTAATACATGTTGCCATTTTTCTTGCTCATGGGGATGCTGCATGGCTCTTCCAAACGCTTCTCTGCATCATTCTCAAGTCCAGCAGTTTCTTGCGCTCAGTAAATCGGTAAGCTTTTCGCTGCTTGTGGCATCTTAAAACAGGGGTGGCAGAGTTCAAGCTCAAGAGTTCTACTTTGTTCCTTTTAATAACTGTGAGATACAGCAAGCTGATACAAGAGATACTTAACTGGCAGAATTCTGAAACTAAAAAAAATGGTAGCAAAATGAATGGAACTCACAGACTTTCTGTATCAAAACCTGCTCCTAGCTACTCCAGTCTTTCTAAATTTTGCCAAGTACAATTTGAGAACAAATATGTTTTTATTATTATTTATTTATTTATTTATTGCTGCAGTTGCTTTTGCTGCTCTTATTGAATCAGAAAACCTTTCTATAGCGGGTTCCCCAGAGAATGCCTGTTTTTCTTTTCTTTTCATAATTACCTTCTGGCGTCTCTTGCCTTAAAGGCAAGCACATGCATTATGGCCAGTGCTCGTATGGACTAGACCCATGATGATAAGATAAGATTGATGTTAAAGAGCTGGTTTAGAAATCTGAAATAAAAGGTTGGTTGTGTGGACTACTGTATGTTATTCCTGAGGAAATATCATCAAGAAAATCTGGGCACATTTGTGTGAAATAGTAAAACATAGGTTAATCCAGTTATTAGTCCCACCTGGTATAGACCCAACTAAAACTATAGCTAAAGTCATGCAAACCATGTAGATCCAATGGGTCTACTCTAGTTGGGACTAGCAGTTTGATTTAGGCTTGGAATTCCTGATTTACTGTAAATGAACTAAATGCTGATAACAATCTATTTACTTCATCTATACTTTCCGCTCACATAAGCAACAAGCTTATTGTTACATTCAGACTGAAGATCCTTGTTCCTAAACTAACCAGGTTTTGGAAGCTAACAACAAACTCTGGCTTCTTGCTGAATTATTATTATTATTATTATTATTATTATTATTATTATTATTATTATTATTATTATTATTATTATTATTATTATTATTATTATTATTATTATTATTATTATTATTATTATTATTATTATTATTTTAGGGGGGTAGATTCTGGATTTGGAAAGCACAGCAAACAATTAATTAGGACAGTTTATTAACCTCCATGAGTAGGGAGAACAAAGTTGAAAGAAACTGGCTGCATGCAGCCATGTTATGCTTATTCATAGTAAGTCAAGCTAAGTATGTAAATGCAGTCTTAAGTCTCTCTATGCCTCAAGTATCCCAATAAAAAATAAGACAGTTGAACAGATCAACATTTTAACCAAAAGAAATTGTAGAAATTTTGGGATTATGACTTTCATTATGTAGAGCAAGGGTGCCCAAACTTTTTGAGCTGTGGGCTGGTCATGTAGTTCATGGGGCTGGTCACTATGGCCCATGGGCCAGATCTGGCCCCTGACACCAATTAATCCAGCCCACAAAGCCTTGGTTGCTTCCGGAAGCTGAAGTAAAATATGCCCATATAGATGCATTTTACTTCCGCTTCCAGGAGTTACAAGGGCTTTGTGGGCTGGATAAATTGGTGTTGGGGTTGGATCCAGCCCACAGGCCATGGTTTGGGCACCCCTGATATAGAGACTCACCCACATTCCCACATTATTTGAAGCTCTTTTTAATAAATGCTGTATACTGCTGTTTGATAGAAATGAAGCAAAAACTGAATCGCAACCAGAAGTTGATGTCTGGGAAATTCTTCGGGATGCTTCTCCTTCTGAGTATGAAAAAATTGCTTTCCAGTATGGCATCACGGATCTGCGAGGGATGTTAAAACGCCTCAAACGTATGAAGAAAGAAGAAAAGAAAAGTACAGGTAAGAAGGCAGTTTGGTTCTCTACTTTTTAAGTAGCCCTCAAACTCTTTTATTTAAAATAAAAGTGAGAGAGATCTTCCCAAACGTTTCTGTTGTTTCCCCCACTTCTGTTCAGTGTAAAGAACTGTTTCTAGAGAATCAAAATGATGGGGACTACTGAATGTGTATTTTTGGAATCTTATTGTTTTTCTTAGTTAGCAGAGTATAACAATAGCAACAGGGAAAAAGCAGTTGTACAACTTCTCTTTAAACTATCCCCTTTGCTAAAGGTAAAGGTAAAAGTCTCAGTTGCTCGAAAGCCAGTCCTATCAGACTCTAGGGTACAGTGGTCATCTCCATTTGAAGCCAAAGAGTCTCCTCTCACTTATATCCATTGTTAGCAAGCATGCAAGATTGTTAACTATCCCAACAAGGACAAAGATGGATAGAGCAGCAAGTAGGAGAAGAGAGGAATGTGGACATGATAGTGAGAGCTTGTTCTTCCATGTCTAGGCCAGACATGAAACTGCCAAAATGAAGGCACCGCTTAGTGAGTTCATTCTGCAGTTCCTTTCGCCTGACCTAGCGTGAGAAAGATTAACTGGCAACACAAAGTTGCTGTTACCTGGGTATACCCGATTGCGGTTCAAAAACACCTCACAATCTTCTAAGAGGCTCTTGAGAACTTAGGAGTACAGTATTTGATGAAGGAATGTAACTTAAGCAGTGTATGGGAAAAGAGAAGAATCACATAGTCGCTGCCATTATTCAAGAATTGTTTGCATTTTATTTTATAACCAAATGTTTCCACTAAATTTAGTCATAGAATAAAAATGTGAGAAATAGACATTCAAATTAAAGCTCTGAACAACCATCACGTGTAAACTAAGCAAAGATTAATTATATGCTATCAAGTCTGTCCTGATTTATGGCAACACTTTTTGGGAGATTTTCTAGGCATAAAGTACTGTACTTGGAAGTAGTTTAGCATTTCCTTCCTTTTGGGGTTCTCTGGGACTATATAGCTGACCCAAGGCTACATGGATTAATTCTTCTCCTAGGAGACACGGTGGTGAATCAAACTCCCAACCTCTGGTACATAAGTCATTGAGGTATCCAGCCAGCAAGCAAAGACTGCACCATGCTATATTTCTAGTTTTCTGTTGCCAGGCAAGGTCTTTTACATTTGCCATGGCATATTAAAAATTCCCATGTCCATCTGTTTCCTGGGTTATATCTAACCTGGGTTAGATATAACCCAGGGTTATATCTAACCTGGGTTAGATATAACCCTGTTTCCTGGGTTATATTTATATATATATATATATAAATAATTGTAATGTCTGTTTCCAATCTATTGGATGGATAGCAATTAAAGAATACTCCAAGTGCCACCAAATTTTCGTCTATGATTGGTTTCCATGTTATTTACCTCACAGAAATAAATGGTGAAGTCTGTGGGTTTTTCCCCCCTTTAGGACAAGATTTTTATTACAAACTTAATTTTTTAATGCTGCATTTCTACCTCTAACTTCAGCCATACCGAAATCTTGAGACATTTACTTGTGTTTTTTACCCAAATGGACAATGAACATTGGCAATTATGGAAAAAAAAACTGCTGTGGTTTTCTAACCTTCTCATTTTTTTTCTTTTGGGAAACTAATATGTAGATGTGCCCTAGGGGAGTGGTGACAAACCTATGGCACACGTGCCAGAGGTGGCATTCAGAGGCCTTCCTATTGGCATGCATGCTGTTGAGGGGAAGCCCAGCCCAGATAGTGCCAATGGGAGCGCCGCTTCCCTACCAGCCCTCTCCCTCCACCAATGGGGAGGCAAGAGGGGAGGCTGAAATCCCACTTGGGGGGCAGCGGTTGGGTGAGATGAGACAACCAGACACACACACACCGCCCACCCCTCCTAGGAGTCGGGCACACCTGCGGGGGAGAGTTGGTGCCACTTCTTGCTCCATGTGCATTCAGTCTCTAAAAAGGGTTGCCATCACTGCCCTTGGATGTAGAAGGACATTAGAAAATGCTCATTTCCTTTTTGTTTGCTTTTAAAATTTACAGTGGAAAACTAGCAATATAAAAATATGACAAATTATGATTTTGCAACTGCCTTTCCCCTAGCTTTTGTCAAGAGGTTGGATCCAGCATACCAGGTTGACAAAGGACAGAAAATCAAATTAGTAGTGGAACTTGCTAATCCAGATGATGAAGTGAAATGGCTAAAGAATGGGCAAGAGATCCAAGTGAGCGGCAGGTAACAGAAATAAAAAGCATAATAATGAAACCATAGGGTCAAGTATTATAATCTAGAATGTGAGTATCCCAATTGCCTTCAGTTAGTGGAAGAAGAGAAAATTGGGATATACTGTCCATTACCATGTAAGACTGATGAGCAACACTAATTTTCATGTTCTTTGATTTCATTTCATTTCTGCATCTGGAACTGAACCCCATCAATGGATCCCAGCAAGTAAGTTTTCTTATTATGTCCTTTTGTTTATTATTAATTTTCTTTTCTCAAATTGGATGGCAAAACTGTGGTATATAATACATTTTCTTCTAAATTCTTCATGGATTTCCCCTGATTAAGAGGTGAGAGGTGACACAATTTTTGGGTGGAAGGGTATGGACTGCTTCTTTTGACTGATTGTCTCTGAACCAATATTTGCCTCATGATCAGTTGGCCATAGCCAGTGGTGGGCTCCAAAAGTTTTTACTACCTACTCTGTGAGAGTGGTATGATGGGTCTGGCTGGGGGGGAAGTCCTGCATTGCACCCAAATTAGGACTACTTTATTTCAAAACTTGGATAGGCGGGACCAGCCAGAATTTCTGCTACAGGTTATGGCAAACTGGTGCGAACCTGCTGATGCCCACCACTGGCCATAGTGGAACATTTTGTAACCTACGTTAGTCCTAATTTGACTTCTGGCAAATTTGACAGATCACTTCTGTTTTATAAAGTAGCTTCTAATGAGATCAATGTTCTCCTGGCTATTACATGCATCAACAGAACCACCCAGAGAGTGCACTAAGCACTATGGAGTGGTATATAAGTCTAATTGCTATTGCTACTAATTACATTTCTTCACTCACACTATAAGTAAAGACTAAATTCCTGAACAGTTTTGTGTGTGATAAAAGGGAGGGAGACAACTTAATGTATTGTACACCCATCATCTAGACCAGTGATGGCAAACCTTGGCACTGCACACCACCTGTTCTTGAAGTCCAAGAACAGCTGGAGTGCCTGTAAACCCATTCGTGTGGATTCATAGGGGCTTGGGCTTCTGAGAATTGAAGTCCAAGAACAGCTGGAGTGCCAAGGTTCACCATCACTGATTTAGACCAACTCTCACAACCTCTCTCTTTCTCTGTCAAGTCCCCAAACAAGGTGGCCAATAGTTGCTGCCCTCATTGGCACATGTTGTGAGGACATAAAAGAGGGTCCTTTTGGGTGGATTGTTCCCGTGCTTTAGAACTTCCTTTAACAAAAGGCTATGCCAGCCTCCTCCCTCTTGTCCTTCTACTAGAAGGCAAAGATATTTTTAATTGTATCTGATTTTTGATAATTTTGTAAGCTGCCTTGGGTTTCTACATTGGGAGAAAAGCAGAAGCAGGAGAAACAGAGAGAAAAATAAAATAAATAAGCAAGTAAATAAATAAACCTTGCTCCTTTCTGTAGCAATATACAGTACGTATTTAGATTCTATTTGCATTTCAACAGGTATATTTTTGAAGCTCTTGGAAATAAAAGGATTCTAACTATCAACCACTGTTCATTGGCTGATGATGCAGCATATCAGTGTGTGATTGGTGAGGAGAAAAGTTTTACAGAACTGTTTGTAAGAGGTGAGTGTAATTACTTAGCATTGTTTGGGGTGGGATATGAAAAATCTAGCCCCATGCTAACTCTTGCTACAAAGATCCAAATAATGAGATGTTACGTATTCAGTGGTGGGCAGCAAAAATATTCGCTACCACACCGTGGACGGAGCCTACATCGTGGGCAGAGCCAACATCATGGGCGATCTAGTCTTGCCTGCCACATGGACATGTATACATCAGCAAACACAGGAAGCACTGGTTCTTTGGCTGTATATGGAGATGAGCACTGCACCCTAGAGTCAGATATGATTGGCTTTTGAGCAAGAGAGACCTTGAACCACTTGCAGGGACAAAACCTGACATCAAATTTGAATGCCAATCAGGGATCTTCTGTTATTAGGTAAAGGCTGCCCTTGCTTGAAAGCCAGTTGTTACCAACTCTAGGGTTCAGTGCTCATCTCTGTTTATAACCAAAGAGCCAGTGGACTTGATCCACAAAAGCTCACATTAAACTACAGCAAGGTCTGAGAAATGCTCCTTACACCCTCTGGGCTCCACCCAGAAATTGCCAGCAGCTGCGGCGGTGAGATGGCGCTCCCACCCACCCTCCAGGCCCCCGTCACCGAGGCCTGGAGGCTGATAAAAGGACACTGGCCACAGTCAGTGAGATGAAGATCCCGCCACCCTCTGGGCTCCACCATCAACACCTGGAGGGGAGAAATTGTCAGCAGCTGTGGCGGTGAGATGGAGCTTCCGCCCACCCTCCAGGACCCCGTCACCGAGGCCTGGAGGAGGAGAAATTGCCATCAGCTGTGGGTGGGACACTGTATGTATGTATGATACTTGATTAATTGTATTGTTACATTGTATTGTTTTATTTATTGCTACATTGAATTGCTCGATTGTTTTGCTACTTTGTATTGCTTGATTGTATTGCTACTTTGTATTGCTCGTCCCATTGCATTGTTGTTTCTTTCTTTATATTTTACTGTATTATATTGTATCATATTATTGATTGTTTTGTTGTTGTGAGCTGCCCTGAGTCAGTTTTTACCGAGTAGGGTGGGATATAAATAAAAATAATAATAATAAAAATAAATAAAGGCAACAGGACAAGGAACCGCGTCCCACATGATCAGGACTTGGCAGGCTAAGGATCTCCTGAGAGCAGGAGTGGGGACACCCAGCTAAGCCTTAGTCAAGTCTTACCGGGCGGAAAACCAGCCCAGCTCTCGGTCCAAACGCATCTCCTTCGCCCAGCCACACTCCCCTCCTCAATGCACAAAAACTGGCAAGGAATTTTGCCACCTCTCCACACTCGGGGCGAACCCCTCGGAGAAAGGCAGGAGGGCAAGGTGAGAGGGGCCAGGGGTTTCCCCAGTTCTTGCATCAGGGGCCCCTTTCTTGGTTCCAGGCTCAAACTCTCCCCCCCTCACTGGAGCTCACCTTTGAGCAGCTCCGAGGTTCCCACCAGCAGCTCCAAGGTGGCGGGCGGGGCAGACTCCATCCTGAAGAGGGCGTGGAGCTACGTGGAGGCATGGAAAGGGGCCTCGGCACTCATGAGGTCTTCCTGCAGCAGCGGCTGTGGTGGCTTCTTCGGCTGCGGCCACAGCACCGCTAGCCAGACGGGCTCAGCAAGAGGGTCTAGAGGCTGGGCATGGCTGGAGGAGAGGGAGCTGCCTGGGCCCATGCCTGCTGCGGTCTGGGGTTTGGCTGCCCCTGCTGCCCCTGCTGCGGCTCCCAGCTGCATCCCTGCTGCCACCTGCAGGGAAGGGAGCACATGGAGAAGGAGGGGTGGTGAAGGCTGCTGGTCCTGGAGATCAGCCTGAGAGGGGTGGGAAGGAGTGGCCAGCAGGAACAGCAGCTGGCTGGGAGGTGGGCAGGGCAGGGAGGTGGGTATGGCCACACAATTCTACCACCCCTCTGCCTAAAAGGCCACACATTTCTGCCACCGCCACCACCATGCCCGACAGCCACATAATCCCGCTACCCCACCCACCCACCTCCGGTCAAGGTGTGGACTAGTTACTGCCCATCACTATATGTATTCCCAGTTTTACTATATGGACTTGAAGCTTGAGCATTGACTAAAGCTAAAGCATCTGAAAAGAGAATTGAAGCTTTTGAAATGTGGATCTATAGACAGCTGGCTGCTAAGTATATCATGGGTTGATCGTGTGACTAATGTAGAAGTATTGTGCTGGGTGGATAAAGAAAAAGAACTCTTTAAAAAAGATCTCTGTAAGCAAAGAAAGCTCCAATACCTTGGCCATATCATGAGGAACAACATAAAGCATAGAATACTCCAACTCCCTCTGCAAGGAAAGATCCCTGGGAAGAGAGGCCATGGATGTAGACGGACTTCATGGCTGAAGCACCTGAGAGACTGGAGTGGAATGTCCTTGGAAAAACTGTTCCAAGAAGTTAAGAACAGGAAGACTATTACCATGATGACGGCCAATATCCGGAATGGATACGGCAGCTGAAGAAGAAGCCCATGCAATATTTTTCACCTTAAATATTTTCAGGTCAGAACACTTTACCATGGAAATATACAAACAAAAATCACTTTGAAACAAAATTACTGTTTCTAATTTTTCTGCAGTTATTACTTCCCCAACCTTTTGCTGCTTTGGCACCATTTTTAACTTTGTCAGAGATTTTCCAATCTTCATCACTATGTAATCTCAGCCGGCCAGCAGTCCCGTAGCGAATGTGATGGCATGTGAGAGACATCGAGTCAATCAGATGTGCTTATGTTAGGGGTGGGAAATCTTCACTCTTCAGCAGGTGTTAGATTACAATTCTTATAACCCGTTGGCTGCACTGACAAGGGGTTCTAGGAAATGACACCTAGAAAAATTGGAGGACCAAAAATTCCCTTCCCTTATATGATTAGGTCACCTGGGGGCAAAATAATTTGCACTCTGAAGTCTCATTTCAACTGTAATCAGGTCAAAAGGTACATTTTGTTGGAAGAGTTATCAGTATATGCATATATCTGCTCATTCAGCAATTCAAGGTGCTTTACAAAATAAGGAGAGACAGTTACACTTAAACATAAAAGAATATTAAAAGACCATTAAATTTAAAATGATTTTTAATGAAACAATAACATTTCCCTCCAAAACAGTTTCAAAGACAAAATAAGTACAGTATGTCATATTTACATATTGTTCTACTGCATACAGTCAAACCTCATATAACACTAAAACCTGGTTCCACAAGTCTTGATGTTATACGATTTTTAGTGTTATCCGATACATGTTAAAATCCTATGGGAGCCATAGAGATACATTGTAACCACACAGGCTTTAGCGGTTGTTATCTGATGCATCCCATAGGATCTTAATGTTATCCGATGCAATTCTTCCCCCCAGATTGCTTAATGTTATGCGATTTTAGTGTTATTCGATACGAATGTTATATGAGGTATTACTGTATTTATATATGCAGTACCCAACTCAATACAGTGTGCTAGATATCTAAGAAATAAATGGGTTATGCAGTGAGCATACCTCTTACTGTATACTTTCCTACAATGACAATCCATTTGGTAATTTGCCATTACAGCCCTCTTTTTGTGAAATGATCATTGGCAAGTAGTGTAAGGACTTGTTAACTTTGGATTCTGAGAAGGAAAAGCATCTTGCTACATCTACATGACAGAAATGGATAAACATTACAAAGATTTTGGCTGTTTGTTGTCCAAGCCCATTGAATAGATAAAACTCATCAAATTGCCTGCTTATTTTAGCATATATGAAGATGAGACACAGATGGTGTTTTGCAAGCCCCTAGGTAGGCGAGATTAGTAATTTTTACTTTACTTTTGATCCACTGATATTTCCCATAAAATATATCACACTCCCTAGACTCCTTTCTAAAATCAAGTTTCTTTCTTATTTCTAGAACCTCCTATCCTTATTACTCATCCTCTGGAAGACCAGGTGGTCATGGTTGGAGAAAGAGTAGAGTTTGAAGTGGAAGTAACTGAAGAAGGGGCTACAGTGAAGTGGTATGTGAGATGGAAAGCACTAGATAAACTGAGGTTCCTACTTACCCATGGTGCCTCTCCTAGCATAAAACATGTTAGACTGTATTATTTCGCCCCCTTCACTGTAAGTGTGCACACTCAAAACCCAGATCAGGTATGGTTGTACGATATTATCCTGCTGCTGCTGCTGCTTTGCCTATAGGTGGTACCTCGAGTTATGAACACCTCAGGTAACTAATTTTTTCGGTTATGAATGAAAATCAATTGAAAATAATGCCTCCGGTTAAGATTCCCCCCCTCCCCCCGGGGTATTTGAAGCAAGTTTTCCCAGGAAACTGGTGCATTACCAGAGCTGAACACTAGAGGCCACTTTCTGACATGTAAAATACATCAGTACCTCGGGTTACGAATTTTTCGCGATACAAAATGTCCGGGAAAACGCATTAAATTCATAACCCAAGGTATCACTGTATATAGATTTAATGGGTTTTAATTTTTCCCCCAATTGCTTTTATTTTATTTACCATGCATTACAGTCTTTTTAAAAAGAGGAAACTTCTGCCTTGGAAGATTTTACTCTTTTTAGAAAGTCCTTTATGGAAGGGGAATTGTACAATAAAAAGAAGACACAAGGGTGGGGTTTAATCCTTTCTTCACACTGTAGGCAGGTCTCAGTCTGGATCAAGATGACAGATGCTAACATTCTAATGTAGAGAAGAACAGGAATGAGAGAAAAGATGAAACAGATCCAACTGATCTCTCTGGGAGGAATAAGCAGAAGATTGATG
Source organism: Furcifer pardalis (assembly GCA_030440675.1). Classification (NCBI taxonomy): domain Eukaryota; kingdom Metazoa; phylum Chordata; class Lepidosauria; order Squamata; family Chamaeleonidae; genus Furcifer; species Furcifer pardalis. The sequence goes on from CP126894.1 coordinate 60,675,216, forward strand.
GGGTAGTCCATGCTATCTGAAGGCAACAAAGAAGCTTAGTTCACTTAATCCAGCTGCTTATTACATTTTACTTCAAACATCTGTAAATCTAAAAAATGTCTTCAGGGGTTAGGGAATTACAAATGTCCATCCATCTGAATTTGGAGTTCTACACCCACTTTTATGACCCCCTGTGGCAGAAGGCAACAGACGTGCTGTGCCATTTAAAACAGAGGTCACCCAATTTCGCCACCCCCCTGCCCAGAGGCCACCCAATTTTGCTACCCCACCTCCCGGGGGGTGCAAACCTGTTGCTGCCCACCACTGCCCATACAGCTTCCAGGAGTGGCAAGGGTGGTGTGGGCTGGATGAATTGGTGTTTCTCTGTCTGTTTGCACAAGGAGCCAAACCTCAGCAGGTGTGTGCCAGATGACAGCCTGCTAACTCTGCTACCTGCTTATCAACAGAGATCTAAACAGCAATAGCAATATTTGAGGCTATGAATAAAATGACAAAAATGGCAAAACTTATAAAATGGGCAGAATCCCATTCAATGTTCCTAATGCATTATTGTAAACTACCCATTTTCATTCAATAGTAGCAGGTGGCAAAGAGACTACAATCCAGATATATTTTTGTTAGTGAGCATATAGCTCAAGCATACTTTAAGAGCATAGGTGATCTAATTACAAGCACAGGTCTGTGCCTCCCAGTTAGAAAACAGAGAAACAGAGAAGCTCCAAGTTAGCTGGGAAGGCAAGATTTTGGAACACTGCCTTTCGCCCCTAAGCATTTGGACATCACTCTGGACTGAACTCTGCCCTACCAAAAAAAAAAAAAAAAACCATTGTCCTAATAACAAGCAGAAAGTTGCTTCAAGAAATAATATACAGTACTTAGGAAATTGACAGGTTCAGACTCCCCTCCCTTTGTGGGGTGTACACCCACAAACAATAAGAACATGTTCTGTCGCTGTGCCATTCCACAGCAGAATCTGCTACTGCCATATGGTATATATCAGCACATGCCAAACAAGTGGGTGTAGTTCTTAATGAATCATTCAGGATTATTACTGGCTGCCTGAAACCTACCTTCATTGAAAAAGTCTATTATTTGGCTGCCATTGCCCTTCCAGAAGTCCAATGAGAGGTGCTAGCAAATAAGAACAAAGTAAGACGATGCAGCACCAAAGCCATCCCCTTCATGGACACTAATTCTCTAGATCGGGTATGCCCAAACTATGGCCTGTGGGCCGAATACAGCACCCAAAGTCATTCCATCAGCCCCGCAACACCCTCACTAAACCAGGAAGTGAATACAGATGCTTCTGTGCATGTGTAGATGTGTCTCTATTCGCTTCCTGGTTTGGCGCAACAAATGTCCTCACACATGTGCAGAAGAGTCCATATTCACTTCCTGGTTTAGTGCAGATGTGCTCACCCATGCGCAGTAGCATCCACACCAAACCAGCAAGTAAATATGTCTGCTTTTGTACATGCACAGAAGCATCTGCACCGAACCAGGAAGTGAATATAGCCGCTTTCACACATGCACAGAAGTGCCCACACCGAACCAGGAAGTGAATATGGATGTGCATGCGCAAATATGCCCTGTTTTGGGGGCATGGTCTGGCCCGCTCAGCTGTTCTGTGGACGTGGTCAGGGTCAGGCCCCGAGCCCAAAAAGTTTGGGCACCCCTGACCTAGATGACAGCTAAAATCAAGGAAATGTTTCCCCCAACCTCTTATGCTTTAAGAAGTATTAAAGCAGAAGAGGCAAGGCTAAATCTGTGGAAAGCAAAAATAACACATTTTGCCAAATGTATGAATGTTGAAGAGTGTCTCCCACAAGGACAAGATTCTGGCTGGACCATTTGGAAGTCACTTAATAGTCTTCAAAGAAGAGTAGGATGATCAAATAATGAGCAGTAAAATGAAGCTACTTAGGTACAGGACAATTTTTCTGTGACTATGGAGAAATATAATCAATGGAGCATTTATGTGCATGCAATTTATGCCTTACTACCTGTGCAAAAGAAAATCTAATAAGCAACTGAGATAAGACTATTAGAGTAACCCACTTATGGTCAATCTAGTTTAACCATTTTAACATTTAATCGGTTTGAATTTTATCTATAGAGTATTTCATATACACTATGTCCATAATTTTAAATTGTACAACACTCTGGTATGAATAAAGAAAGGGCAGGGAAGGGAAGGGAGAGAGAGTACTTAAATAGACCTGTACAGCTGTTGATTGTATATACATTACACTTGTATATACATGACACTAATGAAAATATAGCTCAGATAATTCATTTGTTGTTCAGGTTTCATTTAAAGATCTCTGAAAATATCTGTGTGGGTATGTGGGTGTATGTGGGTGTGGGAGTATCTAATCCTTCTAAAAACACAACACAGCTGCTCTGATCTGATTTTGTAGCTTGTAGCTATTCCCTGAAATATAAATGCTTATTATAGAGTATTGATAGTTGTGGAATGGATATTAAGCGAGGGTAGAATGCAGCTGTCCCAGGTTTTAGTGGAGTCAGAGGCCAAAGGAAGACCTAGAGGGGGGAAAGTGCCTACAAAGATCATTCAGAGTTATTTCAATAGCAACGGAAGTGAATATTTGTTAGTACCAAATACTAAATTGGCATGGAGAAATTGAAGTTACCATATAGAAAGAAAATGTAAAACCATAAATTAGAACAGTGAATGTTCGGGGCAAAACTACTGTGGTCCCAATCCCATTGACAGTCCTTGGTAAAGTAGATCCATTGAATCACTTGCTGAATGCTGCGTTACTACTTGGCAAGTTTCATTGATTCAGTGGGCCTATTCTTGTCCAGACTCCATATTGGATTCAGACATTTATCAGTTGCACTTTGTTTTCTTGTGTTATCTTTTTTGTTTGATGTACCTAAGTAAAAAGATGTTGTGACACTCCCTTTAATGTATGGTGTGTGTCCCCTGCCCCCCTGAAATAAGCAGCATGGAATGGGTAGGAAGGTGGGGATTTAGAATTGTACCTCAGCAAGGGAGGAAGGAAGCCCTAATTCTTTATCTTCTGCTGCAGTTGTTTAGGGGTTGCCTTACCCCCCCCCCCCAACCTATTAAATAAGAAACAGGACACCGATATTTGGTGAAAGACAAAAATTATTAACAGAACCCTCCCAAAACATTTATTAGATTTGGGGGGGGGGGTGTCTATTGGGAGGAGCAAAAGGTTACAGCTTCTTGTACCCCATGTTGAAGATTTCCATCTAGATGAGCCTTCTTCCTCAAATTAGATATTTTGGGGAGACAGGAAAGAAAACTGCTCAATAGCAAAATACATGTGATATTCTCATGTTTTAATCTATATGGAGTCCTGTATCCCCCCTTTAGTGCTGAGTTTGAATATCATCCTCATGGTTTAATTCCTTCAACATGCTACATTAAATTCATATCTGTTTTACACACGAAGAAGTAAAAAAGACAATTGGTTACACCCAGACAATGTAATTAATCTGTAGCCGCAGGGCAACAATCATGCCAGCCCAACAATACCTGACATTTCTAGGGAGAAGGATGGAGTGGAGCTTACTCGAGAAGAGGCGTTCAAATATCGGTTCAAAATGGATGGTAAAAAGCACTACCTCATAATTAATGAATCCACCATGGAAGATAATGGGCACTACAAAGTGAAGACTAATGGCGGAGAGTCTGTTGCTGAATTAATTGTACAAGGTGAGATATAAGTAATAACAGAACCTTTCCTTTTAATATGCCTATAGTGGTGCTCTGGATCCCACTCTGTAGAACAGGGGTGCCCAAAATTTTTGGCTGTGGGCCGGTCATGTGGTTCAGTGGGCCAGTCACGTGGTTCCTTTCGCTGGAAGCAGAAGTAAAACACTCCTTGCAATCTGTTTTGCAACAGGATGAGATAGATTTTAAGCTGCCATTTTCTCTGCTTAAAGCAGGGGTGCCGAAACTATGGCCCATGGGTCAGATCCAGCTCCCAATGCCAATTCATCTGGCCCATGCCACCCTTTTCGCTCCCAGAAGCAAAAGTAAAATGCACTTCTATGGGTGCATTTTATTTCCGCTTCCAGGAGCAATGAGGGTGACGTGGGCCAAATGAATTGGCATTGGAGGGCGAATCCAGCCCATGGGCGGTAGTTTGAGCACCCCTGGTTTACACAGAGAAAATGGCTGCTAGTGAGATCACTAATTGTAGGACAGCTAATTATGCAGGCTTCCAAAAGCATATTATGGGGATTGTTCGGCCGGATGTAATAGATACCCTGGTAACAACAGGTGCTTGCTTATCATGGTAAAGTCTCACGTGCTGTGCGTGGCTCTTCCTGTTTCATCTCTCCCCAAACCCTTTTCTTTAGTTGCTGCTTTCTGTTAAGGCAAACATCAGCAACTTTGGTGTTTGGATGACATCTGACCTGTAATGTTTGTGTTGCTTCATCTCCGAATTTGTAACCTCAGAGAAGAAGCTGGAGGTGTATCAGAGCATTGCAGACCTGTCTGTGAAGGCACGGGATCAGGCCATTTTCAAGTGTGAGGTTTCCGATGAGAATGTGAAAGGCATCTGGCTAAAAAACGGCAAGGAAGTGATCCCGAATGAGCGGATTAAAATTTCTCATATTGGCAGGTAGGTTGTCCTTGAAACCCAGGTTCCCTTTGGATGGTCTGGTGAGAAAGCGGAATGATATTTAAACCCAGATTCAAGAGTAATCTTTCCTGTGAATAGCATGTAGATACACGAGAATGTCCTGTTAATATGTAGCATACGTAGTTAACTAGATGGGACAAATACTGTATAATATATTCAAGTGTTGTGTATAAACTGTGGGTATGTTATAGTGGGCGTTAATTGATGGACAGACAGACATAATGGAATTGTCAGCATTCAATACAAACATTCTTTGTAATATGTGGATGCAATTTTGCCTACAGAGAAGAAATGGACTCAGCAAAGATATTTGTGCTTTTTCAGAATCCATAAACTAACAATTGATGATGTAACCCCAGAAGATGAGGCGGATTATTCTTTTGTACCTGAAGGATTTGCCTACAATCTCTCAGCTCATCTTCGTTTTTTAGGTAAGTGTTGTGGGATTTCTAAAACTTGGTAGTAATACAGTTTGTTGTTTTTGTTATATGCCATCAAATCAGAACTGAGTTATACCAACCCTGATACAGTTTGCTAGATAAGAAATATACAGTGGTATAAAGAGCATAATGCATTCTACAGGATTGCTCTTTAAGCGAGTTTGCTCTTTAAGCAAAACACCATTGTAAGTGACCAATTGTAACTTCAAGCAGGGGGGGATTGCAAACCCCGATTTAGTTATTAAGTGAGTTTTTGGTTGGTTTTAGTTGTTAAGCAAGACAACCATTCAGAAAAAATTCTGCTCTTTAAGTGAGTTAGTCTCTAAGCGAGGTGCTCTTTATACAAGGTTTGACTGTATTTAAGGTTTTGTCAGTTCTATAGACATTCACACACACCACTGGGGTTCCATGGCAGAGCTGGGGAATCAGACTCAGGTTTCCTGAATCTAGTCCATTACTCTCTCCACTACATCACACTGGGTATCTTGCAGGAATACAATAGAGCCCTGGTGGCTAACCTTGGCACTCCAGCTGTTCTTGGACTTCAATTCCCAGAAGCCCAAGTCAACACTCCTGCTGATCAGGGCTTCTGGGAATTGAAGTTCCAGAACAGCTGGAGTGCCAAAGCTAGCTATCTCTGCAATAGGGCCTCTCTACATTTTTTAAAGTATACATATTTTAAATAAACATTTAAAAATCTATCCTAGCTTTATATTAGTTATTGGATTTTGGTTCATTTCCTTAGAGGAACTTCATTGCTGGTGATGCCTGAGTATAAAAGCAGATTAGTATAATAGTACCCTTTGCGACCCTTTGGACTTGAGTTTTCTAGTCAAGTCACATACATTTAGGTTATGTTTATAACAACTGTATAGCAGTGTTATCTATGTACTGCAGGTAAAGAGCTGAGGCAGAGAGATGGCATCTTGCTTAAGGACACCTAATAAGTTCATGGACCAGATAATATTTGTCCATAATTGTCCTTTCTTAGAGACCATATTGCAAAGTCCTGCTTTTTTGTTCTTAAACATACTTACAATGTGAAGCTGTTAAAAAGAAGCACACAATTAAACATTTCGGATTTGATCAAGTCTACCTTGTGGCTAAACGTAGAGATTCCAATCCCGTACACCACAGCCCTGTTCCCTATCACCTGTGTGGTTTGTGAATATGGATCCTGCCGAGAAATGTATATTAAGATGCTCCAACCTTATATTTACTGCTTTAAAAGATTGACACTTTTTGGACGGTCTTCATGTCTTGCTTAAGGGGATATAAAAGATAACACATCAATACATTTGTATAAATATTCTGAAGTATATAAACGTTTAGTTATGCATACACTGTATTCTAGAAACTGCATATATAAATTAAGGAAACACTTTACAGAAATTTCTGTTAGGATTTTCCAAGCCAATTTATTACAAACCAACCTCTTCCTGACTAGCATTCCCTGAATGGTTTTCGTTGTTGTTGGTTTTTTTCCACATGAGATCCAGTATATGTTGGATGATGTGCCAATGCGTCTTCATATTCTCCTGTAAGCTGTGGCATGACTGGATCTCAGGCTGTACTTCAGACTGCTAGAAGATGTTTTATCACATTGCCTTAAAAGCTCCCATTATGTTTTTGAGATAGTTTGGGGAAAATTGAATGGCTGTTCTATGTGGATACCCTTTGACCAATAGTCTGTTAGCTACTACAGAAAATTCATGTTTGAGCTTTTCTTTCATTTCCACGGCTTCATTTCAATCTAAACACTGGAGGTGGAATGATGTCATAAGAAATGATCAAACCAGCTTACTACCTCCTTCAAAGCCCCAGGACCTTAGATGTAACCTTCCATATATGTCTTTAAGACTAAAAGATGTAACACAGAACATTTCTACCATGTATCAAGTCCCAAAGCTTACAGGCATTGTGTGTATTGAAAATTCTTTTCAAAAATAACAGTTTTTAAGTCAAGATTAAACATACAGTATAAAATTGTACACTATTTCATGTTCTGTAATAGCAGCTTCTTAATTTATAGTAAAAGCAAATGTCTCTCTTTCTCAAAAGCCAGTTCTGTCCAATTCTAGGGGGCAGTGATAATCTCTGTTTAAGGCCAAAGAGCCAGTGGTGTCTGTATCTGCAGATGTTTCCATGGTCATGTGGCAAGCATGACTAGATGGGAGTGTGCATGGAATGCTGTTAACTTTCCTGTCAAAGTTGTACCTATTTATCTACTTGCAATTTCTTGCTTTCAAATAGCAGGGCTGTAGCCAGGAGTCTCGATGTGGGTGGGTGAATATTTTTTCAGGATGGGCAACAATGTCATATATATATATGTCATACTCTTAAAGAGCATAATGCGTTCCATGGGATTGCTCTTTAAGTGAGTTTGCTCTTTAAGCAGAACACCTTTGTAAGTGACCAATTGTGACTTCGGGGGGGGGGATTGCGAACCCCAATTTATTTGTTAAGCGAGTTTTGGGCTGGTTTTATTTGTTAAGTGAAGCGAACATTCAGAGAAAATTCTGCTCTTTAAGCGAGTTAGTCTCTAAGCGAGGCGCTCTTTATGTGAGGTTTTATTGTATATATAAGCAGCTGGGAGTTTGAGGGTGCACAAATTGCTAACTCAGGGTGGGCAATACGCACCCTGACCACCCCTGGCTACGGCCCTGACTGCTAGGTAAGCAGGAACTGGGGCAGACCTCAGAAGATCACTTCATCATGCAATACTCAGGTCTTGAATTGCTGATCTGCCAACCTTCTTGTCATCAAACTCAGTGTCTTAACCATTAAGCTACCACAATCCTTTTATTATCCAGTAAAAGTGCTAAAAATTGTTTAAGCCAAAAAGATAACTTTTTCTTTTAAAAAAGAGACAATTTGTGGAACTTAAGAAATCAGAGGATAAGGTCTCTTTTGCAGCTCATTTTATGAAACTTTTTATTCTACAAGAAATCCTGGATTCTAGGCATTAGAAAGGATAAATATGGAAGAGGATGCCATGGAAGGAGGAAATAGAATCCCTGCTTAAATTGAAGAATTTGACCCCTTCAGGTCTAAATGAAGAACTAGAGTTTCTTCCAATCTTGTAATAGCAATATTTCAAGTTTCAAAATCTTACCCATCTTTTGGGTTCCAGGATGTCCAGATAAACTGGTCCATGGATCTTTTAAATAGGCTACAGCTGCACCCCTCTTTAACAGAATAAAGGTAATAAGCTTTCATTTATTTCTTTAGGGGCTGCAGTGGCTCAGTGGTTAAGAAACTTACCTTGCTAGCTGGAAGGCCGGCAAGTTGGCAGTTCAAGACCCAGGGACTGCATGACAGTTTGAGTGGTTGTCTCTGTCCCAGCTCCTGCCAACCTAGCAGTTCGAAAGCAAGAAATTCCAAGTAGATAAATAGGGACCACTTCCACTGAGACTTCTACTGATTTATTTACTTATTACATTTTTATACCACTCATTTGGGAAATTTCTCACTCCGGGCGGTGTACATACAAATATCAGATAGGTAGCATTTGTCAGATAACACAACAAAACACCCAACAAAGCAAAAACAGACCAAACAAACAAATGCATCTCAAAATAAAAAAAATAAAAATAAAAATAACTGGCATCTGAGGGCACAGAGGATCAACTGACTGGCTAATTTATAATTAAAGGGACTATGCCCTAAAAGGCCTCCTTGAATAAAATAGTTTTTTAATTGTTTTTTTTTTAAAGATAGCCAGTGATGAGGCATGGCACAACTCCACTGGCAGAGTGTTCCACATTGTTGGTGCCGCCACCAAGAAGGCTCTATTCCTAGTTATAGACTTTCTAGCCATTCTCGGGATCAACACCTGGAGCTGTGCAGACTGTGACAAACGGGTGATGCGGGGAGTTGTTCTGAAAAAGAGATGCTCTTTAATGTCTTTAATGTAGTGTACCTGCAGAATATAGCTGCTTGTATACACTGAAAGTTAGGAAAGCCAGTTTTAATAAACCCAGAACAATGATCAGTAAAGTCACATGGTAGGAGATCCTAACAGGATAAAGATTCCAGGCTGAGCGAGAGTTTCTATAAAACGGACATTCCAAAGGTACAACTACAAACAATTCCAACAAGAAGAAACAAAGGCAAACCTGGGTGATGGAAGGCATGTAACAGTGATAGTGCTATAACATATAGCAGGAGTTCTCAACCTTTTTAAGCCAGGGTGTGGGTCATGCTCCCTCAGACAGCTTTGGTAGCTGGATGAACATTTTGCTCTTCCTCCACCACATGGCAATTCCTGGTGTGGTGGAGCATGGGGGGAGGGGCACATGAAATTGTGCCACAGGCTGCATCCAGCCCACGGGCTTCATGTTGAGAATCCCTGGCATATAAGCATCAATGTGGCTATTCTCATGATTACTGGGGCCATCTCATTTCTCTGTGTTGTGCATTGGGGAAGACATCCTTTATCAGAATGAGTCATGAAGGAGAAGATGATCCTGGAGACGTCCTGCACCAGTGCCACTTCAACACAGCAGTATGTTTTGTTTAAAGTTAAAGAAAGATCTAGATCACAGATTGAATTGGTTAGCCATTGAGTCTTCATCCTAATGACCAGCTTATCTACAGCACCTTTGTTGTTGTGTGCCATCTATTTGCTTTTGATTTATGGCATCATAAGAGAAATGTGAAATGTTCAGGGAATGGTTTACCATTGCCAAGCCCCCCACCCAACTAGTTTCATGGAGCCATACTCATTTGGTTAGTAATCTCTATATTAAACATGTTCTGGAGAGCTTTGAAGTTCAAACACTACTATCTGATATATGAAAAGAGCCTCATGTGGGCGTCCCCTGAGCAGAGCTTCTCCAGAAAAAAATCCTTTCAACCCAGAATAATTTCTGACACAAAATTACATATACCTGATATTTTAATAAGAGTAGTAAACATCTTAATCAGAGGGATCCCTCAAATTGTCCTTCCACTAAACTTCAAGATGCTATTTAAAGTTTAACAAAAAGTAAACATTTTTGGCATCATGACAAACAGTAGGGGTAGAATTTTTTGGAATAGTAGCCGTGTTAGTCTGTGGTTCAGGCATATCAGAAAAAAAAACAAAGGCATTCTTTGGCTCCATCTTTCATGTGTGAATCATTGCTTCTGTCCTGGAGGGCCTTGTAGTTGTGCCAGTGGCTACCTTCCTGCAGCAGCAGTTATTGTGCACAGTTAGCAACAGGAGTTGTTGGAGTGAAGTAGTAGTGACAGGCAATCATTCAGGTAGCAGATGGTCACAATTCACTACTCCTCCCAATGGGCTACTTTGCCAGTGGGATCATCTTTAGGATACTCATTCTACAATTAATTTGCTGATATTAAGCCACCAGAACTATGGGCAGAGGCTTTGTTTACATGCCAAAATGAAGGGCAATACTAAAATATAAGTCAATTGATGTTCTTGTTTCATTTGCAGTCCTTTATTCTCTGTTATTATTGCTCACTTCTCATGTTGCTTGTTCACACCTTGTTGTGCATTAAGGAACACAATACCTAAGCCTATGATTCGTTAATTTTACAACCCTATTTCTTTTTCTCTTTCCCTTAGAGATTAAAATTGACTTTGTACCTAGACAAGGTAAGAATTTTTTTGTTATTTTTCAAGAAGAGTGCATGATATCAAGAAGCAAAGACACATTTTCAGATTTTCCATAACTTGATAATTACACTCCTAAGGGAAGGAATAAAATGGGTGGGCATGGCTAATAAAATTAATTTGCATATCTATTTTTTAAAAAATTATAAAATAAAATACAAGTTTTAATTAACTGAACAATGGGTTTAACTGAAAAATTTTAGATGAAAACCCTCTCTTGGGACCTCTAACAATCCAGAAATCAAGTTGAGGTAAACAGATGAGAGAACTCTCAAAACACGGCCAGATTACTTAGCACCCTTTAGAGACCACAAGGAGAGTTTAGGGGGCAAAACAGATTTTCCTTTAAAAATAATGTTGAGGTGTGTGTGGGGTGTTTGGGATCATAAAATGCCACTGGAGATCACATGTTGTTCACCCCTGTTTTACAGGTCAGTGTGTAACTGGATCTAGGAAAAACTCACTTCAGTTTGGATTAGTCCTCTGCTATGTTAGTAAATGCTTTTTACAATTTTCCTCTAGAACCCCCCAAAATCCACTTGGACTGCATGAGCCAGACTCCAGATACCATTATTGTGGTGGCTGGAAACAAACTGCGTCTGGATGTACCGATATCAGGAGATCCAGTACCCACGGTGATCTGGCAGAAAACAAACAAGGTAACATCCTGAAAATTCCACAATATCTAAAAGTCTTAGCAGGCACACTTTTGTTCTTCCATGACTTATTTTAAAATCCTTACTAGCTTAAAAAAAGGAAGTAAAAGTCAGTTCTTACTTGAAAAAGATATGTTTTCTCAATAGCCAGTATCCTGTTTGATTTTCTGCATGTGTAACTGCAAACATTGCAGCAGTTGTTGCGATGCAAAAAGATCCAGTTGCCTTCCTGGTCAAGCGATCAGCCACCTGACAAGGCAGCTGATCAGACATCTCTACTTCACAGCAGCCACTCCCTCGTTTTTCATTTACATGCGAAGAAAATTGACCAGGGTGTTGGCCACTGAAGTAAGCTAACAGCCAACTTGTTTATTAAAGTAATGTTGCGTGGTGATAAAACTTTTTTCCATTCTTAGGTGACACACTTAGTTAGAAAGAAAGACTAAAGAAGTGGCTGTCACAAAGGTGTAGTGAATTAAAATGGGGCCTTTGCTTTTAATGAGTTAAAGTAGTTCTTTGAGTTCTTTGTTCCCTGAGCAGGGGGTGAAGGAAGCCTGGGAAACGGCCTTCAAGCCAAATGCTGATTAGTTTACTTTTGAAAATAGTCAAAACAGGCTGAAAACTGAGAACGGAATTAAGAATGATGGACATTGTATGCTGTGATTGTATTGATTAATATCCAGGAAGAGGTGGGAAGAGAAATGAAAATGGGTTTTGTTTTATTGGAATGTGAGGAAGAAGCGCCATGATTATGATTAGGATCACAATAGCGATGTGTTCCATGTGCTTATCAGGAGAGAGGAAGAAATGTGCTTATGCTTGCTTGTAAGTAAACAGTAGGAAGATGTAGTCAAGTGTATTAGCTGGCTAGGCTGGGCCAGGAAATATAGCTAGATATGCCTTTCTTGTTTTATTCTGAGAAAGGGGGAAAGTACCTGATCTTGAATTCTGAGCTATTTTTCTTTTAAATAAAAGCTACCTTGAAACAGGAGACATTGTATTTATTATAGAGCATAAGCTGATGGGATATTTCCAGTTCCTTTATTTCCTTTATTGGCAATGCTACATTAATCTAATTCACATTGCATGCCCTACCTGATCTGGCTGGTTTGTAAGCATTAACAGTCAATGATTGAAACCTTTCATAGATTTCTCTATCCTGGGGCAGGACCCCAGGTACTCTGAAGCAGCACAAAGGTGGTGTGGGCTTCCTGAATGGGCACAGGTCTCTGGAAGATGGAATGTGTCCTATGATAGTGGGATAACTTGGGTGTGTTATCCTTACAATAGGTCTGACTGTATTACAGTAATACCTCGGATAACATTTGCCTCGGATAATGCTAAAATAACGGATAACATCAGGGAATTTGAGGCAAACATTTACAAATGTTTGCCTCAAATTCCCCGATGTTGATCTCTGTCCTAAAGCCTGGGACCAGCTTCTGGTGGGAAAACATTGGGAACCATTGCTCTAAGCAAAACATATACAGTCAGGTCCAGAAATATTGGAACAAAGATAACTTTTTTGGTGTGAGGCCTCTGCACCCCACTTCAATGAAGAAGAAAAGAAATCCGCAAGAGGTGAGCAAAGTCATGACTGTAAGCTTAATGAAAGGAGCTTCATGCAAGGTGTGCGTGCATGGGTGCGCACACCAAGGGCTGTACTTCCTGAACAGTGATGGGATGTCAAAAATTCTACTACCACGCCATGACGTCACGGACGTCATGGGCGTGGCCAATGTCATGACGTCATGACGTCATGGGCGGAGCCAACGTCATGACGTCATGACGTTGTGGGCAAGGCCAAAAATAAAAAATAAATAAATAAACATGCACACAGACCCGTATATAACTTAAAGAAATAAAATAAAGAAATAAATAAAATAAAATTTAAATTAAAGTACAACCACCCACCGAAAACACAAATAAATCACCCACCCACCCTAAATATAAAAGCCTCACTTACCTTCCTTGGCACTGACGAACCTTCATGTGGCCCGGGGCCACCCGGCAAGGCACGCTGCCCCTGACTGCCACGGCCGCCACAGCCGCCTGCAGCCCCTGCCTGGCCACCGAACTCCCACGGGCACGTTGGTGCCTGCCCGCGCCGTCCGCCCACGCTGCGCCGTCCTAGGGACTTGGGCCGGACAAACCCCCATGCCCTGGGTAAGCGCGGCGGGGCTCGCCACCGCCGCATCATCTTCCGCCGGCCGCCGGCAGCTTCCTCGGGCATGGGGGTTTCTCGGGCCCAAGTCCCTAGGACGGCGCGGGCGGGCGGCGCGGCGCAGGCGGACGGCACGGGCGGCGCGGCGCAGGCGGACGGCACGGGCGGCGCGGCGCAGGCGGACGGCGCGGCCAGGCACCAACGTCCCCGTGGGAGCTCGGTGGCCGGCTAGGGGAGGTGCCCTTCTCTTAGGGCTGCCGCCGCTGCTGCCGGAGCCACTCTAAAAAGAGGCGGCTCCAGCTTCGGAAGATTTTTTTTTTTTTAAATTGGATCCATTTGGCTCCAATTGACTGCGCATGTCCAAAAACTCAATTTGACGCATGCGCAATGCGTCAGATTGAGTTTCTGGACATGCGCAGTCAATTGGAGCCATTTTATCTCTGATTTTAATTTTTTTTTTCCTTTCGGTCAGGCGTCCGGAACCGGACGCCCCAAAAGTGGACTTCCCCTCACGGAGAACCCTCCGGGATTCATCTTACCGGTTCCAGAGATCCGTCTGGAACCGGTGACATCCCATCACTGTTCCTGAATGATAAATGTCCTACTTTTGTCAGACCCCTTGCATTAAAATTGACAGTCCTGACTTTGCTCACATAGGGTACAGAGGCCACATGCCAAAAAAAGTTATCCTTGTTCCAATATTTCTGGACCTGACTGTAAGCTTTGGCTATTATTTCCCAGGCTTCGGATGTTCCTGTTGCCTGTGAAGGCAATAGGTACCAAGAAGGAGGTATCAGCAGTGTTCTGAGTAGATGGTGGACTCGTATATTGTAAAATTACAAAATATATTGGTGTATTAATGTTAAAGAAGGGAAAACAAGTCAAGTTAGGTAAAAGGTTAAAAATGAAGTAACTGGAACCATGAACAGCAGTACTGCACAACAGGAGATAGCAGGCCCCATCTTTCCTTTCTCCTAAATATGTAGTTCTCTACATATGTACAAATATGTAGTTTTCTCCTCGTGGAAAATGATGCCTTGTTGAAGATTCTAATCACCAGCTAAGGGGCTGAAGTGGCTCAGTGGTTAAGATGCTCACCTTGTTAGCTGGAAGGCCAGCAAGTCAGCAGTTGGAGACTGGGGTACTGCATGACGATTTGAATGCCCATCTCTGGCCCAGCTCCTGCCAACCTAGCAGTTCAAAAGCAAGAAATTGCAAGTAGATTATTAGGGACCACTTCAGTGGGAAAAGATCTTGGGAATGTGAAAGGAGTCTTATTAATGTGTCCCCCTGAGTGGAGTTTCTCCAGCAAAAATCCTTTCAACCCAGAATAATTTCTGACATGAAATTACAGTGGCATCTCATACAACAATCGCCCCATATAATAACAAAATTGCATAAAAATTAGGTTTTGGGGGGAAATGGTGTCCCACATAACAATTTTCCCTATGGAAAAAAATCGTACAAGTTTTCAATGGGAAAAACCACTTAGCAAAAAAAAAGTTGTACGATGCATCCCAAAGGGGAAATCGCTATATGATGCATGCAGTTGCATCATATATGCATCATATGCATGCATCATATAGCAGTTGTTTTGTTCAACAATTAGTCCCACGGAACAGATTAAAATCATTGTCTGGGGTGCTACTGTATTATCACCAGCTTCTACATAGTCTGAAGCTATCTAGAAAGCACAAGGGTGACCTCTTGTGGTCTTTGTCTTCTAATGCCAGGTGGTCCTTGCTGCTTCCAAGCAACTTCACTGCTGAGCAAGATCTCCGGTTATCAATTGCGTAGAAATCTATATACTGTAACTTGCTTTCAGCATTTGGCATGACGCCGGGGGCGGGGGGAGTCATTCCCATAGCATTTTTTCACACCTAGTACTAGTTAATTTTGCCCCACCTAATGTATCCAGTGCCAGCATTTTCTCCTATACTGATCCCAATATTTGCTTAGTGGTTAAGACGCTGAACTTGATGACTGGAAGGTTGGCAGGTCAGCTGTTTGAGATCTGAGTGCTGCATGACGGAGTGAGTTCCTGTCTCTGTCCCAGCTCCAGCCAACCAAGCAGTTTGAAAGCAATTGCAAGTATTAATTGCTGCTTTTGGAAGCTTTTAAGTAGTTAATGCCCCCGTTGACTGTATTGTGCATCCTGGAGCAGGCACTAATATTTTCTGTAATGCACAAGCTTCTGTGTCCACCACACAGGGCCTCTTCTGATAAAGATGTTGTTGCATCCTGTTAGCATATTGCACCATTGGTCCAGTAACAAATAATGTATGGCTAGGCATTTCCCCGTTCATCAGTGACATTACTGCTGTCCAAACCTGACCCAATTCCAAAATATTTTTGGGGCACACTAAAAGGCTGTAGTGACTTAGTGGTTAAGATGCTGAATTTGACTATTGGAAGGTTGGGAGGTCAGCAGTCGAGACCTGAGTGCTATGCGACGGAGTGAGCGGCTCGTCATCTGTCTCAGCACCTGCCAACCTAGCAGTTTGAAGGCAAGAAATTGCAAGTATATAAACAGGTACCACTTAGGTGGGAAGGTAAACAGCATTTCGTGTCTAGTCATGCCTTCCACATCTCCATGGAAACGTCTGCAGACACAAACAGCACTGCTTCTTTGGCTATAAACAGAGATGAGCACTGAACCATAGAGTTGAATACGACTGGCTTTCGAGCAAGGGCAGCCTTTACTAGATACACTTATAATTTGCTGAGGCTTATTTAAATAGAAAGAAAGGATTTGGCAGCTGTTTTTCTTAGTGGGCCATGTTGGACATTTTGCAACTTATACAGGCTTCTATCCAGTTGCAGAAGACATGCCATAAGCTACAGATTCAAATTTCTGGATATCTGATAAGGATCACTGAAAACTCACACAAAATATAGTAATTCAATATTAATATTTAGCTTTTGAAATATAGATTTTATATTTGGAGTTTGAATGTTCTTCAGCATGATTTAATTCTCAACATACACGCTTCATTTTCCATCCAGCATTTCTTCATTGATTATTTGTCTGTTTCAAATTTCATACAATGTTGATTTTGTTCTGTTGCCTCATCTCCAGATTGTTGTCTTCCATGTCCTGTTTCCATTTCAGTATATCTTTTCCTGGAAGGAGGGCTTTAGCTCTGAAATAAAGCACATGTTTTGCTCACAGATGCCCTGTTCCATGCTTCTAAGCCTAGAGGTGAATCCTACCTGAAACCATTCAGTGGGGTGGGGTGGACCTCTGGAAATTCTTGGACTGCAGGGCCCACCACTGCACATCGTTGTTGGCTATGGTAGCTAAGGCTAATATGAAAAGCAGTTTAGCAAGATCTAGATGACTACTGGCATATGTTTTTCATTCCTGGCAGCTTCCTAATAGGTAGAACCCAGAAATGATTGGCTTTCTCAGGGAATGAACTGGGACTGTAGAGCTTGCCCAATGCTGTATAGGCTGATTGATCCCTTGAGAATCACAATAAGGAACTGAACTCCTGACTCCTGGCTGTACAGCTATCCAGCCAACTGTCTTCCTAATGCAAATGATAATAAAGAACTTCCTTCCCCAAAGACTAAACAGTGGAAAATGCATGTCTGTCTACTGGGGATATTAAAATACTTTTCTCATTTAACATCTGATACTCTCCCTGAAGGCCTTTCCATAAATAGTTTCTTATTTTGGAGGATGGGTCTTTGTCCTGCCTCTGACATAATCCCTCACCTAAGCCAGACATTAACTCCCTAGGTGCCATCTGTCACCCAACAGGCTCTCAGAGATGACGTCTCTCCCAGGCAAGCTTTACTAACATACACATGCAGTAGAGTGTTTGATCCAGGTTGCTGAAGAACAGTCAAAGTATACTGCTTGCCAAGTATTTTTGCAGATGTGCTCCCTCAAGTAGTGAAAGATGCCTCCTTGTCATGGCACATAGATAGTTTCACACACCTAGGAATATTGCATTTAGTGTACTATTTTTGTCGCTGATAATTGGACAAGAAAAACTGGAGCCTAATTTGTGAGTCTGATTACAGAGCCATGTATACCTCAAAAATCTGGAATCCCATTGTGTGAGGAAAAGACAAGTTAATTGTAGGGAATACACACCCACATATGTCTAGTTTGATATAGAACTTTATTTGTGGAACAGTTTCATGTCAATGTAAAAATAAAGAGTAACTGCTACATAGCATGAGCCGAACGTCTTGTCTTTATTCACAGAGTAAACAGTCACAGCCTAGAGCTGAAACAGAGTTTTAGAGTTTGAGGGCTTGACCCCTTGCTTTTCTGTCACACACAAAATGAAACCCCTGAAACTTGGGTTGACCCCTGCCAGATATGTCCCCTGCCTTACACCTGCCAATTTTCCTGAGAAGTTAAGAATGGCTGAAATCCATTGCCATTTCATCAGTTCTGTTCAATGGAGACTAACATTTTGTATGATTCTTCTGTCTTCTAGAACAAGGACATGGTGGTAATAAACGACAAAACAAAACCCACAGATCCTACAGACACATGTGGAGATTTGAGTAATGACAATAAGGCAAGTTCATCCTTTTTCAAATAGTCCCACAGGAAGAGCTGGTTTTGACAGACAATTTGTGATTTGGATGTTGGGAAGAAAATAAAAATGAACCTTTGCCCTAATAAATGGCTGCTTTCTTTTGGAATAATTTTTAGATGTTATTTATTTAAATTTTTCTCTTTTTTGGACCCAGGTGAGCTTTCATCTAGGATGGCATTTCTAAACTATGTTGAACATGAATGCCCTTTCTAATTTATACAAATCCTGGGAGGTGGGGGAACTTTGGAAACAGTTTGGATCCGGTCCCCCAACCTCCCTGGAGCTGGGGGGCGGGCGGTGGCGGTCAGAGAGCCCAAAATGGGTAAAAAAAAGGCCTTTTAAAACCCATTTTGGGCTCTCTGACACCCCACACACACACACACACCAGCTCTGGGCAGGTCAGGGCACCCGATCCAAACTGTTTCCAAAGATCCCACACCTCCCGGGGCAGTGCAACAAGCCAAAACGTCAGGATTCAAATCCTGATGTTTTGGCTTGTGGCAGCTTCCAGGGAGGTGGGGGAAGTCCAGAAATAGCTTGGATCGGGTCCCCCAACCACCCTGGAGCTGGCAGGGGGGTCAGAGAGCCCGAAATGGGTAAAAAAAAAGTCTGGGATTTTTTACCCATTTTGGGCTCTCTGACCCACCCCCACCCCCACCCACGCTGGCTTGTTAAAATTGAGGAAAGGAGGGATGGGAATCAAAGGAATAGTGAGTAAGATCTATAAGATTATTAATAAAGAAAAGAAAATCCAGGAGATTTTGAAAAATGTTTGGGAACAAGAACTGAATATGACAATTTCGGAAGAAAATTGGAATAAAAAATGGAATAGAAGAATAATGCGAACTATGTCTGTAAGAGTGAAAGAGCATAATTATAAGATGCTTTGGCGATGGTATCTGACCCCAGTCAAGCTGCATCAGATGAATGATCAAATAAGCGATAAATGTTGGAGATGCAAACAAACAACGGGATCATATGTGCATATGTGGTGGAGTTGTAATGAGTTAAAAGAATTCTGGGGGAAAGTAGAAAAGGAAATTAAAAACATATTGGATATGCGGCTGGAATTGGGACCAGATACTCTCCTTTTAACAGAAGTGGATAAATTTAATTTGAATAATGATGAAAAAGAATTGATGGCTGTGATGTTGTCAGCGGCCAGACAATGTGTGGCAAAGAACTGGAAGAATGATACATTGTTAAATATACAAGATTGGTATAAGGAACTGTGGGAATTAGCTCTAAATGATAAGCTTACATGGGAAATAAATGTTAGAAAAGGCATAGTTCAATTTAATAGATTCTGGAGAATCTGGGGACAATTTGTAGAATATGTGATTGTTAAAAAGAAAGGTATACAACCTGTACCAGAACAAGTAAATTTTTGGAAAGTATAATCTGTTTGAACCTCCTGGACATTGTATATAGCACAGGGTGATATTGAAAGATTAATTTTCTTTTTGTAATGAGTGATATAAAAGGAGGAGAAAAAAACACATAATAATATATGTAGAAAAGTAGGAAATCGAAAGAAATAATAGTTTTGTTAGTGATCTAGTTAAGATTCTTTTTTCTCAAAATATATAACACAAAAATGTTTATTGTATTTTTCTGTTTATTATATTTAATTTTTGTAGTATCCTTGGATTATATGTTTTTTTTATGTTTTCTTTCTGTAATTTTTTTTGTTGAAAATTTATAAATAATAAAGTAAAAAAAAGGTCGGGAGACCCAATCCGCGCTATTTCTGAAGTTCCCCCACCGCCCTGGAGGCTGTAGCAAGCCAAAACATCGGGATTTGAATCCCACGTTTTGGCTTGCTACAGCCTCCAGGGAGATGGGGGAACTTTGGAAATAGCGTGGATCAGGTCTCCAGACCTCCCTGGAGCCGGCAGGGGGATCAGGGAGCCCGAAATGGGCTAAAAAACAGACTTTTTTTAACCCATTTCGGGCTTTCTGACCCCCCCTGCCAGTTCCAGGGAGGTCGGAAGACCCAATCCACAGCTGCAGGGTGGCTGGGGAAGCTGACGGGGACTGCCTGTTGGCTTCCCTAGCCACCCGCCCATGCCTCCGCAGCTGTGGGATGACTGGGGAAGCTGACGGGAGAGGCCCCTCATCAGCTTTCCAGCCCCCACCCCCACCCCTACCTCCTTAGCTGCAGGGTGGCTGGGAAGCTGAATGGAAAACCCCGTTTAGCTTTCCAGCCCCCCTACTGCTAAGAACGACTGCATCGGATAACACTGACAGATTGTTGTCCGCTGCAAAATTTCTTTAGAAATTTTGCATCGTTATCCAAAGTTAGCGTTATCCGATGCAGTCGTTATCCGAGGTATTACTGTAATTGCATCCCATCAGGCATTTCAATACTTTCCAGGCTTTTCTAGGTAGAGAGTATTCAGATGTCATTTACTTCTGGAGGCATCCTATGGCTGTGTAGCTTGATCAAGGGCCACACAAACTGGCATTTTTGAGATGCACAGTAGGGAACTGAACTCTCAACCTCTGGCTCTGCAGCCGGATACCTAACTCAGGGCATGATTACATTATAAAAACTCTGACATTTCCATCAGATTTGCCAGGCATGAAATTGACTTAAAGATCAGCAACTACACAACGCACAGCTAAGTGTGCAGTATTTAGCCGGACAGGCAGATTATTTCAAACCACCCACCTGGGCTTGTTCATTTTCCGCCAATTCCCAAATCTGTTTACATTGAATGGATTTTGAATGTGTAAATGCTTGTGTAGGTGTATATTGTATCTCTGGGATTTCCATTGTAAAGATAGAAGACTTCAGACTGCAGAATACCCTGTAGACTGAACACAATATTATTATTATTTTATCCGTTTCAGTTTTAACACTACATCATTTCGGTGCTGAAAACTGTGGGTAGTTGTATTCCTGTTGGATAACCATCCTTTCTGACCATGTAATGAGAGAAAAATGGCACAGAAATACAGCTAATTATCCTTTCATATTGTCTCTGTGATAATCAAGTTTAAGTTTAGGCATCAGGGAGTATATGTAAAATAAATATTTTTAAGGGACAGACGGAGATTAAACCAGCAGTGATGAATTCTGTACAACAGAATTAACGCCAGCACTCATGCTAATTCATAATTTTAAAATGAAATGGTTTGATAAACCAGTATAAAACCCCTCAGGACATCAACCCGCATCACTCGATCCTCCCAGATGGTGCAGCTTCAAATGCCAACCCCAAAATTGGCAAGGAAGGGCACAACTCGGAGATGAGCCTTCTCGGTGGCGGCACCAACTTTATGGAACTTGCTCCTAGTTGAAATGCGCCAGGCCCCATCCCTGTCATTCAGAAAGCAGTTCAAATCATTTCTTTTTAAAGAGGCCTTTGAGAAGGCACCAACAATGGCTCAGCACCAGGTTTCCTACTTGGTCTCACCCCACAATGATGATGATGATGATGATGATGATGATGATGATGATGATGATGATGATGATGATGATGATGATGATGATGATGATGCACTGGAAAAAGCTGCTCTTACAGATTTCACAATGGATGCACACACTGACACAATCACTAGTGACTTTCAATCAAGTCCAAAAAACCTGTTTTGGATCATTATTATCCCTTGTATTAATTTAGTGCCATATTTGCTAATACTTTCTGAACAAAGACTTCTGCAAAACTTTACATTTTGCATTCACTTTCTGTTTTCAAGATTTAATATTTTTCAAGGTATGAAGACATTTTTTCCTGCCAAACTGCGTTTCTCTCTCTTCCTTTTCCTCTCTCTTTCTCTCTGCATCCTAAGATGAACAAGCTCCCAGTTACATTCTGTACCAAACCAGTACACATGCTATTGAAGTATTCAGTAGCCATGGAAACTATATGAGGTTTTTCTTCTTTTATTATCTGCTCACAGCTCCTTGCTGATTCTGACGGCAGAGTCCATGTGGAAATGTACGAAGACCACTGTGTTTTTACCATTGAAGGAGCTGAGAAGGAGGATGAGGGAGTCTACAAGGTCACGGTGAAGAACCCAGCAGGGGAAGATACAGCTGATATAACTGTCAAAGTTATTGGTAAGTAATAGTGATAGTCTCTCCAGATGAACCAAGACTTCCATGTTGCTCAGATATAAGCCTGCCAAGTGGCTACTTAGAAGTGGAAATCTTTCCTTTCTTCATGGTGACACCTTAACATTAGCAATTTGTCTTCTTCAAGTGCCGTATTGAATTCTGAATTTTGGCTATCATCATGGCACTCAGTCATGAAGATTGTCCTGGGAACAATATAATGCAGTTTGTTTCCATTTGCCTTCCACATCACAGTGTGACTCCCATATCACTGATCCTTTTCCGTGAGTCACTTTCTAGTCCTGAGCCCTTTTGGCACACAAAGTCCTCGTCAGCCTCAGGCCAGTATTGATGAAGCTGTTGCCCTCATCAAGATGGATTTTAAAATGTTGTTCCATTTGTGTAACTACACAAGAGGATTTTGGCCATCACACATTAGTGATTTAGAAGGAGACAGTGCTTGTGAAAATCACATTTTAGAAGAAATCCATCTTTTTTTTCAGCCTCAGCTAAGAGTTTGTACATATTTTAATACTTTTATCTTGTCAAGATTTCAATCTTGCTTCAGTATAAAGAAGCAAAATAATATCAGTCACATGTGTGTATGTTTTCATGTCAGAGATTACTCTGGGTTGAAAGGGCTTTTGCAGGGGATGCCTGAATGAGGCTCCTTTCATGTCCCCCATCGTGCAGCTCTCAGGGAATCAAACCCCATCCTTCTGGTCTCCAAGCTTAGTGCTTTACACACTGAGCCACCAGGGGAGCTGCATCAGTCACATTAAATGGAAATACTTTGACAAATGCATCAAAACCAAGAATCCTTCCTGATTAAAGAAAGAGCTTTATGATATTCGATAAATATTGTGTTCTAGCTGTATTATATTCAGTCTGGAAGCCACCAAAATGGAAGAGTAGGTCTAGTTGTAAAGAGAGAAACAAAAGAAAAGCTCAGCTGGGTCAAACCATTGGCCAATACTATAGTCTAGACACCCATGATATTCCCCCATGGTAGTATTCTGGCTGCCATGTTGCTGGTATGATATCAGAGGCTGATATCCTTCTCAGCCATGAATTTTTCCCATATTCTTTGAAAGTCATCACAACTTGTAGTAGCAAATTCCATAGTTTAACTATCAAAGGTGAGACGAATTCTTCAGAATAACTTTTCTTTCTTTCTTTCTTTCTTTCTTTCTTTCTTTCTTTCTTTCTTTCTTTCTTTCTTTCTTTCTTTCTTTCTTTCTTTCTTTCTTTCTTTCTTCCTTCCTTCCTTCCTTCCTTCCTTCCTACCTTCCTGCCTGCCTGCCTGCCTTCCTTCCTTCCTGCCTGCCTTCCTTCCTTCCTTCCTTCCTTCCTTCCTTCCTTCCTTTCATAGATGTACCTGACCCGCCTGAAGCTCCCAAGATCACTGATGTTGGAGAAGACAGCTGCACAGTACAATGGGAACCTCCCAAGTATGATGGAGGACAGCCAGTACTGGGTAGGAGCCCTTACAGTGAGAGTGTCACCCAAAGATTCATATATATGTACCTTTATTTCTTAATCAAGACTGAAAATTATGCTAACTTATGCTAAAATAGATAAGCATTACACAACTATCTCTTTCAGTAAACACACTCCCATTGCCCTTTGTTATTCTAGGGACAAATGATCTTTTTTATTTTAAGGATAGTTTTTTTGTTGTTCAGTCGCACAGTCGATTCCGACCCTCTGCGACCCCATGGACGGCTGTCCGCCAGGCATTCCTGTCCTCCACCATCCCCCTCAACTCGCTCAGCTCTGTGCCCATTGTCTCTACAATACCATCTAGCCATCTCATCTTGGGCCGTCCCCTTCTTCTTTTGCCCTCGACCCTTCCAAGCATCAAGGCTTTCTCAAGTGAATCCTCTCTTCTCATTTGATGTCCAAAGTACTTTAGCTTCATCTTTATTATTTGACCTTCTAAGGAACAGTCAGGGTTGATTTCTTCTAAGATTTACCTATTTGTTCTCCTCGCTTTCCAGGGGACTCTCAAAACTCTCCTCCAACACCACATCTCAAAGGCGTCTATTCTTCTGCGCTCAGCTTTCCTAATGGTCCAGCTCTCACAACCATACATTGCCACAGGGAATACCATTGCTTTGACTATGCGAATTTTTGTTTGCAATGTGATGTCTCTACTTTTCACTATGCTCCCCAGGTTTCTCATCGCTTGCCTCCCAAGAATCAGTCGCCTTTTTATTTCATGGCTGTAATCACCATCTGCAGTGAGCTTTGATCCTAGGAACGTAAAATCTGTCACTGCTTCTACTTCTTCCCCATCTATTTTCCAGGGACTGATAGGGCCTGTTGCCATTATCTTGGTTTTCTTGATATTGAGTCTCAAGCCAGCTTTTTCACTTTCTTCTTTCAACCTAATCAGGAGCTTCTTTAGGTCCTCCTCACTTTCTGCCATTAGGGTGGTATCATCTGCATATCTCAAATTGTTGATGTTTCTTCCAGCAATTTTGATCCCAAATTGTGATTCCTCCATCCCTGCATCGCGCATTATGTGTTCTGTGTATAAGTTGAATAAGCAGGGTGACAAAATGCAGCCTTGTCTTACTCCTTTTCCTATTCCAAACCACTCCGTTATTCCATTTTCTGTCCTAACCGTTGCCTCTTGATTCATGTACAAATTTCTCATGAGGATAGTTTAGTGTATTACATATGGCTGTATAATTGGGACTAGCTGATGTTTCTTGTTGAATTCCCAGAACTGAAGCCTGGGGGGGGAACATAGTTTGATTTTCCCCATTGTCAGATGCTACACAAAAACACAGAAGCAAAACACACAAGAAGTTATCTTTCTTCTATCCCTGCTGTAGCACACAGAGCAATGGGACATATTTCACGGAGTTAAGATTACCATTGGACAAGGTCACTGCTAGGAATATCAGGTGTCAAGAGAGAAGGACAGCAAGAAACTGTCATCAGTACCAGATGAAGTAAAAGGCCATGATTCCAAGTGAAAGCACTCTTAAGTACTATATATTGAAAACAATGCACCTGACTGAGATTGTAGTCAAAATCGCAAATAATGCCATGGCATTGTGGAACCTAAGTAGTTCTAAAAGATGGTGACGTCTTCTTCTTTCATGTCTAGGTCAGACTTTAAACTGCCAAAATGAAGCCACCTTTTGGTGAATTCATTTCATAGTTCCTTTCACCTGGCATAGCATAAGATAGATCAGCCAGCACAACAAGATTGCCATTGCTTGGGGTACATCCAATTGTGGCTCGAAATACCACAATTTTTGAGGAGGCTCTTTTCCATGGTGCCGGAGAACTAAATAACTTTTAAAAGTTGCACAGATGCATTATACAGTTTTGTCGAGAATAGTCTTCTGGACAAAATGAGTGACTCAAGAGGTGCTTGACCTTTTTAATAGCATACTTAGTATGCCAGGTAACTGAGCCTGTAGTAGGCTGGATATTGTTCACTGTCCCAGTGAATTATGTATTTTTCTACATGGGATCAATTGGTGTGGGATAAATAGGATTTCTTGAGGTCAGGTAGAGGTCCAATATACCATTTTGTACAATCCTTGCATTCAAATAGCATCCGCATTTCAAGTGATCCTATTTAGTCTGGCTCCTGTAAGAAATCAAAAACAGGAGCAGGGTTCTCCATCCATGCCTCTTCCTCTTTCCTCCTCTTTCCAAAAGGAAGGTTTTAAATTTCTTCTCTAAGTGGTACATCGCATCAGCACTAATCTAAGTGGTTTTTAAATTTGTTTTTTTCCTAGAAGCAGAGGAAGAATTTTTTTTAATTTCTTAATTTCTCCATTATTCTCTGTTTTGTGTATTAATGCAATTTGTTCAAGAAGGTAACGGTCATCCTTGCTCGAAAGCCAGTCATATCCAACTCTAAGGTTCAGTGCTCATCTCTGTTTCATAGCCGAAGAGCCAGTGCTGTCTACTTCTGAAGACGTTTCCGTGGTGATGTGGTAGGCATGTTCAAGAAGGGAAACTATTTAATCTCTATTTAATCCACTAACAATATGGGGATAATGAAATTAAAGAAGGAATATCAGTTTGGTTTGATCTTTGCGATCACACACACTGGAAACAAACCAAAACAGAGCGATCTTACTCATACCAAAAAAGAAAAGAAAAAACCCAGAAGCCCCTGATAGGGATCCACATCCAAAAAGAGGTAGGTAGGAATACTATGAGGGTAGACTACTTTGCTCCAGAAACTACACCAACAGAAAAAGGAACGAACCAGCCCATATCTATAGTGGAACAAACAGCAGGACTATCCCTTGTGTTATGATAAATCTAAGCGCAGAGTAAATGTCAGAGTTCGTTAGAGTACCCCTATACACTGTATTCTAAATAGATAGGGAGTAGCTGTTCCAAGTTCTAAGTGATGATTAGCCTTTGTTAGAAAGTATCCTTTTTTTCCTAAATCTTTTAAAATCGGCTAAGATATTAATGAGCATTTTTGAAAAATGAGAATACCAGCTATCAAGGGCTCCATCAGTGTTCCTTTTTCTACAGAGAATGATGAGACGACAAATTAGATAAGGCAAAAAATGGTTACAACTAGGCTCTAGATCAGGGATTCTTAACCCGCAGCCCGTGGGCTAAATGCAGCCTGCCACACCATTTCATATGCCCCCCCCTCCCAATCACCACCACCACACCCAGAAGTGCCATGTGGTGGAGGGGCAAAATGGCCGTCCAGCCCCCGAAGCTGTCTGAGGGAGCGTGACCCAGTCCCCGGCTTTAAAAGGTTGAGAACTCTTGCTCTAGATTATTTACAAAGCAGCTCTACTGGACCACAATGGGTCGGAGCTGTATTCATGGGAAGGTATCAAGCTGCAGTTAGTTTAGTTGCAGTCCTACGCATTGTGGCAACACGCTTCAAGGAAAACTGAGGATGTTTCTGGGAAAATATGCATAGAACCAGAGTATGTATCAGAAGATTAAACAAACAAATCTGTAGATAGTTGATAAATCAGAGCAAATTTTAATGCCAGGGTCCTATTACGGTTCTGTTGAACAGAAAGCTCTGCCTCTGGAGTAACACAAGTGCGTGCTCCTTATATGAGTGTTTAACATTAATATTGGTGCAAGGAGGTGCAGGATGCCTCCTTGAGAAAACAGCCTATGTATAGAACCATACGTGCTAGATTTCAGTGTGCAAACAATTTGACAGAACAGAATTCTGGCCAAATAAAGAAGGTTGTCAGTTGAATTACACCAAGCTCATTTTCTTAACTACTAGCAACAAATGAGGAAGAATAGTAAAAATTGGGTTTCTGCCTGTTATCATGCTCCTCTTCAGATTGCTTGCGTAAACCGTTTGATAGTTTTGCCATTCAGCAAGAAGATATGCAGTACCTTCTTGAGCAAATGTAAGTCATGTTGGACTGAAATGGGATCTTAGTTTGCAGTGAGATCTTGTTTTACAGGTTCTGGAACAACTCATAAACAGGACCCCAGACAATGAGTTTCATCTCACCTTGTTCTCTTACTGTGTTTATGTTGTCTTTTTTATTTTTTTTATTTATTTACTTATTTATTTATTTGGTTAAATTTATATTGCTGCCCAAATGGCAAGCGACTCTGGGCAGCTCACAACATCATTCACACATAAAAACTATCCCCCAGAACTTTAAGAGTCATTTAAAAAGTTTAAAATACCCACCCCAGCGCAATCTATTAAAATATAGCTAAAAGCGAGGTCAGCCTTGTTATATCAGCCAGCAAAAGGTTGGGGGGACCCAGTCTTAAAAGGATCTGTATCTTCAGATTTTGGTGCTGTGAAAATGAATTGAATACAACATTTAAAATATAAAGAATCCTTGTGTTGGGGCATGGGGAAACAATTTGATGCCTCCAGATGTTTTGGCATAAAGTTAACTCTTTCGCCATGCAGATAGAGGCCAGTGAAAGCTGTAATTCAAAATCATTTGGAGATATCATGTTGCCTACTCATGACTAGCACTAGGAAATTATCTGGTTCTTATGTCCTAACTCACAAAGTTGCTGAGCATACAGATCCTCTGGTGGCTTTTTGTGGGCTGAAATGAGCTGCTGCTGGTAGAAGGGCTGGAGAATGCTTTTAACACAGAGTTTCCTTTCATTCTCATGAATGTGTCAACATACACCATGTTTAAATTTAGCTAGTTCATTCATTAGCTTAAAAAGAAATCACTGATCTGCTAAAAAAAAACCCTTATTGTTGCCTGCCTTCATCCATCAAGAGAGAAACAAAATGTCAGGAATTCAAAAATATGAATGTTATAAAAAGAAATCTGGTTGAGGGGGTTTTAGATGGTAAAAACAAAATCATTGTGTTTATGTGCCCTTTTGCTCAGGCTCTACCTACATCTCTTAAACTCTCCTTTCAATTTTTAGGCTACATCCTAGAGAGGAAGAAGAAAAAAAGCTACAGGTGGATGAGGTTGAACTTTGACCTTCTGAAGGACCTGTCCTATGAAGCAAAGAGGATGATTGAAGGAGTTGTTTATGAAATGCGAGTTTATGCCGTGAATTCTGTTGGCATGTCTCGGCCGAGTCCAGCCTCACTGCCTTTTGTGCCAATTGGTAAGTGTGGTGTGCTAAACTGTGCATCAACAAAGAATGCATTCTGCGTCTAAAACTTCCCAAAAAGGAGCAGAAGACGCATGCAAACACAATCCCATTATCTGCCTCCAAGTCCCTATTTTTAAGACAGCTGATTAGTCACTTATCTATCTTTCTAACCTTTTTTAACCCCTCTATGTAACTAGGAGCAGGGTGGTTCCAATTTCATGAAATTGCTGATGAATTTCTAACTGTTAAAATTAGACGTGTGAGAGGCACGTTGGATCTCAACGACAGAGGGGAGCTAATTGAGAGTGACCTCCCAGGGCCTCTCAGCTTCCCCCATTCCATTATGGGTGCAAATATCCTCGTATACCACCCAGTGCTCCATTAATCTCCCCAATCCTGTGGAGCTGCAAAGATAGCTTGTTAACAAAATATCTGCGGAATTAATTTCTATAAATAATCACTATGACCCTTCCCATTCAGTATCCCTATCAGTCTCTGAACTAAGAGCAAACTTCATGAGTCTGGGATAGAAAAGAAACATCTAGGCAATTGAGGTAGAAGAGTAGCAGAAATGACTAAAGTGGCGGTTCAGCTCATGGAAAATCGGAAGGAAGGGGAAGAGTTTTCGGGAAGTGAAAATGCACAACTCCATGTGCTCAGCAATGGGCCTGCAGAAGAAACTATGCATCAAGAGGGGTTGGTAGACCCTGAACATCAGCTACTGCTCAGGGATGTGCCTGTGGAGAGAGAAGAAACTCCAGAAGCCTTCCAGGAAGCCACTGAACTAAAAGGTCCAAAGTCTTGATGGAATAAGACAAGGTTTATTTCATTAGAAAATGGCTCTATGCTCCATATTTGACTAATGGTGTGTTTGGTTTGTAGTACATGTTGTTTGATAATGTACTACATTCCTATGTATGGTGCCATGTTTTTTAAAATGAATTTTAATTCCTGCCTTTAATTAAGCATGGTTACAAGAAAGTATGTGGGTTACTGTGTTTGTTGTGACATAATGAGTTGGGATGCTGACATTAGATACTTCATCTGTTGTGTGGGTTGTTTTTTTAAAAATGTTGGTGCTGTGTAGTAATGAACATTCTGCATAGATTTAAACACCCTAACATAAGGTATAGTGTATGTTGAAATGCCAAAGGTATTCCTGGCTTAAGTATACATATGGCATGACAAAACATTATACTGAATTAGTTTTTAAACTTGTGCCATGTCATCTAAATGCTATGAAAAAATGCCAAAGTTATTGCACACTTGCCACTTAACATGAAATAAGCTCATGGCTGCCTTCGGCAATTTGTTCAGCCAGTAGAACGTTTTAGTTTTATGGGTTTCAATCTGAAGGAAGGAAATGAAATTTCTTTGGTTCAAAATCTTGAGAGACAAAGAAACTAATACAAAATAAAAGTTACAGTATCATAAAAGTGGGTGACTGCATGAATTTTGAGTTTGGAGGTAATGTCGGGAGTCTCTGAATATACTGCCCAGACAAATGCATAACTTCCATCGTAACAAAAAGGGAGATGATTGGGGATAGTTTCCATCTATCTGCTGGTTCAAGTTATGGACATATTTAGGCAATGTGGCAAGCCAGGGAATCATTGCTTATCAGTCACAAGCAGTCTGCTGAGACACACGGCCCGGTAGCTCCTTACCTGCAGCTCTGCTGTCCTTTATGCTTGTAATTCCTTAACACCTGCAAGAAGAGAAAAGCAAAGCAAGTCACAGAGCTTGGCTGCGACAAGTTGTCTTCTCTCTCTTGTTTGCTTCTCATCCAACAAGCCAGAAAAAGATACCTCTAACAAGCCATGGTTTCTTACTTTGGCTTGTGGGGGGGTGGCTAGAAAAGAGAAAACAGCCCTTGTTTGGATCCCCCCCTCCCCCATAAAAAAACTAGATTAAAATTCATGTGTCAAACATGAAAAGCCAAGGTCCCCTTGTGTTTTTAGGTTTGTTTGTTTTTTGTCCAAATCCATCCCTTATAAGTAGAGACAAAATTCAAAAGTTCTTTTCTTTCTTACTTCCCAACCAACTCTATGTTCATCTATTAACTTACTCTGGGTTGACCCACCAAGACAAAACAAAACACCGCATACACACAATCTGCTTCTATTGTCCATCTTAACCCATCTCTGGCTGAAATTGTAGCCCTTTCTTCATGTACCATCCAGTAGGCATGCTTATACTGTATCTCTTATTATTATCACTCACCTTAGGGAACTGAGGGCAGATGCTGGAATTTCACTGAACATTTCCACATACAGATAAAGTGAATGTAGAAACGGAATGTATGTTCTGAATAACTATGTATAGTTTCAGCCCTAGAGGTGGCAGGAAGTTGGAAGATCCCCTCTGAGCTCTGGAGAGAGAGAGAGAGAACTACCCCTAGCTGGATTTCTGTCACCAATAGTTCTGCATCACATATGTTGAATTCATGACATGGGGAATTCATGACGTGTGTGTGTGTGTGTGAGAGAGAGAGAGAGAAGGAATTCTATATATCAAATACTTTTTATTCTAGCATACAGGTATTTGTAAAATACTGTATAGGTAAGAGGGAAAGGACATAGAACAATCTCTCTGTTTCATTGAAACAAGATACATTGGGAACTTTATATAATGTTTTTTGGACTTTTAATAACCACAACAGATAATGTGCCCACACTGTTTGGGTTATCTTTTCGTTGGTCTTTTGTCATGCAATAGTATCCAGATAGTAGTTTCCTATCCCTTTCTGATCTGCATTGAGCTGCTAACTTTTCTATCATTATCATTCATTACAGAATGGTTATGACACAGATTAGCAAATTAGCATATTAGCATTTTCACTAACACCAAAGATCAGAAATTGTCACTTCATTTATTCCATTGCTATGGCATGTCTGTGCAGGGCCATGGGAAGAGGACAGTTGCAGTCTACCTTGTGATGTAGCAGTTAGTGTGTGATGTAGCCTGTGTGATATAGCAGTTAGTGTGTTGGACCAAGTGTGGAAGATTTAGGTTAAAGACTTGACCCAGCAGTGGCATTTCCTGGGTTTATTTTGAACTGATTGCCTTCTCTTTCAACCTGATCTGGATTAATGGGTTTTTATAAGGACCAGACAAGGAAGAGAGTAATGGATTTGGTGGAAGAAAGGGAGATGGTACACATAAGTAAATAGTGGGCTTGTGTTTAGAACCCACAGGTAGTGCAGAATATAGTAGCCACCCTCCTGACCAGTACCTGGCAGCATATGTGTTCTGTACTAAAGAACCTGCAATCCTATTTACATGTTACCTTTTCCAGGTTCATCAACAAACATAGAGAGAGATGGAATATTTATTAATTGATTAGTCTTTCAACCTTATCAATAATATAAGAGTTTAAAATTCAAATTCATAGAGAGAAATGGCTAATCCTATCGTCTCTCTCATCACTTTGTTTGCATGAGCAGTGACATCTCTGAAGAGGTAAGGTTCCTGCTTCTATGTAAGCTTTACTCAACAGAAAGGATTCTTGAAAATCTGGGTTCCTGCTCTATATGTTCTGTGCCTACACATGAGCAGGACTCTTCAGGTGTGACACTGCTTGCAGGATCAAAGTGACGAGCATGGGTTAATTGCCCCCCCCCCACGTCTATGACAGGTAGCAATTGAGTAGAGAAAATGTCTTCCTATCCATTCCAAATCCAAACTATAAAAAGCAACTCTTAACCTGGGAAATCTCTATTGAAGAGTTGCACAGCTTATAGATTGCCTGCCTCTCCCAGTGTGGACACTTTTATCCTTGAATATCTTCTGTAGAGGCCCTAGTTTGGATGAAATTAGTAACAAATTTTTACTAAACTAACCATAGCATGAAAGTTTCTCAACCATAAACCACATTCTGTGGAACGTCTTTCAGAGACGAACCTCTATGACAGGGATTTTCTTAGCAAGTAACTCCATTCTTCTTTTGTTAGTCATCTAGCGAAAGTTTAATAAGAATGCTGACATTAATATTATCAGTAAATGATGATGATATTTTATTCTATTTAGCTCCACCAAGTGAACCAGCACACTTCACGGTAGAAGATGTTTCAGACACTTCTGTTACCTTAAAATGGAGACCCCCTGAACGCATTGGAGCAGGAGGACTGGATGGCTACCTTGTTGAGTACTGCAAAGAAGGATGTGAGTCAGCTAACCTGTTGAATTGAAAGTGCCTTTCCACTGAGTAAAATGAATGGAGGTTGTGTCTTAGTCTCATCCTATTCTTTAGGTAGATATGTGCAACGGACAGTAACATTTGAAGCAATGGTAAAACCAAACTCCAGAGAGTCTCCTGTTCAGAAAAAGTCAATGTTGATCATCATCTATTTTAAGATTACTAAGAATACTATAAAAATGTGCCAGTTTTTTGAGTTCTCCTAAACTCTTCATCAGACTAGGTAGCATAAAATTAGAGTCTAAAAGCCTGCTTTTGTAACCATGGTTATTGCATTTAGTTATAGTTCCAGGAAAAAGATTGAAGACTTTGAGGGCAGTTTCAGTTGAGGCTTTTATCACAACACACACACACACACACACAACTGAATGTTCATACCGGTAATTCTTTTTTGTTCTTCCACTTTTTTCCCCATCTTTTTCTGGTCTCCATGGTCAAGAATCCTTTTTGCCTTTTGAAAAAAAATGAGAGGCGGAAATGAAGGAAGGGAAACTTTGTGTATACTTTATGAGACAGTTTCATTGTAATGGTGCCACCTGCAGAGCTATAAATGGAACTGCAAATAAGATTTTCCTCCTCTCTCTCTGTATGGCCAGTTAATGTGAAGAGACCTGCGAAAATCCGAATTCCCCGTTCAACTTCACATCAAATGAATGCCAGTGAATTTGTATTTCCCTTGCTGTGTAGTTGCAGTCCTAGACTGATTTTGTTATGATGAACACATTTATTTTACTATGCACTTTCACAACCCTAAGTATATTACTATCCACTTACTTAAGACAGAACCTTTGGGTATGCAATTCTGCAAACCTCTGCTGGAAAAGGATTACCTAGCATGTGTTCTTGCATTTGCAGCCACAGAATGGATTCCAGCTCTTCATGGCCCAATTGAGCGCACTTCTGTCCTCCTGAAAGATCTGGTCACAGGAGATAGACTTTCCTTTCGTGTCACTGCTATAAACTTAGCAGGGTCGAGTCAACCAGCAATTACCAAAGAGCCAATTACAATCCGTGAGATCTTGCGTAAGTAGTTTCTGTGAGCCAACATTAGCCATCGAGTCTGTTTCTGAGCTCATAAATTTAGTGGTGGAGGGTCAGGTGATAATATTAGATTACGCCTGCTTATTTGAGTACACGCCTATAAATATATTTGTATAATAAATATGATTTAAATGCATGTACTGTACTGTACAGTATTTCATTTTGTACAGTCAAGTAATTTTGATTGCTTACTTCAAAAAGTTGTATGGTGTTTCTCTAGAAAAATATAAAAGCGTCTTTACTCTGAAGAACTATCATTTTGACATCCCAAAAATCCAGCATCCCTGATTATTAACACATTAATGATGCACATTTTAAAAGGTCTCGTTTTCAAAATCACTTATCTTTTAATTCTGATATTTCACAGGTAGTATTGATTTCCGAGGGCAGGGATGTCCTGCTGTCATTGGATGTCCATCATCTTCTAGGTCATTAATTATCATCTTGTCTGCAGCCCAAATGTGCAAGTGGTCTAATCCTGTTGGCTGGAATCCAGTGAGATGGTACAATTAATACAACTGCTAAATCCACATCCATCTCTCTCTGGAGCTTTTAAAAGACACTTCCCAGGAGTAGAATAACCAAGAGCAATGTCGTTGCTTTAACAGGCAATGGGATAGCTGCATGGATTTAGTTTCCTTTAGAATCATGCTGAGAGGTAGCTTCCTGACTTTTTAATAATCTATACAATTATTATTTCAGCTCTACAAGTGAAGAATAGGAGGCACATCAGAACTCCAGTCGCTCTTAAGAGAAACACGCACATGCACATGAACTGTTCCAGATCTCTAGCTTAACTCTTTCTCTTCTCCATGTCTCATTTTGTTTCTGTTGCAGTGTGATGTCTGCTCCTCAAACACAACCTCTGCAGTGTTTGTCTTAGTAGGACAAGAGTATATAACTGTGTCCACTGTCTGTAGGAAGATTTCAATCTAGGGTTTGGTTTTTGTTTTTGCTTTTTGCATGTCCAAAAATAAAAAGCAAAAATAGCTAGCATAATTCCTGAAATGTTGTTCTGAATATGCTGATGTAACTCTTCTCCTACATAACAAATCATTGCGAGCTATTTGGTTTCATAATTCTTTGATCTGATTTCTGATCCACAGAACATCCCAAAATCTGGCTGCCACGTAATCTAAGACAGACTCTAATGAAGAAAGTGGGTGATACAATCAATATTGTAATTCCTTTCCAGGTATTTGATTTAAGCTATTTGATCACAGCACAAACTTTTATCTCCAAATCAGAAGCTCACTCCTACAACTCCTCTTGCCCCACTCATGGCAGATGTCTATAACCCTTATTTATTCCATCATTCTGAAATCTGGAGTTATTAGTTCAGTTACAGGGAGAAGCTCACCTTGTCACCATTCTCTTCACTTTGCTGATAATAATAATAATAATTTTGTGTCAGAAGTTATTCTGGGTTGAAAGGGGTTTTGCTGGAGAAATTCTGCTCAGGGAGTTTTTAAGGGTTTTTAAAATTGTTTTATATTGGTTATAACCTGTGTCCACTGCCCAGAGTCCATTGGATGGGGTGGTACATAAATCTATTAAATTAAATTAAATGTTGCTACGTACATAAAAGAAGCACAAGGGATAGTGTGAAGCCAACTATGTTGACAATTCTGGATTTCAAACTCATTTTCAACAGTGTCTGAAAAAAGTATATTCACTGAAGAGGCAGCTTCATACAGGATAAACATACAGATAGACACATACAGTAAAACACCAGATAACGATTGGATCGCATAACGTTAAGTAATCTGGGGAGGAGAATTAGATCGAATAACGTTAGGGTCCTATGGGATGCATCGGATAACAACTGCTAAAGCCTGTGCGGTTACAATGTATCTCTATGGAGCTTTAACTTTATCCGATCCATCCCATAGGATTTTAACATGGATCGGATAACACTAAAAATCAGATAACACCAAGACTTGTGGAACCAAGTTTTAGCGTTATCCGATGTTTTACTGTACATAGAATTACCCACCCATTCAACTGAAAGCTTTTGTTCACATCACAATATACATGGCTATATTAATTAGAATGTTAGTGTTTCTGTAATGATTTAATTTCAGATTCTTAACATTTTAGAACCTGTAATTAATTATAAGGGTTGTTTAGGCAATCAAAAATTATTTATTTATTAGACAAGAGTTTGGAGATTTTTCTGCAACTTTTCTCATACAGCACTTAGGATCAAGCCTGGTCAGATAGTATTTAGAAGCATTTCCCCTCTTGGAACATAATTTCTTCAGAGATATAGGTTTAGGAACCAAGCCTTGCAAATGAAGCTCATGTTAACCTTCCAGTGACGAACCACAAGACTTGGTGAAAAGCTAGTTCTGAAGATGACTAAAACAGGCATATTTCAGCACATAAAAGAAACCCCTGTTGTAATGACATGCTAACTGTATCATCTTGTTTGACCCCTAAAGGCATTGGATGGAAAAATATTTACACCATATTTCAGAATCCTCTATTGAAACATAAAGAAAAATTCAGTTAGGATTATTCAAGGAACTCAGAAAATATGGGAAGTAAAGGATATCTACTTGTAAAGATGTTACAAATCATGGGCTAGCATGGCAGGACATAACATGGTCTTCTCCTTACACTTGTATACAGTAATACCTCATATAACATTAGTATCGAATAACACGAAAATCGCATAACATCAAGGAATCTGGGGGGAAGAATTGCATCAGATAACATTAAGATCCTATGGGATGCTTCAGATAACAACCGCAAAAGCCTGTGTGGTTACAATGTATCTCTATGGATCCCATAGAGGATCAGATAACACGAAAAATCATATAACACGAAGACTTGTGGAACCAGGTTTTAGTGTTATATGAGGTTTTACTGTACTTCCCTTTTGGGCATGATTATTCATTCATTCATTCATTTGCGTCATGTTCTGTCATGAAACTGGTTTATTAAACAGGCTTGTCCAACAAACAATTGTTCATGTTAAACATAAGTCTCTTCCAGATGGGACATTTATTCAACTCTCTCTCCTTTCTTTCTTTTTGTCACAATTTTCTTGGATTTATCAGGATGTCCTGAGATTTGCATCTTCTTTAATAAAAATAATTAGGCACCCAGGCAGCTCCTGAAGCAATAAGGAATACATCTTGTGGGGCTGCCATCGCAGTCCCCTCCTCCACTTTCCTCTCCTCTTCTGTGAGAATGTGAAGTGAGGAAACTGCATGCACATTTGAACGGGAAGCAGGCAGCACAGGCAGGAGCCAAGAGGCATATGAAATAGGACAAACAATTCTTGAATAAGCAAGTCAAACTTGAGCATATTTATGTCATAGATACAAATGAATATTTTCTGAAACATAAAAAGCAAAGCGAGGACGATGGTTTTTTCAAGACCTCTGTTTGTCAGTGGTGGAACTGCGTATGCAGTAAGAAAATAATTTCAGCCTTCAGTCCTATGGAAAGGGATTCCTTCCTCCCACATAGGTTGAACCATGTGTTTTGTAGTCCAATCCTGAACTTTGGGGTCTATCACATCATATAAAAAATAAAAGTTTGCTATTTTCTCATAGAACCACAAAATAATGAGATATGGATGGGACTGGAGGAAACTCCAAGTCACTTTATTAACAGATCATTTTAAAAGTTTCTGACAGGAGTTGGAAAGGTTTATTTTATTTATTTATTCAAATTTATTTATCATGCTCCTCACCGGAGTGACCCAGGGCGATTTCAAAAAACATAAAACCATCAATAAACGATTCAGACCAACATTTATAAGATTTTAAAAGTAAAAAAGTTAAAAAAGTTAAAACAGATTTAAAAAATAAAACTAAGTGTTACGACTGAGAGATTAAAGGGTGAGGGGACTCAAATTAGTCAGCCCTGCCAGCCAGGTTTACTTCTTTCATGAAGTACAGCAGCTCTGTCTACATATGTAGGTTTCTGGGGATAGTGTGTGGGGTTTTTTTGTGTGGTTCAGTGTGCTTTCTGTGCAGAAGAACAGCTAATAAATAATGTGAGAAGAGAATTAAAATGGTATTATTGAAAAGAGAGAAGGATTCTCTTTGCATAGAACTGAGGATTAACCCACTAAAAACTTTGCAGTTTCACTCTTCTCATTTTGTCCCCTTCTTACAGGGTAAACCAAGACCTAAAGTAATCTGGACAAAGGATGGTCAACCATTAGACTCCAGTGAGGTGGCAGTTCGAAACAGCAATACAGACTCTATCTTGTTTATCCGAAAGGCTGAACGTCATCATTCTGGAATATATGAAGTAGAAGTGCAGATAGAAAATCTGAGTGATAAAGTCACCATTGCCATGCAGGTTATGGGTAAGAAACTGTTCGAGTCTGAGGGGCTCTTCATTTACACATGATCGCTTTGATGCAGGGATTTTTTGTAGGTTCCCATATTTCCAGAGCATTCTCATTTATCTAAAAGTGGACTGTAGTCTAAAAAATGAGGCAATCACTTGATGAGATGCTGATCCTATAGAAGCACTGCTCCTCAAGTGGTGGGAAAAAACCATAATGTGAAAACATGATAGACGTGGAAGCATCCTTGTTAGAATGATTCTGGCTTCCGTTGCAAGGCTAAC
This sequence comes from Furcifer pardalis, assembly GCA_030440675.1. Taxonomy (NCBI): domain Eukaryota; kingdom Metazoa; phylum Chordata; class Lepidosauria; order Squamata; family Chamaeleonidae; genus Furcifer; species Furcifer pardalis. The sequence goes on from CP126894.1 coordinate 60,713,766, forward strand.
CGTGAAGACATTCTTCTGGGGAGAAAGGGTTCTAAAAGAGGAAAGACACAATTCTTTGGGTGCTTGTTTGGGAGATAATGCCTTGGAAGCTCTTTGAACCCCCTGAAAGCCATATGCAAATGTTAAATCCTGTCTTACCCTTTGAGTCTATCTATCAACTCTCTTCAGTGAAATGAATTGGAAAAACCTATGCATCCTTGAACTGTGCATGGGTAGAACCATGATGGGGAACCTTGGCACTCCAGATGTTCTTGGGACTTCAATTCCCAGAAGCCCAAGCTCTCATGAATCCACACGAATGGGTTTGCTGCGATTCATCCGGCCCACGCCACCCTCATTACTCTGGGAAGCATTTTACTTCTGCTTCCAGAAGCAACCAGGGCAGCATAGGCCAGATGAATCACAGCAAACCCATTCGTGTGGTTTCATGGGAGCTTGGACTTCTGGGAATTGAAGTCCAAGAACATCTGGAGTGCCAAGGTTCGCCATCACAGGTCTACACTACTACTACTACTACTACCACTAATGATGATGATGATGATGATGATGATGATGATGATGATGATGATGATGATAATAATAATAATAATAATAATAATAATAATAATAATAATAATAATAATAATAATAATAATAATAATAATAATAATAATAATTTCATGTCAGAAATTATTCTGGGTTGAAAGGATTTTTGCTGGAGAAACTCTGCTCAGGGGACTCCCAAATGAGGCTCCTTTTCCCAAGAGCTGAGACTAATTTGGGCACTCAGTCCATCATGCAGTATCCGGGTCTCGAACTGTCGGCTTGCTAGCCTTCCAGCTAACAAGGTGAGCTTCTTAAAAACTGAGCCATAAAATCTGTCTATTAAGGCCATCCTTGCTCGAAAGCCAATCATATCCAAATCTAAGGTTCAGTGTTTATAGCTAAAGAGCCAGCACTGTCTGTGTTTGCAGACATTTCCATGGACATGTGGCAGGCATGCCTAGACACTAGAGTGCATGGAATGCTGTTTACCTTCCTACCAAAGTGGTACCTATTTTTCTACTTGTAATTTCTTGCTTTTGAACTGCTAGGTAGGCAGGAGCTGGGACAGAGACTAGAGCTCACTCTATCGTGCTGTACTCGGGTCTCAAACTCTTCAGGTTCTGCATCCTAACCACTAAGCCATTGCAATGCCCTATCTGTCTATTAGAAGGTAACCAATGAGCTGAGAAAACAAGTCTAAATATGCATTTTAGTTACTAATCATTCAGTTATTGGTCTTTTGAAGAGTTGGTTAGATAGTTGGCCTTCTCCAGCCAGTGTTCAGTTCAGAAAAGATTAATGGATAAATCTGATACAGAAGGGCTGTTGCCCTTTTGTTGATGCACATCTCCACCACCAGGAGACAAGGCAAGGGGACAGACTCTGTAATTTGACATTCATATTGCTTGACGTTTCCAAAAATCATCTGGCAATTTGATGTGCAAAGGGTTAAAGAAAAGTTGCACAAAAGAGGGAACGTGCTAGAAATATGAAACTTTTGTATGCATCTCTTTCAGTAACACAAATTTTTTGTGTTTTAGAGGTACTCTTTTAGGAATCAGCAAAAGTACTGTACTTGAAAATGGAGGAATGAGTCTGTTTTTCACCTGTTTTTTAAAACATAAGCGGTCCATTGCTAGTTAGGATACAAACCCCACAAAGTAAAGATGAAATACCATGAATGGTCAGGTGAAAGGAACGATGAAATGAATTCACATGGCTTCATTTTGGCAATTTAAAGTCTGACCTAGACACAAGAGAAAGTGTGTGTGCATGTGTGAATAAGTTATAGGAAGCAAACTAGGTCACGTTCTCCTTGCTTACCAGTGAGGGAGTAGATGGTGAATCTTGAACATCTGACAGTTGGTTTTATGTGACTGGTTTCTTCTTTTGGCAGACAAGCCGGGCCCTCCTCAGAGTATAAAAATTGTAGACGTGTGGGGATTCAATGCTGCACTGGAATGGAACCCACCACAGGATGATGGCAATGCCCAGATCATAGGATACACAGTCCAGAAGGCAGATAATAAAACTATGGTAAGGGGCTAAAGGGCAGGATGAGTGTGGACAGCCAAATCATACAATCTGAAGCTATTGTCCATCATCCCAAACCACTCCTGTTCAATAGCTTGATGGTGTATGCCATGTTATTCATTCGGAGTTGCACAAAATGAATAAGTAAGGAATAAATGAGACTCCACCAGTTATATTTATCTTTAAAACTCTGGTTTTAATGGAAGACATCATACAGAGAGGGGAAGAGAAAGAGAACCATCTCTGCAAATACAATTGTTGGGGGAAAGTACTTTTTGCCAGTTAAGGGAAAGGTAAGGTCAAGGTCACCCTTGCTTGAAAGCCAGTCATATCCATCTCTAGGGTGCAGTGCTCATCTCTGTTTATAGCCAAAGAGCCAGCACTGTCTGTGTCTACAAACATTTCCGTGGAAGGCATGACTAAACACGAGAGTGCATGGAACACTGTTTACCTTTTCACCTAAGTGGTATTTATCTATCTGCAATTTCTTGCTTTCGAACTGCTAGGTTGGCAGGAGCTGGGACAGAGATGGGAGCTCATTCCATCATGCAGCACAAACTTTCTGATTGTCAAGTTCAGCGTCTTAACCACTAAGCCACCACAGTCCCTTAGGCAACCTCTAAATCAACCCTACAATTTTGTTTTCACCCCAGCATTTCACATGGAAATTAATTTTTTTTTAATTCTGCCTAAGTTTCCAAAAGCACATTATTATGGGACCTTTGCATGGTGTTCTGTTTTTTTAATCTGCTTATTTTAATTTCAGGAATGGTATACTGTTTTTGATCGTTATCGACGCACTAATTGTGTAGTATCAGATTTAATCATGGGAAATGAATACTATTTCCGGATCTTCAGTGAAAATCTGTGTGGATTGAGTGAAAATCCTACAACCACAAAAAACACTGCCCACATTAAAAAGACAGGTACGAAGTGTATGAATTTGCCTCTGCAAAAGCTTTATTTTTAAAAGATTATTACCTCAATGAATTATTGATATCAAAATATTTGCCATTTATGTTATAAAAAATCTAGCTGAAATCAAGCTTTCGCTTTAGCATTTTGTTCCAGTGCAGCCCTTGCTTGAAAGCCAGTCGTATCCATTTACATCCAAAGAGCCAATGCTGTTTGTGTCTGCAGATGTTTCCATGGTTATGTGGCAGGCATGAACAGATGCCAGAGCACATGGAACGCTGCTACATTTCCCGCCAAAATGGTACCTATTTATCGACTTGCAATTTCTTGTCTTCAAACTGCTAGGTTGGCAGGAGCTAGGACAGACGACAGGCTCCTCACTCAGTCACACAGCACTCGGGTCTTGAACTGCAGACCAGCCAACCTTCCAGTTGTCAAATTCAGCATCTTAACCATTAAGCCACTGCAGCCTTTTAGTGCACCCCAAAAATGTTCTTTTTGGGGTTAGGAAACCCTCCAGGGCCCTGGTTTGGACAGCAGCAATGCCAGTGATGAGTGGGGAAATGCCTGCCCGTGCATTATTTGTTATTGGACCAATGGTGCAATATGTTACCAGAATGGAAAAACATCTTTATCACAAGAGGCCCTGTGTGGTGTAGACAGAAGCTTGTGGATTACAGAAAATATTAGTGCCTGCTCCAGGATGCACAATACATTTAATGGAGGAGAAGGGCTACAAATAGAGAGTTAAGGGGGGGCTTCACGTGACCCTCAGGCTGCACAAATCTACTCCTGTTTTAGAATGACTAGGAAAAAGAAGAGGACTATTCAGTGACAAGCTTGATGTTTAATGGTCAGGGTTAGCAAGGACTGGGCAAGTAATCAGCCACAGCTCTCTCCATGGCATAAGCATCTTGGCCTTTGCTGTAGATAAATGGCCATCCTAATTCCTACATTAGAAAGTAGACGGAAATAGAGTCAGCTTCAAGGGCCCTGTGACTGGAAAGGTGGCATTGGAACTCAAAGCCTCTACTGAGGCCAATGGATCCAAATGGTTTCCTGACTGCTCTTGGAGAGTCTCCTGTTGCCTCAGCAGATGATTATGTCAAAACTCTGGTTGACATTTGGAATTTGGAAAATGGACAGGGCTATTGATAGAATTGTTCCTAAGCATGTTCTTCCATAGAGTCAAACTGACCTCTTGGTTTACCATAAAGCGGGTGGTGATGAAGCAAGTGGGACAGAGACAATGGCAGAAAACTCAGAGCGAATCCAACTGAGCAAAGGCTAGGGCTCACTGGAAGGCCTGCTCTAGGGCAGCGACACCAGCTGCAACAAAGACCTCCATCTTCTCTGCCAGCATTGCCTCTGGACAGAATTGTCCAGTAGAGCTCTTTTATGTGATCAAGAGTGTATCAACATGCTGACCCACAGGAAGAGAATGCAAACCATTCTACAGCCTGATGTGAAAAATTCACACAAGACTTTGCAGCCAAAATTGCTCAGATCTGCTCTAACTTAACTGCTGGAGTTGAAACCAGTCCTGTGAATTTAACTTATACGGTACTCTGTTGATGGGTAGGTTTCAGTTTTTGTAGCCTGAGGATATGGATAGGACCCCAGGAGAGGTGAAGGCTACAATGTGTCTCTTGGACACTTGCCTTTCCTGGTTTATAAAAGCTGCCCAAAGAGGAGGAAGAGGAATGCATGCTTCCTTGCAGCAGGGTAAGATTCCAGCATGCTTAAAGGAGGCATTAGTAGACAATTTTTGAAAAAGACCTTCTTGAATTCCATGGTTTCAGATAATTACTGGTTAGTCTCTGATGTTCTTGCCTCTGGGCAAAGTATTGGACTGGATCATGGCTTCCTGGATCCAGGGACTCCTGAATGAGACAAATTATCTAACACATTTTGAGAGTGGTAGAAGACTTTTACAAGTGAAACAGACTGTAGAGGAAGAAAAGCATAGATTGAATGATGACATTAAGAAAAAGTGAAAAGCCTGTGCTTAAGAAAGTTAATAAAGGAGGTCTTCTGAAAACAGTCAAGCAGATTGTTGAATACAGAAAGGAAATGATTGAAAGGCAAGCTGCAATCTTGAAAAATGTGTTTACATTGCTATACCAGGGGATACACAAATTGAGGACAATCAGCTGGAGAAAATAACAGACTACTGTAGTGTGATTTGCAAATTGAAGTTAAGCATTTGTAGAGGAATTATGATGATGATGGTGATGATGATGGTGATGATGATGATATAAAGCCAGATAGGGCGGTGTTGATGTACTGTATTGCTTAGAGAAAAATTTAAAACTAAAATCTTCCTCCCAGAAGAAGCAGGAGGAAACATGAGATGGCAAAGAAAGAGGTATTTTTTTTAAAAAAAATATTCTTTGCTTTCTTTCATAAGGCAAATTGAAAACTTCCTTTCTTTCTCTGTTTCTCCATGGAGTAGAGGGAGAGAGCTGTTTTTAACTAAATAGGACAGCACTTAGAGAATTTTTTTAAAAAAATAAAAGCAGGTGGAGAGAGGAGAGGGTAAGAGGGATTTTTAGCCTTCTTTGCAACTTTTTAAATAGTTTTTTAAATGTGGCAGACCAAATAGGGTCACTTGAGATGTAAGTGACCCTATTTGGCATATCTGATTTCTACCTAACCTAAAGCAACCATATGTAACCCACACCTGCCCATTCCAAACAAACTGGATAGACAAGTTCTATAGCACAAGATTTTCTCACCTCCTATACCAGTGATGGCCAACCTTGGCACTCCAGGTGTTCTACCTCTAAATAAAGACTGTCTGACTTAGATGGAAAGAAAGGATATAGCACTGAACAAATCCTTTTGTTGTTGTTATGAATTGGAATGTGTGCAGAAAAAGAAATCAAGAATATCTGAGATATGTCCAAACATTATTGTTATTCTGGTTCTTAATATTTCAATGGCCAAAATCTTGTTGGTTGGTTATTATAGTAAATCACATTAAAGTAGGCCCACTGAACCAATGGGGATTTGTTGAATCAACTCCTCCATTGATTGAAATGCCCTACACTATCTGTGACTTACTATGCTAAAGTAACTTGCTGTTAGATTAAGCCAATTTCAATGAACTTGTGAAGTTGACTCACTGAATCGCCATTGATTCAGTGGGCCTAATCTAGTGTAACTGACTACACTAACCAACATCATCTGGACCAATATGTTTGTTCAGGTAATTCTTTTGAAACATAGGCTTAAAGAAGTATTTCATGCTTGACTCCCTTCTCCTCTGCTTCCTCAAACTACAGGCACAGTTTATAAACCTGCCAGATATAAAGAACATGACTTCTCTGAAGTCCCGAAATTCACTCACCCGCTTTCAGATCGCTCAGTGGTCTCTGGATATAATGCTACACTCAGCTGTGCTGTAAGAGGAAGCCCAAAGGTACTCGCTCCATCCATTTTCTCAATTTATACTTCATCAATTTTCTCACCTTTCTAAGTAGTGAGGTGAGGGGAACAACACTTCAGCTCTAAATGATAAAACAATTTTCTTCTACCTGACTAGGCTATATAACATAAATTACCGGTACTTCTTGGAAGCATTTGGAAATTGTTTATAGACAGGTAGGCCAGCAAACAATCTTAGCTGGAAGAGGAGTATATTTACTTGTAAAGGGGGTACTAGGCATGGGAACAATGAAATTGTACCTGAGCAATAAACAACCATGTAAAGGTTGTCAAATCTCAAAATTAGAATTTGGCCTACACTTTGCTTGATCTGGGAGGAGGATGAGCGTATGATCCTTGGAAGATGCCTGAGAAGAAGCTGATAGAGGGAATAAAGAAACTCTTGGAGTCATAGTAATATGGCACAGATGTGGGCATAGTGATTTTGGAAATCCTGTAACTAGGAGACGATTATAAAGTAGTCACTCTACAAGCAACTTGAAAGCAATTTAGTAATAACTAGAAGCCACCTCAGTTATTCTATGATTCTATGATAGGAATAGAATTTGGATGACAACCATCTCCTAATTTTATTTGAGACCTAAGTAGCATGACAACCAATATTGCCCAAGTAGAGGTGGGTATAGAGATTTGAACATTTCTTGGAAAAGTATGTTCACATCAGAAACACAGAATGGGGTTTTTCAGAACTGGACACCTGATTTGAGTCTGTTTCTAAATTAATAATTCATATTGTGTGTTACTGGAATAGCTTTAGCATCCCTCCTTTCCCATTTTCACAATAACTTATTTCTAATGTTTTGCACTTTCACATATTCAGCCCAAGATCTTCTGGTTTAAGAACAATATGGACCTTTCTGGAGATCCCAAATACCGCATGTTCAGCAAGCATGGTGTGTTGACTTTGGAAATCCGAAAGCCCAGCCCCTTTGATGCAGGCATTTACACCTGCAAAGCTGTGAATGAATGTGGAGAAGCTGAAATAGAGTGCCGGCTAGATGTTAGAGGTAAGGAAAAGGATTATATCTGAGCCAGTATCCTATTAAAAAATAAACATAACAAAGGTATCTCCCCAACTAAAGAGGGGTGAAGAATCTTTTGTCCATTCCAAGGTCCCTGAGTCTATTCTAGACTAAGCATGTGGAACTCCAAGTCTCCCGACAGTTGCCAACTCTGCCTGGGCTCAGTAGGAGAGCCTGTAGCTCTCCTTCCCCCAGAGCCAAAACCAGGCTTGCAGGAAAGGATATCAAACACTTAACTCCATAGCTAACCAAGGAACCAAGACTGGATTTAGGATCAATGGCTTCCCTCCACAGCTGCAGTAAGCACACCAAATGTGAACATTTATTGTATTGAAAAGATAGGGCAGTGGTGGCAAACCTATGGCACAAGTGCCAGAGGTGGCACTCAGAGCCCTCTCTGTGGGCACCTGTATGGTCACCCTAACACACAGTTCACCCTGCCCCTTTGTCCAGCAACCCAATGGGAGCGCTTCCTCCCTACCCCAGCACAAAGTTTGCCCTGCCCCTCTGCCCAGCAGCCCATTGGGAGTGTTTCCTCCCTCCCCTGTTGCCATGTTGGCACTTTGCGATAAATAAGTGGGTTTTGTGTTGCAGTTTGGGCACTTGGTCTCTAAAAGGTTCACCATCACTGAGATAGAGGAAAGCACATCTGGAGAAATAAATTAATTACAAATTAAATTTAGAACAGTTTTGGAATACACTATGGCACTGGAGAAAATATCAAAGCTATCTAGCTTCCTCTACACATTTCAAGGGGATCTCACAGTAGCAGCAGACCAACTCCTGAAATTATAATAAGTGAAAATTCTCACAAACATCCTAAAACATAAATCCCATTTTGGTCCACCAGTGGTCTAGTTTTATATTTTCACCATCCGCAATCCTGCTAACTGAAACAGCCAGTCTCAATTCAGTTTTCTTATTGAGGTTTTCCCAGTCTTCTATGTTCCAAAGGAAAAAAATGCAGCTGAAACTAACTAGCAGTTAGGTTGTCCCCTACAGTCTTTTCAAACTGAGGCTCACTCCTAGACATACAGTAATAGGTGTATTTTCCCAGTTTGTACCGCCATCATTCTCTCCCCAGCGAGGCACCAGCCAAGATGGAGACAAACATCCAGCTTTTTTGAGTTTCTTCCTGACTGTTCCCTTTAAAGTAGCCTTCATCAGTACACTAAATGCCCTATATGTACATAGGACTGCAGTTTCTACCATGCCCAGCAAGCATGGCAAGTCACACAAGCTCATGAAAGTTGATGGCCAAAAAACTGGAGGGCACCACACCCAGTGTTGAAGTGGAAGATTACCCTTAGTTGACTTTAGCCAAGACAGACATGCAATGTTATAGAACTACATCTTTGCAATTTATGAGCCTGTGTAGAAAGGAGCCAGGAACACATATTATTCACTCTAGAAGATTATTTATCTTACACATTTATAGCACAAACTCCAATCCAGAGAGCATGGGGTTTCAAAGGACTAGAAACATATAAATATAAAAGCATACACATAGTATGTGAAGCTAGTTACTGAATGAATTTAAATTGAACCTTTTTCTGTATGCCTTCTTTCCTAAAATACTTTCCTCCATCATCTATGTATTCTTTGTCGGACAGCTTGCTTTTGTACAGTCACAACCTGCACTGACCTATACATTTGGGAGGCAAATTTTGGATTTAATGGAAAAATACCCCCTGCAGATCTGCAGAAATGAAACTGCCTCATGCACAAGGGTGACTGTCAGAATAGGGGTCTCAAGTAGAGAAAGACAGAAAATATTGGATTATGTTCACTACAAGCATTGGATGCCAGCTGGTGTTCAGGCACAGCAGTGCTATCATGCTAACTCCAGTGTGGTAATGACCAAACTCTTAATTTCTCTGATGACTTGAAATTCAGCTGTACAAGAATCCATTTCACTGCCATCTTAGAATCAGGGACTCTGTTGTTCAGAGGTTCCCAAACTTTTTGCACTGGGGGCCTGATGATTGGAACAGCTGAGGAGACCTGACCACCACCCCCATAAGTGGGCATGTTTGCACATACATGTCCGGAACCACTCCTGGAAGTGGTTCTGGACATTTCTGTGCATGTGCAAATGTGTTCCCGCCACTCCCAGAAGTGTTTCAGGAAACACATGTGCATTAGTGGGGATGTCCCCCATCCACTTCCGGGAGTGGCAAGGGTGTCGGGAGCCAGATGAATTGGTATCGTGGGCCTGATATGGCCCACGAGTCGTAGTTTGGGCACCCCTGCTGTATTTAGTCTTCCTTAAAAGAAATATACAGTGCTGTGTTTTATTCGGTTGTTGCATTGTTAATGCACTCTTTGATAGCTTTGTTTTGAATTCTACCTATGTTTCATATTTGCCCATAATTTCAAATTGTGAAATACTCTGGCACAAAGAAAGGAAATAATAGCTTTTAATGTGTTTTTGCTTCCTACAGTGCCGCAGTAGAATTCAGAATTACTGGTTGCAAGTCCAGGAATGGAGGCAAGTGGTTTTGAAGAGTATTCAATGTGGTGTAGTGGACAGACAGACTAGGATGCAGGAGACTTGGGTTCAAATTCCTGTTCAGCCATGAAAGCTTACTTGGGAAGGCATTGGTAAACTCATTCCTTACAAATCTCACTTATTGCAAGAACTTATTACACTTGTCGTTAAGAGTTCTGATTTAAAAACATGTAACACCCAATTTGTAGAAATAATTTAAAAAATTAAAAAGGGATAGCAAAAGACTTGCGATAAAGCCTTTTAGCATTTTACATGGTCCTGCTAGTTAACTTCTAGGCTCCAGAAATACATGTTATCTCAAATCACTTCAGAATGAAGGGGCAGAGTACAATCCAAGTGGAAACACTGTATAGTTTAAGGTTCATAATGCAGGTACTGTACTTATAAAAATGAAATCATCCAACTCCATGTATATGGAAAATTTTTTATAGTAGATGGGGACAGGACTTAGAATAAACATTTATCCTACATGTGCTAGCAACAAGTTGCAGCAAGTATTTACTCTTGGGTATTCTGAACAGGCATTCTCCCCCTACAATAGAAATTGGTTCATCCTCTTGGTTACTACATTTGAATAGTCATGTAGACTAGGCTTGTCTTGGGTGTTTCAGTTTAACGATAACAACATGGATGCAAGTTACATTTATGAAAGGATTCAATATCAAATGGCACATTGCAGAGCATGTTGTTAGAAGTAGGAATACATTAAGTGTTAAAAGCATAACAGAATCTTTTTACCCTTCCTGTAATTTGTAATATTAGTCTGCTCCCCCACCCCCCAATTGGTCTTAGAAATGTAATGTAAGCTTCAGTTTGTAAATCTGGTTTCTTAGATCAATTATGTGACTGTGATTTCTCCCAGATTAGCCAATTAACCAGCTGTTAATTCAGTAAAATATGAGACTCATGCATGATATAACACAGGGGTGCCCAAACTACGGCCCAGGGTCTGGATCCAGCCCCCAACACCAATTCATCTGGCCCACGCCACCCTCGTTGCTCCCAGGGAGCGACAAGGGTAGCGTGGGCCAGATGAATTAGCATTGGGTGCAGATCCGGCCCCGGGCCATAATTCGGGCACTCCTGAACCATGTGACCGGCCCACAGCCTGAAAAGTTTGGGCACCCCTGATATAACACATGCTTGTGACACTTAGCCTTTCTTCAACATCTGTCTTTCAGATCACCATGGAAACAGCAGAAACGAGGAAACAATGAATAAATGACAATCTTAATGAATCTATGTTTCTGTTTGGTGTTCAAAGAGTCATGCTTGAAGTACAGCTTACAAAGAACATTGTGTTGCAAAATAAGGTCATGACAATTTGTTCTACTTCATTTAAAAATATTTTTAACACTTTGATTAGACTATCATATGTGCACATGGATCTTACTGGCACTAATTTCTCCTTTCAAAGGATGACATTCATTCAGCACTTGAAAAAGTTATTTTTTCATTGCAATTCATTCAGACTTCTAACCAGTGTCATGCAGACTAAGGGAATCTGAGAGTTGCAGGGGGGAAATAACTTTTCCTACCTCTGTCTGTCTGTCTGTGTCTGTCTGTACACACACACACACACACACACACATACACACACTTTAGAATTTTAGGGAAACATATTTAGCACAGGAGTTGAAAAGTCCTTTGCATGTTTGGTTATTAGGAGCCCCCAAACTGAAGGGAAGTCCCCTTCTAGGAAAATCATTGATTTAACTCTTAAATGTATAGGCAGTAGAAATACTGTCTAGTTTAAACTAATAGAAGGCAACTATTAGGCAGCAGACTTCACTAAATACAATGGATCATTCCTCAGAGTAAACATACATGATAGCTGTCATACATTCATGTGGGAAAACACAATTCAGTAGTCCTTACTTCTGAGTACACATAGTAAGTTCCACTCATGCTAATCAATCACGTTTTCTGCTCACAATCCTATTTTCACTACTTGTGGTTTATATAGCAATCAAGGTTGCTAAGTGTAATATTGTTCTTGCTAATTATCCAGCTGTTATTTTGATAGCATAGTAGTCTGAAAAAGCAAACTCCCACCCCATGTATGTACACAGAATACTTTCACATTTAGGATGCTTAAAGTCCAGTTTTGAGTTTCCTAGGCAAATTTGTTTCTAGGCATTATCAAATTTTCCAACCACAATTATATTAGTATCTACTGCTATTAAAATCATTAAACCTTCATCACTTGACTATAGTGAAATAAAAAAAAATCCTATATCACTGCATCTTTCTCTAGAACCTTCTATTTGATTCAAATCCTATTCTGGAGCTCTTTCTGTTGTTACTGGCTTGGTACCTTTCAGAAGGAAATTTCAAAGTATGAAACTTAAGAGGAAGCAAGACTCAGAAGGAAATAGTAAAGGTGGGAGTTTTTAATTTTCTGGAATGCAAATGTCATAACTCTCCATTCTGGGAGTTGTATCTAACTTGTAGACATCTTACAAACACCTCAGTGTGATACACTTAGGCAAAGGGCCCAAATTAGAGGCATGCCTAGATTATGTTCCACCTAAGGGCTCAAGTGGTTAAGACACTGACTGAAAGGTTGGAGTTTGATTCCTGGGTACTTCATGATGGAGTGAGTTCCCGTCTCTGTCCCAGCTCCTCCCAACCTAGCAGTTTGAAAGCAAGAAATTGCAAGTAGATAAACAAATAGGGATCACTTTGGTGGGAAGGTAAACGGCATTCCGTGCACTCCAGTGTTGAGGCATGCTTTCCACATGTCTACTGAAACATCTGCAGAGGCAACGGTGCTGGCTCTTTGGATATAAACAGAGATGAGCACTGAACCCTAGAGTAGGATATGATTGGCTTTCAAGCAAAGACGACCTTTACCTATGAATCCTTTTCAGAAAACAAGCTTCCAGCTACCAGCAGGTCAGGAACAGGAAGTTTATCTGAGCTATGCCTCAAAACCTAATTTAGGCTTTTCTTCCATGTGCCTAACATTGAGGTATTTGCCAGATACCTGCAGGTAGGAAGAATTCCCAGAATAGAGAGAATTTTCAAATATAGACTGAATAGTACAAAACAAAAGAGAATGTGCAAGAGGCATGCCTTACATTATGTACAGGGTATCCCTCTTAAGTTCCTACCCGTCCTTGTGTATTATAATTTTTTCTTTTTTTCAGAGAAATATGGCCAATTTAAGGGCGTATTGTGACAAGTACGTGGGTACATGAACGCAAGAATACTGTGACACCCTGGATACAATAAGTGGCAAATTTAGAGAAAGGTTCAATAGGGACTTACAGGCTACCCTGTACATTGGGACGGGGATATTTTAACCCCTGAACACATCTTGCTAGTAACTGGCAAAAATGCAACATGGGTTAGGCCTTCTGGGCATCTGATCATGAGTAGATCCACCTCCCCGCCCTCTTTCATCCACCAGATTACACCAGGAATTTACTCCGATGTCAATGTGTTACTCAGAAGGCTTCAACTTCCCTCTGTGCTAAATACCATGAGGACCTGCAAACAGTTTTCCCCCTGTTAGTCAGCTGCTTATAGGATGGGGGTGGGGTACACAGAAAGAGCCTCCCCAAAGATTGTGGTGTTTTTGCCTGGTAACAGCAACCTTGTTCTGCTGGCAAATCTTTCTCACACTTGGTCAGGCGAAAGGAACTACAGAATGAACTCACCAAAAGGTGCCTTCATTTTTGTAGTTTCACCTCTGGTTGAGGCACAGGAGAAGAAGGGTGATGGTGGTGAAAATGTGGGGTTTGAAATGAGAAGGAGAGCAACCCAGGGTCATTCTCCCCATTTCAGTTACAGACCTCCTCCAGCTGAATGACATGGGAAAAGCAAGTCATTACCTCAGCTCTTCAAGGAAGAGGTTGGGAACATGCGTGTTGCAGATGTTGCTGTAATATGACCCCGTGAGAAAGTCTGCATCGGAGGAGCAATGCCAGTGATGGGCCAAAGGGCTGCATGCAAACTCTACATTTATTATGTACATTATAATATTAAAACAGGCTAACTTACAGCATTCTACATTTTCCCTCCCAAGTCAGAGAGAAACAAAACAGCAGGCTGACAACTAGTAAAAAGAGTGTCGTGGCAGAAGAAATGCTGAGCAATTTACAAAAAAGTCAGCAATTCTAAATACACATACAGTACTGGGGAGAAAATCCATTCCATAAAATGTAACGTGCTTCTAAGTACCAGTAACTAATTAACATAATACAGCACTGAAATATATCATTTTGCAATAATCACACTTGGATTATGGATGATTCATGGCGTTTACTCATTTCATTTCTTTCAAAATACACTAATTTCAAGCCCTGGAAAAGGGAGCATTTTATGTGGGTTCTGACTATAGTCAGGCAATTACAGCTAATAGCTCAGGACGGGGTTCCCAACCTAAGGCCAGCAGTGCCATTTCATATGACACCCCCCCAGGCATTCAAGAAACAAAATGGCCACCCCGTTGAAGCTGGTGGGACAAAATCGCCACCCCCATAGTGCAGCCAGTGCAAAATGGCCGTCCAGCCCTCGAAGCTGACTGAGAGAGTGTGACTCGGGCCTCGGCTTGAAAAGGTTGGGAACCTCCAGCTTAGGAACTGAAAAAGCAATGTTGCCTTTAGAGTTGTTTCTTCACTAAAGATGGGATTTCTATTCATATCACTTCTTACCTTGCTCTTAAATCTCTTGGATTTTCAGAGCAGCTTATAAAAGATGTAAAGTAAAATATCAATGAACGTCCCAAACATTATGCGACAGCAAAGTAAGTGAAACCAGCAAGAGTCATTACAATGTATTTTAAAAGTCTGGGGAAAAAAGAAGAGTACAGTAATACCTCGGATAATGTTTACCTCGGATAACGCTAAAATCGCGTAACGTTAAGTAATCTGGGGAGGAGAATTGGATCGAATAACGTTAAGATCCTATGGAATGTATCGGATAACAACCGCTAAAGCCTGTGCGGTTACAATGTATCTCTATGGAGCTTTAACATTATCCGATACATCCCATAGGATTTTAACATGCATCGGATAACACTAAAAATTGGATAACACCAAGACTTGTGGAACCAAGTCTTAGCGTTATCCGAGGTATTACTGTATTTTGCAAGAGATAACAGTGGTTCTAAAGATGGGGCGAAAACTTACCTCCCCTGCCTCACTTGGCTGAAGTGTCATGGACACCATTAAGGCAAAATCAATCCACACTACAGGGATGCTTTTGCACAAGTCTAGTTCATTGCAACTGCTAATACACATCACTGGCTGGCGAGCAAAGAGTTTCAGTGGATGGACAACATTAAAATAAAGAGTAAGACAAGAGGCATAATGGAGAGCACAGAAAAGTTATTCTCATCAAAACTACCCACTATCTTTTCTACATCCATGCAGCTGCGGGTGTAAAAGCACACTATGTAACTAAGAAGAGCCATGAGCAACCTGTCGGGGTAAACAGAAAGAACCTCCTCGAAGATTGTGGCATTTTTGAACCACAGTCAGGCGTACCCTGGTAACAGCCACCTTGTTGTGCCAGCTAACCTTTCTCACACTAGGTCAGACGAAAGGAACTGCAGAATGAACTCCCCAAAAGGTGCATTCAATTTGGCAATTTCAGAAGAAGAAGCAACCTGTCTAAGTTGATTTTTTTGTATTCTTCAGCTGGTGTCAATGACACCTACAAGAATAACGATGCACAGTAAAACCTCACATAAAGAGCGCCTCGCTTAGAGACTAACTCGCTTAAAGAGCACAATTTTCTCTGAATGTTCGCCTCACTTCACAACAAAAAACAACAAAAAACTCGCTTAACAACTAAATTGGGGTTCACAATCCCCCCTCCAGAAATCACAATTGGTCACTTACAATGGTGTTTCACTTAAAGAGCAAACTCGCTTAAAGAGCAATCCCGTGGAACGCATTATGCTCTTTAAGAGAGGTACCACTACAAAGAAAGCACACTTTACAAAGCTCAAGATCTTTTTTCTAAGCATAGTTTAGAAAATCCATGTGAAATTTTGCTGTGGCAATAACTCAGGGATAAGATAAGCAGTTTGTACCTCAGCCAATTTCCTCTCCAGTTTTAGTTCATATTATGCATACAGGAGACAACAGCCTTTGGTTAACCCTTCCTTGCAAGGCTGTGTCAGAGCAGAATTTGTGCTCTGGTTTTAGCCTCATCCAAAATGGGAGATTTCAATCAGTGGGAGACCCTTCTTTCTCATACGCCAAAGGGATTGGAATGTGTAAACATACTGGCCTCATGCGTTGGAAGAGATGGAGCCTAATGTGTGATGGACATGTCATGCTGTAAGATCATTGGCTGGAATCCTTTAGGGGAATAGCAAGGAGGTGGACCCTGAGGGAGGAGGTAAAACCCAGAAGGTGGGGACCAGGAGACTCACTCTCTTGGAAGGGATGCTTGGAGCTAAGGGGGAACTACAATCAAGTACAGTAGTTGCTTAAACTAGAGGGGGGGCGGCGGCGTTGGGCTTTCCCCAAGAAGCAGCTTTATTTTGATATGCATTCTGAACTTTTGCTGGACTTTATTCTGTAATTTACTTTAATTTCAATATACTTTTAAAATATCTGAAGATGACTGTAGTGTTTACTTGGCTCTACGCTAACTAATCTACACTAATCCCATGAGCTACCTTGTTCACCACCTAGACCCAGGTCAGGAGTGAGAACGCAAGCTTTAGGAAAAGTCTGGACTATTTAGCCAGAAGAGCAGGCAGTATCAGGAGGGATCCCATTGCGAGGAGGCCAAAGTACTACTTGTGAGTAAGAGGATCCTGACAGGTTGCACTTAATATGGCTTCACAGAAAACTTGTCATCTCAGAGTAAAAGGTTAGATTCAATGATAGTTTTCTTAATGCTTTTTTAATTTGATACATTTGGTACTAATGGATAAATATTTTCTAATATGATCAACTGATAAAAAACATATGAGTGTTTCACTTACAGATTTAAGGCTTGGATTACAGGGCCAAACTTTGAATAGCAATAGGAGCTCCCCCCCCCCCCCCAATATTGACATGTGATGCCACAGTTCTGAGCCTTCAGAGAGCACATACCCATTTATTGCTGAACACTGTGTGATTTTTAGTTGAGTGTAAAACAATCCCTTTCATTACAACCCAATAACAGTGAAATGCATAATAAAAACTCCTGGTTTGTACAGAACTCTTCCAAGATTCAAAAAAGAAGAAAAATAGAATAGGTATGATCTAAGCACTGATATGATCTCAGTTCTAATGTTAAGTGCAGACCACAATCTCAATGATCAAACTGCTGCTTAATATAAATACTTAGATTATTATATTTTTAAATATCAGTTCCTGAGACAAAAGAGCAATGGTTCATTTTACTGAAAGTTTGATCTAAAGTGCTAGTTGTGTCATTAGCAACAGACCTATTTGCACTTGTCCTTTACTCTTCTCTGGAAGCTGATTGAGTGCTTTCTCACCTGGGAATCTCATCTCCTGTTTCATTTTGGTCTGTATCATAATTTGTTTTCCATGGTAAAAAAAAGCTCAGCAGAGGTTTACCATTACCTTCTGTACAGTACTAACAAAAGCTAGTTGACTGTCACCACCATTGCCTCCTGTCCCAGGGTCACCTTCAGCTACTACTGCATCTCATTAGTAGAATAACATTAAAGTAGGATATGGCTGAGGAACTCAACCTCCCCTACGTCACTTGGAGGACCATGACCAGGCTGAGGGTAAGAGTGCCTAAATGCAAGACCAACATGCACAAGTGGGAGCTGCTGGCAGACAAGAACACACTGTGTGAATGTGAAGAGCTATAGAATTTGGCTCATTTACTGGTCTGCCAATTACTACCAGAAACATATACCAATGAGGATTTAATTTTGGCCAATGAGAAAGCCAGGAAAGTAGCTTCGTTTTGGCAGTTTGGAGGAGAAGCAGCAGCAGCTGACTAGAAGCAGATGGATGTATTCTAGTCTGCACTAAGGCTTCTGTGTCCCTAGCTAGTGGAATTCAGCACTGTGATTTACACCATTATACATATACAGTAATACCTCGGATAACGCTAAGACTTGGTTCCACAAGACTTAGTGTTATCCGATTTTTAGTGTTATCCGATCCATGTTAAAATCCTATGGGATGGATCGGATAACGTTAAAGCTCTATAGATACATTGTAACCGCACAGGCTTTAGCGGTTGTTATCCGATCCATCCCATAGGACCTTAACGTTATTCAATCCAATTCTCCTCCCCAGATTACTTAACATTATGCGATTTTAGCGTTATCCGAGGTAAACATTATCTAGGGTATTACTGTACAGTAATACCTCGGATAACGTTTGCATCAGATAACGCTAAAACTGCATAACGTTAAGCAATCTGGGGTGGAAATTGCATCGCATAATGTTAAAATCCTATGGGATGCATCGGATAATGTTCGCTAAAGCCTGTGCCAGTTACAATGTATCTCTATGGGGTTTTAACGTTATCCGATGCTTGCATCGGATAACATTAAAAATCAGATAACACTAAGGTTTGTGGAACTAAGTTTTAGCGTTATTTGAGGTTTTACTGTACTGGCATACATAAGCAACAGCATTCTAACCACAGATAATCTGTCCACCATGTGTATGCTTCTAAACATAAAATTATTTTATACCTACCTCTTATAGATCACTTTCCTATCAGACGTTTTGGTTTTATTTCAAATGACAAGAGTCGATAATGGTTAAATGATAGTTTATTTTCACATTCAGACAACTGTACACTTTTCTATAAATAGATGCAGTACTGAAATATGTACATCTCTCTGCCCCGTCCCCTTCATAGTGCAGTCCATTCAACAGCTACACAGACCAAACTATGTGGAATAAGCCCAATTATTTCTAAAGGCATGTTGCCAAAAATATTTCTCAATACGTTTGCTAATCCAACTTGACTGAGAATAGTCTGTTAGATGCTTTAGAGCAGGGGTGCCCAAACTACAACCCATGGGCCGGATCTAGCTCCCGACGCCAATTCATCTGGCCCATGCAGGCCTTGTTGGTCCTGGCAGCAGAAGTAAAATGCTATGGGCACATTTTAATTCTACTTCTGGAAGTGACGAGGGCGACGTGGGCTGGATGAATTGGCATCGGGGCCCGGATCCAGCAGCCTAAAATTTACCTCTTCCTGTTGCAAAACAAATTGTCAGGCATGTTTTACTTCTTCTTCCGGTGGGAGGAACCACATGAGTGGCCCGCTGAACCACGTGACCGGCCCAAAAAGTTTGGGCACCCCTGCTTTAGAGTTTTACTAGATAGTGCACAGCCTCTCCTTCAAGCATTCAGGTGCATTTTATATTAGGGTCCAGTATAGTCTATGGAAAATAAGATATCTCATAACACTCATTTCTCAGCCAACTTAAAAATAAAGAGTCAAATGGATACTGTACCTGGCAGGGAGGCTTCATTGCACAGTTGCACGGTTTTGCAAAATTCCTTGATATACATGTACAGTTTGACAGAGGCAGTGACTAAAAGAGGCCCAGAACAAGGATATGCAGTGCTATTGACAAACCTTTGCATCCTCACAGCCATTTTCATAACCTCACGTGTTTATGAAAATGCATAACAGAATTAGACTGCACTGTGGATATTATGCTTTATATTCAACCAATAGCGCTGTCTTGGTTATGGTGGCCTTGCTTGTGTTTGCTTTTTGTCATTTTATTCTATACATTCACCATGAAGAATTGTTTCTACCACTATGAACATGTACTACTGAACTGAACAACTGGAATGTTAACAAAATAGTAGTCTCTTGTTTAAAAGATTATGTATAGTACGTGCATGTCAGTCTTGAAAGGGTCGTCTAATCCCTCTTGCATCACGATTTCAGCCATTCTTCAGAAGACACAGGAACTCACTATAGCTTTGCTTCGACTCTCAGAAGAACCAAGTTTTTCTGAAGAATGGTCTGGAGAACCTCAAGGATAAAATTGGTCACGTGGAAGGAATTTCATGTGCACCAGTACACTTATGGGAAGTATGAAAGCTAAAAATGGAAAAACTGAGGATCTCAACAGCAGCAATATGTGAACCAGGCAAGACGGAGAAGATGTCATTGTGCTCGTAACCAAAAATCTCAAAACAAGAGTCTAGAGCTTAAGAAAGTAACAATGGTATAATTGCAAACAAAAGGGGTCAAAATTCATGTCAGTTCATTTTCTAGAAAACAAATCCTGAAGGACTGATGAGAGCTGGCCATAGGTTTCAGAAGGGACACTTATATTCTGAAATGCTGTGGAAGAACAGCTTTAGCACAGGACTGAATAGTTACATCTGATTCTTATGAAGGGGGCTTGCAGGGTTATACAAACAAACAAGTTTGTATTAGGAATGGCTACATGAGCTCCTGCAATAGCAACAGAATGGGAGTGTCACATGCCAATACATTTTCCTGATAGGGTTGTGGATCAGCTGGAGACCGGACGAGGTGGTTTGTTTTTGCTTTCTGCTTCTTTCCCACGAACAGCAGCCATATAAGAGAAGAGACACAACACGGAGTAGCAGATCTCATGAGCCTAGAAGATAACAGAAAAGGTAATAATGAGACCCTAAATGATTCAATGCCTCAAACTACATGAGCATAAATTAGATGTAGGGTACACCTTAAAGAGCCTTTCTTTCTAGATCAACACGAGAATACTTGAACGGCTGGGAGATAGTGTCTTGGTATGGGTGACTCAGCACATAATGTTAATGAACATATGCCATTTCAAGCTTCAATTAGTTCAGATGAAGACAGTTCTAACATTTTTACACCACAGCAGAAACCAAGATGTGCATTTATATTCATGTAATCCAAACATACCTTTACTCTCATTCTGAAATACATATTTTGCCTGACAGCAGCAGACATTGGTTACGAAGGGAGTTGATTAGTTTTTGGTAGAGGGACTTTTTAATTTGGAAGACATTTGCTGGAGCCCTTGAAGAAATCTCCCTTGTGAAGGTCTGCAGAGGAAATGAATAAACCCGTCCTCTGCAGGCTTCAGGTAAGACCAGTCTGAGTAGAAACCTCAACTCCCCGATGAGAGAATTGCATCAGACTGTGGTCAGGAGGCATTCTCAGACATCAGACTACCCTCCAGCTACTAAGGAGAAAAAGAAGAATCAAGCCATAAATAAATGTTTCCTTTAGCTTTACTCAACCCGGTGCCCACTTGGTATTTTGACTAGAACTCCCATCGTTAAACTAATTAACCTATAGC
The DNA here is from genome assembly GCA_030440675.1 of Furcifer pardalis. Taxonomy (NCBI): domain Eukaryota; kingdom Metazoa; phylum Chordata; class Lepidosauria; order Squamata; family Chamaeleonidae; genus Furcifer; species Furcifer pardalis. The sequence goes on from CP126894.1 coordinate 60,734,959, forward strand.
AAAGCTAATTTTAGTCAGATGGGTTCAAAACATCTGCAGATGATCAGATTGGAGGACTTTGGTTTCAATAAATAACCACAGTTTCCAAAGCATGGGGGGAAAGAAAAGCTGGAGTTAAACCAGAATAGGCAAAAGTAGGGTTTCCACTACAGCTGAAGGACTTCTCATGCCACATCTTTTTCTATCACACTAGTCTTTGACTTAAACAGGTGAGTTTACAAACTAAATGCCAATTAGGCCAGGTAAAGGTCACTCTTGCTCGAAAGCCAGTCAATTCAGACTGTAGGGTTCAGTGCTCATCTCCGTTTATAGCCAAAGAGCCAGCGCTGTCTGCGTTTGCAGACATTTCCGTGGACATTTGGCAAGCATGACTAAGCACTGGAGTGCATGGAACACTGTTTACCTTCCCACTAAAGTGGTGCCTATTTATCTACTTGCAATTTCTTGCTTTCAAACTGCTAGGTTGGCAGGAGCTGGGACAGAGATGGAAGCTCACTCCATCATGCTGCAATTGGGTCTCGAATTGCTGACCTGCCAACCTCCCAGTCATCAAGTTCAGTGTCTTAAGTTACTGCAGTCCCAATTACACAACATCTTTAGTCATTTTATTCTGTCTCTCTATTTGGTCTCCAAAATCTTTTGCACAGTAAAATATCTGGTGCTATTGTGTTGCTCAGGATTAGAAAATCTGGGAATGTAATGTTTTTAAAAAGTTGCTTAAATGTTATCTACAGATTCAGTATTACTATGTAAATTCAGAACAGCATGTAGAAGGTCTTTTTCTTATTAATTTTGGTTGTAAGCCACACACACTTGCTAAAGATTAATCATTGCCACATATCCAATTCTAAATTGACAAGCAATTTGCCTAAATATTTCTTAAAATTGAATAACTTGAAAACTAATAAAATATAGACTTCAATATATAGAGTCACCTTGGCAAGGGGGCGGCTAAACAAATTGAAATAAATAAATAAATAAATATCATGTTTAGCAATTCTATATCATTCAAACTTCAGTTTTCCACTTTTCAGCAGCGTAGAACAGTAATTATTTTTATGTTTACACTGATACCAATCCTATGTCACTGTACCAACTTTAGGAAGTTAGATAAGAAGACAGAGAAAATTAAGTGAAATATTTTTTAATGTAAGGGCAGGGGAGAGATTCAATTTTTATTAGCTTAAATATTTTTTTTGCTTAAAACACATTTCTATTTCTGATAATGGAGTTGAAAGTGCTTTTATACTTTTGGTAGGCTTGATAAGAAAACCTTTGACAAAACCCAAAACACATAATAAACAACTTACCATTGGTGTCTTGTACTTGTGGATCACCACTTCTTTAGTTTCAGGAACTAAAACCGGACGGGCAAGAGACAAAACAAAGAGTTCAAAAAACGAGAGGAAAAAATATAAAAGGAACAGTACAATGTTCCCAAAGATGAGAGTAAAGGAAATGTACAAACAGCTGCAGCAGAAAAGGAATATTACTAATCTTCTCCCCCCCCCCCCTCCAGTTACACTATGATGGCTTATAAAGTTCATCATAATATAAATAATTAAAAGCAAATCAGTAGTTAGGAAATGACTAATCATTTGGGCTCTCTTAGACTCCCCTCTGGCTTCCTGGTGTTGCTAATTCATGTTTTATATAAAATTTTAACAAAAATTATGTCCCAACATCTGTCATAAGAACTTAAATACAATTCAATTATCTTCCTACCTGGTATTTCCTATCAGGCTTCATTTCAGATTTTTCTACATATAACAATGATAGCTTCCCAATACAGACAAATATATTATCCATCTCTAAACTTGTAAAATTTTACTTAAATGCATAAGGAAAAACTAGCAAAATGTTTTTACTAATGAAACATCAAATTTTAACTTTAGAATTAAACTTTGAAGAAAGCAGACATAATAGCTAATTACTGTTGCAGTTCTTTTAATTTTCAAAGTTCTCATATCAAACACTTGTGCATTAGAACAATTTCTAACTTGCGGGAATGAACAGCATCAGTATTCTAAAGCCAAATTGTTAAGGCACAACTCAGAATCCTTTCCTTCTGAAGCAACTGTAACACATTATGGATTTTATACATTATCACAAAACATCTAAAAGACAGAACCACATAAATTTTTAGCAAGGAAACCATGTATCAATCATATAGGAACGATAGGGTAGACAGCAAGAGTTAAGAATCTAATTAACCATATTATAGCCTAGTAGGAGAAAAAAAATTAATAGGCCATCTGTGAATAAATGAATTCAGTATGAATGTTTATGGGGAACAACATAAAAAAGAGAGCTCTTTCAAGATGTAAGAGAACAAAGATGACTGGGGAAGGGTTAATAAGCACAGTAAAAATTAAGCAATACACAGTAACTCATGATGACAGATCCCCTAAAATAAAGATATCTAGCAGTAAAGCAAACCCAGATTATTGTAGCATCAATAACTATGAAAGATCCATGGAAACTCCATTTGTTTAAACCAGCAGCTCTCAACATGGGAAAACGCGCACAAGGGGACTTCAATTCCCAGAAGCCTAAATCAGTACATTGGCTGATCAGTGCTTTAGGGAATTGATTTAGGCTTCTGGAAATTCAAACCCAAAAACCAAAGGTTGGGAAACACCTGTTTAAGCCATGTACATGCCTCAAAGATACTAATCCATGTCACAAGGAGGTTGAATAAGAGAAAGTATGAGGTCTGTCTATAACAGGGGTGCCCAAACTACGGCCCAAGGGGCCAGATCTATCCCCGACGCCAATTCATCTGACCCGTACTGCATGAATTGGTGTCAGGGGCCAGAGTCAGCCCACAGGCCATAGTTTGGGCACCCCTGGTTTAAGCAGAGAAAATGGCAGCCTAAAATCTATCTTATCCTGTTCCAAAACATATCTGTTGCAAAACAGATTGCAAGGCATATTTTACTTCCGCGTCTGGTGGGAGGAACCACGTGACCAGTCCACTGAACCACATAACTGTCCCACAGTCTGAAAAGTTTGGGTACCCCGGTCTATAAGCTACTCGGTGGCATTCCATTCATCTAATATCAGCTCTATATCACCTCCATACACACAATAATTTTAAATAAGGATGCTCAAACATACATAATAGCATTATTCCAAAAGAAAAAAAGAAAAGTAGAAGGAACCAGAATCAAAAGTGAAGGGCAGGATTAATCAAGAGCTGCAAAACCCCTTAATTTTTAAATGCTGCTCTAAGGAGGGAACCATCATACTCACTAAATCTCCCCAATTTCAGGACTATCCTATCTCCTTATTAGCAGAGGAAATACCTTTGAGAAGCAACTTTGGAAGAGAATTGTGAGCTTTCATAAATAAATAAAATAAGAATGCACTATTGCTGCCAAATGTGTGGTTTTTTAAAGTCTCAAGCCAAAAGATGTCCCTTATCCCACCAATAATAATGTCTGATTACTGAAGCTGATAAAAACAAAGGGATTAAAGGGAACAGGTACACAAGTGCACTTCTGCAGCTTCTTGCCCTGTGAATGAATGAGAATATAAAATACTAAGAAAGCACTGGGATCATGGGCATCACTTTACCTGCTGGAGAATGAAGGTTTTCATAGCAGCGACAGTGAAAGGGCCACAAAATATAAAGCATAGATACATAGCAGTAACTCAGATTTCAGAACAAAGGACCTGAGGCTTCTTTCTTTCCTCTAAGTAACTCCTCCAGACATACGAGTTAAGACTCCATTCCCAACATCCGTGTTGTTTCAGAAAAATAAATTTGAATTTTTCATGAGGGAAAACAAGTACAAACAAACTCGCAAAATGATCTGGCAAGGTAGATGCAATCATACTATACTGTAACCTCGTTAGTCGCATTCTTTTGCATACCTATGCAAACCTAATGTTCTTCCTGATAGAAAAATGATTTAGCAACTGTGACCATTCTTGTATTACCATTTTCATATTTCATACCCAGTTAATGTCTAGTCTTAATATTGCCTAGGACAAAAATACATACATGGAGCTTCCCTGCCTTCTATGTAATTAAGGCATATCAGAAAGTAAAAACAAAACCACTGCAGCACTTTAAAGACTAACTGCTATATTTTTAATGTGAGCTTTTGTGGAGCAAGTCCACTTCATCAAATGTCTGCAGTGTTTTTTGTTTTTGTTTCTGTTTTTACTTTCTGGTATGCCTGAAACACAGACTAACACGGCTACTATTCAAAAAAAATTCAACTATATAATTAAGAATCTCATCTATATTGACATCATCTCCTTTTGTTGTAATTACTGCTGTTCTCTGTACATAGTAAAGATAAAGGTCACCCTTGCTCGAAAGCCAGACATATCCAACTCTAAGGTTCAGTGTTCGCCTCTGTTTATAGCCAAAGAGTCAGCGCTGACTGTCAGAAACTATTTCACATGTTCCAGAAGGAAGTCACAGAACTGCATGGTAAGCTAAAATTGCTTCTCAGACTTGAGAATTCCTCTAACAATAAAATTAGTGGTTTGAACTTATCAGCTGTTTGATTGGCATAACAAAGTTTTGAATATAGCTACTAATACTAAGTGACACGTGATACAGTAATACCTCAGATAACGCTAACACATGGTTCAACAAGTCTTGGTGTTATCCGATTTTGAGTGTTATCCAATCCATGTTAAAATCCTATGGGATGGATCGGATAACGTTAAAGCTCTATAGAGATACATTGTAACCGCACAGGCTTTAGCGGTGGTTATCCGATCCATCCCATAGGACCTTAACGTTATTCGATCCAATTCTCCTCCCCAGATTACTAAACGTTATGCGATTTTAGCGTTATCGGAGGTAAACGTCATCTGAGGTATTACTGTATTAAAAATAAGGAAGAGATTGTTGTAAGAGATTATTTTCAATGATATTTGGAGAGATTTTATAATATACGTACAGTAATACCTCGGATAACGCTAAGACTTGGTTACACAAGTCTTGGTGTTATCCGATCCATGTTAAAAATCCTATGGGATGGATCGGATAACGTTAAAGCTCCATAGAGATACATTGTAACCGCACAGGCTTTAGCGGTTGTTATCCGATCCATCCCATAGGACCTTAACATTATTTGATCCAATTCTCCTCCCCAGATTACTTAACGTTATGCGATTTTAGCATTATCTGAGGTAAACGTTATCCAAGGTATTACTGTATTAAGTAAAGAGAAAGGTCATCTCCCTGCATAAGGAACACTGCAATTTTGAAAGGTACAGGTATATATACAGTATAGGGTTCCCAAACAAGGAGGTAGGAGGGATTTTCTCTCTATTGATCCTGGTAAAGGGAAGCATTATTCATTTATATTATGATTTTATTTGAGTATAGTTAAGTTGTTTAGTTATATATTCATTTGACTATTTCATATTTAGCATTTAACTGGAGTCCTAAAACATTATGATGAATATGGCAACATAATCCAAGTGAATTGCATTTTTAAATTACATTAACTATATTTTGCTCTCTTTGATGGGAGTCTTTACTGGTTACCACTAATGTCATTAAATCTGATGCTTTACTACTGCCTAAAGGGCATAAGTTGTTCCCCAAGCGCATAAGGGTATGTGATCAGGACTTTCAAACTACTGTACTGTACTTGTTTATAATATAGCCGAGGGAACTGCAGTTAGATGACTCACACCAGCCAATCTATCACAAATCTTATGAGGCAAGTCTTGTCCTTTGTAAAGATAGCATTTCATAAAGAGATTATTTCAAAGAATTAAATGTTTATTTCAACATATGGTCTTTCTCAAATTGATGCAAGAACAACTTCTACCCTCTTTGTTTATTTATTTATATCTGTGATGCTGATTACTGAAATCTGATAAAACAATATGAGAGGATTTTATTTTGAATAAAATCCTGTTGTGAAAATTTGTAAAAGGTATAACTTTTGGAAGTGAACTGCCTCAAGTTTAAAAAATCACAGTAGACCAAGGGTGGCCAACCTATGGCCCACGGGCCAGACTCAGCTCGCAGCATCATTTCATATGACCCACTGCTGCCCTCGCTGCTACCAGAAGCAGATGTTTATGAAAGCTGTAAAATGTGCCTGTGCTTGAGCAAACATGCCCACACCTGCCGTAAAACGCTACTGTAAATGCACCCGCAGCTGTCGTAAACACGTTTACAACAGTCATGGATGCGGCTTATGGCAACATTTACAGTGGGAGGAACCACGTGACCGGTCTGCTCAGCTGTCCAGGGGTGCGGCCCAGCCCATGGCATGAAAAGGTTGGGAACCCCTGCTGTAGAAATTATCTATTGCATATTGAGCTGCGGAGGTCGATGTGCAACAAATAACATTTACTGAGATTTCTTAATGTGAGGCAATCCACCTTGAAACATTATTCCTTTCTGAGTAGCAATGCAACAGGATGTCAGCCATTACATAATTTAATTTTAATCCCTGGGGCTCTCAGGTAGGGCCTACCTGAGAGCCCCAGGCCTGAGGAAGGAGGAATAGCTGGAGAGGGCCAGTGGCTGATTCAGGAGATGATGGTCCCTTGGCCACAGTTGTCAATGTAGGTGTTGGTCTTTTACGTTTTATTGCACTGTTACATTTTATTGTGTTGTTATATTTTATTGCATTATATTTTATTGCACTGTTACATTTTATTGTGTTGTTATATTTTATTGCATTATATTTTATTGCATTGTTACATTTTATTGTATCATTATATTTTATTGTACTGTAATGTTTGCGTATGCTGAGTGGGTGGCATACAAACCAATCAACCAATCAATCATATTAGAGCAACCCCAACATGCAATAGGTTGTTAATGTAAATAGTATCTCTAACTAGCCAATGAGAATTCTTCTATCACCTGAGATGGTGTTAAACTGCTTGTTATTCGGATCTCTTATTCTCCTCAGTTCTGCTATTCTGCTCTCTTTCTCTTCTCTCACTACTATTGTTGCTGTTTGCCTTCCAAGCAAAGTCTATATATTTAAGACAACCGTTTGTTTACCTCATGGTAAACCTGAGGCTCCCCCCCATCCTGTGATTAATTTTTAATGTTAAGGTTATGCCATTTTTATATTTGTTTTTGGATAATAATGGCACAGCGATGGGCAATACTGCTATGTTCTTAAGGGTTTTTAATTGTTTTATATTGGTTTTAACTTGTGTATACCTCCCAGAGTCCATCGGATTAGGGCAGGATAAAAATCTATCTATTAAATTAAAATTAAATTATTGTATAGAAATGTTCACAAAGAAAAGCACCTGTTTATATCTTTGAGATGACTTTTTAAAATAGTAGCCAGGTTAGCCTGTGTTTCAAGCATAGCAGAGATTAAACAAAACAAAAACACTGTAGCACTTTGAAGACTAACTTATATTTAAATCATATCAGAGAATAAGCAAAACAAAAACTTTGTAGGTCTTTGAAGACTAACTGCTACATTTCCATATTATTGTTCATGGATCAAGTTCACTTTGTCAGACATGGGAGTGAGACTTCATGGCATCAATTTATACACATCAGGTACAGAGTGACTGGTTAGCATAAGAAATAAGTATACAAATCAATATGGCTTTTTACAACTAGCAATAGCAGACAGTCTCTGGCTGTTATCTGGATTAGTTGTAGATTTCCCCGGTTCAACTGCAGATAGTAGGAGGATACAGAACAAACACCTGGCATTGAACATCTGCTAATAAGTTTAACCTTTAGCATCTATTGACAATTGTGTGAGTTCATCCTTTGTTCTGTAAGACAACCTATGTTGTGAATGAGAATTATACTAGAAAGTTTCTGTGAAGGTGGTATAATAGAACAATATATGACATACAGTACAACATATATTGCAACATATAACAACCTGTGTATCAAATTTGATAATGCCCCTTGAAACCCTTGACTAAAATTCAAACCTTTGTGGTGGGTGTCCAACAGTCTTGTTAGTTCTCTGTTCCAGAATGGCAACTTTTAAGTCTTGGATAGCGTGTCCAGGTAGATTAAAATGTAACAGTTTTCTAAGTGCTACAATGTTTTTATTTTGTTTTATTTGAAAGGATTTTAAGTAAAGAAACTATTTTGTTATATTTTGTGTGGAGAATTTAATTGCTGGATTAAAATAGAATGTATAAGCCTCGGAGAACTTGCAAACTCAAACTAAATCTATTTGTAAAACTGTCCTGTTTTACTGCTACATATAAAATACTTAACACTAGCAACTACCAGCAAAGTGAAGGTCTAACCCAGGGGTTCACAACGTTATCCTGCCACAGGCCAGGCCCACCCCTGAACCACAGCTGTGGGGGGCCGAGGTGTGGCTGTCCCCAGTGCTTACGTTTTCAGTGACGGCAGCGGGAATTGCACTTTTTTGGGGTCCTCTGCTGCTCGCCACAGTGGTGGGAGGCTTTTTGGAGCATATTCACTCCATTTTGGAGATTTTTCTCTGCTTCTCCGCATTTCAGAGCTAGAACGGGGCAGTTGTAGATTTCCTGGTTCTGTGATAGAATCCCAGGCACTGACATAAGCTCTGCCCAGCACCAGAAGTCACCAACTGCCCCATTCTAGCTGCTAAAATGCAGTGGAGAATCAGAGAAAAATTTCCAAAATGGAGCAAACTTGCTCCGAAAAGCCTCCCACCGCCATAGGGAGCAGCAGAACCCAGAAAAGCTGTGCAAGAACCAAGAAAAACAGTGTGATTCCTGCTGCCATCACAATTGACATTGTCAGAATTCCAGTGGTGGTGGGCAGTCCTAGAGGTGCTGGGGTTCTCATTGTGGGTCATATTAATGATATGCATGGACCGGAGTAGGCCCACAGACCAGGGGTTGCAAATGTATGGTCTAACCCTACAAGTACTAGAGCTGGCTTTTGGGCTGGGGGGTCTAATCCAGCAAGCATCAAAGCTACCTCTGGGGAACTTATCCTGTAAAAACTGGAGCTGCCTATAATCCTGACAATCCATTTTCTCTCTCTCCTTTTCCTAGCACAGAACAACTTTCTATTGGAAAAAGAGTCAGTTACTACACTGTTGTTGTTGTTCAGTCACACAGTTGGTTCTGACCCTTCACGACCACCGCACTCCAGGCACCCCTGGCCTCCACCATCCTCCTCAACCTGCCTAGCTTTGTGCCCGTTGTGTCAACAATGCCATCTAGCCATCTCATTATCTGCCAACACCTTCTTCTTTTGTCCTCAACCTTTCCCAGCATCAAGGCTTTCTCAAGTGAATCCTCTCTTCTCATTTGATGTCCAAAGTACTTTAACTTCAGTTTCAATATTTGACCTTCCAAGGAGCAGTCGGGGTTGATTTCTTTTAAAATTGACCTATTTGTTCTCTTTGCTGTCTAGGGTACTCTCAAAATTTTCATCCAACACCACATCTCAAAGGTGTCTATTCTTCTGCACTCAGCTTTCCATATGGTCCAGCTCTCACAACCATATGTTACTACCAGAAATACCATTACTTTGACTATGCAGACATTTCTATTCACTGTTAACACTGTTGACTTAAGTCTCAGTTCACTGAAAATCAAATACACACACAGGAAGAATAGACATATTAGTCTACTGCAGCACATACAAGACATCTCCAGCATCTCAGTCTAGAAAATTTACTGGGGCATAACCTTGTGCAGTCTCCAATGTATTTTCAAATCAGTAAATCTTGTGATGTGCCAATATCTTGTCATTTTTCATCTAATAAGAACCATTTTTGAAAGAGAAACTCCATAGTTCCCTGACTTATATAGCAGTTTAGAGATTGATGCTATAGTTTACCTCCATCTTTATTATTATCTAAGTCTTACACTCAAACTCAATCAATTTCTCACCAGTATGAGATACACCCTGTGCTGCTTCCCTTAATCTTTAACTTACCTATCCATTCCAAAGGCGTCTCTATCATCTAAAAGATACACTTCTGTCTCATCAAAAGGATTTGAAATGTGAGTTACTGCCATGTGAGTACAGACCTAATATCAAAATAATGTAATTACCAAATTCTTCCAGGACAAAGACTCCTCGCACTGTATTGCACTTTTTAATGTGATTCAGCTCTATGAAAACCTAGAAGAAAATAAAAGGGGAAATCACAATTAGTAACAATAAAGACATTATTTTAAAATAAAATCAAAAAAGCACACTACAGCAGTTATAACTTGGAAAGTTGTAACACACGCTATCGATTCAACTATAGTTTACTATTTAAATCAAAAGAAAGGGAAATAAAAAAATGAATATTGAAAAAAAAATGCCACAGTGCTAGAAATCAACAAACAAAAGGCTAAGAAGCAAAGACAGCAGAAGATGGAGTACCTTCCGCTCCTTGCAGGAGGAGAAAGCATGGAAGAGAAACGAAGGAGTTAGTAACTCTGACATACCCAACATCACTACCCCTTTCAGGCACTCAGCAAAAAGAAAACCCCACACACTTTGAAATGTTACAGAAGGAGAGACAAGATGGCTCCCAAATTTGGCCTAGCATTTGTGGTCTTGTTCCATTAAATGTCTGCCTCTCCATGCATCCTCCTCCGGCACAGAGGGCAGGCAAGAGGTGTCATGCATCCCACCCCAGCTAGCAGTTTGCTGTATTTCCACACCTGAAACTATCATAACTCAAGATGTAGAGCAGGGGTGCCCAAACTTTTTGGGCCTTGGGCCGATCATGTGGTTCCGGGAGCTGGTCACTAAAGCTCGGGGGCTGGGTGCAGCCCCCGACGCCAATTCATCCAGTCTGCGAAACCCTCGTCGCTCCTGGAAGTGGAAGTAAACCGCGCCCATACGGGCGTGTTTTACTTCCGCTTCTAGGAGCGACAAGGGCTTCACAGGCCGGATGAATTGGTGTCAGGGGCTGCACCCGGCCCCCGGGCCTTAGTTTGGGCACCACTGATGTAGAGACTGCAAATTGATATAAAGTCCTAAAACAACCAAAGTTTTTTAAAATTAAACACCTGATTTTTTTTAAGCTCTTTGACTCTCTAGCTTTTAGAACGCAAGAATGTGGAAATAAGCTCGCCATAACGACCCATTCAACACTTGAAGTATCTTCTCACACACCCATTCACAAAGTATAACTACAGTTACTTCAATTAGGGTGAGCACAATATGTGGCCTAAGAGAAAAAGAATGCAGATGTGAAATCACAATACTTTTACTTCAGATTTTGCAAACAAAATTTTCCAAGGCGTTTTTCTCTTAACTATGTTATATAAAAATGATAATTTTAAAATAAGCCATCCTCAAGGAATGGAAAGCCTTGATGCAGGGTGTAGGTGGAGAAATAACTGAGGGAAGGAAAGTAGTAAGTAGAACGACAACAGGTTTTTCTCCTTTAAAAGCCAAATATACATTACCTAACAATCTATGATACCTTGGGAAAAAATTTAAAAGGAAAAAATCTTACAGAGAATGGCTATTAGCAAAACATTTTTACACAGCTATGTAAGCATCTTATGTTTGAATGTATATTCAGAAATACTCTGCCTGTAAAAAAAATACTAAGCAGCAATATATTGGGGGGGGGGGGAGAGATTTCAACACTTTTCTAAAATTGAACAAAACAGGAGATACTGTGTAATTATTCTCCTGCAATCTGATAAATGCTACCTAAGCATTTGTGATATGTGGCTATAGACATATTACTGCAATTATTGGTACATTACTTAAAAATAGGAACCACATTTCCCAAAGTGAAGATATTGTACTGAGTATTTAGAAATGCTGCAATATCCCTGAAATGGGACTCTTCATTGTGGAAAGATGTCTCCAAAATAACCTAGTAACAAATTCACCATTGGTTAGAAAACATAATACTTAACTGGAAAGAACTGTGCAAACAGGAGTGGGCAAAATGCAATGCATATATCAAATGCATTCCTAGCCACTTTGCAGCTCCCACCAAGGAAAAAAAGGTTGGGGGTGGGGGGAGAGTCTGTTTCTGGAAGCCTCTATGGATATTGTCATTTACATAAAACATATCGAAGTCCTCCCCAAAATCCTCAAACCAAAAATCAAAAACAGAAGTAGATATCTGGCCATTTCTGAGTTTAATTCATTTACTCATCAAATTATTTTATATTTTCCAACATTTCATGGTAGCATTCTGGGGAAAGAAATTTAGCCCCTTGGCCCACCAATATTGCCAACTTCTGTTCTGAAATCATTCTTTTATCAGAAAGTGAGCAGGAGATTCTTAATAGGGATGCCATGGACTACAATTCCCAGAATCCTCCAGCCAGCACAGGCACTGTCTGGGTGAGATGGAGATGGGGTTGGATCAAGAAAAAAAGCAATTTCACGAAACTCTGACCAAATCGATGATGCCTGTATCTATTATCTTTTTTCATCTTAATCAAAACCTCTATTCCTCTCCCTATAAGTAAAGGTTGCCCTTGCTTGAAAGTCAGTGGTATCCAACTCTAGGAGGTGGTGCTCATCTCCATTTACAGCCAAAGAGTCAGTGCTGTCTGTGTATGGAGACACTTCTGTAGTCATGTGGCAGGCATGGAACGCTGTTTACCTTCCCACTGAAGTGGCACCTATTTATCTACGTGCAATTTCTTACTTTCAAACTGCTAGGTTGGCAGGAGCTGAGAAAAACAACAGGAGCTCACTCCATTGCACAGCACTCGGGTCTTGAACTGTGGACCTGTTGATTTTCCAGTTGTCAAGCTCAGCATCTTAACCACTAAGCCGCCACAATCCTGTTCCCTATGCACTACCCTTGTTTACTTCACAGGGTTACTTATATTTGGAAGGTATGTATTTCATCACCAGAAGGTGTTTGGGTGTGAAGAGAAAAACTGATCCTGTACCAATGTCTTTACATCATTCATAGCTGTGTGTGTCTGAAGCAAAAAAATTAATCAAAAGGTCCTATATTATGTACATTGCATAACATTCCATTTACTTCCGCCTCAATCCTTGTCCCCTTCGCTTGGCTTGGTATGTCCTAACTGTGCTCCATAGCAGGGCAGATGTTGTAAGAAGGCTTACAACATCCTGCTACGGAGTGTTGTTAGGGACACACCAAGCCAACAGAGGGGACAAGGATTTGAGGTGGTGGTGGCAGCAGAAGTGTCTTTTCCAGGGGCTGCTCTAGCCAAGAATTGCTTTTCCGGCAGATGCAAGGGGCCAAGAGAGATATTTCTGGAAGATACCCATGGCCACTCGCGTCTTTCCCACTCTGGTTGAGCGCAGGCAAGAAGGACAGCCAGGACCCCTCCGTCACCCAGGCCATGTAGCTCCTCCCAGCCAGTAAGCAGGGAAGCAGTGTGTGTGGGAGTGCTGGGGGCTTGGAGTGGCCCCACCAGCAGTGGTGGTGGCAAGGGGAGTGGTGGTCCTGGTGGCAGCAGTGGGGGGTGGGTGGGTGGGGCTCAGGGTGGTCCCACCGGCAGCAGTGGGGGAGGGGCAGCAGCGGGACCACTCCGAGCTCCCATCACTCCCCCTCCCCTCCTGCTGCCACCACCTTTGGTGGTGTGGCAGCAGCAGGACCACAAGTCCAGCCCGCAAACAGTCTGAGGGGGCATGAACTGGCCCCTGGCTTTAAAAGGTTGAGGACCCCTACCTTAGGGCTTCTGGAGTTTCTGTTGGATCAATAGTTACTATATTTATCTATGGTAGTTCATTTTATGTGTTGGTCCTCATCTAACCATGTCCTTCCTCAAGTTCTATTTCACCCTTACGAGTCAACATTTTTCATGGCTGTTTAGACCAATATGTAAGGGCATGTCCAGACTTATCAGTAGGAGCACCCGGAAAAGTATTAACACTTGTTTGAGGGGTAGAACAATATGCTCTTTGGCATGCTCCTCCCATCCAAATGGGAACCAGGGCTTTAAGCAATAGTGATGCAAAGTAAAAAAAGGTGTGTTATTTTTACTCAATATGTATCGTATTGTATTTTGTATTGTATGAAAATGTATTGTGGTTTGATTTTTTTGCATCATATCACTTTCTGATATACTGAAGATACACATTAGGAAATTTAGCAAGAAATCAGCCATTTGACAGCTTCAGGGCTCACTTTTTGCCCATTCTCAGCAACCATGCTGGCTCACTGTGAATGGGATATAAGAAAATGCCACCAAAAGTAGAACACCCTGATGAGTGTTCAAAAAGGAGCACTCAGGTGAGGTAGGAAGTTGGGCACTCTAGTGTCCACTCTAGTGATAGTGAACTTTGGCACTCCAGGTGTTCTTGGACTTTAATTCCCAGAAGCCCAAGTCACCACTCCTGCTGATCAGGGCTTCTGGGAATTGAAGTTACAGAAAACATGGAGTGCCAAGTTTCACCATCACTGGACTATTCTGTAACTAGGAGAAACCCCAGAGAGCTCCAATGAGTGAGCTATATGCCCTGTTTGGCCATACTCTGTATTCCAAACTAGTGCTCTGAGCTGATTCACAGATCCCTGATTCAACCAAAAATGACAACATTTTCCTCTATAAATCTGAGTAATTCCATTTTCATTCTGTAAGGTGAAAAAAATCCATACAACACATTCTGTTATTTAGTAACTATTAGTACAACTTTTAGTAACAAGGCAGGATAAGAGTACAGTAATACCTCATATAACATTAGTATCGAATAACACGAAAATCGCATAACATCAAGGAATCTGGGGGGAAGAATTGCATCAGATAACATTAAGATCCTATGGGATGCTTCAGATAACAACCGCGAAAGCCTGTGTGGTTACAATGTATCTCTATGGATCCCATAGAGGATCAGATAACACTAAAAATCATATAACACGAAGACTTGTGGAACCAGGTTTTAGTGTTATATGAGGTTTTACTGTATATTTCAATGTCAGTATGAGCTGAAGCGAGTTCAGATATAGTTTAGGACAGGGTTTCTCAATCTTGGGCCCCCAGATGTACTTAGACTTCAGTTCCCAGAAGCCCTGATTAATAGGTGTGGTGACTTGGGCTTCTGGGAATTAAAGTTGAAAAACCACTGGGGGCCAAAAGTCGGGAAACCCTGGTTTAGAAGATACAATCAGTCCTAAAACCAAAATGATCTCTAGTCTTTTAGATTCCTAGATTGACTCATCAAATTCATTCATTCAACCACAAGAAAAAACATTTAAAAATTATGTTGACATTTCTCTTTCAAACAGAGGATCTTTCTTTTCAAGAAAAATCTCTTTTGAAGTCCCAAGAAAAGACTCATTCTGACTCTCTTAATTTAGATTTAGTGGTCTGGTTGGATATCCCACTACGGTAATGAGTAGCCCGTACAGCCAGTGGCTCAACGCCAAGGGTTGGGTGGCAGTAAATAACCTGACTCCCTAAAGGAACCAATGGCTATGGGCGGATGAGTACCTTTAGGTGGGCTGAGGAAATGCCACTAGAAACCATCATACTAGGCACAACAGCAAAATGAGCGGAGGAGGAACCACTTCACTATTCTGATTCCCAACGGTCATGGAGGCAGAAAAGGTCATGACAGATGGAGTGACTATGAAGGCACACCTTGTTAATATCCTCAAGGCTGAAGCAGTCCATTGCAATCCTGCTGTTAAATCCTGTATGTCTCATTTCATATGTGCTACAGGAGATGACTCCGAAATCATAGTATGTGTGTCACTTCATGGCAAGTTGGGATCCACTTTAAACAAATTCATGCCAATGGGATTTTTCCTGTTTGTCATTCTTCTTTTGTGAAAATGATTTCCAGGAAAAAATGTATACTTGGATACTAGTAGTTGATGACGAATTTAGATTTATCAATTTTCTCAGATACTCCTTTGTAAAAATTGACTTGATCTTGGTTCAGAGCTCAGACTTAGAATATTATGATGGTTTTTTTCTTTTTACTCTTTCTTTAATCCCCCATATATTATCACCCTAAATCAGTGGTTCCCAACAGGGGGTACACAGCCCACTAGTGGACTCCAATTCCCAGAAACCTAAGTCAGTACATTGGCTGATCAGTGCTTTGGGGAAATGACTTAGGCTTCTGGGAATTGAAGTCCACAAACCAGCATTTGGGAAACACTGCCCTAAATCATAACTACTAGCATTTTTGCTTTCTTCTGTGCACATTGGCTATGTTTCTTTAACAATTTGGTTGAGTGACCATTCGGCTGAGTCAGATTAGTTTCCTGCAGATGGTTTTAGTTGGACCTGGTGTGGGGGAACACTTTTTCTTTAAAATTATTAAACTGATGTTTGTGTATGTAGTTTATAATCCTTTTAGTTTATTACATTTTGTTTTATGTTTATAAAATAAAAGTTTAAAAAATGAAAGCAACCAGCACATGTTAGAATAAGTACAATTTTTTGTTAATTCTTCAAAGGATGGTATTTTTCTAAAATATTCACCTGATTCCTGATTCTCCACTGGGTTTAGTAATCTTATTCTCTCACTGAAAGTCTGTTATTTCTTGCTGATTAACCTTACTGAAGGTGCAAAGACACAGAGACTCTCCAGGGTTAATTTCTCTTAATATGAAGTTTCTGATGGCAGTTAAATTGCTGTCCTTCTTCACACATGATGTTTAATTACCCCAGGCAACTTTGGGAATAAAAATTCACACTACATCTGAAATTGCTATACCCTGTTTCCCCGAAAATTGGACCTCCTCATAGTTTTCCCCACCTCAGAAATATAAGAACCCCCCTGAAAATAAGGCACTCACCTAAATCTTGCCCTGGCAATCCGCTGTATCAGCAATAAATGTGTACTGTATTCTTCGTCATGGAAAAATAAGACATCCCCTGAAAATAAGACCTTGTGCATATTTTGGATTTTTAAAAAATATAAGACATTGTCTTATTTTCGGGGAAACACGGTAGTTCTCTCTGAGGGCCACCGGTTGCCCATCTCTCCTCTTTTATTAACACTGCCCCCTTCCCTGCCTTTAAAAAAAAAATTAAATGCCATAAAACCAGATAATAATTTATGAAACTACAGCACTTGACTTATCTGATATAGCACTAAGTTAAAAAAGCATTAAAACTGTTCATCAAAGAAGCAAAAGATGATTATTTGAGGGGAATATTCCCACTGTACTAGCAAAGTCTTTAGAGTGGCATAGTGTCCCAGTACATAAAGAATACTCGTCTTCAAGTAAGTGGCTTTTGTCTCTCCTTTCCTTTGAGCAATTTATTTCATTACGCTTTTCCAATTTAGTGTTATATTAAATGACTTTTGCCGTTTTGCAAGTTTTTATATTAATTCATACTTTAAAAAAAAAGATATTCCACCATTAATGTCAATCTTAGACAAACACATCACAGCCCTTTTGGACCAAAATAAGCACACATCAGAAACCAATCAAAGGTGATAAAAGCAGAATCACTGCAACAAAACAAAACAAAAAACAAAGAATGCCCATGAAAAAAGGCCAGGTTTACCAAGTTTGTTCGCTATTAGCTTTATATTATGAAGTCAACAGAAAATTTACTGAATGTGACTGTGCTAACTCCAGCATGAACTGTGAGGTAAACTGCATAATTGTACCTTCACATTATTAATATTAACTGTTTCCATGTATTACATAATGATTTGTGGTAGAAGAACTAGCCAAAGGTTATCTCCATGAAGAAAGCTTATTTAATCAAATTTACAACCCTCCACTACCATTTTAACCCAGCTCTGATAAGAATAAGCAGCCCAGTATAGTGTTCCCCATTCATATTTAATCTTATCTAAAAAGTACAATAATATGTTTTAGATTTTCTAGGCATTTAAAGCACATCAGGGTGGGAGGCTACAAGACAGGTTATATGATTTCTATCCTTTAGCAATTTTTCTATTACTATTAATTTCTTTAAAACTCACAGCATGTTCAGCAAGACCACTACAGTAAAACCCCGTTTTACAGGAAAAATCCGTTCTGTAGTTTGTTCCTTAACTTGATTTTTTTCTGTAAAACCAGTCATTCCCATAAGAACGCACTGGGGGGGAAACCGTTCCCGACCCCCCATAATAATAATAATAATAATAATAATAATAATAATAATAATAATAATAATAATAATAATAATAATAATAATGATGATGATGATGATGATGATGATGATGATGATGATGATGATGATGATGATGATGATGATACTCTAACTCATCTCCAGACCACTCTACTGCCACCCACAAGGCCCAGAATGGTTGCAGGTGGTCTTTTATAGCCCACCAGGTGCAATGTGCTCTGAAAAATCTCATTCTGTAAAACACGGTTTTTCTGTAAAATGGGACGTTTTCAGCAAAAAAAAAAAAAACGTTCTGTAAAACAGGGTTTTTGTAAAATGGGGTTTTGTTGTATTTGATTTGATCTATGAAAAGAACCTAAGCTCATACTGTCCCAGTGCTCAGAGAACATAATGAAATTAGTTGAATATAATGTGTAGCTGTGAAATATCAATAAGTGTTCTTCTAAGAAGACTGCAAGGCTCTCTTTTCTCAGCTATGGACAGTCCTGCATAAGATAATTGTTTCTGTTAATGATATTTCTTCATGCTTATCTTTGTATTTAATTATATTTCAAATTCTATAATTGTATCTTTAGCCTTTCTTCAAATAGTACCATGTTCTTGTTGGGTACATTCTACTAGCAAGATATTTGTGTTTTGTTCCTCCAACCTATCTTTCATTTCATTCCCTCATTTCCCTATTCCAGGGATGTTTTCTGAGATTCACTTAATTTATTTTTCACATGAATTCTACTTCTTTCTTCCACCTTCTTGTCCAAATTATTGAACAGGCTGTTGATTTTTTGTTCTCATTTACAGAATGAAACCTTTTCTCTCTTTGCTCTAGCATCTGGATACTCCTAGCTTCAAATTATTCTTTACAGAATTATAGAATAACTGAATTGGAAGAGCAAACAAAACAAAAGCAGACAAAAAACAAAAAATGCTCTGGCACCTTAAATACTAACTCCTGTATTTTAATGTTAGCTTTCGTGGACCAACTCCACTTCATCAGTGAAGTGGACTTGGTCCATGAAAGCTAACATTAAAATACAGGAGGTAGTCTTGAAGGTGCCACAGCATTTTTTGCTTTTGTTTGTTTTTGTTTGTTTGGGGTTTTGTTTTTGTTTTTTTGCTCCCTGATATGCTTGCACAGACTAATACGGCTACCACTTCAAAAATTTCTGAGTTGGAAGAGGTAATTTAGGCCATTGAATCCAATGCAGGAATCCGAATTGAAGCCGATATGACAGATGATTGCCCAGTTCTCTCTTGAATGCTTATAGTATCGGAGCACTCACCACCTCTCAAGGCAGTTGGTTCCACTGTCAAACTGCTCTGTTAAGAAGTTTTTCCTAATATTCAGCCTATATATCTCTACATATTAATAGCTACTCTTTTAGCAGCAATATACCTCTTCGATTTTCTACCTTTGATGACGCTGTGCCTCATCAGTTTCTTCTCCAAAATAGCTATTTTATACTGATTATCTATCATCTCTGGAAATAAAACTTAAAATAAAAGAGTAATATTAAAAAGTATGGCAATACATCTTTTAATATTCAGTGGATACTGGTCCCAATAATTCAATATCAGCATACCATCTCTTTTCTAAATCAAATAACTCTTATTTAGTTTTTAATCAGATCTTAAATTTATTTGCTTCTAATTTGATAACTTAACTGACTGAGTTCTGATGATTGTCATAGCAACAATAAATTGTCAACTAAGTGAT
This sequence comes from Furcifer pardalis, assembly GCA_030440675.1. Classification (NCBI taxonomy): domain Eukaryota; kingdom Metazoa; phylum Chordata; class Lepidosauria; order Squamata; family Chamaeleonidae; genus Furcifer; species Furcifer pardalis. The sequence goes on from CP126894.1 coordinate 60,754,607, forward strand.
AATAAAAGACGTGATCCACGAAAACTAACATTAAAATTTAACGGTTAGTCTTCAAAGAGCTACAACATTTTTTGTTTTGTTTTGTCTATTCTCTGATATGCCAAAATGGAGGGACCTTTTGCACAACTTCGTGTAATACGCCAGTTACGCCCGCTTTGGTCACCTCCAGACTTGATTACTGTAATGAGCTCTACATGGGGCTGCCCTTGGTGACCATTCAGAGGCTGCAACTGGTCCAAAATGTGGCTGTCCAGGTTATGATGGGGTGCGGGCATTATGCTCATGCTTCACCATTGCTGCGGGAGCTGCACTTGTTGCCAGTGTGCCTCCGGGTGCAATTCAAGGTGCTGGTCATTACCTTTAAAGCCCATGTCTGCTCCGGCCCTATGGAATCTCCTGCCAAGTGAGTTGCGTCTCCAGACGGAGCTGCTGCCCTTTAGGAAGGGGGTTAAGACCTGGCTGGCAAGCATGTGTGGGGTATGGGCCAGATGGTTGCCTCAGTTTGATGTCTCATCTAACCTGGTTCCTCTCTCTGTGTGACTTGTTTTAATCTCTTTTAATTTTTGTAATTTTTAAATCCTGTTTAATACTGTTTTTATACCATGTTTTTACTGTTTTAAGTGTTTTAAAAGTTTTTTAGCCACCCTGGATCTTTGTGAAGAGGGTGGCATAAAAGTTTGATTAAATAAATAAATAAATTCTGCAGTTCCCTTCACCTGACCTAGTGTGAGAAAGATTAGCCAGCAACACAAAGTTGCCATTACCAGGGTACACCGGATTGTGATTCAAAAATGCTACAATACTTACACAATCTTTCTGTAAGTAATTCAACAAGCATCCTTAGCTATTAAGACAGACCAAAACAAAGCTTTAAGTCAGGGGTGGCCAAACTATGGCCCGTGGTGCCAAATCATCAGGGCTGCACTGTCCTCACCGCTACCAGAAGCAGAAATAAAATGTGCCCATGTATGTGTATAATGCTGCCACAAATGCACCCGCAGCTATCATAAACACATTTACGATAGCTAGACATGTTTTACAGCAGGAGGAACCATGTGACCGGCCCATGGCACGAAAAGTTTAGCCACCCCTGCTTTAAAGGAATGACAATGCAACCTTATCATCTTTGCAAACCATAATGTAATAGATTTCTTATTCTTTTCTCCCTTTTTATTTGGCATCAGGTTCCTGTTACCTGGTTCCACTCAAAATATTAATCTTCTCCAGATCCTCCTCTCTGAGGGAGCTTTACCATGCTAATCCTGCTACCTATATAGGAGGAGAGTCCACTTCCAATACATCACTCAAAAAGCTTCAGGGCAAAACTACATCAGTCCTTTGAGTCTTGAGCAGGAAGAGATATGGACCAAAAATGAAGGCTGAAGACAGGCAATAGTACTGTACTGTATCTACAAAGCAGGTAGAGGCTAGCAATGCAGCTCCACTTTCTCTTATGTTGAGAAGTATTTAGATGGGGCTTTTGTTTAGTTACTCTTGGGGTTTTCACATCTTCTATCAAGAGCGTTGCCTCTTGACTAATGCATGTGGTACAGCAGAAACTTCAAAAAAGCCTCCAACTGCATGCACATTTCTTCCATGCTCACGTATTCTGCTTCTATCGCAACCCATGACTCTCAAAGGCACTAACAGAGGTTGACAACAGAACACAACACAACAAACTAACAAATTTAACTCTCCTTCTCTGTGTCTTTTACTCTCCTTCTTGCATACACACACACATAATATGTACACACAGCCCTACAACTGACTCTAAGAACATATGCAAAACAAACAAGAACACAAAGCAAAGGAAAAACAATGATCAAGAGAAGCAAAAAGAAAACACATCTAGAGAAAGAAACAAAGTGACACACAATTCCATTTGTGTTTCCTCTACGCCCAGAGATAATGCTGTATTTAAACAAGGAACAAACAATTAATATGCTTACATCTTTATTAGAAATATATCTCTCTGGTATATTGACTAGTTAACATTTTTAAATAACAGATAAACAATTACAGATAATGCCAAAGTATATTTTTAAAATTGAAAATGTCAAGTCCAATTCTCTCATGCATTTAATGGAACATGATATTAATACACCACAGTTACTGGTGATTAAATTACTCCATAAAATTAGCTAATGTGGTATATGCTATGTTAATATCAAATGCCCAACATAATCTAAATTGTACTTTTTCTACTTACAAGGACATTCTTTGTCTATACCATTTTCTTTTAAAAACTTAACTGAATATTTATACTGTACTATATATTAATTTTGATACATAGCAAGTAAAACTTCTTTTGTTCTGTTTTCAATCCTTTTGGTTAACAGCCATTGTTTACACTGGCTATTTATAAGTTCTGTCTACTATTTAAGAGCTATTATCTCACTGCCTCTAAATATACAGTTGTACCTCGCTTAAAGAGCATAATGCGTTCCACAGGATTGTTCTTTAAGCGAGTTAGCTCTTTAAGCGAAACACCATTGTAAGTGACCAAATGTGGGAGGGATTGCGAACCCCGATTTATTTGTTAAGCGAGTTTTTGGTTGGTTTTATTTGTTAAGCGAAGCGAACATTCAGATAAAATTCTGCTCTTTAAGCGAGTTACTCTTTATGCGAGATTTGACTGTACTTGATTTATTTTAACGCTAACTGCAGAAGAAAAATATTTAACCTTTCTCTCTTTCAATGTGGGAAGAGGAAACACATTTACTGATGTGCTTCAAAAAGTGTCATGCTCAAATATTCTTGTTGAAGGGTTATTTCTTACCTGACTATGCATGAATTTCAGGTTAATTCCTTCTAGCGTGACTTGAAGAAGCCCTCCTTCACCAGTTTTCATATCCTGCACAGGGAATTCCCCACCTAATTCAGGGCCTGAAATACCAAAAAAAAAAAAAAAAAAAGGAGGGGGGATAGAGAGAGAATGAAGAAAAAAACACCAAATCCACAGTGATTTACATGCAAAGAAAAATATAACCTATTGCATTAGCATATAGGCAAAAAACTATCTTTCCAAAACAGAACCACAACAGCATATTTGCAAGTTTTCCAGCATCCACAAATGCATCAACAATGGTAACCATTAAGAACCTCAAATCATTTTTCTCAACCCTAACATCCCAGAGTACACAGGAAGAGTATTATGTTCATGCCCTTTTAAAAATAAAGCACTACATACACCCCAGAACTCTGAAAGACATTTTGCTGTACACTAATACCCCAGATAACGCTAAAACTCGGTTTCACAAGTCTTAGCGTTATCCGGTTTTCAACATTGTATGATGCATTGATTACACATGTGTGAAATCTCCACTGCCCTTTCCAAAGAGCATCGCAGTGGCAGTTTGGTTAGGGGGAAGCCGTGCACACCGATTCTCCCCCAACCAAACCGGCGCTGTGATGCTCACAGTGCCGGTTTGGTTGGGAAGAAGGGCATGAGCGCCCATTCTCCCCCTAACCAAACCACCACTGCGATGCTCACAGCGCCAGTTTGGTTGGGGAGGAGGACATGTGCACCCATTCTCCCCCTAACAAAATCGCCGCTACGATGCTCACAGCGGTATTTTGATTAGGGAGAAGGGCACACGCCCCCGTTATCTCCCCAATCAAACCAGCGATCGCGCGCTGGGACCACTGGTATGGTTGGGAAGGAGGGCGTGCGCACCTGTTCTCTCCCCAACCAAACCAGCGATCGCGCTCTGGGACCACCGGTATGGTTGGGGAGGAGGGTGTGCGCGCCTGTTCTCTCCTCAACAAAACCGGAGATTGCACGCTGGGACTGTTGGTTTGGTTGGGGAGGAGGGCGTGCACACCCTGTGGGCTTTGGGGCAGAGATCAATGTGGGGGAATTTGAGACAATTTTTTGCATCACACAACATTATCTTAACGTTGTGTGGTACAAAGGTGTGCTTCAAATTCCCCTTCATTATCCGGTTTTAGTGTTGTGCGGTGCAAACGCTAACTGGGGTATTACTGTAATTTTAAAGATTCTTACCTGGTTTTATGCTTTGCTGTCTTGCAGCTGCTCGTTCCATGCTGTCTTTTACACAATAATATAATTCCCGGCACTGTAACAAATGAAAATATATTTCTGCCAGATACCACATAGAGATCCATAAAACATGAAGTGTATACATTAGCAAGAACGGAGTGGAACAAAAGAAAATAATGTATATGAACAGACAACATTTCTAGGCAGACATATATCTGTTACATTTCTGTATATTTTCTACAAAAAGCTTAGAGTGTGGTACCCATAATCACTGCCACATTTTATCCTCACAAAAATGTGGTAATTTTAATAAGTAAAATAATAGGTAAACTGATCTCACTTCGCTAGTTCCATGACATCACAGCATCCTGAAGCAAAGGAGAGATGTACAACACTGGGGCTGAAATCTTGTTGTTGAGTGTAACAAGTCGCACCTAGATTAGTTGAGTGTAACAAGTCGCACCTAGTCCACTGAATAACTGGGGTTTTAGTGAGATGGGTTCTGGTAAATTCCACTGATTCAGTGGTCATACTCTAGTTGCAACGTACTACACCAATTGAGAGGATTTCAGTCATTAAGTAATACTAAACTTTTTCATTGGCCAAAATCCTATTGGTATACCTGTGTAGCAGAAGCTGATGATGGTATCAGCTTGTGCTCCTAAATTTTATTTTCAATTAATTGCTCCCCACCCCACACTTGGCCTGTTTTAGATTCTAAGGCTCCTTTTTTGCCTTTGGGAGCTTCAGGATGGAGGGAGGAGCTTTTAATCGCCAAACATCACTGCTAGATTTCCACCAGCAGGATTGGGACCTCCAGTGGTAATAAAAGCCCTGCCCCAATTCCAAGACTCCCTAATGCAAAGGGAACCATTTAATCAATTCAAACTGAAACCATCAGCTTCTGCCAAACAGTTACACAAAAAGGATTTGGACCCTGTGAGCTTGAAGAGGGTGTGATTGATTTTTTGACAAAAAGCAAAACCAGATGCTACTACCTTACTGTGAAATACTAATAGTATCAGGAAGGGAGGGTGAGCCAAGATACTCTCAGGGCTTCTCTTAGGATTGAGAACATGGCACAACATAACTCCACTGAGCAACCCAGGTGCTCCTGTCTTTCCTGCCTTCTCTACTACTGAACTCCCCCCCCCCAGGTTCCTTTTTAGAGCCAGCTACTTGCAACTAGAGCACTTTCCATGCCCTTGTTTTATGCTGAGAAAAACAGAATGAATGGAGAACTTTTGCTCTGAGGCTTGCTTGTCTAAAGACTTAATTTTGGGTTTTGCCATCAACCATGCCTTGCCAGTGGGGAAAGTCTTTTTCCCACTGGCTAATTCCAACCGAGCAGTTCGAAAGCAAGAAATTGCAAGTAGATAAATAGGGACCACTTCGGTGGTAAGGTATACAGCATTCCATACACTCTGGTGTTGAGGCATGGCTGCCACATGTCCACAGAAATATCTGCAGATGCAGACAGCGCTGGCTCTTTGGCTATGAAACAGAGATGAGCACTGAACCCTAGAGTAGGATACGACTGGCTTTCGAGCAAGGGAGACCTTGACCTTTACCTAATGAGAAGCTGGGGGGATTCCCCTGAAAACACAACTTTTGTTATGTTAGTGAGGCAGCACAGCTGCCACCCAGGAATTTAGCTTGCCAGCAGTACATGTTCCTAGCTAAGTCTGGATCCCTGCTTTTGTAGACAAATGAGAGGGAAATTTGTGTTAGTTCTTATGAGAAATTAGTAAAGGTAAAGGTATCTCTTGCTTGAAAGCCACTGGTGCCCAACTCTAGGTTGCAATGCTCATCTCTATTGACAGCCAGACATATTTTAGAACATTTCACTTCTCCTATTCCAAACCAATAATAGAGTATCATTTTGCTAGCAACGTGGCAACTATAGCCTTCCCTGTGCCATAATAAATTCAAAGTGGCACACGGGAACAATTTTTGGTAGTACCATTTTTAAAAATTCTCATATTGCATGCCAAGTAAGGGTTAATTCAAAGTCAAAGCCATGAGGAAAAGATAATATAAGCCTCAATTTGTGCAGTAAAATAGCAAATGTTGTTTGCTATTATCATCTGAGCATAGCAGTGTAGAAAACGTACCTTTTTAGTATAGAATTTATTTAGCTGTGTCTCTTGGCCATTTCTCCTCCAGAGACAAAGCACTTTTGTTTTGGGACAATACGTCATATTGATGAGTTTTTCATACCACCAGCGTTCATACACGGTGCCAATGTTGCTCCTCAGCACAATACAATCATCGCATACCTGCAGGCACAAATATTCTTACACAGGAACCATAACACAACCAAAGTAACAGGACTCAGTTTTGTTAACAAGGAATTTTGTCTTTACCTCCATGAAGAAGATGTCCCCTGTTGTATCAGTCCCAGCATGTACCACAAATGTTTGCTTCTTAATGTGCCTACTGCCACTGGGTCGGATTGGGAGCTCTCTGCCGTCCTAAACAAAATTCAAATATGAACAAAATTTACATGGATTTTTATGTCAGCTCTAGCAAATGAAATTCCATCTATATCAGTTACATAGGTGGATAGCTCGGTGGTTTAGGCATCCAGAAGTTGGGTACTCAATTCCCCACTGCCTCCTAGGAGAAGAGTCAGCGTGTATAATCATGAGCAAACTACACAATCCTAAGGCATCAAAAGAAGAAGAGAATGTAAACCATTTCTCAGTATTCTCTGCCTAGAAAACTGTGCAAAACTATTTTCCAATCTTGGATTAAAACAAATACTAATTTGTACAATGGTTTATTACAATACTGAAAAGACTGGTGTATAATAGGAAAAGCCAATGCTGATTTTTTTAACTTGTAGAAACTTGCCAGGGAAAGTTATGTGTATGTGTTATAACTATGAGGATAACTAACTGAATTCCAACCAGTGCAATATAATTCTTTACTTCAAGTTCTTAGAATCAGAGAAGAACTGGCCATTTTCCTTCTACTACCCAATGCAGAAATAATAAGTACTTAAGACTTCTGTATCAAGTTGCTACACATGCTTAAATCTCCTCTTTAAAATGTTTGATTTGGAAGTGCTTATGTTTGACTAGATTGTACCAATTAAAATTTTAAGACATACAATAAATATATTATTATCTATAAATCTTAATTTTATGCATGGGGGAACATGAAAGTTTGGAAGTCTAACAGATGTTAGTAGATCTTTTAGCAGAAGTGCTACACCTCCAAGGCAATCTTCTATGTTCACAGCAAACATAGATTAACACACCTGTTCTAGAACTCTCTCCTTCCTTTCAATATGTAGATGTATTCAACATGGAGCCTTTTGTACTGTATATGTTGCTGAACTCTTTAAATACAAACTGAATGTTGCAATATATATTTAGGGGGGAAACAGTGAATAGCCTTCACTGGAACTCAGGAAACTGAGGATTTTTAAAGAAGTTAGCAGCTTCCTAGGGAATACCAAAGGGGACATGGAACCCAATGCTGTACAGCTGGACACAGAAACACTGTTAGGAGAAAGTACTAGAGTTGGAAAACACCTGAGACTAAACATTTTCCAAGGTGGCAAACCAATCTTTGACCTTATCAAGAGAAGACGATTTAGCTCCTTTCTTAGGTCTGAAACCATATTACAGTACAGAGATTAAACCCAGAGAAGCTGCAAACTAACTCAGCTTCTAAGCGTGGCTTCTAATACAAAAGCTATGGTCCCCTCATCCAGTGGGAATGTTGTAAACCAAGGGTGCCCAAACTTTTCGGCCCGGGGGCCGGATAACATTTTATCAGATGCTCCGAGGGCCGAACTATTTCTCCATGGTACATACATCCACCCAGCCTTGCCCCCGCCCCCGCCCCCGCCACCACTAACGCCTTTGCCGCTGGCTCCTCTTTCGCCGGCTCCTCCTTCGCCGCTTTCGCGGCGTCCTTTAAAAGTGTCCTTTTAAAAAAATATGACAGATCCTAGAAACTCACATCCAGCTTGGTCATTGTGGCATCCAAGGAGCTGTTGTTGTGTTCCAAAGCTTCAGGTAGGTGGGATTTTAATTAGCAATGAAAAGTCATTAGCCTTAGAAAAGATCTGCTTCCTGACATCATGTCAGGAAGCAGATCTTTTCTAAGGCTAGTGACTTTTCATTGCTAATTAAACCCCACCTACCTGAAACTTTGGATTTTAATTAGCAATGAAAAGTCATTAGCCTTAGAAAAGATCTGCTTCCTGACATGGTGTCAGGAAGCAGATCTTTTCTAAGGCTAGTGACTTTTCATTGCTAATTAAAACCCCACCTACCTGAAACTTTGGATTTTAATTAGCAATGAAAAGTCATTAGCCTTAGAAAAGATCTGCTTCCTGACATGGTGTCAGGAAGCAGATCTTTTCTAAGGCTAGTGACTTTTCATTGCTAATTAAAACCCCACCTACCTGGAACTTTGGATTTTAATTAGCAATGAAAAGTCATTAGCCTTAGAAAAGATCCGCTTCCTGACATGATGTCAGGAAGCAGATCTTTTATAAGGCTAGTGACTTTTCATTGCCAATTAAAACCCCACGTACCTGGAACTTTGGATTTTAATTAGCAATGAAAAGTCATTAGCCTTATAAAAGATCCGCTTCCTGACATGATGTCAGGAAGCAGATCTTTTATAAGGCTAATGACTTTTCATTGCCAATTAAAACCCCACGTACCTGGAACTTTGGATTTTAATTAGCAATGAAAAGATCTGCTTCCTGACATCATGTCCTGCCTGGCTTGCTGCAGCCTCAGAGGGTGGGGGAACTTCAAAATTAGCGCACATTGGGTCTCCCAATCAATTTAAAATCAGGAATTACACAATGCACAGCCATAATACTGTAAATCAGTTTCGACTTCCAACTTATACTAATACTTGAATCAGTGTAAAATAAATCACTTCAGACCAGTGATGGTGAACCTTGGCACTCCAGGTGTTCTTGGACTTCAATTACCAGAAGCCTAAATCAGCACTTCTGGTGATCAGGACATCTGAGAATTGAAGTTCCATAACACCTGAACTACCAAGGTTTGCCATCACTTGTTTAGACTTTGTGCCCACTCCTGTTAATGTTTACCTGGGAAAGCCCAGATAAACTTGCAGCAGGAGATGACATAGATTACAGCTGATTGGCAGAGGCAGCATTAACAGATCTGCTGCATCTCTCTGCAGCTGCAGATCAGCTGACACCAGTTACTACCAATCAGTGGGAGCCCCTCTGCTGCTATGGTGCATTGTTTTTTTAAAAAATATTTATTCAAAGTGTCATAGCACTAGGACTCTTCAAATAAACATTTTTTTAAAAAAAGGATTACTGGTGGGAATAGCAGTTAGTCTTTAAAGTGCTACTGTGTATTTTATTTTATTTGTTTTGTTTTCTGAGATAGCTAGGAATGGTCTCCCTTGATCAGCTGGAGTCTGTTTTCCCTGATCAGTGGGTTTGATCTGCCCTGGTAGTGCAGACAGATTTCCAGCTGATGAAGGAGAACATAACCATTTGGTCCACAGCATCTCTGATGCCATCGTGACTGCCAATCGGCTTACCTGGGACATCTCTATACCGCCAGTCAGCTGATCAATGGAAAATCTCATGGCGGCAGCGGAGATGCCACTGATTAGCTGGGGACAGTTTGCCCCATCAACTGGAGCTACCTCTGCTGCCAGAGTAGAGTGCAGCCACTATAGACATACAGTGTATCTAAATAGCTTTACAGTACTGCATATATACATATGAGACTGCAGTGGCTCAAGTCACTAAGACGCTGACTGGGAGGCAGAAGGTCAGCAGTTCGAGTCCCGAGTACTGCAGGACGGAATGAGCTCTCATCTCTGTCCCAGCTCCTGCCAACCTAGCAGTTCAAAACCAAGAAATTGCAAGTAGATAAATAGGGACCAGTTCGGTGGGAAGGTAACAAGTGTTCTGTGGGCTGCAGTGTCTAGTCATGCCTGCCACATGACCATGGAAATGTCTGCAGAAGCAGACAGCGCTAGCTCTTTGGATTTGAAACAGAGATGAGCGCTGACCCCTAGAGTCGGATACGATGGGCTTTCGAGCAAGGGAAACCTTTACCTTTACGATTGCAAGTAGATAAATAGGGACCAGTTCGGTGGGAAGGTAACAAGTGTTCTGTGGGCTGCAGTCTAGTCATGCCTGCCATAAGACCACAGAAATGCCTGCAGAAGCAGACAGCGCTAGCTCTTTGGATTTGAAACAGAGATGAGCACTGACCCCTAGAGTCGGATACGACTGGCTTTCGAGCAAGGGAAACCTTTACCTTTATGATTGCAAGTAGATAAATAGGGACCAGTTCGGTGGGAAGGTAACAAGTGTTCTGTGGGCTGCAGTGTCTAGTCATGCCTGCCATAAGACCACAGAAATGCCTGCAGAAGCAGACAGCGCTAGCTCTTTCGATTTGAAACAGAGATGAGCACTGACCCCTAGAGTCGGATACGACTGGCTTTCGAGCAAGGGAAACCTTTACCTTTATGATTGCAAGTAGATAAATAGGGACCAGTTCGGTGGGAAGGTAACAAGTGTTCTGTGGGCTGCAGTGTCTAGTCATGCCTGCCATAAGACCATAGAAATGCCTGCAGAAGCAGACAGCACTAGCTCTTTGGATTTGAAACAGATGAGCACTGACCCCTAGAGTCAGATACGACTGGCTTTCGAGCAAGGGAAACCTTTACCTTTACGATTGCAAGTAGATAAATAGGGACCAGTTCGGTGGGAAGGTAACAAGTGTTCTGTGGGCTGCAGTGTCTAGTCATGCCTGCCACATGACCACAGAAATGCCTGCAGAAGCAGACAGCACTAGCTCTTTGGATTTGAAACAGAGATGAGCACTGACCCCTAGAGTCAGATACGACTGGCTTTCGAGCAAGAGAAACCTTTACCAAATTTAATGCATTCTCCAGGGCCTTTTGTAGACTAACTCCTGTATTTAAATTTGAGCTGTATTTAAATTTGAGGTGGATTTGAGATCAAATCCAACACATCAGGCAGAAGAGCAAAGCTTCGTGGGTTGAATTTGTAAGAGCACATCAACTCCACAGGCACACAATGACGGGGCAAGCCTAAAAGTAAAGTAACGTCTCTTTTTGCAACTGACGAAAAATCCCGGGTTATTTAAACCTTTGCAATTGCAAAAGGTTGCAGAGCAAACTTCTTTGCACAAGCGAGCTGAAAAGCAACATTTGTTGCTTCTGACAGTAAGGGAAGATCCTGGGGGTCTTATTCAAACCTCCTACAAAGGGCTGCAAAACAAACTTCTTTTGCCCAGCCAATGGATGGGTGGATGCATTATTATGCATTGTGGCACCTGATAAGTTGTGAACTTTTTTTGCTTCTCTTCTGATATCTTAAGTTTGCAATATAAGCAGCCTGACAAAGAGATCTGAAGAACTCTAAACCTCGCTTCCCTCCCCCTCCCCCCTGCTCCTGGCTTTCTTTTTTAATTGCTTTAAATCAGGCATGCCCAAACTACTTACTTTTAGCTCCCACTGAAGTCCCTCTCTCCACTCTGGCGTATTGATTCAGCCATTCTAAAGTAGATTCGGCAGAACTCCTAGTACTCAGCAGGAGGAGGAAGGAACTACGCAAATCACTCTTTCACTGACTTGTGATCCCTCCGCCCAAAAAAAAAGTTCGCCCAAAATTTTTTTTAAAAAAATAAAATAAAATTATAAGAGTTCTTATACCATGTCGTGGGGCGGATGAAATGGCCTGGCGGGCCGGATGCGGCCCGCGGGCCGTAGTTTGGGCATGCCTGTTGTAAACCCTAAACAAAGCAAACACCATATGCAGCCCAGAAAGAGTTATAGTATATTTGGGTCCATTGTCTTGAATAAATACCGAGAAATCTGATTGTCCAGCATGCACACATTTTTGGCTGGTCTAAAAAAGAAACTACTATATTATGGATTCTGAAGGTTTTCAATTGTGATTTGTGGCTAAGTCTCTCAATCCTTTCCCATAAATAATAAATACATTATGATACAACATCCCAATTGTTTAGGAGCCTTGGAGGTGCAGTGGTTAAACTGCTGTACTACAACCAAAAGGTTGTGAGTTCGATCCTGACCAGAGCTAACTCAGCCTTCCATCCTTCCAAGATCAGTAAAATGAGTACACAACATGTTCAGAGCAAAATGCTAATTAACTTGTGAACCGCCAAGAGAGTGCACTAAGCACTATGGAGTGGTACATAAGTGTGATTGCTTTGCTTTGTTTTGCTTTGCTGTAAGAAGCTGTACTCATAGATATGAACATGTATTTTTAATTTACAATATATGGATATTTTAATCTTGTATGCAGATTGTTAAGTACATGTTAAAAGGACAAAAGTCTAATTGTAAACCACAATTATTTTCAAATTTTGGATAACAAATAATGCAATGTCTATCAAAGTGGCAAGCTAATGACAGATTATGCTATTTTTCTTCTACAACTAATGATGGATGATATACATATGTGGTTTTTAAAACTTACTATGTTAGCAAGGTTGTCAAGTACTTCATTTACTTCCTGACTGTATACCAAACCAATGTGAGATTTCCCCATCAAACGGCGCACCTTCTTCCTAATATCATTCTTTTGTACCTAAACAACAAAATACAACATCTTGTAATCATTCTTCCTTTATTTGCAGGGAAAGCACTTATACAGGAAAAACTGGTCTATACCATCAGCTGTGTTTCACTGAGTCCAAATGAAGAGACACAGTGCAAGCCAATAGGGAAAAAGTTGGCTGAAACCCGTTGCTTAAAGTAGCAAGCCAATCTAGAGTGGGTTCATTAAATCAATTGAGATCTGATGAGTAAACTCCTCCATAAGTTCAATTGATTCAAATGCACCTACTCTAGTTGTGACTTGTTTTAGCACAGTAAATTGTAATTACAGCAGTCCCATTTGAACCCACAGAAATTACAGAGAAGAGGATTCACCAAATCCTCACTGATTCAGTAAGCTTATTGTAATGCAACTTTCCAGATATCAGGATATCAGCATAGAGTAACAACTAGAATTTAAAGTGGCCAACAAGGAGTAAAAAAAATAATGATGTAAAATCACAACAGATGAAATTTTGCTACTTCAGCCATCAATTTGGGATTGGTCCATTTAGGGACAGAAACCTGTGATCTATGGACTTCTTTATACTTCTATAGCTTTCATTTTTCTGCCTCACTCTACTATCAACACATTTTTAAATAGATGGCCTGGAAGCAATGCTAGCAAAGATGACTCATCTCTCAGGCTGCTTTACCCAAGAGCAATTGGAAATTAAAACATGTAAACCAAGCCACATGGATGAAAGGGAAAAATGAACCACCACCACTTTTTTTTGTCCTTTGCTATCTTGTCTTCCTTCAGCTCAACCCAGAGGCAAGGAAACTTCAAAGGGTATGAATGAGAAAGGGTGACCTTGGGTTGCTAATGCATCCTAATCCTGTCCTTCCCTAGAGAGTTTCCATCATTACCAATTTCAATTAGCTGAAGAGGATAAATGCCCTGGATGAGGTGGCATTTAGAAGTAGGGGAAGATGATGCTTGCCTTTGCACTCTGCTTCAAATGCCCTACTAGTTGTACTACTTGCTTTCTAGCAATGCATTTTACTGTACAGGTAATTATAATTTTGTGTCAGAAATTATTCTGGGTTGAAAGGATTTTTGCAAAAAGAAACTCCACTCAGGGAATGTCCAAATGAGGACCCTTTCATGTCACCACTTGCTGGGACAGAGACGGTCGCTCAATCCATCATGCAGTGCTGGGTCTCAAACTGCCAACTTGCCACCCTTCCAGCTAACAAGGTGAGCTTCTTAAACACTAAGCCACCACAGCCCCTTCATATTATTGTGAAAATAAGAGAGGTTCTCTGGGTGCATTATATGCCTCTTTAGCATCACGCCAACTTCTTAAAATTCTCTCAACCATTTTAATCTGCTTTTGTGCTGCTTCTGACTTATTGCCTTAATGTTGCTTGATAGCTCAATTTGGATGCTGAGTTTCTTTTTATTGCTTTTTCAGTTTATTTCTGTAACTGCTCCAGCTTTTCTTTTGTTGTTGAACACTAATATAAAAATAATGTGTTTTTTTAATATAATATAAAAATAATATTATTTTTAAAAGTTGTATAAATACAACGGACTTATAACAAGAATTACTGCAAATCTCATGAAAGCCTGAATAATTAATACAAAATATAAACCATTGGTACCTTCATCATAAGCATGTAAGCTATCATATTGTGAAGCAATGTAGCCAATAAGCGGTCCTCATCATCTTCTAAACGCTTTCGGTCATGTTCTCCCAGAGATAAATATCTATGGGAAGAAATACCCAATGACTGTAAAGAACGGGTGCAAAATATTTCCTGCTTTTCTGTTTATTGGACCAAATCTTAGTGCAAAATAACATGCTATCTAAGTGTGCATTTTTTCATGTTTGGCTGGCTGTTGTGTGCCTGGCTTTACAACTGAACATATGACGTGGGTAAGTTTTGGTGTGGCCTATAACCCAAATGATCCCACAGAACAGATATGCAACTCTGGGGTTACATCGTGCAGATCCAATAGGATTATATTCACTATATTTTTCCTAACTGTCTTAACAATCTCTAGATGATGTCCAAAATATAAACATAGACAGCGTCAAAGACTCATTGTGTTATTTTGTAGGCACTGCATTAAAAGGCAAAGGTACAAGAGATCAGATCAAGAGAAACATTTTGAATATAGAGAATAGTTACATTTGGAGGTATATCTGTTACTCAGAATACGATCTGAATTCCTTCAGTCCTAGTTGAGAGAGCAATTGTGGATAATTCATACTCTACCTATCAATCATCTCCTGAGGCCCCTGATCCATTCCCATTCCTTCTCTCTCCAACATCACAGCATCCAAAAATGCATCTTCCCAGAACTGCATCTGGTCCCACAATGTTGAGCGTTCTTTGCCTAGGGAGTATTGAACATATTAGTCCAAAGCTCTCCATTTTTATCAGGCAGAAGATAAATTCTTTTTCTCCCACACAAGATTCTCCAGTAACCCCACACATATAAAATCAAGTCACAATGAAATCAGTTTTGTTAAAACACAAATAAGACCACAAACAAAAAGGAGATGAAAGGTATTTCTCAGCCCTAACCCACTGTAAATGATAGAAACACTTCTAACCACAGCTCATAAACTAAAACTAGGTTTCCTAAAGCAGTACAGCAATATCTTTTCAATCTGCAAGATTGTTTTCTTCTATCAATATTCTCAGATTATGAGGCATCATACAAGTGCAAGGACTGTAATGGTGTGAGTTTACCGAAACACACATGCAATTATTAAAAATACACATACAGAAAAGCAGAAAAAGAAATTATTACTCATAGAGAAGGTTTCCATGGCAGCATCCTCTAACTGGTCCCAGACAGATCCTTTATCCCTCCCTTTTTAGTTCCAAGCAAGCAGCAACATGGCAGCAAAGAAGAGAAATATAAAACACAACACAACTGAACAACCTCTATTGAGTCAATGAGACCTGAGTTTTAAAAAATGTGCAGTGTGCCGATATGCTGCACAGTCCACGGTATACATCAACAGAGTCCTCCAGCCTGTCTAAACACATAAATATATGCTAACTTTTAGCACTCTGGGACTTTGACAGTAGGAGCCTAGAGAATGCTATATCCTTAACTACTATAATTCCTGGTTGCAACTCAGCCTCAGCCTCTTTATGATATCAATAAAGAGGTAAGATAGTGATCAAGTGGATGGGGTAATTGTTCATTTGAGTGACAGTGCAATTAAATTAGGGGTATCCAACTTTCTGGGAGTGGAAGGCAATCAGGAATTTTCAGAAAGTGTCACAGGTACCACTCCAGAATGGCTGCTCATTCACAAAATGACCATTATTATGGGTATTATCAGTCATAAAGGATTTCAGAAAAAACAAACTCCACAGGTTTAAAAGACAACATTTATCAACACCCTGAATAATACAGAGCTAGAATGTAAGCCTCAAAACACAAAGCACCATTAAGTTTATTCTCTCTCTCAAAATCACTCATCAAACTTGTTTTCCTTCCTACTCCCACTACACAAGACCTATCATCCCAGTCTACCTCTCATATGCACACATGACGATTTCAATCTTCCTCACTTGAAGTTGTCCTATAGACCAGGGGTGCACAAACTTTTCAGGCCATGGGCTGGTCACATGGCTTAAGAGGCTGGTCACTATGGCCTGGGGGCCGGATCCGCCCCCGAGGCCAATTCATCCAGCCCATGAAGCCCTCATTGCTCCTGGAAGTGGAAGTAAAACGCGCCTGTATGGGAGCATTTTGCTTCCACTTCTGGGAGTGATGAGGGCTTTGTGGACTGGATAAATTGGCATCAGGGGCCAGATCCATCCCCTAGGCCAGAGTCTGGGCCCCCTGACCATAGATCTTCCAAAACATTCCTGTTGCTTTTTGAAGCATCCTTTCCCCCAGCTCCCCTCCTCTTCCTTCTGTTCTCTCTGATTAGAACAAGAGTGCCGCTTGGTCAATGCAATACAAATTTTGAAAAAATACACTTCAGATAAATTTAAATATTAACTCTTACCTAGAAGACCTTCACAGAGATAAACTCGTTGGCTTGCATCTTCTGGAGCTCTTGCAGGGCTGCTACTTTTATTATCTTTCATCGTCTGCTTTAAACTATGAGATTTACCCTTATCAAAAAAGAAAAGAAAAATGAAAGGAAAACACTTCAGAAATTGGGCTTTCTGTTGCTCCTTATTATGTATCCAACTGAATCAGAACAAGAACATCAGACATTTCTGAGCTTCAAATAAATTCAAAGATATCTTATTATTCTAGTTAGGCACACAAAGTATTTATAAATAGAGCTTCTTAAGCCAAACCATAGTTTACAACAGGAGTTCTCAGCCTTTTAAAGCCGCGGGCTGGGTCATGCTCCCTCGGACAGCTTCAGGGGCTGGACAGCCATTTTGCCCTTTCTCCACCACATGGTACTTCTGGGTGTGGTGGAAGTGGTGGTGGGCCACATGAAATGGCGCCAAAGGCCACATTCATCCCATGGGGCGCAGGTTGAGAATCCCTGGTTTACAAGGTCAATGTAATACTTTATAATCTTTACTATTAACATTCTTGAAATATTAAGGAGATTTACAGGCGCACACCTACAAATGAATACAATGGGTACCTAATAGGGACCCTCCAGTGGTAATACTTCTACAGTAAGGAAGGAACATTTCTTACAAACCCCCTTCCATAGATAATACAAGATAAACTCAAAATGTATGGAAGCAAACTGATATTTCTATAATGCTAACAGTTGCTGATCACTATTTTATAAAGTCCGAATACAGCAAGAGAGATATCTAATTTGGTTTTTCGCAGAAGTTCCAAAGCTGCGTGGTACGCCGGTTAGAAAAATAGTGTGGCTGTTGCCATGCTTTTCTAAGTATGGTATAAGAATGCTGTTGAGAATTATTTTGGCTTTGATCTAAGGAGATTCTCACAGATGCTTTGCTAGATAGCACATAAAGAACATTTACTGCAGCTTTTTGAAGTTATTTTTCTTTGCTTCAGCGATAAATCTATAACATTATCTACCAATACAAATACTTAGGCACAATCAAAGCATGTTCTTACAAAGATAGAGCTAGTAGCAGAATTTGTCTCGATTTCACTGTCTGATACAGTGCCCCGTGATCCTGTCAGGTTTCCACTGCTCTCTCCTCCAAGTCCATCACCTGCATTGCTGCTTAAATCACTATCTGCTCCTAGTGTTTCTCCAGAGCTGTTGCTCACCTAAAGAGGAATATAGATTAAATGTCTGCCCCTTTGTTATCAATATACTGTACTGTACAGAGGAACCCAAATGTATACAGAGTGCCACTTTAAAAACATCATCCAGCCAGAATTAAAACACAACATTATGTGCCATCTTGGGGAGCAAATCTTGGGATATTAGCAAATTGTTTGAACTGTGATTCTCTCTCTCTCTCTCTCTCTCACACACACACACACACAGAGAGAGAGAGAGAGAGAGCATTCATGCTACTTATTCAGAAGCTAAAATGTTTAAAAAATAAGGGGTTAGCTGCCATATTTTCAACTAACATGTCAAGAGGAAGTTAAATTTTCAAAATTCTCAAAGACCAAAAATTCTTAGGCTCAATAATAGAATTTAAAATAACAAATCACAGCTACTGTACATCTATTCTTTGTCCATTCTCTGAGTCAGATTTTGAACAACATTCATGTGGTCACCTGCATAAGCAAGCAGAATTGCTGATACTTTACATCTTAACAAAAACTGCACTGAGATGGTGATTTACCGAATCCACATGCAATATGTTACATGCAGCTTCCGGCTATTCAGCCATTCAGCCACTACCATCAAAATAAAGTAACTCCAAATGACTGAAACATATGGCATCCATATAGCTCCCATATGAAAAATGCAGGGACATTGCTTTGCTATTTCCATTGACTGCAGTTGGAATATAAAGTTTCACCCATGGTCCTACATGCTTTCACAGATAATGTTCTCTGTGTTTGTGTTGCCAAATTATGGAAAAGGACTCAGTTAAGAAAAAAAGAGATTAATCAAAACAATTACTATTTGGTATTCTACATATAATAATTCTATGTCAGAAATTATTCTGTGTTGAAAGGATTTTTTCTGGAGAAACTCTACATAATCTGTTGGGATGCTACATAATCTGTTGGGATTATAAACAGCTTTATATGTATGGGGATTATAATATTCAAATTAATTTATCTGTCCTACTTCAATGCACACAGCCATAGTCCTATTTATGCAAATGGATCAAAACAAACTACAGTATGTAAACCCCCTGAAGTATTTGTGATTGAATAACTCCACAACATAAATTTAAATATTCATGACCTTCTGCATACATAGAGTGTATCAATTCAGATTGCTGTAAAATAAAAGATCCTAAGCAACAAGATAATTTAAGCTTTATCCCAAAATAGTCACAGGGTCACAATTTAAGAACATATACATGAAGGGAAGCATAAGCAATAATTACAAAGTTGTAGAAATTGATAACCGCCAATGAAGGGTATATATACAACTAAAATCAATGCATGCATCAACACAGGCCTGCAAAACCAAAACCAATGTTGCACTTTGGTCATGTCCTACCACTGTGCTAACTTCAGAATCTTGGCTGGTGCTTCGGATCATAACAGCAGGTCCAACGCTGGTCACAGAATCAAGATCACTCTTCTAAAATTACGAATGGATAGAAAGAAAAGTAATTCACATTAAACTTTCTTATTTCTGTTTGGAGACTTTGCCATGAAACTTAAACCTGGGCAATTCCACAACATAATTATAACTCTCTTATTTCAAGTCCCCAGCTGCCCAGAATCAATCAAAACCACTGGACTGTCATCATTCTCTCCCTTCTCCAAGAAAAAACAAGCTATGCATTTGGGGGGCGGGGGTGGGGGTTACTTTAAAAATCTTTTTATTTTATAAACATGAAACAAACCATAACAACTAAAATGATTATAAACTACCAACACAAACTTCAACAACAATAAAAAAGACAAAAAACATTGTGGCACCATAAAGACTAACTCCTATATTTTAATGTTGGCTTTCATGGATCAGATCCACTTTGTCGGACATAAGAACTCCCAATTTCTGGCTGTGCAGCCACTTAGCTATCCAACCAGATTTCAGACAAATAGTTATCCTTTATATTTATTTATTTATTTATTTATTTATTTAAATTTGTTTATCGCCCTCCTCCCAAAAGGGACCCAGTATATTAGGCATACTGCCTCCTATACATAGATACATGCAAACAGAATTATTACAGTCTCTTGCCCACTTTGAAATGAACTCACCTGGGAGCTAGAGGTTAAACTTAGGCCACTATCTGCACTGATCTGGGATTTCTTCTCATCTGTCTCTCCCAGATCAAAGACGTGCTTTGTACCTTCTGATCCTAAACAAAGGGAAAGAGATGTCTAATCAACATGAAAAGGGAAGTGAAAGAATCACAAGACAGGTGCGTAGGCACTATCAAGACAGGAACAAAAGGATCTTCTCTACTTTCTCTCAGGACAATAAAGAAGCAATACAGCCTAGTTGTCAATGCCACCACTTTTGTTCAATATGGCAATGCTCCTGAGAAACAGATCAACTGCCTTAAACAATCAATAAGGGGAAAGAGGCAAAACAGGCATCAGACAGATTCTTGGTATTACAAGGCATGCCAAACAGTCACATGATTCTGGAAAGCCACTTATTTAACTCAGCTTGTTTTCCCAAGAGGGCTATTTTTATTGCTTGACACTTTTTGGTAGATTTAATATACTGTCAACAGCAATTGATTCCCCCTGCCTTTACTCAAAAACATATAGCAAGATCAGCCAACCAAAAAGCCAGTAATAATCATATAATCCCACATAAGATTTTCAGGTTAAACATAACTGATTTTAGGGCAAAGTGCCACTTATACCACCACTATAAGGATATAACAAATGGCTCTCCAGAATTTGCCATAACATAGGTGAAGGAGTGAGCATGGATTTCAGCTGCTGCAGGGACATGCATTCCCTTCCCTAACCATAAATATTATAACTGAAAATGTTTCTTCTAAATTCATGCAGTTCCTTTGTCGTCGTCCCCCCTCTCCTGATGAAATTATGTACAGAAAGAAAATTGATGACAGAAAAGACAGAATTAGAAGGGTTTTGGAAAGCACTGTGCGATGGGAGTAAGGAGAAAGGAGAAGAATACGCTACAGATTACACAGGTTACCATTAAGCGCTCAGAAGGGAAAAGATACTGAGCACGGCGCTTTTGCCATAGCCATATCTGCCAACTGTTTCATAACAAGAACACATGACCAGCAGATGGAGGGTTTTTGAAAAATTAAAGCTCTGCAATGTGTACTCTGAATTCCAAATACAAAATATCTCATATGCCACTAAATATAGTGAACTACCACTGTAAGTTGGTTAGGTCTTTCCAGTAGAGAGAGTGTGTGTGTGTGTGTATGTGTGTGTGTGTGTGCGCGCGCATGTGTGTGTGTGCGTGAGTGCATGCATGCATGCATGTGTAAAATATTTAGTGCGCTCTACATGGGGCTGCCCTTGGTGACCATTCAGAGGCTGCAACTGGTCCAGAATGCTGCTGCCCAAGTGGTGATGGGGTGCAGGCATTATGCTCATGCCTCACCATTGCTTCAGGAGCTGCACTGGCTGCCAGTCTGCCTCCAGGTGCAATTCAAGGTGCTGGTTATTACCTTCAAAGCCCTACATGGTAGTGGGCCAAGATACCTAAGAGACCACATCGTCCCTAGGACATCTGCCCATCCCACTAGAGTGGACCGGAAAGGCTCTCTGGTTGTGCCATCAGCTAGAGAGGCTCATCTCTCTACCACTAGAAGGAAGGCCTTCTCTGTGTCTGCTCCGGCCCTGTGGAACCTCCTGCCAACTGAGCTGCGCCTCCAGGCAGAGCTGCTGCCCTTTTAGAAGGGTGTAAAAAGCTGGCTGGCAGGGCAGACCTGGGGTACTGGAGGCACAACGACCTCAGCCTGCTGGTTGGTTTGACCGCCCGCCCCCCTTGTTCCCTTAAGTTTTTAAGTTTTAAATTATACAAAGATTTAGTTGTAGTTTTAATTGGTTTTAATTATAGATTTTAAGAACACTCTCTCTCTCTCTCTCTCTCTCGTATCTGAATAAAGAATTACTGGTGCAGGTGTTTGGGATCACCATATTATTCATGACTACCAAAACTGTAAGAACTATGTACAAAGGTTTGATTACTTTCTTGGCAGTAATTTTGCAATTTTGGTTTACACTGGTTAATTCTAATCTGAGTAGATTGACTAGATCAGGGTTCCTCAAACTCGGCTCTCCAACTGTTCTTGGACTTCAATTCCCAGAAGCCTGAGTTAGCACACCTGCTGATCAAGGCTTCTGAGAATTGAAGTCCGAGAACATCTGGAGAACCAATGTGAGGAACCCTGGGTGCTTTGTGTTAAACAACACTTGATAAAAACCACAACCTGTTGTTCTTTATGCTCTCTGTGTGCATCTCATATGGGAGAAGATCAATCCGATTTACCAGAGGTGGAGCTGACATGCCTCTATATTAAAGAAAAAGGTACGGATCTGCTGCAAATAGCCACTTGGTAGACCTACACATACAGATTATAATGCCTGATGAATGTCGAAAGCTAAACCACATAACTGCTTTACAGAGTGCCACAATTAACATGCTCAAAGTCATGCCACTAAAGCATTGATGGCTCATGTAGAATGATTTCAGAATGCCTCTGGGGGAAGAGACCTTGATAACTTGGTAGAGGAGTTCAACAGGCTCCACAACTTATTGAATTAGCAATGGAAGAGCATTATATGAAAAGATTCAGGGTTTGTGAAAGGAGCTGACCCTGCCTGTGTAGAACAGCAGCACCTGGTATGCAGAACACAACCATTAGTATCTGTATGACATAATCATCTATTAAGACACTATCAACTGTACATCCTGAAAATACCAACCAAATATCATCAGCAGAGTTGCCAAAGAAAAGAACGCAGATAGGATGATATCCTTCTTCAAACAGAACCCTCAAAACTACATTTGATAGGAACATCATATCACATCTAATCCATTTTACTAGTATAAAACAAAGTACACTAGTACCTCGGATAACGTTATGACTTGATCCCACAAGTCATAAAGTTATCCGGTTTTTAACATTGTGCAATGCATTGATCACACAACGTTAAAAAAAGCCCTGTTCCCATTCTGAAGAGGAAAGGGAAAGGGGGGCGATCCAGTTTGCTTGGTGAGGGAAAGCGACTCCACACACACACACACACACACACACCCAAGCAAACTGGTGGTCTCAGTGATCGCCCTTTGTTTGCAAAGGGAACACGGCTCCCTTCGCAAGCAAAGGGCGAATCCAGGGAGTAATCACCCTTTGCTTGTGAAGGGAGCCGCGTTTCCTTTGCAAGCAAAGGGCTGTTTGAGGCTGGAATCGCCCTTTGCTTCTGAAGAAAGCCGCATTCGTTCACAAGCAAAGGGCTATTTGAGGCTGGAATAGCCCTTTGCTTACAAAGGGAACGAGGCTCCCTTCAGAAGCAAAAAAATGCTCCTGTTCCTCCCACCACCCGAGTGCCAATCGTGTGCTGAGCTTGCTGTTTGGGTCAGGGGAAAGAACAGGCACATGCTCTGGTTTCCCCTGACCCAAGAGCCAATAGTGCACTGCATTCAGCGCTTGAGTCAGGTGAAAGAATGGGCACGCGCATGCCAGTTCAACCCCCAACCCAAGTGCCGATCACACGCTGCGCTCGGCACTTGGGTCGAGACTCGAGGGAAAGAAAGGGTTCATGCTCCAGTTCCCCCCAACCCAAGTGCCCATCACAGCATCAGATAACGTCGGATAATGTGGATAACATTGGAGAATTTGAGGCAAACATTTGCATCACACAATGTTATCTTAACGTTGTGCGATGCAAATGTTTGCCTCAGATTCACCAACGTGATCCGATTTTAGTGTAATCCGATGTAAACGTTATCCGAGGTAACACTGTATAGAATACTGTCCCCAAGAATGCAGAGCTCTTCAAGTAGTATGAGCTGATCTAACAGTAGTCACAAAAATTGCCCTAAAATTACAGATAGAAAGCAATCTTAAGTGATTTCCCATAACATTCTTAGGACCACAGAAAAGCTTCATGTCAGCAGGACAGGGGTTAACCATTGCTTACATAGCTTCCATTGGCTAATGAAAAGCTGAGATACAGCAAAGTAGATCTTAAGGGAAGAGACTTTACAGCCTATTGATTTCAATAACAGGAACATGGATACCAAACTGAGAGCCTGACTACACTGTTAAATACCATGGGATTTGCTCTGCTTATAAAACAAGTGAATTTGCTTTACTGTTTAGTGCCCACATGATGCCAAGCCTGAACTGAATCTATCCAGCACTCTTGAGCTGGTATTAATAAGATTGCTAAGGATGTTTCCTTTTGTTGTTTTAATTAGACTGGCTCTAAAATTGCTTGCTTCAACTCAACACATAAAACTGTTTAGACACTGTGCTATACAAGAATTGGAAGAGGGGAAAAAGGATGAGCAGAGGCCAGAGAAAGGAAGGAAAGAATGGATCTGTACATCCAGTATGAATAATAAACTCCTGAATCAATCTGTATGATCAATCTGTGTGAATGCTGACTGCGATAGAAAACATAATAGTGACTGTGATTCAGCTTTGCTGCAATTTGATTTCCAACTGCTATTATTTCCATTGTAAACACATCTGTATGGTAAAGAAAAGAAAATATTTTTATTACAAGTCATCTGGCTTGATAAAAATCGCATCCAGAGCCACCTGGAGCGCTTGTCCAATGTTCTTTGAAAAATCTGATCAGACAGATACTCCAGGCAGTCTGACTGATGGTATCAGAATGATCGAAATGATGTATGAGCCTTTGATCTAGAGTTTTGGGAGCTGTCACTGCTGTCAGCCTCCATTGTTGGTTATGTGGAACTAAGAGCACTACTACAAAAACAATTATTTTCTTGGGGGGGTGGGGTGGCTTAGTCCCCATGGCATTATCAAAGTAGTCCATCCAATCTTGGTCAGAACTCTGGTGGAAAGTAGGACTAGAGGATAAATCTATAAGAACCAATGCAGTCACTAGAACAAAAATGCACAGTTGCTGAATTGGGGGCAATAAGTGTCATCATACAATGCAAACAAATTGCTGGCTGGCCATAATGCTGAAAAAGGCAGTAGGTGGTCCTGTGGAACAGGTGCCAGAGGAGGAAGCCCTTCTCACAATTATTTGGCCATTACCTCTCCTGTGAGATAAAGAAATGCACCAATTCCATAACTTCATGGCCAGTTCCATCATGTGATCCCTCCACCTGGTTAATGTAAAAATGTCATTACATTTTTTTTTCTGCAAAGACTTCCAACATGCAAACAGAGTATTTATCCAATGTCTAGACAGCTTTGCTGATGGTAAGGAGTTAAGACAACACTAATGTGAGTTTGATGTTCTTCTGCAAATTAGATATTGTAAATCTGGAGGGAATCACACTGGAAGTCTCAGCCTGTGAAGCATACACTGCAAGTTAAGAAACTTTTTTGAGGATCTTTCTTCAGGTAGAAGAAAGACAGAAAATGAAACCAATCTTGACTCTGATTCAGCAGTCAGGACAATTGCCACTAAACATTATGCCAGTTCCTGGATAATGGAGGAAACTATTGGCACAACACTAGAACAGAGCCCTAAAGAAGGAGGTCGGTTGACTGTCAAAATTGCAGCCTAAAGGTGCAGTTCTGTCCAAGAACTAATCTCTAAAATGGAATGGATGTCTCCATCTCTTCTAAAACCCCTCTCCTAAGAGAGAGAGGACACAAATTGCCTGAATCATGGAGGTAATCTTCTACAATATACGACAGATTGCTGAAGTGGTACTTTCAAGGGAACTGAAGGGAACAAGAAGCATCCACAGAGGAAAGAAAGAATGGGTCTGTAAATCTTTTTGGCTCCAAAACATTTTGAATGGTGGACTATACAGGTTGAAAACCCGAATGAGTGACTCAGTAACTATGAAAAAGAGCTACATAATACAAAGAGCTGCAGAGAACAATAATCCAACTGATCCCCTCCCCTTTCCAATGGCTGAAATTCAGTTGCTTGGCATAGAAAGTGACAAGTAGAGTATCCCAAAATAAATCAACAGAAACTATGAAGGAACTTTTAGAAGTGATAGCTGTAATAGTATGTGCAAGCATATCAGAGAGTAAACAAAATGGGGTGAGACAAGAATGCTGTGGCACCTTAAATACTAACTGCTGCATTTTAATGTTAGCTTTTGTGGATCAAGTCCACTTCGTCAGAACTCACCAAATCCCCAATGATTCAATGGTCCTCCTCTAGAGCAATTTACTACTTTAAGTAATAGCCAAAGGATTTTTAGGAGTGGACACGTCAAAGTGAAGATTGCAGAAACAGGAGTGGAAATGTATGCTTAGTCCTTCCTTGCCTCCCCATTTCCTCCTGAAACACTATCTTGTTTACAGACATGCATCTATTTTGTGCGTGTGCGTGAGTGCATGTAATCAAACTTACTATTACAGTTAGTGTATAGATTATATGGTTTATAATAATGTATTATTAGCCAATATTGATTTGTATGGCTTCAGCTGGTCAATTCACTCTTCCTTCCAGAGCATGGCAATGAAGAAATAACTGCCTAGGAAATTATTACTCCAATGTTGTCTTTTGCTGTCAGATAATCATCATTTTTTCATATTAGCCCCAGAGTGTATTTTCAACCTTATCCAAAGTACTTGATTGCTGCTATTAAACCATATTTATAGACTTGAACGTTGCATCTTATATTTGCTCTCGCTTGGAAAATGTAGGGGGGGGGGAATCCCTCTGCACAGAAAACTCTTTGACGTAAATATTACAAAGTCTGTAAACATGGTTTAACAAATATTAATGGAAGAAATGTTAAAATTTCTATCAAAATTTATTTTCTATTCAGTTGTAAGGAAGGATTTCAAGATTTGATGGAGGATATTTTTTTTTAATTTTCCCAATTCTGGTATAGAAAAGGATGATTCAGTATATTCCAACACTGCATTTCTTTTAAGAAATAGTGACCTCCTTGGTCTGCCCTGTGGCTCTTGTGCCTTATGGGTGTTCAATCAATAGGTTAGGGAGTTGGCAGTTATGGGAAGGCTGGGGGAGTGTTAGGTTTCTACTCTTTTAGCATATCCTTACTCAGTTTTTCCAAAGCTTTTTGCTTTGTAACTTCCTGGTGCGTATTCCACAATTCTACTCAAGATGCAAAGCAAACAAGAGAGAAAGACAGAAAAAGTGTCAGATGCTGTTCAGAGGTGGAAATGAAAAATAAAACAAAAAATAAGCCACCCATCCCTGTACTGCTATGGAAAACACTGATGAAAATTGTCATGTGAAGAATTAATCACTTATTTGGCCACACCAAGGAGAGAGTCTTGCAGCTTCATTCTCAAGATTTCTTTTTTTCTGTATACAGTTTACTAACTGAAAAGCTATATACAATTAACAAGCTGAGAAACAGACGCCTATAAAAAACAATCACACTTATATACCACCCCATAGCACTTAGTGCACTCTCTGGGTGGTTCACAAGTTAATTAAGAGACTCACCTACCTGATCTCATCTGAATTCACAGAAGTGATAGATTAAAGAGATGTTTTCAGGTTATTTAGACTGAACTTTCAAAGTTACTTAACAATGTTACCATAAAAATACATCCTGTCACTCTTCTTTCTAGCACAGTATTCATTCATTTCCCTTCCCCAGTAACCTCAATTCAAAATCTAAGACATGGAGATTGTATTTCTAATAACATAAAATAAATCTTTAAATGTAAACAATTTGTTTTGAGCCAAGCTCCTTTCATAGCCACTGTTCTTCGCCTACTCTTGTAGTTTAGAGCATGATGAATAGACTCATCTCTGAGTCCTTTTAAGATAAACATTTTTAAAACAATTACTGTATAATACAGATAACATTCTGTTCCCATGCTGCCCACAAAACCACCACTGAATTAGCACTACTTTTCCAATTATTATGGAGAGGGTTTTCCAAAACAAAGCTCTCTACTTAGGACAGTGTTTGTTCAAAATCCAAATATTTTTGGATAAAAATGCAACCCACTCAGCAAATACACAAGGCATATCAGATTACTAAGATGTTTTCCTTTTCCACCAGAAAACTTTTAGATTCTTCCAGGTGCAGGCCTAGTGACCCAGTGGCAGAGCTTCAAATAATCTTGGAAATTTCAGTATTGAACTGTTCATTTCTCCTCACCATTTACAAAGGCAGAAATTTGCGGTACTATAAAATAGGTTTTACAAAGAAGGTGGATAGTGGTGTTCAGAATCACTTTGTAACATTCTGCAATGAAGACAAAGCATGGAAAAGCATAGATTGAAATGGGACAGGAAATTGATACAGAACTTGCTAGAGGAATAAGAGACTAGTGTTTCTGCAATGATATGACCAGAGAAAGGTAAGTATTGTATAGGTAAAAGTTGCCCTTCCTCAAAAGCTAGTTGTATCTGACTCTAGGGTTTGGTGCTCATCTGTTTATAGCCAATGAGTCAGCACTGTGTCTACAGACATTTCTGTGGTCATGTGGCAGGCATGACTAGACATCAGAGTGCATAGAACGCTGTTACCTTTCCTACCAAAGAGGTACCTATTTATCTACTTGCAATTTCTTGCTTTTGAACTGCTAGGTTGGCACGAGTTGGGACAGAGACGGAAGCTCACTCCACCATGCAGCATTCGGGCCTGGAACTGATAACCTGCTGACCTTCCAGTCAAGTTCAATTTCTTAACCACTAAGCCATCACAGTCTCTAAGCTAAGTATAACATATCTGAAAATATACCTGTAGTTATATTTTCCAATTCTGTAATAAATAGAAGAACAATACATGCAGTATTGGAATGACATGGTAAAAGTTACTAGTTATATTTGTTTCCTGTTTCAATTTAATAACTTTAATAGCAGCAACATCAATTGGAATGTTTCTTCAATAGCAATAACTCCATGTTCAGACCCACAAATAAGACCCCTTGGGAGATGCTTAATAACCCTAACCATAAGATGCTGTATCCACCCCATCACTACATCGTGCAAAACTCAGGTCTCAAACTGCTGACCTGCCAACCTTCCAGTCGTCAAGTTCAGCGTCTTAACCACTAAGCCACTGCAGTCCCATATTAACCAAATACAACACTGCTAATTTCAATAAACATATTTAAACATGTCCACTCCCCGCTTTAGTAACTTAGCTATAAGGTTTCCAGTATTCGTTCCAATAGGTTTCTCTGGAAAAGAAAAAATAAATTATTTCTGACAAAAAAAACCCTATCAATTAGTCTGCCCAGGTTTGTAGGCTAATGTTTGGGATATATAAACAGAGCTGCAATCCTACGCATATATATTTGGAAGTACATTTTAAGAACTCTCAACATAAACAGATGGGATCATAATTTTTTTCTCAGCAGTAATTTTTGTGATCCACCCTTGCACAAGTACTCACAAGACACTATATTCCCTTTACAAGTTCAGAGTGGCTTTAACATATAGCTATCTTTGTCATCCAGATCATAATAATAAAAAAAAACCAGCATTCTAACACAGCCATCTAACCTTTCTCCAAGATTTAAAATAAGCACATATAACTAGTCTTCACAGTCTTAGTGAGAATGAAGTGCATTGCTGTAGCAATGAAGGGGGAAATGTTTCATTGGGGAGAGGCAAATAGATTCTAATGCAATGCACAACCACTTTCCTGCATTCCATATAAGCATAAATACACACCAATAGAAGCTACAAAATTTTCCTCCTTTAAACTCCTGGTGTCAAACTCCCTGGGCCCTTTCCCTGCAGGGTTTGGGGCCCGTGCCATGAGCTGGGGTACTGCCAGTTGCACCTTGGGCTTCGATTCCACCCTCCTGGCTAAAACAGTGTCCTTGCCAACCGGAGTGATTGCTCCATCCGTTGGGCTTCGTTTTCTTTTTTCTGGCTCTTCAAAAAGAAATGAGGAGAGAGAAAGAGAGAAATAAGCAGCCAAAAAGAGAAAAGTGGGGGGGGGGGGAGCAGAACAGACATACTAGCTATAGCCAGTCAGAAAAGAGGCAACAAGATATTGACCAAGTGCAGAGAAAAAGGACAGGAAAGATACTGATAGTCATTTGTCAACAGGTAATGAAAAACTGATCTCATCATCAACTTGTGAGCAATACAGAAGCAAGGTCTAAGGGGAAAAGACTAACTTGTGGTCCTTCAAAAATTGTCAGTGGTTCAACTCCTACACCACCCCATTAATAACTACAGTGGAACCTCGTATAATGAATGTACCGTGTTTCCCCGAAAATAAGACACTGTCTTATATTTTTAAAAACTCCAAAATATGCACGAGGTCTTATTTTCTGGGGATGTCTTATTTTTCCATGACGAAGAATACAGTACACATTTATTGCTGATACAGCGGATTGCCAGGGCATGATTTAGGTGAGTGTCTTATTTTCAGGGGGGGGGGGTTTATATTTTCGAGGTGGGGGAAAATACGGGGGTGCCTTACTATATGAAGAGGTCCTATTTTCGGGGAACAGGGTATCATGCAACAAAAAAATTATACAACAAAGAGAATTTGAAAAAAAGTTGCATCGTAGAACAAAACTTTTCATTGTACAATGCAATGCTTCCCTATGGGGGAAAACATAAAACAAAAATCTCTATGGGGAAAATCATAAAACAAAAAAAATTATTTTCTTTTAAAAATTTTTTTATTGAATTTTAATATAAACAGTGTACAAAAAGAAAAACAAAAATATAATATGTGCTTACATAATAGAAAAAAGATCTTAAGAAAAGGAGAATTTTTTTAAAAAATCCAACTTCAGTTACTTACATATAGCAATTTTCATATAAATCATTTCTCGTTATCTTACCTTTCTATATTCCTCATCCCCTAAATTAAGCTGTATGAATATTCAACATTCTCTTTTTCTTAGTACAGTAAAACCTCGCACAAAGAGTGCCTCGCTTAGACTAACTTGCTTAAAGAGCAGAATTTTCTCTGAATGGTTGCTTCGCTTAACAACTAAAACCAACCTAAAAAATTGCTTAACAACTAAATCAGAGTTCACAATCCCCCCCCCCCGCCGCCGCCAAAAGTCACCTACAATGGTGTTTCGCTTAAAGAGCAAAGTCGCTTAAAGAGCAATCCCATGGAACGCATTATGCTCCTTAAGAGAGGTACCACTGTAATAATAAAATTGTAAAAAAAATTCACCTATGATACTGTATATACATTGTCCAAGAAATTCACCAAACCTTCATCACTTGTTTTTCTTTATTAGTTCCAAAAGCTCACTAAATCAGTTGCTGGTTTTGTGCCCTTGTTATTTCTTAAAGTATATTCCAAAAAGGGCTTCCAAATGTTCCCCAAATTTGTCTCCTTTAATATATCTCTTTTAATGTTTAATTCCCATGTCAGCTTGTCATTAAGAGCCATTTCCCACAAATCCTTATACCAGTTATCCATTCCAAACTTCATGTTACTTTTTCCAATTTTTTTGCAATATATTGCCTTGCCACTGATAAAAAAAATGGATAGTCTTTCTTTTTCCAATCCCATTTTAGATGCTCTAAATCAGTTTACAAAACAAGTTTTGCATCCAATTTTATCTTGTCACCCATTATTTTCCCAATTTCTATTTCTATTTTTCCAATACTCCAAAATAACTTCATGCTCCCACCCCATATGTTTCTATGTTCCTAATTCCTTTTCACATCTCCAGCATTATTATTATTATTTAGTGCTATTGAATTGATGTAACTGAACTGGCATCAAATACCATCTCCACAAAATTTTAAAATTATGTTCTTTGACTATGATGGATACATTTCTCATAATTCTACTTGTCTATTTCTTCCTCCAATTTTCTTCTGTAATCTTTATTTTTAAATCAGACTCCCACATTTTTTCAAAGTGTTCTGTGACTCACTTTCTGTATTCAAATTTTTATTTAAAAAATTCACTAATCCTTTAATTCCTACTAATTCTTTTCTAATCTTATAAATTAATTCTTCAAAATCCGTCAATTGTCTTTTTAAAAAACCCTGACAATGTTTCTAATGAGCAATAAAGCTGCAGATTGAGGCACTGGGACTCCAGACTGATTCATATTTCCTCATGGAAAAAAATGCAAATCAGCCTGGCCCCTAACCAAAGTATTTCCTATATTTTCCTTTGAGTAGTCAAGCCCTCAGTCTCTGTAGATGTCAGGTGAAAGTAGCTAGTTTTATAAGCTGTTCTTCATCCTTACTGAGAGGGAAAATGCATTAGGGAATCTGAACTGTTACTTCTGATTACTGATCAGACCAACAGGGATTCCTTTCCCCCACAGACTAAAAGAGGAGACACTCCAGGAAGATGATGGACAAGACTTGGGTGCAGTGCCCCATGGGACCCTTTGGGCGAAACTGAAGTTTCTACAAACTTAATTAGGCAGGTACGGTGAAACGTCCAGCCCCTAGCTTAAAGCCATAAGCAGTAAGAGCATGTCTGTTTACCACCAACTGGCTGTTATCTGATGAAAGCCCTGCCTTTACCTGCAACACTGCAAGGTTCTGTGCCATGTGTAAGATCAGAAAAACAATCCTGGCAAGTCCTTCAGCTAAATAAACTACCAGCACTACATCATAGGTTTAGTAGTAGCTTTAGCAACATTAATCTTAAATACAGTAATACCTCGGATAACGTTTACCTCGGATAACGCTAAAATCGCATAACGTTAAGTAATCTGGGGAGGAGAATTTGATCGAATAACATTAAGGTCCTATGGGATGAATCGGATAACAACCGCTAAAGCCTGTGCGGTTACAATGTATCTCTATGGAGCTTTAACGTTATCCGATCCATCCCATAGGATTTTAACATGCATCGGATAACACTAAAAATCGGATAACACCAAGACTTGTGGAACCAAGTCTTAGCGTTATCCGAGGTATTACTGTACTGTATATACTCAAATATAAGTTGAGGTACCTAATTTGGACTCCTAAAACTAGGAAAATAGATTGACCAGAGTATAAATTGGGGGTGGAAAATGCAGCAGCTGCTAGTAAGTTTCAATAATTAATATACATGAAAATATGGTAAAATTAGTTAATTTAGACATTCGTGTGGGTATGTTTTTTGAGTGTTTACATTGACTCGAGTATAAGTTGAGTTTCATTTTTGGACCTCATTTTGGGGGCTAAAAAACCCAACTTATACTCGAGTATATATGGTACTAATTTCATCACTCCTTTAACTCTGAGCAGAGACGCTTCTCTTAAAATGTATTAAAAGTACCTTCATCTAAACTTCTGTCTTTTGCTGTACTGTGCTGGTCTTGGACCATAATAAAGATTTGATATTTACCAGCACATCCTCTGCTTTTAGAAACCTTCACCTTAATTTCATAATGAAATTAGCTACTGTAGAAAGTAAACTAGAAATATGAACTAATAGATTTTCCTTCTCAAGAAATATGCCCATTTTTCATTCCAGTGTGCCATTTTGTAAGAATTTTTCCAGGTATGACAGATCTCTTGTATTGTTAAGTTTACAACTAACATGATTATCCTTTCAAAGTACTGGGATAGTTTCTTATGTTGCCCTATATTTATTTAGCCATTTTCATTTAAGTTCTTTTTAAAAATGCTATAACAAAAATATTTCCTATCTATAAGCTGAGACAGGAAAGCATCAGACCACTCTAATACTCTACTATGGAGTTTGAGCAAATAGAGGATGAGGAAAAGAATAAACCATATCTTGGAAGTTTTTCCACTGCACTCAAAAAGTTCCAGGTCTCTCCATTTAATTTGCATCCTTGGATTAAAAATTTTTTTTTAAAGGAAACGGGACTGGGGCCTCCTGCAAATATCTGCTGGTTGGTGGGATTTGGATAGCACTATGCTCTCCATAAACTCTTCATCCAATTCTTGAAAGTAGTAAAGGGCTGAAGAGGCTTGTCCTATTCGTCCCCCTGTGGCCTTGGGTAGGCAGCCAGTATGCTATATATCAACTCTTACTCTCCTGGAATCAATATGCTCAATATGCAGATGCCCCTAACTTATAATGAAATAGTTCCACCTTTTTTCATATTGACATTCTGCTGCAATCTATTATTCCCTCAAAAAACTGAAGCTCACAAGTTTATGAAAAAAGAAGAGATTCATTTTCAGAGCTTGTTAAGCAACTAGGTTAGCACTGCCAAAGTAGAATGCTCAGAAAAGGCAAGGGTGTCAACTTTTTGAGTCAAATGTGTTTGATAAAAAGGGTAAGCAAGGAAATGTTCAGGAATTAGTATGTACTTGTAAAATAAAATTTAAAACTAACCATTGGCTAATAAACCATAACAAGTTCCTAAGATCTCACTGAAACAGTCAGGATAAATCACAGGCTAAACCTATGTGAGGAAGGCTGCCCTGTGCTTCCATGGCATAGCTTTAAGCTAGTTTTGCCTCTTTTCCAGTCACGTCAGACAAAGGAGGTCTCTTTAGATAGTTGTTACTTTGGTTGCTGAGCAGTTCCCTGGGAAACAAGCTAACTGAGCAACAAGTTTTGAAAGACTTTAAGTCATGACTTTCCTCTTTTACTGTTATTTTCAATGTAAGGCACAGTCATTGCCATGAGCCAATTTCTTAAATGGGATGGAGAGAGATTTTGTCACAGAAATCCAAAGGAAGGAAAGAAGAAAGACTCTGTGTAGGATAAGAACATTTAATATATATATATATTCTCTGCAACTTTTAATATGTATTCAATTACAGTTGCATTGCTATATCTTTTAACTTTACATTTTCAAAGTTTTTAACTTCTATATCTATTATACAAATAATATCCATAAATATTCTTTTCCTTAAGTGAAGCCCCCCACCCAAAAAAAATTGTAGAGTAGAAGACATCTACTTCTGGGACTAATGCTACTTTCACAGCAGCCCCAGACACAACATCCCAAGGAATTTCATGTACATTTTAAATCCATTTATTCCAAAGATATGTTTTTCAAATCTTATGTTTCAATATTTACAAACTCTCCAATTTTTGATAGGTTGTGTTCCCAAGTAAGATTTAGATCAGGGGTGCGCAAGTTTTTCAGGCCACAGGCCAGTTATGTGTTTCAGGGAGCTGGTCACTACGGCCCGGGGGCTGGATGTGCCCCCAATACCAATTCATCCAGCCCGCAAAGTCCTCATTGCTCCTAGAAGCGGAAGTAAAACACACCCATATGGGCATGTTTTACTTCTGCCTCCAGGAGCAACGAGGGCTTGGTGGGCCAGATGAATTGGCATCGGGGGCCACATCCAGCCCCTGGGCTGTAGTTTGGGCACCCCTGATTTAGATAAAGGAAGATGGGTAGTCTGTGACTAGAAAAGTTTTCTCCATAAGCATTGCATGTATTTATTTTATATGAGTCATGTATTTTTTCATACACTCTCACCTTTGTTGTAGTAGTGAGTATGAGCTATCTCCAGCAGGCTAAATACACTTGCCATGCCCCCAAGTCCTGCATTGGCATACGACTGTTCAAGGCTTGATACAGTGCATTTCAGCAAATCCAGCATCCCTTTGTAGACTTTGCGGTTGATCTCCTAGAACAAAGGGAATATCAAGGATAAGGGTACTTCATTAATCAGGAATCTATTCCAAATTAATCTTTCCCCTCAAAATCCATTCATCATCTTTCATTATAACTATTTTTTTTGTAACTTTCACAGCCCTGTCTAGAGATACAGTATCTGGGATTGAACCTGTGACCTTCTGCATTCAACACGTGCTTGACTATGTGCAGAACTGTTTCTATCAACCCTCTTGGAGGAAGGGGCTTTGGCAACAACAAAATAGGCTGTTGTGAAGCCCACTTACTAAAGAAATGCTACTACTATGGTTCTGATTTCAACTAATTGTCATCCTGTTTCTAATCTCTCTTTTTCCAGCAGGGCATCTGAGTGTGCAATGATGTGCCATGAGTTGTTTTCCTCCCAAAAGTTCCATCTCTAGCTATGTACATTTTCAGCTTAACAGAAAAATTGATTCCACCCTAATTTCACACAAAGGATCAAAGTTTTCAGAAGGCAGTGCTGTTTTTAGAAATTCAGGAAGTTAGCAATGACAATGCAGTGAGAGACATGCTGCCAGACTATATGACTTATCCACTGCGGTAAAGAGGTGTCTATTCAACTAACTGAGTCCTTATAAAACACACCTAGATCAGGTTGGTGCATCAGCATTGTCTTATCAGTATTGATTTTCAGGCCAAAATTATTACAGATGTAGGAGATTGGATCAAGATTTCTTTTGTTGTCCAGAAGTGTGATTATATTAAGAATGCAGTCAGCTGTTTAAAATCTGAAATCACTGAGAGATATCATTTGGAGGTTCAAGTATGGGTTTCATCAGTATGCAGACCATACCTAGTTCTACTTCATGTTTCCATCTGCTGATTTCAGGGATGAAGTAAAAATGCAGTGTAATGTTTGAGGGCAATTTTGGTCTGGAAATAGGTGAACTAACTAATCTTTAATAAAGATAAAACAGAGGTACTGCAGGGTGGAGGATCCAGCAACACTAAACAGGATATGAATCCATCTGGTTGCTTCCCTAACATTATTAGTTGAACCTCACAAGTACTCTTGGATCCAGCAATCCTTCTAGAACAGTGATGTATAACCTTGGCACTCCAGCTGTTCTTGGACTTCAATTCCCAGAAGCCCTGATCAGCAGGAGTGCTAACTTGGGTTTCTGGTAATTTAAGTCTAAGAACAGCTAGAGTGCTGAGGTTCACCATCACTGTTCTAGATGAACACTGGGAGGAATAGAAGTATATTTTACCAATTGCATCTAAGACGCCAGCTGTGCTGTTATTTGGTAAAGCCAGTTCTGGGTTCAGTCATTTATATTTTGAGTTAGATCACAATAATAGAACTGACCCTAAAGACAGTCCAGAAACTTTAGCTGCCCAAAACTTTTGACAAGGACAAGAAAAGTTGTTTCAACAATTGACCCAATTATTAAAAAAAAGAGGCACTGGTGGAATATCTTCCCCCTTTTTTGTTCCACTATTCCACCAGACAACTTTTTGTAGAACAGACCTTTTAAAAAGGAAGAGATTCAACATATGCCACAAATTAAGGTCCCTAAAGGTCACAAATTGTTTGAGCCAAAATGTGTTCAGCAATTTTTAAATTGTAATAACAATATACACATATTTATGTATCCTGAGTCTTTGGTTTAAAAAAAATCAAATCTATTGGCTGTTACCCATTCCTTTTGTTTCCTTTCATCAATTGCACTGCTGATCAATATATTTCCAAACCAAGGTGCTACCTTTGCCTCCTAAATAACTTGGGAATTTATTGTAAGTTTGTTGATTGTGAGTTTTTTCTATGTTAATAAATAAATTAAAAGTAGTTTACTTTATACCAACTTGAGCACATTCTGTTATAAAAAGAGACTATAAAAATATAGAAAAAAGACAGAGAGGGGAAAAACCTTACCACATCCTGGACCACATCCTGCCGTGCATCTTCCTCTGACTGGATGGTGCGATTAAGCTTGCTCAATACAAATACACGGAGTTGCTCACTTTCTAGGAGCCGACGGACTCTCTTCATATGAAACCAACCAACTCCTTGTCCATCTAAGACATTGTGTACCACTTCTTTCAAGAACTGCTGGTTTTCACTAAATGAAACATACGCAATATAGAAGGAGGACAATTATTCACAGTTTTGGTAAACATGTCCCAGTTATTTAACATGAAAAGGAGTTCTGAGTTTATTGCTCTCATTACATTTTTGTGGTATTAGATTCAGGGCATAAGGACACAACACAAAATTCACTTTGCCTTTCATAGTTCTCTAAGTATGGATTTCAAGACATCAAGCACACATTCTTCATCAGGAAAATGTTTTCTTGTTATGAGCTAACAAGTTGTCTCTGACTCATAATGGCCTTATCAATGCAAGATAATCTCCAAAATGTC
Source organism: Furcifer pardalis (assembly GCA_030440675.1). Classification (NCBI taxonomy): domain Eukaryota; kingdom Metazoa; phylum Chordata; class Lepidosauria; order Squamata; family Chamaeleonidae; genus Furcifer; species Furcifer pardalis. The sequence goes on from CP126894.1 coordinate 60,792,258, forward strand.
CGGTCCTCACAACCCTGCTCAGCTCTTGCAAACTCAAATCTGTGGTTCCCTATATGGAGTCAATCTATCTCATTTTTAGTCTTTCTCTTTTCTTGCTGTCTTCCTTCTTTCCAAGCATTATTGTCTCCTCCAGAGTCTTGTCATCTCATGATATGCCTTTTCATCTCCAGAGACAATTCAGGTTTGACACACTCTAAGACCCACTTGTTTTTCTTTTTGGCAATCGAGAGTATCCATAAAGCTGTCCTCCTCCACCACGTTTGAACTAAATCCATTTCCCCCTGTTAGCTTTCTTTACTATCCAGCTTTCACAAGCAATTTTTGTGGGGAAATTTACTTTAATGTTTTTATCTAATGTGGTTTTGCACTGAAATTGTAATATTGCATGTAGGTTTATACTGACATTGTATGTTAAGTACTGGTGTTAATTCACAATTATATGGGAGATAGTTTGGTTCTATCTGTTCACTGAATCTTTTATTTCTTTGTGCTTTTTCAAAATAAAATTGTTTTCACTGTATAAATCCTGTTTATGGTTTTACAGATAGCAATAACAAGATATTATGCCAACATAAACCACCAGTCAATGCTGTGATATAAAGTTTATGTAATGTCATCCAAATAACCAAACTTTTGTTCTGTTTCACTATACAGTAAAACCTTGCATAAAGAGCACCTTGCTTAGAGACTAATTTGCTTAAAGAGCAGAATTTTCTCTGAATGATTGCCTCACTTAACAACTAAAACCAACCAAAAACTTGCTTAACAACTAAATCAGGGGTCGCAATCCCACCCGCAAGAAGTCACAATCGGTCACTTACAATGGTGTTTCGCTTAAAAGAGCAAACTCGCTTAAAGAGCAATCCCATGGAACACATTATGTTCTTTAAGCGAAGTACTACTCTATAATTTTTACTTTTAAAACAGCAGTGTGAGGTAAGGCCTTAGCTGAGACTAAATTACAGTAGTAGTGTAAAAAGGAATGCTGGTTGTTTCATGATGGGGATCATCAAAAGCAAAAAACGTGTTCATTCATTTAAATGGCAACCCCAAACTTGTAGGAGAGATTGATGGAGCGTTTGGGCACAGGCACACAGAGATAAAAAAAAGTGTGTTGTGTGCCTCACCTAGAATTACTGGTTCGTCCCTGTGGTGAAGGAGACTCCCTTTTCACTGTTGGGCTGTGCTTTATAACAGATGACTTCTGATCAACAAGTGCACGCCTGTTTCCTACATAAAAGGGGAGACAGAATAAGAGAACATTTACTGGGAGGGACATCCAAATCCACGGAGAGCACCAATGAGACACACAAGAGTCAGCTAACACTCTAATTAAAAGGACATACAAACTTGAAAAGCAGTGGCATATTTGTATTATTGCATCACACATTGGCAGAAAACAGTCATGAGTATGAAGCAGAAACAAAAAAAAAGATGGCAATAAAAACAGAAGGTAAGAAGTAGAAGAAGCTTGGTTGCTCTGCATGCATTTCTGCCATAAGAACCATCTTCTGATTAGACATCATATGGGAAAGCATAACACGTCACAGAGGTATGACTAGTAGGAATCGCATGATCTTGGTTACCAGTGGAAAAGCTGCCCAGGAGGCAGGCACAAGGATGCTGGCTGGGAGTTGGTATGTCATGCATAGCTCATGATGCAAAGAACCCACCTTCATGGCTTACTGGCCCAGCTTCAGTAATAATCTCCATTATAGTATTTAGCCCAAATACTGGGACACAAAATAAACAATTAGTAGTGTTCTGCAAAATCACCACCATTTCTATATTCAATCAGCTAGCTAATTAATCCCTTCCCTCTTTAAAAAAACAGTCCTAGCTTAAAGGTGGGAAATCAATGTACTGTAATATACTAGTTAAGATGCTTGTCTCCTTTGTGGCTGGCTAAGTGCTGTAGCAATAACTCAAGTGGGGAAGAAGGAAACTCAAGGAAGTGGTATTAACTAGGGCAGTGATGGCGAACCTTGGCACTCCAGCTGTTCTTGGACTTCAATTCCCAGAAGCCCAAGTCCCTGTGAATCTGCACAAATGGGTTCACAGGGACTTGGGCTTGTGGGAATTGAAGTCCAAGAACAGCTGGAGTGCCAAGGTTCACCATCATGGAAATAGGGGCTAGAGTGAAGTTGCACTGTAACCCCTGTTTTCTGGCATATCATAAACAAAACAAAACGGCAAAAATATTGTGGCACTTTAAAAATTAACTGCTATATTTAAAGTTAGCTTTCGTGGATCAAGTCTACTTCATCAGACATAAGAGGGAAACTTCATGGCAATCAATGTATACACATCAGGTACAGAGGTACAAAGGGATTGGTTAACATAACAGATAAGTATCAAATCAATATGGCTTTTTGATCTACAAAAGTTAACATTAACATACAGCAGTTAGTTTTTAAAGTGCTACAATGGTTTGGTTTGGTTTGCTCTCTGATATGCTTTAAACATAAACTAAAATGGCTACTATTCCAAAAAAAAAAAAATCACCTATTTTCTGTAGACCTATCTGACCTTATGCTGTTTGTTCAGAATCGCAGGTGACTAACACTGTAATCGGAACTACACTCTGGGCTTGAAGATAATTCACTGTACTAAACCAGATGCTAGAAATTTTTAAATCCTTTCTAGAAGCACACTTTGGAAAAATACTGGCTAGCATTTATAGTCTCAAAATAATCCTTCTTAAACAGCATAGATTTTTTTTTTAATGAGAGCTGCAGGTTTCTCTGTCCCATTCAATCCAGAAGCCCCAGTTGTAAGGAACCGGTAGGGGAAATCATGACAGTCAAAATATCTTATTAGCAGCTCAGATGTAGCTTAAAGTGATTTTCATGTTACAGTACTTTGATGATTATTATGTATCTGCTGCACCTTTTCTCCAGTGACCTTAAGGTGGTATATGCAATTCTCCTCCTCCTCCTCCTATTTAATATTCATAACGATCATGTTAGGTAAGTCAGACAGACAGACCAAAACCACTAACAGTGTTTCATAGCTTAGTGGAAATTTGAATACAGGTCTCCTGAGTCCTAGTCTAATCACTCTGCGTGCTGGCTCAAATTCTATATTCAGCCCCTTCTGAAAAATGTTTCTTGCATCCTTGGAATCAAAACTGATACCTTTCATAATCATTGCCCAAAAAAAGCAATGAACAGCCTATGTCCTTTTTAAAACATGACAGAAAGTAAATGAAATTAAGCCATAAGAAATAAGTGGAAATAGCAATGAAAGTGACAAGCTTCTTGTACTATAACAATTAAAATATTAAGAATATCAATAGCTATCCAGTATCCACAAATGTCTATGATCACAACAGCCTAAACAACTACTACTGCACTCAAGAGAGATAACCATCAATTTGGTTTGTTCATCAACCTTTGTTTAGCTATGGAAGAAACAGAACTAATGATGAAAGGAAATTCTATTTTGAATTTAAAATCTGCAGAAGCTACATGGGGAAAAGGTTGGCAAGAAATGAGAATAAGCCTCAGACAATGAGACACAAAGCATGAAAAAGAAATAGGGGGAAAACCCATCACTATTTTCTTCCAATGTGTGTCACCAATAATAGGTTTAGCTAACAAGAAGATCTCTGCACAAATATAGGAATGTGACCAAATTGAAATATTCCAGACAGAACAATGCAGAGTCTTCACCAACTAGTCACAATTCTTCTCTGATTTTTAAAAAAATACACAAACACACACACCCAGGAAAAGATCATTCTATCCAAAGCAAAGTCCAAGGCAGCAACACAAAACCAACTTTTGGCCTTTATTACTAAAAGGTCAAAGGTCAGTAAGACATCATACCAACCTTCATCCACATCCCTTCCCACTTCCAGATTAAAGTAATCTTTACCGATGAAAATGGAGACGAGGGAGAAATAAATAAAATCAACTTGTTAAAAAGAAAAATAGTATTTTTTTCTGATTTTTATATATATATATGAACTGAAGAAACAAACAAAGCAGTCTTCTAGTTAAGCAACTGAAAGGTTCCAATGCAAAACAAACAATGTGCATTTGTTTTCTTTCCTTCATCAGTAGTTCTTTAAAACCAACTGTATTACAGTAACCTAGCACAATGGTAATTTCTGCAGCCTCTACTGCAAAGTCTTGAATGCAAAGAAAATCTCTCACTTGATTAACTCCATTGCCCCAGAGTAAAGAAATATAAGCATGTTTATTTTCAAATTAATTTGTTCTTCTGGCAAAAAAGATGAAAAACTCTTTCCAACAGGTTTCATCCTTAAGAGTTCTGCACAAGCAGAGCTTCCCAAACTGCAGACAGTGGTTGTATGCCAAGATGATCATTGAAAGTGATATGCATGTGATATGAACCTCTGGCAACAAGCAGGCTAAGTAAATGTTGACTATGATGCTTTATTATATAGGTCACTGCCAGCAAAGGATCTCCTCAAAAGAGACTAGATCGGACTTAAAAGCAGGGGTGCCCAAACTACTGCCATACAGGTGCATTTTACTTCCGCTTCTGGGAGCAACGAGGGTTGCATGGGCTTGATGCATTGGTGTTGGGAATAGGATCCAGCCCACGGACCGTAGTTTGGGCACCCTTGGTTTAAGCAGAAAAAATGGCAACCTAAAATCTATCTCATCCTGTTGCAAAACAGGTTGCAAGACATGTTTTACTTTCGCTTCTGATGGGAGGGACCCGCTGAACCATGCGACCAGCCTGCGGCCTGAAAAGTTTGGGCACCCCTGCTTTAAAGCTTCTATCTGTCCACAGAATTAATAATTTGCATCCAATTTATACATCAAGAATCTCCTTCCACAAAAGTACATTCTTGCTGCAAAATTATTAAAGATAGGAAAAATATTTTATTCTTCCACACATTAATACAGTAAGGACTAATACTTTTGCAAAATCTGTTCAAGAAACACAAAGCATCAGCCACAAGCAATCCATATTTCTAAAGAGCACTGCCCACCCCCACCCCCCAAAAAACCCATCTTTGGGATGATTCTGTGACTGCTTAGCAATCAAAAGAATTCTGAAAGCAGTAACAGGCAATAAAATTTATTACCTTTCAGGCTGGGGAATGGAGTGTTTTTGTCTCTCCCAGCTTTGGTTGGAAGTGCTAAATTAGACAGACTAAAGCTTGTACTGTGGTTCTTGTATAGGCTACCTATAACAGAAAGAAAATGCATCAAATAATCCAATAATTCCCTTAATCTCGTTCAGTAATCTACTCTCCAATTTACACTCAAACAAGATCAAATGAGCCCTGACTTTAAATATGTCATTAGATTTAATGTGCAAATTAGTAAGAATATAATTGGTTATGGCTAGGTGGGAAGCATAAATGGAAAGTTTTCAATAAAGCGACCACCATAATCAGAAGAGAGATTTTCCCGCAGACCATAAGAGGGTAGAAAAGAGTTAAATTTCCCCTTCATTCCTGCTATGGTTCTGGTATTTGTCGCCCACTATCTGCAAGCCAATGTCACTTCAGTTGTTAAAACCATTTTAAATTCAAAGTTATATGTCAGGAACCTTTTTAAGCTGGGGTCATGCTCCCTCAGACAGCTTCAAGGGCTGGATGGCCATTTTGCCCTTACTCCACCATCTGGCACTTCCTGGTGTGGTGGAGGCGGTCATGGGCCACAAAAATGGGACTACAGGCAGCATCCAGCCCGCAGGCCACAGGTTGAGAATCCCTGTTGTATGTAATGTCACAGGTCTCTTCAACCCTCAACAGCAAGCTTTCTCTATACTAGAAACAGGATAGGCCCTTATTTCCTAATTTCGGTTAAGATGTGCAGAGATATTTTATACATGATAAAAGAGACATGAACATCTGACTTGTTCTCCCTGCTTGCTTTTTCACCTCAAATTTTTAACAAAATTAAACTCATTTTATTTATTTATTTATTTATTTATTTATTTAAGCAAACTTTTATGCCGGCCTCCTCAAAAAGACCCAGGGCAGCTAACACAACTCTCAACACCTAAAACACAAAAAAGTAATATAAATCAAGATTAAAAGATTTTAAAAATTAAAAAAGCTAAAACAAGATACACAGAGAGAGCCAACAGACTGGGGCAACTGTCTGGCCCATACCCCATACATGCTCTGCCAGCCAGGTCCTGACTCCCTTCCTAAAGGGCAGCAGCTCCGTCTGGAGACATATTTCACTTGACAAGAGGTTCCATAGGGCTGGAGCAGACACAGAGAAGGCCCTCTTCCTTGTGATAGAGAGGTGCACCTCTCTAGCTGATGGTACAACCAGAGCGCCTTTCCGATCTGCTCTGATGGGACAGACAGATGTCCTTAAGGCGATTTAAAATATTTATATCCTACCATTCTCATTTTTTCAGATACCAAGGCAGATAACAATTATAACATTTAAAACATTATACAATAAATTAATAAAGCAGCAGAGCAGATAAGATTCATCTCTAACAAAGCCATGCCATAAGTGAATCAAGGCAGAAGCAATAGCTGGTCAAGTCATACACATATGCTGAAAGAAAAGAAAAAGTTTTGCCTGACTCCTAAAAACCATCAATTTGGACAGGAATGAGATTTCTCTCTCATGGCATTTTAGTATGAGTGCTGTAATAGAAAATACCCTTTCTCTTACTTCTACGAAATGTACCCTCCAGCAGCAATATGACAAAAAGCAGCATCTCTGCTGATAAATTGAATGAAACATATGGGACTGGATAGTTCTTTCAGTACCATAACTTCAAGCAGTTGAAGACTTTAAAGACAGGTTTTTAAAGTTAAGTTGGTTGGAAACAGACCAAATGCCAATGTAGCTAATACCATGGTGGAGTCACATGTTCCAAAAGAAATGGATACCACTTTAATTGCTTGCTATATTGCACATCATCTAAAGCTTCTGCACACTTTCCAAAAGAAAGCAGAACACAGTTTATTAGAGCAGTCCAACTTTGAAATAACACAGGGTCAAACTAGGCATTAAGAGAATGCATATTCCCTCTAGTCTAAGTAATCTATTTCCCCTCCAGCAAGGGGAATCTCTCAGAGATATGTGCCTCAACAACCAGATATGCAAGATAAACCATTTTCCTTCCAGTGACCCATCACATAACAATGCACATTAAATGTAAGATATGTAGATGATATATTATGACACATATATGTCTTTTATTGCTTGAGATTGCTTCTGTATTGTTTTTATGGCCTCTTTTAAAAATGTTTGAACCATATTGTCTAGTTTAGGGTGGATAACCTTGGTGCCCCAGGTGTCCTTGGACTTCAATTCCCAGAAGCCCTGATCAGCAGGTGTGCTTACTTGGGCTTCTGGTAACTGAAGTCCAAGAACATATGGAGCATCTAGGCCACCCCTGGTCTAGTTTGGTCCATAAGAAAACGTGGCCTTGTCAAGAATCAATCTTCTCTAGGAAAAGGATTAGCTGTTGTAACAGTTTATGTTGTAGAAAATAAATTCTAGTCAAAGCTATCACTTGGACATCTAGAAGCATTGATAGATCCAATAATTACGCTGACACCGCATACCTACTTTTTCTAGCTAAGCAAGCTGAGTTTCAAGTGTAATAAGAAACACATACTATAAGAACGGCAAGTCAGCAGTACTTCCTATTTCTTAGCATTTTATCATGTTAAAAGTTCTGTAATTTTTGCAGCCATTCACAACAGTACTGTACAATAATATTTCCCCAGAGCCTCCTTATTCTTTCCTTAGTAAGTTATCATTTCAATAGAGAATAAAGATGCGTGACAATATGTCAGAAATGCTGTACTGTGGAACTATTTTGACCACGGAATGTATATAATTTCATTCTACCTTCCTATCTAATGATTGTGAAACGTTGCAATCATACAAATCAGATATAATTAATAAACATGCCAACATTTAAACTACAGTTTCTAAAAGAATTGCCGGGAAAAGGCAGGAACTAACTCTCTGAAGTAAGTCAACCTTAAAAAGTCATTTAAAAACATAGAAAAGAGGGTAACAACACACATTTTGCAGAGGAAATCAAGTCACAAAAAAGATACCAAAATTTAAAACACACTGTCCCTTGTGCATATAAAAATCATCTCAACCAGATAAAACATACAGAACAAATCCCAACAGATCTGCTCAGCATCTAAAGAGATTCATATGTGCACTTCCTTTGACATCCTGGTCCCAAGCGATGTTGAGCTTAAAGCTTTATTATGAATAATACTAAGAGATAAGCTTTTGCAGTTTGATTTTTTAAAAAGGAGGTTGCCCTATGTATTCTCTGCAGAATATTTTTTAACAAATCACATTTGACACCTTACTAGCAATATGTAGTCCCATAAATAGAACACATATTATTAATCCTAAAAGTAAACCAAAAACTCTTTGCTTCAGCACAGTTTTTCTGCCTAGCATGTTCTGGTTTGATGAGCAGCACTTGGCAACATAAATATCCTCCTCTTGCAATACTGTTTGCTCAGCTGCCTGGCTTAGTCTCCAAATCCCATTTCCCATATGTACTTCAAAGTGCTTACATTTAACCCAATCCAATTACTGTTTTTCCCTACAAGGTGAAGACACCAGCTGCTCTTCTGCTGAGGCTGTGAAAGCTAGAGCCAGCAGATGAATGCCATCCAGCAGATGAATGCCATGACACAAGCAGCAGTCTGATTAGCAACCTTCATATTGTGATGTTGGGGACTGAAGTGTCAAAAGATTCTCTTTCCCTGATTTTTAGTCCTCTACAAATTCCTTTTTTAGTCAAGACATAACAAATGATGATACATACTGGCAAATGACATGATGCCCCCAAAACCTTCACTGCTGTTGTTGGAGATTGTAGAATTTGGGGAACTGGCATGGGAATCCGATTCCACATCAGAGTCATTGCCAAGCTTTAAACTGTTGGGACGCAAGGGCTTCAAGGAGCTTCAAAGAAAAGACAAAGATATTACAGCACTGACTTATTCTGCATCACACAACCATAATGATAACCGTGAATCATCTCACATTGATAATGGCCAGATCTGTGTCTGGCCAGAGAATGGTTCTGGAAAGTGACTTGCAAGCTAAAGTTTATTTTAGATTAGAGGCAATAAATAGGAGAGCCAAAGATGTCAGTTCTAAATACCAGCTCTCAGTCTGAAGAATAACATCTCCAAGTTCTTCCAAGGCTATAATTCTGGTCCTCTTCCACAATGATTAAATAAAAGATTCCTTCACATAAGCATACAGCAGAGTGACATGACTCCATGCTGTTGTGATATGTAGTCTTGACACTGTTTGTGAAGTTACTTTCAAGAATCAAAAAAATGTAATGACATGATGTACTTCGTTATGGGTAGGTCAGGAAGCCCTTACATACATTCTTCCTAAAGCAACTTTTTAAAGCCTTATGTTATAAATACCATGACCATGTGAGTGTCAGCGAACCACAAATATTTGTCTCATTCAACTGTCACTTCACTTCCTAAAAAGCCAGTTTTCATGTAAGAAAAACATGATTGCTTCCTTCATGTGTACCGCTGACTGGTGGAGAACTGTATCAGGATACTCATTCATGGTAATATGCATATGTAGGACCTAAGGTATCTGAGGAATTTTCTTAAGAAATTGATAATTCTAAGCATAAAACGCCAGGTCCAGTAAAACTCCAGCACTGTCTTTATAGTCTCATATTGCCTCCAGATAGAAATCTCTCACCGACTGCCATTGAGGTTCTGACTGAACTTTGGTGTATAGCTTTCTTCCTGTTCATCATCATCATCATCCTCTGCTGGGAACCCATACTGTGGTTCAAAGTATGGGTTATCATACTCTCGCTTCTTTGTCATTCCTTCTGTGTAGCTCAAACTGTTTGAAGGACTCTCACATTCATGACGATCCAAGCTCATTTTGGGAAAATTTGATTGTAAAGGCAAGCTGGGTATGTGATTTGAAAATCCAGCTACCAACTTCTCCTCCATCTCTGCTGAATCAGTTGATTCCTATAAAATAAATTTTAAAAATCAAATTGTTCACAAATAGATATTTCTATAACAACTGTGCTGAAGCAAGGAACCCCTAAAATTTGGGGCAAAAATTATTCTCATTTCCCCAATGCTTTTGCTAAATCTGGTTTACTGCATAGACACTGCCTCAGAATTAGCTCTCGGAAATTTTCTTTGCAAATCTACTATTTCACTGATATGTATATACAGTATGTGTCCTTCCATCAAATCCTTTCTTTAAAAATAAACTTTGATAGCACTACTTATTATTTCATTTCTTAACATTTCTAATGAAGTCTCAAATATTTATACACAAAACGTCACCATAAGATAACCAATCACTATACTATGAGTTCCACTGAAACATAGGCACTTATTTGGTCGGAAAAACCTTTTCTAACTATATCCTTATTCACAAAGGGTCTCCACATCTTTCTCAAAATACTTAAATTCCATATAAAACATAATCTGTCTGTGCAATTCTTCTCTATTTTCTGCTTTGTTTTGCTGATCATGTTAGTCTAGTAAATATGTGAGCATAGGAAAATCCAGTGACTTTTGTTAGAAAAGCATAAACCGTATGATATTTATTATAGCTTCACAGCAGATATATACATTACATTTTAGATACTCTTTTATTATCTATTAAATCTAATTAACACAAAATCTATTTTTTATATTTATTTCATAATTTATATACACTACTTTCCCTTTCACAAGAAAAAGCCAAAAGCTAACAAAGCCTTTCTATTCCAAAGTTGTTCAGTACAGTAATACCTCGCTTAAAGAGGAAAATGTGTTCCACGGGATTGCTCTTTAAGCGAGTTGCTCTTTAAGGGGGGGGGGGGAAATTCCCCATAGGAATAAATTGAAAAACAAAAATTCTGTTCTGGACCTCAGAAAAAAGCCCTGAAAAAAAAACATTGTTTTTTTTGTTCAAAATTATTTATATAGTGCACTTAAACAGCACAAATACTGTAGTGTGCAGGGACATGTTAAATCAATCAATAATATTCCAAACATTAAACTTCAACTTTGAAAACATCACACATCAAGAATATAGTAAAAAAAAAAAAAGGATTATTTTACAGCTGGAGTGCCCAAACTTTTTGGGCCGCAGGCCGATCACATAGTTCAGGGAGCTGGTCACTAAGGCCTGGGGGCCAGATGCAGCCCACGACACCAATTAATCCAGCCCACAAAACCCTCATCACTCCTGGAAGTGGAAATAAAACACGCCCATACAGGCATGTTTTACTCCCACTTCCAGGAGCAACAAGGGTTTCACAGGCTGGATGAATTGGTATTGGGGGCCGCATCCAGCCCGAGGGCCGTAGTTTAGACACCCTTGTTTTACAGGGTACCCTGCAAGAAAGTGTGAAAGGCATCCCTCCACAATTGCTGAAAGTCTGTCTCCTTGGTCCACTTAAACGGGAGAGGGACCAGCCAATCAACCTTTTGGCAATTGCGGAGGGATGCCTTTCACCAGAGAAGCACATCCCCACCGAGAAGCGTTTCTCTAGCGAAAGGCAACCCTCTGCAATTGCCAAAAGGCTGGCTGGCCCCTCTCCCATTTCATCAAGTGGAACAGGGAGACAGCCTTTCAGCAATTGCAGAGGGGTGTCCTTCCCCAGAGAAGCGCTTTCACACGGAAAAGTGCATCTCGGTGGGGAAGCGTTTCTCTTGCAAAAGGCATCCCTCCGCAACAGCTGAAAGGCTGTCTCCCTGGTCTACTTGCCAGAATGGGAGAGGGGCCAGCCAGCCAGCCTTTCTCTAGTTGCGGACAGGTGCCTTTCACCAGAGATGTGCATCCCCATGGAAAAGCGCTTCTATGATGAAATAAACCCTTCTGCAATTGCCGAAAAGCTGGCCCCTCTCCCGTTTCGGCAAGTAGACCAGGGAGACAGCCTTTCAGCAATTGCGGAGGGATGCCTTTTGCAAGAGAACCGCTTCCCCACAGAGATGCGCTTCTCCGTGTGAAAGCGCTTCTCTGGGGAAGGACACCCCTCTGCAATTGCCAAAAGGCTGTCTCCCTGTTCCACTTGCCGAAAGGGAAGAGGGGCCAGCCACACAGCCTTGTGCTCTCTGCAGAGGAGTACCTTTGCTAGAGAAACACTTCCCCGTGGCACCCCTCCGCAGACAGCAGATGGATCTGTTCTCGTTAAGCGAGGTTTTGCTCGCTCAACGAGGCAGACATTTTGGGGGAAATGCTGCTCGCTAAGCGAGTTACTCGTTATGCGAGTTACTCGTTATGCGAGGTATTACTGTATTAAACTTCAGTCTAATAACAGACTAAAGAGAAGTACAGTGGAACCTTGGTTAACAAATGGCTCAGTTAACATAAAAATCACATAACAAAAGGAAATCCGTAGAAAATATTGGCTCCGTTTATGGAATTTTGTTCGGAAGGGATTAATTGGTTTTCAATGTATTCCTATTGGAAACTGTGTTTTGGTTAAAGTATTTTGATTTTCAATGCATTCCTATGGGAAATTGTATTCAATGCATTCCCATGGAAATAGCATTCAATGCATTCCTATGGGAAATTTGGTTAAAGTAATTTTTGCTGTAAGAAATGTCCCAGAAAACGTATTAATTACATTAAGCGAAGTTCCACTGTAGATTTAAAGAGTAGTAGTATTAGTAGTAGCAGGGTGGCAAACAATGAATAAATAATGCCCTAAGCCAGTGGTTCCCAACAAGGGGTACACAGCCCACAGGTGGACTTCAATTCCCAGAAGCCTAAGTCAGTACATTGGCTGATCAGTGCTTTGGGGAAATGACTTAGGCTTCTGGGAATTGAAGTCCAAACACCAGCATTTGGGAAACACTGCCCTAAGCAAACCCTGATGATGATGATGTTAACCTAGCACAAATCCCATTATTCCTCTACTCTTAGCTCCTCTCAAGTCCCTGTGTTTGAACTGTCCCGTGCAATCATTCCCATTACACACATGATTCACCCCATGGATGACAGTGCTGGGGCTGCTGCTGGCTGTTGTGCTTGAACTTGACCGAGGCTGGGTGTTGTCTTGGGAATTCTCACTGTCCAGGGCCTGTTCATCCGTATCACCAGAATACTCCTGGAAGTCATCAAATTCCACTTCACTGGCATCACCCAAAGCTGCATGAGTTAATGGATCCAGATCTGTAAACAGATATCAGACTACATATAGTGCTTCATAGGACCGACACATGTCCTTGTTGTATCCTTCTGGACTATCTGCATGCATTGTGTTAACAGAGCACAGGGTCTAACTCCACCTCATAAGAGACTACTGGGAGATTTCTACTCTTCTTCCCCCCCCCTCCCCCATTCTATCCCCCATTGCCATTAGGACTATTTGCACTCTATGTGAGGGAAGTGATGAAATTTGGCCCAAATGTGGACTACTTTACCTGTTTAATACCCAGTAATTCCAAGGCAGATTTGCAATCCCTGAACAGGTGCTGGACAACACATTTTGGATACAGATGGTAAACAAGCCAGAAGTTAATTGAGATGAGATGGAACTACTATGAATAAACAGTGTTAGATCGGGACAGAGGACCCTGTTGGATGGGACTGCAATATCTCCCACAAATAAGGATCATTGCTTGGAATGTGCATCTGCATTCAGCACTATCTGTGAAAGCGCCAATGGCAGCATAAGTTAGAGTGTCCTTTAACACTTTCGTTTGACACATCAGCTGCAATTCTGCCAAGGGCAAAGGTAGACTGCAATGGCCCTTCAAATATTGCTGACCTACAACTTCTATGAAACATAGCAAATATATCTCGGTCCATTTCTCCTCACCAAATGATGAAGAGAAACAAGCCTTTTCAGTGGTAATGCACCTGAGAAGTTATGGACTTATCTTTGTAAGACATTTTGCTGATGTAATTCTTAAGGGTTTTTTCAAATGTACACATTTTTTCTGACTCTTAACTGAAAGTTTAATTATACATGCTACTCTTTCCATTGGTATATTAAGTTTTTGTGCTTAAGAATTTTTTTATCATTTTACCATAATTGACATATTTACTTTTGTTTTGTTCTGTTTTGGATTTACATTTGTTTGAAAGAATTTAGCAGATTGGGTCAAAAATCTGTCTTCTGCTGATGGAAAGGCTCACGTTTGAGGAGAGTGCACCACATCTCATTCAGCAAGGTCTCCCGTGTAGGAGAACCAGAGAAAACCAGAGGGACTGCCTTGTGGAGAAGAAGAAAATAGATAGTCCATTTCTGCCAGTCCAGTTGCATTGCTAAAATCTATAGCCATTGCATTATATACTGTTTGCACTGTAAGTCACCTTAAGATGATTATAGTCTTAAAAGGCTGCTGTGACATATATTAAATAAATGCACTGAATAAACAGAAATATTTCAACAGGGTCTTGAAAGTTGTTAAAATTAAGTAAGGGTCATCTTGATTTTTTTTTGCATAGGTTTTGATTTTGAATCAATTAAAATACTAAGAAATGCATGATACACAGCTGGGGCACATGTTATCTTGCCCAAACAGTTTACTTTAAATTACCTGGCAGAGGTCATTTATTTTGTACTGATTCCTAAATAGCTATATTCTTCTGTGTGCATGTATGTGTATTGTGCTACCTGCCCCATAAAGTTTGCAGATTTCCCCATAGGCTAAAAATGTTTTCTCCCACTTTTAGAGTGCTACAACAGTTCAACAATCAGCGGTCTTTACAAAGAACTGTTGTAACATTAGAACAATAAAATGTTTCTCTAAAAAAAAAAAAGAAATGTTATGTGTTGGGTGTAGAGCAGTGGCAACAGGGGCAGTGCCCAAAAAGCTTTGAAGCAAAGGTTGAGGCAGAGGCAGTGACTGGGGTGACAACAGATTCTCCCCCTTTTTAGAATGGAGGATGGTAGCAGCAAGGATAATTTATAAAAAGGAAAAAGGGGGGGCTGAAGGGGAAGGGGGAAATCAGGAATGTGCTTAGCCACCACCATGACTGCAGGGTTTAAAAAACTTGTTCAGGCAAGACTGCTTCTCAGGATATGGAAACTGGGACAAGCTCCATGTGACCTTCACTCAATTTTTTTTTTTTGGGGGGGGGAAATGGAATCCCAATTCTTTCAACAGTCATGATGCACCCTAATACATATATTTACCAGTTCTCAATGTACCATCCCAATGCAATAACTTCTAACCCAATCAATCAATCTGTCTTTCAGGGCAATTACACCGAATAGATCTGCAGAAATAATGAAACTATAGACTTTAATTTACTCACTTGGAGTATCACCATTGATGTCACATTTCATCATCTCACTAACAAAGTCACCAAGGGATGAATATGAAGAACTGGAGTCATCATAGTCCACACTGTCACTGCCACTGTCACAAATGAGAGTGAAATAGTGGTAAGTGACAGAAAGAACAAGACAAAAACATTGCAAAAGAGAGAGCATAAGGAAAACAGATCAGCAATTAAATAAGAAATAGTCATGTTGAATTAGTCATCAATTATAGTAGAGATTCATTCATTCATATACCACCTATCTGGGAAAGAGAGCCCCACTCTGGATGGCTTACAGCAATAAATCATAATAAATATAGAACAAAACCAGTAGCAATAAAAGATATTTTCAACCTTCCTTGAAGGCAATAAAGTAATATACTATAAGTAAAAATTAATCTAAAAGCTGTCAATCAGCAGAACATCAGATCCGGAAGTAAAATATACTCATAACTGATTAACTAAAGGGAAGATAACTTTAAATGCCTCTCTGAATAATTCAGTTTTAAGACTTTTTTTTAAAAAATGTACAGACAAAGGGCCTGTCCCAGCTTTACTGGTAAACTATTCCATGGAGCAGGTATAGGTGGTCAAACAACATAAAGATTGTTAAATGAGCAAACTCTGCTTTGGCAGATTATCATTCTTGTCCAAGAACATGCTTGGACAGATAAGTTTCAAACAGGAAGGTACTGCTGATTCTAACTATACTAGAAGCAACATGACAGTATGGAAAAAAATGGAAACAAGAAAGTTCAAAAAGGAATAGGGTGTAGCAACATGGACTAATATTTTATATATTATCTCTGGCACACCTGGTAGACTGCCTTTTATTCTTTCAGTTTTTTAAAAAAAAGCCTTTTAAGGATTATTCAATCTGAGTTTTATGGTAGCTTTAATAATTTTGTTGATTTATATTTATGTTGATTTAATAATGTTGTCACCTCGACAAGTGGGCGGCAATATAAATCTGAATACATAAATAAATAAATTTTATGTTTAATATTTTATACTGTTTTTCTCTTTAAAGTATGAAAATAGTTGTTTCTCATCTGTGGTATTGTTAGTAATAGTGTTTGGGAAACAGCAGTGTTTCCCAAATGCTGGTTTTTGGACTTTAATTCCCAGAAGCCTAAGTCATTTCCCCAAAGCACTGATCAGCCAATGTACTGACTTAGGCTTCTGGGAATTGAAGTCCACTAGTGGGCTGTGTACCCCTTGTTGGGAACCACTGGACTAGAGCAATGCCATAACAACTAGAAACTGCCATCAAAGACTAGTACTGTACAGACATTTGTGAATTAATTGTATACATACATATATAATTATAAAAACCACTGAGGAAAACAACTCCATAAAACTATACTGCTCACTAACCTATCATCAGTAGGATCAGAATCTGTTTCTCTCTCTACTGGGGCACTTAGTGCTTCAGCCAGCTGAGAATTGCTGTCATAGACACGGTAATGGATTGGCTGCAGTTGATGAGCATACCACTTTGGCTTATCACCAATCAGAGCAGGGTCAAACATGTCTGTAGATGAAACAAGAAAAGGATAGCTTTAAAATACGTTTGGAATGCAATTTCCAACAAATGAGATACAAATTTGGAATACAAGTGAAGCCAAAGGTGCTACAGATTTACACACGAAAAGCCAGGTAAATTATCAAAAATAAAACAATTCAGAGAGAGATTCTTATTTTTGAGATTTCTAAAGAAACTGCATTGGGAAGACAAACACCAGTGTAGGGCATATGTAAGTTAAGGAATATTAAGTAGTTTCCTACAATGATTTTCTGTTAGAACAGGGGTGCCCAAACTTTTCGGATCATGGGTTGTTCATGTGGTTCAGTGTGGCAGTCATGTGGTTCCTCCCACTGGAAGCAGAAGTAAAATGCACCTTGCAATCTCATTTGCAACAGTACGAGATAGATTTTAGGCAGCCATTTTCTCTGCTTAAACCAGAAATGCCCAAACTACGGCCTGTGGGCTGGATCCAGCCCCTGATGCCGATTCATCCAGCCCACACACCCCTTGTTACTCCCAGAAGCAGAAGTAGAATGCGTCCATACAGACACATTCTACTTCCACTTCTGGGAGCCATGAGGGTGGCATGGGCCAGATGAAATGGTGTTGGGGGTCAGATCCGGCCAATGGGCCATAGTTTGGGCACACCTGTGTTACATGATTCAGCACTAGTCAGGAGGATGTAGGAAAGCACACAACCAAAACTTACTGTTGTGAATTCTCTGGAAAGCATAATTTGAAGGGTTGAGTGACCATTCACCAAAGTATTCTACTGCCTGAGTCTTGGACAATTTTTCTGCAAAGGCTGTCTGTTTTGGCCGAGAAGCAAGGAAAGAATTGCCCTGAAATGCCACCACTGGTCGGGGGAAGAGGCGAAGTGTGCGAGTATGCATCTGAAATCCTTGCAAAACATTTGGTGAATTGAAGAACCTCACCATAGCAACCCTAGAAAGGAAGAAAGAAAGAAAGAAAGAATAACTGGGAATATAGCCACCAATGTCACAGAAAGGTAAAGTACACAATGTATTCATAGACCATGAAAATGTGCTGTAGAGTGCTGTAGAATGCTTTACACTTGTGTGTGTTTTTTAAAATTATGTTGGTTTTAAATTTCACAGGTTCAGACTTAGATAAATAAATTAAACCATGAAAATAAAAAAGTAAGTGAAACAATGCACCCTCTGAACAACTAGGTCAGCTCCAATCGCAAAGACATTACATGAAAACATTCTCTGTGAAAACCAAGGGGACTATTGGCCTGAGATGGGAGAGTCACCCACTTTTTCGAGAATAAAAGTATTGGGCTGACAGGTTCACTTCCTTTATTACATAGCTCTGCAAATCCAAGAATAGAAATCTTGAACTGACTCCCATCTTTGAGCTAATTTCTTTTAGACACAGTATCAAACAATACTAGAAAGCAGTTGCATTTCGTGGAATCGTTGTACAGTATATCAAAGCAAAGAGACTTGCAGGAATTCTGCATAAATGGTGTATTAATTCACTTCCATAAATTTCAGCATTATGGAAACTAATAACATTATTAGAGATTAATAAATACATTTATTTATTTATTAAATCATAGATGTAATGCCCTAATTCCAATATACATATTGTTTTGCTTTTTACTTATACATAACAACTTGGGAACCTGCTTTTGACAAGCCAGAAAAATAGTTTCTCTGGAGCAGTATGGTCAATAATGAATGGAAGAAGCTTATTGGGGTTTCCGGCAGGATTTTTTTTTCTCCTAGGGCTGTTAGGAGATGCCATGGTGTAAACCTGGGTCCATCTCTGTGCAAATCATTTGTTTACTGCAAGATACAACAACAGACTTTTCAGTATCTCTGGAGGTTTAGCTAAACTGAAGTGCTTAGGCTTACCTAGTGGCCACATCAACTGAATCTACATCATTGCCATAGATAAGAGGGTTGAATTCTGTAGAAGGTGTGGACTGCAGGTCGTTCTGAGGTCTTCCCATAAGTAGTGGCATCTCCTGGCTTTCATGAAACTTCTCCAGGTTCAGAATAGGCTGGGTATTCAAACTCATGCTGGCCAGAGCCTAAGACAATATGGCACAAGTATAATAAAGAATACTGTAGTGGCATTTCCAATTCTGCCTTGTGTCAGGGCACAAACCAAACACCATTTACTTGAATCAACCAACATCTCTTTTAGTTTTCAGTTAAAAACAAATTTGTTTATACTCTTGGCCCTTTTTTTCTGGGAGACTACCCCACCATTTCTAACCAACAGGCAAATTACTCAAGGGAAAAGGTTACATAAATTGTTGACATGTCTTTTAAAAAGTAAACCAAAATCATTACACCAAAGAGAATATTCACTGACTGACTTTTAAGAGCAGTTACAGTGAAAGAAAAACAACCTGAATTGCCGTTTTAGAAAGAAGAGTTGGAGGGTTGTGTGGTTAATCTGGTGTTTAAGAAATGTTGAAAATACTCCAGTATTTGTAGTCTTGGAAAAGAAATGAGAAAGTTTCATGTATATATTTTCATATCTCCCTAAACATACAGTGAACTATCAGGTGGAGAGAAAAGCTCTTCTTTTACTGACTGAACTCAATAAATAGAGGATGGCTGATTAAGGAAACTCAATAATGCACCTTGAAATAGAAATAATCCTATTCCATGTTGGCAATTATAAGAATGGAAATAAATATATATTCTGCATCAAGTCATGAACAATAAAAGGGTATTACTTTGGAAGCATTTTTTGCATATCACAACATCAGACAGTTAAGCTTAGACTATAAACTGGATGCCAATATACACCAGTTTACTTTTGAACCAAGTATTATTTTTGACAATTAAAACCGTTTAATGTTTGGGGCCTTGGTATTTTAATGACAACTTATGGCTTTCTCTGAAGGTCAGTATTTTTCATTAAGTCCCTTCTTATAATATAATGACTATCAGAGATAAGACAGCTTGGAATAAAATAAAGAGCATGTTTCATCTTTGAAATATCCCCTCTATAGAAAATTGCCTAAAGTTAAATATGGAGGCAACTACACAGGCGTTTAGTGGTTAAGATGCTGACTGGAAGGCGGCAGGTCAGCAGTTCGATACCCAAGTACTGCACAACTGAATGAGCTCCAGTCTCTGTCCCAGCTCCTACCAACCTAACAGTTTGAAAGCAATAAATTGCAAGTAGATAAATAGGGACCACTACAGTAGGAAGATAAACAGTATTCCATGCACTCCAGCGTCTAGGCATACCTGCCACATGTCCGGACAGCGCTGGCTCTTTGGCTATGAAACAGAGATAAGCACTGATCCTTAGAGTCAGATCCGACTGGCTTTTGAGCAGAGGCGACCTTTACCTTGGTCAACTATAGGGACAGCCTGGTTTGCTCCTAAAGCTAGGAATCAGATAATGTCTTTGCTGGACCAAACCAGTCTGTCCCAAGAACATTCTTATATATACCTATCAGGCTTTTTTTTTTTTTTTTTTGGGGGGGGGGAGGGTTGTAGGTAGGATAACTCTGTTTTCCACACATGTAATCAGTGGAAACAAACCAAAACAAGTTGGCAAACTGAAACTTCCTACTTCAATGTGTTGACCTGTTTGTAATTTCCCCATATCATTAATGGTTTATACAGATAACTTAATCACTTAGTGATATGAGATAATTAGAAAAATTAAAAACTTCCTCTATCTGCTTGTAGAGAAGAAAGGATAACAATTTTTTTAAAAGTTAGCATAATGCTGATGCACTGTACCTTTCAGAGAAACTTTTTAAAAACTTAAGGCTTCCTCCTGGAACCTGGAGGAGACAGAAGGAAGCGTGGTATGGTGGTGTCCCCCCCCCCCTTTGCAGTTTGTCTGTCCCTGGTGAAGCAAGTTGGCCTCCTATGCTATAATGGATATTTTTTTAATCCCCTACTTGTCACCAAGTGCCTCCTCCCACTTCCAGAAGAAAGCCTTCACTTCAAAAATTATCTCTAAAAGTACAGTGGACCAAATAGAGCCACTAACCAATGTAGATACAAATGTCCCACTACATGGCATACAGGATGTCAATTCAACCTTAAAAGAGCCTATTTAGCTCACACCAGCCTACCTCAACCGATCCATGTAGCCAAGCCCTATTTCATATTTTAGGTACAAAGTTCTTATTTCCTCAAGCATATTAACAATGTTGCATGTAGCTTCATGTTGTGTACAGTAGACCCCCACATAATGAAAAAGGCTGTTCTGCGAGGAACTTTGTCATACAAATTTTTTCGTTCTAAGATGCATTGTACAACAAAAATATCTATGGGAAAAATTGTACATTTGTTGTACAGCACTAACAGATCTCTAAACATTCCACTCTACCATGTTGTGATGCTTAACGTTTCAAAACCCAATATTTATCAATGTTGCTCTAACTCAAGTGCAGCTCACCGAGAAATCAATTTTTATAAAGTGTAGTATAAAATTAATACAATTGTCTTATTTAAAAATAAATTCATAGAGTTACTATCAGGTCATGAACTGCATTGTCTTTCTGAAATTTGATAATGCTATTTTCAGGCAAGATTCAAGTGCAAGTTAAAATGTTCTTTATCACAGCAGGTAGCAAGAGAAATCCAGATTTTTCAAATAGTGCGCTGTTTTCAACAGCTATGCCTATATCAAATTCAGTCTTCTGAACTTCTTATGACAGAGTCAACAATTTAAACAAAACATTCCTTGGCCTGGTATCATTATTCAGAATTAGTATTTAATTGATAAAGTCTTAATTCTATGGATTGCCCACAACCTTGATTTATCTTCACCTTCTTAAGAATGTAATCCTCATAGAAGCTTTGTTTTTCATTTTCCATAACCCTCTTTATTATCTCCTGCAGGTGATATTCCTTTATTTCAAAATGTCATTAAATCAAAATAGATTTAAACATGATTGGGTGGGAATTGGAGGGAGAAAAGAGTAAAATAAGGACACCTTTTTGTCAGGCGTGAGCAGCTGTTGCTGAGTGATTGCAGTCATGCTAACCAGAGACTGGAGGGAAGATGGAAGATCACATGACAACACCAGCAGACAATCAGAGCCAAGACGAACACATGACCACAGAGAGACAGATGGAGGAAAAAAAACTATTACTAACAATACCACAGATGAGAAACAAAATTAAAAGGAATCCTAAATAGACACAGTTCCTGAAGGTGACCAAGCTCTTTAGACCCACACATCTGTCTGCAAGTGATTTCTTTTTTGGAGGGAAAGAAACATCAGATTGTGGCAGCTGTGGAAGAACAGTAAAGAGGCCATAAGTATTTAATAACAGTCTAATAGTGTTGCTGAAGTGTTACTCCTATCACTATAGTTTTATCACATGGCATTCACTTTCTTGATCTTGCCAACTTTCTTCCTGTATCTGTATTGTTTGTTCAAATTTATATTGCTGCCCACTCACCGTGGTGACTCAGGGCGGCTTACAACAACACAACAACTGTAGCAAAATACAATGAATGGATGAAATAATACAAATTGGTCAGTTCTTCTCATTGCTCAGATGTGTGGGAGTTCTGCTGAGTGGCCCCTTAAACTGCGAAGAAAGAAGAGCAAACAAATTCTGAATAAGTAATTTTAGATTTTACTGCAAGGTCAGTGGCAATTCACCACCACAGTAGCTCACACAAGGAATCTCAGATTGCTAAACATATAGTTCTGCTTTTCTATGGAAGACAGAAATAGCAGCCCTTGCATTTTTACTATAGCACTTTACCTTTAAATACTGCATGCAGCATGCACGGAAAGGGATAGAGAATAGAAATAAGGATATAAAACCCATTCTTACAGACTGAGTCTATGGGACCCAAACTAGTAAATAACTTTAGATGAGGAAAGATAATAGAGAAGGGGGAAAGTGGACAATATGAATTGAAAATCGAGAAAATGAGGTTAAAAAGGAAGCAAGTAAAAATTCAGGGATTCTAAGAGATGTGTTGTACACTTTTAACATGTCAAGGTTGCACTTCACCAAATGTTGATATATTATTAATGAGGATTGTTTACAAATACGGTAAACAGCATAACATTCTGAAGCATACACATCATGACTGGTAACTATACAAAAGTAACAGTGTTTTCAGTGTTCCGGGACCACATTAAAGTGTGAATGTGAATAAAACTCCAAAAAGATACTGAAAGGCTGCTTAAGATGGTCACAGTAAATCTGTCCTGCAAATCAGCTAAAGGCCTGGTTTTTCTCAGCTGGAAAACAGGGGAAGGCGATCTATGAGGGAAAATGAGCTATCACAAGGTGGCTGCTTATCAGACTGAGAACCACACTCCCAAGGCTTGGATCTTCTCTGTGTTAATTAGAGAAACAATTCACTCTCCTTGTGCTATCCTTATACTCATCAGCCTCTCTTTGAAATGTTCCCACCAATCAGGACTCTAGGCTGCTAGAAGCGCCCAGATTTCAGTAATTTCCAGAAAGTAACTTCTCACCCCAGATGTGCTCTCCAATCCAGCTGGTACCAGATCTTTCTTTTGCCTAATGACTGATGGCTAGACCTGTTTGCTGCTCACTTTTGCTTATGCTCTGTGGACCATGAATACGTAAATAGGATAAAAAAGCTTAGCTTTATTATTTTCTGGGAAGAACTATCTGCATAATTTCTTCTTACTTCAATCCTAAACATTATGAAGGGGCTTCACATCTTTGCATGACTGTTAGAAATTTTGACTTTTGTTGTGAGCATATATAATCAAGATCTGGTTCATTAATTGTAAGGGTACATGGTGGCAGTATAATCCACACCTAGCCTTGGTCTACCTTGCAGAAAGATAATTTTTGAAAGTGCTAAACTGCAGGGCAGGTGTGCAAGTCTTAAGCACATGCTCTTGCCGATATTGGGTTTCAATCCCCTGTAACACACAATGATCAGAAATATGTGATAGTGGAGGGTTAGAGAGATTTTCCTTTGAAGCGCTGACACGTGGGCAGGTTGGGTTTGCACTCACCCAGGCAAAGTAAAGCAACATTTTTGAATGGCTCTCTAGTCCCACCTACCACTCAGTTTCTTTGCAGGTGGCAAAGAGATTAATTGCAATATCCCACAAAGTGATTCAAGTCAGAGAGTTCAGACATTGAGAGAAACAATATTTTAACACTACTGGCATGAAGCCCACAAAGGTTCAGGGTTCATGCATTCCTCTACTGGTTTGGCCCAGAGGTTTTTGCTTCCATTTTAGTTTAAATACACCCATTTGGCATAGGCAAGAGAGGGTGATACATTTATTAGATCACTAAAAAAAAATCACAAACAAAAGCTAGCTTTTGTCTTGCACTAGTCTTCATCAATATGGGCATCCTAGAGCTGTGAATGATGAGGAAGAAACATAAAAATTCCAAAAATCATAGCCATGGTTTTGCTTTGTTAAAAATAAGTTTCAAAATAAGGGGTTGCAGATTCAAGTGAGAGATATAGTTTCAGATTTCATTTCTGGTGATGATGTCTTAGAATATAAATGGTTAGATAAAGAGCTGCAAGCATAATGCCCCTGCCCCAACATCACCCTACATTGAAACACAATGATTCTTTTGGGCTGAGATGGGGAACATTTGCCATATAATCTAATGTAGTATTTGAAATAAATCCCCAAAAGATTATACAGTACAGTGATCCACAAGATTTGAGAACGAAGCCTCTTTAAATATTTTTCTGTTTGTTAACTGCTTTCTGTTCTCCACAATCTCCTCTAGATGACCATTTTTGAACATTGTTCGTACGAAGCAGGATGATACAGGATACAGTAGGAAGCTAGAAATCCCTGTACTGAATGAAGTTATTGTAAATCACTACCAACTGTCTGAAATAACTGTTTTTAACTACTGTTTGTCACACTTTGGAGATATTTTCCTTGGAAATCTCATACAGTATTTGCATTACAGAGACCATTTGAAGTGTTGATTTGATCATCCATTGTGATACCACAGACTGTCAAGTTTTCCATTTAGAGCCAAGCTATTAGCTGTGAAATGTTTAGACATATTCACATACCTGTTTCAAGTGCTTCTTCAATTCTGATGCTTCAGGTTCTGGCAAAACAGGCAGTAATTCAGCATTTGTAGGGACAATCACCTGGAATCAATTTTTTAAAATTAAATTACATCTACAAAAAATGATAGGTACTATACCCATAATGGTGAACCTTGGCACTCCAGCTGTTCTTTGACTTAAATTCCCAGAAGCCCAAGTCTCTGTGAAGGTAAGCACAGTAAACCCATTCATGTGGATTCACAGATACTTGAGCTTCTGGGAATTGAAATCCAAGAACTGCTGGAGTGCCAAGGTTTGCCATCACTGTACTATATCATGTCAAGGCAAAAGAACAAATAAATGTACATTTTAAAAGCATGATCAGAATCTTATTTTTATATCATCATAAATATAATTATTTAACTAGCAGCAGTGAACAGCACAAATAGCATGAAGCTAGGATGTGAAAGGCAATTTGCTAATAAATATCAATGTGTTGTTGCAACTTACGCAATTACACAATTCCAGTAGGACTCTGACCTATATAAATCCAAATATTAGTGCTCAGGGGACATTTACAGAATGCTTTGGAAACACATAGGCAACTTCTATTTTATTTTAGATTTAAAAACAAAAAAACAAACTAATTCGTACTCAATCAGAATTATATTTACTACTGATTTGTAAACAGAGCTACTTACCTTATTGGTGTCCAAATCAACAAGCCATACATCATCTGGCATTTTAAAGTCAAGTTTATAAAGAAAGAAACTAGCTGGAACGCCAATGATATAAGGTGTTGGAGCCAAAAGTAACTGGAAAGGACAGAAAATATTAAGTTAACTAAATCCTTTAATATTTTCAGATTTTCTGCCAGAACAAACAATTATTAAAATAAAACTGTTAGGGGGTGCCAATTAAAGCACAGTGATAGTCTAAAAATAATGTATGTTGCAACAGTATTGAAGCAAAACAAGTGCACATCTTATCAGAATACAGTAAAACCTCAGATAACACTAAAACCTGGTTCCACAAGTCTTGGTGTTATACGATTTTTAGTGTTATCCAATGCATGTTAAAATCCTATGGGATCCATAGAGATACATTGTAACCACACAGGCTTTAGCGGTTGTTATCTGATGCATCCCATAGGATCTTAATGTTATCCGATGCAATTCTTCCCACCAGATTGCTTAATGTTATGCGATTTTAGTGTTATTCGATACTAATGTTATCTGAGGTATTACTGTATTGGATGGGAAACCACTACAGAAGTAATGCATCTGAAATTTTTTTGGGCAAATGAACATATGAAAAAAAATTAATCTCGTACTGAAAGAACCAGAAAGTAAGGAAACTCCTAAGTACAAAGATTCTATGGGGAAATAAGACTTGCTGAGAAAGCCATGCTCTAAAATCGGCTATCAAACTGATGTTGTGTTTATGACATCACATACAAATGCATACACAGACAGACTAAGAAGAAAAATGTCTTATGTTTTAAAACAATATAAAAAGAATCTTTGATGTGGAGAACTAGTGAAAAAAATAATTCAGAAAATAGGCCTCGCTGAAATTTTTGAAACCCTTCTTGCAAACATTGTCCATTCTCACAAGTATCAGCAAAAGAATGAGCCTCAGGCTTCAGTGTCAGATCAAAGCATGTACAAAGTACAAATTGCTTTTTTTACTGCCTTTCTTGAGCCCAAGTTCTCTACTAAAGTAATGTCAGCTCTCCATCATTCCAGAAGAATTGCATCTCATGCTGCTCACACAACACTGACTGCTCTGGAAAGAAGTACATCATGTGATCTATGGGATAAGGTGAGACATCTAAAAGTGGGCTCCTTTGCACACAGTCTGAGATGTCTATTCTTATCATAAAATGTGCCTTTAAAATGCTGTAGTGATTGTTAGGCATATAGAAAAATATATTCTTTTAATATAGACAGTTGGACAGGGAAAGAGAAGAATCCAAATGTTTCTGTCAAGAAAACAATTATTGGCAAAATACTCCCTTCATTGAAGAACTAGTATACCTGTTCTGCAGAAGCCATGCAGGTAGGGAGGAGAGGAATCACTGGGAACATGTACTCCAGGGGATAGATCATAGTCACAAACGCCATCACAGACATGGAGAGAGCATTATAGTCCCGGGACTGTAACACCACCTGCAATAAATAAAACTCCTATTAACACTAACATCACACTTATTTTCTTCTGATGATGCTCTTAGATTTTTTGTATGCCACAATGTTCTGCTTTTCACACTAGCTGCATTCCAATAACCAATCGAAATTCTCCAAAATAAAATATATATTTTTGTCATGAATCCTCAGTGCTTACTTATTTAAAATGTGTTTACTTTGTCAGTAAGAAATGCCTCATTCTGACAAAAATGCATTCATTCTTTTACATGATCTCCTTTGTTAATGTACCCTTGAAATGGTGTACAGTGGTGGGATGTCAAAAATTTTACTACCCCACCGTGACATCATCACAGTATGGGCGGAGCTGATGTCATGATGTCATGGGTGGGGCCAAAGAAAAACAAATAAAAATAAAATAAAAATAAGCACACACACACACACACCCCTCAATCCACCCACCCACTTACCCGCCCACAACACAAACCTGTAGATAAATAAAATAAATACAATAAAAATTACATTAAAATTCACCTCCCCACCCCAAACATAAATCAAACCACCCAACCACCCACCCAAAACACAAACCCGTCACCTGTTAGTATAAGTGCCTGGGCAGCACCATGTTGCAAGATGGATATGGTCATCCTACCGGTTCTCTAGGATAATATGGCTTAATGTAAATGTAAAACAGCTGTACCTTCTTAAGGGTTCTCCAATTGGAATAGCAACTGGAACAGCACAGATGTAGCTTATTGATTAGGTAACTCCAAGACTTTGCTTAAAAACCCAAGCCAGGCTGCCAGGCCTTTTTAGGAACTGTGGTAGTATGTCAATATAGGTAAAGGTATTAAATACACATTAAAATACACACAGACACACCACATCCAAAGGTGAGTCACTTACCCTGGGGAGCAGGCTATACAGAGCTTCAGGCTAGCAGCTTCTCTTCCCCCCCCCCCCCGCTTGGGAGGACAGCAAGGAGGCCATGCATACGCGCCAAGCACTGTAGGCGTGCATGTACACCAAGTGCTTGGCGTGCATGCGTAGTGGGGGAACCAGTGAAAAGGTAAGCCCCGAAGGTGGTTCCCCCCAAACGCTGCTACCGGTTCTCCGGGACACTGGGAAAAGTTACTACTGGTTCTGGCGAACTGGTGAGAACCTGTTACATCCCATCACTGGTGTGGAATGAAAAATTGAGAGCCCTCTGTTGAAAATGCTTGCATTTACCCTGACTTTTGCCTCTCACCTTGTGTTCCAGGAGAATGCAGGACAGCACTTGCAAACAGGCATCCACACCTAACAGCTCCAATGGCAGATGCAAAGGAAAATCCACCAGAGAGAAGCGGGATGGGTCAGGAAGGGCAAATGTCAAGGCTGGTTGCAAGTCATGGGGCAAGACTTCCACATCCACACGCTTCTGCCCTGCAACAGGCACAGGCGAACGAAGCAATCGGTAAATCCAGGCCTCGATTTCACGCAAATCATGGAGCAGTGCACTGGATTTCTCCTCCACGAGAAGGGAGCCGGTGAAAATCCGCCACATTGTATCCCTGTGTAAAAGCAAAACACATACATTCTGTATTTCTACTGACAATTGTGTCTCAGTGGTCTGGCTACAGACAGCTTAAAAATATGACACATCTAACATGATATAATCTTTATTGACTACAATACAGCAACACAATATACATACACAGGAATGGAGCCAAAGACAGAGATAATGTTGGCAAGACTGCTTCCTGATCTCACTACTCAGACTAAACAAAGGATGACATAGCCTCAATAGCATTCTGCTAAAGCAGAGGTTTCCAACCTTGTCAAGCCTGGGGCCAGGTTACGCTTTCTCAGTCAGCTTCGAGGGCCAGACAGCCATTTTGCCATCCCTGCACAATAGGTGTGGTCATTTTTTCTCAACAGCTTCAAGGGGTGGTCATTTTGTTTCTCAAATGCCCTTGGAGGGATGGGGGGGGCACATGAAATGGCACCACAGGCCTTAGGTTGGGAACCCCTGTGCTAAAGAACTTCTCTTGGACAAGCTGTGCATAACCTCAGAGCACCACCAAAATAAGATACAGTGGTACCTCACATAAAGAATGCATCACATAATGAAAAATTCACATAACGAAGCGTTCGTTATGCAAGGGCAATTCCTCACACATAACGAAAAAAATCATTTATTATGCAGGGTTTTTGGTAACTGGGGTATACCAGATCAATGGAAACCCTGGTTAACAAACTTTTTTTCATTATGCGGGTACCGCCAACAGTGCTTCGCATAACAAAACAACTGCATAGCGAAGAGCTCCGTGGAATGGAGTTGTTTCATTATGCGGGGTTCTACTGTACTTTTGAGTCCTTTATATCTAGGAAACCTGACACAGGTTGTCATAAATCAGAATTAAAGTGAAGCAGACTACTGATTGATTTTAAATTGATTGATTTCATTCCATTGTTTCCTATCTATCTGATTGTTGGTTTTATTTTACTAAATTGTTTTAAGTTGGAATCCCAAACCTGAACCTACTAAAGAAGTGTATGTTAGAAATTATTTAGTAAATAAATATTATAATACAGATTTAGCTTCATCTTTACAATTTGACCTTCTAAGGAACAGTCAGGGATAATTTCTTCTAAGATTGACCTATTTGTTCTCCTCGCTGTCCAGGGGACTCTCAAAACTCTCCTCCAAGACCACATCTCAAAGCCATCTATTCTTCTGCACTCAGCCTTCCTAATGGTCCGGCTCTCACAACCATACATTGCCACAGGGAATACCATTGCTTTGACCATATGAATTTTTGTTTGCAATTTGATGTCTCTACTTTTCACTATGCTCCCCAGGTTTCTCATCACTTGCCTCCCAAGAATCAGTCGCCTTTTTATTTCATGGCTGCAATCACCATCTGCAGTGAGCTTTGATCCTAAGAAAGTAAAATCTGTCACTGCTTCTACTTCTTCCCCATCTATTTTCCAAGGACTGATAGGGCCTTTTGCCATGATCTTGGTTTTCTTTATATTGAGTCTCAAGCCAGCTTTTTCACTCTCTTCTTTCAACCTAATCAGGAGCTTCACTTGATATCAACAAGAAGAATTGCGTGCTAAGAACTCACATAGGCAGCTGCTTCCAGAAGGCGTTTGCACCATTACTGAGATTAAGTTAGATAGAACTGTCACTGAAAACAGTAGGTCAGCAAGACGATTGGCTGTAGGAAGTCTAACCAACTGACCAGGATATTGTTGCCTACTCTGCTTACAAAATTATTATTATTATTATTATTATTATTATTATTATTATTATTATTATTATTATTATTATTATTATTATTATTATTATTATTATTATTATTATTATTATTATTATTATTATTATTATTATTATTATTATTATACTTGTATGCCACCCCAAACACCAAGCGACTCTGGGTGGCTAACGAAGATACAAAGTATACAATAACAAAAAACAAGATATCACAGTTACAAAATATTACATCACAAAAAAAATTTTCAAAGGCATTTCAAAACATCCCCAATCACACTTCAAATCATTATAACACACTTCAAAAATACTTCATAAATAATACACAAAAAACTCCCAAACTCAACCCCACCCACTATGTCCATATCCCTCGATATTAACTTGGAGGAAGAAGGTACTTCAAAGAAATTTGTTCTTTGCCCCACTAGCAGTATCACAACAACCAGATCAGGAGTGCCCAAACTATGGCCCGGGGCCCGGATCTGCCCCCGAGGCCAATTCATCTGGCCCGCAAACCCCTCATCACTCTTGGAAGTGGAAGTAAAACACGCCTGTACAGGCGCGTTTTACTTCCACCTCTGGTAGCAATGAGGGCTTCGCAGGTTGGATGAATTGGCATCCGGGGTCACATTCGGCTCAATTTGCTCATCGATCATTTCAGGATACAAGCAATTAGGCTGCTTGTGCTGTTTGGATGGGGGGAGTGGACTAAATATCATTTAGCTCCTTCCCTCATCCTCAAGAGACCCAGGCATCCAGTCCCAGCCCACAACACAAGGGCCAGTTGGAAGAATACTGGCTAAACTGATCCATTAAGGCAGAAATACAATCAGGATGTGCAAGAGTGATCTGACTGCATTGTTTAGGAGCTGGGATAAGCAGCACACCTAAGCAGAACCATAAGGCAGGGACCAGATCCACTAAAAGTATATGAAGGTTCACAAACAAGCTGATTAAGAGATTATCCTCTCTTTATCTGAGGGAGGGAAAGAGGGGAGGGGGAAGCAGTGATACAACAACATGAACAATTTACCTTGCATCTGGTGTAAACGTTGGTACCCTACCAGAATCATGGAACACTGTTTTTACAAAAAGGTACAGCATAGACGTGACAGCAGAATGAGCTTTAAGAATAATCAACTTTTTCTTTCAGGCAAGATGGTTTGATCCCATCTTGCCTGAAAGAAACAGTTATTTGGCACATTCTAAAGAAAACCAAAAGACAATAAAGTAAAAAATTATTTGGAATAGTAGCCGTGTTAGTCTGTGGTTCAGGCATATCAAAAAACAAAATAAAATAAACAAAACAAAACAAAATATAAAACACTGTAGCACTTTAAAGACTAACTGCTATATTTTTATTGTTAGCTTTCGTGGATCAAATCCACGTCTTCATACAAGGAGTGAAACTTACAGGCATGGTTTTTATGCACCAAATTCAGCTGAAGCTGTATTGTTGTGCTTGCTTGTCTGTCATTCTGCTTGAACACACCCTTCTCCCTTTGACCCCTGAATTTGGTGCATAAAAACCATTCCTGTAAGTGCTACAGTGTTTTTTATTTTATTTTGTAAAAAATTATATCATCTAAATAGGTAATCAGAAGAAACTATTTTGTCTGATCATCTACCTCTGTACACCTCGAGGGATCGCCAGTTTCTTGCCTAAGAGTCTCTCACTGCAGCAATCCACCAGCCTCTTCAGGGTATACAAACATTCGCGGAAGGTTGAGAAAAAGGGATAGTGACTAATGATGCAGAGTGAGGTTAGGGTGCTGTTCCGAGAGCGGTGAGTGCCTTTGGCCGAACGTTTACTTCGAGGTGATCGATTCGCATCTTGGGCAGACTCTGTGCTTGGCGGCTGCAGAGACCCGCTACTCTCTGAACTCTCATTCCCCTTCTCTTCTTGGGGAACAGGCATATCTCCCGATTTGGGTGCTTTCTGTCCATCTCGGGCACGATGTCCAGCACTGCCTTCTCCCTTCTCTTTGGATATACGCTTCTGGAAGGAGCGATAGAAATTGACACATATCCCATAACGGGTGACTCCTGAGTCTTTATCTGTGAGTGCGAAGACAAAGGAAGTATCATCTCGCAAGCTCATTCGCTTTTGCCGGACACTTAAACATCCCTCCGGCTGACAGAAGAACACAACATCAGGAGGAAGTGGAAAATCAGCATGATCTTCGAGAGGGTACCGTCGTAGCAGTTCAGGTGTTTGTGCCACGCTATCACTGCTTGGTTGCCTATGAGAAATGCAAAAAGCAAATTTACTTTCATCCAGGAACAGCACACAGGGTTACACACGTGTACAATACAAATATTAACAAGACCTTTTGCTGTAACTGGAGAACGTAGATTTTGTGACTCTAACAAAGATGAGCAAGAAAATCATGGTCAGAACAAGTAAAATCAACTGTGTAGACCTGATGAAGCTCAGGCAAGGTAGCCAAGGTATTCAGCCATGACATAATCCAGGAAAAAAAGTAAATTGGGAGGTGGAACAAGTGCAGCAACTGAACACCCACTGTATAGGAAGGTTTGCACCAAGAAGAAATTACTTTGACTCCAGTGTAGATGGTCTCACTGAGAGAACTGGCAGGTGTGTTAATCAGGTTTATTACTGTTTATTTAATAATACATTATTTAAATGTGGAAATCAGTCAGTGCAAAATGGCATAAAATAAAATTTTAAAACCACAAACTACAATAAAAGAATAATTCAAACAGAAGTCCAGTGATAGTACCATGAATGCAACCACCCCAATAGAGCTATAACTCAACAATAACTCACAACACACAACACACAATTTTAGGGCCTACTGGAAAGTCTGTAATGATGAGACCTAATAGAATTATATATATTTTTAAAAAGAATATTGCTGCTGTTATTTTTAATGAAAGCAGCTGCTACAATTGGGAACAAAGGGAGTGTAGGTGATAAGCAGGTGCTTAACTCTGTTGACACTCAATGTTTTCACTCCCAAATCACCCTACAGCTGGTCCCTAACTCACACCTAAAAGAGAAAGATGCCAATTTCAGCATCTTATATGAGTCTGCTGTACAGAGATAAACATCTCATCTAGTCATGTGAAAGAAAGTAAGTTTGGTAACTTAGCTATTTTCTCTGCATCCACTCATTTTCTATTGTTAACTACAGCCAGTAGTGCTTAGGGTTTCCTTGTTTTAAAAAAAAAGTTAAGGAAAACTCAAAGTAACATGGAGCTTGGTCTAGTGCTTTTTTGGATTTTTATGGGGATGGATTAAAATTACTCCCAAAGATTAAATCAGTTTTTTGGGTTGGGACAAAATGTTAAGAAGACTGGAGGGTGAAGTTCTGAGCTTTAAATCCAAGTTGATTAATGTCATCCTAGCCCTTGCTTTTGCTGCAAGTGACAGCTTGTAGGCAGATGGTATTCTGCTTGGGAAAAGGGATGGCTGCCCCACAAACAAGCTATGAGTCAGCCTTTCCTATCACCTTCCAACAATGACATTATGTTGCAACACAGCGTCATTCCCAATAGAAGAGTATTCTGTTCTTATGAATATGATCTGATTGCTGCAGGAAGTCAAAAATAAAGGGGAAAGAGGGAAAAGGAGGGAAAAGAAGTAGGGAGAAGGAAAAGCAATCAAACTGAAGCATACTTCAAGCAAGACAGAGGCATTTGTGATTAACAGAAAAGTAGAAAAGGGAGCAGACATACAACCTGTACTGGATGAGATTTCACTCCCTCTGAAGAATAAGGTTTATAGTTTGGGGTACTCCTTAATTTACCTTGAACTTGGATGGCAGTAATGCTTTTTTATTAAGCAGGTGTTTGGCAACTGACCACTGCTGAGAAATGGACTTGTTGCCAGTTGGGTGCTGCATTTAACTTACTGAAGTGTTTTGTTTTTAACTGCTTGGAGGTGTGCCTTTAATTCCATTTTAATCTTTTGACTTTATTTTTGTGTTTTAGTTGTATTTTTTTCTTCAGAATTATTGAAGTCTCCTTTGAGTACTACTCTGGAGAGAAAGATGGAATAGAAAGCCAACAGAGAAACAATAAATAATAATGGTGCTTTAAAATATATCTACTTTTTTATTTAAATATAAGACTCACCTACCCTGAAATTTGTTCAAATTTTTACTCTGGGGCCAAATTTAGCAAACATTTTATTTGGTCATAAATTGTGTCATCTGCAAGGTATCTCCACTGACAAATTCTGCAGGGTATTTTCAATTACTAAATCAGGCAAAATAGAGAAATTTAAAACATGAAATAGATGTTTCATGGTAACCCTTAATTTTTTTTGACTTAAAAACATCTAGAATCAGCAACAAACCATAGGTCGGGGGGGGGGGGGAGCATGTAATATCCACTGCCACAGTGTCATAACAAAAGGGAAGGCTGTACCACGTTCTCACTAGGAGGCACCCATTGGAAGAGCAGCTGTAATAGGAGCTATTGTCTTAAGGTAAAGATCACGATCCCTGCTCAAAAGCCAGTACAATAATACCTCGGATAATGCTAAGACTTGGTTCCACAAGTCTTGGTGTTATCCGATTTTTAGTGTTATCCGATGCATGTTAAAATCCTATGGGATGGATCGGATAACGTTAAAGCTCCATAGAGATACATTGTAACCGCACAGGCTTTAGCAGTAGTCATCCGATCCATCCCATAGGACCTTAACGTTATTCGATCCAATTCTCCTCCCCAGATTACTTAACGCTATGTGATTTTAGCGTTATCCGAGGTAAATGTTATCCGAGGTATTACTGTACTACCTGACTCTATGGCAAGGGTGGCTAACCAGTCGATCGCGATTGACCAGTCGATCGCAACTATTAGTCCAGTCGATCGTGGCAAGCAGTGATGGGATGTCCCCGGTTCCATACAGTTCCCTGGAACCAGTAGGACCAATCCCGGAGGGTTCTCCGGGAGGGTAGTCAACTTTTGAGGCGTCCGGTTCCGGACGCCTCACTGAAAGAATTTTTTTTTTAAAATCGGAGCAAAAATGGCTCCAATTGACTGCGCATGCGCAGAAACTCAATCTGATGCATTGCGCATGCGTCAGATTGAGTTTCTGCACATGCGCAGTCAATTGGAGCCATTTTTGCTCCGATTTAAAAAAAAAATTATTTTGGAGCTGGAACCTTTCAGGGCGGCGGCGGCAGCACCAGCCCTCAGAGGAGGGCACCTCCCCCGGGGCACGTTGAGGCCTGCCTGGGCTGTCCGCTGCCGACAAGCCCCCATGCCCTGGGGACGCCCGGCGGGGTGCACCGCTGCCGCCTGCAGCCGCCTCCTCCACCGGGCACCTGTGGCCTTCTCCTCCTCCTTGGGCCGGTGCCTTTTTGGCCCGGCTCCGGCTGCGGCGCCCAGCGGAGGCTGCAAGCGGCGGCGGTGCGCCCCACCGGGCGTCCCCTGGGCATGGGGGCTTGTCTGCAGCGGACAGCCCAGGGAGGCTCGGTGGCCACGGCCGGAGCCACCGCTGCCCGCCACCCGTGGCCGCAGCCGGAGCCAGGCCAAAAAGGCACCGGCCCAAGGAGGAGGAGGCGGCCACAGGGCTGCAGGCAGCGGCAGCTCCAGCGACAGCGGTGGCGGGCAGCGGCTGTGGACGGCGGCTGCAGGCAGTGGCTCCTGTGACCGCGGCCTTCGGAGGAGGAGGAGGCTGCAGTCGGGGGCGATGCGCCTTGCCGGGTGGCCCTGGGCCATGGGGGTTCGTCATCCCAAGGAAGATAAGCAAGTGAAGGTTTTTTATTTGGGGTGGGTGGGTAATTTATTTGTGTTTTGGGTGGGTGGTTGTACAGTATTTTTATTTAATTTTTATTTTATTTATTTCTTTATTTAAGCTATTTATGGGTTTGTGTTGCAGCTGTCTGGGTGGGTGGGTGGTCTGAGGGGTGTGTGTGTGTGTGTGTGTGTGTGTGTGTGTGTGTGTGTGTGTGTGTGTGTGTTTATTTTGCTGTTTCATTTAAAAATTCCAGAGGTATGTGATTGGTAGATCGCACAGGGTTTCGTCAGTAAACAGTAGATCTTGGGTCTAATTAAGTTGGCCACCCCTGCTCTATGGTGCAATGCTCATCTCTGTTTACAGCCAAAGAACCAGCACTGCCTGCATTTGCAGATGTTTCCATGCTCATGTGGCAGGCATGACTAGGCACCAGAGCATACAGAACTCTGTTACCTTTTCTGCCAAAGTGGTACCCATTTATCTACTTGTAATTTCTTGCTTTCGAACTGCTAGGTTGGCAGGAGCTGGGGCAGACAACATGACCTCAGTCCATCATGCAATACTTGGATCTCAAACTGCTGACTTGATCTTCCAGTTGTCAAGTTGAGTGTCTTAACCACTAAGCCACCACGATCTACTTTAGGCAGTGTTACATTTCCACCAACAGTGTGTCTACAAGATGCTGCATGATTTGACACTAAACTGCCTCCAACAGATGCCCCCTGCTAAATATGCAGGTCTCCTTCCCTCTTGGCTGCTGACCAGTAGTAGGCATTTACTCCTGTTCCTTCTAGCTTAACAGCTCCCTGTCCCCAGACCCATATATATTCATATATTGCTAGTTGGATCTAGACTGGTGCTTACTATACCTGGCTCCAATAATCACAAGGTAATCAAGTAAGCGAGAACAGCTTCTCTTCTTCTGCACCATGGTCTCGTCTCCTTCTCTATGTCATCTCAGTGAATTTCTCATTCATTGGTCCAAACTCCATCTAATGACTGCCCCGGAGAAGAGAATGTTTCACCAATCTACAGAGAAGAGATATTTAACTCAAGGTTAAATTCACATTCAAAGCAACAATCTGGTCATAAGCAATACTGTGAACATAAACTGCAGATTTCTTTCAAAACATTTCCTCCTCTAGACCTAATGAATAAACATGATAGATTGAGGGCAGTATTAAAGTGGTAACCATTCACATAAGGCAACCCTCGTGAAATCATTTCAAAAGATTGTGGAGCCATTCCCAGACTCACAACTGGTCCAGGCTTTCATGAAGGTATGTGTATGTATTGGCACCAGTATGTGAGTGGTATACATACAGCTGCTCCAGTTACCAGGTCGTGAATGGCAAAGTAATCAGGATCTATACAAAACAAATCAAAACCTACACTCTCTTCAAATTAAAATCCTAAAAATGAAAAAAATATTATTAGGGAAATGATTCCTTGTCAGCTATGAAACAGTATTTTTAATATATATTTTAAAAGTAAACCAAAATGTCAGGGATTAGAAAAGGGATAAAACATTTTCAGATATATTATTTTTATTTCATCTCTTTCTTTTGGATTTTTAAATGTATTTCATTAGTTGAAGTTTGACTGACTTCCTGACTTTTTTTTCTGTTTCTTCATTTGTTGAACTTGTATTATCATATTTTGAAAATGAAAGCATATATAAAGCTGAACACACATATATGTTATATTATATGGAGAAAGATTACTGTCTGTCTAGCATTTGACTGATGTTGTGATTAGTGGCACCCACAGAATAAAATCTATGGTTTATCTAGAAGGTACATGATTAGATGAGTGTTTATATTTGGATTAAATTATTGTGTTGACTATTGTTTCATAGGGTTTTCTTCCATTTCAGTATGTTTGTTTCAACTGACATTGCTTATAACTTAGGACTCATATTCAAACTATTTTAAACATTTTGGAATGAGTCACACTTTACCCACTCATGTAACAGAAGATGGTAATAAACATAATGTGTGGGTAAAGAAGTTTGAAATGTAAGGGTATTGTAACATCAAGGTAAATATTAGTGCTGAAAAAGAAGTAGCTCAGGAAAAAATGTATATAACTAAGAAAATAAATATTAAATCTACAACTAAAGGCACATACTTTTAGCTACCT
Organism: Furcifer pardalis; assembly: GCA_030440675.1. Lineage (NCBI taxonomy): Eukaryota > Metazoa > Chordata > Lepidosauria > Squamata > Chamaeleonidae > Furcifer > Furcifer pardalis. Next base: position 60,830,266 of record CP126894.1, read on the forward strand.
TGTACCCTTAATTAACACAGGAGTCTTGTTATAGCAAAGATTTGCCAAATAACTCAGTAAATGTTCATAATTAATGCAAAACTCAAAAGCAATCCTCATTACACTATAAACACTGTACAATTGTTTAAAATATATTTATTTAGCTGCCTACAACAGATGTATGTGAACACTGTCCCTCAGCAGACTATGAAACAAGACAATTTTCACTGGTTTCTTTTTCTGTATGACAAGGCATACAGGAAGGTTGAGCACAGAAGAATAGACACCTTTGACCTGTGGTGCTGGAGAAGACTTTTGAGAGTCCCCTGGACTGCAAGGAGATCAAATCAGTCCATCCTAAAGGAAATCAACCCTGACTACTCCTTGGAAGGACAGAATCTGAAGCTGAAATACTTTGGCCACCAAATAAGAAGAGAGAGCTCACTGGAAAAGGCCCTGATGCAGGGAAAGATTGAAGGCAAAAGGCAGAAGATGAGATGGTTAGATGTCATCGTTGAAGCAGTGGGTGTAGATCTGGGTGGGGTATAGATTATGGCAGATGACAGAGGAGGCTGGCGTGCTGCGGTTTATGGGGTCGCAAAGGTTCAGACTCGACTATTCAACTGAACAACAAAAATGACAATGCAATGTAGTAACATTGGAGAGTACTACCTCTCCACACCATCAAACCCCACAAGATTTGCTCTGCCTATACAAGGGGTAAATATGATTTATTTTCTACTGGCACTTTATGTTCCCAACCCATTGTTCCTTCTCTGGTACTGGAGGAGTTATACTTTTTAAATTCAGAATTATTTATCTGGGCTTTCCTGATACAATCAGTTGTGATTCCTTGCTGTAAAGATGGAGGGCATATCTATAGGAGTCAAGATTTGCAGCAGCTGTTCCAAGTTCTGCAGGATTCGAACTCTCAGCCTGGAAGCAGCTGCTATAAGTTCTGCAGGACTGGAGCCTCTCACTGCTGCAATTGCTAAGCCTCACCTGGGATCCCTGGGGAAGTTTCCAAGCCATCCTAAGCTCCACCTGGAGGGTGGCTTAGCTACATAAGAACCTGCACTTCCTCCCAAAAGCTGCCTTCACAACAAAGGCCAGCAGACCAATGGTTACTTGATTTTTTTGTCTTGTTTCTGGGACATCTCTTGACTTGTTTTTGGTTTCCAAAAGATCTTATGCTTTGTTCCTGCTTGTGAAGACTCTTTGCTTTGTTCCTGGTTCCTGTGTACTATTGTGGTGCTTTGCTTGGCTCCTAAAAGTCCATCCTCTTCTTGCTCCAGCCTCTGAAGTTACTATGTATTGTCCGTTTTCCCAGTCATCTGACTTCTGGCTCATTTGGAATATGCTTTACTTGTCTGGATTAAACTTGCTTTCCTGGTTTGCTTTGTTTTTGGACTCTAGACGGAGATATGGTTACTGTTTGGCCTGTTACCTGATTGTAATGTCTCCTGGCCTTTGTGTTATCTGTCAGCGGACCATGCACCAGACCCTGACAATAAGTGGAGTTTCAATGACATAGGTCAGTGATGGTGAGCCTTGACACTCCAGGTGTTCTTGGACTGCAATTACCAGAAGCCCACATCAGTACTCCAGCTGATCAGCGCTTCTGGGAAATGAAGTTCCAGAATACCTGGAGTGCCAAGGTTTGCCATCACTGGCATAGGTGGTTGTGATGTGATGTTCAGCATTGGGATAACATGACCTGTGTTCCTGGACACACACACCCCTCACCGTGACTTCTTTTTGTATTCAGATTAGTGCTAGAACAGCCTTTCACCTTAATGCTGTGTAAGTAGCTTAGCAGGTCAGGAAGGCACAAGAAATTGAATAAATTTTTCAGGGACTTCTCTCCTTATTGAGATAAAAAATGCCAGTGTTTTGTGTGCATGTATACATTTTCAAGCTCTAGCTGTTTTATTCATAGCTGAGAAGGGAGGAAGATTCATTAGCACTAATAACTAACTGAGCAAATAGGAAGGAAAAATGGAGTCCCACTTTCACTGTTCCACGTGCATACGTGCATGCACACACACACACACACATCAAATCCCCCACTATTTTCCCATTGATCATTACATGTTGCCTTCTTGTTGCCTTTTTTTAAAAAAATGCAGAATGTAGATTAAACATTGTTGTGTGACCATTAAATTTTCCATGAAAATTTTCTTTTGGGCTAGTGTTAATAGGATTGCTAAGGTGGTTTCCTTTTGTGGTTCTAATTGTTTTCTCTAACTCCACACACAAAATCAGCAAGACAGAGGAACCATAAAATGATTGGCTAAGATGGTACTGGAAGAGGAAAGGATGAAGAAATTATCCCAGCCAACATTTGGCCTTGGTTCCTACTGCCTTCTACCTTTCTGAGGATTATTGTCTTTTCCAGGGAGTGCCCAAAGCAGGGCAGACTTGATTTTTGGCTCTAGACACAGTTCAGACTTGACTTGTTCTAGCACCATCTTTTTGGCAGTCCAGGGTGTCCCTTATGCCCGTGATGGTGAACCTTTGCACTCCAGGTATTCTTAGATTTCAATTCCCAGAAGCCCAAGTCGCAGTGAATCCACATGAATGGGACCCATTCGTGTGGATTCACAGGGACTTGGGCTTCAGGTAATTGAAGGCCAAGAACACCTGGAGTGCCATGGTTCGCCACCACTGCACTAAGCTGTCATCCAACACCTTACTTTAGTTAATTCAAGTCAATCATTTTTTTTCTGCCAGCTTTCTTTACTGTCCAGCTTTTGCATCCATACACGGTGACTGGGAATACTGTACAATAGTGTGGATTATCTTGGTCTCCAGTGGCATGTCTTTACACGATTATCTTCTCTAATTTCTTCACTGCTGCCCTTCCAGATCTCAGACTTTTTCTGATTTCTTAGCTAAATTCTCCATTTTGATTGATGACCAAACCTAGGTATACAAAACCCAGGAACGGTGAGCAGAACAACTCCTGGGCCTACCCATAAAGACTGGGAAGGATCTAGTGTGGGACAGTGGGCCTAACAAGAGCCAGCAATTTGTACAGTAATACCCCGTATAACGCGAGTATCATATAGCGTTAAAACCGCATAACGTTACAAGATTTTCGGGGAAAAAATCTTGTTTTGAATAACACGATTTTTAACGTTATACGATACAGTTGTTCTTAGCAGCAGGGTGCGTGGAAAGCTGAACGGGGTTCTCCGTTAAGCTTCCCAGCCACCCTGCAGCTACGGAGGCACGGGTGGGGAGGCTGGAAAGCTGACGAAGGGCTCCCCCGTCGGCTTCCCCAGCCACCCCACAGCTGTGGAGGCAAGGGCGGGTGGCTAGGGAAGCCGACAGGGAGTCCCCATCAGCTTCCCCAGCCACCCTGCAGCTGTAGATCGGGTCCTCTGATCTCTCTGGAGCAGGCAGGGGACACGATCCAAGGTGTTTCTGGGCTTCCCCGACGTCCTGAGCCAGTGCAGCAAGCCAGAATGTCAGGGTTCGAATCCCGACATTCTGGCTTGCTGCACTGGCTCAGGACGTCGGGGAAGCCCAGAAACACCTTGGATCGGGTCCCCACACCTCCCTGGACCCGGCGGGGGGGTCAGGCAACCCAAAATTGGTAAAAAAAACATCCATTTTTTTTACCAATTTTGGGGTGCCTGACCCCCCCGCCGGGTCCAGAGAGGTGGGCAGACACGATCCAAGCTTTTTCTGAGCTTCCCCGACGTCCTGAGCCAGTGTAGCAAGCCAGAATGTCAGAGTTCGAATCCCGACATTCTGGCTTGCTGCACTGGCTCAGGACGTCGGGGAAGCCCAGAAACACCTTGGATCGGGTCCCCACACCTCCCTGGACCCAGCGGGGGGGTCAGAAAAATGGACATTTTTTTACCAATTTTGGGGGCTCTGACCCCCCCCGCCGGGTCCAGGGAGGTGTGGGGACCCGCTCCAAGCTGTTTCCAAAGTTCTCCCACCTCCCTGGGAGACCCGCGCATCGGGTCTCCCGACCTCCCTAGAGCTGATGCGCGCTAATTTTGAACTTCCCCCACCCTCTTTTATGCTGCAGCAAGCCAGAACGTCGGGATTCGAATCCTGACATTTTGCCTTGCTGCAGCCTCCAGGGAGGTGGGATAACTTTGGAAACAGCTTGGAGCGGGTCCCCACACCTCCCTGGACCCAGCGGGGGGGTCAGAGACCCCAAAATTGGTTAAAAAAAACGTCCATTTTTTTTACCAATTTTGGGGTTTCTGACCCCCCCGCTGGGTCCAGGGAGGTGTGGGGACCCGATCCAAGGTGTTTCTGGGCTTCCCCGACGTCCTGAGCCAGTGCAGCAAGCCAGAATGTCAGGATTCGAACTCTGACATTCTGGCTTGCTGCTGCCTCCAGGGAGGTGGGGGAACTTTGGAAACAGCTTGGAGCGGGTTTCCCCACCTCCCTGGACCCGACCGGGGGGGGGAGGGGTCAGAGACCCCAAAATTGGTAAAAAAATGTTTTTTTTACCAATTTTGGGGTCTCTGACCCCCCCCCCCGGGTCCAGGGAGGTGGGGAAACCCGCTCCAAGCTGTTTCCAAAGTTCCCCCACCTCCCTGGAGGCAGCAGCAAGCCAAAATGTCAGGATTCAAATCCCGACGTTCTGGCTTCCTGCAGCCTCCAGGGAAACAGGGCTTTTTTTAACATTGTGTGTTCAATGTATCGTACAACGTTAAAAACCGGATAACGACGGGACTTGTGGAACCAAGTCATAACGTTATTCGGGGTACTAGTGTATAGTGTAGCTCTTAATGAATAAAATGCGAATCTTAATAAATAAATTATAAACTTCCCATCATTTGTCCATTTCCTATGTCACTTCTGTAAGAGCTTTTCAATTCACCTCTCACCTAATGAGGACACGGGAGACCCACAAATAAATATGCATTGTATGGTTTCTGCTTTCTTATAGACCAGGAGTTCTCAACATTTTCTATTTCTATTTCTATATTTCTATATTCGATTTATATCCCGCCCCAATCACGCAATGCGACTCTGGGCGGGTTACAGACATATCAATACAATATCAATACAATATAAAAACATTCAGTCAACATAATATCCATTAATACAATAAAAATCATTACCGCCCCAACCCCCAGTTACAATTACAAATCAAAATCCCCAATCATAGTTACAAATTACCCAATTTCAGGTCATTAAAGACACATCATAATTATTATAGAACAATAATTTAAAATGAATAAATAAATAAATAAATAAATCTCGAATTAGTCCTCTCAGCTCCAGATGTCCATTGGGGGGGCGGCCGCGCAGCAGCTGGGCTCACTCTCCGGGCCGGACCGGACGAGAGCCGAAGTTCGTTGAGGGCGGCAGCAGGTCTTAAGCCGCCTGCCCACGCCGCGCAGCAGATGGGCTCACTCTCTGGGCCGGACCGGACGAGAGCCGAAGTTCGTTGGGGGGGGCAGGTCTTATAGCCGCCCGCCCACACCACGCAGCAGCTGGGCTCACTCTCCGGGCCGGACGAGAGCCGAAGTTTGTTGAGGGCAGCGGCAGGTCTTGAAGCCGCCCGCCCGCACCGCGCAACAGCTGGGCTCACTCTCCGGGCCGGACCGGACGAGAGCCGAAGTTCGTTGAGGGCGGCGGCAGGTCTTATAGCTGCCCGCCTGCGCCATGCAACAGCTGGGCTCACTCTCCGGGCCGGACCAGACGAGAGCCAAAGTTCATTGAGGGCAGCGGCAGGTCTTATAGCCACCCGCCCGCCCACTCCGCGCAGCAACTGGGCTCACTCTCCGGGCCGGACCGGACGAGAGCCGAAGTTTGTTGGGGGCGGCGGCAGGTCTTATAGCCGCCCACCCACGCCGCGCAGCAGCTGGGCTCACTCTCCGGGCTGACCGAACCACACTCCCTAAAACAGCTGAGGGGACTTGGACATGTGGTCCCCCCCCCCTTACTGTAAATGCTGCCATAAAACGCACCCTCTGCTGTCGTAAACTCATTTACAACAGCCATGGGTGCATTTACAGCGAGTTGTCGACTTTTTTTGCTGCTTTTTCGCTTCTGGTGGTGAGAGCAAGGGTGACACATTTTGGCTGTTTTTGCCACTTCCAGGGACGGTGGTGGAAGCGAGGGTGATGGGCCACATGAAATGGTGCTGCTGGCCGGTTCTGGTCTGCAGTCTGTAAGTTGCGAACCCCTATTATAAATTATTCTTTCAGAAGCACACCTGATTATTGCATTTTTGTAAGTAAGCAGCCTGGCCATGCAGCTTCCATGCATGTAGAGGCTGGATAACATGAGCCTCAGGTAATCTGATTCAGATCAGTCTCCATAGCAACTCAGTCTCTTGTCCCTAGATCACAGCCCGTTAGAACTATTTATAGTGCAAGTGCAATCTCTCCTTCACCATGCACACAGAAATCTCTCAGCACCACCCACACTACAAACAAGATTCACTTGGGCTCAAAAGCTGCCTTGAGCTAGCTATTAAACAACACTATCATGGTAGGAGGAAGTCTCTATCATCATACAATATTTGTAGCACATACTAAGGCTTCCTGGTTATACGGGTCTTTGTCATTAATTTGTAGATGTGAGCGTAACTCTGTATCTCACTAACTGCTGGTCTAGTCTAGTAACCAGACTATCAACCGCAAAGGTTATCTCCCCGCAGCCCGTTCCCTACCGGACATATACACACTGACTTCTCCAATGGTTTTGTCCATTTTCTGCAATAATGTTTTCTACTCCTCTAGCTCTGTGTCTGGCCAGGTTATCCTGCTACGGTAATAGAGGAGACCATACTGCCAGCAATTAACTAACCTGACTACCTTGAGGACTAACTGCCTTGGGTGCTAAAGTCCACAAGGAAGGGTAATGGTCCCCAAGTGGATTAAATCCCACTTGAATCCATCTTGACAGAGGGCAACAACTTCATCAATACTGTCCTGGGGCCGATGAGGCCTTTGCGTGCCAAAAAAGCTCAGGACAAGAAAGTGACTGACAGGACTGGATCAGTGGTACAGGTGTCATACTGCGATGCAGGAGGCAGATGAAAGGCCACTGCATTATATTCTCAGAACAGCCTTCATGGCTGATCGCCATGAGGATTGCCAATATTCAAATTCGGATATGGCAAACAAGAAAATTCCTCTAGCTACACTATAAAGAATCATCTTTCTTCCTACACAAAGGAAACAGCAGAAAACCTGTTTATGTGTCTGAGAGTATATATTTGTGAGATATGTGTACACAGAAATGGAGAGAGAAGCAAACCTGATTCATCAACCCTTTTTATTTTATTTTGGTATGTATTTGGTTGGTCTGTTTTTAATTTGTTGTGTGTTTTGTTGTGTTATTTGATATGTGTATGTACACCACCCAAGGTGGTAAAGGAACAAGAGAGAATTTGTGCATGCATTTACTTATTTCAAAACATTTACAATTCACCTTACTGACAAGTTTTGAAAGAGAAAGCAAAAGTACACGCCTCAATGTGTGCACAAATACAGAGTTTGTTGTTCAGTCGCACAGTCGATTCCGACCCTCTGTGACCCCATGGATCACTGTCCGCCAGGCACTCCTGTCCTCCACCATCCCCCTCAACTTGCTCAGCTCTGTGCCCAGCTCCACAATACCATCTAGCCATCTCATCTTGGGCCGTCCCCTTCTTCTTTTGCCCTCAACCCTTCCAAGCATCAAAGCTTTCTCAAGTGAATCCTCTCTTCTCATTTGATGTCCAAAGTACTTTAGCTTCATCTTTACTATTTGACCTTCTAAGGAGCAGTCAGGGATGATTTCTTCTAAGATTGACTTATTTGTTCTCCTCGCTGTCCATGGGACTCTCAAAACTCTCCTCCAACACCACATCTCAAAGGCGTCTATTCTTCTGCGCTCAGCTTTCCTAATGGTCCAGCTCTCAGAACCATACATTGCCACAGGGAATACCATTGCTTTGACTATGCAAATTTTTGTTTTCAATGTGATGTCTCTACTTTTCACTATGTTCCCCAGGTTTCTCATCGCTTGCCTCCCAAGAATCAGTCGCCTTTTTATTTCATGGCTGCAATCACCATCTGCAGTGAGCTTAGATCCTAAGAAAGTAAAATCTGTCACTGCTTCTACTTCTTCCCCATCTATTTTCCATGGACTGATAGGGCCTGTTGCCATTATCTTGGATTTACAGTAATACCTCTCATAATGAATTTAATTCATTCTGCGAGGCTGCTCACTATGTGAGTTTTTCACTATGTGAGTCAGACTCGCATAGCGAAAATTGCTATGGGAAAACTCGCATAACAAGCTTTTTTAGGGGAAAAACTCACATAGCGAATTTTTTTCGTTATGCGAGTTTTCCCCATAGAAACGCTCGCTATGCAAGAGTTTCCATAGGGGAAGTCTGACTCACATAGCAAAAATATTCGCTACGCGAGTCAGACTTGCATAGCGAAAATATTCATTCTGCGAGTCAACTCGCTTTTTGAAAAACCCACTCGTTAAGTTTTTTGCTAAGCAAGTTGCTCGCTAAGCGAGGTTTGACTGTACTATACTTCTTTTAAATGATAATGTAGCCTTGTTCCTGCTCCAAATTGTTCTACATTCCCATACTACATACAAAGAATTTCTCCCATGCCACCAGACAGCTCAAGGGAACCTTCTAGGCAAAATAAAATAGCATGAGTTAAAAAAAATATTGGGTATGGCTGCCTTGAATTACAAAAATGGCCCCTGAGGCAATTCATCGGCAACATATTGTATACCCCTGAAATAGACAATATGGGTCAACATTACAACTAGCAATTATTTTTCCTATTTTGGCGAAATAAACTAATACTGTGCCACCAAAATTGAGTTATGAACACTCATTTCTTTATTTGTTAGACTATGCGCCCTACTCATATACAGTGGTGGGTATCAGCAGGTTCACACCAGTTTGCCAGAACCAGAAATTCTGGCTGGCCAAGTTTTGAAATAAAGTAGTCCTAATTTGGGTGCAATGCACGGCTTTGCCCCTTGCCACACCCACCATACCATACCCACATTGTGGCAGTAATAATTTTTGGAGCCCACCACTGCTCATGTACCTGTTGCCTTGGAAATGGGTGCCACACATGGGCATGGGCACCTAAGCTCACTGTGCTGCAACAGACTGAAACGCATACAATCCTTAAAACTTTCTGTATATCTTTTCTTCTTTGTTCAAAGATACAACATCAGTCTCAAAAAAAATAATGCCATCTACATAAGCAATTTAGTAAACCACAAAAGAATATTAAAAAATAAAAAAGCAATAACAGTATCAAACAGCCGCTTAAGGAAAATGCGTTCAGCAGCGAGGAAGGGAGGGAAGCTGAATTTCACAGTTTCACTAAATTAATCAGCTGGTTCCACATGCCCAGGCTTCTAAATAAGAACATACAGAGCACTGCAATTCTGTCTTGAGAGAACAATGAACACTGAAAAATCTGATTTTCTGCAGGGTTTAAAAAAGTTTCAGCTCACTGCAACCTTTAAAAAAAACAAGGAAGAACCACAAAAATAATTAGTCAACAAAAACTGTTTTTCTTTACTTTTCAGTATTTACTGAAACAGTAACAACTTCTTAAGACTAGTATCCATAACAATCAAAATTTAATAACAGTGGACTCTTATGCTCAAAGACTATGTTAATTCCCGAATTGCCTCTCTATATGTGTCTTATTCTAGTTTCCAACAAACATGTGTAGAATATGCTCACATTACATTACCAATGCCACGGACCATCCACAAGAAATGAAAATGCTTTCAGGTATCTCTAACAAATTTTGACAAGAATACTTGGCAAACCATTTCTAGATGGGTTGAGGAAGGTGCTGGGGAATTACTAATGACTAATTCACCTCCAACAGAGTGGTATGTCTTATTATGAAACACTAATTGAAAAACAACAGAAAGTAAAGAATAACTGTTCCTTGCGTGTCTGGCCCCAAGCTTATACTTTCCCTCCATTTCAGTTGCTGACTCCTTGGCATTTCAGCAAAAAACAAAACATGTCCTGAATCCCCAAGGCCTGCTCTATGCAGGACAGGAACATACAGCAACTCTCAATTTCTTTTCCTTTGCTAATTTTTTTCAATTATTAAACTTAAATCATTTTGATAAATACAGAAATACATGAAAAACAGTGGACATACTACAAGCAATAGTTTTCTGCAGCTATTAAATGTTTAGTAGACCACAGAATTGCCAGCGAAAAAGTCCTTTTGACTCCTTTGCAAGCACATATGCCTGAATGCAGACACACCAGGCAGAAAAGCTGGCGTTTGAGAATGGAGTTTTATCTGACAGTAACTCCTGACAGTGCAGAAGGATTAGAACTGACCTACAATGGATAACTTAAGCTCCTGCCAACAGCATTACTCACTGTCAACAGTTTTAGAATCTAGCCAGTAAATTAAAAAATAGCCATCAGCACAAAATAGTAGGAAAGTAACTCAAAGGCTGTTAAGACAGTCATAAATGGGACCCTCTACCTCAGATGCCTATCAGTCTGGAGTTTGTCTCTCCCTAAAAAGACCCACTTCTGAGTCAGGACTCAGTATGGTTTGTTTTTCCCTGCTACACCACATTGTTTTTAAAAAAATGGAAGTCACATGTGCAACAGTTTTGCATCTAGACTTCTAAAGTGCTACTCTATGGATCACAACACATAATGACGACCTTGACAGGGGGAAAAAAAGATTCCTCACTTTTGATCTAGAATATTTTTTCAGATTACAAGTTATGTCAGGGATAGGGAGTCTCTAGCAGTCTAGATATTGCTAATTACAGATCCTATCAACAAAGTTGAACACAGTTAATATTTGAGGATAAAGAAACACAGAATCCAACTTCCAACAATATTGTCTTAAAGCAGGGGTTCCCAAACTTTTTACGCCTCTGGCCTGACCACGCCCCCCAGACCGCTGATTGGGCCAGACCACACACCCTGGAAGTGGAAGTAAACGTGTCCAATTCTGCATTTGCGACAACAGCAGGTGCATTTACGGCTGACATAACTGCATTTACACATAAGTGGGCACATTTTATGGCTGTTGTAAATGCACCTGCTTTCACTTCCAGGTGCTGCAAGGGCAGTGGCAGACCAGATGGAATGGTGCTGTGGACCAGGGCCGGCCCATGGGCTGTAGGTTGGGAACCCCTGTCTTAAAGGATGCATGTTCCTCTATACCAAGGATAGGCACCCTACAGCCCATGGGCCGGATCCAGCCTGTGGCACCAAATCAACCGGCCCACACCCTCACTCCGCCACCACCACTGCCACTATCGGCTACAGACTCATTTATGGCTGTTGTAAATGCATTTACGACAGCCACAGACTCATTTACAACAGCCATAAATGAGCCCACGGCTGATTCCGGCGGCGGCTGGACCACCAGTCCGGCCTACCAACTCTCTGAGGGAGCGTGACCTGGTCCCCAACTTCAAAAGGTTGGCAACCCCTGCTTTATACCTAAAAGCTAATGTTGGCTTGTTCTGAACCATTTATGTCACATCATATTGTTTAATTCTCATTTGTGTTGAGTATATGGGCTGTTAATGTAATAATGTATATAACCAGTCAATCAGAAGAGTCTTTCTAGTTTCTCGCCTCTAGTGTCTCCTGATTTGTATTAGGCTGCTTGCTGTTCAGGTTTATTTAGTCAGTGTTTAGTTTTTTGGTTGTTGGTTTTTTCTGTCATCATGTATTGTTCCAGTTATTTTTCCTTCTTTCTCTCACTCTCCAATTTTGCCTTACAAGCAAAGTATATTTGTTTAAATGAAAAAGTATTGTAAAGAACTCTTTTATCAACCAAAGCAACTGTTTACTAATCTATCTAAAGCAACTGTAAGTAAATAACATTTTCTTATATTTCAAAACAAGTGTGGGGCATTTAATTGCTTGGTTTGAGTGGGAGTGTCATGCTTGGAGAACTTGCAGACTAAAACTATTTGTAAAGCTGCCCTGCCTACTGCTGTGTATAAAAAACTTAACAATTTGTTCCATATTATCCTGAGCTTGTTGTTCCCTGCTACTGTCAGATCCTCTAACTCACAAGTAGCACCTCAGCTTCCTTGTAATGGGATCCCACCTGATACTGCCTGTTCTCCTGGCTAAACAGTCCAGGCCTTTTAAGCTTGCCTTCTCACTCCTGATCTGAATCTAGGTTGTAAGCAAGGTAGCGCATAGAAAATTAAACATCCAGGTATCTTTGGGAATTTTAAAAGAATATTATAATCAGAGTAAGTTACAGAAGAAAGCTCATCAAAAGTTCAGAAAGCATATCAAAATAAAGAAAGCTGCTGTATGGGGAGAGCCCAGGGAGCTCCTTCTGGCTAAAGCAACTACATGTTTGTAGATCACCCTTATCTCAAAAGCATTGGATCAAGAGAGTGTCTTGCCGCCGCCTCTGGGTTATATCTCCTCCCTCAGGATCCACCTCGACATTCCCCTAAAGGAATCCAGCCAATGATCATACAGTATGACATGTCCATCACACATTAGACTCTATCTCTTCCAACCCATGAGGCCAGCATGTTTACACATTCCAATCCCTCTGGTATGTTCTAAAAGGTCCTTCCCCCACATTGAAATCTCTATCTTGGATGAGTCTAAAACCAGGGCATACATTCTGCCCTGACAGCTACCATCTTGGAGACTTGGGGTTTTCCCCTCTTTGGTTACAAGGCATCTATGCCCATTCTGGATCTGGTGACAGCATTCCAAACACATTGCAGGAATGTACTGTATCTCATTTCAGAAGAACGGAAGATCTAGTGATATGGTGATCTAACACTATTCTCATATATTTAATATAAAAAAAGGAGGATCATGACAGAGGAACAATGAGGAGATATGTTACCACAGTCCTGGACATCATGCCCAACTGCTTACTTACCTCATTCCACAGACATGCCCCCTATGTTTACATGCATCCACACAGAAAAACTCTTTGAAATCACTGTGTGAGCTGGAACCTGTTTCCCTGAAATCCCAGATGGAAATTTCAATGCGGGGGATTGATACAATGCTTCATCTTTCTGAGCACAATTTAAATGTTGAAGTACTGTACCCAGAATTGATGCTTCTCCACTCCCAAGATCATTCACCCTTCCACCCTTGCTCCCTCCCTAGTCACCCCAATGTATTTTTTTTAATTGCACTAGAAACAACTATGATTAACTACACCAGATTACTACCAGTATGTTTCCATGGTATGTGTACGCTTTTGTATGTAATAGAGAAGTTTGAAAAACTATTCCTTTCCCCTAGCATTGTGCAACACTTTAAACAGCCCACCAGCTTTACAATCAACCATAAAAAGAGAATGGGGGATCAGCGCAGGGCAGACTCAAAGGAAGAGGCAGCAGGCTGTGGTGCAAACAAAACTGTATCTGATTGAAGGCCTAGTGTAGACCTTGGCACCAAAACAATCCGTAGTCTCCATGTGACCATTTAACAGAACAGGAACAGAACAGAAGTTTAAATAGGCTACGAATCAAGCTGTAAAAAAGGCCAAACTACTCCAAGTTGACTTGCCAGTGTAGTCACAGCCCATAGCTGGTCTCATGCATTCCATCCATTGTATCCCTTTCCCCTGCAGTACCTATACTAAGCTGCAGTACTACATTCTGCACCAGAGCTTTAAAAGACCTGAACAAAAATTCTCACTTAACTGTTTGCAGAGATTACAAAAACATCAATTACTAAAGCCTTGGTTTCCAGGAAGAGCTAGAGCTTGTACAGTGGTATCCTGTATAATGAACACTTCGTAACAAAAACATCATGCAAGAAAACATTTTTGAGCTATTGGCGATACTCTGCATAACAGAAAATCATGTTTTTCCTCAATATCTTCTTTGTGGATTCCTGCTATGGCGTCATTTTTCTCCACATGTTGTATGTGAACTGTATCCACCTTGGGAAGTTGTCATATTCACTTTTTAAATTGGTTTTCTCTCCTTTTGGGGGTTTTGTGTGACCTCTTTTTAGTGGTTTTTTGTAAAACGATTCATAGATTATGTTTCCGAAGTCCAATTCCAAATCTGAAAGCGTCCCCACAAAGGTTAATCTTTCCTCTATCAAACGCACTTTGGATCATCTGAATTGGTTGGGTAGTTTTTTCACTGGACCCCCGGCAACCAACCCCCCTAGCAAAACTATCACTTTTCTGATGCTACTTCCAAAAGCGATGACGTCATCGCTTTGCATTTTTGGCTTTTGGTTTCTACCAACTCTTAAAGTCGCCGAGACGATCTTTCAAATGACATAACCCTTATTTTCGTGGGTACCTTAGTTTTGGTGTTGCAGCTTGGCAAAAGTACATGATTTTCGTTACATTGCAAGAGCTGTCAGACCACCCAACTGAAATGTAAGACGTTCACAGAATTCACATCAAAACTACATATAACTCCTCTACTCATGAAGGCAATAAAAGAGATTTCAAATACACAAACTACACTGGTAATTATTTGAAATGTAGGTAAATATTTGCCATTAAAATTTAACCTGATGCTAAGAATTGATCACTTGACAAGTAGAATTCAAGATTTCAATTAATCTTTATTTATCTGAAACAACTTCCACTCAGACCTTCAGGCAAAAGAATATTCAGAACTATTCTAAGCATCAGTCCCACAGCTGTAGAACTGACCTTCTTTGAAGAATTAACAAAGCCCAGTGACTTTATGTAATCTTCACACAGGGCTCAGATATGTTATTATCCCAAAATTTGAATACAGTATTATTAATGAAGAAAAAGAGGGATGAGAAAGGGAACACTAAAATCAGGATTCATTTTTTGCATACATATTATAAATGAAGGAAATGAGAAAACCCCTAAGTCAGGAAGGCAATGGGAATCTTGCCATCCCAAAGGCCCTAACGGATTCTGTAAATACATACAGAAAATTGCAGTGAATAGGATGATAGCTCAGCGTATTAGTAGACAAGCCATTGTACTAGTTTAAGTTTTGAAGGGATGTGCACAACTGGCTGATTCCTTGGAAGCCACTACTTCCAGGGCCCTTAGAGTGGTGACTCTCAAGAGGATCAACTCCATGCAATCTGTGCCCTTCTCCATGAATAAAGGGCAAAGCGTACGCTAAGCATCTTAAGAAACTGGTTGTCTGCAACAGACCTCATTGAACCTAATCTAGCCATGGGGAGAGGGGAGGTACGACAGGCACAATCTGCTTATCCTTCCAGACTTTCATAAATACTATTGCTCACTTTAATCTTCCAGACGGATTTGGCTAGAAACCTTAAATGAATATTCTTTCAGTACCTCAATGAGGGGTACATAACATTAGTAACCAAATGTTACATATCGAACAAACAAAGTCCTAGGCAGGACTTCCTACTCAAACGTAGACTGGCCTGTGCAGGAAGCAAGGGAATGTCCCATCTCAAAATTCTAAGGAGCCTCACTTCTCCAATCACATGCTAGTTATGTTCAAAATCAAATCAAGATCAACAGATTAAAATACTTGAATTTTTGGGAATAGTAGCCGTGTTAGTCTATGGTTCAGGCATATGAATAAAAATATAACAATATAACAATAAAAAAATATAGCAGTTAGTCTTTAAAGTGCTACAGTGTTTTTTATTTTGTTTTGCTTATTTTGTTTTCTGATAAGATTACAATATCTGTTGAAAAACGAAGACCTGTCAATAGATTACTCATAACATGTCTAATCAGCTTCATTCCTTTTGTTTGTTTTTAACCCTTAGAGAGCAAGCAGCTTCCACCATCCCTTGCATATGTATTTTGTTATTTTCTAGCTGACCAGAAATTCAAGTCAGAAGCAAGCAAGGTCAGTCATCAACACATCCAGAGAAGCACAGCCAATACACAGAGACATTTATACAGATATGCTCATCATTTCCACATGGAAAGTAAGGCAATCCATGGACTGTGAGGTAGCATAGGCTCTTTTTCCAAAGGCACAGAGGAGCTATGAGACTAAGTTATCCATTGGCCTCAGCTAGGAGTTTTTTTGGAGCTGTATTTTATCTCTCCTCAATGACCTTGGTTAGCCATCCCTATGGGGAGCAGCACCAAGGTGGGAGATGGAGGAATAAATATTTATTTATTTATTTGTTTGTTTATTTTTCTGATTTATATACCTCTCACTCTCTCAACCACAAGTTCTCTCAAACATGCATATCCCACCAGTAAATCAACTACCTGCCGCAGTTGTCTAATGAAGCCAGGATTATACCCCTCCCTTCTTCGGCCTTTCCCTCAGCTCCTCTCTTCAACCAAACCTCCCCACCCCACAAGACCGATAGCAATAACTATGCTTCTATACCGCCCCAGAGTGCTTAATGCACTCTCTGGGTGGTTTACAGGTAATTAGCATTTTTGCCCCCAACATGCTGGAGACTCATTTGACCAACCTTGAAAGGATGGAAGGCTGAGTCAACCTGGCGCTCTATACCAAGGGATCAAACTCACAACGTTTTGGCTGCAATTCAGCAGTTAAACCAATGCGCCACCAGGGCTCAGATGACACAAAACTGAGTAGAATAACTAATACAGTAATATCTCATATAACATTAGTATCGAATAACACTAAAATCGGATAACATTAAGGAATCTGGGGGGAAGAATTGCATCAGATAACATTAAGATCCTATGGGATGCTTCAGATAACAACCGCTAAAGCCTGTGTGGTTACAATGTATCTCTATGGATCCCATAGGATTTTAACATGCATCAGATAACACTAAAAATCATATAACACCAAGACTTGTGGAACCAGGTTTTAGTGTTATATGAGGTTTTACTGTACTGTACTGTACCTTGGAAGAGAGGAGCAGAATTCAAAAATATCTTGATAGACTTGAACACTGGGCTGAAACCAACAGTCCCCCTCTATTCAGCACTAGTTAGACCACATCTAGAGTACTATGTCCAATTCTGAGCACCACACTTTTAAGGAAGATGCAAATAAATTAGAACAGGTACAGAGAAGGCCAACAAAGATAATCAGAGGACTGGAAACCAAGCCATATGAAAAAAGACTGAAGCAAGAGTGCCCAAACTATGGCCTGGGGGCCAGATCCGCTCCCCAATGGCCAATTCATCCAGCCTGCGAAGCCCTTGTCACTCCTGGAAGTGGAAGTATGGGCACTGTTTTACTTCTGCTTCTGGGAGTGGCGAGGGTTTCGTGGGCCGGATGAACTGGCATTGGGGGGCGAACCCAGGCCATAATGACCAGACCAGCCCCCTGAACCATGGGACCGGCCCAAAAAGTTTGGGCACTCCTAGACTGAAGGAACAGAGCATGTTTACAAGTTACATTAGTTCACAGGTTAAGTAGCCTCCCCCATCATGCTGGGGACTCATTTGACCGACCTGAGAAGGATGGGAGGCTGAGCCAACTTTGAAACACGTGGGGATCGAACTCACAACGTTTTGGCTGCTGCACAGCCGTTTAACCACTGCAGCCGCCAACCCCACTTCAAGACCCACATTCATGTCTCTTCCCCCCCTCCCTCCGAGTCTCGTCAACCAACCTCTCGAAACGGCCCCCCCATCCCAAAAAAGCACACCTACTTTACACCCCAAGCTCCTCGCCGCCATTTGGTGCCTCGTACTCGTTTTCTGTGAGGGGTTTTTTTTCCCTGTGGTGCTGGGCTGCCCCATTCCTCCCCCACAGCCCCACCAACCGACACTCCCCACCCCACCCACAAACGACCCACACACACACACCGTCGGTCCCCTCCTTTTCGCCTCCTGGTTGCACGCAGCCATCCCTTTCCCCACCACCCTCCACATATGTCACAGAAGGGCGGACAGGCAGGCGGGCGGTCCCCCAAGGCGGCTGGCGCGAGGCCTGCTCTCCTTTACCTGTCAAACGGGAGGGCCGCGGCGTCTTCCCCTCCTCTCGCCTCCACTCGGCTCTCCGCCTCAAGCCGCCCGGCCAGTTCCGCATCAACAACGCGGGCAGAGGAGGAGCAAACCAACACTCCCGAGGAGGAAGGAGGGCGGGGAGGACGAACCATTAAGGAGCATGGGGGGGGGGGAGCAAACCGCGCCAAACCTTCCACCACCCCAACTCCCTATAAGCGGCGCTGTGGCGTCGACGCTACCAAGGCCTCAGGCGAGCACCAAGGCCAGCGCCTCTGTGGGCTCACGGGACAGCAGGCCTAGCTGGCCCCCTGAGGTGTTTATTAGCTAGCGGGGCCTCGACAGCGTGCTGTTATTATTATTATTATTATTGTATTGTATTGTTTGACTTTTATGCCGCCCCACTCGCCCATAGCGACTCTGGGCGGCTCACAGCAAAACAATGTTTCATGACTACAAGTATTATATCACAAAAATCACATATGAAAAGTACATCAAAAACATTACAAAAAAAATCCCCCGTCCCGATTACAAAATTAAAAATTCATAAACATTTCATTTCATTTCAAAAGCACATCAAAAACACTTTAAACAGTCCACAAAAATTTATTATTATTATTATTATTATTATTATTATTATTATTATTATTATTATTATTACAGTAATACCTCATATAACATTAGTATCGAATAACACTAAAATCGCATAACATTAAGGAATCTGGGGGGAAGAATTGCATCAGATAACATTAAGATCCTATGGGATGCTTCAGATAACAACCGCTAAGGCCTGTGTGGTTACAATGTATCTCTATGGATCCCATAGGATTTTAACATGCATCAGATAACACTAAAAATCATATAACACCAAGACTTGTGGAACCAGGTTTTAGTGTTATATGAGGTTTTACTGTATTATTATTATTATTATTATTATTATTATTATTATTATTATTATTATTATTATTATTATTATTATTATTATTATTATTGGTTGAAAGACCTTTTGCTAGATAAATTCCGCTTGAGATTTCCGAATGAGGCTCTAGTCTTTTCTAGTCTTTCTAGTCTTTTAAATTTTTCTATGAACTTTTAAGGTTTTTATATATTGTTATGACCATTACCTATGGCGGTAATGTATGTTGTAAGCCGCCCAGAGTCGGGTCTTCCCGATTGGGGCGGGATACTAAATACGGATACTAAATAAATAAATAAACATCTTTTCCCACCAAAGTGGTCCCTATTTAGTAAAGGTGAAGGGTTTAACCTGTGGAGATCCTCACAGTGGTAAAACTAAAATCCAAAATTATGGAGACTATAGTTGTCTCACTAGGATAGGTAAAGGTGAAGGTCACCCTCGCTCAAAAGCCAGTCGTATCCAACTCTAGGGTTCAGTGCTCATCTCTGTTCATAGCCGAAGAACCAGCACTGTCTGGGTCTGCGGACGTTTCCGTGGACATGTGGCAGGTGTGCCTAGACACCGGAGTGCATGGAACGCTGTTTACCTTTCTACTGAAGTGGTACCAATTTATCTACCATACTTGCAATTTCTGGCTTTCGAACTGCTAGGTTGGCAGGAGCTAGGAGAGAGATGGGAGTTCACTCCGTCATGCAGTACTCAGGTATCAAACTGCTGACCTGCCACCTTCCAGTCAGCATTTTAACCACTTGAGTCACTGCAGTCCCTATTTATTTGCAACTTCTTGCTTAACGGGGACTGGTGGCTCAAGTGGTTAAGACACTAAACTTGCTGACTGGAAGGTCAGAGTTCGATTCCTGGGTACTGCATGATGGAGTGAGCTCCAGTCTCTGTCCCAGCTCTTGCCAACCTAGCAGTTCAAAAGCAAGAAGATAAATAGGGACCACTTTGGTAGGAAGTAAAACAGCATTCTGTGCATGCCTGCCACATATCCATGGAAACATCTACAGATGCAGACAGCACTGGCTCTTTCGCTATAAACAGATGAGCACTGAACCCTAGAGTCGGATATGACTGGCTTTCTATCAAGAGTGGCCTTTACTAATTTCTTGCTTTCAATCTGCTAAGTTGGCAGGAGCTGGGACAGACAGGAGCTCAATCCATCATGCAGTACCCAGGTCTCAAACTGCCACCTTGCCAGCCTTCCAACTGAAAAGGGGAGCTTCTTAACCACTGAGCCACGGCAGCCCCAAGTTTGCTGTTGAAATAACCCTTGTTGTGAGGAATAAAAATGAGTCGGGCAAGGACTCTGGATAAATTATGGTGCAGTGGTTCCTAATGTGGGGTCCACACCCCAGCCTAAGTCAGTGCTTTGGGGAATTGACTTAGTTCTTCTGGGAATTGAAGTCCAAAAACCAAAGGTTGGGAAACACTGGAGTAGACCATACTGCCAGCGACTCAAGGCTGACCATCAGGCAGTAGTTAACTAACCTGATCACCCAGAGAACTAACAGCTTTGAGTAGTGAAGTCCCCAGGAAAGGGTGATGGTCCTCAAATGGATTAAATCCCACTTGAATCCATCTGCTGTTGAAAGAGCTCCATTGTGAGGAATAAAAATAGGATGAGCAAGGAGTAATTTGTCTCTTCAAGGGCATTGCAATGAAAGTCATCAGTCTCCCTTCTTCAAGTGCTGTATCCGATTCTGAATACTGGCTATCATTCATGGTGATCAGCCATGAAGATTGTCCTGGGAACAGTCTAATGCAGTGGCCTTCCATTTGCCTTCTGCATTGCAGCGTGACACCCAACCATTGATCCAGTTTCACAAGTCACTTTCCGGTCCTGAGCCCTTTTAGCACACAAGGTCCTCATCAGCCCCAGACCAGTATTGATGAAGCTGCTGGCTTCCATCAAGATAGGCTCAAGGGGGATCTAATCCACTTGGAGACCATCACCCTTCCCTATGGACTTTGCCACCCAAAGATGCTAGTCCTCAGGGTGGTCAGGTTAGTTAACCTTCGCCTGACAATTGGTGTTGAGACGCTGGCAGTTTAGTGTACTCTATTACCATAGCAGGATGACCTGGCCAGACTGCAGAAAGATTTCAATTGTGAGGAATAAAAATAGTACAGGCAAGGAATAATTTGGCCCTTCAAGGGCATTGCAATTAAAGACAATTTTCTCTCAGTTCTCCTTAATGTTGCCACAAATTGGTAAGGAGCTTCTTGCCTTAGGGATGTATACACTGTTAGTAGTGTGGTGGCTTAAGAAGCTGAGCTTGATGACCAGAAGGTAGTCAGGTCGGCAGTTTGAGACCTGAGTGCTGCGCAACAGAGTGGGCTCCCATCATCTGTCCCAGCTCCTGCCAACCTGAATGCAGCTTTTCATTCACTGTCACAGAGAGAAAAAACTAGTACAATAATTAGTACAAAGAAATAGAAAACAATAAAATAGGAAAAACAAGAAAGCTCTTCCAGAAGATCCAAGAAATCAAATTAGGGATGCTGAATGACAAACAGGGAAGGACACTATCTGAACAAGTGAAAGAGAAGATGGAAACAGTATTCTGAAGACCTACTCAAAAGAGATAAAACCATGAAAGTTCTCCTTGAAGAGGACTCCTATGATACAATTCTAGAAAGTGAAGTGAAAGCTATTTTGAAAGTACTGGGAAGAAATAAATCAACAGGGGTAGGTGGAAATCCAATAGAACTATTTCAAGCTACAGAAACTATATTTGTCAAAATCATAATAATAATATACCAATAAATATGGAAAGCAATGGCCCACATTTTGGCAATGTTCAATATAAATTCCAATCCTCAAGAAAGGAGATGTCAATGCACACAGTAACTACAGAGCCATTGTCTAATTCTCCATGCAAGCAAAGTGATGCTCAAGGTGTCATAACAAAGGCCTTTGCCTTATATGGAGCAATAAACACCTGATGGTTAAAACAGATTCTGAAAAGGAAGAGGCACTCAAAATCAAAATTGCAAATATGTACCGGTACTGAAATGAACCAAAGATTTTCAGAAAAAAGATCAGTTTATGCTTTTTAGACTACAGCAAAGCTTTTAACTGTGTAGATCATGAAAAATTATGGCTTGTTCAGAAACAAATGGTTTTGTCTCAGTTCTTGATTATCCTGATTTATAACCTTGTTTGTGGAAAAGAAGCTACTATTAGGACAATATGGAGACACAGAATGGTTTCCTGTAGACAATGGCATCAGATAAGAATGCATTTTATTCTGCTCAATTTGTACATAAAACTTGCCAAAAGGCAGACTAGATTCAGATGAAGGAGGAGTGGAAATTGGTGGAAGAAACATCAACACATTGCATCATATAGAATGCAGATGATAACAACTTACTGGCAGAAAGCTGTAATGACTTGAAACAACTTTTATAGAAAATAAAAGAAGTGCCAAAGCAAGTCTGCAGCTGAACATTAAGGTGACAAAAACCATGTTTTCAGGTTTAGAAGTGCTGAGCAAAGCTGTTGATGACAGAACATTTTGGAGACTGCTCATTCCTAGCAGTCCCATGAGTTGAAGGAAACTTGATGGCACTTAACAAATGGTCATGTTAGTCTGTTGCAGCCAAAATAAAAGTCTTATAGAACCATAAGAACTAACGAGTCATGCCAAATATAACTCAATAGCCATTATGATGCCACAGAATTTTTTCTTTCAAAATAATGACACAAACCATAAAAATGAGATATTTCTCAATAGGAAGAACCTATATTTTACCCAATCTTTCATCCATTCACCATAAAAAGGCAAAACAGCACAATACACTCTCATGTTTTAGCACAGTTTAGTCTTCTGCAACCCAACCAATATTTTACTCAAAGTGAATGTAACTTGTGCAATATACGTAGGCATTTTTACACAGACCTAGGGGTTTTTCCAACATTCATAACGTGACTGCATATACCAGATATGGCAAACTTTGGCACTCCAGCTGTTCTTGAACTTCAATTCCCAGAAGCCCTGATCAGCAGGAGTTCTGACTTGGGCTTCTGGTAATTGAAGTCCAAGAACACCTGGAGTGCCGAGGTTTGCCATCAGGGTCATATACTCTGGATTAACTGGAAGAATGGGAATCTAAAGCATTAGTGAGATGCACACAATAGGCATATGTCATATCATTTTCTTTAAATACAAACTCTTTCCTTGGTATCTGGCATCTCAACCATTTATAGGAGTTACACTATTCTATACTACATTGTTCACTATAGGGGGAAAGACTTGCCTGTCATTTGGAGTATATGCAAATGATACTATCCTAATGACAGAAAGTGAAGAAGACCTAAAGAAGCTCCTGCTTCGTTTGAAAGAAGAGAGTGCAAAAGCTGACTTGAGACATAACATCAAGAAAACCAAGATAATGGCAACAGGCCCTATCACTCCCTGGAAAATAGATAGGGAAGAAGTAGAAGCAGTGACAAACTTTACATTCTTAGGATCCAAGATCACTGCAGATGGTGATTGCAGCCATGAAATAAAAAGGCAACTAATTCTTGGGAAGCAAGCTATGAGAAACCTGGGGAACATAGTTAAAAGTAGAGACATCAACTTGCAAACAAAAATCCGCATAGTCAAAGCAATGGTATTTCTGGTAGTAATGTATGGTTGAGAGCTGGACCATTTGTTTGTTTGTTTGCTCTTTGACGTTGTATAGTATAGTTATCATGTTAACATAAATATTATCATGGCAAGCTAACATCCATAACAGTTTAATAGATTTCATTTTAAACTCTTAACATGGTAGGAGTGACACTGCAACTGTACATAGCAAACCAAGATGATCTGATGAATCTTTTCAGCAATTAATTTTCAAATTAGATAATATCAAGGTCTCTTTTTGCAATAAGATAAAGAGTTTGTACCATACACTAAAAATAGCTTTTCATAAAACAGTCAATATTCTCTATTATGTTTTATTCCTTTGTATCAATATAAACATTTTGCAAGAAATTAGTTTAAAATACAGAATTAAATATAAGGAATTTGGCAAGTGCAAATAGTTATAAAAACAGATTTTACACATTCTTGCAGGTGCTTCATAAAGTCCAGTGGAAAGAGACTAACCTCAAGTGCAAAACAGATTCAAAGACAATAACATAAGTACTGTATGGCAATTGCTACAGCATCAAAAATCATACCGGTTTGTGGGCTCAGGTTGTCAGGATGCCTGCAGAGCAAGTTAGCTTGAATCCTGACAATAAAGGAATAACATATTATTAATTAACTAGGAAATTTCAAACTTAATTTCTTGCACCAAATATCCTGGCAGCTAAACTTATTTGTATGTTTTTAATTTGCTTGGGTAGAAATTGAATTGGAACTACTGGTAGATTTCTGGGTGATTTGCTGAAGACTGGCAAAGATTTCTGACTCCCAATTACTGTATGTATTTAATTATAGGAGCAGCAAAGTCCCCTCTACCCTTAACTATAGTACTGAAATTAAAGCTTGCAGTAACTAGGAATGGGTTTTTATATAAAAATGTTGGAGATTTTGTTGCAAATAAATTCCTGGGCTCAAAATTCTTTAGTTTTGTACCAGGTTACAGCTGGTAAATCTCTTGAGCTATAGTTAAAATAAAAGTAGGTCCCAGAAGCCACATATTTTCCCACCCCTGATTTTTGCAGCCTAATCCTAAACTAATTTAGGAATGACTAAGGTATGTTCAGCTCTGCATAGCTTCAAACTGTAAATATGAAAGTGTTTATATGTATCAATCAGACTGGACCATTCCTATATAATAACTTGACATATTCAAGGTAGGTCCATTTCAAAATAGATATGAGGCCCTTCAAAATCTTAATTAGCATGCCTTCCTGTTGATCCAGATTTATGATGACCCTTTTCAAGATTTTCTAGGTAGAGAATACACAGAAGTTGTTTATCACTCTGTGAGCACCCTGGGACTGTGCAGCTTCACAGGTGAGTTCTTTTCACAACAGGCACAATGGGGAATTGAACTCTCAAACACTGGCTCCACAGCCAGATAAGTTAACCACTGAGTATCCATCCAATTTCAAAATCTCAACATACATTAACATCCTTAAATAGTACAAACAAATTGAATTTTATTCCTTCCCAGGCTATTTGAAGGTAACACAAAACATGAGGAAATATGAAAAATCTTCAATTGTGTGAGGAATAAATTACTGAGGACTAAGGAGAAGGAGCTTAATCCTCCCCAGCACCCACCACTACACTTCCTTGAAACTATTCTCCAGATGCTTTTCCTTCCACATAATTTATGTTGCAAACATATATCTGAAACCCCACAAGGGAAAAATGGCTGGGTGGTGGAGTTAGCAGATGAAAAGCAATAGGCAGGGAAATAACTAGATAGTCTCCCATTATTCTGTACTCCAATCTGGCCCACCAAAGATTTCTTCAACAAAAGCAACCACTAAGTTTTTGTTACATAGGCTTCCATGTAATGTGTAGTTCTATCGACTATGGTTTATGCATTCTGCAGAAGTATTCAGTACTTTCAATGCCATTGAAAGATAAGATTTTGATGTGACTGGAGTGTTTCTTTTGCGGCAAAAGTCCTGGGTTGTCGGAAGCAGAAGCAGCCCAGGTTAAGGCCGAGGGGCTTCTGAGGACCAAATGCCAAGGGGCTGTGAGCCTCGACCTTTTCAACTCCAGCATACATATTCACGTGTACATGCATACATAAACACAAAGTCCTCCTATGGCAGTGATGGCAAACATTGGCACTCCAGATGTTCTTGGACTTCAATTCCCAGAAACCCAAGTCTCTGTGAATCCACACAAATGGGTTTATTGCGTGTATACACTACTATTCTTGGACTTCAATTCCCAGAAACCCATGTCCCTGTGAATATGGATTCACAGGGACTTGGGCTTCTGGGAACTGAAGTCCAAGAACAGCTGGAGTGCCAAAGTTTGCCATCATGGTCCTATGGGCTTAAAGAGGGAGATCTAAACATACAGACTGGGAAATCCCCAATCCTTGCTATCCACATATGCAGAGAACTTCAGCCCATGCTGAAGTTTTTTAAAAAATAAACCTACCATGAACTGGAAGACTAAAGCTGCATTACTAGATCCTGTTAATTACTTAAGAGTAAGCCCCATTGAGTATAACTGGTCTTACTTGTAAAGCATGAATGTATTACAAATGATGTGCATCTTCACATTCAAAGTGACTGAATGTGGCATGGAATGGTAACTGAACATTACTCCATAGTCCATTCATAATGGAGCTTTGAAGGGTCCTGAAATACCATTGAAATATACATTCTGAAGGTTGGAAAGGAAACATGAAGAAAGATTGCATTGCAAACAATTAATATGGCACAGTTACCATCCCAACCAACTTTCCAAAGTTAGCAATATGGCAAGTGTGGCTCTAGCGTAGAGAGAGAAAAGATTCCTCTAGAACTGATGGAAATGTCAGTTCCAGTTATTTGTCATGAAGATCAACATGGATTAGTCCAGAGAACTCTTAATAAAGTTTCACAGTATGGATACACAAGAACTCTTGTTTCTGAAACCTCTGAGAAGTCCTTTTATGTTTCTGCAGGATATGTCCTTCAAATTAAACATAGGGAAATTGCTTGAAGAAGATAACTACTGAATAAATACTTGGGCACATCCTTCATCAAGCTGAAACATTTCAGTTGTCCCATTTCTGGAAGACATTAAATCAGAGACTCAAAGGTCATCTGGGCCAACAGATTTGCCTTTATGTTGTTTCATTGGCAAAAAAGAAATCATAGGACCCTCTGGTCTGTTTCAGTGTTTCAAAGAGGACAGCTTGTTCAGAGATGGCAAACAATGGAGTTACTTCAGTGGCTCATGGTCCTAACTCAGTGTGGTCATTCATTAACATCCCAAATCTCTGAAAGAAGTGGTGGCAACTTCTTGTCTTGTAGCCGAAGAGCAAACACCTGTTCAGAATGAACACTACTTAGAGTCCGAAGACTGACCAATTTCATTAACATCCGTGGGAACATTAGATGATCCTGTAGAGTTATAGACAAATGGACACAGATATTAGACAAATTCAAAAATCAATTTCTCAGTATCAGTTTGCCATTTGCAAAGTAGGACTCATAATGACTTTCCCTAGGGGTAATAAGATAGCCAAGTATTTTAGGCAGCAAAACGATTAATAATATTAAACCTAAGCCTATGCCAAGCACATCACTTAATTTGTCACAGTCACAGTAACATCAGGGCTGGTAACGCTCTGTGCCAAAGAACCCCAAGTCTTATACTATCTGCTAAGAGCAAATTATGCAAATTGCATATATTTGCATAAATCAACATAATATAGTTTGCATAATGAATTCAAATCTTAATATTTGAGGTTTTAGAAAGAATATATGGCACTTTTAAGAACAGGAATATTAAGTGGCAAAGAAAACAGTAAAATGTTCTCAGAGGCAGAAAGATGGGAGTAACTAACTAGATAAACACTACCATATTATGAACTAGGAACCCTGAGTCAAATCAGGGCTTTATCATTCTAATGAGTTAAAATTAAGCTTAAAGCTTCTCTTAGCTTTCAAAGCATAAAATACTTTTAAAAGCAGATTTTAAAATTTTCTTTCTTATTTCCACCCATCCGCCCCACTTAGAACCTCTGGTACACAAGCTATATTCAGTCCCTAGTACAGTATCTTCAGATAAATGACAGGTGAATAACTCCAGGCAATCTCTCAGGAGGTGCCTGTTAAATCTATAAGCAGGACTTCATGCCCATTTTCTATCCTTTCATTTATAGCCAAAGCCAAACATTAAAGAGATGGAACAGGAAACCACAGGTCTTAGGTTTTGCATGTACAAAATCATAAGAACAAAAGAAAAACCATGTGAGATTAGACAAAAGGCCTATGTAGTATAATATCCTATTCACAAAATGGTCAATCAGTTGCCTATGCAAAGCTCTGCAGCAGGACATGAATACATGTGAAATCCTGTCCCATGTTCCCCAGCAACTCATGTACAGGGGCATGTTGTTGTTGTTCAGTCGCACAGTCGATTCCAACCCTTCGCAACCCCATGGACCACGGCCCTCCAGGCACCTCTGTCCTCCACCATCCTCCTCAACCCGCCCAGCTCTGTGCCCATTGCATCTTCAATACCATCTAGCCATCTCATTCTTGGCCATCCCCTTCCTCTTTTTCCCTTTATTTTTCCCAACATCAAGGCTTTCTCAAGTGAGTCATCTCTTCTCATTTGATGTCCAAAGTACTTTAGCTTCATCTTCAATATTTGGCCTTCTAAGGAATAGTCAGGGTTGATTTCTTCTAAGACCAACCTATTTGTTCTCCTCACTGTCTAGGGGACTCTCAAAACTCTCCACCACATCTCAAAGACATCTATTCTTCTGCACTCAGCTTTTCTAATGGTCTAGCTCTCACAGCCATACATTACCACTGGGAATACAATTGCTTTGACTATGCGAATTTTGGTTTGCAAGGTGATGTCTCTGCTTTTAACTATGCTCCCCAATTTTCTCATAGCTTGCCTCCCAAGAGTCAGTCGCCTTTTTATTTCATGGCTGCAGTCACCATCTGCAGTGATGTTTGATCCTAAGAAAGTAAAGTCGGTCACTGCTTCTACTTCTTCCCCGTCTATTTTCCAGGGAGTGATAGGGCCTGTTGCCATTATCTTAGTTTTCTTGATGTTGAGTCTCAAGCCAGCTTTTGCACTTGCCTCCTTCAACCTAAGCAAGAGCTTCTTTAGAACTTCTTAATTTTCTGCCATTAGGGTGGTATCATCTGCATATCTCAAAATAGTTGATGTTTCTCCCAACAATATTGATCCCAAATTGTGAGTCCTCCATCTCTGCATTGCACATTATGTGCTTTGTGTATAAGTTGAACAAGCAGGGTGATAAAATGCAGACCTTACCTTACTCCTTTTCCTATTCCAAACCACTCTGTCATTCCATATTCTGTCCTAACTGTTGCTTACTGCATACTGCCTCTCAGAATGTAACATGCAGTTTTCCTAACTAGAAGTTATTGAAGGCTGCTGCCTCCATAGTTCTATTTTAACCAGTTAGCAAGACTGGAGGGGAAACTGGTCTAGGACCCTGCTAATCAGAGTAGTCCTCAACTGCAAAAGTTTGACTCAGAATTAGGCAACTTCCTAGGTACTGTAAATAATAGTACTGTATTTGTTTAATTAGGTTGGTCACACAGTCAACTAGACCCATTCACACAACTTAAAGCGGGTAGGGATGGGAATCACAATTTTCTCTTTACCAGAAAAATGTTCCACAGTCATAGGTAATGCAATCATTTTAAAAAAAGTTTCCACTTACAGCTGGTCTGTGGATGCAAATGTAAGAATGGAGGGCCTCTACATAGGTATGCTGCAACCTTTCCACCAGCAGCTGGTCTTGAACATTCGGACGGTCTGTAAATAATCAGGTTAAAGTTTTATAAGGAGCTGAATCCAGACTGCCCTGATTTAACCACTAAGGTTAAATGCAGAACTTGGAAAAGTTACTTACCTGGATTACAGTGCCTAGAATTCTCCCAGCTGGCAGATTCTTAGAACTGTAGTCTGAAAATGTAATTACTGTATCCAAGTTCTGATTAAACCATAAATCTGGTATTATGCCTTTTCTTGATATCTGTTCCACAGCAATCCATGCAAACTACAGCTTAGAAACAACACACTGACCTAAACCACGTCTTGTAGAATCTGATTCTACCCTTTAGCTGTGTCTTATCTGTGTTGGGAATAATCTTGTTGTAACATGAGTATGGCTCAGCCACAATAAAGTCTTCCTAAGCACCATTAGTTTCAGTGGAAGAAATAAGATACTGAGCAAACTAATATAGCAAAGTGACTAAGAAACTGGGACTGCAGTGGCTCAGTGGTTAAGAAGCTTCCCTTGTTAGCTGGAAGGTCAACAGTTCAAGACCCAAGTACTGCATGACAGAATGAGCGCCTGTCTCTGTTCCAGCTCCTGCCAAACTAACAGTTTGAAAGCAAGAAATTGCAAGTAGATAAACAGGGAACACTTTGGTGGAAAAATATCATGGAGACATGAAAGGAGCCTCATCTGGGCGTCCCCTAAACGGAGTTCCTCCAGCAAAAAACTTTTCAACCCAGAAAGCATCTTTGTGTGCTTCTTACACGATTAAAAAAACCTAAGAAACTTCAGAAGCTATAAAGTTAATAACCAAGTTGTCCTTGCTCCACTGTTTCCTCAGTAACTTTAGACAAGTGACTCCCTCTTAGTTTCCTCTTCCCAACAAAAGAGATACAGTATATATAAACCCAGCTTTATAAGGAAAGGTTGCTTGTTGTAATGTTTGTAATGTTAATACTTTTCATTTGTTTGGGCATAACTAAACTGAAATACCAGTACAAAATGCAATTCAAAAACAATCAGAATTATTGAGACTGTTAAGAATGGCCTTGAACTTTGGAAGTCCTAAAATTATATTATCCTCGTTTATATTAATATTAACAAATTTGAGTTTAGTAGCCTCTTAAAAACTATCTTATATTATGTATGAGCAAGCAAATATCCTTGTGCATACCAAACAACCAAATAGGGGGAAAGTTGAACCATGGTGACCCCCACCCTACCCAAGCTATCGCTTTCATGCCTCTTAACAGTTCTAAAGCCCAGGAGTTTTCTCCTTAAAAGCAAATTAGTCTGGCATAATTCTATAACATCCAAAACTAAGCTGCTCCACAGATTTTACTCCAGGATCACTTCTCTTTCTACTGTAACATCACACAGAAACACACAAAGCCATGAGGTAATCACTTTACAGAAAGACTAAGGACAATACCAAGAATCCCACTCTAATCTGCTTCAGCCAGTCCTCTCCAAGAGTACTGTGTCCCATTCTGGGCACTACAGTTTAGGAAGGATATTGAAAACCTGGAACATGCCTAGAGGAAGGCAACTAGAATGATAAGAGGAAGCCATGCCTTATAAGGAAAACTGAGGGAACTTGGCATGTTTAGCCTGCAGAAGAGAAGGCTGCGAAGCAATATGAGAGTCACCTTCAAGTTTCTGAAGGACTGTTTTATGAAAGATGGAGCAGGTGTCCTTTTTGCAGCTCCAGAGGCTCAAGCTAGAAGTGGTGGATTCAAATTTCAAGAAGATTTCAAGTAAACATTAAGAATAAATTTGATAATGGAATCAACTGCCTCACCTGTTGGTGAACTCTTCTTCACCAGAGAATTTTAAGCAAGTGGTTACCTATGAGGGATGCTTTGACCGAGGAATTCCCTTTTAGTTGTAAAATTCTATGATTTTTGACACATCACAGTAAACCAATGTACAATACAGGTACTGAGAATTCTAGCTAGCACTGAATAAGCAAAAATGCTATTGCACACAGCTCTATCACTCTTCTCTGAGTCCTAATCCCAATGGTAGTGGCCAGACAAACCAGCAAACCATTTGTAGTTTAGTTTGAACCATGATCTCTGATTTATTGTTTTAATTTAAAAGCTAGAATCATACATCAAACTTCTTGCTTGCAATTCTGGCTTGCTCAGACAGCAATAAGAAAGAGAATGATCCCTCCTTTGAGTTCAGCTGGCAGGAAGAGCCACACAAGAATGACTGGGCAGTGAATGCTCATATGACTGCTTGTTCAAAGTAAACTAGAATCTGTCACAATTCTGGTAATCATTACCATAAAATGTGAATCAGCCCATCCCCTGC
The DNA here is from genome assembly GCA_030440675.1 of Furcifer pardalis. Classification (NCBI taxonomy): domain Eukaryota; kingdom Metazoa; phylum Chordata; class Lepidosauria; order Squamata; family Chamaeleonidae; genus Furcifer; species Furcifer pardalis. The sequence goes on from CP126894.1 coordinate 60,861,724, forward strand.
TTTAACGTTAGGGTTTTCCAAAGTGGTATCTTTCAAGTGTTTGCAAATTTTGAATGAAAAAATGAAAAAAAAAAGTTTCTTTTCCTGAGTATTCACTGATCTCACACTAGGAAGCTCTGGAATCTACAAATGCATTGATTTTTTAAAATTATATGACATTCAGAACAAAGTTATGTTCACTTATTGTATATGCTGCAATTAATGCGCTCTTCATTTCACTCTTTGTAGGCTCCTTCAGGACCTGGTACATTTTGCAAGTTATATATGCCTGACATTGCAACAAACTCTTACACCTACAGTTCAAGCCCTGTAGGTCAGGACACTGCTTCAGTGGCAGTGCCACCTTCAGTATCATGCCCTTAGTGGGCTTGTCCTTGGAAATATCACAAACATAACAGTGCAGTTTTCACATTTTGCCAGCTACTAGTCACATGCTGACTGCACAAATGGCCACATGGACCCATGGCACAAGGAGAAGGCTACAGGGCGTGAGACAACTAACCAGCAAACTGCCTTCCATTGTTTGCATAATTGCTGCCATGCAATTGTGTTACACAATACGTTGTGGCCAATATATTTACCAAAACAGAAAAACACTGCAGAAATCTTGTTTTTGTGAGCCATCTCGGCACATCTGACTTGCAGCAACCATAAAAGGGTTTCCAAGGCATGTGAAATATACAGTATGTGTATGTTTTCTCTAAGTAAGAGGGTCTGGGCTCCTACACATAGGCATGTACACATGCACGCACACGCACACACACACATTGTGACTAAGCTTTTCTGTCTTTGACTCAGCACTGATGTTTTCCATAACCATTCTTACCTGCAGAAAAAATGTTGATAGCAATTAGAAGAGCATATTCAGCATCACTGAGCTGGAGTTCATTCATTCCCTTTGAAAACCCAAAGATGGGATTAATGAATTCAAATTGAAGGCCTGAAAGAAAAAAGAGAAAAAAAACATAGAGTTAAAAATAGAAAATGATTTGACACAATTGAAAACATTTGAAACTGAGCCCTGATCCTAGTTAAAGAGAGGCTTATTTGGCAAGACAGAAGCTTTTCATTTGTATTTTAGCCTACTTTATATTCCTGCCATTAAGCCTATTTTGCTTAGAAGTAATTACAGTAAAAAAATTAGCTCAACATCTGAACACATCCTCACTTAATAATTAGCATGCAGAATTATTTAGATGGACAGACTAGGCATTTGAGACATACAATAATAGTAAGGCATAAGGAAAGTATTCCACACAGAATCACTTTGACATTTGTACCACAGGACACTATGAAACACTATTAAACACTTTTCACTTTAAGGTAGGGCTGAAAGCAGGAAGGCTGCACTCCATCAGGATCCGGGCAGTTATGCAGGAGGTGCCCAAAGATGCATCCTCCAGTCAATGTTTCCCAAGCTTTGGTTATTGGACTTCAATTCCCAGAAGCCTAAGTCAATTCTCCACAGCACTGATCAGCCAGTGTACTGACTTTAGGCTTCTGGGAATTGAAGTCCACCAGTGTTCCAGGGAATATAGTTTTAGAAATGCTGCTCCAAATGATAAAAAGAGTATTCAAGCCACAAACTTTACTTCCACATCGGTTTTAGGATACTACTGTATACGTGTGTGCTTTTTCTAAGAAAGACAATCCATAAACCAGGAGTTCTCAACCTTTTTAAGCTGGAGGCTGCGTCACACTCCCTCAGACAGCTTTGGGGGCCGAACAGCTATTTTGCACTTCCTCTACCACAGTGGTTTCCAACAAGGGGTACACAGCCCACAGGTGGACTTCAATTCCCAGAAGCCTAAGTCAGTACATTGGCTGATCAGTGCTTTGGGGAAATGACTTAGGCTTCTGGGAATTGAAGTCCAAACACCAGCATTTGGGAAACACTGCTCTACCACATGACACTTTCTGGTGTGGCGGAAGCGGGGGGGCACATGAAATGGTGCCACAGGCTGCATCTGACCCATGGGCTGCAGAATGAGAATCCTTGCCATAAACCCTACACATGCACATAGACATAGCTATTTTCTTTTTTAGTTCCACTTTGGGTTCTTTTTTGGAAGGAAGTATTTTTCATTTTCATGTTCTGGTCCTTTCATTAAACACAAACGACACTGGCTCTTTCGGGTTCTGTGGTTCTCTTTTTCCCATTCACGTTCTATCTGGCGCTTGCCAAAAAAATCCAAAGAAATTCCAAAACGTATCTCCAAAGAGCAAAGGCAAGGCAACAGAGAGTTAATCTAGTCCAACAGCAGACAACAGCACAATAAGCCAACACCATCAAACAATACAGAAGGCAACAGCAAAAAATAATTCCCAAAGAAAGTGGAGATCTCCTCCCCGCCCCCTTCTACAATTCCTGTCAAGGCAATCCAAACAATCCCAGTTCATAATCAATCCTGAAGCCAGATGAAATGAATATACAGTAAAACCCCATTTTACAGAAGCCTCATTTTACAGAAAACCTGTTGTACAGAAGGGTTGTTTTTTATTTTATGGGAAACGTGTCCCATTTTACATAAAAACCCTGTTTTACAGAACATGTTTTCCCAGAGCGCATTGTGCCTGGTGGACTATAAAAGACCACCCACAGCCATTCTGGGCCCTGTGGGTGGCAGTAGAGTGGTCTGGAGGGGAGTTGGAATGTTTTTTAATTTATTTTTTTATTAGGGGGGGTCAGGAACTTTTTTAATGCGTTTTTATGGGAATGCTTTGTTTTACAGAAAAATTGAGTTAAGGAAAAAGCTACAGAACAGATTTTTTTCCATAAAACAGAGTTTTACTGTACATAATTGGTTCCATGTACATAAATGTCTCCATGATCATAGTGTACGTAATTGGTCTCATCCAAAAACTGCTTAATCTGAAAAGCCTCTATGTGCTCCAATACCTTGCCTAAGAATGGGAGAAGCTGGTGATGATTACCTTTTTAAAAACCTCACAAAATATACATCCTTAGCAGAATAAATACACAGAGTAATTTAACCAAATAACAATTTTGAAATAAATTGAACAGAGAAACAACAGAGAGAGAGATATGAAGAAGAATTAGCAAAATAAAACATACACAAATACAGTCCCCTCACAAAAACTCAGAAAAGTAACCAATCAAATAAAAGCAAAATGTACAAATGACACTCCAACCCCAAACAACTAGAATATGATGAAGTTTTTCTCCCTGTCTCCACCTGATGTTTCTTGTCTCTTCTATGAATCTAGGAAAAGGTCCAAACATAGAACATTTCCCAGGTCATTTGACAGACAACAGTTAAAAGCAAAGTTATATGAAATAATTTTGTGTTCCTCCTTTCATTTTAATGACTCCTTTGAGTTTCAGGGATTCTATTTCAAAAAGCAATAGAACACAAACAGAAAACGGGTTTTTTTTTATTTATAATAACACAAAAGTCCTGTCCCTGGTAATTATATCCTTGAACTTAAAAGACCTTCAAGAGTGGCACACCAGGTACCTCCACTACATAGCTAGACTCCCAGTAGCCAAGTAAAGTCATGGTGAGTAGCCTTTCTTTGTTTTTTAAAAAGAGATTTCCCTTCTGATCCTTGGGAGAGTAGTGGGAGAGATATCACTTGCACCAACTCTTCTTCTTCTGCCATATCCGAATCCAAGTATTGGCAATCCTCATGGCGATCAGCCATGAAGACTATTCTGAGAATATAATGCAGTGGCCTTCTATTTGCCTTCCACATCACAGCATGACACCCATACCACTGATACAGTCTGGTCCTGAGCCCTTTTGGCACGCAAAGTCCTCATCATCCCCAGGCCAGTATTGATGAAGCTGCTGCCCTCCATCAAGTGAGATTTAATCCATTTGGGGACCATCACCCTTTCCTGTGGACATCGGCACCCAAGGCCATTAGTCCTCAGGGTTGTCAGGTTATTTAACTGCTAGGTTGGTAAAAAAATTTCCCCTTGGCTAGATTTATGTTTGAGAGCTCTGGATCCAAAGCCTTTCCTGCTCTGCCTTATGCCATGCTCCCAATCACACACACACACACACATTCTTGTTGGAGCTGCAGCTTTAGAAGAATGACAGGCTCATGTGTCTTCATAAAGAGAAGAAAGAGATCCTAAAGGATTCCCTCTTGGGAGGCCTATTCAGATACCTTACACTAGGATCTTGTGTCAAATGTTCCACTTTCACATTAACATAGTGTGAGGAGTTTGTATAAAATCATGTATTATGAACAGGGGGCAGAGAAGAAAAAAGGACTTAAAATGTGCCACATCATTTGCAAAAAACCTAAAATCTGATTTTCTCTTTAAAACAGCTTTTTAAAAGATCACACTGAAAACATGTAAATAGAGCAAGATACAATGCTGAGCTTTCTGAGCAGTTTTTAATTTTCCCTTTTTTCCATGTCACCATTCCATGCCATTTATTCTACTATAATTGATATTAGATATTGGATCCCTGTTTATGTTTACCAATTAATTTTCCAATGCTCCTTCAAGATGCTTTGCCAAACTTATGTATCAGGACTATATCATGTATCTGGCGGGACAGAAAAAAGAAACAAAAGGTGTCCGATAGTTTAAATTGCGCTTAGCTTACCAGCTTTGGCAAAGTCATCCCGATTATAACTGAAATCCTCCAAAAAAGTTATGCTTTCTGTTTCTGGATTGTAGTGCCGAGACGTCTCCAGCAGCATCACCTTAACCATGAGGAAGAGAAGAAGTTATTCAAGACCTGGCACAAATGAACTCAGCAAAAGCCACGCAAACCAAATCAAAACCCACTTTCTGTACTCCATGTTTCCAGTAAGAATATAAACAATGGCATGGCTCTGAAGAAGCACCCATGAAAGCACCAAGTCACATGATTACTATGCAACAAGATATACAGTATTCTAACTAGCAGCAATTCACTTGCTGCTGGACTTAATGACGGTGTAAGGAAGTAGACAGATAATCTCTATTCTCACACAAGGGAGATGACAGAAAGCAAAACCCCTTTCTGCCAGCTTCCTTTTCAGAGCGTGTCTTAAATTTTTTTGGAATAGTAGCCATGTTAGTCTGTGTTTCAAGTATATCAGAGAATAAACAAAACAAAAACACTGTAGCACTTTGAAGACTGTTATATTTTAATGTTAGGTTTGTCTCACGAAGTGGACCTTGATCCACGAAAGCTAACTTCTTAAGATTGAAACCAAAGGAAGACGTAATTCAAATTTCAGGTTCAATCTTGATCCTGTCTTCTTGTCTCTGTAATAAAACTGGCTAGACTGTAAACTGGGCAGCTGATCACTCTAGAACTGCATCTAATGTTGATGAGGAGGAAGAACAGACAAGCAGACAAATCTGCCTTCTGTAAAACCCCTTAACTTGAAAAGCTAGTTGCTCCTCAAAGAATACCAATTCCAGCTTGGAATATTTGGCATGATGTCCATGTGTACAATTTCTCTTCGGCTCACTGGATGTAAAACCTGCTCAGTCCCACTTCAGATTAGTAGCCACTGACTTTAATGTGTGTTATGATAGAGCAGTGATGACGAACCTTGGCACTCCAGGTGTTCTTGGACTACGTCTCCAGTCGGACTTGCTGCCCTTTAGGAAGGGGGTTAAGACCTGGCTGGTGGGACAGGTTTGGGGTTTAGGTCAGACAGTTGCTTCGGCTTGTTGGCTCATCTGACTCCTCCCTCTCTCAATGTATGAATTTTTTAATCTTTTAACTTTGCTTAGTTTTAATATTTTAATATTAATTTTAAACTGGATTTTATGTTTTATGTTTCTTTTTAAACCTTTGTTAGCCACCCCGGGTCTTTTTAAGGAGGGCGGCATATAAGTCTGATCAAATAAATAAATAAATACCAGAAGCCCAAGTCAACACTCCTGCTGATCAGGGCTTCTGGGAATTGAAGTCCAAGAACACCTGGAGTGCCAAGGTTCGCCATCACTGTGCTAGAAAGATAGGGCTGCTTGAAAGAGAGAAGGAAGGAGGCAGGCTGACTGAGATGATCACTGCCGACAGCTTTGATTGTCACCCTTTGACATGGCGTGGAGAGTAGCTCTTACCTCTATTGTGGATGTCTTGAGGAGAGCAATCTGATCTTCCCTAGTGAGTTCCAAGAAACCTGGCAACCGCTTCGCAAAGTCCACGATCTCCTGCACAGAAATTATTGCCAGCTCCGTGAAATGAGCAAAGCGCTGCTGTCGTGCTTCACGGTGAAGGGGATCTGAATTTAGAGGCCATGGCTGCAATTTGGTGTGGGTAAGCCACGAGGAAAGAAGGGAGAAAGACTTCAGTGATTATAGAAAGGAAAGGCATTGACACCCAAATTAAATGAATGAGAAAAAACCCTACTTCCTCCACATTGTCACAGTTCTGCAAAACAGCTCTTGCCCCTTCAGCCCTTGCAATTATCTCCTGTTCAGCACATGAATTTGTTGAGTAGAGTATATTAAAGCAACCCCACAATGCAATGGGTTGTTTATGTAAATTATGTATATAACCAGCCAACAGAAAAACTTTCTAGTTTCCCACCTCTAGGGTCACCTGACATGATTAAGCTTTTTTGCTGTCCAGGTCTTTTAGTCAGTCAGTATGTATTATTCAGTCATGTGTGTTGTTCAAGTTTATTATTCTGCTTTTTTGCTCCCTTTCCTGTTTTTGCCTTACAACAAAATATGTTTGTCTAAGAAGAAACTTATTGTAAAGAAGTCTTTATTAAGCAAAGCAACTGTTTACTGCTCTTTCTAAAGCAACTGTAAGTAAAGAATTATTTTCTTATATACAGTATTTCAAAAACAAGTGTGGAGAGTTTGATTGTTGGTTAGAGTGAGGAGTGTAATGCTTGGAGAACTTGCAAACTAAAACTATTTGTAAAGCTGCCCACCTACTGCTCTGCATGTGTATAAAAATACTTAACAGAATTAGCTCAAGACAGGAGGTGGAAGGAAGCAATCCTTCAGCACTGTAAACCCAAGGGAGCTATGCTAGACCCCCACCTAGTCCAATAAAGGTCCCCTTGACTTTGTTATGCTTACCAGGCCTATAATTCCAGCAAGGGCGAGTTCCTCTCCAAACCTACTTATCTAACTCTGATTCCTTCCCTGGGGTACTGACGTCAGGAGAAGAATCAAAAGAGAATGCCATCTTTGTTAAGCATGAGCAGAGCCTGGGAGCAGGACTTTGGCAGGGAAGAACGAGGACTGAGAAAATCTACCAGCAAGCACTGCTACTTTCTGGAGTAAGTAACTTTCTCATGCACTTACTTACTGTGGTATATCACTGGGTGTGTAACTGAATGCTTATGTTTCCTGGCATGTTCTCAGAATTGTAGTCCAAGCTCCAATTCTGCAATGTCACCCCAAAATGTGGAGTGAGAGAGATTGTACTGAGGTCGAGGTCTCCCCACTCCCACTTTTCAGTTGACAGCCCACCTAAACTATGCTGTTACCGTCACTTTGAGCTTGTCTGAGAAGGAGCGTCGGTTACACTGCTGCTGGGCTGCCACCAGCTTTTCTATCATGTCAAGTTGCTCAGGGGTCATTTGGGGAGGAGAGGTTGGAGGAGAAAGTGCATTTTGATGCAGAACCACGACCCGAGCCTGATCATCTTCTTGCTTCTTTAGCTTCTTCAGTTGGATTTGCTCTTCAGAGAGAACACCTGACCAGAGGAGACGACACAACAGGAAGCAATGAGAAAACAGGCACTACACAAAGGATGCACAATAACCACAGAGACAGCAAGAGCCTTAAAAGCATCATCCATAGGCGAGAGGCTGGGAATACCATGGCTCAGCATTTCTTTGTTTTCTATGTATCAAGGCACATTCTAAATCCATACGCAATCACATTTGACTTACCTCTCCCCACCCAATAGGCTTTCTTCTCCTTCCTCCCCCTCCTGGACATGCAGGCTGCTCACATTTCATTCACCAGCATAAGTTCACAGTATAAACCATAGTCTCCTGACTAATGTCTGCTCCCTGTTCCTCTCCTTCTCTCTTCCGGCCCCAACACTATTAAAGCAAGTTTCCAGATTCTTGGCTGTGAAGAAAACCCTTTCTAAACTGCGTAGCTGTTTAAAGCCTCTAAATCAGTTTTTTCCAACCTTTGCTTATTGGGCTTCAATTCCCAGAAGCCTAAATTAATTCCCCAAAGCACTGATCAGCCAATGTACTGACTTAGGCTTCTGGGAATTGAAATCCCCCTGTGGAGTGTGAGCCCCACGTTGGGAACCACTGCTCTAAATCCTTGAAACTAATGTGTCCTTTTTATATAGAGAGTCAGTGGTGAGCAGCAACATGTTCGCAGACACACACCGGCAAGGGGGTGGCGGTGTAGCAAAATTGGGTGGCCTCTGGACAGGGGTGTGTGTGGCAAAATTGGGTGGTTTTCGGGCAGGGGGGTAGTGAAATTGGGTGGCCACGCCCACCTCCCTGCCCTGTCCCATTAGGTTTTGTCCCTGCATGTGGTTCAAGGTCTCCCTTGCTCAAAAGCCAGTCATATCTAACGCTAGATTGCAGTGCTCATCTTCATTTACAGGGAAAGAGCCAGTGCTGCCTGTTTGCAGATGTATACATCGCCATGTGGCAAGCATGACTAGATTGCTCACGACGTAGGCTCTGCCCATTACATAGGCTCCACCCATGACATAGGCTCCACCCATGGTGTGGTAGCGAAAATTTTTGCTGCCCACCACTGTACATGGCCATAAGGCAGGCATGACTAGATCGCTCACAACGTAGGCTCCGCCTGCAACATAGGCTCCACCCATGACATAGGCTCCACCCACAGTATGGTAGTGAAAATTTTTGCTCCCCACCACTGTATAGAGCAGGGGTGGCCAACTGTAGATCTCCAGGTGTTCTTGGACTTCAATTCCCAGAAGCCCAAGTCAGCACTCCTGCTGATCAGGGCTTCTGGGAATTGAAGTCCCAAAACATCTGGAGATCTACAGTTGGCCACCCCTGGTATAGAGTCTATATTATACAGGGGCTGCAGGGATTCATATGGTTAAGACACCAAACTTGAGTTTTGTAAGGTCAGCAGTTTGAGACCCGAGTACTGCATGACAGAATGAGCTCCCATTTCTGTCCCAGCTCCTGCCAACCTAGCAGTTCGAAAGCAAGAAATTGCAAGTACTGTAGATAAATAGGGACCACTTCAGTAGGGAGGTAAACAGCGTTCAGTGCACTCCTGTGTTGAGGCATGCCTGCCACGTGTCCACAGAAATGTCTGTAGATGGGGAGACCGCGCTGGCTCTTTGGCTGTAAACAGAGATGAGCACTGAACCCTAGAAACGGATATAACTGGCTTTCGAGCAAGGGCAACTTTTACCTTTATCATACAAGAAACAAAACAAAGTAAGCAAAGTAGTCCACAATGTTTCTGGCCCCCTGGCTTCCGTCACTCACATTGCTCTCGCATGCCTGCCTCCTGGCACTTGCGCAACCGGCACTCCTGGCATTTCCGACGCATGTACATATCCATCTCACATCGGCCGCCATTTTTGCAGACATACTGGGCACCTTTGATGATGCTACGCCGGAAAAAACCCTTACAGCCCTCACAGCTGAGGACATTGTAGTGGAAGCCTGAGGCCTTGTCGCCACACACCCTGCAGACCTCATTTCCAAGCATCTTGGGGGCCGGCCCCTTCTTCCGTTTCTGGGGAGGTTTCTCTGTAAACATAGAGAAGGGTACCAGGAAAACAAAGATCAGGGTGTGAATTTAGATATGGCAAACTACAACAACTAGGGGGAGGGTCTTCTTGTAAAAAGAGCAGATAAAAAATATCCTTCCATGCAAGAGGCTGGAAGAAAACTAGAGCACTACATCCCAGGCTAGCCAAAGCATACTTGTAGATTCTTCTTCCTCCAATTAAATTGTTTTGACATATAGAAAAGCCCTTCTCTCATCCTTTTAGATTCATGAGAATGAATGGATAATTCTTACAATCAATTCACATGTTAGCAAGACTAATGTTTCTGAAGCTTGCACCCTTCCAGAAACAATAGGGAAGATTGTAGGTCAGTATCTCTTCCCACTCTATTAAAATGTCCCTGAAAGTACAAAGTCAGAGTAGTCAAGCATTCTGAACACAAGAAACCCTCTGTTATACACATACAGTTAGGTACAGATAATAGCTGGTGGCAAAGTGGTTAAACTACTGTACTGCAAACTAAACATTGCGAGTTCTATCCTGATGGGGCTCAAGGCTGACTCAGCCTTCCATCCTTTTGAGGCTGGTAAAATGAGTACCCAGCATGTTGGAGGAAAAATGCTAACCTGTAAACCATCCAGAGAGTGCACCAAGCACTATGGGAATAGCATACAGGTATTATTTACTTATTTATTTGGTTGTTTGTTCAGATTTATATTGCCACCCACTCGCCAAGGTGACTCAAGGTGGCTTACAGTCAAAACAGCATCAGTACAGTAAATAATTGCTATTGCTATATCACATACCAAGCAATAATGTATATCTGCTTTTGAAAGGATCTGGAAATAAGACTTCTCTGGAGAGTATAGTAACAGCTGTTCAAGAGGCGAGACTGCTGAGCAAAATTCTTGTGGGTCTTTCTGTGGACCATTCTCTAGAGGGCAGCATTGCCTTTTGCTATTTCCTCTGGCTGAAGTCAGGGTATAGGACTTGGAAACAGTTCTCCTAATGCTGCAGTCTTGCAAAGCCTTTCAATCACCACAACATTCAACGGTTCAGGGGGAATATATGTACAGGTCACAAGCGACAAACCTCCTTTCAAATCACTTCCAAATCTCTGACAGAGAAAGAGAACCATCTCTTGATTTTCTCTCCTCTACCCTGAGTTCCCATCAGTTTCTCAACTCCCAGACTCTGAAAGTATCTGTTTATTCAGAGTTAAAGTACTAAATTTATAGAGAGTTCTGTTTTGTTTCTGTTTTTAATGTATTTAACTAGCCCCTCACAGTATGACTGATGTCATTCAGAAGGCCACCCTTCAGTCGACCATTCATTTAGGTAAATAAAGGTAAAAGTCACCCTTCCTCAAAAGACCGTTGTATCTGACTCTAGGGTTCAGTGCTCATCTCTGTTTATAGCCAAAGAGGCAGTGCTGTCTGCATCTGGAGATGTTTCCATGGACATGTGGCAGGCATGCCTCAACACCGGCGTACACAGAACGCTGTTAACCTTCCCTATTTATCTACTTGCATTTTCCTGCTTTCAAACTGCTAGGTTGGCAGGAGCTGGGACAGAGATGGGAGCTCACTCCATTGTGCAGCACTCAGGTCTTGAACTGCTGACCTTCCAGTCATCAAGTTCAGCATCTTAACCGTTAAGCCACCACAATCCCTTTTACCATCCATTTACTTTCACCCGTTTATTGGCTATTATTGTGCTCTAAATGCACACTCTGAGTGATTGAAAGAACGTCTTACCAATATACACAGGGGGAATCTCTGAGCAATGGAAAAGTGCAAGCCCTTTCTCCTCCATGTCAAATATACTTGTCTTCTTCCCATGATTCTCTTCCACCAGCTGTGTGGGACCCATGCCGGTTGCCCTGTGGAGGCTCACATTTTTTTCATTTCTAAAGTGTAGTTGTGACCAATCTCCATTATGTATCTGTTATTATATTAAATCTTGACACAATGAAGGTGCCTTTGGGAGAAAGCAGAAGCCTAAGGAAAGAAAACACAATTTTGCAATTCTCACAACAGTACAAGCACAACCACAACCTTCTGTAGTAGTTTGTTACCTCAGAATTGTCATCTCTCAATGGAAACATAATTTTGAAGTTGATCTCTCTTCCTATCATCTGATTTCTCAACTCCATTTCATTTCCCCCTGCCTTTTCCTTTTCCCTCTATGGGGCTTTATTTTGTTTATTATTTAATAGAATAAAGTATATCCCAGCTTTATTTAGATATACTGTATAGTGATTGACAAATTGAAATACACAAATTTTAAAAAGACACTGAGCATAACAAAATCAGCAAAACAAAATAATAATGAAACGGATAATGAAAGCATCAAATCAGCAGTACCTTTTTAAAAAAAAGTCTAGGTAAGGAGAAATGTGTTTAGTTGACCAGAAAGCAAGAAGAAAATATGTCAGTCAAATATCCCATGGAACACAATTTCACTTTGATGGAAGTTTCAAAAATAATATGAGAACAATGATTTTGGAAAACAAAAGACAGTACAGTGGAACCCTGGGTTGTGAATTTATTGCGTTCCCCGGGACATTTCGTATTGGAAAAATTGTGTAACCTGAAACACGGTTTCCCATAGGAATGCATTGAAACCCAATTAATTCATTCTGAAAAAAAATTGTAACCCAACAATTATGTAACCCGAGGGGTTCGTAACCCGTGGTACCACTGTAATTTCATGGACACCTCAGATCCCTCCATATTAATTAAAATAACCCTTGTTGGATGAAATCTTGTTGCTTAGTATATAAATCACACATTAGAATAGGCCCATTGAATGAGTAATGAGATGGTAAATCCATTCTTCCATAAGTTCCATTGAGTCAAATGGGCCAACTCTGGTTGCAACTTTCTTATATGTTTTCTTTCTTCTACTTCCATACTGTTGAAATTGAGATGTGACAGGAAGGCCGATGGTGGCATAGTTTCCTTTGGATAAGGACCTTTTTAGTTGCAACTAGTTGGCCCATTTGACTCAGTTAAACTTATGGAGGAAGGGACTCAACAAATCCCCACTGATTCAATGGACCTATCAAGCACAACTTACTAAAAGCAACAGGACTTTGAATATTGACTCAAACTGCTAAATTCTTGCTCCGATTCTGCTGAAGCAAAATGGTCATTTTGGGAATCTATGACACAACTATCCAGGTATACTAACTTTAGGTATCAGGTACTGATACTTAAGATATATCCTTCCTAAACTATAAATAAAACATTAATAGGAGTAGTAGAAATGAAAGGTTTAATCTCTGAATCTAAAAACTCTGCTAGTGCAATTTGGATTTCTGCTGCCATCAGCTGAGTAAGTCAGCAACATCAGCACAAAGTAAAATGAAAGGACACGGGGAAGTCGCCAGACATCTGGAGCCAAAAAGAAGAGACAGAAGTCTGTCTGGGAAAATGTCGACACTGACGTGTAATCGATCATCCAAAGAAGCCAGGGAGCACAGCAACAATGAAACTTGCTACAGAGCGGTCACTTTAGTGGACTTCAATTCCCAGAAGCCTAAGTCATTTCCCCAAAGCACTGATCAGCCAATGTACTGACTTAGGTTTCTGGGAATTGGAGTCCACTTGTGGGCTGTGTACCCCCTATTGGGAAATCCAAAGGGCATTTACCATATATGACAAGCTCAGAATTTAAACTTGTTTAGTTAACACAATAAAGCAGTAATAACAAGTCTCTGGGTCTGTTGATAGGCAACTAAATCTTCTGAAAAGATTTGAAAGAGGGTATCACTGTCCTGTAGGGCATTTAATCCTTTGATGAATTTGACCTACCTGTTCATTGGCATCACTGACCACCATTCTGAAAATATCTACATCCCACATTGTGAACCAGCAAAGCTAGCTTGTGTCATTTGCCGTCTTTCTTTCTTTCTTTCTTTCATCCATCATCTATTTTGGCTCTGTCGCCTGCTTAGTGCATAGTTGTTCATAGCGCCTGAAGGAATATTCCCATGCCTCCATTGAAAGGTGAAAGTTTAAAATGCCATCCTTCCAGGCTCAAATTCCATGGAGGCCAAAAACCATCCCCCCCCCCCAAAAAAAAAAAAAAAAATCTGGTTCTGACAATCTCTTTAAGGCAAGGGTTCCCAATCTTTTTACACCGTGGGCCTGACCAGCCCCCTGAACAACTGAGCGGGCCTGACCATGACCCCCAGAAGTGGAAGCAGGCGTGTTTGCAACAGCTGTAAATACACCCACTTCTGCATTTACAAAAGCTATGGGTGTGTTTGTGTTTACACATGCATGGTCACGTTCTACAGCTGATGTAAATGCATCCACTTCCACTTCCAGCTGCGAACGTGACGGGCCAGATGAAATGGTGCTGTGGACCAGGGCCAGCCTGCAGGCCATAGATTGGGAACTCCTGCTTTAAGCCAAGGAGAGACAACTTCAGTCAGTGTGGAGACCAACATGATAGGTACTCATTTTACTGACATCAAAAGGATGGAAGGCTGAGTCAACCTTGCGCTCTGGTCAGGATCATACTAACAATGTGTTGGCTGCAGTACAGCAGTTTAACCACTGCACCACCAGGGCAACAATGGACAACTTATTTTTGTTTATACTATCCAAAGAAGTGGATTCAAGGGGCTGAGGTAATAATGATAAAATGTCTTTTCAGTATCCCAGGAAATTTAAAGTAATGCCATATTTCTGAAAGCATAGTCTTACTGTTAGATACACACATAAGCAAAAAGTAGTAAAAGCCTTCTCACATAGAAGACAGAGATTATGGAATGTCCTCTGACTAGAGCATTATTTGGCATTTTACACTTAAAATGGCTACTATTTTATGGAGATGGCTCATAAAAGGAAGGTATTGTACTGAGGGCTTTTCTAGAATATTTAATCCCCTCATTTTACCTTTATGGTTCCACAAGATGCTTCCAGCTGTCAACCAGGGCTATTTGGCCAAAACTCGCAAAATTAGGGATATTCTTGAGCTATGTTATCTGAAACAAAAGACAGCAGTGATGTTCAAGAAGAATATGCTATTATTATTCTCTGTTAAAACAAAGAGCTAATCTAAATTCAGGCACATACAGCAGTTCTCTATTAGATCCATTTGTAGCATGATGCTTCTCCAAATGTTTTGAGCATATAGTTGGCAAAGCTAAGGACTAAAGCCCTGAGGGCAGTAGTTAATTGAAAAGGCAGTATAATATACATAACATTAATCATAAGAGTATAACATTCATTGGCAGCTTCCTCCAGAACCGGAGAGTCTATGTGACAATGAATGGAAAGAACAGCAGATGGAGGTTGCAGAAGAATGGACTGCCCAAGGAAGTGTATTGTCAATACAAAATTGTTCATCTATGTGGACAACACAGCAATGGCTGTTCAAGGAACAAGCTTTGATGAGGTATCTGGAAAACTTACTGAAGTACTTGAAGAATTAGGACAGTATGACAACATCAACCATTTAAAACCTAATCCAAGCAAGACTCAAGTATGTACTTTCCACCTTCAAAACTAAGAGGCAAGGGTTAAGTTGAATTTTATTACAGCACTGTTCAACACCTAAATACCTCAGTGTGATGCTTGACCGATACTCTCTTTTAAGTAGCACTGCCTGAATACCAAAACCAAAGTTAGTATAAGGAACAACATCATCAGGAAACTCACAAACTGTAAATGGGGAACTCAACCATCCACACTGCGCACATCAGCTTTGGCTATTAGTGTTTTTGCAGCAGAGTGTGCTGCTTCAATATGGAGCGCATCCACACATGCAAAACAAGTTGGCATTGTTGTTACTGAAGCCATGTGTATAGTGACAAGATGCCTCAAACCTACACCAGTAGAGAAAGTATACCCTCTTGTTGGTATTGCTCCATTACGATCAGGAGAGAAGTAGCAGCAGACACTGAGAGAACTAAGTAAGAAAATGACCCTCAACACCCTCTGAATGGATATGAGACTTTATGGCAAGAACAAACATTCTTTAGGGCATGCAAGAGCAAAACCAAATTAAAAGATGGAGGAAGGAGCTCACAGGACATCAGTAAAGGAGAATGTAGCTACGGAACTCAATCTCTCCTACATCACTTGGAGGACCATGAATAGGTTGAGGGTCAGAGCCCGTAAATGCCCAACATGCTCAAGTGGGGGGCTACTGGTGGACAACAACACATGATGCGAATGCAGAGAGTTACAGAACCCAGCCCATTTACTAGTATGCAGATTGCTTTCAGAAACATGCACTGATGAGGTCTTGAGTTTGGCCAATGACAGAGCCAAGAGAGTGGCTTCATTTTGGCAGTCCAGCGTTTGATTGGGATGAAGAAAAGAGGAGGAAGAAGAAGAGGAGGAGGAGGAGGAGGAGGAGGAGGAGGAAGAAGAAGAAGAAGAAGAAGAAGAAGAAGAAGAAGAAGAAGAAGAAGAAGAAGAAATAACATACTGTACATAGTTGTTCCACTTGTGCTAAAGTAAATGAAGACAGAAGGAGAAGAACCAGAAGCATTTGTGGGCTAAATAACCTTGAATGCAACTTTGGTTTAGCCCAGTGTTCCCCAACCTTTGGTTTTTAGACTTCAATTCCCATAAGCCTAAGTCAATTTCCCAAAACACTGTACAGACTTAGGCTTCTGGGAATTGAAGTCTCCCTGTGGGGCCTGGGGAAACACAGGTTTAGACCTAATACACCATAATTGCTGAAACCTGATGAATCCATAACCAGCACAGACATGATAGCAATAACAATTACACATACTGTACTGTATATATCACCCCATAGAGCTTAGTGCACTCTCTGGGTGGTTCACAAGTTAATTAGCATTTTGCCCCCAATATGCTGGGTACTCATCAAGCCTTCAGTGACAGAGGAATAAGGAAAAGAATGCTCTCTCAAAGTGTGCATACTGATTTCCCCAAAACCCCACATGTGTGTTGGTTGCCAATCATTTTGAAGATCTTGAATTACATGGTGCACCACCAAAATCAATTTATTTTAGCTGTCAAGCAGTTTATCTGAAAGCAGTAAATTGGGGTCATTTATTTCACACCAATACTTACACTGGTACAAAATAAATCAATTTAGGCTTTGTGCCCCCTCCTGCCAATGTTTATCTGGGGTTTCCTAAATAAACCTGTGGTAGGTGCTGTAGTCAGGGCAATGGTATTCCCTGTGGCAATGTATGGTTGTGAGAGCTGGACCATTAGGAAAGCGGAGCGCAGAAAAATAGACGCTTTTGAGATGTGGTGTTGGAGAAGGGTTTTGAGAGTACCCTGGACAGCGAGGAGAACAAATAGGTCAATCTTAGAAGAAATCAACCCTGACTGCTCTTTAGAAGGTCAAATAATAAAGATGAAGCTAAAGTACTTTGGACATCAAATGAGAAGAGAGGATTCACTTGAGAAAGCCTTGATGCTTGGAAGGGTAGAGGGCAAAAGAAGAAGGGGACGGCCCAAGATGAGATGGCTAGATGGTATTGTAGAGATAATGGGCACAGAGCTGAGCAAGTTGAGGGGGATGGTGGAGGACAGGAGTGCCTGGAGGACAGTGGTCCATGGGGTTGCAGAGGGTCAGAATCGACTGTGCAACTGAAAAACAACAAGAAGCTGTCACAAGGTCCAGCTGATTGGCAAGAAAGCCTCTGCTGATCTGTGGCATCTCCCTAAAGCTGCAGATCATTGCCTTCCAATCATGTATATCCAGATCAGCTGAAGCCCCTCTCAGCTGCCATAGTGATAATTTTTCAAAATATTATTTGAAGTTTCATACTGGTAAGGTAAAGGTAAACGTCACCCTTGCTCGAAAGTCAGTCATGTCCGAATCTAGGGTGCAGTGCTCATCTCCGTTAAGAGCCCAAAAGCCAGCAATGTCTGTGACAACAGACATTTCCATGGTCATGTGACAGGCATGATTAAATGCTGGAGCATGCAAAATGTTGTTACCTTACCCACCAAAGCAGTACCTATTTATCTACTTGCAATGTCTTGCTTTTGAACTGCTGGGTTGGCAGGAGCTAGGACAGAGATAGGAGCTCATTCCGCCATGCAGCACTTGGGTCTCAAACTGCTGACCTGCCAGACAACAATTGCTATTTTGGGAATTCTGGGGGCTGTAGGCCAAACACATGACTTGCCCAAGCTTGGCAACCAGATCACATCAGCATCCCTCAAGTCTCTCACTTGAGCAACAAATATTAGCTAGAATTTCCTTCATAGGTAAAGATAAACATCGCCCTTGCTCAAAAGCCAGTCGTATCCAACTCTAGGGTTTGGTACTCATCTCCACTTGCAGCCAAAGACCCACTGCTGTCTGTGTCTACAGACGTTTCTGTGGACATGTGGCAGGCATGATTAGACACCAGAGTGCACAGAATGCTATTACCTTCCCACCAAAGTGGTACCTATTTATCTACTTGCAATTTCTTGCTTTTGAACTGCTAGGTTGGCAGGAGCTGGGATAGAGACGGGAGCTCACTCTGTCGTGCAGGACTCAAACTGGTGACCTGCCAGTCTTCCAGTCATCAAGTTCGGTGTCTTAACCACTAAGCAATTATAGTCCCGTGGAGCTTCCTGCATTCCCTACAATAAATCAGGTCCTATCTTGGAGACTCCACCTATCACAGCAGAATAAACAGCACAGATATGTAGCACAAACACACACAACCTCCTTGCCTCAGTCCACCCTGTTGTCCCAATGGCCCTCAGCCTCCACTTTCCCACACTCTCACCTGCTGTGGCACAAACAGTCTCTGCCATGCTTCAGTACCAGTGAGTATCCTTCTTAGCCGTAGCGTTTGGGGAGAAAAAGCAGCTCCTTGGTGAAAATTTGTACCAGAGACTGGTGGATCAATGTCGAGGCCCAAGTACAAAGAACAGACGATCGGCCACAGAATTCCTGTATTTTTACTGAATTTTTTAAAAAGCAGGCTGTAATAAGAATAAACTGAGTGTCCACTTGTCAAATGCAATGCACAACAGTTCCAGAGGCAAAAAAGAAAGAGAGGACAGCCTGTTAGGCAACTGTTCCCCTCAAAAGCACAACTAGGACCGAACTGGATGGCCCAGGGGGGAAGTTGCTGTAGGTGAAAGGCTGAGGAAGCATATTATTCCTCGGGTTGTGGTCACGCTGGCGTCTCAGATGAGGTGCCAAGTGCTTCCAAGATATGTTGGCGCTGGCCCCTCCTCTCCCCCACCCCCTGTTCCTCCTAGAATCTGATGACAACAACACAGAGAGCAAAGGTCCCACGTTCAGCTCTTCACGTATGACGAGTTGTTGTCCAATCAAAACAAATAAAGCAAGCTGCCACAGTTCGGGTTTCTAGTCCCCAAGGGACACTTTCCTCTTCAAGACCCACACTCCCAACAGCTGCCCAAAATTAAAGGCTTCCCTCATACAGACAGAGGTTTCCTCTTGTGCTCTCACAGGTTCTTTTTAAGAGCCAAACCTAACCTTCATGTCTTCCTTTTGGTTTTTACATGAAAGGTTCTGGAAGAGCTTGCTGTTTTGAGCAAAGCCTCTGGAGGGAGAAAGTGCAGCTATTCAAAACTTTCCGTCCAGCATGACATTTTTGCCTCTCTTGTTTCCCCCTTGATTTGAAAACATACCTATGCCAGTGATGGTGAACCTTGGCACTCCAGATGTTCTTGAACTTCAGTTCCCAGAAGCTCTGATCAGCAAGAGTGCTGACTTGGGTTTCTGATAATTGAAGTCCACAAGTTGTCCATTTGGACAGGGTATTCAGAAGCCACATTAATTTTTTTGTTGTTCAGTCGCACAGTCGATTCTGACCCTTTGTGACCCCATGGACCACTGTCCGCCAGGCACTTCTGTCCTCCACCATCCTCCTCAAATCGCTCAGCTTTGTGCCCATTGTGTCTACAATACCATCTCATTTTTGGCCACCCTCTTCTTCTTTTGCCCTCCACCCTTCCCAGCATCAAGGCTTTCTCAAGCGAATCCTCTCTTCTCATTTGATGTCCAAAGTACTTTAATTTTACATTTATACATATAAACCAGCACATGTATTTTTTGTAGTGTACATCCTCTTTTTTATAATTTATAAGTCTATATCCTAAGACGCTGACTGGAAAGCAGCCGGTCAGCAGTTTGATACCTGAATATTGCAGGACGGAATGAGCTCCTGTCTTTGTCCCAGCTCCTGCCAACCTAGCAGTTCAAAAGTTAAAAAATTGCAAGTAGATAAATAGGGACCACTTCGGTGGGATAGTAAACAATGTTCTGTGCACTCCGGTGTCTAGTCATGCCTGCCACATGACCACAGAAACGTCTGCAGAAGCAGACAATGCTGGTTCTTTAGCTATGAAACAAAGACAAGCACTGAACCCTAGAGTGAGATACGACTGCTTCTCGAGCAAGGATGACCTTTACCTATCCTAGTAAGACATTATAGTCTCCATAATTTGGATCTTAGTTTTACCAGAGGATCTCTCCACAGGTTAAACCCTTTCATCTAACGTTCCCTGCAATGTTTACACCTGTTCCCTCATGTATGATGATCCCAGGGATGATCTAAGCCTGTGATGGCACTCCAAGTGTTCTTGGACTTCAATTACTAGAAGCCCAAATCAGCACTCCTGCTGATCAGGGCTTCTGGGAACTGAAGTTCAAGAACAGCTGGAGTTCCAAGGTTTGCCAACACTGATCTAAGAAATCTTCAAAGGACTTTGTTGAATTCTGACTTTTTACTATCTAGAAAGATTGCTTGATATGGGGGCAATTAGACGGTTGCAAAGGGTTGTTTTAACATAAGCGATTTCCCTTTCAGCAAACTTTCGGTCTACTAGGGAATCACTCCAGCCTAGCCCCCACCCCCCAAAAAAAACCCTGCAACTGGATGAAAAGGTCCCACTTGGGCAGGGATCAAAGTTGGGCTGAAACACATTTCCCAGTGTATCATATGATCTCCAGGAACTAGATCACACCAGACCATTCCATACACAGTCCAAGTTGTAATCTACTTTCTTGTGTGATCACACTTCAATTCAAAATTTAATTCACTGGAATATGAGGCACAAAACAAATACAGTCAGTGCCCCATCTCAGGCACTGACTGTATACTGTAGATTTAGAAAGCAAATCAGGGATGCATTTTAAAAAAGATCTTTCCACTGCAATTTATAATGAAGCAGAGCTCCTGATCCAATCAGGAGATGGAGACTCATCCTGTACCAGGTCACTGCTCTACTGGAATTGTGCCCAAGGCAAAAAAATGCCAGGATCCTCTGACATGTGCATAGGACACCTCAGTAGACGAGTTAATTTAGAACAGGCTCCCTGAAGGCAAAAAGTTTGATTCAATTAATATTTATTTATTTATTTATTTTTTAATAGTAGCCGTGTTACTCTAGTAGCCGTGTTTACTCAGAGAGTAAACCAAAAAACCACAAAAACATTATGGCACTATAAAGACTAAATGCTGTATTTTAATGTTAGCCTTCGTGGATCAAGTCCACATCATCAGACATAGGAGTGAAGCTTCATGGCATCAATTTATACATATCAGGTACAGAGGTGCAGAATGTTTAGCATACGTATACAGATCAATATGGTTTTTTACACTTTTTATGGCCTGCCATAGACATATGGCTATAGATAAGCACTTACAATCATACACTTACAATCATACACAAAGACTACAATCATACACAAAGACTATGGAAATACTGTAGTCTGCTGGAATTTGGTGGAGTTGTTTTGATTTTATATCATTTTTACCATTTTTTTTTTGTCTGTGCAGAGGTGATACAGCATTAAACAAGTGTAGCAATGCAGTGATTTAGTGCAAGATTCAAATGTTGTTTTTTAACAAACAAAAATACTCTGGAATGGTTAGAGAGAAAGATTGGGGGGAGTGGGTGTTTGTTCCCATTGTCCCAAAACATCATACCCAACCTACTCTATCGCCAGAAAAACACCTAAATTCATGTCCCCACTCCAATCCTTTCATAGAATGAAACAAACAATTACACAGACAAAACACCACTGAAATCACTAAAGTTAGGGGGGAAAGTAGAAGTCCCCAGTGGCAGGGGAAAATGTCTGGATTAGAATGGAAAAAAGAATACAATATGCTGATTTGTATTGCCTTTTACATTGTGTGATCATTGAAAATTTGTTTGAATTTACCCAATTATGGATCAAACTGTGGAATATTTTCCAGTGTAGTCACATGTTGAGATGTTTTTAGATCTATTACATCTCATCTGCTCAGTTCTGAAACAAATTTACTGTAAATCACTGAAGCAGCACTATTAATGGAGACAAGCATTCGTGAAAGAAAGACATATGGCTATAGATAAGTAAAAACATGCCTACACATAGAAGAGGCTGGAGCCATCTTTGACCTTTGACTTGGGCCAATTTCTCTTATTTTTGTGCCAACCAGCAAAAAGATTTTCACAGGCTTCCTAAAAAAGACTTCCTCTGAGAGTTTGCTGGAGGGAATCACAATGTTCTCACAGTTCAATCCTTTAGATGTTCCTCTTGTTTTCACTAGTCCCCCTTTTCTGGGCGCCTTCGAGGCTGGTCTAGGGTTGCAAACCTCTCACTCATCAAAAGTAGACAGTGACACACTTCCCCTTCCTTCCCCCTATACCCTTAATGGAAGTGTCAAAAGATTCCAGAAGTAGTGAACAAAAGATCTTCCAGTATTATTAAACAACCCTAGATGTGTTTCTAAGCACAAAGTTATACAACAAAATGATTCCCACAGATTATCTTCTACCTCTGCAATCATTCCTAGCTGCCTTGCCATCTATTTCGCTCACTGAAAAGTTTTACTTACAAGACACCCAGTACCACTGGGACAGTTATTGTGGCATCATAGTCAGAGGGCTGGTCTAATCCTGGGGAAACTATTCACTGCTTCTCAGACTAACTTACATTACAGGAGGAAGTGACAGCAGTCATTTATCCTGTAGTAGCTCAGTGGTTAAGAAGCTCACCTTGTTAGCTGGAAGCCTGGCAAGCTGACAGTTCAAGACCTGGGTACTACATTATGGATTGAGTGCCTGTCTCTGTCCCACCTCTTGGGGACATGAAAGGAGCTTCATTTGGGTGTTCTCGGAGTGGAGTTTCTTCTGCAAAAATCCTTTCAACCTAGAATAATTTCTGACATGAAATTATTATTATTAGCCCAAAAATATTCAGTAAAAATCTTTGAAGATCCATTACCAGAGCTGGACAGTAGGGGACACTATCTACAATGTAATATTAACAAGCAATAAGCTTTTAATGAATATTATTTCCAGGAGAGCCATTTTATGGGTGTATGTAAAGAATGGCAGAGGCATTTCCACCCCACCCTGCCCCACCTGTACAACTCAGATACATACGCTATAATACATGGGTCACTGTTTCTGCAATGTCAGGCGTCCTGGAATGTATCCCTTGTGGAAATGGGGGCAACTGTATTGTCTGCTTCTTCTACTTCTAAAAACTTCCACTATTTTACAACAATGTCCTATAATGTTGTGCACTTGCAGCTTGAAGGGACTAATACAAATCCCCATTGCAACAAACCACAGACAGTCTACAATCTCTTGAATGTGGTTTTTCTAGTTAAGTTTCCAATCAATTTCTGTTAAATGCTGGGTAGAAGTATTAAAATGCCCATTCTGACACAAAGAAATCTCAGGAAAAGACATGAAAGTAAAGCTGCACAAGAGAGTCAAGAACACACAGAAGAATTCTACAAAAAGGACCTTAATGTCCCTGACAACCACAATGGTGTGATCAATGACCTCAAACTAGACATCCTGGAGTGTGAAGTCAAGTGGGCCCAAGAAAGTATTACTACCAACAAAGCTAGTGGAGATGATGGTATTCTAGTGGAGCTATTTAAAACCCTAAAAGAAGATGCAATTAAAGTGTTGCATTCAATATGCCAGCAGATTTGGAAAATACAACAGTGGCCACAGGATTGGAAAAGGTCTATGTTCCAGTTCCAAAGAAGGGCAATGCCACCTCATCTGTCTTCTGAGAAATCTGTATGTGAGTCAAGAAGCAACAGTTAGGATTGGATACAGAACCACTGACTGGTTTAAAATAGGAAAAGGAGTACGACGAGGCTGTATATTGTCACTCTGCTTATCTAACTTACCGTATATGTAGAGTACATCATGCACAATGCAGGGCTGGATGAAGCACAAATTGGAATTAAGATTGCTGGGAGAAATAATAGCAACCTGTGCTATGCAGATGATACTGCCCTAATGGCAGAAAGTGAAGATAACCTTGAGAACCTCTTGATGAGGGTGAAAGAGGAGAGTGCAAAAGCTGGTCAGAAATTCAACTTTAAAAAACAAACAAACCCAGGATCATGGCATCTGGCACCATCACTCCCTGGCAAATAGAAGAGGAGGAAATGGAAGCAGTGACAGACTTTAACTTCTTGGGATCTAAGGTCACTGCAGACAGTGACTGCAGCCATGAAATAAAAAGACGCTTCTTGGGAAGCAAGCTATGAGAAACCTAGGCAGAATAATAAAAAGTAGAGCCATCACCCTGCCAACAAAAGTCTGCATAGTTGAAGCAATGGTCTTCCCAGTAGTAATGTATGGCTGTGAGAGCTGGACCATAAGGAAGGCTGAGTGCAGAAGAATAGACTCCATTGAATTGTGGTGCTGGAGGAGATTCTTGAGAGTCCCTTGGAGTGCAAGGAGATCAAATCAGTCTATCCTGAAGGAAATCAACCCTGACTGCTCATTGGAAGGACAAATACTGAAGCTGAAGCTCAAGTACTTTGGCCACCAAATGAGAAAAGAGGACTCACTTGAGAAAGCCTTGATGCTGGGAAAGATCTAAGGCAAAAGGAGAAGGGGGTGGCAGAGAATGAGGTGGATGGCTGGAATCGTTGATGTGATGGGCATAGATCTGGCCAGGCAACAGAAGATGGCAGATGACAGAGGAGCCTGACGTGCATTAGTCCATGGGGTTGCAAAGGCTCAGAGTTGACTGAGACTAAACAACAAAATCAGTCCCATCTCTTTTTCCTTTCCCGTTTCTTTAAGGATCAGAAAGGTTCCTCCTCCTCGCTTGTGTGCATCCTAGGATGCATGTCTACCTTGTTAGGGTTAGCATCAAGAGTTTTCTGTCTGGGAGGTAGCTTTCTTAATAAAGGCTGGTTTGTTTTTAATAGTGGGTCTACTGTGGGATTGAATGCTCATATGTCTAGGCAACACCTCCCCTGCTACAGAAAGAGAAACCCTTATACAGTATTTTTTTTTCTCTCCAAACATTCATAACAGAAATAAGACCAACAAGGGAGAGGGGAGTCAGACAGAAGAAAGAAGAAAGACAAAACACAAGGATGGGCAGATTAACATTGTTTTAAGCCAGGCAAACTGGGTATATTTGGCATCTATTTCATAGGCAGTGAATCATTCATGTACGCGCGCGTGTGCGCGTGCGTGTGTATCCTTATTACATAGAAGAATTAAGTTGTGTACTTTGTCACTGAAATAACATATCTGTTCAACTAAAGTTGGTGCGGAAAAATAAGAACATGAAGTCTAAGATCACAATCTGACTATATAAACTACATCTTTGCAACAAACAGAGATCATTTGGTAATAAAATATGGTGGAGAATTTAGAACAGACCAAAACTAACCTATCTTCACACAATTCATATTTCACCTGTGAAATAATCTCAAGATGTAGTACCTTTCAAAAGGAATTGGACAATCAATGGTTACTACTAGCCATGAATAGAGGAAAAGGAGAGGAAGAAAGCTATACATTTGGAGAATGAGTTATTAACAGTGAATTTTTTGCACTTCTTATGGTCCTAGGGGCTTCATATACAGTATAAAATCATATATTGTGATCGATATATATATATATCAGTAGAAGAGCTCATGGAGCTCCTTTGAAGCATTATAAGGACCAGGTGAAACAAACCATAACAGTGTCAGGTATAAACCCACAAACCTGGGAGGTACCGGCCATAGATCGCCCACTTTGGTGCCAAACCATCTCTGCTCTACCGATCACATCGAAGGAGAACGCCAAGCCATGAAGAGGCTAAGTGACAAGCATGGAAGCTTCATCACACTCAGCTATGCCCACCACCATCTACTCAGTGTAATGTGTGTGGTCGCATGTTGCATGCCAGGATTGTTTTATTAAGTCACCAGAGACACATCCATTCAATTGTGAACATGACTTCCAAGAAAAATGAATACTCGGATACAAGTAGTAGCAGCCGACAATGACTGTGACATACACATTTTTAAAATTAAAATCAGAATGTAGGTGGGGCAAAAGAAAAGGTTGGGAAACCATTGCTGACATCTCCTGTCCTTCTTGCATTGCAGATGTTGGAGAGAACACAAACCCTTACTTGTTCCCCGTAAGAAAAACATAAGGAAAAAAAATTGGAAGAATTGAAAGGCATGTTTTGTTGTAGGTAGAAAAAACACTTCTTCCCAACTCCAGAGAAAAGGAAAATTCTCATCCCACGCCTTGGAGGGAGAGAGGAATGGAGCCAACAATCGAGAACCCCAGGCCGTCTCCTCCTTACCTTCTCCTTAAACAAAATTGTTGCTCCCCAAAGCCTGCTATTCATCACTTTTCTTCTCCAGTACCAGTGGCAGCTATTCCAAATTTCCTTGCCACTATATCCCCTTCCACTTCCTGGGGCAGATTGAACAGTTTCACACTGGTAGCTGAAAGAACAGAACGAGAGAAGCCTGGTCTGCCTTCCTTTAGCTACAAGTGGATCCCAAAATGGGCAGTGTTCCCTCCCTGTCTCCAAGATGCATTTGGTCCTTGCAAAGCAGAACAAAAAGAAGAGGTTATTCAAGTTCATTCTGCTGGTTTGCCATCTCCCTCAATTCTCTCCCTGTTAGCTCAGAGAGAAGTTCCTTGAATCAATGTTAGAAATGGCAATTGGCCGTCTACCTGAAGAACATGGGGTTAAGAATAGAGATCCAATTCCTTCTCAGCTGCTAGTGTGGAGTTTCTTGCAATGATTGCTGCCTTTGCTATTGTTGCTTTGGCACCAGCACTGCTACGTTCTGCCAGCAAGGTTATTATACGTCAGTGCAGTTCCTTCCCTTGACAGCGTCGTGGACCAGATGATCCTCAGGAACACCTTCCCACTTTACATTTGCATCTGTCCAATGAATACGAGTCCCTTTGGAGCCCAGCTTTGGTCACAAAACCAGTAATGCTAGCTCATGTACCCAACATGCAGGATACTCTTTTTACCAACCTTGGAAGGCTGAGTCAACCTTGTGAACTCTGACTAGCAGCTGCCATCAGAAAAGGAAGATGTATCTATTGGTGAATATTACATGTGGCTCTCTGCTTGTCTCTCAAGATCCATCACAGCCACTTGGCGTTTCCATGTTCAGCTACAGTAGCATAGCTCTGGATTTGCAGGTGCTTTAAACCAGAAGTGCCCAAACTTTTTGGACCGTGGGCCAGTCACATAGTTCAGGGGGCTGGTCACTACGGCCCAGGGGCTGAATCTGGCCCCCAACACCATTTCATCCTGCCCATGAAGCCACCCATATAGGCGTGTTCTATTCTGCTTCCAGGAGCGATGAGGGCTTTGTGAGCCGGATGAATTAGTGTAGGGGGCAGGATCCAGACCCCTGGCCATAGTTGGGCACCCCTACTTTAAACAAACAGAGGCCATGACTTTCCTGCCTGGCTTGTCAGCTTTCCAGAGCTAATCCAGCTGCTTCTTCCATGTCTAGGCCAAACATGAAACTGTTCAAATGAAGGCACCTTTTGTTGAGTTCATTCTGTAGTTATTTTCACCTGACCTAGTGTGAGAAAGACTAGCCAGCAACACAAGGTTGCCGTTACCACGGTACGCCCGATTGTGGTTCAAAAATACCATATTCTTTGAGGAGGCTCTTTCTCTGTAAAGGTAAAGGTTGTCCTTGCTTGAATGCTAGTCTCATCCGACTCTAGGGTTCAGTGCTCATCTCTGTTTACAGCCAAAGAGCCAGCCCTGTCTATGTCTGCAGACATTTCTGTGGACATGTGGCAGGCATGACTAGACACTGGGATGCTGTTTAGCTGGAAACAGAGCAGGCCTCATCCAGCAGGGATCTCTTGCTTCATTAGGGGAGATGGCTTTTTTTTAAAAAAAAAAACAAAAGCTGTGTAATCATGTTCTTGCTGCTGTTTTTTAAAGCTCTTAGAATTAAAAAAAGGGGGGGACCACAATGGCAACTTTGAGTATTTAATTAGTCAACAGAATGTGCTGATTATCTTTTTCTAAAACTGACTCTGCTCACATGACCCACATTTTCTCCTCTACACTTTACAAGTGACTCATCCAATAATAAACCAGAAGAGCCAAAGTCAGTCACAAGAGAGGCTGTTTCTAGTTTTCCTTCCCCTGAATGACCATCACAAGAGGGTGGAGGTTAAGGTGGCGCTGAAATTCTAAGTTAGTGAGAGTAAAAGTGGAAGGGGTGGACATTGCATTTTTAAACTGAACTCCAGTAACCCTGGGATGTTGGCTCTCTCTGCAGCACTCTGCCGGTCCGATTCTGCTATCAGAACTGACCTTTGGTCAGACTGACAACAGGAAATGCAGTCGTGACTTAGACTTTGTCAGGGGATTCAAACAGGAAAATTCCCATTAGTATTCTTCCCGTCTTTGTCCCAGCTCCTGCCAAGCTAGCAATTTGAAAGCAAGTAGATTAAATAGGGACCACTTCCGTGAGAAGGTTAACAGTGTTCCGTGCACTCCAGTGTCTAGTCATGCCTGCCACATGACCACAGAAACATCTGCAGCAGACAGCACTGGCTCTTTGGCTTTGAAACAGAGATGAGCACTGAACCCTAGAGTCAGATACGACTAGGAAACCTTTACCTTATTCTTCCCTTGAGAGGAAAAGTGGTGGGAGCAAACATGATTACCCTTTCCCACAACTTCCATAAAGCAACAGGAGATAGACTGACATGATCAGCTAATAATAAGGGTAAGATTCAAACTGGGATACCTCCACCTGGCATGCTGGTCTGGGGTGGGGTGGGGGAGCGCTAAACTACTCTCTGTGCTGATCAACATAAATTCACTGCATGCACCCCATTTCCCCTGAGATGGGCTGGGTATGACCCAGAATAGAAAATTCAGTATAAAAAGAGCAACCTCCTGAAAATCCATCCTGCAAGCCAGGCAGAGTCTTTCTGGACTGCAAGCCAGCCAGTTGCATGACTGCCCACCATGGCAAACAAGAACCTTGAATGCCTCCAACTCAACCTGTCCTCCTGGTGCTCTGCGCTTCCTGAGTTGCTAAAACCTCATCTGACATTTACCACTGAATTCCCCTGACCACACAAAACAGCCCAGGGCTTTCTGAATGTTACCATTAATCTTGGTGATCAGCACTGGTTGGTCATTTGAAATGGCCACTTGAGCAAATCACTGTGTAATACAGTATATTGCTCTCACATAAGGTAATACTTGGAATGTTCAGGGCAAAATAATTCTCTGTACCTTTTCTGGTGGTAGTTTTGAGTTCTACTCAGGTTTTGTAAAATCAAGCCCATGGATGCCTTTAGTAGATCAATGCATCTCATGTTCAGTCTTCCTCTATTCTTGCTGCTATCAGCTTTTCCTAGCTTTGGGAGGATTTTTTTTTTCTTCAGTGACTTCTGTCTGGTTGTAATATGACCAAATACAAGACTCAGTTACGTCATTTCCCTTGGGAAAAGTTATGTAACTGTGTTAAAAAGGAATGTCTTTCTTGTGCATGCTATTCTGTTGCTTAGCATAGTGAACTGCAACTAAACTTTGGTTTTTGGACTTTAATTCCCAGAAGCCTAAGTCAATTCCTCAAATAACTGATCAGCCAATGTACTGACATAGCATTCTGGAAATTGAAGTCCACCAGTGTTCCACGGAACATAGTTTGGGAAACGCTGAACTAGACTATGTCAATTTGATTCAGTGGAACTCACAGAAAGTTGACTCATTAATCCCTATTGATTTAACAGGTCTAGTCTAGTGCAATTTACTACGCTAAGCAACAGAATTTCAGCCACTGAAATTCTCAGTTGGTTGAAGATGACAATAGGGAAGGCATGTCTGGCAGAAAGATATGTCCCTTATACCAGGCAAACAGGCTAACAAAAGCCCAAGAAGTATAATTAACCCACACATCCTTAAAACAGCACCTTTAAAGTACATTAATATATTGTTGTTGCTACCTCTGTTGTTCAACACATTTTTGAAAAAGCCATGAGGCAACTGAAAAGGATGTTCAGTATAATCCTATACTGTACAGTAAATCCCACTGTGTTCAGAGAGGTTTATTTCCAAGGAAGTGCAGGACTACAGTCTTGTGCTTTTGTGATGGAGGACCCTCTTCATCAGATGGGTGAAGTGCCATCATTATTAGGTAGCTATGCACACCCTGGCAGATCAGTCTAGTACAGTAATACCTCGGATAACGTTAAGACTTGGTTCCACAAGTCTTAACGTTATCTGATTTTTAGCCTTATCCGATGCCTGCACCAGATAACGTTAAAATCCTATTCAGGTGGATCAGATAACGTTAACTCCAGAGATAAGCAACAAAGGCTTCAAGGGAAAGTCAAGGAAACATGCTGGAAACTTAAAGAACTTTAAGAAATAATTGTCTAAAGGGTAAATACATTACAAAAACATGCAGGACCACCCTGACTTTAGGGGAACAAAGCCATAAAGCATTTTTAAATTTTTGAAAATTTTACAAAGTGCTGTTTTAAAAGATCTGAACAGAAGCTAGGAAAATGTTTTCGTTTAGAATCAGCCCACCTACCATTGCTGTAATAAAGGAAGTTCCCTCAGGGCTTTGCAGGGTGTGAAAAGCTTAATTGCTTTGTAGGTGAAAAGTTTCAGTCTGCTTGTTTTCCATTGACAATGCATGAGGCTTGTGGAGCTACAATCTTGGGTTCAGGCTGTTTAGAATTTAAAGGGGAAACTTCATAAAGGTAATTGGGTCAAATTGTCTCTTTGCAATTATTTTTCTGCAAAGTGTTCTGGGTTACACTGGAGAAAGGGTCCTAAGCCTTTGCTTTGCTAAACTAGTCAGACTGGTTTTTGCAAGCCTTTGTTATTCAAATGTGGCAAGCTTGAGAGCAGGAAGCCCCTCCCTTTCTCCCAAGAGAAACTGGTGAATCACAGCCACACCTCAGGGAATTTGAGGCAAAGGTTATCTGATGGATCGGATAACGTTAACATAATGTTATCCGATCCAAATGTTTGCCTCAAATTCCCCAACGTTATGCGATTTTAGCGTTATCCGATCCAATCGTTATCTGTAGTCCAATTATTAGTTTGCCCTTGCTCTAAAATCAGTCATGTCTGACTCTAGGAGGCGGTACTCATCTCTGCTTACAGACAAAAAGCCAGTGCTATCTGCATCTGTAGTCACCTTGGAGAGATGCATTACTTCAGCCTTGCACCCAGTGATGGGATGTCAAAAATTCTACTACCACGCCATGACGTCATGGGCGTGGCCAATGTCATGACATCATGACGTCATGGGCGGAGCCAACGTCATGACGTCATGACGTTGTGGGCAAGGCCAAAAATAAAAATAATAATAAAAAAAATAAACATGCACACAGACCCGTAAATAACTTAAAGAAATAAAATAAATAAATAAATAAAATAAAAATTAAATAAAAGTACACCCACCCACCCAAAACACCATAAACCACCCACCCACCCCAAACACAAAACCCTCACTTACCCTTCTTGGGGCCGACGACCCCCATGGCCCGGGGCCACACGGCAAGGCACGCCCCATCGCCGCCGGAACCGAGGAGGAGGCGGGGCGCTCCATGTTGGCTCCAATTTTTAAAAAACCGGACCCGGAGCCACTGCCTGCTGCTGCTACTGTCGCCGCTGCTGCCGCCTCCCGCCATCGCCATCGCCGGGGGGGGTGGAAGGAGGAGAGGGAGGGGACTGGAGTGCCGGACCCGGGAGCGTTTCTGTAATTGATCCGGGTAGATGCATTTGCTTTTTTCCCTCCTTCCTTTTCGTTCCGGAGCTGTCTTCCCCGCCTTGCCCGTTGATCGGCTCCCATCCCGTCTTCTTCGTTGCCGCCGCCGCTGCTGGAACCGGAGGAGGAGGAGGCGCGCTCCGCTGGCCTGGGGCGACGGCGGCAACGGCGGCGATGGCGATGGCGGGAGGCGGCAGCAGCGGCGACAGTAGCAGCAGGCAGTGGCTCCGGGTCCGGTTTTTTAAAAATTGGAGCCAACATGGACATGGAGCGCCCCGCCTCCTCCTCGGTTCCGGCGGCGATGGGGACGGCAACGGCAGCAGCGATGGCAGGAGGTGGCAGTGGTGAGAGCACCAGGCAGCAGCAAACGGCTCCACAGGAGGCTCCAGTCAGGGGCGGCCGGATCCAATTTTTTTTAAATCGGAGAAAAAATGGCTCCAATTTAGTGCGCATGTGTCAGATTGAGTTTCTGCGCATGCGCACTAAATTGGAGCCATTTTTGCTCCAAATTTTTTTTAAATTTTCCTCCCGGTGAGGCGTCCGATCCGGACGCCTCAAAAACGGTTTTACCCCCACGGAGAGCCCTCCGGAAATCCTTAAAACGGTTCTGTGGATCCGGTCAGAACCGGTGTCATCCCATCACTGCTTGCACCCATTCCAGCATTTTCCCATTATTTATTTCCTTTAAAAAAAAATCAAAGAAGCACTATTGTATCCCCAATGGCCATAAAGTTTAACAATTAATTTAAGAGTGTGGGATCTACACATCATGACAAAATTGCCCTCACATGTCCCCTAGAAGCTGCAAGAGGACTTTCCGAGCATATTAGAAAAATTAGAGGGTTGAGCTCAATGGGTATGTGGGTGTGAGAGGTATTGCATTTTGGCAAGAGAAAGCCAGATGTGTTTATTTTGCATTCTTTGCCATACTACAGGCTTGGTAAAGCAGCTTTAGAAGAAGTGTTAAGGAATATGCTCCAGTACATCTAGTAGTATGTCTGGCCAGGTTATCCTATGGTAATCGAGTAGACCATATTGCCAGCGACTCAACATGGTTAACCTGACAACCCTGAGGACTAAGGGCCTTGGGTGCTGAAATCCTCAGGGAAGGGTGATGGTCCCTAAGTGGATTAAATTCAACTTGAATCAATCTTGATGGAGGGCAACAATTCATCAGCCCGGGGCCGATGAGGACTTTGTGTGCCAAAAGTGACTCACGGAACTGGATCAGTGGTACAGGTGTCATGGTGTGATGTGGGAGGCAGATGAAGAAAGCCACTGCATTATATTCTCAGGACAGTCCTCATGACTGATCACCATGAGGCTTATCAATATTCAGATTTGGATATGGCAGAAAATATTTTTTTAAAAAAACACACACACACCAGTATTTACTGGAGAATATGCTTTCACCGATACCAGGCTGCTACTGCCTTTTCCTGAACACCTATTCTCAACTACATGAAGCAACAGCATTCAGCACTTTTCTGTGGAAAACCAAACATCGCCTTTCCCTGATCCTCCTTGGCCTCTCTTCTTCTACTGTCTTCCTAGGTATGCACAGCTGTTGTCCCTTGGCCTACACAAATATTACAACACGTTCCTTCACTTTCCAGTAATTCACTTCTCCTCCTTCCTTCCTCTCAGTTCAGATAACACTGAACTTAAGAAAAATCTCTCTCCCCTCTCCAGTCCATGAGCTTGTAAAAACCTTTAATTCCACCTTCTTTGACTATTTAAACTCCAGACTCCATGGACTCATCTACCAGGCTGAAGTCTGTGGTCTCTAAAAATGGCGTAAGAGCAGCTTTCCCCCACTGTGGGATTGGAAATGTCCTTGCTCTCTTCTCAACCCGGGGGTGGGGGGGTCACACAAGCAGAATCCATGGCTCCAGTGATCCTGTCTGGGACTTAAGACAAGGTTCCCGATACTAAGCCTGAGAAAGTGAGTGTCCTCCACCTGATCACATCTGCCTAGTGGTGTACTAGAGCCAGCTCATAGGTTAAAGCAGTTCTCAAACTTTTTAAGTCGGGGGCCATGTTACGCTCCCTCAAGACAGCTTCAGGGTCTGGATGGCCATTTTGCCCTTCCTCCACCACATGGCAGATCCTGGTGTGGTGGAGGTGATGGTGGGCCACATGAAATGGTACCACCGGTTGAGAATCCTTGGGTTAAAGTCCCAGAACATTATGAGTATGAAGGGCTATGACATTCTCTGCCACCCTCTCTTAGTTGGAATCGTCAGAGTGGCTAAGAGAAAAGTGGATTTTCCAAGGTACAGGGTATTATTGCAAGTTAATCCTGTAGTAAAAGCAAAAGATTTGAGGAAGATTTGGCCTTGAATTGGTAATTAAGAGCCATTTTTAAAAAACAAAATACCCATTCTTCATTTGCTATTATCAATTGACTGAATGGTTTGCATATTTGGACTGTCCTTATGAAACTCCAAAGCTATGAGGATTGTTGCAATCTCCTCTCCTCCCAAATTTATTGCTATACACTGTTTATGCCCAATAGCACAATGAATACAAAGTTAGGAAGCAAAGGACAGACAGAGTCTCCTCGTCCCCATTTTTCATGAAAGCAGGCAAGGCTCAGGTGGGATAGAGGCAGAGACTTGTAAGGCCTCAACCCATCTCCCACTTTCATTGTTATCCATGAGGAGCTGCTCTTAATGCTGTAGCCACTACTAGCTTATCTGGCGACGATGGCTGTAGAGACCATCTATAGATCCAGAACAGCTGCTGTTGCATCTCTTACATTCTTGTTGTGGTAACACAAGTGTCTGCATTCTTATGCTAAGTGGCAATGGAGTGGCAAGAAAATGAGGCAATTTTTTTAAAAATATATTTATTCATTCAGTTTATTAGAGGCCCAGATGAAAACTAGAAAGTGGACAGATGTAAAGACCGTATCATGTTCTCTCTCTTGACAGGAGGATCAGACTGAGCATCAAGGAGCTCCAGTGAAGATTCATCTAAAGGAGAACCTACAAAGTTACCAAGGCTAGAAATAGAACTGTTATATACAAGGAAGGACAGCAGTGGCAAATTCAAGGAGTGACAACAGCACATCCTGCTGACTTTAGCAGGAAGATGGAGCTAGGAATCCTAAGTGTCAATATTTTTATAATTACCAAAAATATACCACATAAGTACTAAGGACCTGGTTGATGTACAGAGCTATCCACAACAGCAGCAGCAGCAACAGCAGCAATAGGTGAGTCAGAAGGAAAACAGCTTACAGAGGGAAGAAACACACAGAATCTTGGATATGATGAACACTAAATATTTAGGAATTTTACAAGCAAATGACATAAACCATGCAATAATGGAAAGGAAGACTAGCACAGAGTATTTGAGGAGAGTAAGAAAAATTGTGAAATTGAGATTGAATGGCAGAAATATTATAAAAGCAATAGATACCTGGATGATACGGTGATACAATGCTGGTATTTTAGACTGGACAGAGACTGAGTTGGATGGTTTGGGCCAGAAGACAGGGTAGTTTATGATTGCGAATCATGCTCATCTGCAAAGTTATGTGGATAGACTATATCTGCCATAGGAAATGAAGAACAAGGATTGCTGCAAGTCAAACAAACAATGGAAGAGCTACAATGGTTTTTTGGTGAATATGTTTGTAGCAGTAACAAGAGGATTTTGAATGAGGTTTCTAGGGAAAATACAATCAAGACCACTGAACTGAAATATGCATAGAGGGAAGAGATGCTAAGGAACAGAATAAATGTTTGGAATAATAAACTATTACATATTCAATATATAAAAAATATCAAAGGTAAAGTAGATAGGACTAATATTTGGGCATGAGTAAAATTCGGTATCCTAAAAAGGGAGACGGAAGACTTATATTTGCTGCCCAAGAACAAGCACTATGAACTAACACATTTATAGCAAAAACTGGGGGGGGGGGGGGGGGATGGAACTGATAGTAAGTGTAGGCTTTGGAAAGAAACTGATGAAAGTGAACCATATTATCAGTGGATGCAGTAAGAGTGTAGAGACTGACTACAAAGGGCACCATAATAAAATCATGGGCTACACAGAAAGAGCCTCCTTGAATATTGTGATATTTTTGAATCACAATCAAGGTGTACCCCAGGCACACCATCGTTTTTCACACCATCTTCTTAAAAATGATCCACAAGCAAGAACAATACTACTACTACTACTACTACTACTACTACTACTACTACTACTACTACTACTACTACTACTACTAGGTGGTGGTGATGTACCATCAAATCAATTCTGACTTCTAGTGACCCTTTTTAGGGTTTTCTAAGTAGAAGTACTCAGAAGTAGCTTACCATTCTCTTCTTTTGGGGACAAGCTAGGGTTGTGCAGTTTGCCTAATCCATACAGACTGGCTCTTCTCCTAAGCAGCACAGTGGGGTACTGAATTCCCAGCCTCTGGCTCTGCACCTAGTTACCTAACTTGCTGAGCTATCCAGACAGCTACAGAGATACCAAAGGGAATGAAAAATAAGAAGGAAGTTATTTAAAAAATACTGTTTAGCTTAGTGATCCATTTTTGCTTATGATGAGACTGGTGTTTGTGATGGTACTCACAAGCAGTGGATGGTCTTCAACAGGTTCGCACCAGTTCGCCAGAACTGGTAGCAGAAATTCCGACTAGCCCTCCCTATCCAAATTTTGAAATAAAGTAGTCCTATGCAGTGGCTCAAGTAACTAAGATGCTGACTGGGAGGCTTAAGGTCAGCAGTTCGATTCCCAAGTACTGCAGGACAGAATGAGCTCCCGTCTCTGTACCAGCTCCTGCCAACCTAGCAGTTCGAAAGCAAGAAATTGCAAGTAGATAAATAGGGACCACTTCAGTGGGATAGTAACAACGTTCCATACGCTCCAGTGTCTAGTCATGCCTGCCACATGACCATGGAAACGTCTGCAGAAGCAGACAGCGTTGGCTCTTTGGCTTAGAAACAGAGATGAGCACTGACCCCTAGAGTCGGATACGAATGGCCTTCGAGCAAGGGAAACCTTTACCTTTAACCTAATTCAGGTGCAACACAGGGTTTTCCCCCTGGCCATACCCACCATACCACACCCACCATAGCATGCCCACAGAGTAGGTAGTAAAAAAAATTGAATCCCACCAGTGCTCACAAGCATGGTAAACAGCTAATACCACACCTGAAGGTACAGATTAGTTTAGGGGGCTCAGGGCAGGCCTACAGAACTCTGGAGAGAATGGCCAGAGGGCTCTGAAGTAAAGGATGGGAGGATTGGGATGTATCCGCCCCCACCCCACCCCACCCCACCCCCACAACTCACATGTGAAGCATCAAATTTAGACTACTCACTCTTCACATGGCCCCATCTGTGCCCTCACACTTTGTGCTTCAAATCTTCCAAGAGAGTGTGTGTGTGTGTGTGCACGCGCGTGCATGCACGCGCACACACGTGCACACACACAGTATTGTGCATAGCTGCATCTGCCCCAGTCACTGCATGTCACTTCTGTCTCTACCCACCTGTGCTGTGCCTTCTGTCCCAATCACAACAGGTGGCAGCTGCCATAGCATCAGACCTAATACACAGCATCAGAGCTAATACCGCACGTGATGGTTGTGCCCTACATGTATCTGTCTCAAAACTCTTTAAAGCTGCCTAAGCCTCACAGAGACAAGCACTCAATCCCAGTTAGCAGATTCCTGCTGTTTGCAGCTACCATTTCATCACCTTCCAGGTTAAACCTCCCCTCTCAG
The DNA here is from genome assembly GCA_030440675.1 of Furcifer pardalis. Lineage (NCBI taxonomy): Eukaryota > Metazoa > Chordata > Lepidosauria > Squamata > Chamaeleonidae > Furcifer > Furcifer pardalis. The sequence continues at coordinate 60,899,100 of CP126894.1, forward strand.
CTTCTGTATCAATTTCATCTACTATCTTTCTTTATTTGTGTCAGATGCAGCACCAGCATATAAGAACATACAAAGCTAGAATTACCAAATCTAAAAACAAAACAGAATTAAAAAGGGCTAGATGACATCTCCCCAATCAACAGCATTTCCTCTTGCCAACTTAAGGTCCTCCTCAGTGCGCATTGAGGGGCATCGTGTGCATTGCATCATATGGGAGATAGTTTGTATTTCTCCGCATTTCCACTTTCTTAGATTAGCCATTGATCTTCCTACCCCAGCACACAATTATTTAATGCAGGGGTGCCCAGACTACGGCCTGGGGGGCAGATCCAGCCCCCAACGCCTATTCATCCAGCCCACAAAGCCCTCATCACTCCTGGAAGCAGAAGTAAAACACACCCGTATGGGCACGTTTTACTTCTGCTTCCAGGAGTGACGAGGGCTTCATAGACTAGATGAATTGGCGTCGGGGGCTGGATGCAGCCCCCAGGCCATAGTGACCAGCTTCCTGAACCATGTGACTGGCCCACAACCCAAAAAGTTTGGGCACCCATGATTTAAAGCTTTCCACACAGGGAATTTAAAGCAGTCTATTTAAACCTTTTCACCCATCTACTATAATACTGAGTGAACAAAGTATACTTTCTCCAGGTCTCTTTCCTTCCCTTTTGACAAGAAGCAGCAGAAAGATGCTGACCTGAGCACTGCCAGTAAGGTCATTACTTAAGTTGTTATCTAACACTGATTTACCCAAACTGAAACAGGTTAGACATGTAGAACAGCCAATAATCTGCAGATCTGCTTGCAGGTTTTGGAAGGATCTGGATGAAATAAGTGCTGATGATTCCCCCCCCCCCTCTTAAAAATGATCCACAAGCAAGAAACTAAGCACAGCCGACTGTCCTTGCACACCTGACAATCTTCCTAATGGCTGGCTTCTGAACTATCAGCAGTAATTACCAGTACAGTAATACCTCAGATAACATTAGTATCGAATAACACTAAAATCGCATAACATTAAGCAATCTGGGGGGAAGAATTGCATCGGATAACATTAAGATCCTATGGGATGCATCGGATAACAACCGCTAAAGCCTGTGTGGTTACAATGTATCTCTATGGATCCCATAGGATTTTAACATACATCGGATAACACTAAAAATTGGATAACACCAAGACTTGTGGAGCCAGGTTTTAGTGTTATCTGAGGTTTTACTATATGTAGTAGTTTGAAATAAAAACATTTCAAAATCAAGAGGTTTGTGTATGTATACCAGTAATTATTGCTGATAGTTCAGAAACTAGTCCCTTACCACAGATTGCACTGGATGGGGCACTCGGAGAGGTGTAGCTTTTTAAAAAAAGGAACTACTCCAAAATCTTTAAAAAACACAAATCTTTCCTGACCTGTGGTGCCCTCCAGGTGTGTTGGACCACAACTTCCACAACCCCCCACCCAAAGAGCAGATACAGTCCAACACCTCTAAAGAACATCAAGTTGGGCAAAGCTGTCCTATATTCCAGATTTTCTTTTTTCATGGCAACTGAGCGTTACCGTAGTAGGAGGCCCATTTTTGGGTAGACAATGACTGCACAGGATTTACTTCCCTGTTTTACTTCCACTTCTGGGAGCAGCAAGCAGAGGGGCGCATCCAGCCCTGGCCGTATTTTGGCCACCCCTACTCTTTTGTTGTTCAGTCGCACAGTTGATTCCGACCCTCTGCGACCCCATGGACCACTGTCCGCCAGGCACTCCTGTCCTCCACCATCCCCCTCAACTCGCTCAGCTCTGTGCCCATTGTCTCCACAATCCCATCTAGCCATCTCATCTTGGGCTGTCCCCTTCTTCTTTTGCCCTCCACCTTTCCCAGCATCAAAGCTTTCTCAAGTGAATCCTCTCTTCTCATTTGATGTCCAAAGTACTTTAGCTTCATCTTTATTATTTGACCTTCTAAGGAGCATTCTGGGTTTATTTCTTCTAAGATTGACCTATTTGTTCTCCTCGCTGTCCAGGGGACTCTCAAAACTCTCCTCCAACACCACATCTCAAAGGCGTCTATTCTTCTGCGCTCAGCTTTCCTAATGGTCCAACTCTCACAACCATACATTGCCACAGGGAATACCATTGCTTTGACTATGCGAATTTTTGTTTTCAATGTGATGTCTCTACTTTTCACTATGCTCCCCCTACTCTATCCTATTCAAACTCCCCCTCCCCCTGAAGGTGACCCTTCCCCGGGTAGAGCGGGTCCCCCTTTGCCACTCGCGCTGTCACGAGAATCACAGCGCGGGTCCAGGCGGGAGAGCCACCAGGAAGACGAGAAGACCCTGGCCATTCACACGCACTACTAAGACACGTGTCGGTCCTGTCAGCGCCAGCAACAACAGGTGCTTGGCCACCTGGCGGCCGGGACTCGTGGCCACTGACTGCGGGGGAAGCCTGAGGAGGCGCGGGAAAGGAGGCGGACTCTCGATGAGGCGCCCCGCCACCCAGAGCTGCCCCGGAGAGAGCGCAAACCCACCTCTTCCCGAGAGGGGCGGCGAGGGGGGCCCCTCTGTCTTGCTGCCCCCGATGGCAAGGGAGGTCAACGTGGAGCCTCGGCTCAGAGCTCAGCCCCTTCCCCCCCCAACCCCGGACTTGGAGACTGAGGCGCCACACCACCGGCCACAAGTGATGCAATCCGAGTCAGGGTAGCAGCCTTGGAGTCACATGCCTGAACTTTCCCCAACTCCACCTCCCGAGAGAAGTCCAGCCGTTTCAGCGCTTTCCCGGGTCCCAGTGATGGGATGTAACAGGTTCTCACCAGGTCTCCAGAACCGGTAGTAACTTTTCCCAGTGTCCCGGAGAACCGGTTGCAGCTTGGGGGGGGGGGGGAACCACCTTCAGAGCTTACTTTTCGCTGGTTCCCCCACTGCGCATGCACGCCAAGCACTTGATGTGCATGCATGCCTACAATGCTTGGCACATATGCACGGCCTCCTTGCTGTCCTCCCAAGTGGGGAGGAGGAAGAGAAGCTGCTAGCCTGAAGCTCCCTATAGCCTGCTCCCCTAGATATCCTAGAGAACTGGTTAGGCAAAGACTTAGTACCAAACTTCTTTAACTGTTGAAAAGTTGAAAAGTGCCAAAATGAAGCTGTCTTGTGGTGAGATCATTCTATAGTTCCTTCCATCTGACCTAGTGTGAGAAAGATTAGCCAGAACAAGCTTTAAGCTCTGGTTTATAAACTCTGGTTGATTTGTGTTGTGGGTGGGTGGGTGTTTGGGTAGGTGGGTGTATTTTAATGTATTATTTATTTATTTGTTTATTTTATTTACAGGTTTGTGTTGTGGGTGGGTGGGTTGAAGTGTGTGTGTGTGTGTGTGTGCGCGTGCGTGCGTGCACTTAGTTTTGTTTTATTATATTATTTTATTTTAATTTGTTTTCTTTGGTCCCGCCAACATCATGATGTCATTACATTGGCTCCGCCCATGATGTCATGATATTAGCTCCGCCCACACTGTGATGATGTCATGGTGGGGTAGTAAAAAATTTGACATCCCATCACTGCGGGTCTCAATCCTGGCAACGAATCACCACCGTCCGACTAGAACTGTGCGTCTTCCACCCCCATCCACACACTGACTTGTTCCTGATGATGATGATGATGATGGGGGCGGTGGTAGCAGTAAGAGCGGCATCACCACCATGGTTTAAGGCAGGGCTGTCCAAACTACGGCCCGTGAGCCAGATCCGGTCCCTGACGTGCCTTGCCGGGGCCCTGTATAAAAATTTCTTTGGGGGCCCTTAGGAAGGGTAAAGATTTGTTTTGCTTATTACGCACGTTGGGGGGCCCCGTGGCCCGGGGGCCCCGTATAATTGATACGGCGGTAGCTACAGCCCTGCCCTGACGCCAGTTCTTCCGCTTCCAGGAGTGATGAGGGTGGCGTGGGCCGAATGAATTGGTGTCAGGGGCCGAATTCGGCTCACGGGCTGTAATTTGGGCACACCTGATTTAAGCAGAGAAAATGGCAACCTAAAATCTATGTCATCCTCTTACAAAACTTACCTGTTGCAAAACAAATTGCAATGCATATTTTGCTTCCAGTGGGAAGAACCTATCCTGGAGAGCCGAGTTGCAAAACTGCTTCAAAATGCAAAAAATTGAAACCCTGTGTAGTCCCGACCAATATATCGCATTATGGTTACAAATTCTCCTATTAGAATGTGCACACCAAGACAAAGACCATGTGACATTAAAACTACTGTGCTTTGAAAACCCTGATCCAGCTCTCAATTTTCTTCCTACAGTATAGATGAATGCTTAGAGGACATTTTCAATACCTCTTCACAGTACAGTACTAGGCTCTTAAAGCAGATTGCATGTGACATGTTTCAAGAAGCAGAAGACTGGTTGGTTGGTTGATTTTTATACAGTCCATCTGGGTAGTGTTCCCATTCTAGGTTCTACATAATCAAATCCATACAGTACATAATAGTCATGAACAAGGCTCACCTGGCAGCAATGTCGGGCTTGCCCGATTGGAGCGGGGTAGCAAATACGAATAATAAAATAAAATAAATAAATGTATTAAAACACAAAATTTGGATGTGTAAATGAAACGATTTTATTTCATCACAACTGGCGAAGCAAACAGAGGCAGTGCTGACATTGCTCCTCCTGGAGAACTAGGTAAAATAAGGAAATTTCCCTCACTTTGGTGGATGATTTAGAAGGGGAGGTAGCAATGTAATGTACTGAAGGTCATAGCAATGAAGGTGAAACCCGTGCGCTACTTTCAGGTATGATGGAGGACAGTGTTTCATGTTTGATGTTGCAAATATTCATCTGCCCATCCAGTTCGTTTCTGTACAAGCAATTGAGAGGCATGTTACCTTTGCTTATAGGTAAAAAGTGACTCACCTTCATGAAATACTATTAACTGCTTCTGTGTTATATCCCTTTTAGATGCAGTTCATTACATGGAAAGGGGTATCACATACTGTAGTGGAACAGGGTGTGTCTCCTTGCATTAATGGCAAAACTTATTTAACAAGTGAAACTGATGAGGAATATTCAGACACTAGATAGTTTTGATGTTGATGTCAACATCAAAAAGTTCTGCTAGAGCTGTGAGGCCTAATTCACAAATGGATTTAAAGATGCAGTGAATGTGTAATAGTAATTTTGTGTCAGAAATTATTCTAGGTTGAAAGGATTTTTGCAGAAGAATCTACACACAGGGAGTGCCCAAATGAGGCTCCTTTCATGTCCCCAAGAGCTGGGGCGGAGACAGGTGCTCAATCCATCACTCAGTACCCGGGTCTTGAACTGCCGACTTGCCAGCCTTCCAGCTAACAAGGCAAACTTCTCGATCCCTGAGCCACCACAGCCCCTTTCAAAAAGAATTGTTCAGTCGAACAGTCGATTCCAACCCTTTGCGACCCCAAAACTAGTAGATAAAACCAGTAGTTAAAAATACATTTAAAATACCAAAGCAAAAACACAGAGGGCCCATTAAAAAAGCCTACATGAAAAGAATGTAGGTGCCCAGGGCTCTGAACTCAGTTTTAATGTAAAATAAAACTGGCTCGGCCAGATTTATTTCCTACTTGAGTGCATGTGCAAGCCTGCAGCTTTCAGTGTACGCTCCTGGGTGCCCTGCAGTAATAGATTTTGGTGCATAGATGGCAGCAGAGGAAGATTGTAAGCATGGCTTAAGGCTAGGCTTTAATGCCATCATTATGTGAGATCATTAACATCGAGTATGTTTTAAGAGCAATAGCTGTGTTTTCATTTTAAATGGCTTATAATATTGACAGAAACATAAAATATGATTCAAAAAAATCTAGTCAGCAAAATGTTAGTGCATTTTGCATGCATGTCTAGAATAGAATAGAATTCTAATAGAATAGAAATCCATTTTAATATTTATAACGGCAAGCAGCTGAACCATTAAACTGTCTGAAAAATAAGGATGAGACAACCAGACTTATTGGAAAAAATAGTAATGCTGGGAAAAGTTGAAGGCAGCAGGAAAAGAAAAAGGCCAAACACGAGATGGACTGACTCAATAAAGGAAAACACTCTTTGTATATAGGAGCTGAGCAGGGGTGTTAGATCTTTTTGTGGTTGCTAAATCATAGGGGTGCCATAGATCAGAAGTGACTTAACAGCATATCACAAAAACCAAAAAGGCACTCCTGAAAATGTGGATTTATTTTACTGATAAGGAGATCAAAGTGTCATAAGTTATCTGGTGGCACAGTGGTTAAATTGCTGTACTGCAGCCAAAATGTGAGTTCAGTCCTGATGGGGATCAAGGTTGACTTAGCCTTCCATTTTTCCGAGGTGGGTAAAATGAGTAACCAGCATGTTGGGAGCAAAATGCTAATTACCTGTAAACCGCCCAGAGAGTGCACCAAGCACTATTGGGTGGTATATAAGTGTAATTGCTATTGCTATTTTTGTTGTTGTTCAGTTGCATAGTCGACTCCGACCCTTTGCGACCCCATGGACCACTGTCCGCCAGGCACTTCTGTCCTCTACCATCCTCCTCAACTCGCTCAGCTTTGTGCCCATTGTGTCTACAATACCATCTAGCAATCTCATTTTGGGCTCCCCTCTTCTTTTGCCCTCCACCTTTCCCAACATCAAGGCTTTCTCAAGTGAATCCTCTCTTCTCATTTGATGTCCAAAGTACTTTAGCTTCATCTTCACTATTTGACCTTCAAGGGAGCAGTCAGGGTTGATTTCCCCAATTTTTTTAAAAAAAGATCTCTAGTCCTGCCTCTTATGTTGTTTTCCTCTATTATTATTTTTTTGCACTGTTCATTTAGGTAGGTTTCTTTATCTCTCCTTGCTTTTCTTTGAAATTCTGTATTCAAGTGATTGTATTTTTTTTCCTTTCTTCTTTGCCATTTGCATTCCTTCTTTCTTCTGCTATTTTAAGAGCCTCATCAGACAACCACTTTGCTTTCCTACGCTTCTTTTTTTTTGGTAAAGTTTTTCTTGCTGCCTCCTGCATGATGTCCCGCATCTCTGTCCATAATTCTTCTGGCACTCTGTCTATCAGTTCCACACCATTAAATCTGTTCCACACCTCCACTGTGTATTCCTTAGGGATGTTGTTTAGGTCAGATCTGTCTGGCCTAATTGTTTTCCCAATTTTCTTTACTCTAAGTTTGAATTTTGCTATCAGTAGGTTGTGATCTGAGCCACAGTCTTAAGCTATGCAAATGGCATCCTCTACCGGCTCAAAGCAGTGAAAGTGAAAGAAGAAAGTGCCAAATCGTATCTGCAATTGTAAACTAAGAAGACAAAAATCAAGACTACAGAAGAACTAAATAACTTTAATGTTGGCAGTGAAGAAACTGAAACATTGAAAGATTTTGTATACCTTGATTCAGTTATCAGTCCAAATGGAAACTGAAGCCAAGGAATCAGAAGACTGAGACTCAGAAGGGCAGCAATGAAGGGATTATAAAAGATCATCGTATGTAAGGATATCAGAGAGCAAACAAAACAAAAAGAGAAAAAACATAGCACTTTAAAAACGAACTGCTGTATTTTAATGTTAGTTTTCATGGATTAAGTCCACTTGGTCAAATTAAGAGGACCTGATCCACAAAAGATAATATTAAAATACAGCAGTTAGTCTCTAAAGTACCACAACATTTTTGTCATTTAGTTGTTTACTCTCTGAAATGCTTGAAACACAGACTAACACGGCTACCATTTCAAAAATTTCATATACAGTATATGGGTGTGTCACTGGAAACCAAGACTAAGGTTATTCACACTCTTGTATTTCCGATCACCATGTACAGTTATGAAAGCTAGACCACAAAGAAGGCTGACAGGGGGAGGAAATTATTCATTTTAATTATGGTACTGAAGGAGAGCTTTGTGAAAACCCTGAATTTATTTATTTATTTATTTAGATTTATTATCCCGCCCCAATCAGGCGAACCTGACTCTAGGCGGCTTACAGAAAATTCATAAATTAAAACCTTGAGGTTCGAAATTACTTTAAAAAATCAATAAAAAAGAATTAAACCATGAATTGGCAGAAAGATAAACGAATAGGTCTTAGAACAAATCAAGCCTTAACTATTTATGGAGACCAAAAGGATGAAATGGGGGCTGTCCTACATCATAAAAAGGCAAGACTCCCTGGAAAAGGCAATAATGCTGGGAAAGATTGGAAGCATCAAGAACATAGTAAGAATAAACATGAGATGAATTATTTGCCTGAAACAATGCAATCATCTTGTGTTTACAAGAACTAAGCAGGGGTGTTGGGACAGAACATTTAGAGCAGGGGTGGCCAAACTTTTTGGGCCATGGGCCGGTCACGCGGTTCAGCAGGCCAGTCACATGGTTCCTCCCACCGGAAGTGGAAGTAAGATGTGCCTTGCAATCTGTTTTGCAACAGGATGAGATAGATTTTTAGGCTGCCATTTTCTCTGTTTAAAGCAGGGGTGCCCAAACTATGGCCTGTGGGCCAGATCTGGCTCCCTACAGCAGTTCATCCGGCCCACACCACCCTTGCTCAGTGATGGGATGTAACAGGTTCCCACCAGTTCTCCAGAACTGGTAGTAACTTTCCCCAGTGTCCCCGAGAACCGCTAGCAACTTTTTTTAGGGGGAAGGGGAACCACCTTCAGGGCTTACCTTTTCACTGGACATGCGCACCAAGCACTTGGTGTGCATGCATGCCTACAGTGCTTGGCGCGTATGCACGGCCTCCTTGCTGTCCTTGTGTTGTGGGTGGGTTGAGGTGTGTGTGTATGTGTGCTTATTTTTATTTTATATTTTTTAATTTTTTTTCCTTTGGCTCCATCCACGATGTCATGACATCATGACGTTAGCTCCGCCCACACTGTGATGACATCATGGTGGGGGTAGTAAAGTTTTTGACATCCCACCACTGCCCTTGTTGCTCCTGGAAGTGGAAGTAAAACGCGCCCGAACAGGCGCATTTGACTTCTGCTTCCAGGAGCGGTAAGGGCAGCACCGTCCAGGTGAATTGGTGTCGGGGCCAGATTCGGCCCACAGGCCATAGTTTGAGCACCCCTGATTTAGATATGGCTCATCACACAGGGGTCACACTAAGTCTGAGCCAACGCGACTGCACACAACAAACATTATTATTGGCAAGACCAGTTTATTGACACAGCCTACAGGTTACTGATCTCAATGACACTTCCCAGATCCACAGTAGATCGTACAAAAATCCTCGGAACGGCCCCCTTTCCGAGGCTCTGCGTAACTGCGTTACCCGCCGTTACACAAAGCGGAGGAAGAAAGTTCCCAAGAGCAAAACGGGCAAGAGGAGCCCTTCTTAGCTTCAGGAGCCGCTAATGAGCATGCTCGGAGCCGACAGCGCATGCTCAATGGCTCCAAAGGGAAGGGAAAGAAGGGAAGGGAGGCGGACAGCCATGGAGGCGGGAATGAGTCGCTGTCGCTGGCCGGCCGTCTTCTTGCTGCTGAGTCTTCTTAGCCCCGAGCTGGCCCTGCCAGTTGCTCAGAACCGGAGCCTCCGCTTCGTTACTTTGGTGAGGAGGAAGAGGAGGAAGCAGCTGGGGGGGGGGGAGAGACGATGACCACACCAGGTTTCCAGACGTATACCAGGGGTGCCCAAACTACGGCCCGTGGGCCAGATCCGGCTCCTGACGCCAATTCATCTGGCCCATGCTGCCCTTGTCGCTCCCGGAAGCGGAAGTAAAATAATGCGCCCCTACGGAAAAGCCCTATGAGCGCATTTTACTTCTGCTTCCGGGAGTGAAGGGCCAGATGAATTGGCGTCGAGGCCGGATCTGGCCCACAGGCCGTAGTTTGGGCACCCCCTGTTTTAAGCAGAGACCATGGCACCTTAAAATCTATCTCATCCTGTTGCAAAACACAGATTGCGAGGTGTGTTTTTTACTTCCAGTGGGAGGAACCACATGACCGTCCCACGGCCCAAAAAGTTTGGGCACCCCCGCTATATACTGTATTCCCAAAGGATGAAAACTCTCCATCTGTTATTTTTTTAATTTTAATTATTAGACCTCGATTTAGGAATGAGGCATTTCACCGCTTGCCTTGGCTTGACTTGCCTCTTGCTTTGGGGGCTGATTGCCGCTGGGCTCAAGGGCTGCCACTCCTTTTGTCAACATGACAGCTTGGAGGTCCTGGTGGTGGGGAGCAGCAGCAGCAGCCAGAGAATGATGATAAAGAAATATGTTTTCTTCTGGTTCTTTTGTGTCCAGATCAAACTTTGGACTGCCAGAATGAAAGCACTTCCTTGGCTTTGTCATTGGCCAAAATTAAATCCTCAGTGGTGCATGTTTCTGGTAGTAATTGGCAGACCACTAAATGAGCTGGATTCTGTATCTCTCCACATTCTGACAGTGTGTTGTTGTCCCCCACTTGAGCATGTTGGTCTTGCATTTAGGGCAGTGGTGGTGAACCTTGGCACTCCAGCTGTTCTTGGACTTCATTTCCCAGAAGCCCTAATCATCAGGTGTGCTCAGGGGTGTGCAGGGCACCATGGGAAGGCGCTGGATAGGAAGGAGAGGTGGGAACACCTATGGGGGGGGAGGTTGGGGGGAATCCCATACATTGCTGTTGGCGCCCCAGGGCGCCAGAGGCGAGGATGGAGTAGGACAAAGTCCAATTGCCCAATATACCAGCACATGCCTGGGTGTGCTAACTTGGGCTTCTGGTAATTGAAGTCCAGAAACAGCTGGAGTGCCAAGGTTCACCATCACTGATTTAGGGACTCTGACCCTCAACCTATTCAGGGTCCTCCAAGTGACCTAGGGAAGGTTGAGTTCGTCAGCTATATATAATGTTCCTTGTCCAATGAGCGCCTTTCTCCATCTTCTAATTTGATTTTGCTCTTGCGTACCTTAAAAAATGTTTGTTCTTGCAATAAAGCTCTTCATCGATCTGAGCTGGTGCACTCAAGGCTCATATTAATTCAGATGATGTTGAGGGTCCTTCTCTTGTTTAGTTAAAAGAACATGAGTATGGAGGCCTGGCATAGCAGGAGCAGGGAATGGCCAGAGACCGTTGCCTGGTGTCACCTTAAAGACCAATGTTCTTGTTGTGGCATATGCCTTTGTTGGACAGGACCCACTTGTAATATTGGAAGGAACCATATAACCCTTCCAGGCATCATCAGGGATGCCTGTCCTTTTACAGCAACGTCTCTTTGCCCAAGACAAGTGGAGAAAAGTAGGGTCTCCTCCCCACCCCAACCTCTTCAGCTCAAACTCCTTAGGAAGTAACCAAATGAATGTTAATTTTGAGAGCCCTATTCTGATTTTCAGTTATATCGTCACGGAGATCGTTCCCCGGTGAAGGCCTATCCCCGAGATCCGTATCAGGAAAATGCCTGGCCCCAGGGATTTGGGCAACTCTCTCAGGTAGGTATGCCTGAAGGGCAGACAGCACAGGACTCAGAAGACAAGTTCTTTCAGTTGGGGAGGGAGATGGTGACATGGGGAGATGAAAGCCAACTTCCTTCAAAGTTGCATCAGAACCTGTCAGGAGAGTATTTGCGATTGCTTTAATTTCCATGCAGTTCCAGTTCGAAGTTTCTTCTTTGATTGTCTTTCCCTTTGGAGAAACTATTTTTGCAACCTGTTTACTGCAGTTGTGGCTATGGGAGGAAGCAGGGTGTTGTTTTTTAAAAGAGAATCAAAATTGCTATGTTGCTTGAATTAGATTTGTATGTTTTGGTTTTAAAAGGATTGCATTGCAAAAGCAAAATACAAGTTTAGTTTTAAAACCGTAGGGAGTGAAGGGGGGGCGCTTTCTCCATTTCAGGAAAGTGTTTTGTTTGTTGATTTTTTTGGAATAGTACTCTTGTTACTCTGTGTTTCAAGCAAATCAGAGAACAAACAAAACCAAAAACATTGTAGCACTTTGAAGACTGTTACATTTTAATGTTAGCTTTCATGGATCAAGTCCGCTTCATCAGAAACTGACAGGTCTGACGAAGTAGACTTGATCCACGAAAGCTAACATTAAAATGTAACAGTTAGTCTTCAAAGTACAATGTTTTTGGTTTTGTTTTGTTTACTCTCTGATATATTTTGTTTGTATTTCCTGCCCCAAGAATCACAGCTGCAACAGTTGTTTTCCTCTTCACTCTTATGCTGTTTTGCAGGACGTCAATAAAGCCTGTTTAATTGTTATTGTGTTGCTCTTATTGTACAAAGGAAGGGATGCGGCAACATTGGGACCTGGGCCAAGCCCTTCGAAGACGTTACAATGGATTCCTGAATGATTCCTACAACAGAGAAGAGGTGAGCGTGTGGCGTCTCTAATCACTAGTCATATTGGCATCGTCAGTGTCTTCTTTTTAATTTCCTCCCTTGATGCAAATGGGTATACAGTATTGTCATTCCTTTCCTAAGCGTATTGTTTCATGCTGGGAACAATATTGGAACAATGTGCCAGTTCAGTTTAAACTGTTTCCCAAATTATTGTGTGAGTTAATATAACAGAAAAATAATAAAACAATGCCTGAGGTAAAGGAATTACATAAATGAAAGTCAAGGGAAATAAAAGGAGATATATAGACACAGAGCTTAGGAAAAAATTCTACAGTTTCTAGAATCCTCCAATCAACATGGTTACTGCCCTTTAATTTTCCAAGCTGTTTCTGGGCTTCAGTAAAAAGCCCAGAAACAGTGGCAACATGAGGCTCTGCAAGCAGACAAAAGGAATGAGGCAGAACTAAGTGTTCTTGTTAAGGTATAGATCAGATTTCCTTCTTTTCAAATCAGTACCTAGGACAGGGGTGCCCAAACTTTTTGGGCTGTGGGCCAGTCACGTGGTTCAAGGGGGCAGCCACTGTGGCCTGGTGGCCGGATCTGAGCGTGTTTTACTTCCACTTCTGGGAGCAATGAGGACTTTGTGGCACAGATGAATTGGCATCGGGGCCTGTATCCGGCTCCAGGCCGTAGTTTGGGCACCCCTGACCTAGGATGTATAACACAAATAAATTTAAAAAGTACTGTGGTACTTTAAAAATAGCAATTACACTTATACAGTAATACCTCATATAACATTAGTATCGAATAACACTAAAATCGCATAACATTAAGCAATCTGGGGGGAAGAATTGCATAAGATAACATTAAGATCCTATGGGATGCTTCAGATAACAACCGCTAAAGCCTGTGTGGTTACAATGTATCTCTATGGATCCCATAGGATTTTAACATGCATCAGATAACACTAAAAATCATATAACACCAAGACTTGTGGAACCAGGTTTTAGTGTTATGAGGTTTTACTGTATACCGCCCCATAGCGCTTAGTGAACTCTGGATGGTTCATAAGTTAATTAACATTTTACCCCAAACATGCTGGGTACTCATTTTACTGACCTGGGAACAATGGCAGGCTGAGTTAACCTTGATCACGGTCAGGATCGAACTCACAACTTTTTGGCTTCAGTAAAAGAGTTTAGCCCCTGTGCCACCAGGGCTCAGTCAGATTAACAGATTGTTGTTGTTATACTTTTATGTCACCCAATCAACAAACGTGATTCTGGGCGGCTCACAACAGTACACAATAAAAACACTCACAATAAAATACCGACCGTCCAAGTTGAAAAAAAGTTCAAAAATGGCCAGACAGTCCAGGGGTCAGGCTGGCCAGGGGGGGCGATGTCCACCCCCCCACCCCAACGGCCAAGTCCCAGCACCAAAACAGCACAACTCCGGCCATGGGTGTGGCCCGGGTCACGGAGGCGCTCCTGCCGCCCGGAGTGGCGGCTCTTCAACCCTGGTCATTACTTTCAGTGTGAGTTTTTGAGGATTACAATTCACTTGTTCAGACCTAGAGTAAAATATTCAACCACGGGTTTATGTATAGAATGCAATGTATAATGGAGCAGTGAGATGGGCCCAGTGAAGATGACACAGAAATTAAAGCTTCAAAGCGACCGTGACGTTGTTGATACAAGTATGAGTTCTGAGAGTGTTGATTATATAAACACCATGGTTGTTGCTAGAGTTCGATAGTCTAAATGTTAAGTAAGCTTGGATGACTCTTTGAAGTTCAAATATGTTGTACCAGGAAGCAACTTGCTTCTGGTCAATGCCTGTTTAAGAGGCTAGAGTTAATAACTTTAAATATATGAAAGATTGTAGGGGGAAAAGCAGGCACGACTGAGCACAACAATTTAATCTTCAGAGAAAATCAATCGGGTCCTCTCAGGTGAACTGGAAAGTCATTTTCATCTCTTCGCCCAACCTCTCAATAATGATAGAATGTCATAATGGAGATCATGCTCAATGAATTAAAATTCAGCAAAAGCCAACCAGTGTTTTTTTATTAAATGCTATGTTGGACTTCAGCTGGAAAGCAGAGGTTTATGATGACATAGTTCCTTTTCACATTTAGGTCAAAAACCAAACCAACCAGATTGTTTGCCTTCTTCTGGATGTTCCTCCTGGACTGGGTTTTAATACTTGTCAATATGTAGTTTCATATTTGCACATACAGTACTTGAATATTTACATGGATGCTGCTGGGGGTTCGACCCTGAGGGTTCCTACATGCACCGATTTCCTTCCAGTTGACATGGTTGGCTAGTAATTATGGGACACCCTGTGAGCTGTGCTTGTAATTAGTCTGGCATGCTTGGGCGGAGAGGGTGTTTGTTTTCTAGGCTTGCTTCCACAGTTGGGCCATTACTTACTCATACTCTTGGAGGGGAGAATGATCAGAGCCTTATCATATCTTATAGAGACTGCCTTTTTCAGGAATTCACCTTGATTATTTGAAGTCACAAATCATGAAGGAGCCAGGAGTACATGTGTAAGCCTTGCCATCATCACATGCAATTCATATTCCTTTACCAAAGTTCCCAATTGTGGGAAGGCTTCTAAGTGGGTGAACATACATAGAACGCCCTTTCAGATCTTTGCACATCAGGAGAAGATGGTGCAAGAGGGAATATCGGACTTAAGCCGTCCTGAATTTTCTTTGCACCTGAACACGGCTACTAACTACTAGGTTCTGGGTCTGGAAGTGTCACTTCTTATAGCGGGCATACTTTGCTTTCTGCCTCATAGGCTATCTCTATTTTAAGCTTTTTCCCAAATTCCTATTTTCTTTCTTTGCTTTCCACACCACAAATTTTGTTAGATGGCTTTTTGCTCACTTTGTTGTGATTGGTCGGTTTGTCACTGGGCCTGTCTTCTCTGGAGCTCACCTAGACCAGGCTTGAGAGCAAGACTCTCCTGTTCCTCAGCAAAGCTGAGAGCATTGGTGACTCTAATGAAAAACACCCACCCTTGTATTTGGTTCTGTACTCTGGCAGATCTTCATACGCAGCACAGACTTTGATCGGACTTTGATGAGCGCCGAGGCCAATTTGGCTGGCCTGTATCCCCCAGAAGGCGTGCAGGTGTTCAACCCCAACGTTTCCTGGCAGCCCATCCCTGTCCACACAGTACCTGATTCTGCAGAGCGGGTAAGTTCTTTCCCTAAATAAGTGTTGGCCTGCTAATCTCAAGGAACCTTTTTGCAAGATGTGATTTCTGAAGGATCCTCTTTTCAGCCACCTTCTTCTTCTACCATATCTGAATCTGAATATTGGCGATCCTCGTGGCGATCAGCCATGAAGACAGTCCTGAGAATATAATGCAAAGGCCTTTCATCTGCCTTCCACATCGCAATGTGACACCCATACCACTGATCCAGTTCCACGAGTCACTTTCTGGTCCTGAGTCCTTTTGGCATGCAAAGTCCTCATCAGCCCAAGGCTAGTATTGATGAAGCTGCTACCCTCCATCAAGATGGATTCAAGCGGAATTTAATCCACTTGGAGACCATGACCTTTCCCTGTGGACTTCGACACTCAGGGCTGTTAGGGTTGTCAGGTTAGTTAACTGCTATCTGACACTCAGTGTTGAGTCACTGGCAGTATGGTCTACTCTGTTACTACAGCAGGATAACCTGGCCAGCCACCATGAACTATTCTACTACATTTCACTTTATTCATAGAAACGGGATGAGGAATTTGTGGACTTTCATATACTGTTGGGAGTAGAAGCACAGCTGGTGGTGAAGGAAGATTGTTGCAGTCAAGCAACAAGAACCAAAGAACTATAGATTCTCCATGTCTTGTCTTATAAAGTCCTTTGTTTTCAAAGCAGATGTGTTTCTTGGGCCTCATTTCATTTGAAGGATATATTTTGAGAAGTAACTGTTTAGGCCAGTCCCCATGCAGTTCATACTGCTCATAAGGATTTTTGCTCAATTGGTTGCTCTAACCAACTTACTTATTTTGTTCCTGTCCAGCTCCTGAAATTCCCATTAGCTCACTGCCCCCGTTATGAACAGCTGCAAAATGAAACCAGGCAGACAGCAGAATATGTGAATAAGACCATTGAGAACATGGTATGTTGAGTGTTATCAAATTTCTTATCTCTTCATATAATCCTTGGGGTCGTAGAAGGATGGAAGATTTAACTCTTCTCGCTTGGTCCTGCAGCACTTCCTAGAAATGGTGGCAAATCTCACAGGTATTCAGGACATTTCCCTTGAGTCAGTCTGGAGCATATATGACACACTCTTCTGTGAGGTGAGTTGCTCAAAATCTCTATTCAGTCATTCTCATTTAAATTTCTTCCCTTAGCAGGGATGAAAACTGATTGTACATTTGCTCTAGAAAGGTCAATGTCTCCCTTGCTTGAAAGCCAGTCATATCCGACTCTAGGGTTCGGTGCTCATCTCCATTTAGCAGTGTCTGTAGACATTTCCGTGGACATGTGGCAAGCATGACTAGACGCCAGAGCACAATACAAGCTTCTAAATTGAATGCTGCAAGACTGATTGGCTTGCTGTAGCCTCCAAGGAGATGGGGAAACTTCAGAAATAGTGCGGTCACTCGACCTCCCTGAAAAAACGGATGGTTTTTTCACCCATTTCGGGCTCCCTGACCCCCCCTGCCAACTCCAGGGGGGGTCGGAGTACCCGATCCACAGCTGCAGAATGGCTGGGGAAGCCGATGGGGACTCCAAGTTGGGTTCCCCAGCTACCCATCCCTGCCTCCGCCACTGTGGGGTGGCTGGGGAAGCTGACGGGGGAGCCCCCTGTCAGCTTTCCAGGTGCCCCCCATCCCTGTCTCCGCAGCTGCAAGGTCACTGGGATGCTGAACGGAGAACCCTGTTCAGCTTTCTAGCCACCCTGCTGCTACGAACGACTGCATCGGATAACGCTAACAGATCGTTATCTGCAGTCGTTATCCGAGGTATTACTGTATGTGGAAGGTACCAGGCTGGGGAAGGCAGTCACATTCTGTAGAGTTTTTAAAAATTGTTAATATTTGAATTTCCCTTGTACTTTTCTATCAGTTTTCATTAGGAACAAATGTTGCTAAATAGACTTGTTTTTTCTGGTGAGTCATGAGTCGTGTGCTGCTAGTTCAAACCAGCCAGTAGTTTCAAGCTTGTAGCTTCCTGTCAGCCAAGAACTGTTAACTATCAGCAGGTTCATATTACAAATTTCCCAGGCTTACTGAATCAGGGACGTTGAGCAGGGCTTCCTAACTTGCCTTCTGTTGTAGTTTCAAAATGCACTGGAAACTCATGTGACTTGAGGAAAGCAGAAGAAATGTAAAACTTCCTTCTGCCTTTATAATTCCTGTTCCCATAAAACCTATGGCCCATGGGCAGGATCCAGCCCATGGCACCAAATAATCCATCCCCCAACCTCGCTCCAGCTGCCGCCACCGCCATTGGAATCTCCTGCAAACTCATTTACAGGCATAGTAAACATGTTTACTAGAGTCGTAAATGAGTCCGTGGCCATCGTAAACGTATTTACTAGAGCCATAAATGAGTCTGTGGCCATTGTAAATTTATTTATTAATTTATTATTCAAATTTATATATTGCTGCCCAAATCGAACAAGCAACTCTGGGTGGCATAACAACAGTGAAAACATTACAATCATAAAAAATTAAAAACCCTTAATAGACCTTAAAGATTACCCTCCCCATCAATTATTTAAAAATTATGGTTAAAAGAACGACTAAAAGAATGGAGAGGCCTACACTATATAAGCCAGCAGGGTGGGGTCACCACATCACCAGTCCCCCCCCCCCCCATACCTGCTTTGCCAGCCAGGTTTTTAGTTCTTTCCTGAAGGGCAAGAACTCCACCTGGAGGCGTAACTCAATTAGTAAAACATTTCACAGGGCTGGAGCAGACATAGAAATGGCCCTCCTCCTAGTGCTAGACAGTGCATTTACAACAGCCATGGATGTGGTTTACTGCAGCGTTTATGGCGGGGGAACCGCCAGTCCGGCCCACTCAGCTGTCTGAGGGGGTATGGTCTGGCCCACAGCTAAAAAAGTTTCAGAACCCCTGCCATAAATGAACCAAATATTGAGCCCATCGCAGAAACTATACTTCTCAAAGGACTTCCTCATACCTATTTCAGCGTCAGCCTCTTTCTACATCTCTTGCCTAAGACTCGTACCTACTTCTCAGATTACACCATCTGATGAGTAGTGTAACTTACACATGTCAAAGACACAGATCTGAGCATGTAAGTAATCAATACAAAAACCTTTCCATATTTGTGGCAGAAAATAGTGGGAAGTATTACATTTACAGGGAAGGTTGCTAGATTCCATTATAAATCACTTTCCTTATTACTGCAATTAATTATTTCCTTCCAGAAACTTGAGAAGACTTCAGAGGTACCTATATTCCTGTTTCATTAGTTCAGATTGTGGTCATTAGTAATCATTCCTGCCGCATGACCGCAGAAATCTCTTCACAAGCAGACAGCGCTGGCTCTTCGACTTTGAAACAGAGATGAGCACTGAACCCTAGAGTCTATATGACTGGCCTTCGAGCAAGGGAAACTTTACCTTTACCTTACTCATAGTAGGGATACACAGAAAGAGACTCCTTGATGATTGTGGTATTTTTTAACTACAATTGGACATACCCTGGTAACAGCAGCCTTTCTCACACGAGATCAGGCAAAAAAAAATGCAGAACAGGACCGTAGCCAGAGAGGGCCCAGGGCGGGGCTCGGCCCACCCTGAGTTAGCAGTTTGCCCACCCTGGTAAGGTGTGGTTTCCCATAGGAATGCATTGAAAAGAGGTTTTTTTTGCCCACCCTGAAAAAATATTTGCCTACCCACAGCTAGAATGCTGGCTACGGCCCTGCTGTGGAACAAACTCACCAAAAGGTCCCTTCATTTTGGCAGCTTCACATCTGGCATAGACACAAAAGTAGCACTAATAGTATAGATTTACAAATACTGTACATCTGTAATCCTGGTCTACAGATTCTCAGCTCAGCAGTTCCAGAGGGGCTGTGTTTGTTATTCTTTGCTCTGTCTGTAAGTGATATTTTTCTTTTGATGCTTTCCCAGAAATCACATAAAATGCACCTTCCAGCTTGGGTTACTGCTCAGGTAATGATTAAGCTGAAGCAGCTGAAAGATTTCAGCTTTGAATTCCTTTTTGGGATCCACAGACGGGTGGAAAAAGCTCGTTTGCAGGGAGGTAGGTGAAAAATAAGGAATAATAAGGTTGAGAAATACCAAGGGAGTGTGCTTCTGTCTGTTAAAAATAGACCAGCGAGGCCAGAACCTTGGCACTCCAGCTGTTCTTGAACTTCAATTCCCAGAAGCCCAAGTTTCTGTAATTCCAGACAAATGGTTTACTGGGTGTAATGGGTTTACTGCACAGGGACTTTGGCTTCTGTGAATTGAAATCCAAGAACAGCTGGAGTGCCAAGATTCACCATCATGGGAATAGACTCTAATAGTTTGTTCTCTTTCTGCAGGGGTCCTTCTATCTCAAATAAGGAAAAACCTTACTCTTGCTACAAATGCATCAGCACTACACAACTTTAAAATGCTTATGTACTCAGCAGTAAGTCTGTTTGTAGAGTTTACCCTCCGCCTTCCCTTTCATGTCCTGCCTTCCTCTTTCTTGACATATCTTCATTTTGCACATTGCCCAGGAAATAAGGCAGCCTTTGTAAATAAGAATTGGGTACATCAGGGGTGGTCAACCTTTTTACACCATGGACCTAGCGCACCTCCCGGACAGCTGAGAGGGCTGGGCTACGCCACCCAGAAGCGGGTGCAAGCACATTTATGGCTGTTGGAAATGTGCCCATTTCTGCATTTACGACAGTCACGGGTGTGTTTATGCATGTGGAGACACGTTTTACGGCTGATCTAAATACGTCTACTTCCACTTCCGGATGCGGTGGGCCACATGAAATGGTGCCATGGGCTGGGTCCAGCCCATGGGCCGTAGGTTGGGAACCCCTGGGCTACATTGTCATCCTTCTCCCGTCCTATACTGTAAAAAAAAAAAATGGAATATGCAAGAAAGTGCTTCCATTCTTCTGCAGAAAACATTTACTGTATATACTCGAGTATAAGTCTAGTTTTTTAGCCCCCAAAATGAGGTCCAAAAATGGGACTTATACTCGGGTCAACATAAACATTAAAAAAAATAACCACACAAATGTCTAAATTAATTAATTTTACCATATTTTCATGTATTTTAATTACTGAAACTCACTAGCAGCTGCTGCATTTTCCACCCCTGACTTATACTTGGATCAATCTATTTTCCTAGTTTTAGAGGTCCAAATTAGGTACCTTGACTTATGTTCGGGACGACTTATAGTTGAGTATACAGTATATGGTAATCACTCCTGTGATCGCTGTACAAATCCCCACATCGTTTCTGCATCTGTCGGCATGACATGCAAGAGATAACAATTATGTCATTTGTTTTCCACTCACTAGTACAACACCAAATTAAGAACTAGAAGCTAATTTGGGGTCTACAGCTCCTAGAATTGGCCATGTTGCTGGGGAAAGGAATGTCTAGGAGTTACAGTTCTAAAGTAATTCTTCTAAGTTCTACAAATGCACTTCTCATTGTAATTCCCTTCTCTCATTTGAAAAGGGATGCCAACTATTCCACCATGAATTCCCATCTTGTATTTTTTTCCTGCCACTACTTCCAGGAGTCTCTGCCAATCTCTGATTTTCTGAAATGTGATTCTATGTCTTCTATAATCTGGGTTAAGTTTCACATTTCCCTCCTTCTTTCTCAGCATGATACGACTCTTGTGGCACTACAGATGGCTTTGGATGTTTACAATGGGAAACAAGCACCATATGCCTCATGTCATATATTTGAGCTGTACGAAGATGATGATGGGTGAGGGTTTTCATTAAAGGTTTTGAAGCCAGTATCTTTGTAACAACTTGAAGACTGTTGGATCTCTCAGCTTTTTCTATTTCCCCAGCATTTTCAGAGATGTGATGTAAAAATGAGAGTTGCAACCTCAATATACAGTGGTACCTCACTTAAAGAGCATAATGTGTTCCATGGGATTGCTCTTTAAGCGAGTTTACTCTTTAAGCAAAACACCATTGTAAGTGACCAATTCTTCTGGCGGGGGGATTGTGAAACCTGATTTGTTACGTGAGTTTTTGATTGGTTTTGTTAAACAAGGTGACTTCAGAGAAAATTCTGCTCTTTAAGTAAGTTACTCTCTAAGTGAGGCGCTCTATATGCGAGGTTTCACTGTAAAATGTTTCTCTCCCACAAGCAATGGGAATTATACAGAGAAAAGACTTGTTTTCTTCTGTTCCAATTACTTCTAGCATGATGATATATTCCTGCTTCTGATTTTAATTAAGCAGGAATATCAGCAGCACTCTACTACAGATGTGAATATATTTAATTATCTGAGCCCATTAAAATGAAAATTTAGATGTACATCTAAGAGAAAAGGCTAAGTAACTACCGGTAGAAGAGCAGGCCAGTTTTTAAATTCCTAGCCTTATTTAAGTTACAGAAAATAGCTAGAGGTTTTATATGTTTGTTTCTGTGGATATCAAAGCAGGCGTTGATTTCTTTTAAAAAAGAAAAGGATGGAAAGCAGTCAACACACCATTAACCCCTCAGGTCCTCTCATACCTGTTTTGCTCCTAGAAATTTTTCAGTGGAGATGTTCTTTCGGAATGAAAGTGGGAAAGAGCCTTATCCTCTGCAGCTGCCTGGCTGTGAACAGCGCTGCCCCTTACAGGAGTTTCTCCAGCTCACGGAGCCTGTTGTCCCACAGAACTGGAGAGAAGAATGTCAGATACAAACTTCAGTGAAGGAAACAGGTGAGTGGCTGCTGCTCTTGATGAGATGACAGCCACAGATGTAGGAAATGATATAGCCAACGTTATTTCTCGCTTCCATCTTTGCAGAACTGATTGTGATTTTGGTCGTCTGCGGGTCCATCCTCTTCCTCCTCACTCTCTTGGTCCTGACCGTGCTCTTCCGTATGAACTCCAAGCCTCCTGGCTACCGACACGTCTCTGATGATGGAGCGGACCAACCTTGACAATTGCTCCAGCCCCTCCTGAGGCAAGACAAGGGGCACGGCTGAGCCTAGTCCTAAGAGGGGTTTTCTTTCAGAGACTTCAGCGTCTGATTGATTTGCTGTGACTGCTGCTTCTGAGCCAAAAGGGCCCAGAGTTTATGGTGGAGCTTCTGGAGGCCGTCAACTTGTCAACACAGTTAAGGCTTGCAGGGAAAAGTCAGTGTGTTAGAATTCTTCAGGATGTTTGGGTGCTGTCTGTCAATGGGAGACTAGTTCCATCAAGGACTCTTTAAGCCCAGTATGCAGACTAAGGTCACTACTGGTCCAGAATGGGCAAGGATTCTAACTGAAGTCTCCTGTTCCTCTGAAAGCCTTATACAATCCAGTAGTAATGACTTTTCAATCTCCTCCTAGCATTAAGCATCTGAGAGCTGAACCACTATCTCCCACGTATAATCGTATCTGGCGATAATCCTAAACATTTTTAGGAAGCACATCCCAATGAACAACTAAGGGACCATAAATAGAAGCAAGCTTTATTCTGCCTTACATAGGGAGAAGGATTGGTCTGTATCACATTCCCCTTCCCTGAGGAAAGTGCAATACATTCGATAAACCAGATCTTATTCCTCACTACATTATCCACTTTCCTAATCAGCATTAATTTACACAAGCACTACTTTTTGCACTACGACTTCTTATTGACAGCGAAAACTTTAGAACTCTGGGTCTTCACCAAATATCCCGTATTTTCCTATAAACCATCCTTATGTCCTTTCCTTTGTGGCACATACAATGAACAGCTCCCGTCTGCCAGAAAGTTGCTTAGTTGTTTGGAAGCTGTTTGTCTTTGCATTTTGTCCCTTGCTGATCATCTAACTCAGGTACCCAAACTTTTTGGGCTGCGGGCTCATTGCGGGCCCACAAAGCCCTAATTGCTGCTGAAAGCGAAAGTAAAACACGCGGTATGGGCACATTTTACTTCCGGTTCCAGGAGCGACGAGGGCTTCACAGGCCAGATGAATTGGCATCGGGGGCCGCATCCGACCCCCGGGCCATAGTTTGGGCACCCCTGATCTAACTGCATGACAAGGGTTCTGCAGGACAGGATGCAAGCTGGAAAGAATAGCTATCACAAATGGATCCTCTACTATTAAATTAACTTGTTGTAAACTCAATAGTAAATACAAAGAGAAAACTATCTGCTTTGGTATACAAGGGGCGGGGGGCGGGAATTGGTGATGACAATTTATTCTTTGACTCTAATGTTTAGATTTAACCTGGATCACTTTCTTAGCCTTTTTTCATTAAAAATCAAGGTGGAGCTGGACTCTTTTCCTTCTTGTTCTGTTAAGGTCTCAAAAGCTGAGCTACAAAAGAGAATGTACAACATATTGCATCTTTGTCCAAAAGAGATGCATTATATCTCACCTTTTTGCACTTTGGTTTTTGGACTTCAATTCCCCAAAGCACCGATTAGCCAATGTACTGACTTAGGCTTCTTCTGGGAATTGAAGTCCCCCCTGTGGGGCCCACATTGGGAACCACTGAGTTAAAGGTAACGGAATTTCTTTCTCCAGTGGAATATCTTCACTTCCAAGCAAAACATGTTTATATTCTTCTGTTAGTTTTTATTTCTCACTGCACAACCATTTTGCTATTGGGAATTACACATGTGATTTACATAATATTGAGTGTGCCGATTTCAAATCTGAACTCAGAATTTGCCTATCACATACAGATTTTAAGCCATCCTATAGCTGTTCAAATGGTGGTAACTGGGTAATGTATTTTTACATGGGAACATTATAACAGTTGCAGCTACCACTATGGCTGCTGCCACCTCAGCTGAATCACGTCCCTGGTGACATGCATGTTCCAGCAGCGGCTGGGCATGTCTGGGCAAGTCAGTGTGCTGACGGCAGAAATAGGTATACACTAATACCCCGGATAACATTATGACTTGGTTCCACAAGTCATGACGTTAACCGGTTTTTAGCGTTGTCCAATACATTGATCGAACAACGCTAAGAAAAAAAGCCCTGACTTCAGGGACAAACCACTTTAAAGGCAGGCAGGCAAAGAAAGAGACCTCCCTGCCTTTAAAGTCACCCCCACCCTCAGCTCTGCCACGAGAGAATCCAGCCTCCCCTGTTTACCTTGCAGTAAGTGCCGACAGTCAGCTGGAGCCTTTTTTCTGTTCCACTTCCTGTAAACAGGGAAGGGGGAAAATACAGAGATGTGATTGGTTCTCTATTTTTCTTCTTAATGCCATGTGACACTAGAGAACCAATCACATCTCTGTATGTTCCCCCTTCCCTGTTTACAGGAAGTGGAACAGAAAAAAGGCTCCTGGTGACTGTTGGCACTTACGGCAAGATAAACAGGGGAGGCTGGATTCTCTCATGGCAGAGCTGACTGTGGGGGTGACTTTAAAGGTAACGAGGTCTCTTTCTTTGCCTGTCTGCCTTTAAAGTGGTTTGTCCCTGAAGTCAGGGCTTTTTTTCTTAGCGTTTTTTTCTTAGCGTACCCTTTCAAAACATCGGGCGGCGGGCACGCGTTGGACGGGGTTAGGGGAGGATAGGGGAAGACCTCCGTATACTACCCTAACCCCGTCTGGCGCGCGCGCGTGCGCCCACCCAATGTTCTACCCAATCCAACTCCCCCCACGCACACGCTTGTACCGGATAACGCTAAAAATCGCGTTATCCGATGCAAGATTTTTCTAAAAATCTTGTAACATTATGCGGTTTTAGTGCTATCCGGTACAAACGTTATCCAGGGTATTACTGTATAAGGCAAGGTGGACCAGGGGTTTGTCTCTAGTGTGAAACCATCTTATTGGATAGTACAGCTAGGCCATAGTGAGTCTGTTTTTGAGCTAAATATGAGTATGTGCAGCTGTGTTAATAAACCGGTTAATTTTTGCTACATTTCTGGCAAATATACCTCACTTGATCAATGCAAGAACCTAACCAAGAGGGTGAGATTTGCTAACTTAAGATCCTGACGTCCTAGGCAGAATCAGACTTCAGATTTGGATTCAGTGCACTTGATTTAATATACAACATATCGATTAGACCGAGAAACGGACAGGGGTTTTTTTTGTGATGCAATGATATAGATGGAATATGATACATTTTCTGAAGTCCCACCTGCATTTTATGCAGTAAAAAATCATGCTTAGACTTGTGATGGGGAATTGAGGGTTAAGAAAGAAGGAAAGTTAGGACTTATTCTGAGCCATTACCTCCGTTATATGTCTTTCCTATTGTGACCAGTCTTTGAAACATGCCTAATAGCCTATTAGTAGCCCTTTATAATGAATATGAATTTTCCCTTCTTCCATTCCATGCCTCTCAAAAAAAAAGTCTATGTAGAACTTTGTTCCTGATAGCAAGATTAGGAAACTCAAAGGAGTTTTTCTAGTTGCAGAACCTTACATTCTTTAGCTGAGTGTTTATAATCCACTTTCATTTTTGCTCTTTAGCTTGCCTTATATCCTATTTCATTTTGCTTCTCAAGAAAAAAAATCCCTCCGCCACTTTGTCACATTGATATAACAAAAAAACATTTGTTTCATACAAAACTTTTATTAAACATTTCAATTTTTTTCAACAGTTGAACAAAATAACATAGTAAGAGAACCAACCCCAATTACAATGGCTGCAATGTTGAACCAAATTATACCCAATGCCCTTCGTTCAACTGCTTCAAAAAAGGCCCTGTGCAACTATGTCTAGCTTCCAACAATTTTGAAATACAGTCAAACCTCGCATAAAGAGCGCCTCGCTTAAAGAGTAACTCGCTTAAAGAGCAGCATTTTCTCTGAATGTTCGCTTCGCTTAACAAATAAAACCAATCAAAAACTCGCTTAACAAATAAATCGGGGTTCGCAATCCCCCACACACACAATTGGTCACTTTCAATGGTGTTTCACTTAAAGAGCAAACTCGCTTAAAAAGCAATCCTGTGAAACGCATTATGCTCTTTAAGCGAGGTACAACCGTACTGGCTAACTTTCAAGGGGATGCATCTAGGCTAATCACTGCATCATAAACAGGGCTACTTGAAAATACAGAAGAACCCCGTATAACGGAAAAACTCAGTTCTGTGGGGCTCTTTGCTATATGTTTTTTTCCCGTTATACAAAGCGCTATTGGCGATGCCCCACATAACAGAGAAAAAAGTTTGTTATACGGGGTTTCATTGAGTGAGTACCCCGCATAACAAAAAAAATGTTTGTTATATGGGATTTCTATAACTGAAGTATACCTCGCTTAATGAAGAAACCCAAAAAAATTGTTAAGCGCGGTATCACCAATAGCGAAAAAATGCTTCATTGTACAAATTTTCTGTTATACAAAGTGTTTGTTACATGGGGCTCCACTGTACACACATCCCTCGTTTGGCAGCCAGGAGATGGCATATTCTTAGTTCTGCTCAACCACAGAAAGACAAATGTAGATATCCCAATTTACAGAAGGAAAAAAGGTTATTCTGAGATTACTGCAGTTTCCTTCACTGTACCATTTTTCGGACAAATAAAACCACCAGCTACATACAAATTCCTTGCTCTGTTGATTAAATCAAGTGGGCACGTGACCATTCTTTACTCTCAATCAGGGTGCCTTGTTTTTGCAATTCAACTTGCCTGATCCAGAGAAGCTGCATTAGAATAAAGGTCCTGCCACCACCGAAGCCACTGTTGCGCACGATACCAGCAACAGCTCCACTTTGGGCAAGCATTACAGGAAAAATTGCCTCATCAGTCCTCTGGATCCTTTCTTTTCTTCTCCTTTTGCAGCTTGTATTCTCTGACACGTGTTCTAATACCCTCTAGTTCAAGACTGAGTAGCTTCGTCTTGAGTCTGCTTGTTCCTGTGTTTGACTGCCTGTTCCTGTGTGCTCCTTGTCGAGATGAGGTCTGGCTTCCAACTCCCTGCTCTATCATAGCTTTCATAAGATGCTCCTCCTTCTTAGATATCATTTCCTCACGGGTCCAAATCAGAATATTAAAACCTGCCAGGAGAACAAGTCACACTTTGGGGAATTCTGCTTGAATACTCTTTGGGTACATAAGTGCCCCTTCCAAGTTACACTGAATTATGGTTTCCATGATTCCCTGTTAACTTATTGGCTCTGCTGTCCAATTTTTCCACTCTGATGTACAACGTGTGAAAAAAACATACACCAAATGTAGAAAATATCTACCAGCTTTAGTCACTTCTCCAAAGTCCCATCGCTAGGAACTCCTAATAGTTAGGAATTGTTACATGCCATCAAGTCACTGACTTAAAACAGCTCTAATAGGGTTTTTGAGATATGTGAGAATTTCAATGTGGGTTTCTACATCGCCTCTGAGTTTCCATGGCATAGCCAGGGATCTGATCTCAGGTCTTCTGAGTCCTAGTCTGATACTCTTTTCACTACACCATAAATGCCTCTGATTATTCTTAGACAAGAGGACACAAAGATATTTAACCAATAAGCATCTACCTCTGAGGTTTAACTTCTCTCTTTTGTTCTTGTTTTATTTTGTCTTGGTGCAATCATGTTGGTCATTCCCTTTGTATACTTGAGAAAGCCTTGATGCTTGAAAGGTTGAGGGCAAACGAAGAAGGGGATGGCCAAAAATGAGATGGCTAGATGGTATTGTGGACACAATGGGCACAGAGCTGAGCGAGTTGAGGGGGATGGTGGAGGACAGAAGTGCCTGGCAGACAGTGGTCCATGGGGTTGCAAAGGGTCGGAATCGACTGTGCGACTGAACAACAAAAAAGTTGTTCTTTACTTTCATAAAGAGATTATGTCACCAGAATTACTATTTGCAAGCTAAAGGACAAAGTTAGCTTATGCCCAAAGTAAGTGTTACAATGGAGATGCCAAATAAACTCCATTGCTTACACACACCAGCCAAAGTGCAACATCATAAATCACAGCTGTGAACTGCTATTTGATGTTTTCCTTTTCTTTGTTAAGTTCATATTTTTGAACTTTTACCTTAAATTTGAAAAAAATAAAGAGAATAATAAACAGTTTTTTCTCAATACATACCAGTTGCCTGACTTGGTAAAGGATGAGGAATTTACTACTGTGTTGAATTTATTTATTTATTTATTTACTCACATTTGCTATCCCGCCCCAATCGGGTATATCCGACTCTGGGCGGCTTACAAGATAAAATGCGATCATAAGCTAAACCAATGGAGTACTAATAATTAAAAACTTTTTTAAAAGTTCATAAAAAACAGGAAATAAAACAGCCCCACAGGATATAACCGAACAGAAAGGGAGGCTGTCCCTTAAATTAGCCACCCTGTGTGGGATCCTACATTCCTTGGTCCCCACACTTGTCCCGCCAGCCAGATTTTTAAGCCCCTCCGGAAGGGTAGGAGCTCTTTGCACTGTCTATAGGTGCAGTGCCTTTGCACTGAAGTCTGTGTTTGTTAGCATTAGGATTCTAGCCAGAGTTTTCACATGTTTGCCCTTTCATGTATGAAGAAAGAATGGGCATCTTTTTCTTCTTCTTCCTCTGTGTCTAGGCCAGACATGAAACTGCCAAAATGAAGCCACTTTTTGGTGAGTTAATTCTGCAGTTCCTTTCACCTGACCTAGTGTGTGAAAGATTAGCTGGCAACAAAAGGTTGCCGTTGCCCAGGGTATGCCTGATTGTGGTTCAAAAATATACTCTTCAAGGAGGCTCTTTCTGTGTACCCCAATGGGCGTCTGTAATATTAAGATGACATCAACAGAGATGGATAATGAATGCTGACTTGTCAGAACTGACAACACTGCTGAAGCAACTAACTGTAGAAAGTAAGTCACACAAAAGTTTCAGTGCCCTTCTCTCTTGTGCTCTGACTGTAAGTGTAAAAGTGGATGGATAGCTAGCTACTACAATTAAAATATGACTCTTATTTTATTGTCTTAATTGATTGCTTGAATTCTAACTAATTGTAGGCAAAAATGTTTTAAAATTGAAAATATTTTAATGGAATATTTTACTGAGTAGCCATGTTAGTCTGCAAGAACAGTCTTGTGGCATTTTAATGACCAATTATAATTACAATTTACAAAAAACATGCAACAAATAAAGCTTGTTAGTTTTTAAGGTGCCAAAAGACTCTTTGTTGTTTTAATATAGTATATTTAAAGTTAACGAGAACCACCTTGTTTAACTCGATTTGAGAAGAATACCAACCTAATATCAAATATGTAAATTAAAACAGTGACTTACCCATCCCAGAGGCTAGCGTGTCTCCCATAGGGTTAAACTTATTGAGCTGTAAATGAAAACACAATGAAACACAATAACCTCATCAGTTGACCCTTCATTAAACCAGAAGGCAGAATATTCTATATTGAGGAACAGTACTGGATTTAAAAGAATTCTGCAGAAATCAGCAGGGCTTTCAATAGCAAATCCTTTCCCCAGGGATACTCCTGGTTTGAGCAGCAGTCCACCATGAGATACAGCTATGTGCCCTGAGAGAAGATGGCATGCAATTCCAATTACCATAAGCCTAATTACTGTATTAAAAATTCTTTTTCCAGAAAGCTAATCAGGGCACTCTTAAAGCCTACAGGAAATCTACTGTAGCTTAAAGGTAAAGGTAAAAGTTTCCCTTGTTCGAAAGCCAGTCGCATCAGACTCTAGGGTTTAGTGCTCATCTCTGTTTCAAAGCCAAAGAGCCAGAACTGTCTGCTTCTGCAGATGTTCCCATGGTCATGTGGCAGGCATGACTAGACACTCGAGTGCATGGAACGCTGTTTACCGTCACACCGGTGGTCCCTATTTATCTACTTGCAATTTCTTGCTTTCGAACTGCTAGGTTGGCAGAAGCTGGGACAAAGATGGGGGCTCAGATAAACATTTATTTTATCTCAAGAACAGAGAGAGGCCTTTACTCTAGAAACAAACTACAGCACACACACTCAGACAGATTATCAAGAAGTCATTCAGGCTCTTCAAATCTGAATATCTATCATAGAAACGAACACTAAACATTGGTTCATTCTTACTCTCTTCAGTTCTTCTTTCTCATAATCCATACATGGCTTTAAGTGGCATGAGCTTTGATTAAACCACCCACTTCAGAGATACACTGCTGCCTCCTCCTGTGCGATGTTCATAAAAAGTCTCTAGACCAGTGTTTCCCAACCGTTGGTGTTTGGACTTCAATTCCCAGAAGCCTAAGTCAATTCCCAAAGCACTGATCAGCCAATGTACTGACTTAGGCTTCTGGGAATTGAAGTCCCCCTGTGGGGCATGTCCCCATCAGGAACCACTGCTCTAGAGCAAATATGAACCTCTATGATATTTTGGCCTTCAACTCTCTGAAGATATAACCAACATAGCCGGTGACAGAGATTTTTGGAACTATGGTCTAAAACATCTGTAGAACCAAAGGTTAAGAAATACAGCCATAGTTCACAAATACAGTGGAACCTCAGTTAACAAACGGATCAGTTAACATAAAAATTGCGTAACAAAAGGAAATCCATAGAAAATAGTGGCTTGGTTTACACAATTTTTTTCAGAATGGATTAACTGGTTTTCAATGCATTCCTATGGAAAACTGTGTTTTAGTTAATACATTTTGGTTTTCAATGCATTCCTATGGGAAATCCGGTTAAAGTAATTTTAGCTGTAAGAAACGTCCTGGAGAACGCATTAATTATGTTAACTGAGGTTCCACTATACAGATGTTAGGTCAGCAGCAAGGACCACCTCTACCTTACCCAGATCAAGACAAAAATGCCTATTCTTTGAGGTTTTCACACTACAGAACATTTTTACAGCTCTCTGGATGCGGAGCAGAATGTTTCAGATATTTGAGTTGCACAAAAGCTGAAACCAGGTGAAAACTCTCTTTACTGACCTTCTGGTGGGCTTCAGGCATTTGGAAGCAGCAAATCAACTAATTCTGTTTCCAAACATTGCATAAAAGACACAAAGGAGCCACACAGGTCCATTCGGAGTCCTCCAGATATGCCAGAACTATCAGGAGAGGTGCAGAGTGGACATGGGCCTGCTAAAATTCAGGAAAAGCCAAAATGGCCTCTGGGCTGGCAGCTAAGATAGTGATAGAAAACCCATGTACAGCGAGTAGTCCAGGCAAAAGGAAAACCCATTAAACACATAAGCAAAACAGTCAATGATATGTTAGAAAAAGTGCAAACTGTCCCCCTCATTTGATTCTTAAACCCAGAAGAAATGGCGCACAGAACAAGGTATTTGGATTCCAACTGTCTGTACTCACTGAGATAATGCCTGGTGCATTTGAATCATGAAGCTGGCACACCATCTCCCCACTGTTTACATCAAATATATCAACAGTTCTCAGCTCATCAGGGGTGTAACCTGGGAAGCAAGGATCTGGGTAACGGCCAGCCACAATGAGATCATAACGAGGATGCCATGTTGCCTAAAATACAAAAAAAAAAATGTGACTTAGCAAAACCACAGCTTGACTTGGTATATGCGACAGAACTAGGACTATAACAACACAGGTTTTAATCTTGTTTTTACTCCGGAAGGTTAGAACCTACAAAATCAGCTTCTACTCCTTTCATGTGATCAGACAAACAAGATCTTTCAACACATCATCATACAGCAACAGGATTTTCATAGGTCTTAGTACTACTTGGTAACATATACAAACCTAAAGAACTTCAGGTATTCTGGTTACAATTAAATGTGCCAGTCCTAGGACTCTTACCACTCAAACATATCTTCAGATTTTTTCCACCTTTTTTTACTACAAGGCCAGCTTTTATCTCCAATATATGTCCAATATAGAATTTATTTATATAGAGTTACAACAGCAACATAATTTATTATTTTGTTCTAGCTTAGAAAATGACCTTGCCTGGCAAATCAAGGTCCCAAGTAATTTCTGCATATGATACATTTTTCCTCTTAACTTTCTACTCCACCAAGTGGACAGGACCCATTGTTAATACTGAATTCCTATTTCTTCACCTTAATTGGTGTGAGATGCTGGAATTGACGATGAGGGTGTGAAATCAAATGCTGTGGTTTAGACCAATCAGAAGATGAATAAACTCGGATTTCATTGTACTGGTCTGTACTCAGTAGCTTAGCACCATCTGTTGGGCTGAAATAAGCTGAAAAGGAGAGAAAACATAAGGAAAAATCAAAAAGAAGAATTCACATAAAGCTAGTCTATGGTCAGTTAAAAAAAATGAATAAATCATTATGTATCACAAACTGCGGTGGCTCAAGTGGTTAAGACACTGAACAAATTGACTGGAAGGTCAGAGTTCAATCCCCAGGTACTGCATGATGGATTCAGCTCCCGTCTCTGTCCCAGCTCCTGCCAACCTAGCAGTTCAAAACCAAGAAATTGCAAGTAGATAAATAGGGACCACTTCGGTGGGGAGGTAAACAGCGTTCCGTGCACTCTGGTGTTGAGGCATGCCTGCCACATGTCCTCACAAACGTCTGTAGATGCAGACAGCGCTGGCTCTTTGGCTATAAACAGAGATGAGCACTGAATCCTAGAGTCCGATATGACAGGCTTTCAAGCAAGGGTGACTTTTACCTTTATCCTATCACTATATCAGTAGGGCACAGATGTATCTCAGTTTCTTGTATTTTACCCAGAAAAAAACATACTTCTCGCTGTACAGTACTTTCATACAGGGTATCCTGAAAGTCACCATGCATTGGCAAAATTGCACAACAACAGATATCTTGGAATGTGTTCGACATGAGTGGGGGAAGAAGACTTATGTGTATCTATGTGTGTGCAAAGAGGTGGCCAACACATAGAGAATATTTTGTTACTAGTGTTTTGTAATACTATTTTGTATACAGTATTTGTATGATTTTGTAATGAATATTTTGTCAATAAAGGTACATTTAGTTACAATTTCCCATTTTCCCAATGTATGGCCACTTTTGGGACAACCTGTATATTGCCTGTGAATTTTAAGCTCTTTTAAATTTAAAAAAAAAAAGATAAATAAATCCAGTAAGCCATACATCAAGGCAGTTCGTTTAAAAAATATATGTGAGGCTAACACTAGGATAGTTAGATAATAGCTGTAGGTTGGGAGCTTAATTCCCTACTTTGCTCTCCAGAAGACATAGCCTATGTATCCCTTGGCAAGCTGCACTCCCAGAGTGCCATCAGAAAAAGGGAATGGTAAACCACGTCTGAATACTTCATATCTAAAAAACTGTGAGTAGAGCCATTTTAAGCCAGAATTGATTCAATGGCATGCAATTATTATTCTCATTATACCCAGCCCACCAGATTTTGGCTGGATTTAGTTCCTTGAATGTTGAGTAATTCCCTACAATATTCAGAGATACTTCCATAAAACATGTGCTGTGCCATCATGACCACATTTACACCTAGATTACAAAGAGGGGTTTAAAAAAAAAATCTTCTGGCACTACACCAATTACAACCAGAACAATTTTAGTTTTCTTTTGCCGTAATCATTTAACCTCAATTTGTACATGTTTTTAATAGCAGTCTTTTCAAATTCCTTCTCATCACTTTTAGTGCTCCTAGATACTGCCACATATAGTACTTAAACCTATTCTTTTTAAACAATTATCAAATAAGGCATATTGTGACCCAGATGTTTATCAGTTTGAATCTGAAAGTCCCATAATATTCTGACTTCTCCATGTTTATCGACCCTTATAGTACTGTGGTCCCATCAATTTTTAGTCACTGGTAGATTATATTTCTTACAGATATTCTAGCACACTATTGTGCTGCAACTTTATTATGCCTTTTTAAATAATCTATTTGTGCAATCTTCTTGCAACCATAGGGGTTCCCAACCTTTTCAAGCCGGGGGGCAGGTCACACTCTCTCAGTCAGCTTTGAGGGCTGGATGGCCATTTTGCCCTGCCTGCATTTTGTCAGGACAGCTTCAAAGGGGTGCCATTTTGTTTTTTGAATGTCGTTGGAGGGGGGGCCACATGAAATTGTGCCACAGGCCGGATCCAGGCCATGGGCATTAGGTTGGGAACCCCTGCTTTATGTCATTGGCATTTCAATGTCATCACTACTCACCAGCTTTCCCAAATTTATTGCCAATGTTGTGCAGTTCTTAATTCCAAAATCCAGTGCTATGTCACTGCTCTATATTCTTACCATGCTCAATAAAGACTTGATTTGAGCTGCATCATCATCTAATCTTATGAAACTAAAATTCAAAGAATTGATGCATACAGCAAATGTCAACTCTGTCAAGAAAAAGATGAAACTGAATGTTTGGAGACAGCACAGACAGAATAATTTGGAAGACACAACAGAGTTGCAAAATTGAGTTGCACTGGTCACTATATTTAAAAAAATCGGTTTGCATCCAAGAATTCCCAGGAACCTCAAGTAGAGAAGGTGTTAGAACATGAGTGTTAAGATAGTGTGGGAGTTTTTGATCCAAACTGACAATTGTTATCCGGTGTTTTACTGTACTGGAAAAGCAATTTCCCAACATGGGTATGTAACTGAGACTGCAAATGGAGATTGCAGCCATGAAATAAAAAAGTGACTGATTCTTGGGAGATAAGCTATGAGAAATCTAGGGAACATAATTAAAAGTAGAAACGTCACCTTGCAAACAAAAATTCACATAGTTAAAGCAATGGTATTCCTGGTGGTAAAGTATGGTTGTGAGAGCTGGACCATAAGGAAAGCTGAGTGCAGAACAATAGATGCCTTTGCAATGTGGTGTTGGAGGTGTTTTGAGAGTCTCCTGGACAGCAAAGAGATCAAATAGGTCAATCTTAGAAGAAATCAACCTTGACTGCTCCTTAGAAGGTCAAATAGTAAAGATGAAGCTAAAGTACTTTGGACGTCAAATGAGAAAAAAGGATTCACTTGAGAAAGCCTTGATGCTAGGAAAGGTGGAGGGCAAAAGAAGAAGGTGGCCAAAAATGAGACGGCTGGATGTTATTATAGATGCAATGGGCACAGAGCTGGATCGGTTGAGGAGGATGGTGGAAGACAGAAGTGTCTGGAGGACAATAGTCCATATGGCTGCTAAGGGTTGGAATCAACTGTGCGACTGAACAACAACATACAATATTATGTAGAGATTCACTTTGCTTGTTTGGGAGGGAGAGATAAATTAAAGCATGATGTACATAGCACTTGTCAAGGATTTCTGGCCATATGTATGGTAACATAGCAGACTAGCAGTTAGCTATTGCACAGTGGAAGGTTTGGGTGCAAAGACACACACACATACAGTCTCAGTGAATAGTGCAGTTTACTTCTGGGCGAGGAAAATACAAGAGACACAGAACTATATACACAGGTACCAGTCTGTCTTCAAGCCCCACAGTTGCAACAGAGCTTGGAATCCCAAAGGCTCCAGTCCAAAGAGCATGCACAGAGTCCTGTCAGCAAAACACTGACTGCAGTTTCCCAAAGTCAGTGTGCTCTTCTCAGCAGTGTTGAGTACCTGATAGTTCTTGGTAGAAGCAGAGCTTCATGCAGTACGTCTTCTCCACCGCAAGTCAGTTGTCAGTCACAGTTCCTCCTCCGAATACCCTCCTCAGAGTAGCCCATCTCAGGTGGGCCATAGTTATACTGTCCTAGTTGTGAACCACCCCCAAAGTGGTCACAGCTGTGCTCAGCACTGAGTCACGTAGGCCAAGCAGACACAGCTGTGTAATCAGTCTATACCTCAACAGCTAACACCTGTGTCTGGAGCTCTAAAAGTGTCTTAAAGGTATATTCACACAGTGGGCAGGAATCTTGCTACAATACCCATATAAATGCCCTAACAGCACTAATGCTTATTTTCTTTCGATTTCGTTTTCCCTTTACCCCAAGGTGTCACTGTAGCTTGCAATACCTCCTTAACTTGTACTGAAAGAACCCTGTGGTTAGCTGGGCTGATGGTAACCTTTATGATGTGAACCAATCTATTTAGAGAGCAGCTGGCATGGAAGTACAAGACAAAATAAACATTAGACACTTAACTGAAGGTTAGATTTGCATACAGTCAATAAGGGGTAGAAAAATATAGTGAAAAGAGAGCTCCCATCATCAAAACAGAATTCACACATTTCTTTTTCTCTTACCTGCATTAACAGGTTTATTATGTGGAAGTACATGAAGACAACTTGATTTGTCCTTAATGTTTCTCAGGTCCCATATTTTGACTGTCTGATCCACTGAGGCTGTAGCCAACAACCAATCACAATGAGAATTAAACTCCACATGAGTCACTTTCTTTTTGTGCAGTTTCAGGTTCCAGATCTACAACAGATATAATGGTTTTAATTTCAGGAGCTTTTCTGGAGGGCTGAGAAGTTGCTGAGCTCACCACGGTCTGAGGCTGCCCTTGCCAACAGCCCTGGACCACCCCGGCAGCTGCCCATCCTTGATCTAGACTAGTGTTTCCCAAATGCTGGTTTTTGGACTTCGATACCGAGAAGTCTAAGTTAATTTCCCAAAGCACTGATCAGCCAATGTACTGACAGGCTTCTGGGAATTGAGCTACCCTTGTGGGCCATGGGTTCTACAATGGGAGCCACTGATCTAGATGGGGGGGAACTGCCTAAGTTGGGGGAGTGATAGGTTTCTGCCTTACACAAGTTTGGTTCAGCAGAAGCTAGGCATCTGCGTGGAAAAGACCTTTACAATTCTCTGTGCAACAGCCATGAGAACAGTGTGAGATTGTAAGCAGCACCTTCAGTGCTACAATACTATGTGAGCACGCACTGTGACTGCAAAAACACTGACCCAAAAGGTATGTTTAGTGAATGTCACAAGACATGGAAGACACTTCTGTCTTACCAGAAGCAAAAGCTAGACCAGGGGTGCTCAAACATTTCAAGCCACGGCCCGGTCATATGGTTCAGGGGTGCCCAAATTACAGTCCAGGGGCTCGATCTGGTCCCCAACATCAATTCATCCGGCCCACACCGCCCTCGTTGCTCCCAGAAGCAGGAGCAACGAGGGTGGCGTGGGCCGGATGAATTGGCATCGGGGGTCGGATCCAGCCCCCAAGCCATAGTTTGGGCACCCTTGAGCTAGACAGTGAAAAAATAAACAGTAATTTTGTGCTTGCAAGTCAATTGTGACTTACAGCAACCATCAGAGTTTTCAAGGAAGAGAATACTCAGAAGTGGATTACCATTCCCTTCTGGGGACGTTCTGGGACTGTGCTGCTTGCTCATGATTATTTATTTATTTATTTATTTATTTAAATTTCTATACTGCTCTCCTCGCCGAAGGCGACCCAGGGCGGTTTAACACATCCTAAAAAACATCAAAACAGTACGGGCTAAAATTCTAAAAGTTCTCAAAATCCACAGTTAAAACCAATTAAAACTACGACTAAAACTGACTGGCTGTCCTGGGATACAAAGTGGGAAACTGAACTCCCAACCTCTAGCTCTGCAGCCAGATACGCAACTTACTGAGCTATCCGGACAGACAGACAGACAATGAAGAAAGCTAACAGGGAAAACGTTAAGTCTTTTGAAATATGGTGCTGGAGGAGAACTTTGTGGATATCCTAAACTACCAGAAAAATGAACAATTTGGGTCCAAGATCAAACAGAGCCTGAACATTTGCTCTGGAAGCAAAAATGAGGAAACTGAGCAGGTATCCTTTAGGGCACATTATGAGAAAGCTAGACTAACTGGAAAAGACAAAAAATCTAGAAAATGCTAAAGAGAGCAAGAAAGGAAGAAAACTAATTATGAAGTGGATTGACTCGGTAAAGCAGGACTTTGCAACCTACAGCCCACAGGCTGGATCCGGACCACGATGCCATTTCATGTGGTCCGCTGTCCTCGCTCCCACCACCACTGCCAGAAACAGCAAAACCAGCCAAAAATGTGCCACCCTCACTGCCACCAAAGTGGTGAAAACAGCTGAAAATGTGCCATAAATGCACCGGCGGCTGTCTGTGGGGGGATGGTCTGGCCCGCAGCTGGAAAAGGTTGAGAACCCCTGCCATAAAGGAAGTTATACCCTTGAGTTTATAAGGTCTGAGCATGGCTGTTTTGCTCAGCAAAAGTGAGGCATCTACACAGAACATTCTGGAGGTCACTCATTCTTCTTCCATGTCTAGGCCAGATGAGAAACTGCCAAAACGAAGCCACCTTTTGGTGAATTCACTTCTGCAGCTCTTTTCACCTAACCCAGTGTAGAATGATTAGCTGGCACAAAGTTGCTGTTGCCAAAGCTATGTCCGACTGTGGTTCAAAAATACCACAATAGATCAGAGGCAATTTGCAGATTTAACAAGTTACCAAAGCTGCTTGTAAGGGAAAGAGGAGAGGCACACCAACCTTTTCACCTTCTGTAGTAAGCAGAATGACGTTCCCCACATTATCGCCTGTTACCACAGTCCGCCATGCTCCGGATACATCAACACTGCAGTACCAGAAACTTAAAAAAAATGCAGACTAAGAAATGTTAAGTTCCCACAACAGATTCAAATAAGGTTATTGAACAAAGATAACAAAAGTATTCTTTAACTGTAGAAAATGTTTAAAAAGTAAAGCAATCTCTTTACTACAAGACCTTCTGGGACTTGCTCTGTGCAACTGATAGAGGTTGGGAGATTTACTGGAGACAGCCAAGTCTTAATAGTGTGTAGCCTTTTGTTGACATTTACAATCCTCTGTCAACAGAGATAAGCTTCATACATTTGACTCAATAGGGTCTTTATGGTAGGGAGACTAAGCAGATGTTTACTTTTTTATATAGCTGGACTGGATTAGTAAACAGACATTGTCTACTTGTATCATTTCTGGTTTAAAAATAAGACTCATTATTACTCATTATTCAGCTTTGGATAAGAGATTAACACACACACACATACACAGGTGATGGGTCCGCACCGTACTGTAATCATATATTATGTGTGTAAATGTTTTTTTTATATATAGTATATGGTTTTTTCCAATGAACATTTTAAATAAAATATTATTTTTAAAAACCAACCACCACCGTCCCAAAACTTAAATAATGTAACCCTAACTGGTGGAAGCCCTAGGAAGCATACAATGAGAGAACTATTTACCCAAATAGTGTGTAAACATCCCCCCCCGCCCAATTTGCCAGAATCAGGAGTTCAAATAATGCATCTGAAGAAGTGTTACAGTCCATGAAAATTTATACCCTGTAAAATAGGTTAGCCTAGACATTAGAGCGTCAAATCACACTTTACATGACAAATGAGATAGCTCCTTGATTTCCACACATTTCCCAATGAAACTCCAAAATATCTAAAAAAAGAAACCCAAGTCTAAACAAGCCTTAGATACAGCCAGTAACACTTTCAAAGAGTGTAGGCCAGTGGTGGCGAACCTTTCAGAGACAGAGTGCCCAAACTGCAACCCAAAACCCACTTATTTATTACAAAGTGCCAACATGGTGAGGCAAACTCTGTGCTGGGGGGAAAGAGGAAGTGCTCCCATTGGGCTGCTGGACAGAAGGGCATGGCGGATTGTGCTGAGCAAGGGAGGAAGCACTCCCATTGGGCTGCTGGGCAGAGGGACGGGGTGAACTCTGTGCTGGGACGATGGTGCACATGCCCACAGAGAGGGCCCTGAGGGCCCTCTCTGGCATGCGTGTCATAGGTTCACCACCATTGGTGTAGGCTGACACATACCTCTATGCACATTTTCTTCAAAAACTTCCAGACCTACTGAGGAATCTACAGTCCCCAAATAACTGCTACATTAGGTGTCTTTTGGTTCCTACACAAAGTCTCAACACTTCCATTAGGTGCAGAGGGCAATAAAAAGGGAACGCAGGGTGGCCTGTAAGTCCCTGCCCGTCCATATATATTATATTTTTTTCCTTTTCCCAGAGAAATACAGTATGGCCAATTTAAGCCCTTTTACACTTGAACAGTATATTGTGACAAATACGTGGGTACATGAGCGCAAGACTACTGGCAACACCCTGGATACAATAAGTGGCAAATTTAGAGAAAGATTCCATAGGGACTTACAGGCCACCCTGTAGTTTAATAGTCGTTTAGTCCTTTCCTCTCCCCATGCTAGCAAAAAAAAATAGTTTATAGAGTTTCTACTAGAAAAGAACATTGCCTTTCCCATAGATCAGCTGCCCTACATTAGTTAAATACATGAAAAAAGATGGTCTTTAGAGATTCTAACACTTTGTTCTTCTGTATATTGCTCGTGTGCTCATGCTTTAAAAAAGCTTTGCTATTTCATTTGTCAGAATTACCAACAGGTAGCAGATTCAAGCGTACAGTACCTCTGATCACTCACATTTTGAATTAGAAATGTTTTCCTATGCACCTGGGGGATGAATGCCTACAAATTCAAGGAACCTATCCTGACGCATTCACACAAAAAAGTCACAGAAAAAGTATGAGCAGACCAACAGCTCTGCCCTCGTTATTCCTCACCAAACATCATGAAATTCATGATCACAGACTGGTCTGCAAGAGATCACTTGTGCTCCTTGGCCTTCAAGATGCTGTAGTCTAAGAGTGCCATCCCCTGATGTTACATAAAGTTTGCTCAAATCAAATGGGCTGAACTTCATGCCTCCAAGAAAGTCTCCTTTGCCATTCTGAAACATAGATGTGAAGAGGAGAGGAATGCACTCAAGTTACTAGGAAAGAATAGGAATGGGAGTCAGGTGATCCTAGCAGATGTGCACTAGCTTCAGGAGGACTCTAGATCAGCCTTCTCAAACCTGGTGCCCAACAAATACTTCACAGTACTGCTCCCAAGACTCCAGAGCACTGGCTTGGTATGAAGGGAGCTAAAGTTCAATACAGTGGGTAGGCAAGTAGGCTAGGAAATGTTTCACATCGAGATGAAACCATGTATTCACCAAAGAGGAGAAAAAACTTTCAGTGTAACAAGGGGTTATGGTTTAAGCCAGTGGTGACCAAACTAAGGCCTGGGGGCCAGGTGCGGCCCCCGACACCAATTCATCCACCCTGCGAAGTCCTCGAGGGCTTCACGGGCCGGATGAATTGGCATCAGGGGCTGCACCCGGACTCTGGGCCTTAGTGACCGGCTCCCTGAACCACATGATCGGCCTACGGCCCAAAAAGTTTGGGCACCCCTGGTTTAAGCTATCCTTAAAAAGAAGGAAATCCAGGTCACAGTTCAAACACCAACACCACCCCAATCCATGGGAATGTCAATTCATGTTTTTGTACTTTAACTTGCATCACAAGCGAGCACAAGATATGAGATACACTATTTGATCTCTTGAAGAAGAGAGATCATGCTGCAGGTACTCCTGGATCCATCATGTCCCTAAGAGGAAGGAACTAATGCCTACTGAGGTCTAAACAAAATACTAAACATAGGAAGATTTCCTTTTCCCAATAATGGATAA
The DNA here is from genome assembly GCA_030440675.1 of Furcifer pardalis. Classification (NCBI taxonomy): domain Eukaryota; kingdom Metazoa; phylum Chordata; class Lepidosauria; order Squamata; family Chamaeleonidae; genus Furcifer; species Furcifer pardalis. The sequence goes on from CP126894.1 coordinate 60,940,824, forward strand.
ATTAGATAGGATTAGTGAATAAGAAATATGTAACCATGCATAGAACTACAGTGGAATCCCGCATAACAAACGCTTTGTATATCGAAAAATTCATATAATGAAGCGTTTTTTCGCTATTGGTGATACTCCACATAATGAATTATTTTTTTTTGTTATAAAGGATTTTCATTAAGCGAGGTACACTAGTACCCCGGATAACGTTATGACTTGGTTCCACAAGTCTCGTCGTTATCAGGTTTTTAACGTTGTGCGATACATTGATCACACAATGTTAAAAAAAAGCCCTGTTTCCCTGGAGGCTGCAGCAAGCCAGAACGTCGGGATTTGAATCCTGACATTTTGGCTTGCTGCAGCCTCCAGGGAGGTGGGGGAACTTTGGAAACAGCTTGGATCGAGTCTCCCCACCTCCCTGGACCCGGCCGGGGGGGGGGTTGGGTTCAGAGACCCCAAAATTGGTAAAAAAAAGTCCATTTTTTTTTACCAATTTTGGGGTCTCTGACCCCCCTCCCGGGTCCAGGGAGGTGGGGAGACCCGATCCAAGCTGTTTCTGGGCTTCCCCGACGTCCTCAGCCAGTGCAGCAAGCCAAAACGTCAGGGTTCGAATCCCGACATTCTGGCTTGGTGCAGCCTCAAAGAGGGTGGGGGAACTTCAAAATTAGCGCGCATCGGGTCTCCTGACCTCCCTAGAGCCGATGCATGCTATTTTTGAAGTTATTAATGTCGGGATTCGAACCCTGACATTTTGGCTTGCTCCACTGGCTGAGGACGTCGGGGAAGCCCAGAAACAGCTTGGATCGGGTTCCCTGCCTGATCCAGAGAGATCAGAGGACCTGATCTACAGCTGCAGGGTGGCTGGGGAAGCTGACAGGGACTCCCTGTCGACTTCTCTAGCCACCCGCCCTTGCCTCCGCAGCTGTGGGGTGGCTGGGGAAGCCGACGGAGGAGCCCCCCGTCAGCTTTCCAGCCTCCCCAACCCTGCCTCCGTAGCTGCAGAGTGGCTGGGAAGCTGAACAGAGAACCCCGTTCAGCTTTCCAGCCACCCTGCTGCTAAGAACGACTGTATCGGATAACATTAAAAATCACGTTATTCGATACAAGATTTTTCCGAAAATCTTGTAACATTATGCGGTTTTTGCGCTATCCAGTACTCACGTTATCCGGGGTATTACTGTATTGCCAATAGCTTAGAGGTATTAGCTTAGTAAAACCCTGTATAACGGGGAAATTTTCGTTATGCAGGGTATCACCAATAGTGTTTCGAATAACGAAAAAAAGTATAGCAAAGAGCCCACGGATCGGAGTTTTTTCATTATATAGGGTTCTACTGTATACTGAAAATCTGCTATTTGTAGTTGGCTACAATATTAAAAGGTACTGCGGTGGCTTAGTGGTTAAGATGCTGAACTTGACAACTGGAAGAGTGAGCTCCCATCTCTGTCCCAATTTCTGCCAACCTAGCAGTTTGAAAGAAGGAAAATGCAAGTAGATAAATAGGTACTACTTCAGTGGGAAGGTAAACAGCGTTCCATTCTTTCCGGTTTTTAGTCATGCCTACCATATGTCCATGGAAACATCTGCACACACAGACAACACTGGCTCTTTGGCTATAAATGGAGATGAGCACCAAACCCTAGAGTCAGATATGATTGGCTTTGGAGCAAAGACGACCTTTAATAATCAGCTTTCACACCAGTAGTGATGTACTAGAGAGTGGAGTGGCCAGTTGGAAAATAATGTTAAGCAAAAAGGGTGTTGATCAATGTGTCCATATTTTAAACAAGGAGGAAGATTATCCATGGTCTGGATTTCCTTTCTTCAGAGGTATGGGTTAGACCTCTGGTTTTTGGACTTCCAATTCCCAGAAGCCTAAGTCAATTCCCCAAAGCACTGATCAGTCAATGTACTGACTTAGGCTACTGAGAACTGAAGTGCCCCTATACGGTGTGTGCCCCACGTTGGGAACCACTAGGTTAGACCATAATGTCTCCCTTTATATCAAAGGAATTTTGTCTGTTAGAAATTTGCTGGCTTCTTATGATAGGAAAACAAAGATCCATTAGTAAAAGTGGTTGTTTACTAAACAACTTCAAGTAAGATTTAAAAAATTACAAAAAGGCTACCATGTAAGCCAACAGCAACAGTCTAACACAGTGGTGGCGAACCTACGGCACACCTGGCAGAGGGGACACTCAGAGCTCTCTCTGTAGGCATGCACACTGTCCCAGCACAGAGTTTGCCCCGCCCAGCAGCCAAATGGGAGCGCATTCTCCTCCCAACACAGAGTTCACCCCACCCCTCTGCCCAGCAGCCCAATGGAAATGCTTCCTCCTTTCCCCCAGCATAAAGTTTTCCCCGCCCCTCTGCGGCATGGACAGCAGCCTGTTGAGTTTGGGCACTCAGTCTCTACAAGGTTTGCTATCACTGATCTAGCATCTCGGGCGCACTCATTTCTCCCCAATAGTACTAGTTGGATCCCTAAAAATCACACACAAATCACAAACATATCAGAGAGTAAACAAAACAAAACAAAACAGCAAAAAAAAGACAAAAACATTGTGGCACTTTAAGGACTGACTGCTATGTTTTAATGTGAGCTTTCATGGACCAAACGTGGCTACCATTTCAAACAAATCACAAAAAAAGAGGGAGTTGCTTAAAGGGAAACTTCTGCATCCTACACTACAAGTTGTTACTCACACATTTGCCCACAAACAGTACTCAAGGCTCTCTCTTCCAGGAAATACATTCAAAGATCAGTGGTAGGGGAACCTAGCAATGGTAGGAAGCCTTAGAAAATCACAATTTTCAACAGTGAACTGCCATTCAAAATTGCTCACTTGGATAGAAGGCAAAAGTAAAGTCACCATGCTTTCAAACAGTGGCAGGACTGAGCAGCAGAACTCTAACATCTGTCATAATAACTATAATGAAATTTTAGGCAGAAGGAGGGAAAAACCCCAGTGTATCCACCATTCATTTCTATTTGGGAAGTATGTATTATTTATGTTTTTAATGATGTACACCACCCAGACTGGGAATGTTTCCAAGATGTGCCATTTATAAAATAAAATAATTTAATTCATTCTGCTGTTCTGTGTTTTCCAGCTAATGAATTTCTTGAATTGCTTTAAATTATCAATAGCTTTTCCATTTTGTTTCTTACCTATATAATCTGGTTTAAAGGCCCGTTTCTGGGGCTCAAAGAAGGTTGGACAACATTTTAGGAGACAGTTCTGGATTTCCACTCCCCAAACCCATATTTCTCCTCTGCTGGATCTGTTGCTAGTGCTGAAATTTGGTGGCTTTCATTATAGCTGCAATTGCTGCTGAGATTTCAGCAGCGGTTCCTGTGGATATCATGGTACGGAAGAAAGCTACAGTATCCTTCCACATCACTGAGTCCAGAAAAACTATAGGGGCACAGCAGCTACTTTCCTTTCTGATTGGACAACAGTGGAGGAGAAGGCAAGGAATCCACAGTGATTCCAATTCCAATAGCAGGGATAGCAGCAGCTGCCACTACTGATTCTACAGTGGGTACAGAGCCTTAGTTACTGCAACAAAGAGGGAAAGGGACCAGTATGTAACTTCCACAGAATATTTTGTCTAAGGACTAAAGGATGGAATACATTTTTTTTTAAAAAAAAGAACCAGTTCTTTGGAAATAGCAAATAATCCATGTTTTGAGAGTGGCTATAAAAATAAAAATAAATAAACCAAACTATACCACTTCCTAGGTTTGTGCTCTGACACTAGAAGGTGTCAAAAATGGATGGAAGTGGGTGACATCTTACTCCCAATCGTCGATACTGGTGAAGACTCGGATTATATTCCCATTAAAATCCTGCAGGACAGTCTTTCCAGCCATTGAGGATATGTACAGCTCACTTGGCTTAAAAGGGTTAAACTTCATTCCTGTGATGGACCCTCCAGCTCCCATCTAAAACAAAGCAGGATTGATAAAAGAGAAAACCACTCAGAGATAAGGAAGGAGAAAAATCCCTTTTTAAAAAATCTCATCAACATGAAATTTTACTACAGAACCAAAATCTTCCCAAAGGCAGTATTATGCCATAGCAACCAAGTTGGGATAGACAGACGTTTCTGTTCTCTGTGGCTAATTCCACTCTTGCTAAGTAGTTGCTAAGGTGGTGGATGATGCTACAGAACTCCAAGCACCATCCTTCTGTTGGGCAGGCATTACCTAGTTTCATATTAAAGATTAGATGGACACTATACTGTATATATATAGACCTACGTAAATTTATCATAAACATTTTCTTTAGCACAAAAGGTAGATAAAGATTACAACAGGTCACAATACATGGAGAGGGCTGGAGGACTGCTTTAAACTTTACACTTATTGCTATCTTCTGAGGACTCAAAGAGAAGACTCTTTGGAAGCTCTGCAGGAAACAAATAGGCTGAGAATACTACTTTGAACTGCTACTTTGATTTCACCTTTTTGTTTTCTTTTTACTTATGAAGGTAAAAATAAATGCCAAATAATTATTCTGTCCAAATTATTCTGTCCAAATTATTAATGTTTCTGTCAAAATTATTGCTTAAAGAGCATAATGTGTTCAACAGGATTGCTCTTTAAGCAAGTTTGCTCTTTAAGCAAAACACCATTGTAAGTGACCAATTGTGACTTCTGGTGTGTGTGTGTGGGGGGGAGGATTGCGAACCCGATTTATTTTTTAAGTGAGTTTTTGGTTGGTTTTATTTGTTAAGCAAAGCGACCATTCAGAGAAAAGAATGCTCTTTAAGCGAGTTACTCTCTAAGTGAGGTGCTCTTAATGCGAGGTTTGACTGTACTCCTTACTTCAGCATGAGACACAAATCTGAACAACAGCAAGACGATACTCTCAAAGGCAGCCAGAAATGCTCAGGATAACTAGATAAAGGTCACCCTTGCTCGAAAATAAGATGTATCCAACTCTAGGGTTCGGTGCTCATCTCCGTTTATAGCCAAAGAACCAGCACTGTCTGTGTTTGCAGACATTGTCATGGACATGTGACAGGCATACCTAGACACCAGAGTGCATGGAACACTGTTTACCTTCCCACCAAAATGGTATCTATTTATCTACTTGCAATTTCTTGCTTTCAAACTACTAGGTTGGCAGGAACTGGGACAGAGATGGAAGATCACTTTGTCATGCAGTACTCAGGTCTCAAACTGCTGATCTGCCAACCTTCCACTCCTCAAGTTCAACTTCTTAACCACTAACTATTCCCATTCTATTTCTTTCTTTGTTTAGCTTCAAGAAAAAAGTGAGTTTGCCCACAGAAAAAAAAAATTCAGGCTGAAATGCTGTTGCTTAGCATGATATATCGCAACTAGAAAAGACCCACTGGACCAATGGAACTTATGGAGAAGCTGATTCAACAGACTCCCAATGACTCAATGGGCCTACTCTAGCTGTGACTCACTATACTAAGCAACAGGATTTCAGCCAGAATTCCCTTAGGTGCTTTATCAATACAACACAAAGAGACAAAACAAACTTTATTTAGTGGAAGAGAGAAAGACACTGGAAATAAAATGTTTCTTAATGAAATATGAAGAGGAAGTAAAAAATGAATTCCCAAAATGGGGGGGGGGGAGAGAGAGAGAGTGCTCTCCATGCACTTATCTTAGAAGTGTTCTAAATTTAAATAATTATAGTTATTCAACTCAAGTACATAATTATTCAACTCAACTGGATTGCTGCCTCCCTAATTATGTCACTTACACAAAAAGCAAGAAAACTACTATGCAGAGTCCTCACAAGGAGTTTGATTGTAACCTTCAATCTACAACAGGAATTCTCAACCTATGGCCCTGGGGCCGGATGTGGCCGACAACACAATTTTATCTCCACCACCACCACCTCTACAACACCTGGAAGTGCCATGTGTTGCAAAGAGGGCAAAATGGTCGTTCCGCCCCCAAAGCTGTTTGAGGTAGCGTGACCTGGTCCTCGGCTTGAAAAGACTGAAAACCCCTGATCTACAATGTCAATCCAATGGTGGTCACCATGCACTGCTCTGATGTACAGTACTTGCAGATACTATACTTCATCATGACTCACCCCTTCTATGAAGCAGGTTTTATTAAGCTCTTCATAGTCCCACAGGATAATGTCTCCGCCTTTGGAACCCACAGCAACTGTACTGGGGTGTGTTGGATGCCACTCCAAACATGTAATTCTTCTAGCAAAGGGACTTGCAGTTCGGAATAGGCGGTACGAGTGGAGAGAACGGACAAAGGGCGGCTGAAGACACTGTGGCAAAGACAATGACAGACTGGAATCCAAGTTTTACAGGCATATATACACAGTCCACACTTCTGCCTCTAAACCAGCATTTCCCAACGTTTAGTTTTTGAACTTCAATTCCCAGAAGCCTAAGTCAATTCTCCAAAGCACTGATCAGCCAAGTACTGGCTTAAGCTTCTGGGAATTGAAGTTCCCCTGTGGGGTGTGGGCCCCACATTGAGAGCCACTGCTCTAAGCAAAAATCAGACTGAGATTTCCATAAGGTTTTCAGTATTTCATTCAAACTTACTAATCTTTTTTCATTCACCTTTATCACACAGCTAGCACAACTCCCCATCATTAAGCAACTGAGCTCTCATATGAAGACTGTATTGGTTTTTCTACATGAGAATGGTTTAAATTTGGTTTAATCAGTTTCATTTCTTGTGCTTAAATAATCTTCTAAATGCTACACATACTCATACAGTACAAGCTTGCATGCTGCTCTGTGGTTTCTGCCCTATTCCATCTGCACAACAGAAAGAGAAAGGCTATTTTATAACATTAGATTTTTAACCTCTGCTTCTCTATTTGCTTATGTATCTGTCTAGATTTGGTTGACTGGTAGTCATTTTATGCCATTATTGATAGTATGAATTATTATGAATGGAATGTGTTTTGTGTGGGTTAATGATTATTGGGACTATTATTTGTATTGTATTTTACGTCCCACAGTAATAGTCGCTAAATAAGGTGGTACTGAAGTGTTTATATATAGAAAAGAGGTTGTGTCCAGAGGCTGGATAAGCATATAAATAAACAAATAAGAAAGATATCCGCTGTCTTTGTCCTCCTAGTAGCAGTCATTCTACCAGTTTACTGAAGTGCTTCTATTTTAACTGGCTATGATAAGAAGTCTAATTTTTAAGAACCAGTTCAGAGTTTGCTTTTTTCCTCCTTTCATTGCTTCCCTCTTTTGTGTCATATCTTAAGATTGCAAGACGATGAGAAGAGACTGTCTTTGTATTGAGACATTTGAGACATTCTACAGACATTTTTTGATACAGAGCTGGATTAGAATATTTTAGATCAGGGGTGCTCAAACTATGGCCCGGGGGCTGGATCCGGCCCCCAATGCCAATTCATCTGGCACACAAAGCCCTCGTCACTCCTGGAAGCAGAAGTAAAATGTGCCCATACGGGCGCGTTTTACTTCTGCTTCCAGGAGTGACAAGGGCTTCACGGACCAGATGAATTGGCACTGGGGGCCAGATCCAGCCCCTCAGCCATAATGACCAGCTCTCTGAACCACGTGACCGGTCCATGGCCCAAAAACTTTGGGCACCCGTTTTAGATAAATGAAATAAATAAGAAAGGTTGACATGACTTACTGTCAGCCAAAATACTTTACAATCTTCCACATATATGTTTTCTCTACCATCTTTAAACAAAACCTAAAAGCAGCCTCTGGATGCTGCAGCTCTCAGCAGGAGAGTAGCTGGAGTTTATTAACCCTTCCCCTTTCTTTAGCTGCTTTTCTTTTAGTAAATTTAAAGACTGCTTTGAGCTAAAAGGAAATACTGCTCTAGAAGATACATCCAGCAACGTGTTTTATATAGTTAGTACTGCCTTGCAGGAATCCACTGGTGAAGAAAGGGCATCAGCTCCTCCAGTGGCTTAGTGGTTAAGATGCTAGGCTTGAAGGCTGGAAAGATGGGTTCGATTCCCGAGAGCTACACAATGGGGGACATGAAAGGAACCTCATTTGGGCATCCCTTGCAAAAAAAAAAAACCCTTTCTGCCCAGAGTAATATGTGGCACTAAAACAAACAAACCAATGATATGGAATAACCTCAGGAAATAAATGTCAGTAAGAAATTCTATCTCATGTGTTTTATGCAGGGCCATACACTGCCAAGAGCACAAAAAAATGATACCGTGTAAAACCAATATTTAAACATAATCCAAAATAGCATGAATCCATGCCCCTTCTACCTGAAGGTTGCTGCAAATCATTTGCCCTGACTTAATACTTCATCAGCACTGCTGCAATAGATATGCTAACAAAAAGAAAGAGGTCGCTGATAAATTCATGCAGCCATATGGACTCAAGAGGAAGACAAATCACTGCATTATGCATAATAAAGGCAAGGAAACATAAACATGGGCAAACTATTCTTTTTCATAATCCATCCCTCCATTCACTATGTTGCCCTACAAACATATATTTTAGATACAAACAAGAAATGTAGGTATCCAAATGAAAACACTCACCTTCCTGAGGTTTACCCCAATACCGCCACCCAACATGGTCTGATACACATAATGGACAATGTTTTTCTGCCTCTCTGAATGACGGAAGAACGCTCCTGGGTTTCGGATAATGGAGCCACAGAATGTTTCCCCTGCCAGAAAACAACAAATTGAACTTACTACATGCTTATGTGGTCACTCCGGATGGGACTGCATCAAGTTTATGAGATCTAATTCGCAAAACATTGGAGCCCAATTGCCAAATACACTTTAAAGCAAGATGTTATGGCAGAAGCTTTATCCCAGCAAGTAAGGAAATTCAGGCCACAGGCCAATTCCCCACCCAAAAATGGACACAGAGTCACACCCCTCTTGTATGTTAATATCCATCCTATAAACTGGACAGTTGGGTTCTCCTCTTTGATTCTACAGAAAGTAAAAACTGTTGGCTGTCTAAAACCAAGCCAATTAAACACAAAGTCTCCTGTGTAATCATTTTCTACATAGGGAACACTGGGAGTTGTGGAACAGGAAGAAGTCACCTTTAATTACTGAAAATGACCAGCAAAGTCATTCTGGCAACAGCAATTTTCAGTAACTAAAGATCTCCTTTCTCCTGTCCTGAAGCCCCAACTGTCTTCTAGATTATGGAAGTGATTACACAGAAGCCTCAGGAATTTCAGAAGAGATGCCAGAAATGCACTTGCTGGAAAACAACCATTGCTGATAACACTGTCAAGGTGTGATATGATGCATGTTAAAATAAAGGGGAGAATAAAAATAGGTCTTAAAATCCAAGTACTTTAGGACTGAGACTTGTGATAGTTTACTATAGCCATTTTGAAAACAGATTCACCAACTCCAGTCAAGCAAGGCCATTATACCATAATATTCAGACAGACACTTTAGCATCTCTTATCTTGCAATGCAGAAGCATGGAGATGCTATTTGCAAATACAGTAATACCTTGGATAACGCTAAGACTTGGTTCCACAAGTCTTGGTGTTATCTGATTTTTAGTGTTATCCGATCCATGTTAAAATCCTATGGGATGGATCGGATAACGTTAAAGCTCCATAGAGATACATTGTAACCACACAGGCTTTAGCGGTTGTTATCCGATCCATCCCATAGGACCTTAACGTTATTCGATCCAATTCGCCTCCCCAGCTCACTTAACTTTTAGCGTTATCTGAGGTAAACGTTATCCGAGGTATTACTGTAGTGCATTCTTATATAGCACTTACAATAATATGTCACAATATTTTGGAACTACAATGATGTGGTGCCTCAGAATCTAGTTATTATAATCTCTTGGTGTGGCAAGAGTTTATAGGGATAGGGAGTTTTTCCTGTAAACTCTGCAAGATTTTAGTCAAAACAAATGATGTTATTGTCTTAGTGGCAGCATACCAGTTTTTAATGATGACTATAGTAAACTATTATGATCCTCAATCCTGCAACATTTTCTTTTTTTCAGGGCTATTTTCTACACATCACCCCTTAACTCCATACATGCATAGTTGACAAGATTATCAGTTTTACACAATGTGACTTACGCAGCAGGATTTCAGGCAGAATTCATTCGTTTATGCCATGTTTACTGCACCGGTATCTCAGGATGAATGGACAGAGTAGCACAGCTGCTGTGCTTGTGGAATACTAATGCATTTTGACCTCAAGCTCCAATTAGAATACTGTATTTAAGTTTCTTGTACGGTGGAGAGGAAGTAAAGAAGATATGTTATACCTTATATTAGAAAAATTATGTATTTTCTCTTCCCCAATGTATAGCCTAAAATCAGTTGCCAGATTTGATTACATAATTCCAGAATGGCTGAAACTACCAATCTAAATAACCTAGGTAAAGGTTGCCCTTGCTCGAAAGCCAGTCGTATTCGACTCTAGGGTTCAGTGTTCCATCTCCATTTACAGCCAAAGAGCCATTTGTCTCCATTTGCAGATGCTTCCGTGGACATGTGACAGGCATTACTAGACACTGAAGTGCATAGAATACGGTTACCTTTCCTGCTGAAGTGGTACATATTTATCTGCCTGCAATGTCTTGCTTTCGAACTGCTAGGTGGGCAGGAGCTGGGACAGAGACAGGAGCTCACTTCATTATACAGCACTCAGGTCTTGAACTGCTGACCTGCTGACCTTCCAATCATCAAGTTCAGTGTCTTAATCACTAAGGCACCGCAGTCCTAACAAACCATGAAATTATGCTTCTAAAGCAACAACAGAGCAAGAAAACAAAGGCTCTTAATATGCCCTCCCCACAAGATGTAAGGAAATTTTTTAAAAGGTGATTATTGTCTGTGCATGCCCAGTCATACAACACTACAAACTGAAACAGGTGACTAGTCAGAACAGCTTTGCCAAGTAGAAGAAATTAAATATTGGTCTAGGTTGGGGTGGAGGAAAGGAATAATAATAATGAGCATTCCAAAAGCATGAGAGCGTACATCCTAGCCACTCCCCCAGAACAGAATATTTTAGGTTCATTTTGGAGGTTACATAAAAAGCTAGCAGTCTGATCTGGGACAAATAAACGTGCTGACACTTCATGGAAAAGCCAAAAAACACTGCAGTCCAAGGAAAATTTTTCTGTCCAATTCAGCTTGGGGCTCGTTTAGAAATTAAAAATAAAACACACTACATTTAATCTTTAACCACCACAATTGAAAATATCTATTACCCTATTTGCAATATCCCCACAAACTTTCAATATCAGATGAAGAAGAAGCAGATTCATACAATTGTTTGTAAACCTATGTTTGGAAGGAAATGTTCTTTAACAAACCAGAAAAAATTGTTATACAAAATGGAAAAGTATTTCTGTGGTCATCAAAAGAGAAAGATATGAAAGAGATAAATCTCACTAGATAGCTAAACCTGTTGATTTTTGCTGTCTTGGACAATGACTGCCCAAACTATATAAAATACAGCACATCCACCTCTATAAATGTAAGCCAACCAAGTTCACATAGTTATGTAAAAAAGATGCACAAAGGACATACAGAGCATGATGACACTCTGCTCAACACTTTACAGCTGAATTCATTTTCAGCATTTGAGCTGAAGACAAAATACAGTGAACCTTGCTTAACAAATGGCTCGCTTAACACAAAAATCGCATAACAAAAGGAAATCCACAGAAAATAGTTGCTTGATTAACAATTTTTTTGGAACTGATTGTTTTTCAATGCATTCCTATGGGAAACTGCATTTTGGTTAACAAATCTGGATTTTCAATGCATTCCTATGGGAAATTTGCTTTACAAATTTTTCATAGTACAAAAGGTCCTGGAGAACACATTTGTTAAGCGAGGTTCCACTGTAGTGTCATTCTATTAAATCACATTTTCCATCCTCCTCTTTACATATAGGTGGGACAAGCCCACTTAGAATTGGCCTTTTTAAAACTTAAGATGTGAGGCGGTCCTGTTACTCTTTAATACTTTGGGCCTCTTTTTTACCGTGTCAGAAGCACACAAAGGTGCTTTCTGGGTTGAAAGGATTTTTGCTAGAGGAACTCCGCTCAGAGGATGCCCGAATGAGGCTCCTTTCATGTCCCCAAGATCTGAAATAAATACAGTGTATGTATGTCTCTAAAGTTCTTGCATGCTCTTCACTACCCACACGCTCGTATTATTTTGCCACAGAACATGGAAATTGAGCCCTGTTTATATGTAGATTATTTCTTGAAGAGGTTTTTATAATGTCACATTCTTGAGTCATGCACAGCTATTTTTCAAACTTCACAATGATTTGCCAAGGGAGTTATATAACCTTAGTTGATTAAAAGGATCACTAAAATTAGACCTGCTTCATGTAATCTATTGTTCCCAAATATATCTGGTTTGAAATATAGTATAAAAAGTACAAGATATCATTAATGAGGGATGAATGTTAAAATATCAGTTTAAGATTATTCATACTGATATAGTTTATTTATCTCTAAACTTTGGTCAATTCAGTTAATAACCAGTATATATCACTATTAAAATGCTTGCATTTCTCATTTCTAACAGAAATACTGTAATGCAATTACATTGGGATCACATAGTCATATATATGGGAAAGTTATGAGGTTGTGGAGAATTACCAGTTTTCTCCAGCTGCTTAGAGACTTTTTTCACAATTTGTTTGTTAGCTTGTGATTCATTTTCCATTTCTCCACAGTCCTTCTTCCTCTTCCTGCTTGATTTGGCCTCTCTCTCTGATGGACAGTCATGTGTTCTTACAGATCTTTTGTCCTTTGAATGTTTCCTGGAGGCCATTCTGGTAAAGTACTGAAAAGTTCCAAAAAATGTTATAATTATTGACTTGTTTACTAAAAAGGGATAACATAATTTTTTAATTGCCTAAGAGTAAAGGTTAACAACACATATAACATATTTGTTTACAAGTCTCAAGCTTTTCTTTTTTCTAAAAGTATTTTATAACACTTTGTGCTTTTTTAAAACTTTCTATTCCTTCTTTCTTCCACCACTGTGGTATAATGGGTTCCCAAGTAGAGCTGTAAATAATTTCAGCACCCAGAATAATAATTATTTCATGTCAGAAATTATTCTGAGTTGAAAGGATTTTTGCTTGAGAAACTTCACTCAGGAGACGCCCGAATGAGGTTCCTTTCATGTCCCCAAGATATTTTTCCACTGAAGTGGTTTATCTACTTACAATTTCTTGCTTTTGAACTGCTAGGTTGGCAGGAGCTGGGATAGACAGGCACTCAAACCATTGTGCCGTACCCAGGTATCGAACTGCTGACTTGCCAGCCTTCCAGCTGACAAGACGAGCTTCTTAACCACTGAGCTACTGCAGCCCTAGCACCCAGAATAAGGCACTGCATCTTCCAGCCACTGTTCTTAGCCACAAGCATGGGAAAATGCTAGAGGAAGAGGAGAATATGGTATGTTCCTGAAAGAAAAAAACCTTTGTTTGGAAAAGAGAGAGAACAAGAAAGTCTTATTGTTTGATCTGACATTCATAAAAGGAGTCATCACTAGATTTTGGTGCTCTCGGGCAAACGCCTGTTACTTTGCCCTAGTTACAACTCTATTCCCAAGAGGTCCCCTATCTAGGCATCGCACAATCCCTCCTCCCCACACAGCTTCAGCTTTCTAAGAGCATAATACAGTATGGTAGACAGTAGCTGCAGTTTTGTGGTACTGACATATCTTAGTTTTTAGCATGTGATTACATACACATCTATGACCTCTTGACTAAAGTCAAGTTCTATCCTGAACAATTAAGAACTGGGTTTTAGACAGATGTCTTTGGTTATATATATTATATATACTGTATGTGTGAGCCAACATCTTGAGAAGCAGTGATCCACAAAGCCAGCAGTATATTTTACTTTCAAATTTCCACCTGCATTAAAAAGCCATAGCCACCAATGTAGGGAATAAATAGCTGAGTAAGCCTGGTCCCTGCGAAGAAACATTTTAGCAACTTTCAGTACTTTGGTAATGAAGTGGTTTTCTAATCGTGACCACAAGACTATTTAATCACTGATATAAGATTTAAAGATGTTCTGGTGATGTGCTATCACTTACAGCTTAGAATGTGAATATGAGCTCAAAATTTTTTACTACCACACTGTGGTTGTGGTTTGGTGGGCGCGGCCAGGGAAAAAGCCCTGAATTGCACATGAATTAAGACTAATGTACAGTACTTTATTTCAAAACTTGGTAGGGCCAGCCAGAATTTCTGCTACTGGTTCTGGCGAACTGGTGTGAACCTGCTGATGCTCACCACTGAATGTGAGATACCTGGACCAAACAACCCATTCAATCCAGATGGGGAAAAAACCCTCACTAGTCAAGAGCACCATTAGTTCACTCTGTAAATTGATTCATGGGGGTCTTGTGGGACCAAAACATAGTTCTGTATTTCTCCAAAGCAGAAATGCAAATTTACTGTAAACGCATTTCCACCAAAAATATCAGTGTGGTGTCAACATAATTCCCCAAGGAAAATAATGTATGAAATCAGAAGACAATAAAGGGACACGATTACTACATCCCCACCCCATCCCCAATAAGGTTCTTCTTCTTCTGTGTCTAGGCCAGATGTAAGGCTGCCAAAATGAAGTGACCTTTTGGTGAGTTCATTCTGCTCCCTTTTGCCTGACCTAGTGTGAGATAGATTAGCCAGTAACACATGGTGGCCATTGCCTGGGGCATGTCCGATTGTGGTTAAAAAATACCACAATCGTCTGAAGACCTAGACACCCATCAGCTTCTTGTCCTAACTTACAAGGTGCTAGTGATCAGTGTGAAACGCTCGTCTCCGCTCTCCCAAGGCCTGAGCATGCGTGTGTGCATAAACACACACATACACACTGTACATTTCAATGTCAGTTTTCAGAATTCCCCTACATCCCTCCCCACCAGGTGGTCTGCAGCTGGATTGGGACGCAACAAGAGGTGGTTCTGGCATTTTTGTTGAAGTTGTGTGTGGGGGAGGGGGGGAGGTTTTATTTTTCCATTATTCAAACACCAGTATCAACACTTACACCATTAACAACAGACAACAAAAACAGCAACAAACACATGTTCCCTCCTTTAACAAAGTTTTTAAAGTTAAACAACAAAAAATACACCCTAAAGCACAAAACAAATATATCGATGGTTTCCATCCCCTCCAGCATTTTATTCTTTTTTTCAATTCTCTTCATTCTTTCCCCATGTTCTGTAATTTCTATCAACATACTGTATTTTTATTTCTTATCACTACTCTTTATCTTATATTACTCTTAAACATTACTAATGTTTTCATCTTTACTCAATTACAGTAAAACCTCAGATAACACTAAAACCTGGTTCCACAAGTCTTGGTGTTATACGATTTTTAGTGTTATCCGATGCATGTTAAAATCCTATGGGATCCATAGAGATACATTGTAACCACACAGGCTTTAGCGGTTGTTATCCGATGCATCCCATAGGATCTTAATGTTATCCTATGCAATTCTTCCCCCGAGATTGCTTAATGTTATGCGATTTTAGTGTTATTCGATACTAATGTTATCTGAGGTATTACTGTACTTTGTTTCTATATCTATGAACATAATTCTTGGTTATTATTGCAATATCATCAATCTTTCCCTTTCTTTGTATATTAATATCCCTTCCTATAATTCTTTGATCCACTATTGGCCTACATATATAATTCTTATGTTCATCTCCTGAAAGAGTGCCCTAAGCTGTGATGGGGAACACTCCAGATGTTCTTGGACTTCCAATTCCCAGAAGCCCAAAGCCCCCGTGAATCCACACAAGTGGGCTTGCTGTGATTCATCCGGCCCACGCCGCCCACATCGCTCTCGGAAGCGGAAGTAAAACGAGCCTGTCTGGACACGTTCTACTTCTGCTTCTGGGAGCAACAAGGGCCAGATTTTGTTGTTCAGTCGCACAGTCGATTCCGACCCTTTGTGACCCCATGGACCACTGTCCGTCAGGCACTCCTGTCCTCCACCATCCCCCTCAACTCGCTCAGCTCTGTGCCCATTATCTCCACAATAATACCATCTAGCCATCTCATCTTGGGCCGTCCCCTTCTTCTTTTCCCCTCGACCCTTCCACGCATCAAGGCTTTCTCAAGTGAATCCTCTCTTCTCATTTGATGTCCATCAGTACTTTAGCTTCATCTTTACTATTTGACCTTTGCAGCAAACCCATGTGTGTGGATTCACGGGGGCTTGGGCTTCTGGGAATTGAAGTCCAAGAACATCTGGAGTGCCAAGGTTCCCCATCATGGCTAACATACTCTTCTTGTCCCGATTATGCAACCGGGGGAGGAAGGCAAGGGACTCTGGCGAAAGAAAAGCGCGAGAACCCACGCCACTGAGTCAGAGGAGGGAGAAAGGAGGAGGAGGAGGAGCAGGTAGCCGCAGGTAGAGCCCCCTCACCTGGACTCCCGCAGGTTAGACTACTACACGCCCTCTTCTAACGCTGCAGAATTCAACCAGCCCCACCTCAGGGCTCAAATGACTGGCCGAAGCAGCTGCTCCTCCGCCGTTTCATAACCTGGCTCCGTGGAGCAAAGGGGGAGGAAAGAAGGTAGGCGGGAACTAGGAAGGCAAACCCAGGGAAAAGGGAAATGGGCCACAGCTTGGGGCGGGAAATTGTAGCGGCGCCCAGGCAAGGCGTCGTCTCTTCTCGGCAGGAAGAGGCGGGTCGAGAGGTGGGCCATAAAATGGCCGGGGTGGTAGGAAGGGTTTACTCAGGCTTTCCTCTTGATTTTACTTCAAAGAGGTCGCCCAGCTCTTCCTGGGACGTTGTCTTTACGGAGTGTGAAAAAGACGAGGTTTTTTTTTTTATTGGTAATAAAATGAAATAAAAACCACAATAAACAACATAAAAATGAGAAAAGAAAAAAATCATAGTGTCAGTCTCGTTATAATAATGCAAATACAAATACAGTAAAACCTCATATAACACTAAAACCTGGTTCCACAAGTCTTCGTGTTATATGATTTTTCGTGTTATCTGATCCTATGGGATCCATAGAGATACATTGTAACCACACAGGCTTTCGCGGTTGTTATCTGAAGCATCCCATATAGGATCTTAATGTTATCTGATGCAATTCTTCCCCCCAGATTCCTTGATGTTATGCGATTTTCGTGTTATTCGATACTAATGTTATATGAGGTATTACTGTAAACTAGTCAGGTGGGATGTCAAAATTTTACTACCCCACCGTGATAAAATAATAATAATAAAATAAAATAAAAACACACACACAACACAAACCCGTAAACAAATTAAATAAATAAATAAAATAAAAATTACATTAAAATACACACCCACCCACCGTCAAACATAAATCAAACCACCCACCCACCCCAAACACAAACCTGTCACTTACATGTTACTATATGTGCCTGGGCAGCACCATGTTGCAAGATGGAGACATGCATGCACACCAGTAAAAAGGTAAGCCCTGGTGAAGGTGGTTCCCCCAAAAAAGCTGCTACTGGTTCTCCGGGACACTGGGAAAAGTTACTACCGGTTCTGGAGAACTGGTGAGAACCTGTTACATCCCATCGCTGAAACTAGTGCAGTGGTCAGCAAACTTGGCTCTCCAGGTGTTCTTGGACTTCAGTTCCCAGAAGCCTTGATCAGCAGGAGTGCTGACTTGGGCTTCTGGGAATTGAAGTCCAAGAACACCTGGAGAGCCAAGTTTGCAGACCCCTGAACTAGTGCAACCCCACCCGTGATTGGGGGTGTCTACATTATTCCATTAATTACCACATACTCCATACTTATTAACTCTTTAGTTTCCAGAAAGACATCACTTCTTGGGGAGTTTACTCACCCTTGTTATCAATAAATACATATGCCACAAAAAGGTCTCAATACTTCCCAAAAACAAATTTTGATCAACACTTTTTCAATTCCCTGTTAATTTGAAAAATATGAGGTTTTTTAAATACATTTTTATTGTGAATTCTTGGGGAGTTTACTCACCTGGGGAACATAGTGAAAAGTAGAGACATCACATTGAAAACAAAAATTCGCATAGTCAAAGCAATGGTATTCCCTGTGGCAATGTATGGTTGTGAGAGCTGGACTATTAGGAAAGCTGAACGCAGAAGAATAGACGCCTTTGAGATGTGGTGTTGGAGGAGAGTTTTGAGAGTCCCATGGAGAGCGAGGAGAACAAATAGGTCAATCTTAGAAGAAATCATCCCTGACTGCTCATTAGAAGGTCAAATAATAAAGATGAAGCTAAAGTACTTTGGACATCAAATGAGAAGAGAGGATTCACTTGAGAAAGCTTTGATGCTTGGAAGGGTCGAGGGCAAAAGAGGAAGGGGAAGGCCCAGGATGAGATGGCTAGATGGTGTTGTGGAGACTGTGGGCGCAGAGCTGAGCGAGTTGAGGGGGATGGTGGAGGACAGAAGTGCCTGGCGGACAATGGTCCATGGGGTCGCAGAGGGTCGGAATCGACTGTGCGACTGAACAACAACAACAAATTGTGAATTAAAGTGAAAGGGATTGATAAATGATTTCAAAGAGGCATGAGGAGAGTTTGTTAACCATGTATTAGTTAAATCTAAAGGAGTAAAGGAACCAGTGGCTTAGTGCTTAAGATTTTATTTATTTGTTCAATTTGTTACCCCGCCCCAATCGGGTAAACCCAACTCTGGGCGGTTTACAATACAGATTAAAAATACATAGCTTAAAACCACAGTTCATAAGTAAAAAAAAAAAAGATGGTGAACTTGACGACTGGAAGGTTGGCAGGTCAGTTTGAAACCCAAGTGCTACATGATGGAGTATGCTCCCGTCTCTGTCTCAGCTCCTGCCAACCTAGCAGTTTGAAAGTAAGAAATTGCAAGTAGATAAATAGGTACCACTTTGGTGGGGTGGTAACAGTGTTCTGTGCACACTGGTGTCTAGTCATGCCTGCCACATGACCACAGAAGCATCTGCAAATGCAGACAGCACTGGTTCTTTGGCTATAAACAGATGAGCACCATGCCCTAGAGTTGGATACGACTGGCTTTCGAGCAAGGGTGACCTAAAGGAGTAATACCAGGACAAGAATACAGTACTGTATATAACATTTTGGAAATACAGTACAGTACAGTAGAGGATAAGGACATGAAAGAGAATGATGCACTGTAGTCGGATAATAGGTAGAAGATATAAAATGTTTTGTTGATAGTGATTGCACATATTTATTGATATAATGATATTTTTGTTACTTTTATTGTATGTCTTGTTTTTTTATGTTACATGTTAGTGTGATTAAATTTATATTGTTAAATTTCTGATTAGTAGGAATGTTTATATTATGTATTTTTATTGTTTTAAAATAAATTTTAATTTTAAAAAATAATCCTTTAAGGCCATGAATGAAATGTGTGATGTCTGGGCAACATCTTATATTTTAAAAAAAAAAAAGCAAAAGGGGGGGCACTTCCCTGCAGAGAAATGATGTAAGGGGAATACCTCCTTCAAAAAGACCAAGGTGAAGGTCTGTTTCAAGGCACTGTTACCTCCAAAGCAACTTCACAATACCAGTCAACACAAGTGTTCAAAAATGGTTACTGTAGTGTACATTTGAATGTTAGCTTCAAATAAACACTTCTGCACACCAACCCTAAGGTTTCCTTGTAAAATTCTTTATGGAGAACTTAGTCTGGTGCAAGACCTTGCGGAGCTCCTTTGAAGCGTTATAAGGACCAGCGCAAACAAACTATGAAGGTGTCAGGTATAAACCCACAAACCTGGGTGGTAATGGCTGTAAATTGCCCACTTTGGCACCAAACCATCTCTGCTGCTACCAATCGCTTCAAATGAGAATGCTGCAGACATGAAGTGGCTAAGCAACAAGCACGGAAGCTTCATCAAACTCAACTACACCCTTCACCATCTATTCAATTTACAGTCAAACCTTGAGTTAAGAACGGCTTGACTTAAGAAAAACTTGAGATACATCTGGAAATATCAGAAAAAATCAGGTTTGGGATACAAATTTTAATAGGATTTTTTCAAGATACAAACTTCAATGCATTCCGATGAGAAATTCAAAATAATTTTTTTTTTTTTAGATACAGTAAAACCAACCTCGAGGAATGAATTAAATTTGTATGTAGAGGTTTGACTGTAATGTGTGTGGTTGCATGTTTCACGCCACAGTAGCTTTATTAAATCACTCAAGACACATCCATCAACTGTGAAAATGACCTCAAGGAAAAATGTATGTTCGGATACAAGTAGCAGCAGCCGATAACGATGACGATGACAACAATGTGAAAGCAGACAGGAAAAAGAAATTAAAATGTGGTCTTGTATGAGAATTTGTGTTGACTGGATAGCTCAGTGGTTCAATTCCCCTCTGTGCTTCCAGGGAGAAGAGCTGGCCAAATGTGTTCTTCGGCAAGTTACACAGTTCCAGGGGGATCCCAGAAGACAGGAATGATAAATTACTTCTGAGTAGTATCTACCTGGAAAATCCTGGTCACCATAAATCAGAATTGGACAGCACACAATTATTATGATGAGAATTTTATAGAAACCATGGTCTTTCAGAAAAACAAGTGGATGCTAGATCAAACCAAGACCTAACACTGTAGAAGCAAAAATAGCTAAACTGAGGCTTTTTCAGTTTGTACCTCTTATGAGAAGACAAAGTCGTCAGAAAAGTCAATAATACAAGGAAGAGTTTAAGAGCATAGGAAAAGATAAAAAGTGAACATGAGGTGGATTATCCTAGCAAAGGAAGCCTTGAAACCTTTAGTTTGAAAGATCTGAGCAGTTTTTTGTTTAGCATGTCAGAAACAGACAAAGGTGCTTTCTGGGTTGAAAAGATTTTTGCTGAAGGAACTCCAGTCAGGGGAGGCCTGAATGAAGATCCTTTCATGTCCCCAAGATATTTTCCCACCAAAGTGGTCCCTTTTTATATACAGTACTTGCCAATCTTTCAGCTAACAAGGCGAGCTTCTTAACCACTGAGCGACCACAGTCCCTATCTGAGCAGTGATCAGAACCTTTTGGAGTCACCAATTTGGATGGCCAACCATTGTGTGCTTCTGTAACTGATGTGTATACAATTATTATTATTATTATTATTATTATTATTATTATTATTATTATTATTATTATTATTATTATTATTATTATTATTATTATTATTATTATTATTATTATTATTATTATTGGCATTAAAAATGGAGACAAAGAGAAGAATTAACAAAATGATCACATAGATGACCGTAACCTTCACAACCATAGCTGACCATAGCTTACACAACACAAGACTGTACTGTATTAAGAATTACAGCCAGTGATGGGATGCAACAGGTTCGCACCAGTTCGCCAGAACCGGTAGTAACTTTTCCCAGTGTCCCGGAAAACCGGTAGCAGCGTTTGGGGGGAACCACCTTCGGGGCTTACCTTTTCACTGGTTCCCCCACTGCGCATGCATGCCAAGCACTTGGTGTGCATGCACACCTACAGTGCTTGGCGCATATGCACGGCCTCCTTGCTGTCCTCCCAAGCAGGGAGGAGGAAGAGAAGCTGCTAGCCTGAAGCTACCTATAGCCTGCTCCCCAGGGTAAGTGATTCACCTTTGGATGTGGTCATGTGTCTGTGTGTATTTTAATGTGTATTTAATACCTTTACTTATATTGACGTACTACCACAGTTCCTAAAAAGGCCTGGTGGCCTGGCTTGGGGTTTTTAAGCAAAGTCTTGGACTTACCTCATCAATAAGCTACACCTGTGCTGCTCCAATTGCTGTTCCAACTGGAGAACCCTTAAGGAGGTACATCTGTTTTACATTTACATTAAAGCATATTATCCTAGAGAACTGGTACGATGACCATATCCATCTTGCAACATGGTGCTGCCCAGGCACTTATACTAACAGGTAAGTGACGGGTTTGTGTTTGGGGTGGGTGGATGGGTGTTTGGGTGGATGGATGTATTTTAATGTAATTTTTATTGTATTTATTTATTTATTTATTTTATGGGTTTGTGTCGTGGGCGGGTGGGTGAGTTGAAGTGTGTGTGTGTGCTTATTTTTTTCTTTCGCCCTGCCCACGACATCATGATGTCATGATGTTAGCTCCACCCACACTGTGATGATGTCACAGTGGGGTAGTAAAATTTTTGACAACCCACCACTGATTACAGCTTCCATGTTTGTTAACTACTTCATCTAGAAACTGAGCAAATTATGAATATTCAGCAGTACAGAATTTGAGGGAATAAAATGTGCACAAACAATTGTTGAATTGTGTTATATGTACATTATAGAATTTATGGAGTAATTCTGGTTAACTAATATCTGTAATTCATTCTTAACAGTAAAATCATTGTGTATAAACTAATTGATATGATTATCATAGGTCAGAAGCAATTTGACAGCACAAAACAATGACAATGCTAGAAGCACCAAACAAGCTATTATTATTTTTAATGGATATTCATTCCCCTTTACTGAGTTGTTGTTTAGTCACAATCAATTCCGACCCTTTGTGACCCCATGGACCATTGCCTGCCAGGCACCTCTGTCCTCCACCATCTTCCTCAACCCACCCAGCTCTGTGCCCATTATGTCTACATTACCATCTAGCCATCTCATCTTTGGCCGCCCCCTTCTTCTTTTGCCCTCCACCTTTCCCAGCATCAAGTCTTTCTCAAGTTAATCATCTCTTCTCATTCGATGTCCAAAGTACTTTAGCTTCATCTTTACAATTTGACCTTCTAAGGAGCAGTCAGGGTTAATTTCTTTTAAGACTGACCTGTTTGTTTTCCTTGCTGTCCAGGGTACTCTCAAAATTCTCCTAACACACCACATTTCAAAGGCATCTATTCTTCTGCGCTCAGCTTTCCTAGTGGTCCAGCTCTCACAACCATACATTACCACCAGAAATATCATTGCTTTGACTATACAAATTTTTGTTCACAATGTGAGTAGCAAGCAACTAAGCCTTAATCTAAATATCAATCAACTGAGGCTAAATCTAGCCTGGATGTTATAATAATGATTAGGAAGGTTCCAGGCCAGCATGGATTCTTTTTAAGTAAATGTTTGCCTAGTTTAAAAGTGTTGAGAGAAGAAGAGTTTTAAAATGCCTCTCATGTTATTTTTCTGCTGCTGAAGTTTTCATGTGGGAAACCACTCAAACGTTTAATTAATAATCTTGCAGTTTTGGGTAGTACAACCCAGAAAGAACTGCATTATGTAATAAATTATCTTGATTCTTTAGTTCAGGGATTCTCATCCTTTTGGCACCACGGCCCAGACCTCTTCCCCTCAGATAGCTGAATGGGCCGAACACGTGGTTCCTCTCACCGTAAATCCTGCCATAAAACACAGCATGTTTGCACATTTGTGGGCATGTTTGCGTGTGTGCAGGCACGTTTATGGCTGCCATAAATGCATCTGCTTCTGGGGTCATTGTTGCAGGCCAGATGATTTGCTGTCATGGGCTGGGTCTGGCCCGTGGGCTGCGAACCCCTGGTTTAGTTCCATTCTCAAATCTCCAGACACAGACAGAGCCTTTATGTTCATCTTCCACTTGGGAACTGTACTGTGAAGATCAGCCCTTGAAAGTCTATGGCTCCTGAATGATGAAGAGTACCTCTTGGTGCCCGGTTTCTTTTAGACAGAAGAGGATCAAATAACATGGTATTTGAGCATTTCACCAGTTACTTGTAAAATAAGAACAATAATAAAATAACTATGATTTTATTATTTGAAACAACCCTCATTGATTAAAGAAAAGGTTACATAACTTTTGAAATTATGGTATAACCAGCAGTCCCTTCCTAAACTGCTGGTTTTTGACCACTAATTCACATACTGTACCTTGTTTGCCACAATCTGATCTGTTTTAATACTACAGTACTTGCTATCACATATAACTACTTCCAGTAGCAAACTCTACCTTCTGACCAATGATCAATCAGTATACCATGCAGTTGCTGATATATGCCATAAAACTATCGGAATTCAGGCCCTTTATACATAGCCAGAAACCCTATTTAGATAGCTCATTAAAATAAACTCTCATTAGATTATGCACATTAAGACATGTCTAAGTCATTTAAGATTCTTCTTAAGTAAAAAAAAGTATCGCCTTCTACTTCTGCATTTGTTTTGTATATGGATCACACGGCTGATTTGTTTGTTTATAGTAATTTTAAAATATCAATATTTCATGTGCTTGTCTGTAGAAACTATAGAAAGTACATCCAGCATAGAACCAATGTTAGAAAATCAAAATGACAGAAAAATTGTTTTATCCTGCCAGGGGAGAAAGAGCAACCAACTACCTCTGTTGGATCACTGACATACCAAACATGATAGAGGAAAATAATCAAACTGAAGCATCGTAATTGTAGTCAAACAAAACTGTATCAAGTGTGTTCTAAATCTGTGACTGAAACTGCCCTTGATTAAAAAGCCAGAATAATCAATTCATTATTTCAGCTCTAATTGGTTTTATTATAGACACAGAGATGCACAGACAACACTCTTATGTGTAAATTAAAAGAGACACATTGGGTACAGTTTATAAGCCACTTAATAACTACAGTATATTGTTTTTAGAAGGATATTAATGTCAACAGCTACAGGGACTATTTTGCCAGAGATTAAAGATTTTGAATCTAATTTTTAGATTAAACCAAATCTTAATTTGAACTTGTTTTGCATTGTTAGTAAGTCTTGTTTCTAAGTAAATGTGTATATCCCTAAAATTGTCAGGAATATAAATGTCAGTAGTTCCACTTTTGATGGTATAAGAGGAATTGATTTCAGCCATAGAAATTTAACTTGCCTATCCATTAAGAAACTGCATCCCACTAAATTCATGACTATAATTTAACAGTAAATAATGCATTGGATGCATCAGATCTTATTTTCAATTGAAAGAGTTTCTTTATTTTTTAAAGAATATGTGCTCAGAGGAGAGAATTCCATCAAAAAATTAACAAGGTTCTGCCTTCTAAGATTCTTTTTACTATACTGTATATTTGTTTGGAGCATTTGCCTTTTTTAGTGTCTGGTTATCAAAACTGTTCAAACTTAGCATCTAAATATTTTTATTTTAATTCCTCACCATAGGCATTCCAAGCCTGTTGTTAAATACATAACTTTTTATCTAATATTGTTTGTGATAAACATATAATAGATCTATCAAGAACAAAGGAACATAGAATGTCAGTGAAAACAGCAACTCACACTTTAATTACTTGCATGTATTGTTCTCAGTTTAACGCCGAGTGTCAGGCGGCGGTTAACTAACCTAACTCCCTGAAGCGGCCAACGGCTACGGATAGATGAGCCCCTTTAAGTGGAGTGATGGTAATCCTCAGTGGAGAAAATGCCACTGGAAACCATAATATTGGGCCCAACGGCAAAGTGAGCGGAGGAAGAACTCTGATTCCCAACGGTCATGGAGGCGGAAGAGGCCATGCCAGATGGACTAGCTGTAAAGGTGCACCTTGTCCATATCCTCAAGGCTGCAGCAGTCCATTGCAGTCCAGGTGTTAAATCCTGCATGTCGCGCTTCATGTGTGCCGTGGGTGATAGCTCTGAGATTATAGTGTGTGGGTCACTTCATGGCAAGATGGGATCCACCTTAAACAAATTCACGCCAGTAACATTTTTCCTGCTTTGGGGTAGGGATGCATTCTCAGATACGAGTTGCAGTCGAGTGGTAGTAGTATTGTTCTCAATATCTTATGTCCCAAGTGATTCTGGTAAATTAAAATATGGTAGGCATCAGATCTAGAAACCCATATAGGCATAATCATGTTTAATAGAACAAATTGTATCCAGAGCAAAACCTCTTGTCCCAGAGAATTTCAAGAAAACCAGGACCAGAGAGAAAGGGCAGTACAGTACTAGATAGATATTACTATCATGAAGCAGCTTCCCATATTTCTATCAGCTAAAGTTAGAAACTAGTCAACATCTCAGCAAAGTTTCCAGTAGTCAGAAGGGTGGCATTTCTTATTCAGCATTCTTTTCAATTATTACAGCCAATTAATCGGGGGGTGGGGGGGAGAACTGATGATATGGTTCCAATAAAAAGTTGATTTGCAAAGATCAGCAAACAAATTAATGTAAACAGCATCCTAATGCATGCACATCAAGATGCTTTTAAATGCTACAATTGGCTGATTTAAAATTTTGCATAATTACTTCCAGTCCTGATTTATGACCAATGCTAAACACAAATTGTTTTGGATTAAGCTGAATTTTTTTATGAGGAAGTTACAGTCCTATTTATGATGAGTTGTAAATAGGATGACCAATTAAAATCAATGGAGTGTAGAGTCAAATGCATACAGACAGTGGTGTAGCTTGGAGGGCCTGCCCCAGGCGGCTCTTTTGGGGGGCGGCAAAATTTCACAATAAATAGGACTTTGCTGCCGCCCCCGGACTTCCTAGTGGCCAGGGAGAAGAGGCTGCTGCAGGGATGGGTGCTGGGACCCTCCATCACCACTGGCATCCTAGGTCCCACCCCAGGACAGGGCACATAAGGTGGTAGGACTTCACCACCGCCCTGGACTTCCTAGTGGCTGGGGTGAAGAGGCCACTGTGGGGATGAGCGCCGGAACCCTCCACCACCGCCTGTGTCCTGGGCCCCGCCCAGGTGGTGGTGAATTTTGACCTATGCCCTGGATGGCTGAAACCCACGCTACGCCACTGCATACAGAATTATATATTGTTAACAATGACAAATTGTAATAATGACATGTTTGGTTTATTTTTCATTAAGCCATGGGATGCACATTTTTAATATGTTTACTCAGAATTAATTCCTGCAAATTTATTGGGGTTTATTTGCAAGTACAGTAATACCTCAGATAACGCTAAGACTTGGTTCCACAAGTCTTGGTGTTATCCGATTTTTAGTGTTATCTGATGCATGTTAAAATCCTATGGGATGTATCGGATAACGTTAAAGCTCCTTAGAGATATATTGTAACGGCACAGGCTTGAGCGGTTGTTATCCGATCGATCCCATAGGACCTTAACGTTATTTGATCCAATTCTCCTCCCCAGATTACTTAACGTTATGCGATTTTAGCGTTATCCGAGGTAAACATTATCCGAGGTATTACTGTACAGTCAAACCTTGCATAAAGAGGGCCTCGCTTAGAGACTAACTCGCTTAAAGAGCAGAATTTTCTCTGATTGTTTGCTTCAATTAACAACTAAAACCAACCAAAAACTCACTTAACAACTAAATCGGGGTTTGCAATCCCCTCCACCAGAAGTCACAATTGGTCACTTACAATGGTGTTTAACTTAAAGAGCAAACTTGCTGAAAGAGCAATCCCGTGGAACACATTATGCTCTTTAAGCGAGGTACCACTGTACGTGATTGTAGCGATTCCAGTCTCATGTGCATATATTTGGAAATAAATCTTCATAGACAGCCATATAGTATAGTGGATAGCTGAGGCACGGAAACTCACTACTGGGTGGTAAGGCAACAAAATCACATTTACAACATTTCCCAGGTACAGTTGTACCTCGCTTAAAGAGCATAATGGGTTCCACAGGCTTGCTCTTTAAGCGAGTTTGCTCTTTAAGCGAAACACCATTGTAAATGACCAATTGTGGGGGGGATTGCAAACCCCAGTTTATTTGTTAAGCGAGTTTTTGGTTGGTTTTATTTGTTAAGCGAAGCGAACATTCAGAGAAAATTCTGCTCTTTAAGCGAGTTACTCTTTAAGCAAAGCGGTCTTTATGCGAGGTTTGACTGTACATGACAACCCCAACCTTTTCTCCGTTCTTTAGATGTACTCTTGGTTAAGTGTGCAAGTGATTGCTATTAGCATCAGTTTTGCTAGATTGAGGACACTGTCTTCAACTGTTACTCCCCATACAGTGGTGGGTCGCCAAAAAAAAAAAAATTACTACCACACTGTGGGTGGAGCTAACATTGTGGGCAGCCAATGTCATGGCATCATGGGCGGAGCCAATGATGTGGGCAGAGCAAAGTAAAAAACCTATAAAAATAAGTACACATAAAAAATAAAATTAAATAGACATAAAAAATATATAAAACACATAAAATACACATTAAAATAAATACACATTAAATAGACATAAAAATACAAATTAAATACACATTAAAATGCATATCCACACCCCACACCCCACGAAGAGTCACTTACCCTGGGGAGCAGGCTTTAGGGACCATCAGGCTAGCAGCTTCTCTTCCTCCTCCCCGCTTAGGATGACAGCAAGGAGGCCGTGCATACACGCCAAGCGCTGTAGGCATGCATGCGCACCAAATGCTTGGTGCGCATGCACAGTGGAGGAACCAGCGAAAAGGTAAGCCCCCAAGGTGGTTCCCCCCAAAAGCCGCTACCGGTTCTCTGGGACACTGGGAAAAGTTACTACTGGTTCTGACGAACTGGTGCAAACCTGTTGCTGCCCATCACTGTCCCCATACCTGTCCCAGTATTTGTGATTCAGCTTTGATCATAGCCTCCATTTTGTTGGAGGTTATGGCTAATTTCTATGAGAGAACCAAAAAAGAGACTGTGCTCATTGGTTTGCAGGAGCTGCAGGACATTGAGGACTGTTGAATGATATGGTGTGGAGGTTGGCAGGTGAAAGGATGGGAAGAAAAATGAATGCACCAGCTAGGATTGAATTCAAATCTTGGCTATTTGTAACTTACTTAACACTTGAGAGGCTTAGGTTCAAATTCCTGCCCAGCCATGAAGATCACTGGATGACACTGAGCACTAATTTAAATTAGCACATGTTCAAAGGAATTTGACCCATTTGGTAAATGATCTAGTAGTGGTTAAGTGAAACTATGTGTGAACTACAGAAGAGGGACAAAGAGTATAGTAGCCATCTTCAAATATGTGAAGGGCTGTCATGCGGTTTGTGGAACAGTGTTATTGTCTACCTTAGAACAAAAGAAGTTATTCAAATGATAAGACCAGATATTTCAGATAAATATTTCTTGATGGCAAGAACTGTTCAACAGTGGGACAGTCTACCAAAGAAAGTAAAAATGCAAAAAATATACAAATACTGCTACAGTACTTGTATATTGTTCCATAATGCTAAATCACTTTCTAGGTAATATACAATGTAATTATGTAAGCTATAATTTGTCCTTCAACAAACTGGATACTAATGTACCGATTGTAGAAGCATGGAAGGCTAAGACAACCTTGAGAGTTATGAAATCGAATTCAGATGAGCAGCTTTGACTGCAGTACTGTACAGTAGCTTAACCACTGCATCACGGAGGTTTTAGTGGTCTTTCCTTTATTATTATTCTTCAGGTGTCGTATCTGTTCCCAGATACTGTACTGGCTATCATCATGACGATAGTCTTCCTGTTCTTAACTCTTCAGAACAGTTCTTCCGAGGACATGCCATGCCAGTCTTTCATGTTCTTCAGCCATGAAGTCCGTCTACATCCATGGCCTCTCTTCCCAGTGATCTTTCCTTGCAGAGCAAGTTGGAGTATTCTATATTTCATGTTGTTCCTCATGATGGAAGTTCTCAAATACATTTTGAATTATATATATTAGGAATGCTTTAGCTAGAATTTCCTGCATTGGCAAAGGATTAGACAAAATGACCATCACAGTCTTTCCAACTTTATAAATATCTGAAATTATTGCTCAGGCTAATTTACATCACAGGGATGTGAAGGAATAAACTGAGGGGAAGACTAATGTACACTGCAGCTTTATGAATCAGTGGGATAAAGAAACATCTTATTTTGAGCTATTGGCCTGTAGTTTGAGCCAGGGGTTTTGTTGTGCTTTTTTTCTGGACATTTGAAGCAGCATAAAACATAATTTTATATATGTTACATTTTTAGGCCAAAAGTCAGCGTACATGTACTTGGAATTAAGGCCCCCTGGTTTAACATCACACCCATGATGCAGTGAGCATGAAAACCCATGCCAAATAAAACTTTGTTAAATGCTTAAGTTGCCACTAAATTCTTTCTTACAATGGGCTGACATGGCTGCTCCTTGGAAATGAAGTCAAAAGGGCTTAACTGAGTAAGCATGTTCTGAGCAACTTCTGTGTAAGCACAACAGTCAGCACAGTGTCATGGTCAGAATATCAAACTAGAACTTAGGAGGCCTAGGTTCAAATTCCCATTTAGCCATGAAGAGTCATGGGGGTGTAGTGCTAACAATGGCAGACCACTCCATAAACATCTTGCATACCCTGAAAATCCTATTTAAGGTTGTGATATTTTGAAGGAATTTGGCAGTGCTTTCTGGATACAATAAGTGCAAAGTGTCTTTTGTTTATAATTGCATTATTGACTAGTACATCTACCAATTTATGAGTACAAAATAAAAATACAGAGTGCAAACTCTAGATAAAAATGAGTACAGTACTGGCAACTTCTTAATCTTGAAATTGCAGACTGCTGGCTGGTAGCACTGTGTCACCAGAAGGAAAAAACTCATACCTGTATGTACCCTGTATATACTTGAGTATAAGCTGACCCGAATATAAGCCAAAGTATCTAATTCTGATCTGAAAACTCAGGAAAATAGATGGACCTGAGTATAAGCTGAGGGTGGGAAATGCAGCAGCTGCTAGTGAGTTTCAATAATCAAAATACCTGAAAATATGGTAAAAAATTTTAAATTGTTGGTGCATCTCAATCCAGCGCAGTCTTGGGACTCACTGACCCGAGTATAAGCCGGGTCCACTTTTTGGGGCAAAAAAACCCTGGCTTATACTTGAGTATATACAGTAATAAGGAAAAACAAAGGCTATTGAAGATGGCTAAATAGAGACAGAAGACTGAACCAGAGTATGTTTCCATATACAGTTGTACCTCGCTTAAAGAGCATAATGTGTTCCACAGGATTGCTCTTTAAGCGAGTTTTCTCTTTAAGCGAAACACCACTGTAAGTGACTGATTGTGGGGAGGGGGGACTGCAAACCCAAATTTATTTGTTAAGCGAGTTTTTGGTTGGTTTTATTTGTTAAGTGAAGCGAACATTCAGAGAAAATTCTGCTCTTTAAGCGAGTTACTCTTTAAGCGAATCGCTCTTTATACGAGGTTTGACTGTATGTATTTTTAAAATGCTGAGTCATGACTGAAGTGGTTAAATGAGGGTGGAGGAAGTATAGTGAACTCCATTTCTCAAGACCAGAGGCCTGTAGGGATTGATAACCTGTGTAAGGTATTAAAAATTATTTTGTAGTACAGTATTTTTAATGACAAAATGGAGAATTGATTTTTCAAGGGAAAGAGAAACCAAGATAACTAAAGCACATAAGTTAAGTTTCTCCCTATGTTAATAAGATGGTCTGTTAAACACTGCACTGTATCCTTCAAAGAGAAGGGATGGGAAAAGACAGTTGAAACACCTCTGGATTGTTTTCAGGTTTTTTTGCTCCAAGAAATCAACCAAGTGGTAGCAGCTGATAGCCAATGGAGCCGTATGAATAGTCGCAAAAAGGTGAGTTGGCTTCCCTTGAGTTCAGTGTCAGCTTATTTCTCCAAGGCAGTCTCCTCACCACGAAGAGGCGCCATGAGACGATACAGAGAAGACCAAAGTGAATCACAGCCTTTCCTTCTTGAGGAAACTGATTCAGAGTTCCCAAAGCTGAGAAAATGCCTCTGTGTCTTTTGTTCCCCTCACACACAAAAAGCCTCCATTCAGCTCAAGTAGGCACTGCCAAGGCTCCTTGCTGGCATTCAACTCATTGCTTCTAGTCTTGGCACGAGAGCCTTTCCTCTAATGAATGCAATAGCTGGGCTCCAGAGCTCCCTTCTTTTAAAAAATGGAAAAGGTGCTGAAGGAGCACTGAAACCAACGTGAAAACCCACACCACACTCTGGTTGTAGGCCTTGTTGCCCATTCCTAGACCAACCGGGCATAATAGGTAGCATTCTTCTTATTTCGTCTTGGTAGAACAAACCCTGGCCTGCCAAAATGAAGCCACTTTCTTGGCTTTGTCATTGGCCAAACTTAAGTCTTCAACCAGTGGTGGGCTCAAAAAAAAATTAGTACCACACTGTGGGTGGCCTGATGGGTGTAGCCAGGGGGAAAGCCCTGAATTGCACCCGAATTAGAACTACAGTACTGTACTTTATTTTAAAACTTGGATGGGTCAACCAGAATTTCTACCGATTCTGGTGAACTGGTGCGAACCTGCTGATGCCCACCACTGTCCTCGTCAGTGCATGTTTCTGGCAGTAATCAACAGACCAGTAAATGAGCCGGATTCTGTATCTCTCCACATTCACACAGCATGTTGTTATCTGCTAGCAGCCCCACTTGGACATGTTGGTTTGCATTTAGGGATTCTGACCTTGAGTCTATTCAGAGTCCTACAAGTTACATTGGGGAGATCGAGTTCCTCAACCATATCCTCCTTTAATATTGTTCCTTGTCCATTGAGTTCCTTCCTCCATCTTCTAATTTGCTTTTGCTTGTACCCTCAAGAATGTTTGTTCTTGCCATAATGCTCTTCCTGGATGTGAGCCTGCAACAAGGGTCATTTTCTTGCTTAGTTCACTGTGTCCTGCTATTTCTCTCCTTATCTTAGGACTTAGGTGGAGCGGTAGTTAAACTGCTGTACTGCAACCCAAAGGTTGTGAGTTAGATCCTGACCAGGAGCACAAGGTTGACTCAACCTTCCATCCTTCTGAGGTAAAATGAGGTCCCAGCATGCTGGGGGCAAAATGCTAGTTAAATTGTGAACCGCCCAGAGAGTGCACTAATAAGTGCTATTGGGGCGCTATATAAATGTGATTGCTTTGGCGCGATACCAAGAGGGTATAGTTTCTCAACTAGTGTAGCCAGCGTTTACATTCGCGAACTCTCCACATGCACAGAGGCACACTTGTCTTTATGATTTCCCAACCACAAGCTCAAAAACGTGTTTCAATTGTCCCCGCTTTGAGCTGAGCCCCAGCTACGGTCCTCCTAATATCTCGTCACTCTTTCCGGGTGGCTAACCTCGAGCTGCTAGGCCTGTGATCAGTGATGGGATGTCAAAAATTTTACTATCCCACCATGACATCATCACAGTGTGGGTGGAGCTAACATCATGATATCATGGGTGGAGCCAATGTCATGACATCATGATGTTGTGGGCAGGGCCAAAGAAAACAAATTAAAAAATAATATAAAATAAAAATAACCACGGACAACACAAACCCGTAAATAAATTAAATAAATAAATAATACATTAAAATACACCCAAACACCCACCCACAACACAAATCAGCCAGAGCTTTTAAACCAGAGCTTAAAGCTTATTCTGGCTAATCTTTCTCATACTAGGTCAGATGGAAGGAACTACAGAATGAACTCACCACAAGATGGCTTCATTTTGGCACTTTTCAACAGTTAAAGAAGTTAGGTACAGTACTAAGTCTTTGCCTAACCAGCTCTCTAGGATATCTAGGGGAGCAGGCTATAGGGAACTTCAGGCTAGCAGCTTCTCTTCCTCCTCCCCGCTTGGGAGGACAGCAAGGAGGCCGTGCATACGCGCCAAGCACTGTAGGCATGCATGCACACCAAGTGCTTGGCATGCAAGTGAAAAGGTAAGCCCCGAAGGTGGTTCCCCCCAAAAGCTGCAACCGGTTCTCCGGGACACTGAGAAAAGTTACTACCGGTTCTAGAGAACTGGTGAGAACCTGTTACATCCCATCACTGCCTGTGATGGTGAACCTTGGGACTCCAGCAGTTCTTGGACTTCAATTCCCACAAGCCCAAGCCCCCCTGAATCCACACGACTGGGTTTGCTGCACTTCATCCATCCTGCGCCACCCTCATTGCTCCCGGAAGCAAAACGCTTCCGGGAGCGATGAGGGTGGCGCGCGGGCCAGAAAAACTGCAGCAAAAGAAACCCATTCGTGTGGATTCATGGGGGCTTGGGTTTGTGGGAATTGAAGTCTTAAGAACTTCTGGAGTCTCAAGGTTTGCCATCATCACGATGCTGTAGGGCCCGGATTCATCTCCAGACCGAGAGCGGGCTAATTGGATCAAAAGCTCCCTCCCGCTCTCTTCCTCAGGCAGGAAGGTGGAGGACGCCTCCGTGCTCTCCTTTTTCCCGCCGACGGCCCAGGCCTTCGTGACTTCCTCAGAAGTCACCGGGAGCCTGGCTCCTCCGGCGGCCCACCGCTGGGGAGGCAGGACGCGCCACACACACACACACACCACTGAAGGTCCCGCAGCTTGAAATAGGAGGGAGGGACTCCCGAGAGCCGGAGCGAGAGGTTTGCGCCCGAGGGAGGCGGATTGATCCAGAACAGGCGGTGTGTCTCGGGGTGGGCTTGCCAAAAAGAGCGGTGGGAGAAACCAACCAAACCCCGCGCTTTTGCGCTTTTTGAGGCCGCCTGTTGCTCCGGACTCGCAGCCGAGCGGGGCGTCTCCAGAGCAGCCATTTGGAGAGGTAAGTCTCCCACTCACCTCTCCTCCGTGTGTGTGTGTGTGTGTGTGGGGGGGGGCTTGCGTGTTTTTTAATCGGGTCTTTCTTTTGGGACGAAATGCAAAAAAGGGGGGCGGCTGGGTGGCAATTTGCTCCGGGGGGGGACGCGCGCAAAAGGAGCTCCTTTTGCGCGCGCGCCCTGGTTTTTGGATCAGCTTCTCTGCAAGTTAACGGGGCGCCCGGGCGTCCTGCTCTGTTTGCCCTGTACGTGTCCGACGTGAAGGCCCTCGTAGTAGCCTGCTGCTGGGGGGCCCTTCCAGGAGGAAGGATCGACTCCTGGGACCGGGAGAAGGGGGGCTGAGAATGCGGCCGCCGGACGGGAGGGAGGTTGGTTGGAGATCACTTTTCGCCCTCCTAGAGGCAAGCCTTGCGCTGTCTCTCTTTCCCCCCTACACACACACACACATCGGTGGGGCGGGGAGTGGGTCGAGTGGCGTCGATATGGGTCGGCATTGCTGCCGTGGGGCGGTGTGTGTGGGCAGGTCAAGAGGGAGCCGCTGCCTTCGTCTGAAACTATCCCACCCGTGGGGAAGGGGCGCGTCACCTTCAGGACTGGAAAAGGGGACTGCAGTAGCTCAAGTCACTAAGACGCTGACTGGGAGGCGGAAGGTCAGCCAGTTCAATTCCCGAGTACTGCAGGATGGAATGAGCTCCCGTCTCTGTCCCAGCTCCTGCCAACCTAGCAGTTCGAAAGCAAGAAATTGCAAGTCGATAAATAGGGACCACTTCTGTGGGAAGGTAACAGCGTTCCGTGCGCTCCGGTGTCTAGTCATGCCTGCCACATGACCATGGAAACGTCTGCAGAAGCAGACAGCGCTGGCTCTTCGGCTCAGAAACAGAGATGAGCACTGACCCCTAGAGTCGGATACGACTG
Organism: Furcifer pardalis; assembly: GCA_030440675.1. Lineage (NCBI taxonomy): Eukaryota > Metazoa > Chordata > Lepidosauria > Squamata > Chamaeleonidae > Furcifer > Furcifer pardalis. Next base: position 60,976,152 of record CP126894.1, read on the forward strand.
GCTTTCGAGCAAGGGAAACCTTTACCTTTAATATTCCTTGGACGGATGGGACAGCTCAGCCCGACAAACAGGGACAAACCGTTTTAATGATCTGATTAAAATGCTGGAAACGGATGAATCAACCCCATTGCCGAACGTGGTCCCTTTAATTTGAGGGCATTTTCTTGGCTGGGGGTGGAAGGTATGGGGTGGCGGCTCTTCGGCTTAGAAACAGAGATGAGCACTGACCCCTAGAGTCGGATACGACTGGCTTTCAAGCAAGGGAAACCTTTACCTTTACCTTTAATATTCCTTGGACGGATGGGACAGCTCAGCCCGACGATAAACCGTTTTAATGATCTGATTAAAATGCTGGAAAAGGATGAATTAACCCCATTGCCCAACGTGGTCCCTTTAATTTGAGGGCATTTTCTTGGCTGGGGGTGGAAGGTATGGGGTGGCGTTGGGGTTGAGCGGGAGAAGCCTGTAAGGCAGGCGACAGAGCGCCTTAGTGAGGATTTCTATGGTGAGCTGCTTCCCATAGCAATAGTAGTAACTACACTTCTATACCGCCCCATAGTGCTTAGTGCACTCTGGGCGGGTCACACGTTAATTAGGATCCATCCCCACCCCCCCAAATTTGCTGGGTCCTCAGTTTACGAACTTCGAAAGGATAGGAGGCTGAGTCATCCTTGTTTTCCACCAGGATCGAACTCACAACGTTCTGGCTGCAGTATAACCACTGTGCCACCAGGATTCATTCACGTTGGACGTCTAGGCTTGCTGACCCTGTAGTCATTTTTTGTCAGCACCTCTTATTAAAGGCTATCAGAGAGTAAATTAAAAAAAATAAGACAGAAAACGTTGTGGCACTTTAAAGACTAACTGTATTTTAATGTTAGCTTTCGTGGATAAGTCCACTTTTTCAGACATAGGAGTGAGACTTCATGGCATCAATTTATACACATCAGGTACAGAGGTACATAATGGTCTCTGGTTGTTATTAGGATTAGTTGTGAAGTTTCGCCCTGTTGAATAGGTAGTTGTCAGACACAGTCCCCTCTTCCCCACATTGCTTTCTCCTTCCAGAGGAAACATTTTGGTATGAGTACAGGACTTCCAGGGGCTGCAGGGGCTCAAGTGGCTAAGATGCTGACTGGAAGGTGGCAGGTCAGCAGTTCGATTCCCGAGTACTGCAGGATGGAATGAGCTCCCATCTTTGTCCTAGCTCCTGCCAACCTAGCAGTTCGAAAGCAAGAAATTGCAAGTACCTGTACTGTACCTAAATAAATAGGGACCACTTTGGTGGGAAGGTAAACAGCGTCCAGTGTGCTCCAGTGTCTAGTGATGCCTGCCACATGATCACAGAAACGTCTGCAGAAGCAGACAGCGCTGGCTCTTCGGCTTTGAAACAGAGATAAGCACTGAACCCTAGAATTGGAAACGACTGGCTTTCAGGCAAGGGAAACCTTTACTAGAATCCTGGCTATGGCTCTGATTCGGGATCAAGAAACAACCCACAGGTTTGTTCCTATGAAATTAGCTTGATCAGGAATGGACTGAAATACTGTAGTTCAGCGATGGTGAACCTTTTAGAGACCAAGTGCCGAAACGGAGGGGCGGGGTAAACTCTGCTGGGGAGAGGAGGGAAGAAGCACTCCTGTTGGGCTGTTGGACAGAGCAAACTGTGATGGGGGAGGAAGGAAGCGCTCCCATTGGGCTGCTGGGCAAAGGGCAGGGAGGACTCTGTGCTGGGGTGAAAAATACAATACTGTAATCTATTGTTGCTGATGGCTGTGGAAAGCTGTATTGTTGTGCTTGCTTCTTGTCTGTCATTTTGCTTGAACACACCCTGTTCACTTTGACCCCTGAATTTGGTGTATAAAAACCATGCCTGTAAGTTTCACTCCTTGTCTGAAGAAGTGGACTTGATCCACGAATGCTAACAATAAAAGTATAGCAGTTAGTCTTTAAAGTGCTACAGTGTTTTTTATTTTATTTTGTTTTGTTTTCTGATATGCCTGAACCACAGACTAACACGGCTACTATTAAAAAAAAATTCAATTCTCCAAAGCACTGATCAGCCAGTGTACTGACTTAGGCTTCTGAGAATTGAAGTCCCCATGTGAGGTGTGGGCTCCACGCTGGAAACCACTGGTTTACTCTTACTCTGAAGAAAAGAAGCTAATATGCTGGGCTGGTATTCTTGCACAGAGAAAATACTAATTTGGTGGAGGGAAAAGGCTCTGATTTGTCCTTTCCTGGTCACAGAGGTGGCCAGAAGCTCTTCAAAAGAAATGTCAGACGAGCTTTGCACACTGTGAACCAGTTTAACAGCTTTCTGTGCCAGATACATTTTCCTTAGTTGTTGCAGTTAATAAGTCCTGTTTCTACTTCTCAGAAGGGAAGACGGAAACCTACAACCTATTACAACCTATTTTGAACATGTCTACTACCTGAATATCTCTTGTCTTTCAAAGCTAGTGTACCAGAGATTGATTATGACCCTATTTGTGCCTGTATGGAAATCTGATGTTTAGAGATAGCACTAAATACTGGGAACATATGAACACATGTGGTGGAGTTGTAAAGTGGTAAAGGTCTTTTGGGGGAAAATTGAGAAGGAAATCTCAAGAATTATGGGGATGTGACTTAAGCTGGGGCCAAGTACAGTTTTACTGACTGATGTTGACAATATAAAAGTAGATGATAAAAAAGACATAATATCTGTAATGTTAACATCAGGAAGACAATGTACAGTCAACTTTGCATAAAGAGTGCCTCGCTTAAAGAGTAACTCACTTAAACAGCAGATTTTTCTCTGAATGTTCGCTTTGCCTAACAAATAAAACCAACCAAAAACTCGCTTAACAAATAAATTGGGCTTCACAATCCCCCCCCCCACCAAAAGTCACAATTGGTCACTTACAATGGTGTTTCACTTAAAGAGCAAACTCACTTAAAGAGCAATTCTGTGGAACACATTATGCTCTTTAAGCAAGGTACAACCGTATTGTGAGAAATTGGAAAAATGATGCAGTTTTAAAAATTGAAGATTGGTATAAAGAAATGTGGGAACTTGTGTTAAATGATAAGTTAACATGGGACTTAAACATTAAAAAAGGCATAGTTCAGGAAAATAGATTTAGCAAAATTTGGCGATTATTTGTGGAATCTACATTGAGCAGGAATGGAGGTATTAAGCCAGCACCAGATCATATGAGTTTTTGGAAATGATGAAAGATTACTGTGATACGCCACAACCTCCTGACAATGTATATATCACTGTGGTGTGTATTTTGAGTTGAATATTATATGGAATACTAGATATTACAATGAATATTATTATTATTATTTATTATATTGATGAATCTGGAAAAGGGTTAATAGTGTATGTTGTGGAATAGTGTAATTAGAAGGTACAGTATTAGAATCCAAATGAGGATAATACATGGTTTCTTTTAATGTATTGATTTAAATTGTTTTTTGTGTGTGTTTTTTTGTATTATTATTTCATTATTGTGTGGAGTGTATTTGTATTTGAAATTTTAATAAAACATTAATTAAAAAAAGAGATAGCACTATAGACTTTGTAGAGTATTTCTTACATTCTTGCTTTAGAAAGACTATGTTTACTTGATGAGACTTTACCTCGAATTCATGCAGATGGTTTGCACTTTTGATGCTGAGAAGAATTATGATGGGTACTGGACGGAACTATCTGTTTCTAGGTGTGTACTGGTCTCTGGGTGGAGCAGGAATAGAATTCCTTTTTGTGCAGTTGTGCAACTAGAAGCATTGTGGCTTAGTGGAAGTTTCTTTTTAACCTCATTTCTTCTGGTTAAGTCCCGTTAAAGAAACATAAAGCCACAGCACCCGAAGGGGTAGAGTAGTAGTAGATAGGAACAGAACACTGTATATAAGTGTGCTATATAAATTTGTGTTTGATTCTCGGTATATGATGTGGGTCAGACACTAATTTCAGCTGTCTCCCCCGCCCCCCGGTTGGGGAAGTCTTTGTGAGTACAAAATATGTCATATACATACTCTTAGATTACTCAAGCTGAAGGCAGGCCCTGTGTTTCTCCTCAAACCAAATACTTTCTTGTGTATTGGATCCCAGCCCTTCAGGGGAACAAACTGGTTTCCTTCATCTCATATTTGCTGAACTTTTACCCCTTGCAAAACCATAATGGTAGCTGCTACACACTTGGTGAATTAGACTAACTAGAGCAAGAAAAATCTATTATACAGAATGTGAGACACACCAGAGTTAACCAATTTGACTTTGCTCCTTTTCACTGCATCACTTGACACCGTACATTACAGGTTTCACAGTAAGCAAAAGAAAGATTGACTGAAAACAGCTGGAATAATGGAATGTGGGACAGCTACTTCAAAAGAAATTGTAGCAGACCTAAATTATCACTCGGAAGTGAAATGTAACTTGTGGTAAACAAACCTGTTAAGCAGCCCAGTTCTTATACCATCTCCCATGGTTTTCCAAGCCTAGAGGGATCTGAAGCATTGATTTTGTTATACAGAATCATCCTATCTCCACCCTCACCAATTTAATAGTCCTAGACCAGTGATGGAAAACCTTTTTAGAGACTGAGTGCCCAAGGAGGTGAGAAGAGATGGGTGCTAGGCATCACATGTGCCAGTGACATCACCGGCGTGTTTCAACTGTGCATGCGCACGCCACCCCTGCACCATCAAGCTTTGCACCCCCCAGCAAGCCGCCCTGGACAAGCCCCTGCCACCACGTCAGGCTTGAAAGGCCTCCCCGTCTCCGGAGAAACCCCGCGCGGCCTTCCATCCCCCACTGGGCCTTCCACCCCCCCCCCAGGCCTCCCGACACCCAACGGGCCTCCCCACCACTTGATGGGCCTCACCCCCCCAACAGGCCTTCCTAACCCCCCAATGGGCCTCACCTCACCCCAGTGCTCCCCACCTTACAACCGCAGCCTCCCAGCAGGGATTTCAGCCTCCCCCCTCACCTCTCCTTTGGCAGAGAGAGAGAGAGAGGGGTGGTGGGGAAGTGGTGCAGGCCAGGCTGTGTGGAGCATGGCTTCTCCTCGATGGCACACGTGCTAGGAGAAAGGGTTCTGCATGTCACTTCTGGCATGCATGGTATAGGTTCGCCACCGCTGTCCTGGACATTTCAAATCTTTTACACTCACATAAAGATTGACTGTAGCATTTTAGTTTAAACGGTTATGTAATTTTTATGTTAAACTGTTCTAAATTATTTTAAATTGTTTCTTGTTATAGTCTGCCCAGTATTTTTTAATATAAATTAGAATATAAATATTTTAAAGGAAAAAATATAGAGAAATTCTACTGATGGAAAGATGAAATAATCTTTTAGACCTTTTCACTTGATGAAATGCAAAACAGCTGTTAAATTCCTTTTGCTTTCTAGGCTAACTTCAGGCATAGTTAGATTAGTATGTAAAACTGGGCTGGAGAAAACAGGTATCATTTAGTTGCACTGAGAGAGTCTAACTATGAGATAACTTAAGGGGGCATGGGAGTCCTCATGGTGAATCTAGCATTGGAGTTACACCTATATACCACCCCATCGTGCTTATAGCACAAGATAATTTGCATTTTGCCGTAACAAACTGGATATTCATTTTACCAATCTTAGAAGGATGGAGTCAGTCACGAACCCATCAGGATCAGAGTTGAGAAGAGTCAGTAGAGTTTTGGCTTCACCTCTGTGCTATGAGGGCTCTATATCTGCTCATTATCAGCTCCACTGTGGAGTTCATAGCACAAATACGATACACTGCTTCTCTTTCAATTTACAGTAGATGCTGATTCTTGAAAATCAGCTGCTGGAAGAAGCTTTGTGGGTCAGGAGACATATGGCTTGGAAGCCATTAAGGCCCCTGGTGATGCAGTGGTTAAACTGCTGTACTGCAGCCAGAACATTGTGAGTCCAATCCTGATGGGGATCCAGGCTGACTTAGCCTTCCATCTTTCCTAGGTCAGTAAAACCAGTATCCAGCATGCTGATTAACTTGTGAACCACTCAGAAAGTGCACTAAGTGCTATGGGGTGGTGTGTGAGAAGAATAAGGTGTAGTAAGCTGTGATGGAGGAGAATCCCAAGAGGCAAAGAACACCATGACTGTCTAGCTGCAGATGCTGGAAGCAGGGTGGAAACTTGATATATGTTGTGGAGGGCAACAGTAATTTTGCCTGGACAGTATACTGAGGAATGTGGAAGAGAAGGCTTCAAGGTGTGTTTTTCAGTATATTCCTGAAGCTGCTTGGAAGTCATTCAAAGGTTTAAGCTGAAATGTCATCAGTATATTTCTGTCTCCTGATCTCAAGGAAGCTAAATGGGGATCTAGAGACCATTTGAGGGTGGATGATGGTGAGCAAGCTGAAACTTAATTCTGACAGGTATTAAAGAGCTGTAGCATGGAATCAGCTAATTTGATAAAGGTGTTCATCCGCATTCAAAGACCCAACTTTGTTTATGGAGTCTCCCTAGATTTGAAGTGCAAGTGGCTATAGTAACGAGCACCATTTACTAGCTAAACTTAGTACTGTACTGTACATATGCAACCTTACAAAGATGCAACATATTTCACCTCTGTTTACATTCAGATTTGACTATTGCTGTTTACTTTATTTGAGACGGCCGTGGAAGACAGTTCGGCAAATTCATTGTTTGCAGATTATGGTGATTTGGACACTGGTGGGGTAAGGTATTAGGATCACAGGACATGTATTATATTTTCCATAAACTTTTAAACTCAATTCAATTATTGACATTGACCTTTAAATTCCTGAGTACCAAGTTATTGCCAAGTATTAAATCCTGCCCCTCTAATTTAAATGATGCCATCTACATTTGGCAGACATGATAGCTTGGGCCTTTTTAAGATGGCTTCAAATTATGAAGTTATCGCTCCACTTTTGTCTGTTTTTGATATGCATATAAGTATGATGATAAATTAAATAAATACATACATAAATTATGCTGAATTAATGGTGGGTAAATTCACAGGGCTGTTGTGTATGTGAATCAGTGAACATTTTAAATGTTAAGCTTTTTATCATGAATAGGCTTCTGTCTTTTTAAAAAACTTTAGTTTCATTATTTTTAATATTTTGTGCTACTTTGGGAAAACTTGATTTAGACAAATAAATAATAAAGGATTTAAAAAAACCAGTGTGGTGAAGTGGCTAAAATGTTGGATTAGATTTTTGGCTCAAATGCACACTTGGCAATGAAATTTACTCAGTGACCTTGAGCCATTCACAATCTCTTTGACTGACTCATTCCATAGCCTAAGTGCCACTTTGGAGGAAAGACAGTACTGTATACAGTATAAGCAAACACATGTGGGGGTATTTATGAATGTTTTACATTGTATAGTGGTGTAACCATAAGACTGAATGCAAACAGAAGTTTGATTCCTTGCTTTTCAATTTCAATTCATCTCTTAGACAAAAGCTGCAATTGTATGTAGTTGTGCAGCATTCCAAAATAAAACAATGCACATACTTTGTGTACGGTATCCTAGTAATCAGCTGTTTGACATTTTTGTGGCCAAAAGCATAATGTGTTGTACATTGATGGATCTTTGCTAGAGAACTCTATGGTATTATCTATCTAGCTTTAGAAAATTAAGTTGAGCTTTGCAAGCAGAAGAAATAACATTGCTGAAGCATTCTTTTTGCAACAAGTTTCTCCTTTAAAATGGCTGGCGTATTAAATTCTTTCCTGTCTTCTTTGAAAATTGCATCCAGAACTTTTCAGCTGATATTTTATCTATATTGCCTTCAGCTGTGTAAAACATCATTGCAAATTCCTATGTTGTTTTCTCTCTGCTTCCCTCTAGAAAAGACTGTCATCTTTACTGGAGAAGACAGACTTGATTTCCCCATTCTTAATGTACCAAAATAGTCTGCTGCCTACTTGTAGCAATGACTATTGATTCTAGGAACTGGGGAAACTTGTTGTAATCTGCTTGTGATGAAAGAGTTTGCTAATATAAACAGTACTTTGGGGCAACTAACCTTTTGCTTAGCAGCTGTTGAAGAATGTAGTCAGGTTACTAATACAGTACCTGAAACTCAATTTAAACTGAATAGAATAATTATTGCTAAGGCAATCTGGTTACTTCTCCCTGACTATTGTTATTTGCCAGATTGGTTCTGAAAATTCTTAAATGAATTTTACTCCATTACTCCAGGCTAAATACATTGGAACCTCACTTAACAAACAGCTCGCTTAACACAAAAATCACATAACAAAAGGAAATCCATAGAAAATAGTGGCTTGGCTGACAAAAAAAAATGTTCATAATTAATTGGTTTTCAGTGCATTCCTATGGGAAACCGTGTTTTGGTTAACAATTTTTGATTTTTCAATGCATTCCTATGGCGAATTCGCTTTATAAATTTTTCATAGTATAAAAGGTCTTGTAGAACACATTACATTTGTTAAGTAAGGTTCCACTGTATGTGGTTCTAAAATAGCTACCCTCACTCTGTAAGTTGCCATGTTATTACTAAAAAACCCGCCACCCTCTTTTATGAGAGTTCAAGAATGTAAACTAGAAAGTTCTGCCTGTTGTAATGTTTTAGGCTTGAATCAAATACTGTATAGTCAAGACTCTTAATTGCATTGTTGTCTACTTTAAGACGCTGACTGGAAGGTAGGCAGCTAGCTCCTGTCAAGCTAGCAGTTTGAAAGCAAGAAATTGCAAGTAGATAAATAGGGACCATTTTGATGGAAAGGTGAACAGCATTTTGTGCTAGGCATTTGGTGGTTAGGCATGCCTGCCACATGTTCACGGAAACGTCTGCAAATGCAGACAGGGTTGGTTCATTGGCTATAAACAGAGATGAGCACTGAACCCTAGTCATATACGACTGGCTTTTGAGCAAGGGTGGCCTTTACCTACTTTATGATCATAAACTCAAGGGATAGCCTGCTTAGACCTCTTTTTGTTGGATGCTTTTATTTAGTATATTGAGGTGGAATTCATATAAAAGAACTTCACTTAAAAGTCAGATTCTTGGTCAATAGGAACTACATGGCCTTATATGATGAGTATATTATAGAGGTCAGAATCACTTGGCCACCTGATGTTTTGGACTATATGTTCCATGCTACCTCACTATTGATCACACTGAGTGAGTTTAATGGGAGCTTTAGGTCAAAATATCTGGAAGGTAGAATATTCCCTTCTCTGGCATATAGGTTCCTGTTGAACCAGGTTATGTATCAGTCAAAACATTGGAAGAAAGGTAAAAACATAGCAACTATCAAATGGATAGAACAGAACTGGAAAGTTCAGTTGGAGCACAAAAACTAAAATGACTTTTTAATAGTGGCTATTGCTTTGTTTTCAAAGATTTGCATACGCTTTTGTGAGATTCATCTTGAAAGTCCAAAATGGTTCTCTGGAAGGGATTAAAATCCCTGCCTGCCCTGTGGAACCCAACTGCAGTTTAATAGCAGATGTTTGGATGTGTTTGTGCATGCACATGTGTATTATCTGCTTCCAGGTTTAATGGTGAAAGGCAACATATTGCAACAATGTTAGCTTTATTCACTGTAAGTTACTGGTGGTGGTAATTTCTTTATCACTGAGCCCTGGTGGCACAGTGATTAAAGTGCTGCATTGCAGCCAAAAATTGCTGCTGGTGTTGTGAGTTTGTGACTCAGCCTTCTATCCTTCCAAGATCAGCAAAATGAGCACCTAGCATGTTGAGGGCAAAATGCTACTGGTAATTACCTTGTGAATCACCCAGAGAGTGCACTAAGCTCTAAGGGGCAGTATATAAGTGTAATTGCTAATTGCTTGCTATCCCAATTGAAAAACATGCCAAAACTAATTGTGGGTTATATTTAGTAGATTCCTCAGCTCTAAGCTTTCAAAATGTACAGCTTTGGACTGCAGTCCGCAAAATAATCCAGCCAGTATCTCTACGTGCATGCAAGCAATTACTGAGATATAGCATTGTGTAATCTTAGCTACAGAGATAAGATGTTCTCATGGGGGGGGGGGATGGGATGTTATCTTTCTTCTGAAGAAAAGGTTGCCCAAAAGATTGAACTGCGAAGTCCTAACTTTGAATAGTACCTGTATAAGCATTTTAAATGACAAAATCTAGACCAGGGGATCCCGACCTATGGTCTGTAGGCCAGATCCAGCCCCCAATACCAATTCATCTGGCCTGTGCCACTCCTGGAAGCAGGGGTAAAATGCACCCATGCATGTGCAGAATGTGGCTGTAAATGTCCCATAGCTGTCATAAGTGCGTTTATGACAGCTGCAGGTCATTTACGGCAGTGTTCTGTGCATGTGCGGGCGTGTTTTATTTCCATTTCTGGGTGGGTAGAACCATGTGACCAGGCCTTTCAACCACATGACCAGCTCACGGCCCCAAAAGGTTGGGAACCCCAGTCTAGAATGCCAAAATTCTCCAGGCAGAATTTTGGGACCTTCAGTGAACAGACACACACCTAAAAAATGTACATTTCACTCACCTAGAGAAAACCTACATCTGAGCCTGTATAGCACTGGTGCCCAAACTAAGGGCCGGGGGCCAGTGGCGGCCCCCGATGCCAATTCACGCTGCCCGCGAAGCCCTCATCACTCCTGGAAGAGGAAGTAAGACACGCCCGTAGGGCGTGTTTTACTTCCTATTCCAGGAGTGACAAGGGCCTCGTGGGCCAGGTGAATTGGCATGGGGGGCCGCCCCCAGGCCTTAGTGACTGGCTCCCTGAACCACATGATTGGCCCACGGCCCAAAAGGTTTGGGCACCCCTGCTGTATAGCAACCTTCAGCCTTGCTTCCTGCTGTTAATGTAAACAAAAACAAAAGGAAGCTGTCAAGCTTTCTGGAAATCACTGTTCCTCAAGAGGCACCTACTGTAGAGCCTAATAGGGAGAAAGATTATGACCCCCAGAGAGCACCATGACAGTTTCCTTTATTTAAATAACTTTGACATCAAGAAGCAAGATTGGAGAAGGTCATCCAGCCTCATAGGTAAACTCTCCAAATGAACAAACTGTACATGTCTGTGTGGTTTTGCTTGTGCTCTGAAACGCTTAGACGTCTTCATGGGGAATTCTTGGAGAATTTGGGGAGCTGGAGTCCCCTCCCCCAAATAAAAGTACACCCCATTGTTTCTCTGAGAGTAGTGCTGCCACTAAATATGTGATGCTCAGCAAATGCTTGCAGGCTGATCAATTAGAGTGAAGGTTAATGTTTGGGATGTTTCAACTACAAAATAATCCCCACCACCACCAAATTCCATAGTTTGATTTTTAAAATTTATTTAAGGAAAGACATTTTTAATTGTTTTCGGTGTTTACAGTATTTCATGGGGGGGGGGGGGAGACCCTTCTTAACTAAATAAAGTGAAACAGAACAGCTGTCAACTTTGTGTTGAAATTTTGAGGCCCTTACAGCTTTGTTGCCAGGGCTATGTAGAGTCTGAACATCAGAGGAATATTCTCTGTCTGCCCCAGGAATAACTTAAAACCAAGAGACCTACATTTTTATGACCTAATTCAACAATTTCAAGGTACAGTTGTACCTCGCTTAAAGAGCATAATGCGTTCCACAGGATTGTTCTTTAAGCGAGTTTGCTCTTTAAGTGAAACACCATTATAAGAGACCAATTGTGACTTCTGGTGGAGGAATTGCAAACCCCGATTTATTTGTTAAGTGAGTTTTTGGTTGGTTTTATTTGTTAAGCAAACATTCAGAGAAAATTCTGCTCTTTAAGCGAGGCGCTCTTTATGCGAGGTTTGACTGTATATTCTCAAAGACATATTAATTTTCTAAATGAAAAAATTGAATAAAGCTGACATAGTAGGTCTAACATTACGTTAGTTATAAGTAAAGGTCTCCCTTGCTTGAAAGCCAGTTGTGTCTGATTCTAGGGCAGGGGTCCTCAAACTATGGCCCATGGGCCAGATCTGGCTTGCACTGCCATCCCATCTGGCCCATGCCACCCTCGATGCTCCCGGAAGTGGAAGTAAAATGCGCTCATGCATGTGCAAATGACCCGCAGCTGTCATAAATGCTTTTATGACAGCTGCAGGTGCATTTACTGCAGCGTTATGCGCATTTTAGTTCCCTTTCTGGTGGGAGAAACTATGTGAATGGCCCATAATCCAGAAAATTTGGACATCCCTGCTCTATGGAGTGCTGTTCATCTTTATTTACAGCCAAAGAGCCAGCACTGTCTTCTTCTGCAGACATTTCCATAGTCATGTGACAGGCATGATTAGACACTGGAGTGTATGGAACACTGTTGCCTTCCTACTGAAGTGGTACCTATCTATTTACTTGCAGTTTCTTGCTTTTGAACTGCTAGATTGGTAGAACCTGGGACAGATGACGGGTACAGCACTCGGATCTTGAACTGCTGGCCTGCTGACATTATGGTTGTCCAGCTCAGCATCTTAACCACTAATCCACCACGGTCTTAACCCTATGAGCATTTTGAATTGCTTAATCACTATGTGGACTTTTCTTGAGAAGAATGATAACTAGAACAACATAATTGCTTCTGTAAGGTTTTTTTTATTTTATTTATTTATTTCCAATTTTTATACCGCCCTACTCGGATTGGGCCGACTCAGGGCGGTTCACAAGCACAGAGAAACAATAAATTTATAAACACAACATGTAAATATAGGAAAAAATAATAATCAGCACTGTATCAACACCACAAAAACATCTCAACATCATTACATAATCAAAATTCAATAGGTATCAATTTCAACAACAATAAGAAATTACAGAAATCATCAAATTTACACAAAAATTAGAACAATACCAACAGTCCAGCTGCTGCTGCGGCTTTTAAGCCCCCTGCCCCAGCGCAGCCTCAGGACGCAGGTGGAGAGTGACCCAGGCTGGGCGTGGCAGCCACCTCTTCCCCGGCCCCAGGTGTCTTGGTGGCGGCGGCGGGGAGCGAAATGTCCTGCTGGGCTTTTAAGCCCCCTGCCCCAGCGCGCAGGTGGAGAGTGTCCCGGGCTGGGTGTGGCAGCCACCTCTTCCCCGGCCCCAGGTGTCTTGGCGGCGGCGGCGGGGAGCGAAATGTCCTGCTGGGCTTTTAAGCCCCCTGCCCCAGCGCGCAGGTGGAGAGTGTCCCGGGCTGGGTGTGGCAGCCGCCTCTTCCCCGGCCCCAGGTGTCTTGGCGGCGGCGGCGGGGAGCGAAATGTCCTGCTGGGCTTTTAAGCCCCCTGCCCCAGCGCGCAGGTGGAGAGTGTCCCGGGCTGGGCGTGGCAGCCACCTCTTCCCCGGCCCCAGGTGTCTTGGCGGCGGCGGCGGGGAGCGAAATGTCCTGCTGGGCTTTTAAGCCCCCTGCCCCAGCGCGCAGGTGGAGAGTGTCCCGGGTTCACTGCTTTCAAGCAGGATAATTGAAAGAAAGGCAGGGAAACAATGAATTAACTTTGCAAAAATCCCTTGGCAACGGGTGATCTTGCTTCCTTTGTTCAAATTTAAAAATCTGGGCCTTTTACATGTTTTTTCTTGAACCAGCTGGGACAGCTTGAATCTGGGAAAATCCTGGAAAACCGGGACATATGGCAACTCTAGTTCCAACCCACATCAATTTGAGCCATGCAGCTTGCGTGGATGAGTCCAAAGTCTAAATCAATGTAGTGGTAGCTATTCAGCTCTGTTCATCAAGTAGATTATACACCTTGTATGCCCTGAAAACTCTATTAGGGTTGCCATAAGTAGAGAGTAGATAACACCCACAGTTGTGGATACTTTCAGAATACATGTGGCTTAACTATTAAGATTGCAGATGTACGAACTATACTTCTGTGTGTAAAAATAGTAATCAGTAAAAAGTTGTCCTAAATCAAGACTTAAATCAGTGAAAGAAGGTTTCACATTCAGAGTGAAGTTGATTTGCTGAGCATTGTGTACCTGTTTTCAGTATTTTACCAATGAAAGTGCTTACTGAATTTATTTGAGATGTGTTGTGTTAAATTATATTGCTCATTTTGCTTCCTTGTTTGGTATTTAGGGAGGGGTGTTTTTTTGTGTTACCTAATACATAATTTTTCTGCTCTACTTGGCTCAGCTTGCTCCTTGGCTGGGGTACAGTGCTCAGTTTGTGGCATCATTGTTCACCAAATGACTTGGATCCAGGCAAGAAACAGGAGTTGTAGAGCTTTAAGAGAAACACGGATACTGTACAGCCATTTCTAGTGAGCAAATTGTGTCTCTGCATCATCTGTATTTGAAAAGAACTAGAAAAATGTAGGAAACAATTCCTGCTAATGATCAAGAGCAGAAGACCTATAAACCAGTCTGCATCACTGGGTTACACCTCTGGCCCTCCCCCTTGGGGATTCCAGTTTATGATCTTACAGCAAGGCATGTCAATCACATATTCAGTTTCATTTCACTTAAACCATGAGATTCAAATGTTTTGAATTCTTCTTCATCCCCCAGATCTAGAATCACCATTTTAAAAGTACAGTACAAAACACATTTAAGTGAGTACGAAGAAAACAGAAAAAGCACTGTTTTAAAATGCGGTGTTTCTGTTACAATATCTGAAATCTCAACAGTTAAAGGTTTGGAAAGGATATCAAAGATCATCTAATCCAACCTGCTGCTATTGTAGAAAATACTTTACACAAGGATGAACCTGGGGACCATCTCCTTGAAAACTTCCAAGGAAGGACAGATCACAACATGGGAAGGTAGCCTGCTATATTATCAAATAGCATATATAATAAGAAAGCAGGTTCCACTTGGGTCCTAGCTTCTCGAGCAATATACAACAATGACAACATGCCTCTGAACTACCAAACTAGTAACTCTTATTAAGGACATTTTAATAAAGTTAGTCCTTCATGATTTGTTCAGAAATCCATACTACGCATAATGAACAAAGCATTCTTCTTTGTACTGTATGGTTCATAGTTTGACTACTTTATATTCTGATTTAGGACCTTTTGAGGTATTGCTAACCAACTGAAAGTTAGCAGTTGTCTCAATTCACTTTTCAGCTGCTTGAAGGATGGGTCATTTAACCATCTCAAGTCTCATGGAACTTCACTTTTTCTCCTAGAATTTTAATGAATAAACATAAAAAGTGAGACATTTACAGATTATTTAGCATTGTAGAACATGGTTTGTTATGATTTTATTTAAAATGATTAGTTGCTCCTGTATAATATTTTTACTTAACTTGAACTGTGCTTTCTTCCTTTCATCATTTGGTCTCTTTTTGCAAGAGTGAACATAGTTTCCTTTGAGAAAGAAGATTGACAAATTAGATACAGTATTGAACAATTTCACCATCTGTCTGCCACCTGTTAAATCTCTTCTTCATGCAGCAGACCACTCAGTTTGTTTTTCTTGTTCTAGATATTGTCAAATACACTAGTACCTGGTGCAGTCAGAGAGGCCAAAATGGGGGGGGGGGAGTCCAGTTTTTTAAAACCCATTTTGGGCTCTCTGAACTCCCTGCTGGCTCTGGGGAGATCAGAGGACCCGATCCAAGCTGTTTCTGGGCTATCCCCACCTCCCCGGCCAGTGGAGCAAGCCAAAACATCAGGGTTCGAACCCTGACATTTTGGCTTGTTCCACTGCCCAGGGACGTCAGGGAAGCCCAGAAACAGCTTGGATCGGGTCCTCTGATCTCCCTGATCTCTCTTTGCATGTAACTCTAGAATCTGAGGCCACAGAAAGCTCCTTAAGCTGCTATCGGTTTTCTTTAGATACTTGCTGTTTTTCTTCCTCTCTTGAAATGATTGTGACATTGTCATTCATGTTGAACTCCCATGTCCTTGAGTATTTCTCTCCCAGGGTATTTGAGTATTTCTGTGATATTCAAATTGTTAGTTCTTGATGAAATGTATTTTAAAGAGATGACAGGGTAGCTGAAATCATCTTGTTCCTACATCTCTCCTGTTTTAAAGTTAATTTGATTTCAGAAGGCATCATCCAAGCTTTCCACTTGGCATGGCAGTCTTTTGTAGGAATTTGTGCTAATTAAGGATGTGAGAGAAATGTGAATTGACTCACATTCTTTCTCTGTGGAGTCACATTAGGCATTCAGTTCTCTTCAATTTAAGTGACCATACATGCAGAGGAGAAACATGTCTTCTAATTGCAGTTCTGTTTGAATTGCTTGTAGGTGGCACAACTCAAAAGAACTGCCTTAAGAGGAAATGAGTGGTATATTGCTTCCAATTACTAAATTTCTCATTTTATCTTGTGGGAGAGCTTTTAAGCTGTTAAAAATAAATAAACAAGAGCTGTCCCAGGAGAAGTAGTTAAAAAAAAAGAAATGTTTGGGGAAATTGGCTTAGCAGACAGAGATGAATGCACTGCTTTGTATATGCAGCTGCTCTCCTGGTTCTACTTTGTAAGGCAGAAGGTGAGGGGGGAAGTGCTTTGCCAAAGCACCACTTTGTATTTGTGCATGTTTACATGTGTGCTAGTTTTTTCCTTTCTGCAGCAGATCAGAGTGATCACATTTATTTATCTTTTTAGTCTCTGATAATTTGTGCTAGTTTGGTTTTAATGTATTTGCAGATTGTTTGTGTAATAGAGATTAATTGCCTAGAGAAGTGCGTCCACTAATTGGGGCAGGATATCAATCAATCAATCTGAACCAAAGCAAAAATTCTAGCTTATACAAAACAGAAGGGTATCTGTTAGAAAGGGAAAAAATTATTGGGGCTGTAGGACTCCAGGTTGGTTTAGCATTACACTATTTATTATTTTATTTTATTTAATCAAATTTCTATTGCTGCCCAACTCTGCAACAACTCTGGGTGGCTAATAACAATTAAAAACATTATCAAAACTAAAGAAAAACCCTTAAAAACCCCATAAAAAGTCAAAACAACTTACCCAACACACTCGGCCCACTAAAAGAGAAATATAAATCTTAATTATATAAACCAGCAGGTGGGATCACCCCTCCATCAGTGCCCCACACATACCCTGCCAGCCAGGTTTTCAGTTCTTTCCTAAAGGACAGCAACTCCATCTGGAGACGCAGCTCAATTGACAGGAGGTTCAAGAGCAGGCGTAACTGGCGAATCACAAGAAGTTGTGCGAAAGCCCTCCTAGCCACGACTGCCATCTGCTCATTGAGCAAGAGTTGCCAGTCCAGGAGGACCCCCAGATTACACACCAGGTCTGTTTGGGGCAAAATAGTCCCATCCAGAACCAGAGATGGTAGCTCCCGAGATAACTTGATGCCCCCAGCCCATAGCCACTCAGTCTTGCTAGGATTCAGTTGTAGCCTGTTGTCCCCCATCCTGACCCCAACAGCTTCCAGACACCTGGATAGGACTCCAACTGCATCGCTTGGATCACCATAGGCCGAGATGTACAGTTGGGTATGATGATACTGATGATACTTCACCCTGTGGGAGATCTCACCCAGCGGTTTCATGAGAGCATCAAGCCCTGAGTCACCCCATACTAGAGAGGTCTAGGGCTGGACAACACATCCTCCAACCACACTGACTGGGTCTGACCCTTCAGAAAAGAGGCAAACCAGGACAACACTATGTGATCAACAGGAAAAATGTGAATCAGCCCACCAGAAGACCATGGTATTTCCAATTTTTTTGCTGTGTAGTCAGGCTCTAAGTTAGCAGAATTTAATAGGTTAGAAGAGGTGAGGTGATAACTGTGAATTAAATGTTATCTTGTAGATTAGAATTGTGATGGTAAACCTTGGTACTCCAGGTGTTTTTAGACTGCAATTGCCTGCTGATCATGGCTCCTGGGAATTGAAGTTCCAGAACACCTGGATTGCTAAGGTTCACCTAGGATGCTCATTTTAAATTAAAATGAACAAATTACTGTTGCATGATAATAATTTTTTTAAAGGAATAAGTTTAGTTACAAAAGCCTTGGAGCAAACATGCTGAAGTCAAACCTGGAGGCACTGTTATGGCCAGTATTCCATTTTAGAGATGACAACAACAAAAAACACACAACAAAACTTTTGAAGTGGTAGCTGTGTTAGTCTGTGCAAGCATATCAGAGTAAACAAAACAAAATGACAAAAAACATGGCACCTTAAAGACTTAACTCCTTTTTTTTTATATTAGCCTTTGTGGATCAAGTCCACTTTGTCAGACTTCATGGCATTATCCACAAAAGCTAACTTTAAAAAACAGGAGTTAGTCTTTAAGGTGCCACAGTGTTTTTTGTCTTTTTGTTTTGTTTACCCTCTGATACACAACAAAACTAATCTTTAAACTATTGACAGACTAAACCTGAAGGCCTAAGTTTACAGGCAATCACTTACAGAAAACAAAGAGACCAAGAGGCTCATTCCCCACCTGACTGGTATTTTCTTGTGGTCACTTGAAGGGCAGCTCTACTGCATTTATTCTAGCAATAGCAGTGCTGGGTAGTTACACTCTATGTCTTTCCTGCTATTTTTATTTAAGTTCTGTCACCTGACTTTTCATGCTCAGAGTTGTAGATTTTCTCACATCCATTACATATCATGCTGGCAACCACTCCCTTCCTATCAGCTTTGTTCATTTTGAATAAGTTATATATCCTTGAATCCTTTCATTCCAATTGTCAGTCTCATCCCACAAGTTTCAGTCACACCTTCAGTAATTGTATTTGCTTTCCTTGACCAATGTAAGCCTTCTCCCTCTTACTGGTCCTATCTGGAGATTCTTGGTATTTATTGGCACTCTTGCATCCAGATACTAACAAGGTCTGATCCTGCTTTGCTCCCCAAACAAGACATTGCCAGGTCTGTTCTGTATGGTGCTGTGGTGAACATATGCGTGTGGACCTGTCTAAGCCTCTTTAAGCTGCAGGTGTCTGATCTGATTCCCTATTGGTGTTTTTTTTCCAAGGATGTCTCTGGCAATTATTAGGATATTCAGGAGCAAAATCCTCTCAGAGCTGTTTTGGTTGAGTCATATCTGCCTTTTCCTGGAGTTTCTTCTGTGACGACATTTTAATGGGGCTGGAATGCTTGGCTGGAGTTGTTCTAAAACTGGATTGTGCAGTTCAGAGAGGCTCAGATTCTAAGGGAGAGGCCGGGAAATGCTGGTTCCAGGTATCCTTTCTCAACTGGGCAACACCTTTGTGGGAGTGCTCCTTGGACAAGGAAAAAACACCCATTGCAAAAGTTTGCATAAGGTTTTCTTACTGCTGTTCAGCACAATGAGAAAAGCTGCTTCTTGGAATACCAGATAATTGAGTTCCTGTTTAAAAACCTTACTACAGTAAAAATGTGGACTAAGAAGTGAATTTGGGAATAGTCTGGAAGAGGGTGAGTACTTATGTTCCTCTACATGTTAAGCCCATTGGACTAAGATGATGTTGTTGACTGTGCAGTTCTTGTATCTAACCCTTGTGGTTAGTTAGAATTGATGTTGACGCACTCTGTCCCCTATTAGCATTTTGAACAATTAGAATGTTAGATCGTATATCCAAAGTCATAGATATATATACATATTTTCTTCAAGAGTTTCTTCTCTTAGAATTTTTTGGAACAGTAGCTGTGTTAGTCTGTGGTTCAGGCGTATCAGAAAACAAAACAAAATAAACAAAACAAAATAAAATAAAAAACACTGTAGCACTTTAAAGACTAACTGCTATATTTTTATTGTTAACTTTCATGGATCAAGTCCACTTCATCAGACAAAGAGTGAAACTTAGAGGCATGTTCTTTATATACCAAATTCAGGAGCTCAAAGGGAGAAGGGGTGTGGGCAAGGCGATAGAAGGGGTGTGGGCAAGTTCTCTTGGAATAATTTATTTTGGATGTTAGCATTTATATTTTATTGAGTGTTGGTGTTAAAGTTTCCTCGCACTATGTGGGAAACTTTCCCATAGATGTTAAAAGAAAACAAGTAATAACTTCCTAAGCGGTCTTACTGAGTTCATTAGTAAAACTGCCCCATCCCAGTTAAGAAATATTTGATGGAACTCTCCTAGATAACACAAATTATTAACCTAAACCAGTGATGACTAACCTTGGCACTCCAGGTGTTCTTGGACTTGAATTACTAGAAGCCCAAGTCAGCACTCTTGCTGATCAGGGCTTCTGGGAATTGAAGTTCAAAAACACCTGGAGTGCCAAGGTTAGCCATCATGGACCAAAACTAAGGGCCTGGTATTCTAAAAAGTCTATATGATGTGTATTTGGATGAAACCTTGGGTAAATAAGGACTTTACCTTTCCTTATTTTTTTTCGTTGTTACTCCTAAAGAACTGGTAAGTATCCTAGGTTCAGTGTGCCCTGAGGAAAGCTTATCTTTTGCTATGTTACTGCTCTTATCTCTTGTGGAAGAGTCTGCTGCTCTTGTTGACAGGGAACATCTCATGCATCTACTTTTCTGGTACATCCAGGCAGTACTTGAGCATTTGAGTGGAAGCATCTGAAGGGTGGGGCCTGGGCGAAACTTGTATAGGTAGATAATTTGTCAACAGACTTCTTGGAATCTGTGTGCACACAATGACAGCTGTTCACATCTATGCAAGCCTCTTCAAGTAGAGGAAGTCTTTCTAACTTTTCAAATTCAGTTTATACTTAGTTTACTTAGTCTTAAGCTTACTCTGTATACATGCCTTCTTGGACTAATTCCAAAAGTTCAGGTTCAATGAAGCATGCTAGAACTATCACAAATAATGGGATTTTTCCTGAGCTGGAGATTCAAGACTGTTTTGGATTATTTTAATGCTGTTTCATGTAAACCACTGCCTTAGACCTGAAAAGCATTTTTGTGTTGTACTGACTGTGTGTATATAGAAACAACAACAGATAAATGGATGCAAGGAATTTATGGACCTGAAGGCAGAGAAGTCATGGAGAGAGATTTACTGTAATGTAAAAAACTGGGTCCTCTGCTGAAGACTTAATCTTTTTATTTATTTATTTTATTCAATTTCTATTGCCGCCCCCTTGCCAAAGTGACTCCGGGCGGTTTATAATCAACCATAAAACACTCAAGTATAAAAACAACCCTATGGCAATTAAAATTGTAAAAACATTTAATATTTAGAAGCCATTAAAATGTCCTCCCAACATTCACAATAGGTTAAAACTAAAACCCAAATGGCCTTTCATATAAGCTGGGGTGGGGGCTGCCCCACTGGCAGCACCCCACATCTGCTGGGCCAGCCAAGTTTTAAGGCCTTTCCTAATGGTCAATAGCTCTTCCGGGAGGTGTAGTTCGGTCGGCAGGAGGTTCCACAGGGCTGGAGCAGATACCAAAAAGGCCCTTCTAGTGCTACAGAGGCAAGCCTCTCTAGCCAATGGAAGCATTAGGGAGCCCCTCCGGTCTGCTCTGTATACTGAAATCTGAAAAGAAAAACAAAATGTTTTTAGCACTTAATGCTAGGAGTAAGAAATCCCAGAGGGGTAGCTATGTTCAAGTAATTGCACTTGTTAATAATTATGCCATGGGTTAGCCCTCTATCAGTTCATAAAGAGCAGCCAGTTTTTCGGGTGATGGGTATCTGGTTGGTAAGGCACTTCCTTTTTCAAGCATTCACAAGCAGATTGTGAATGTCAGCTATATTCTGTTCAGAGAAATTTACAGCAGCTCATGGGGCCAAAGTGGAACAAATCCAGCTGGATAAACCTAATTTCCAGCCGTCTGTAATAGAAATCTACTTGCTGACTCACACTAAGAGTCATGATGTTGAAGATACAGAAGGAAATAATCTTGAGCCTTCTATTATGCCCTTTATTCCCACCCTCTGACTCAGTAGATGGAGACCGTCCTCTGAAACATTCTGCTATTTTCCACCTCAGAGTCAATTTGGTTGTCAGATCAGAAGGTTGAAACTCTGTTTATCACCCTATTTGGCAGTGAAAATGCTTGCAGTTTATGCAGACAATTTTCAGCAGCTCCTGAAAGACAGAGATGGGATGTAACAGGTTCTCACCAGTTCACCAGAACTGGTAGTAACTTTCCCCAGTGTCCCAGAGAACCGGTAGCAGCTTTTGGGGGGAACCACCTTCGGGGCTTACCTTTTCACTGGTTCCCCCACTGCGCATGCGCACCAAGCACTTGGTGTGTATGTACGCCTACAGTGCTTACCACGTATGCACGGCCTCCTTGCTGTACTCCCAAGCGGGGAGGAGGAAGAGAAGCTGCTAGCCTGAAGCTCCCTATAGCCTGCTCCCCAGGGTAAGTGACTCACCTTTGGATATGGTGTGTCTGTGTGTATTTAATACCTTTACCTATATTGACGTACTACCACAATTCCTAAAAAGGCCTGGTGGCTAGTGGCCTGGCAGCCTGGCTTAGGGTTTTTAAGCAAAGTCTTGGAGTTACCTCATCAATAAGCTACACCGGTGCTGTTCCAATTGCTTAAGGAGAACCCTTAAGGAGGTACAGCTGTTTTCCATTTACATTAAGGCATATTATCCTAGAGAACTGGTTAGGCAAAGACTTAGTACCTAACTTCTTTAACTGTTGAAAATTTGAAAAGTGCCAAAATGAAGTCATCTTGTGGTGAGTTCATTCTGTAGTTCCTCCCATCTGACCTAGTGTGAGAAAGATTAGCCAGAATAAGCTTTAAGGTCTGGTTTAAAAGCTCTGGTTGATTTGTGTTTGGGCTGGCTGGCTGGCTGTTTTTTAATGTATTTTTATTAATATATTTTATTTATTTATTTACAGGTTTGTGTTGTGGGTGGGTGGGTGGGTGGGTTGAGGTTGTGTGTGTGTGCTTATTTTTATTTTATTTTTGTATTTTTTTGTAATTTTTAATTTTTTTCTTTGCCCCCGCCCATGACATCATGATGTCACGATGTTAGCTCCACCCACTATGATGACATCACGATGGGTTAGTGAACTTGTTGACATCCCACCACTGCCGAAAGAGTACTGTGCAGCCATCTGTCTCTCTTTGTGAAGAATCTCCAGTTTTGCTTTAGGATCGCCCTTAATACATACACCTTTAAAGCAAATATGTTGTAAGCCCTTGTTTGCAGAAAGAAATTTGAATATGCTGCTGATAGTTGCTGAGTACATTTTGCTTTTCCCTTTCTCACAAGAATTCCACAGATGAGGTACTTGTGTGCTTATTTTGAAGAAGGTTATTTTGAAGCTACCTATTCTTTTCTTCACACACACACACATACCCCTCCCAAATGGTAGCATGTTTTTATTTTTTAAATACTTACTTTTGTTATAATATTTTGAGTGGTGTTAGAATACCTTGAAGGTGTATGAAATGAATGCTGGTTTTCCCTATACGTCATCTTCCTCTTGCAAATCATAATCCAGAGTCTTATTTCTTTTGCTCTGCAGAACAAACATGATCCTTTAGTAAGAGTGCAAGGCTGAGATCAATTCTTAGCATTTAAATTGATTTCTAAAGACTTTAAAATACACACTGATTTCAGCAGCTTTTTTCTTATGAGCCAGACTTAACATAGTTCATAAGATGAATCATTTCAACTGCTATTTGCTTCAGTCTGACACTTAAGCAGCCAAGTATTTTCCAGACTGTGCCACTTCTGAAAAGTCTTTGATGGATAAAAGATTTTTTGCTACGTCCTTCCCTTTAATGTATCCCACACTTCATATACAGTAATACCCCGGATAACGTTATGACTTGGTTCCACAAGTCATGACGTTATCCGGTTTTTAGCGTTGAACAACGTTAAAAAAAAAAAAGCCCTGACTTCAGGGACAAACCGAGCAGGCTGTGGGGTGCCTTTAAAGCTACCCACCACCACTGTGACTGCAGTAGGATTGGGGGGAAAGCACCTTTCCCCCCCATTCTACTGCAGTCTTTCCTCCGTGCTTACCTGCACGCTCTGTTTACTCCAGCCAAGATATACCTTCTTGTTTTTTTTGGGAGCTCCGACATGCAGCTGATTGCGTCTTTCCCTCCCTGTATACATTTAAACAGGGAAGGGGGGAAGAGAGAAATCTGATTGGTTCTCTAAAGAGAACTAATCTGATTGGTTCTCTCTTTCCCCCTCCCTGTATTGTCAATACAGGAAGTGAAAGACAAAGCCTAGCGATCAGCTGCATGTTGGAGCTCCAAAAGCAACAAGAAGGTATAGCTGGGCTGGATTCTCTCCGAGCAGGCAGTGGGGTCGGGTGTCCCCAAACTGGGGGTGGGGGTGGGGAAAGGAAGGAGGGAAGTGGCAGGGAGAGGAGCTGTGGCCTCCTTCTTTAATACGATGGATCGGATATTTGTCATCGTTATGCGATTTTAGCGTTATCCGGTGCAATCGTTATCCGGGGTATTACTGTATTTCCAGTTCTATAGGTCTCTATAGGATTTAAAGCAGGGGTGCACAAACATTTTGTGCCGGGGGCCTGTCCACGCCCCTGGAACAGCTGAGTGGGCCTGACCATGCCCCAGAAAGTGGGTGTATTTATGAGAGCATGTCTGGAACCACTTTGGGGTGTGGCGCAGGTACATTTGCACATACACAAACATGCCTGCACCACTCCCGGAAGTGGTTCTGGGCGTGTATGTGCATGCACAAATGCATCCGTGGCACTCCCAGAAGTGGCATGGGCACATATGTGCATGTGCAGTGGCATCCCCATCCACTTCCAGGAGTGGCACAGATGCATATGCATCTGGATGTGCATTCATATTGCCAGGCACATCCCCCCGTCCACTTCTAGGAATGGCGAGGGTGCCATGGCCCGTAGTTTGGGCACCCCTGCTTTAAAGGGATGTTTTTGGGGAGAGATGTTAGACTTGGATTTTAAAAATAATTCCGAGTGTACTGATAAAAAGCTGGAGACCATTAGTTCTACTTCTCTGCCTTGTCGCTTCAGAAACATTGTCAGCATTGACTGTTGATCAGCTAATGCACACAGTTCAAGGCTCTGGTGCTTGCTTTACCAAAAAAAAAAAAAACACCCCAAAAAACCCCATGCTTGGTTAGTCCCTAGGTACGTTACGGACTGTTGCCTGCTGCATGTCCCTTGATTCGTTTGTCTCAGTGTTCTTGGTTGTGCCCTTCTTCTGCCCAATTGCTGAATTTTGTACAGGGAATAACTGGGAAGAAGATCCCTTTGGCTGTGCTGCCATTCATGGAACGTTCTTTCAAATGAAGTTGTGTTATACTCGATGGAAGACTTTCAAGGACTTTTATTGTTTTTCACAACTGCAGGTTTTATAAACCCTGCTATTTTAGCTTATTTTTGAGCTTTTTAAGACTATGTTCGTTGTTAATTGTCCTGAGAATATTTAGTACTTCAGGTTGAGAGAGAGGTGTAGAGTAGCTTGCATTTTGGCTGTAAGATAACCAGAAGAGGAAGTAATGAGAATTAATTGGAGCGGATGGGAAAGCTGAGCTCATAGTCAATTCAGCACTTCCGAAAATCCATATTTGTATTGGCTTCTTCCGGTCTGTGAAGAGCTGTGACTTTGTTCAGCTGGCATGACTGTCACTTTCCTGTTCCATGCCATCCTCGTGCATTTAAACTCTAGGGTAGTATCTTCTTACACTAGGGCTTGTCACTCTTCCAACATATTGCAGAATGATACTTTGGGAAGCAGAGGGTAGCTACTGCAGCTATATTGGGGGTGCCCCTCCCTGGATTCCGTAAAAAGAGACATACATGCTGGTATGAGGGCTGTCTTAGCTGTCAAGTAACTGCATTTGAGTCAGAGCAACCCAAATTAGCTATAAAACTATCTTCACTCCACTTTCTCCAGCAGAGAGATCAGGGACCAGAAGAAGCCAGAGATTTCTCTGCACCTCTTCTTTGCTTTTGGTATGTAGGCATGTTCTGGCTAATGAGAAATTGAAATACAGTAGTGTATATCATTGCCTGCTTTATAGTCTCTTACAGCAGACATGAGGAAGTCTATCTTTGTCTGAATCTTATGGCTTTACTTTCTTGTTGGCCAGGTTTGCTGAGGCTAGTAGAATTTTACATACCTGGGGAAAAAGAACAGACATACCTTTTAAAAATCCTTTCCCATGTGATAGAAGAGGGTTGGTGTGACAGCTATTAGTGGCTTGGCTACTGTCTGTGTCTGTCTCTAGGTCTTAAAAGAGGCTTTGAGTGACTTAAACTTGTGAAAATCTTGCTGTAGATGGTTTAATGGAGAATGAAACGTGGCCCTTTATTTTGTAAAGCTGTGCCTTACCAGTGTGAGGCAGGCAGATAGCTTTCAAGGGTGTAAGAAAGCTTTTTATGGCTAGGAATGTGCAAGAGGCAGTGAACAGCAGTTGAATATGTCTGTCAGTCATTAACTGAACTGGCCTCTTAATAAGTTGTAACCTAGTAAGGTTGGTAATAGGAATCCCACTAATACAAAATCAGATTGTGTCAGGTGCATAGAAATCCATTTATTATAAACAGCCCCTTTATTTGGAGGGGGAACCAATGGCAAGACTTTTGACATAATTGAATTATGTTTGCAATGGCTGGATTAGAACAAATCCAGATTTACCATAAGAGCATCTATTGAGGTGGAGATGAAGCTACTAGAGTAAAAAGCAAGTAGATATACTGAAATGAAACCACTCTTTTGATGGTAAGATAAAGCTATGGACAGAGGTTCCAAAGTGATGGACTCTGTGTTTTTGTTCTGCTGTAATGATAATAATAATTTCATGTCAGAGATTTCTCTGGGTTGAAAGGACTTTTGATGGAGAAACTCCGCTCAGGGGACCCCCAAATGAGGCTTCTTTCATGTCCCCAAGTGCAGTCCTAGGATATCGAAACCCAACTTTTCAGTCTCCAAGCTTAGTGTCTTAACCACTAAACCACTGGGGAAGCTGTGATAAACAACATAATAGGAACTTGTTGTTAAATAGTAGGATGGATGGCTTGGGGATATGCAAAACAAGATGGGTTTAGGCCACATGGAACAGAAAGAAATCACTTAGTTTTAAATGTTCAGGGACTACTAATCACAACATCAAATGTTCTTCTGCAGTGCTAAGGACCAGAAATAGGCAACCTTGTGGAAGATTCTACATAGAAACTTGCCTTATGGTCTTATTGCCAGGTCCCCCCTTTTAAGCAGATTGCTCTGTTACACTGTTTTCTGGACGGGAAGTCTCTTGTAATACTTGGTCATGCATTGGTAATCTTGAGAATTGGCTGTTGCAGTGCTATCTCTGTAGGGCTTCCCTTGAAGATTGTATGGAAGCTGCAACTGATACAAAATGTAGCTACTCGGCTAGTGTTGAAAGCATGGGGACTTGACCACATTTCTTCAGTCCTGGCCCACCTGCATTGGCTCTTTGTGGGCTTCTGTGCCATGTTCAAGTTGTTGGTTTGCCAGTCTTTCTCCCTCCAAATCTTGTGAAAGATGGTTAAATACAAATTATACAAAGAGGCTTTCAGTAATATTGCCCCTTCAGTGATTTTGCATTTGGATGACCTTTGTTCAGTCTTAATTTATGTTGCCATTTGTAGTTATTTAAGTTGCATGTTCTGTTTGTATGTGTGTTGGTCTAGTTATAATTTGAGTTGGTTGATGAGATGTTTGGTTTGTTATTGTGAACTGTCTAGATAAGCAATATAGAAATGAAATAAATAAATTATATACGATCCATTTAATACTCATGACACAACATTGAGAAGTTGCAGTATTCTTTTTGGCACGAGCTTTGTTGGAAATGGTCTACCAGTGGCAAGTTTTACCTGATATGTGTTCTTCTGTCCTTCCCTGGTGGCATTAGAAAAGAAAGAATGAATTTCATGGTTCTGATATTTGACAATACTGTACAGTAATACCACGGATAACGATTGTACCATATAGCGCTAAAACCGCATCATGTTACAAGATTTTCGGAAAAATCTTGTATCGAATAACATGATTTTTAGCGTTATCCGGTACAAGCGTGTGCGGGGGGGGGAGTTGGATTGGGTAGAACATCTACCCAATCCAAACCCCCCAGCGCCTGCCCCCACGATGTTTGGAAAGGGTACGGGGATCCGTACCCTTTCGAAACATTGGGCGCGCGGCGTGCGTCGGTGGGGTTTAGGGCAGGATACGGGGGAGACCTCCGTATCCTGCCCTAACCCCGACTGACACGCGTGCGCCCGCATGCCGCCCGATGTTTCGAAAGGGTAAGGATCTTACCCTTACCCTTTTGGAACATCAGGTGGGCGACGCACGTCGGTGGGGGTTAGGACAGGATACGGGGGAAATCTCCGTATCCTGCCCTAACCCCGACTGACGCGCGCGTGCCCGCATGCCGCCCGATGTTTTGAAAGGGTAAGGATCTTACCCTTACCCTTTCGGTACATCGGGTGGGCGGCGCACGTCGGTGGGGGTTAGGGGAGGATACGGGGGAAATCTCTGTATCCTGCCCTAACCCCCACTGATGCGCGGGTGCCTGCTTGCCGCCCGATGTTTCGAAAGGGTAAGATCTTAGCCTTACCCGTTTGGATCATCGGGTGGGCGGCGCGCGTCGGTGGGGGTTAGGCCAGGATACGGGGGAGACCTCCGTATCCTGCCCTAACCCCGAACGACGCGCGTGCGTGCGCCCGCTGCCCGCGAAGAGCAGAGGAGGCGAAGGAGCTGGAGAGGAAGAGGAGGGGAGGAAGGAAGGAAGAAGGAAGGAAAGGGGGGTGCCGCTGACAAAGCTGCTGCTGGCCATCCAGTTGATCCTAATGTCGCCTTGCTAAGGTTCCCTGAAGAAAGAAAGAAGGCAGTTTAAGAAACATTTGGATCAACTAGCAAGACAACAGCAACTTTGGCAGCTTTGGCGGGGGCGCCCCCTTCCTTCCTCCCCCCCCTCTCTTCCTCTCCAGCTCCTTCACCTCCTCTGCTCTTCGCGGTTGTTGGGGGGTGGTGGATTGGGTAGAACGTTCCCATGGAAAAACTCGCATAATGAAAATTTATATGGAAAAACTCGCATAGTGAAAATTTTTCATTATGCGAGTTTTCCCCATAGAAATGCTCGTTGTGTGAGTTTTTCCATAGGAAAAGTCTGACTCGCATAGCGAAAATTTTCGTTATGCGAGTCGGAATGCTTTTTGAAATGCCTACTCGTTACGCAAAGTTTTCACTAAGCGAAGCATTCGTTAAGCAAGGTTTGACTGTACTGCTTTCAGTAAACTATAAGACAAGAACACTTTCCTAAGTTTTTGCCAATTCACGTGTTAAAATGGCATATAGAGTCCTTTTAAAAGCCATAAGCTGTGTTCTTTAGCTGATGGGACCACCTCAATACCTGCTATAGCTTTCCAGACAGATCTCCCAGTATCTTGTGGATGGACCAAAGTACAGGCAGCTGTTGTGTGGGTATACCCATGATCAGGGATGGACAGAAGTTAGAACAGGATCTATTGGCAGATCTGTGGATGATTAGCAATAGATGGATAGATATTTGTCTCCCAAATGTTTTATGACAGCAACTAACAACATTATTCCCTTCTTATCCTCAGTTATTCTGGTGAAATAATAAAATTTGTGATAACTAACAATAGCTTTTATGTGGCATGACTGTGACTTCTGTTCACTTCTCATGTTTACCACAAACGTTTTCGGTACAGAATTCCTTATTTCTAAGTGCAACACATTTGCATCATGCTCCAACTGATGAGTTGTTGGATTCTAGTAAGAAAACAAGTAGATCCCACAACTGAGAAACCTTCCTGCTTATATCCTTGTCTGAATGAGTCTAAATAAACACCCTGTATGTGTTTTTGTCTTATCCAGCCCCAGATCTTCTCATACTGGGAAATTTTGGCTTGCAAGTACAGTATAGTACTTAAATTCTTGAAATGAATTAGAAGGCTTTCTCACTCACATGATACCACTGATATTTGTGGGTGAATCCCAAAAAGAGTTAAAGTGCCTATGTGGTTTTAAAAATTTGTGTCACTCTTATGGTTAAAATTGTAAAGGAGGGGTAATCTGACCAGGATGGAGGGCTTCCTATGTAAAGTAATCTGGCTGAATTGCTCTATCTCTATCTTGCTACATATACAGTACATGTTTGTTTGTTGTTGTTTTTCAGCTGCACAAAAATCTGCAAAAATTCTGTGCTGCAAAGAAACAACAGTGATGTCATCAGAGGATGATACTGGTGGGGAGGCATCCAGTGGCAGTTTTTGGGAGGTAAGATATGGGAAGACATGCTGGGAGAAATACTAATTCTTCATAAACCCTGTATCTCCTAGAGGACAGGGAGTGACAGCAGAATTAGAGCAAGCTGACATCAGACACTTTTTTTAAATGGTTCTGCTATCTTTAGTGCTATATAATAATAAAAAGTCTGGAATGTATGACCACGATAAGTTCCACTTTCCTTATGCCTTTTGGAAATTTGGGTGGGGTTACTAGATGGGAATATTTCTGTACTTCAGAAGCTTTGCCTGTTCTGTGTAAGAACATCATGAATTGCTTCTGACTCCAGAGATGAATTTGTGATAAGACTGACTGACTTTGCTGTCTAATTTCAGCCTGGCAACTACAAACGGACAGTGAGACGGGTGGATGATGGAAACCGGCTGTGTAATGACCTTGTCTCCTGCTTCCAGGAGAGAGCAAAAATTGAAAAGAACTATGCACAGCAACTTACAGACTGGTCCCGCAAGTGGAGGACTGCTGTGGAGAAGGGTAAAGCAGAAGAAACCTTTATTGCTCTGGGTGGGACTCCTGGCCTCATTAGACAGACAGGAAGGTAGCAGAAGTTCTGGAAAATGAAAGCTGTCACCTGATATTCATTACAATCAATTATACTTTGAAACATCATTTCAGCTGAAAGTGTCCTGCAAGAAATAGCTTTGTTAAGTCAAGGATTTCAAGACATGAGGAGTTGCGCTTACAAAATCCACAGTGTGAATTCTGAGAAGCAGGCCTCAGTTCCTATTGAGAACGTCATGTCATGTGGCTTTCAGCCTCTGACCCATGAATGAGAGCTAATTGTCCTAATTAGATAGGAAGACTCCAGCAACCCACAGGGCCTAGTTGGCAGGGAAACTTCTGGAAGGAACAAAGAGCAACCCTGCAACTGGATAATGAGAAGGCTTTGTATGATAAGTAGGCAGTGGAGAGCCTTGAGTGTAGGTTGGAAGACTGCCAGAATAAATCTGTTTTGTCATCCTTCAGCAAGGTCCTAAAGGTGGCATGTGAAAAAAGATGTAGAAACTAAGTGGAATTCATTAGAACATAATTTATGGCTATCTAATGTTGAGCTGAACAAACCATCTGCATGAAGGTAGCCCCATAGTCTGCCAGTTCTATCAATTTATATTCCATATAATTTTCATTCTCTGGAACACAAACTTGCCAAAAAAAGGTGCAGGATAGATTATTTTGGTGACCGGTGAAGATTAATGTCTTAATTTAGTTCCTTTATATCTACTACAGTCAAACCTCATATAACACTAAAACCTGGTTCCACAAGTCTTGATGTTATATGATTTTTAGTGTTATCCGATGCATGTTAAAATCCTATGGGAGCCATAGAGATACATTGTAACCACACAGGCTTTAGCGGTTGTTATCTGATGCATCCCATAGGATCTTAATGTTATCCGATGCAATTCTTCCCCCCAGATTGCTTAATGTTATGCGATTTTAGTGTTATTCGATACTAATGTTATATGAGGTATTACTGTATTACATTATTGTATGGTCTTGCTGGTTCCTCTCTAGGCCCTCAATATGGCACTCTGGAAAAAGCTTGGCATGCGTTTCTGACCGCTGCAGATAAACTTAGTGAGATCCACCTAGAGGTCCGAAACCACCTGGCAGGTGAAGACACAGACAAGATTAAGGCCTGGCAAAAGGAAGCCTACCATAAGCAGATGATTGGTGGCTTCAGAGAGACAAAGGAAGCAGAAGATGGATTCCGCAAGGCCCAGAAACCCTGGGTGAAGAAGCTAAAGGATGTGAGTGAGAAGTGTAACCAGAGGGTGGTACGAATGAGAATGTGAAAGATAATGAGGGTGGTCAATCTGGAAGCACAAATCAACCTTATGCTCTGTGATTTGCCAAGTGGCCAAAAAGATGATTAATGCATTGCAGGTGTCCAGCCTCATGCTGCTGGTTATAGGTTTAGTGGCTGAACAGTAATCTGATCTTGCAGTTGGCCACATTGGTGTGGGTTTGGAACCCTCTTTAGATGTTTAGCTTGAACAGTTTGTGCTCTGTGTGAGTAGGATTCGGAGTCACACAGATTAATTTATCTCTTATATCCAAGTGTGTGCTTCCCCCTACCCTGTTGGGTTCAGCCTTGCTGTGCTAAGTGGCAAGGTTTCAAAGCTTGTAGCTTTCAAAGTGGTAGCTGTCTTAGTCTATACAGGCATATCAGAAAGGAAACAAAACAGAAATAGAAACAACAAAAGACAAAAATGTTGTTGCACTTCGATGATTAAATTGTATGTTGGTAATGTGAGCTTTTGTGAATCCATCTATTTTCCCATTGTCTTTATTTTGTTTTTATTTTTGCCTTGTTTCTTGCCTAAGGTTTGTAAAGGAAACCTTGCACTTATTTGACAGCAAGTAGAATTTTCTTTCATGAGTTGGGACTCTGACAAAATAATCAGTGATGGTGAACCTTTTAGGGACCGAATGTCCAAGCAAAGGGGTGGGGTGAACTCTGTGCTGGGAGGGAGGGAGGAAGTACTCCCACTGGGTTGCTGGGTAGAGAGACAAACTGTGCTGAGGGAGGTAGGAAGCACTCCCATTGGGCTGCTGGGCAGAGGGGTGGGATCAACTCTGTGCTGGGGGCAGGGAGAAAGCGCTCCCATTGGGCTGCAGGGCAGAGGGGTGGGATGAACTCTATGCTGCGGCTATGGTGCACCTGCCAACAGAGGGCTTTGCGTGCCCTCTGTAGCACGCATGCCATAGGTTTGCCACCACTGGTCTAACTTTATAAACATTTTTATCTGTGTTTGAGTGAATGCTATCTGTATAGACTTTGCTAATGAACAGAGCAAGATTTACACTGAGAAGGTTGATGATGCTCTGCACACTTACGCTTACTTATACTCAGAGTATATTATGGTCACTCTGAATGCCTTTATATGACTTGTGTCTGCAGTTGTAGGACACAAGTCTATCCTGTATGTTGGATGACCAGGTTAGGAAACATTTCTCTGACACTACCTTTTAAATGCAAGAAAGTCTTTCCATCTCTGCTTTCGATGGAAAATGACTACTCGGCTGTCTGATACAATATTTGATATAATGTCTGTCTTAGGTGGAAACAGCGAAAAAGAACTACCATGCTGCTCGGAAGGAGGAGAAGACTGCACAGACAAGAGAAAATCATGCCAAAGCAGATTCTTCTGTTTCACAGGAGCAAATGCGTAAACTACAAGACCGTGTGGAGAAATGTGCGCAAGAAGCAGAGAAGGTAGGCTATTGTTGGAGGTGATGTTTGAACTAGTGAGCTTTTCTTGGGCTGGTATGAAATTCTAAATCCATGTTGGATTTTTTTTGTCCAGTCGCATAGTCGAGTTTGACCCTTTGCAACCTCATGAACCACTGCATGCAAGCAACGGTCCATTTTATGGGTATTTTATAACTGGCTAAAATTTATGGATAGAATAGGTATCCATGACAAGTTCCAGGTCCTCCTCACTTGCTGCACCTTGATGCGGAGCTTGGTAAAATTTATGAAAATAATCAGCAAGAAGATGCTTGTTGAATGCTAATTTCCACAGCCTCAGTTTTTGGTATCTTAAATAAATGCAAATCTAGACCCTACCTCCTGTGGAATATCGGATTTCTTCATTCAGGCTCTGGTAAGTTTCCCACAGATGTCCCTTTTGTTTTCTATAGTGCAAAGAGCATTATGAGAAGATGCTGGAAGAACTGAACCGCTATAACCCTCGCTACATGGAGGACATGGAGCAGGTCTTCGAAGGGTGTCAGGAAGCCGAGTGCAAACGCCTGCGCTTCTTTAAAGAGATGTTCTTGGACCTGCACAATCATCACAATCTATCTGTCAAAGACAGGTACGTTTCTGTAAGCAATAGCAATTACATTTATATACCGCACTCTCTGGGTGGTTCACAAGGTAATTCGCATTTTGCAACCAACACACTGGGTACTCATTTGACCAACCTTGGAAGGATGGAAGACTGAGTCCGCTTTGAGTCCCGACAGGATCAAGCTTACAACCTTTTGGTTGCAGTACAGCAGTTTAACCACTTGACATCCTCTGAACGGATATGAGCCTCAAGTCTGCTGGCTCAGATCCAGGAAGAGCTTTATGGCAAGAACAAACATTCTTGAGGGTATGCAAGAGGAAAACCAAATTAGAAGATGAAGGAAAGAATTCACTGGACATGGAACAACATTAAAGGAGGATATGCCTGAGGAACTCAACCTCCCTACATCACTTGGAGGACCCTGAATAGGCTGAGGGTCGGAGTCCCTAAATGCAAGACCAACTTGCTCAAGTGGGGACAATAACATGTTGTGTGAATGTAGAAAGATAAAGAATCCGGCTCATTTACTAGTCTGTCGATTACTGCCAGAAACATGCACCGACAATATCTTGAGTTTGGCCAACAACAAAACCAGGAAAGTGGCTTCATTTTGGCAGTCCAGGTTTCGATTGGGACATGAAAGAGTTCCTCCAGTTCCTGTTTAAAAATATCACCCTTCGTTTTGTGTCTGCTCTAACCTGCTGTGGAGTAAGAGGAACTCTGCATTCTACGTGCTATTGTTTGTTTAGTAACAGGCTATTTCTCTCTTTGCTATATGAACATATCACATTATCTACACAGCCTCCTACTCCATGTGCCATTCCACTCTCCAGTAGAATTTCTTATACTACTTGTGTGTTGTGTCTTCCCATTGCCATCAACTACAGCTTCCATGCACTTTATCGGGATTTGCATCAGGGAATAATGGCTGCAGATGATCAAGAGGATCTGAAATGGTGGCGTAATACCCACGGGCCTGGCATGGCTATGAACTGGCCTCAGTTTGAGGTAAGCATTTTCCCTAGTAGGAAGTTCCATTGATTCTGCCCTTCCTCAGGGTATAAACTCAGGCTTTGACTTGGTTTGTGTCTTAAAATCATTTAATGGGAAGCATCATATACATAACATGGGTAGGAACATAATAAGCTGCTAGGTCAGACCGTTTCTCCATCTGGCCCAATGTTCAAAAGGCCAAATAGCAGTAGTTTTCTAGAGGAGTTATATGCTGCTCAGTCCTTTTATATGAAAATGTCTCAAAACTGAACCTGGGACTTTTTCCATAGACAGTTTGTGTTTTACCAAAATAAGCACTAATTCCTACCCCACCCACTAAAGATTTGTGCTGCCTAGTCACAGCGTATAGTTAAATCACTTTCCCTGTTGAGTTACCTCAAAGCTACATTCTTGTAGTTATGTTATTTTTAAAAACTGGGTCCATGGTTTGCATAAGGAAGCAGATTGCCCTCAGGACATTTCAGAGAACATTTATTTATTTATTTAGATTTATTTAGATTTATTATCCCGCCCTAATCAGGCGAACCTGACTCTAGGCGGCTTACAGAAATTCATAAATTAAAACCTTAAGGTTCATAAATTACTTAAAAGTCAATTAAAAAAGAATTAAACCCTGAATTTACAAAAATCTAAAAGATTTAAAAAGGTTAAAAGGTTTAAAAAGATTTTAAAAGTTT
Organism: Furcifer pardalis; assembly: GCA_030440675.1. NCBI lineage: Eukaryota > Metazoa > Chordata > Lepidosauria > Squamata > Chamaeleonidae > Furcifer > Furcifer pardalis. The sequence goes on from CP126894.1 coordinate 61,011,693, forward strand.
AAAAGAGTGAGGGAGGGGTGGCTGTCCCATCATATCAGCCACCCAACATGGGACCCCAAATTCCTGGAGCCCCACACCTGCCCTGCCAGCCAGGTTTTTAGGCCCTTCCGAAAGGACAGGAGCTCTGTCTGTAGATGTAACTCAGTTGGCAGGAGGTTCCAAAGGGCCGGGGCGGCCACGGAGAAGGCCCTCTTTCTGGTGCTAGAGAGATGCGCCTCTCTAGCCGATGGAATGATAAGAGAGCCTCTCCGATCCGCCCTGGTGGGACGGACAGATGTCCTTGGGACGATGCGGTCTCTTAAGTATCCTGGCCCACTACCATGTAGGGCTTTAAAGGTAATAACCAGCACCTTGAATTGCACCCGGAGACATACTGGCAACCAGTGCAACTCCCGAAGCAGTGGTGAGGCCCGAGCATAACGCCCGCACCCCATCACTACCCGAGCAGCCGCATTCTGGACCAGCTGCAGCCTCCGAATGGTCACCAAGGGCAGCCCCATGTAGAGCGCATTACAGTAATCAAGTCTGGAGGTGACCAAAGCATGTGTGATCATGAGCAAGGAATCCCGGTCTAGGAGTGGGCGTAGCTGGCGTATTACATGAAGTTGTGCAAAAGCCCTCCTGGCCACGGCTGCCACCTGCTCCTCGAGCAGTAGTCGTGAGTCCAAGAGGACCCCCAGATTACGCACCAGGTCTGTTTGGGGCAAAACTGCCCCATCCAGAACCAAAGATGGTAACTCCCGAGATAGCGCAGGACCCCTTACCCATAGCCACTCAGTCTTGCCGGGATTCAGTTGTAGCCCGTTGTCCCCCATCCAGACCCTGACAGCCTCCAGGCACCTGGATAGGACTTCCACTGCATCAATTGGATCTCCACGGGCTGAGATATACAGCTGGGTGTCATCTGCATATTGGTGATACCTCACCCCGTGGGAACGGATGATCTCACCCAGTGGCTTCATGTAGATGTTAAATAGGAGAGGCGAGAGTACCGAGCCCTGAGGCACCCCATATTGCAGGGGCCAAAACATGGTTAGTTTTGTAATGCGGGCTCAGAAACATAGTGGCTGCTTCACATATTACTTGTTGCCTTGACCGTTGTTATGTCTTCAACCCTATATAGCTTTGAAGAGCCTGATAGGTTGGATCTAGGTGCATGATAACTGATAGTCTGGAATTTTGGAAAGAGGTAAAGGTAAAAGTCGCCCTTGCTTGAAAGCCAGCCATATTTGACTCTAAGGTTAAGTGTTCATCTCTGTTTATAGCCAACGAGCCAGTGTGTCTGCTTCTGCAGATGTTTCCATAGTCATGTGGCAGGCATGACTAGACATTGTAGTGCACAGAATGCTGTTACCTTTCTGTCAAAATGGTACCTATTTATCTACAGTAAAACACCGGATAACGCTAAAACTTGGTTCCACAAGTCTTGGTGTTATCCGATTTTTAGTGTTATCCGATCCATGTTAAAATCCTATGGGATGGATCGGATAACGTTAAAGCTCCATAGAGATACATTGTAACCACATAGGCGTTAGCGGTTGTTATCCGATCCATCCCATAGGACCTTAATGTTATTCGATCCAATTCTCCTCCCCAGATTACTTTAACGTTATGCAATTTTAGTGTTATCCGATCCAATCGTTATCCGGTGTTTTACTGCACTTGCAACTTCTTGCTTTCAAACTGCTAGGCTGGCAGGAGCTGGAACAGAGATGGGAGCTCAGTCTGTCATGCAGCGCACAGGTCTTGAATTGCTGACCTGCCAATCTTCCAGTTGTCAAGTTCAGCATTTTAACTGCTAAGCCACCACAGTCCACAATCTTGGAGGTGCTGCTACCTTATTTCATTATTACTGTGGCTTTATTAATATTTTATGCCTTATCTGATGTCCAAACCAAAATGGTGGCACAACTTAAGGACCTAAGAAAAGCTCTACTAGTTCATGGTAACGATCCATCTTGTCTAGTATCCTGTTTCCTACAGTGGCCAAGTAGGTGCTTTCTAGAAGCAAGCAGGCAGAAGGGCAACAAATACTGATTAACTCTGACCCTAATTGAAGAGGGAAGAGGCTGAGGGAATCGGGAGCTGCTTGGCCTTGCTCATTCTGTCTACCATCCTTTATGTCCATCCACCGGCTTTTATTTATTTATTTATTTATTTTTGGGAGGAGGGGAGGCTTGCTCTGTGTGAGGAGATGGGAAAGTAATAAGTGGGAAGAGAATAGCTACTTTCTTTGTGATGGGAGAGAAAGTTCAGCTCCTCACAATTCAGTATAGTAATTTACCATTAGTGCTGCCGAGGTCTTGAATGGCACTTACATTGAAAAAGTTTTCGTTTTAGTTAATACCAAATTGTAAATTCTGTCCTGACCCATATATCTTTGGGTTTGTTATTGCTGTTACTTTGGGCAGGGGAACTATTATGAGTATTTTCAGAACACTTTTTCAAACCAGGGATGGATACATTTCTCCCTTCAGGAATGGTCTTTGGAGACACAGCGACCAATCAGCAGGAAGGAGAAAAGTGGCAAAACTGCTGAAGAGGTTACTTTAACAAGCATTGTGCCAGCAGGAGATGGTATGAAACCAACCCCTTCGCCAACAAAGCAAAGGTACAGCAGCCAGTTGCAGCCAGCTTGGGAGCCAGGAGGCCATAGTTTGAGCACCCCTGGTTTAAGCAGAGAAAATAGTAGCCTAAAATCTATCTCATCCTATTGCAAAGCATATATGTTGCAAAACAGATTGCAAGGCACATTTTTCTTCCGCTTACGGTGGGAGGAACCACGTGACCAGCCCGCTGAAACACGTGACCAGCCCACAGCCTGAAAAGTTTGGGCACCCTGATCTAACTCATCATAAATGTATGTCCATTTTAAATGCCCTCTGTTTCCATCAAATATTCTTGTTAGTTGGAACTCTTACAGAGCATGCAAGTCAAGTAACTACTGGCACAAGATTGCACTATGGAAAAGGGCAAGGGAATTTATGACTTCCTGACACCTCTATCTTAACACTTGCTGCAGCATATTTTGTTTTGTTGACATGAGTATCAGTGGAAGAAGTGGACTGTGGCCCCGTCTTATCTCTTTCCCAGTTTAAAGGGCTTATTTGCCAATCCACAGGTTTACATACCAAGAGGAACAAAACAGCTACTGCTATGACAACTTGAGGGCCTCAGCCTGTATGAAGTTAGTATTAAACTAAAAGTTCTTAGGGTACCTGTACTTTGCTTGCTTTTCCTTTCTGTGGCTTTGTAATGCTGTCTCATTGAAGAGCTCTGTAGAATCCTCTTCTTCTTTCCCTCCCAAATGGACTTTATCTCTATCCTGCTATAATCTGGAATCACTTGGGGCTCTTTGTCTCTTTTCTTTTCAGAAGTGGTTCAAATGACCAGAAAGATGGTATTATTCCTTTCCTGTTAGTTGTCTTGCTCTTTTTTCAAGCAAGAGTAATAGTAAATTGGGTGTTTAAAATCACTTTACTTTCTTCTTTTACCTCTTCCCCTTACTTAACTGTATGAAACTGCATGATTTGGGGGATAGAGCTCTTATTTAAAATTGTGAATGAAATTTCTCACTTGTCTTCCTTTCTCCCTTTCCTTTGCATAGTGGGGGGAAGGAAGAAATCTCAGAGTGGTCAGATGAAGACACTCCCAAGAAGTCCCTGAAGGTCAACGGACATGAGGATATAAAGGTACCAGGTGTACGGGTACGAGCACTGTATGATTACACAGGACAAGAGGCTGATGAGCTGAGCTTTAAAGCAGGTACAAATGCACTAATCTTCTAACTGCTTGCTGTTGTGTTTTGAGGCCAGTGGATGAAACATTCTCAGTATGATCTGGATGGCTCCATGACTCTTAGCAGACACTGGGCTTCCAAAGGGAATCCCGCACTAAAATGATCTGTGTAGGAAGGCAGAAACATGCTTGGAACACACATTTGGACAATCTGACTTAAAAATCTATGGAGGATCAGTCACCATTACTTCAGGCAGCTGTTCTTAAAGCATCCTTTGTCTTGATTGGCTGCACCCACACCACTTAGGTTGACTTTAGTTTTGATGTAAAACTGCCAATGTTTCAGTCTTCTGAGACATTCTCACATTTATAGTGATGAAAGTAGAACCAGATGTCTAGAAGTGAAACTGATGGGGAACTTATAGGAATTTTCCACCAAGAGCTGGAAAGCTCTGGAACTGTGAGTTTACAATATTGTGTGCCTAACCAGGTGGAAAGATGATAATATCTTGTCACCTGTAGCATAAACTGATTGAATTCCTCCAGCTTTGGATCATAATGAACATATAATAGCAATATGGTCCTTACATGGTTGGAAAATGCAGATCACCTTATCATAGAATCACATCCATACAACAGTAAACTTCAGACATTGTCTTATGGTCCTTCATGGTTTGATCCCACCCAGAGATAAGCTCATCACCCACCATCCTGCATCTGTTCAGTAGTAAGAAACAAGTTCACAGGGGCCATCTGAATCTTGAAAGTGTGTTTCATTCATGCTTTAAAATAACCTTAACTTTGTGAAGTTTGTTTTTTAGGTACTAAAATATTTCAAATCCAATACTGTGACTGTATCTTTTTGCTAAGTTGTCATAATTAAATGCTGTGATTGAAGTACACGAGTAATGATATAATTTGAACTAGATTACCAAAGAAATTTCAGTAGCATGATAGTTGAAAGAAAACAAACCTAGTTTTTGGTTGTTGTTCCTTCATTCCCAAATTCTGCCTATATTAAAAAAGGAAGTTTAGAGTGAAGTAATTCTGTCAGGAGTGCCAAATCAATGTTTTCCCCCTAGCCTGTCTATCCTTTCTTCTTTCATGAATAAAGACAAGATGGGAAGGGACATTTTAAAAAAACTGGTTTGCTTCAGACCTTATTGCATTTAATGCTGACTCGATCAATTGATTTGATTCATGGTTTTTTAAAAAAGCCATCTGTTTCATTTTTGGTCTGCAAACTTTATTTCGAGTCTGGACCTGAGAGTCATTCCTCCCTTTGAATCTTGATGGAACCTTGGAAGACAGGTTCCCTAATTCATTACCATTTTAATTTGAATTCATATTAATGCTGTAAGTTGGCCATCTCAGAATGTGATCTTAAAATTGACATATTTTCTTGAATACAAAGTTGGAGAAAGAAAGTATGGTTTGTAAATGAATCTTTTATTATATATGTTCAACTAATCACTTGGCTAATTGCATGGCTCATAATAAAATTGACTGTGCAATATGAGTCTGTTGATAAGGATACAGTAATACCTCGGATAACGTTTACCTCGGATAACGCTAAAATCGCATAATGTTAAGTAATCTGGGGAGGAGAATTGGATCGAATAACGTTAAGATCCTATGGGATGGATCGGATAACAACCGCTAAAGCCTGTGCGGTTACAATGTATCTCTATGGAGCTTTAATGTTATCTGATCCATCCCATAGGATTTTAACATGGATCGGATAACACTAAAAATCGGATAACACCAAGACTTGTGGAACCAAGTCTTAGCGTTATCCGGGGTATTACTGTACTGAAAAACATATCCAGGCTCAGAAGCATCTCTCTTCTACTCATTTTCAGGAGGTCTTGTGTTTCTAAGCAGTCCTTCTGTAGAATTGTTTTGTTCTAGTTGGAGACTGAACTCTTGCAGAAGTCTTGGCTGTGCTCTTCCATTATTCTGTCCATTTTGACACTCACCCCTTTCTTTTTATTGATGTGCAACTATTGCTTTTAAAGAGCTCACTCCATCTCCTGCTCTATCACTCTTCGTGGTTTGGATCCCCCTCCCATTTTTTCATTCCGCTCCCCATCTCCCTCCTCAGCTTATATTAAATTGTAGGAAGGGTTGTGTATAGCCTATGAGTCATGAGTTGCTCAGTCCTGCTTTGGTCAATATCTGAGTCTTTTCAAAATATTGAATGGTTTGTTTTCATTAGTTCTGTTTATTTTTCTTCCTAGGAGAAGAGCTCGTGAAGATTACTGAAGAAGACGAACAGGGCTGGTGCAAAGGCCAGCTCCAGAATGGACAGGTTGGACTCTATCCTGCTAACTATGTGGAGAAGGTCATTTCATGATTGCTTTTCCCAGTTGCACCACCTAAGGATATGCAGCCTGCATGTAGTTTCTCCAGAGGTCACGTAAGCAGTGGCCTCCAACTTGCGTAAAAAAAACCAACCATGTGCAACTAACCCAGACCTTTTGTGAGGGACACTCTTTTCTTGTAACCATTACATCATTTTAAACATCTAGAGATATGGTGACCTTTTTTCTAATAAAGATACATAATTTTTTTTAATCTCCTGTGTGTATTAGGGATTTAAAGCAGAAAACAACACCTAAGCAGCAAGACACTCAAGGTTTATTGTTTTTTGAGGGTTTTGGGGGCTTTTTTTAAATTGGAAGTGAAAAGAGATACTAATAAGAAACCCTTTGTCCACCATAGGGACAAGTAGATTTTATCATGGATCCATTCTCTCCTATACCTTTAGCTGTTGCCTTAAGAACAAATGTTAAAGGATTTCTAAAAATGAAGTACAGGATCAAAGATTCCCTCTGTCAGGGTCAACAGTCATATTAATTGCATGCCCACCACCACGATTTGGACAAACACCTATCTTAATTGTTTACATTCTCCATTGTTTGTGTTTGTTTTTGGCAAAAAAAAAGTCATAAAGGAAATTTAAGCCCTGCTTTACCAAACCATCAGATCAAAACATGGTTTGCAAGCTCACATCAAATGTATTTCCAATTTGTTGGTTACTGGTAGATCATAGTTTTTGTGTTTTAATGGCACATCAAATCATAGTTCCTGCAATTATTTCAAGTGTATTTCAGAGCGTATAAGTTGTTTCCATCTTTGTAGGAAACGTCATCATTGCATGTATATTCCTACTCAAACATGGCAAAACTTCAGAACAGGAAGGTACGTGTCATCAGATCTGGGAGGGCTGTACAGAGGTCTGAGGGGTGCATATGCTGAATTTCCATTTCATTTATTCGATTTATATACCGCCCTACTTGGTGAAACCAAGTATTCAGAGGGTCACTGCTGTAGTCCCTGTAATTATTTTTCTTATAAAAATGGAGTGTTCTTTCACTGAAAAACCATCTAGTAGCTAATATTGTTTTAATCCATTTAGGAGTGCCTCAAACATGGCAAAGTTGTTCCCCACATCCTCTAGAGCAGTGTTTCCCAACCTTTGGCTTTTGGACTTCAATTCCCAGAAGTCTAAGTCAATTCCTTAAAGCACTGATTATTGACAGGCTTCTGGGAATTGAAGTCCCTCTCTGGGGCATGTGCCCCATGTTGCCAACCACTGCTCTAGAGAGTGTAATGGGATTGCTTGAGATAAACTTAATTTTTTGGAGTAGGGAAATGGGAGGCACCTGTTATCCATCCTTTGCTTAAATCCCAGTTGATCATTGTTTTTGCAAACACTACTGTTCTATATGTTCAGGTGAAATATAAAAACTGGAATGGTACAAAGTGAGAACAGAAGTTTTAAGTCTCAATCAATTACATGTGAAGTGTGTGTTGAAATACCTGTCTCAACAGGAGGTAAATACAGGCCTGCTCACACACCGTAATTTCATATGAAGAAAGGAGGGGAAAATATTGAGGAAATGCCACTCTTGGCAAAAGGGGAGGGGCTGTTGTGGCAGGGGAAAAATAGGGAGGAAACCATGAACAAAAAATGATTTTATGTCTAGCCAGAGCTTAAACTCACTTTTTGACAGGCAGTGGTATGTAAACTGAAGATCTAAATGCTCTGTTGTTGTAGTTCTGGCTGCAATATATTGTCATATACTGTACTTCAAGATGAAGACTTGACAGAGTGGTTCTACATTCAGATGTGACATTCTTGCCCAAGGTACTGACAGAGTTCCACCTGTCTCCGGTCATAACATTACCTACCTACTTCCCAAACCCCTCCAACAGCCAGGAGAGAACATGGCATTCATTGGATGTGAGAAGGGCCCTTCTTTTCTACACCAGAAGATCCACAGAGTTCCAAATACCAAACAGGCTTTTCATAGCCTATGGTGGCAGGTCAAAAGGTCAACTTATTTCCACTCAGAGGCTCTCCAAGTGGATCTGTGAGACCATATATTTGGCCTATCTCTCATCAAAAGTGCCCCACCACACGTCAGGGCACATTCTACGAGGTCTGTGGCAACTTCAGCAGCATTTCTGAAGGGGGAATCCCTATGGAGGATATCTTCAGGGCAGCCACGTGGTCTAGAACATCCACATTCGCCAGCCACTACTGCCTAGACACCAGGACCATCCGAGATGCCAGGATAGGCCACTCTGTCTTGACAGCAGGTCTTTGAACATCCTTTTCCTTGACGGCAGGTCCTCAAGCATCATCCTCATTGGCGACCTCCCGTCCATAGACTACCTCTCCACTCTGCATCTCATCAGCACATCGGCTGCATGCCATCAAAGTAAGTAAGTTTACTGCTCTCCCATAAGTGTGCATTCACAAACAATATGAAGGAGAAAGACAGGTTGTACTTACCGTAACTGTCGTTCTTTGAGTATGTTGTTTGTGAATTCACACGACCCACCCGTCCTACCCTCATGCAGCTGCACTGATGAGATGTTTCTCTACTCTTGTCCAGTATACAGCTTTAATATTAACTTCGGAAAGAGGCATGAAATGGCATTGAGGACGGGTGGAATGGTGGGTGGTCCTAACTTTAAACCTTTGGTCCAGTTAGTTTTACAGCTCTGACAATGGCTCCCGCACAGGCGCAGAACCCATAAGTATGAATTCACAAACAACATACTCGAAGAATGACAGTTACTGGTAAGTACAACCTGTCTTTATCTCTGATCACCTTGTGTTGATGGCTAATCTTTCTCACACTAGGTCAGGCGAAAGGAACTGCAGAATGAACTCACCAAAAGGTGCCTTCATTTTGGCAGTTTCATGTCTGGCCTAGACACAGAAGAAGTAGTGTACTATGGAAACTTCTATTCCAACTGAAGAAGTAAATTATCAGTTTGTATTAAATGCCAGAAGTTTTTATAAAATGTCTTAAGGTGCTGAGCCCTCCTTACCTTAGTTATAGTACAAGAAGTAATGAAACTCACCAAACCTGGATTGTACTCTTGACTTTGCCACAGAGAATGACCAGCAGCACAGAATATCTAACATTGACTAAAGCCTTTCTTTCTAGGATGCTCCAGCAAAATCCTATAGATGTCTGATAGGAATTGACTGCAGTCTCCATATTTGGCTCACTTGGGAAAAGGAATGGCACACCCATCTCAAATATAGTCTCTGATAATATAAATAGAGGACAAAATGCACATGTAGCAGGCAAACATATACACACTGGTGTGTGTATGTGTAACAAAGGGCTTTTTGTCTGTTTTTTTTAAGCAAAGAAACACAGTAATGCAAATTCCTTTCTGAATAGAAAGAAGATAACATCTATGACTGCAGTGACTCAAGTGGCTAAAATGCTGACTGGAAGGCAGGAGGTCACCAGTTCAATTTTCCTATAAATGCCAGCCCAAGACTATTTGCCGATGTGCTGACTGGGAAGTGGAAGGTCAGCAGTTCGATTCCTAAGTACTGCAGGATGGAATGAGTGCCCGTCTTTGTCCCAGCTCCTGCCAACCTAGCAGTTTGAAAGCAAGAAGTTGCAAAGAGATAAATAAGGACCACTTTGGTGGGAAGGTAAACAGCGTTCCGTGTGCTCTGGTGTCTAGTCATGCCTGCCACATGACCACGGAAACGTCTGCAGAAGCGGGCAGCGCTGGCTCTTTGGGTTTGAAACGGAGATGAGCACTGAACCGTAGGGTCGGATACGACTGGCTTTTGAGCAAGGGAAACCTTTAACATATGAAGATGTTCAGAGGATGTAATGATAGAGGTCTCTTTAACTAGAGAGTCCTTCATTCCTTCCTGCCACACTTCACCCTCCGCCTCACCATCTGTGTCTGTCACCTCCTTCTGGGGCAACCTGGCCTTTATAGGCTCCCCTGTGACTCCACATCCCTCCAAGACTAGTGAGTGCGCAGGGCTTAGATTGCTTATTATTTATTTATTTATTTAGATTTATATCACCGCTCACTCACCGTGGCGACTCAGGGTGGTTTACAATCAAGAAAAAAAGAAAAACAACAACAACAACACACACAACACAAACAGCTAAAATCCATTCTTCCTTCCGGCCAGAGGACGTTAGTCTTTTCCTTCCCTGGGCAGATAAGGCCCAGGATTAGGAAGTGGGAGCTTCCATCTAAAAACCTTAAAACATTTTAAAATTTAAAATTAAAATCTGAAAAAGATTAAAAACAGGCCAGATGCTACAACTACTAATTTAAAAGTAGAAAAAGAGGGGGGCTCAGATCAACCAGTGTGCTGGGGTCATCATACCTTCCATACCCCATATCTGTCCTGCCAGCCATGTTTTTAAATTCTTCCTAAAGGGCAGCAACTCTGTCTGGAGACGTAGCTCCATAGGCAGGAGGTTCCATAGGGCCGGAGCGGACACAGAGAAGGCCCTCCTTCTAGTGCCAAAGAGATGTGCCTCCCTGGCCGATGGAACAACTAGGGAGCCTCTCTGGTCCGTTCTGGTGGGTGAGGCGGTCTCTTAAGTATCCTGGCCCACTATCATGTAGGGCTTTAACGGTAATAACCAGCACCTTGAATTACTTAGATTAGGTAGCAATAACGTGGTCCAGTCAGCCCCTTTTTATCCCAACCCAATTCAATAGAGACAAAGGATCTACATTTTATGAAGTTTATTTAAATGAATTAAAGAAATGAATATAGCATAGGAAATCAGACTTGCAATCTAGTCATTCAAAGAATACATACAAAAATAAGAAAACTTAACTTGGTTTGCCCCTTTTGGCCCCCCTTGTACTCACAGGTCCATCTATGAGTCCCTTCCCCTGGGCTTCCACAGTGAAAGAGGAAGTAAAATTCCTCACACTCTGGTTTTGTTCTTTCGATAGCAATCTCCCCACGTGTGGGTGGAATCTCCTCCAATTGAAGTTAGTTTACATTCCAATCACAGGCTCTGGAATGTGTCCTAAAGCATCTCCTACACATTGAAATCTCCATCTTGGATGAGCTGAAGCACAAGGTAATTTGGTGGGCAGAATCTCAGGAAAAAGTGCAGCTCAGAAATGGGCATTTTCATGACACGTCATTCCTAACATTGTGCCTTTGAAACATGGTTAGGAATGTATATTTCATTGAAAAATCCCTCCAGCAGATGTTGGCTTTACTTTAGTGCTAGTCATTTTATAGCTATATATGTGAGTTAGGTATGTGGCTGTGGAGCCAGAGGTTGGGAAATTCAGTTTGCCATTGTGCATCCCAGAAGAACCAGCATATGCATAAGCAAGCTGCATAGTCCCAGGTCACTCCGAGAAGGGAATGGCAAACCACTTAAGAATACTTTCTACCTAGAACAGTGGTGGTGAACCTATGGCACACGTGCCAGACGTGGCACTCCCAAGCCTCTCTGTTGGCACTTGCCATCACCCCAGCACAGAGTTCGCCCCGCTGCCCAGTGGGAGTGCTTCCTCCCTCCCCCAGCACAGTTTGGCGGGCCCCTCTGTTTGGGCACTTGGTCTCTTAAAAGGTTCGCCATCACTGGCCTAGAAAATTCTGAAAAGTTTGCCCAGAAGTCAGAATTGATTTGATGACCTGCAATTTATTTTTATTGAGGAATTTCAGGGCATGGGTGGGGAAATGTTTCTTCAAAATCACTCTCACACATTAGGCTGGTCAGCACTGGAGAACACACATGCATTCAATAATAGATACAGTAATACCTCATATAACATTAGTATCGAATAACACTAAAATCGCATAACATCAAGGAATCTGGGGGGAAGAATTGCATCAGATAACATTAAGATCCTATGGGATGCTTCAGATAACAACCGCGAAAGCCTGTGTGGTTACAATGTATCTCTATGGATCCCATAGAGGATCAGATAACACTAAAAATCATATAACACCAAGACTTGTGGAACCAGGTTTTAGTGTTATATGAAGTTTTACTGTACATATTATTTGAGAGCTTGGAAAATTGACCTTTTCCCAAACACCTCATTCAAAATGGCCCAGCCAGCCATGCCAGTGGCTGAAAGGTTAGAGATGCAGTAACCTTATGAAAAACAGATTGCTACAGCCTATGTCCCATTTTGGCTGTTACAGTTGCCTTCTCCCGTGGGCTTCATACAGAGCTGAGGTGCTGATTTAGAGAAGACAATGATTAGGCCATAAAAGAATGGGAGGGAGCCTCAAGATGTTTATGCTCTTGGCTGTCTGAAGGAGATGGTCTACGAGCAGAAAATAGAGGATACAAATGACAGGGCTGCTAAAAGTTGCACAGGCCACTGACTAGTTGGCATATTACACAGAGGACCAACTTAGCCTCATGACTGAAGTGTTGCGACAGGTGCAAGCCTGTGGAAATCCTGAGCACAGCTGTTGCAACAAGTAATGGCTCATTCCTGTTTTGGTTACTGACCTGGCCCAAGGCCTCAGCCAGCTGCTGCCAGACTTTGCTTGTCAATAGCCAAAGGTCAGAACTCATTGTGTTCCTATAACAAACTATATTTTTAAAAGATTTAATATCTCCAAATTAAGATAGTTCCCCCCTCTTTCTCCTCCTTAATTTTACTTATGCAGGATGAAGGATTCTGCAGAAATCAAATGTTTGCTCACTATTTTGTGATATCTAAGAGAGGTATTGCCTGGTTATGCCTTCCAAGAGGTGAAGTCTACTTTTCTAATAATAACTTCCAGAATTATCCCTCCACTCCACCCTTTGCTACCTAGAGGATGCACATTTTAGTCCAAAAAGATGTTGGCTTCTGAGTTTATTTTAGGATTGTTAATTGGAGTGGATTTCTGAAGGATGTTCATTTAAAAACTTTGTGTGCTACTATTTATGTAGAAACTAGTAACAAGAGAAAGGAAGCACAGATCTAACATAGGGGGTTCATTTCTTACCTATAAAGCTTCATTTCCTCCTACTTTCTCAAATCTCAGGAGTACAGAGGTACATACTAGCATTTCTGCAAAGTTTGAGAAGTACTAAATAGAGCTAATATGTTCAATTCATTTTAAAAAGCATGTTTGTGGCACTGCACAGAGTTACTACTGTCCTACAGAAGGCCCTGTGTAAGTGGTAGTCTTCAACAATTAGGCTTTTCAGCTATGCAAGCTACAGAAGCAGAACAGAATTTCTCACTTGAGATCTTGCTCTGCCCCTCTGTGTATCAGTAGACACCAATTTCTCTTTATACATTATTTGTATTCAGATCATTCCCTTCTGTTCTCCAGTAAAGGGTGACTCAACAGAATCAATGCCAAAACATTTGGAAACACACAACATCCAAAGGTCATCTTATGAAATGTGTTGATAGTTCATCCAAGCCCACATTATGAAACTGGTGGTTCTTACTCTTGGGTTACATTTTCATTCCAGAACAATTCTGGCAGTCCATCAAGCATGCCCTTAAGTTCTACCACAGGACCAATCAAGAAAAAAGCTCATCATATCCAGTTCAGAGAGCATGCCAGAAGTAAACATGGTAGCTTTTGAACACAACCTACTTTATTCTTTGGCTGGCTGGCAATATCCTATGGTGTAACCCCTAAAATCATGGTCTTCAAAGCCATCTTGCCACCTGGCATATACACATTTTGCAGCAAGTCCAACAGAAGGTTGGCCCTAGAGATGCCATTCAGCATAACTTCATAATTTGGGTCTCCCCATCTGTTTCTCCCAGTTGCTAACAGCCAAGAGCACAAATGTCTTGAGGCTCCCTCCCAGTCTCTCATTTGGTCAGAGTCACAAAAACTCCAGGCCGACTCCTTTAGTGCGCTGTGTACCATTTCATGAGTCCAAGTGTTTGCTGGTGCCATTTCCTTCCAAAGCAATTTGTATCCTCCATGCTCTGCTCATAGACAGTCTCCTTCAGAGGGTGACCTTTCTGTGGGTTGTGGTCCTTGCACCTCCTTGAACCACACACACAGGGTCTGCATAAGTCCCTGCAACAGAGTGACATAATGGTTGCCAACTAAAGAGTTGCTGTCAAAGAGGTGGTCAGTCAGGGTTAAGAAAATGAAATTCTTCGTTCACATCTGGTAAGATGTCCAACTCCTGTGCTAAGTGCCCTAGGTGTGACTGCTTTGCCCTGCGGATCACGCTCTGTACTGACTTTGTTGGGAGATCCCTTGTTCTCCACATACATCACTGCAGCATTCAGCACAGGGAAACGGTGGCAACAGCTTCCCCGGAATAGCATATTAAATGTTGGCAACTATGTCTTCTAACTCATCTAAAAACCTTGGGGCTTTGAAAAATCTGTACTTTGGGTAAACCTAGACTGCAAGTGCCAGGTTTTCTCTGCCCCACAGGTCAGGAGGCCTGCTGCTGGAGGTTAGCCACTCTGCCTAATGATATGACCAGCACGTTTGGTGGATCAAAGTCCAGGCCAGACACAGCCCTGCTTAAAACAAGCCTGCAAGCATGTTGGAAATTCCCAGCTGTAGCAAAGTCTTTGCACCTGCATGGATCCTCTGCACCACCAGCATTGGAGGAGAAAAGTGGCTTCTCTGTCTTCTGCCCAGAGCTGAATAGGTACCAAAAGCTATGCAGGTTCCCCAGAAAGCACCACTGATGCCTGCTCATCTACAATAGCTCCCCAGCAGCAGTATATAATTTGTGAAGCAGGTTCTTGTACTCGTTGCAAAAATTGTTGATAGTATTGGTACTGGCAAAGGGATAGCGGTGCTCTGAAGTGTTCCTCAGAAGCATTCCAGCTGCTGCATGCATCCAAAACAGCACTCGGCCATCTAATGAAATGGGTGGATGCCTCATGGCCTTGAAACTGGGATAGACCTAACTGGGCAGAAAAATGTTAGGTCTGCACTGTGCTTTCACTGAACACCTGTGTGGCACCATTTCCTCATGCACACTGTTCAATCTGACATAGTGCCTGGAGCACCTCTTTCTCTTGCAGAGCCCCCAGATAAAGGAGGAATGTCCCCACAGAGAGCCTTGCCACTTACCTGGGGGCTGCCATTTGCTTGTAGCAAGTTATGAATCAGTGATACCAAATGGTTGGGGCAAAAAAGGTATGCAACTTCCACTGTGGAAGTGACAGGATGGAAAAGTGTGGGCTTGACAGAGCAACACCAATACACTCCCAGTCCCTGAGCCATGTCAATATTGGAAGGTGTGGCATCAGATGTCAGAAACTCCCTGCATACCAACATCATACAGTAGCGCAGAAACTGGGCCTGTAAATCACTCTTAAAGTTGGCAAGGAAGAATTAGCCCAGAGGTACAATCCATTGACTTCGGAATCCAACAGCCATAAAGAGGAGGGTTTCTGCTGCTGCTGCTGCTGCTGCTGCGAAAACTTCATCTGCATCATAATTTCCAGCACCAAAGTTCACAAAGCCTTGGTGGAAGGGTCCTAAGAGAGTCTCTTCGTGGTGCCTATGAGGAGAGAACATATAACTTGAAAATTTGCCCCTCTGTTTGAGATCTTTCTGCTTGAGAATCAAAAGCTTGTGAGCTGAACCCTGGTTTGTAACCCAAGTTTGAGTGCCACCTACAACAAAAGCAGAACAGGAGAGAAAGTGATCAGCTACCCTGCTCCATTGAGATGGATCTCTTTAGTCTGGCAAGTTTGAGAGCCGGAGGTAAAAATGCTCCTCCATTCCCATTTATTGAGGCAAATTCCATTTAAGTGAACTTGTGCTAGGGGCCTAAGAACAGTTCCTTATTCTGCTGTTATGCTGTTCCTGGAAGCCAATCTCAGGCAGAAAATCACCATCACACGACTGGACAAATCCATTTCTTCCCCTCCCTGCCCTCAGTCTTTTGTCTCACCAGCACACTTGGAGTATGATATCCTTTGGCCACTCTTGGTCTAAAGCTCACTATATATATATAGAATACAAAAGGGTATCTGACAAGCAGATCAGACAAAAAGAAAACATAAACCAGAGCCATTTTTGTCTCTTTGTTTTGTGTTACTTTTATTTCTCTATAGAGAAAAGCAAAGGGAAAAATACTCTCCTAACTGATGTAATGATACAACAATCACGTGGGGGAGGAAATAATGACACTTTCCCTCTGCAGAGGAGCAGGGGAAGTGTTTCATTTGCCTATACAGTATCATGAAGGGGCTTGTTAGCCATTTACCACATGGTCAAAGGTTGCTTGTGTTGTTTGGACGGGAGATGGGGCGGGAGCAAGCTAAACATGATTTAGTTCCTCTTCCACTTTCAAATGACCTGAAAATTGGTAATATCAGACCACCCTGCAAGGACAGTCTGGACATGCTCTAAGCTGCTTGTACTCAAGGAAAGGAGGCTGGGAAAGCTCCCTTTTGCACTCTTCCTCAAAACACCTCTTAGTTCAGGATAGCTCCTTAATTCTCATGTCCTGTCAGCCAATAACTAACATTAAGTCCAGGAAAATTCAACCAAAACCACCGCATAATATGTCTTTGTTGATCACTGCCAGTTCCATTTCCTCTGGAGTCCCATACTTTAAAGTAGGGTTTCTCAACCTCTGAGCCACTGGCTGGCCAGATGCCCAGTTTACTCCAAACTTTTCTCTATCTTTCAGAAAGAAAACATGGACATTTCCCACAATTCACTGCTGCATGCTATCTTTATATCAAGATGCTTTCTGCAGTTTTAAACGTGTTGGTGTACTTTGACACTCTGGATTGAAGGGTGGTGGTGGAAACATGAATAGAAGGGAACATTAATAGAAGCTGCAAACTGCACATATCTGTTTAAAATAAATAATAACTGTTTGCTGTCAAGTAAATTCTGGCTTATGTTATGGTGGCCTTTTCCAGGGTTTTGTAGGTAGAGAATACGCTGATGTAGTTTACCATTCCTTTTTTCAGGGATTCTCAACCTGCGGCCTGTGGGCCAAAAGCAGCCTGTGGCACCATTTCATGTGGTCCCCCCACTACCTCCACCACACCAGGAAATGCCATCTGATGTAGGAAGGGCAAAATGGCTGTCTGGCCCCTGAAGCTGTCTGAGCCAGCTGGGCCTTGGACTTTCCTGTTGGGCATTTTTTCAAACTTTTTAAAACTTTCTGTGGTGGGTTGTATTGGGATACTGTATATTGTGTTTTTGATGCATATGTGATACTTTGTGATACTCCACGATACTTTGTTAGCTGCCCTAAGTCAGCTGGCGATTGGGCGAAATACAAGTTCAAACAAACAAACAAACAATAACAAGTTTCCCTTTCTCGATTCACAGACAATGTTTATCTTAGCAGAGGCACTAGCTAACACTGAAGAAGCACACTTGAGAAGACTATGGAAAGCCTTTCTCTCATACGTGCACACAATAAAAGATCAATTACAGTAGTCATGAAAACTTCAAGACCAAAAACAAACAATACTGTACATAGCAACATACTTCACACTTGTTACTAAAAACTGCGTAGGATAGGTTTTTCTGATGAAACTTACCCCAGCTTGTACTTAACACTAGAATACTTTTGATCAAGAATTTCCTCAAACTCTAGTGGGAACTGGCTCCCTCTCTACACTTGTTCTTTTTTGTTTTAGGATAATTAAAATCTCCTTCTGTGTCCAAAAACTGGTGGAAAATATGAAGAGAGCTAGGCAGATCTTGATTGGCAGATGGGTCTCTAAGGCAACACTCCTAAGAGTAAGCCCAGGTGGACATAGAGGAAGTAACTTCACAGTAAACATGGATAGGGTTATGTTGGAAATTGTTTAAATCAATTACTGTATGTAATATAGCAAGCAAACACTATACCTTTATATGGGAGTTTATCAAAATAGGATATATTAAAATGAGATAAAATTATTATTCTTTTTATAATTATCTCCATATCTACAGCCAACTAATCGTACCCTCAGTTCCCTCCTCTTTTTGCAACGCTCATGTGTTTTTAATTTTTTTTTACAAGATGCCTGTAACTATTTAAAATACTGTACTCCATTTAACTATACACAGGCACTTTAATAGATTTCCTAAGAAAGTTGTTTCTAATATGCCTCCTGATCCAGATTATACTGGTGCATTTTTGCTTCTTATTTGTTAATTTTTACTCTGCAGAAAAAGCAAAGGATTCTCAATCAAATTCCTGCATTCATCCTAACCTGCAACTCCTGT
Source organism: Furcifer pardalis (assembly GCA_030440675.1). Taxonomy (NCBI): domain Eukaryota; kingdom Metazoa; phylum Chordata; class Lepidosauria; order Squamata; family Chamaeleonidae; genus Furcifer; species Furcifer pardalis. The sequence goes on from CP126894.1 coordinate 61,029,892, forward strand.
TTTTGTTACTGTACATGTGACAAACCTCACCTCTACCTTCTACCTCATATTTATTGGCCAGGATCTTTACTGATTATTTGTGCTGGAATTAAGTGACATTGTACTTCTGCTGGTGAAAACAACGGACAGGATTCTAGCTGTTGTACTTTGTGTTAGACAAGCAACCTTGGTTTCCAGGCAACCAGCCTATCCTAGAAGTCTCTAAATACAGAGATTATTTTCTTGTTTCTCTCTTCATTATATGTCTTGTCTCAGCAGCCCCAATAAAGTGTTGACATGGAGGCACTTTTGCAGTCTCCTGTGCCTTGCTTCAGCTAAATGCAAATCCTGGGGAAATTACTTTTTTGAACTACAACTGCCTACATCCTTCACCCAATCATAAACAAAAAAGTATCGAGACTTTCATTAAACATCTGAGAAAATAGCTGGTGAATTGTAGCTCTTCCCCTTCTTGTTTCTCATGTCCAGTCCTGATTAACATTCATCCTTCCTTCCTGTTTAACTTGCTTTTTCTTGGAATCAGTCCTGCTGGTTTCTCTTTTTGCCCAGATATTTTCAACAATGCCTTTTCCTACCACTGGTCCTTGTTCTTTTCGATTTCAATGCTTGTAACTTTTTGTAACAGATTCCATATAGAAGGAAATATTTCTCTTTACGCACTGGGCTTCAAGGCTATCTATTTGTAGCTTATATCTTTTAATGCAATTATTAAATTTAATAACACAGAGAGCCATGTGATCTGTACTCAACACAAAAGCAAGAGGAAGGCAATACCTTTACTGGATTAACAAAAACTTTTTATCAAACACTATACAGTGGAACTTTGGTTAACGTAATTAATGCGTTCTCTGGGATGTTTCTTACAGTGAAAATTACTTTAACCGAATTTGCCATTGGAATGCAGTTTTCCATAGGAATGCATTGAAAACCAAAATATGTTAACCGAAATGCAGTTTCCCATAGGAACAAACTGAAAACCAATTAATCTGTTCGGGGGGGAAATTCCATAAACTGAGCCACTATTTTCTATGGATTTCTTTTTGTTATGCAATTTTTATGTTAACTGAGCGGTTAACCGAGGTTCCACTGTACTAACTTTCTTTCCTGAACTGAGTTCACTTCTTAAAGCATGTACCAGGGTCTTATGGATAGTGCATGAAAATTATAAATAGGAGTAAATGGCATGGATGTTTGTCATGAACTCTCACTGGTAATTTTTCTGCTCTATCCACAAGAAGCTGGTACAAGCCTGAAGAAATGAACTCAATTCATGAAAACTAGTACAGTATAGTATTTTATTTGTTATCCAAGAAAGGTATCCCTCCCCCGTCTTTACATTTAACAGATGCTGTTGAAAGTTGTCACTTTCAGGAAGGAAAAACTACAATGGAAATTTATGCTGAGCGGTTTAAGCTGGGTTTGGGCCTACCTTTATGAAAGGCCTGGGAACAATGGAGATCTAATAGGAAGGACATGGAGGTCAGGAAACAACAATCAGGCTAGAGCTCAGAAATCGCTTGGCATAGCAAATGCACAGCTCAGGTCAGCTGTCTCAAAACACTAGAAGTCCTTTATTGAAAAGGAAAAGGGCCCAGCTGTCAAAAACACGAAGGCTGGTTGCCCTGTCCTGCCCAACAGTATTCTCTGCCAGGGAAGAGTTACCAATTGGAGGCCTTTCTTCTCTTCTGCAAGGAAGCTATTGTCACATTTTCTGCTGCTTTGATGGAAAAGCAGATGACATCAGGAGGCATTTTTCTCTGTTGCTGTGTGTTGCCAAAAGCCAGAGTTGTTGATGAGATTGTGAAGGCCTTTCAGGAAGCTATCTTCCCCGATTCATATTACTTTCCATTTAAGCAAATTTACTTCAAGAGGCAAGGAAGGTACCAGTCTTTCCCTGGGGTCTTCTTGGACTGAGGTAGCAAATCCAATACTGTATTGCACCAATGCCTTTTTCCAGGATGTTGTGTTTATAACTTTCATCAAAACCAGATGTTGAGTATTCTGGAAAAGTTTGCTTTCTCCATGTGGCAACATTTGCATCTCCCAAATATGGGCAAGAAAGCAGACCAACCAAGTCACCTCACAAAGTTCAAGAAGTACCAAATAGAGCTACTATTATGCTCAATTCATTTTAAAAAAAATTATATTTGTGACACTCTTTACGTAGAGTTACTACTATCCTACAGAAGGTCCTGTGTAGTCCAGGAAAATTCTCCTGTAAAAAAATGATTATGAAACTACTCCTTTTGGTGCCTGAGGCTACACATAACTTCATATTAAAACACATATGGATAAAATCATTTCTCTCTGGAGGTTGTTTTTGTTCCTTTTTAGATGTTTTCTCTGTTCTACAAAACTCTATTATTTGCCTTTTTCTCCATTTCCTGCTGTTTGGGCATTGTTAAGTAGCAGATGGAAGAGCAGAAATTTTCAGGGTGCAATCTTTTCATTAACCCTAAGAGCATATGGCATCTGTACTATAGTACAGTACTGTATTCGTTGTTCCAGTCCTTGACACCTGCCGATCAGGCCAAGGAAGAATCCTGCTGACGATATAGAGAGTTGTTGTTGATAATACAGGGCTAGAGAGAAAGCTTCCTATGTTCTTGTGATGCATGGAAGACTGTCATTGCTATTTATTGTGAACTAAAAAGTGACACTAACGAGGTGGTAGGTAAGAAGTTGGAGAGATCGAGAGACAGACAGACAGACATAATTTTGCTGCTTTGTCTGAGGATCAGAACAAATAAGGTTAGCATGCTATTTCTTTTTCCGTGTCTATCTAGGCCAGATATGAAACTGCCAAAATGAAGGGACCTTTTGGTGCATTCATTCTGCAGTTCTTTTCGCCTGACCTAATATGAGAAATATTAGCCAGCAACACAAGGTTGCAGTTACCAGGGTACACCGGATGGGTTTTTTAAAAAAATACCTCAATCTTCGAAGAGGCTTTTTCTGTGTACCCCCACATGCTATTAGAAGCAGAGTTCCTCAAGGGGTTAAATTAATTTGTTCATTGGTTTATCAGTGTGAGGATTCTCACCTCCCCAAGCCACTAATAAGTTTGCTTTTACTTTATGATTTGTCAACAGGAGATAAACATGGGCTTCCTTTGCAAGCAGATTGTTTAGCCATGGGAACTTTGAAGGAATGTGTCATTGGAGGGAAATCACTTCCTAATTGTTGGGTTAGCCCAGTTCTGCTCTGAAAGGAGGCTATTAGTCTACTATTGCATCCAGGGTCTTGATTTGGAACCACAGCTATTCAAATACCTCCAAGAAAAGAAAATTCTAAGGAAGTTGCTTTTGATATAACTCAGGGTACCCTGCATGAAATTAAGCAACAGCTGCAAGGAAGGAGAGAGAAAGAGACAGAACCTTCTTAGAGACAGTGTTTTTATTATTCAGAGATTAGAGACAATGCTGGACACTGTCCTAAATGAACACTTGGCAGTTAAGAGCAAGAGTGCATCTGCTGTGCCTATGGAAGGACACAGATCACCCATTCTAAAAAGAAAGCCAACAGAACTACAGAAAGAGACTTATCGGGAGGCAAATTTTGGCTAGCCTATCACTGAATACAAATGGCAAGAAAAGATGTGGGAGGGCCCAAGTAGCACCAAATGTTAATGATCTTTCCTCTTGTGGCAGAATCAAACACTTCTTCTGTGCTGAGAATACAGTATTAAACTTAACCCAGTGGATACTTCCGGAGGCGGCGGCGGGGCGGGCAGGCGGGCGGGGGTGGCAAGGAGTGGGGCGAGAGACCTACTACTTGTATGGAAATAATAGATAAGAGACAATGGCTGAAAGAGTGTATTGTAAGTTATGCTGCATAAGGCTAATGCCATCATCAGCCACAGCAAGTTTTAGAAAATAACACATTTCCAAGTCTCCCCCCTCTCCTCAATCATATACAGAATAAATGTTGAAGTAAACAAGGCTTTTCCTCTATACTGAGACTACTGAACCCTTCCTGCTGTTTCAGCATGGCAAACAGGGACTATGTTAATGATAGATAAATAAACAAAGAGTAAGAACAGGCGCTTTCTGCAGCTAGCAGTCTTCCATGACCATAGAAATGAATCTTCAAACCAGATAGTTGGTACTGTATATAAAGGGGTGGGGTGGGGACCAAATGTTTACAAAGAAACCATATTCCTATTACAGAGAATCAGAGATGTCATTATTATACTGGTAGATCAGCTATATCATATAAGGCATGCTCTGCCCAGATAGGAAAGGGAAAACACATGACACAGAAAATCCAAACCCAAAGTAAAAATGACACACACACACACACGGCACATCCCTGGTCTGTGCCAGTGCTGCTGGCATACAAACACAAGCCAATGAACTCACAATGACAATCCCCAGAACATGGTTTTCAAGGCAAGAAATGCAAAAACACACCATCTTCTTTCTACTGGCCCCTGCTGTCTGGCTGGCAATGACCCTGTGATTGTAAATCACAGGTGTTTCCCCAAGCAAAGGTTCAAGTCGTCTTTACACTCCTTAAAGCCAAACCTTTGGAGCACAACATCCAAAGGTAAGGAAGGCAAGCCCAAGCAACAGATGCTTTGCAGAGAGCCCTGAACAAGCAGTCAGGAAACACTTATTTCAGTTATAATAGAAACCTGTTGATAAATGTTAATTCACCAATTTCTCATTCAACTTTCTTTTTAATGTTTGTTTCATAATTTAAGGTCATTGATAACAGAGTTCCTTAAGAAATATCCCCTTAGTAGGTTTTCAGTGGTGCTACTTTTGATATCAAACTTCTGTTCATCTACTGTTTTGAGTGAAGACTAGCCCATCTTTTCTATTCCCAGAATCTGACAGTGTATCCGACTGGAAGATTCTAACTCAAATATTGCTCCAGCAGATCTCTAAAATACAAAATCTGTGCTTTCCCAATAAATTCATATGACAAACTGAGTATGGCAGTCTTCTCCCTTCTAAAAAATTGTGACATGTTTCTCATCTGCCTGCCCTGCTTAGAATCTATCACCTTTTCCTGCCTTGATACATTAAATGATGAACAGAAGGAACCACCGTGGCTTTCAGCCTCCTCTGCCCTTCACCGATCTCAAACACCTCTGGCTTGAAATGCTCTGAGCACAGGTAGGCGCCAGAGCCAGAGATCCACAGCTTCCAGGAACTTCCATGTGATTCACCAGCAACATCTACTTCTTCCTCAGCTCATAGGCTTTAGGGAAGCTGCTAGCAGAGAAATGTAAAAGGTTCCCTTTAGCCAAAATATCTTATTTATTTATTTCCAATTTGTACTGCCGCCCAACTCCAAAGACTGGGCAGCTCACAGAACACAACTACTAGTCACAAGTAAAAGCAATAAAACCCCATTAAAAGCACTAACAAAATTTAAAAGATTTAAAAGAGAGACATGCCCTGCCAGCCATGTTTTTAATACTTTCCTGAAGGGCAGCAACTCTGTCTGGGGACACAGCTCAATTGGCAGGAGGTTCCCTAGGGCCGGAGCAGACATTGAGAAGGCCCTCTTTCTAGTGCTAGAGAGATGTGCCCCTCTAGCAGATGGAACAATGAGAGAGCCTCTCCGGTCCGCTCTGGGGGGATGGACAGATGCTCTTGGGGTGACGCGATCTCTTAAGTATCCTGGCCCACTACCATATAGGGCTGTAAAGGTAATTAGTAAGGTAAGGTTTCCCTTGCTCGAAAGCCAGTCGTATCCAACTCTAGGGGTCAGTGCTCATCTCTGTTTCTAAGCTGAAGAGCCAGCGCTGTCTGCTTGTGCAGACGTTTCCATGGTCATGTGGCAGGCATGACTAGACACCGGAGCTCACGGAACACTGTTACCTTCCCACCGAAGTGGTCCCTATTTATCTACTTGCAATTTCTTGCTTTCGAACAGCTAGATTGGCAGGAGCTGGGACAGAGACGGGAGCTCATTCCGTCCTGCAGTACTCTGGAATTGAACTGCTGACCTTCCGCCTCCCAGTCAGCGTCTTAGTGACTTGAGCCAGCACCTTAAATTACACCAGGCCATGTTATCCTGCTATGGTAATAGAGTGGGCCATAATGCCAGCACCTCAGTGCCGTCATCAGGGAGTGGTTAACTAACCTGACAACCCTGAGGATTAACGGCCTTGGGTGCCGAAGTCCATAGGGAAGGGTGATGGTCCCCAAGTGGATTAAATCCCACTTGAATCCTTCTTGATGCCTCCAACAGCTTCATCAATACTGTCTTGGGGCTGAGGAGGACTAGGTGTGCCAAAAGGGCTCAGGAGGACCAGATAGTGACTGGCAGAATTGGACCAGCAGTACAGGTGTTATGTTGCAATGCGTCACCCCAAGAACATCTGTCCGGCCCACCAGGGCGGATCGGAGAGGCTCCCTTGTTATTCCTTCGGGGAGAGAGGCGCCGCGCACCTCGCCTGCACTAGGAGGAGGGCCTTCTCCATGTCCGCCCCGACCCTCTGGAACCTCCTGCCCACCGAGCTGCGCCTTCAGACAGAGCTCTTGCCCTTCCGGAAGGGCTTAAAAACCTGGCTGGCAGGACAAGTTTGGGGACCCGGGAACGTGGGTTCCCATACTAAGTGGCTTATTTAAAGGATTGCCTCCCTGGGTCTGAATGTGGGAATACTGGTATGTAGTCTTCTGTATTGTTTTAATCTTTTGATGACTTTTAATTCTGACGTTTTTTAGTGATATAGATTGTTCTATGTTTTTATTTCTATTTTTTTTTTAATAGTGATGTAAGCCGCTCAGAGTCGGGTTCTCCCGATTGGGGCGGGGTAACAAATGCAATTATTATTATTATTATTATTATTATTATTATTATTATTATTATTATTATTATTATTATTATTATTATTATCATCATCAATAATAATAATAATAATAATAATAATAATAATAATAATAATAATAATAATAATAATAATAATAATAATAATAATAATAATAATAATAATGTTCTCAAGACAATCTTCATGGCTGATCACCATGAATGATAGTCAGTATGTCAGATGAAGTGGACTTGGTTCACAAAAGCTCACAGTTAAATACAGGAGTTAGTCTTTAAGGTGCCACAACGTTTTTGTCTTTTTTTGTGTGTGTGTGTGTTCTGTTTTATGTACTCTCAGAGATGCTTGCACAGACGAACACACAGCTACCACTTCAAACAAGTAGGCCCAAGAAGGAGAAAAAAGAACTTTGTGGCCCGTTTCTCCCGAGTCCAGGCTGTTGCCATGGCAAAGCAGGCTTGGGGTCGGCCCCTCCTCTCCTCAAGCCCATCCGCCAGCTTCCTTCCGGCTGCCAATTGTGACCTGATTTTTTGCGTCATCCTGGCCAATGTACCGTGAGCGCGTTCTGAACTGACCCTCGACGGCACCCGTTTGGGGAAACAATTCCACCCCCCCACTCGGTCTCCGCCGCTGCGCGCGGATTGGCTCCTCCTTCCCTGACCCCGAGGTCAGCCCCGGTGGCTGCTGGGAGGGAGAAAATATGGCGGCCGGGCCCAGCAAGGCGGAGATCCAGACGCTTTTCAAGCGGCTGCGGGCGGCGCCGCCCAACAAAGTGAGGCCACCAAAGGCAGGAGGGAGGTTTGGCCTCGGGGTGCTGTGACTGAGGGCCGCCCTTCAGCCTCTCTGGCGGTCTCCTTTTTGGGCCGCCCCCCCTTTCCCCCGGTCTGTCCATTTGTGACAGAAGCGGCGGGTGGCTGGCTTAAAAGAAGGGTTGCAGTTGTGAGGGGCAGAAGCGAGGTGTTCCGTGGTGGGATCTGGAGGGCTCCCCCCCCCGCCCAACAGAGCCACCCGCTCTAATACCCGGCCCTTCAGGGTACGGGGGCTTTCCAAGTACCCACCCGCTGTCGGGTGGATGGACGAGGAGGGATCTGGCGAGGTTTTAAGGCAGGTGCTCTGCCCTCCTCCTCCTCCTCCTCTTCTGAGGTCGGTAAAATGAGGACCCAGCATGTTGGGGGAACAAAAAAGGCGAACTCCCTTGCCAGTGCTTGTGCAGAGAGGGCACTAAAAAAGCGCTGTGGGGCGGCACGTAAATGATAGATTACTTACATACAACCCCATGTATGTACAGTGGAGCCTCGGTTAACAAACGGCTCTGTTAACGTAAAAATCGCATAGCGGAAGGAAATCCATAGAAAATAGTGGCTTGGTTTGTGGATTTTTTCCAGGACGGATTAATTGGTTCGAAAGCAAGAAATTGCAAGTAGATAAATCGGGACCACTTCGGTGGGAAGGTAACAGCGTTCCATGCGCTCCGGTGTCTAGTCATGCCCAGTGATGGGATGTAACAGGTTCTCACCAGTTCGCCAGAACCGGTAGTAACGTTTCCCAGTGTCCCTGAGAACCGGTAGCAGCTTTTGGGGGGAACCACCTTTGTGGCTTACCTTTTCACTTGGTGTGCATGCATGCCTACAGTGCTTGGCATGTATGCACGGCCTCCTTGCTGTCCTTGTGTTGTGGGTGTGTTGAGGGGTGTGTGTGTGTGTCTGTGTGCTTATTTTTATTTTATTATTATTTCCTTTGGCTCCGCCCATGTTATGACATCATGACATTAGCTCCGCCCACACTGTGATGACATCAAGGTGGGATAGTAAAAATTTTGACATCCCACCACTGGTCATGCCTGCCACATGACCATGGAAACGTCTGCACAAGCAGACAGCGCTGGCTCTTCGGCTTAGAAACAGAGATGAGCACTGACCCCTAGAGTCGGATACGACTGGCTTTCGAGCAAGGGAAACCTTTACTTTTACTATGCATTCCTATTGGAAACTGCATTTCTGTTAAAGTATTCTGGTTTCCAATGCATTCCTATGAGAAATTTGATTTAATGCATTCCTATGGGAAATTCAGTTTAAGTAATTTTCGCTGTAAGAAACATCCCAGAGAACGCATTAATTATGTTAACTGAGGTTCTGCTGTATGACTTTGCTATTGCTCTTCCTCTAGTGGTCTCCCAACTGCTCTCTCTTCCTGGCCTTCTTTCCTGTGTCTTCTAGGTCTGTTTTGACTGCAGTGCAAAGAACCCAAGCTGGGCCAGTGTCACCTATGGGGTGTTTCTCTGTATTGACTGCTCCGGAGTTCACCGGTCGCTGGGTGTGCACCTCAGTTTCATCCGGTGAGTTTTTGTTTCCTGGTGAAATGGTTTCAGAAGACCTCTTGGAGCTCAGCTGGAACACATGGTTTTGATGGCTTAATTTGAAGCTCCAATTATTTATTTATTTATTTATTTATAATAATTTATTAGATTGGCTGGGGTTGTCTTTGGAAACTAATTATTGAGGAATCTAAAAAGACCCTAAGTCATCTTGCAATGCTAGTTTGTTTTAACACTGCAGTAAAACAAACAAGGTATTGTGTGGTTGGTAATAAATGTGCATTTTTTTTCATGCTGAAGATCTTACTTACCTGTATATGCCGGCGTATAAGACGACTGGGCGTATAAGACGACCCCCCAACATTTCCACTCAAAATATAGTTTGTTATATACTCGCCGTATAAGACTACCCCCTCTTCCGCACACCTTCCACACACCAAATAAAACATAAAAGAACATCAGATTTGATTTCAACATCTTCCTGTGGCCGGCACTAGTGCGCAAGTGCGCATGTGTGAGCTCTGCGTAGACAAGGGGCGGGGCAGAGCACCGCTGCTTCCCGCCGAGCAGAACGAGTTGGTCACGCTGAAAAGGCTGACACCCATGTCTCGCTGCTGATGCTCGCCACAGCCACGCTGGATACCGCGCGATACTGGATGGTATGTAGAATGAGGTGGGTGGGCATCGGGAGTCCACTATGGGCACCAGGCGGGCATCGGGAGGCCATTATGGGCACCGGATGAGCATCGGGAGGCCACTATGGGCAGCTATGTCTATCCCAACTGAAGTGCACCTGGCGTATAAGACGACCCCCCCCCCACTTGGAGGCATGTTTTTCAGAGGAAAAAAGTAGTCTTATACGCCAGCATATACAGTAGTTATAGCAGCACTTAAGAAATTAATTGAATATAATATTTGCAGCCAGAGAAGGACTGAATATTAGTGTAATACAAGGGTAGGTCAAGATTCAGACTTGTGAGAATTACTTTGATTTTTACTAGATCCTGAGATCCACTGCCAAAACCAAGTGCAAAATACACTGCCTCCCAAACTAGGAATTTGTTTATGTTGCAGAATACTTCTGTAGAACACATTTCTCTGTCCCGCTATATAAAAAATCCACTTCCCTTTACCTAAGCAGTCTTTATTTTAGAATACAGTCAAACCTTGCATAAAGAGCACCTCGCTTAAAGAGTAACTCGCTTAAAGAGCAGAATTTTCTCTGAATGGTCGCCTTGCTTAACAAATAAAAGCAACCAAAAACTCACTTAACTAATAAATTGGGGTTCGCAATCCCCCCTGCCAGAAGTCATAATTGGTCACTTACAATGGTGTTTTGCTTAAAGAGCAAACTTGCTTAAAGAGCAATCCCGTGGAACACATTATGCTCTTTAAGTGAGGTATCACTTGTATAATTTGGAGGGAAATTTACTTTGTTATGATTGCCGAGAAAAGAGTTGTGAGTCAGAATCCTTTGCTAATCTCCTGCAGATCAATTGGCGACCTAAAAGTACCTCTCAGTCTACTTAGGTATATGGTTGTTGTAATACTTTACCTATATGTGAGTGTTCCTCGGCATAGTTTTTTGCCTTTGTATAGTCGAGGGTCTAAATCAAATGTGTAAAGTACTTTTTTGAACAGACCCACTGAAAAATGGGACTTAAGTCAGCAATTAGGTAAGTTCAGTTGATTCAGTAAATTTACATTAGTTGGAAATAACAGTTGGATTTAGTCTTAATCTCAGAAGTAACTGCTGGTTACTATAATTTTTAATAGTATTTCATACTATGTATAAATGCAGGTTTGCATTTATGTGTATATTTTAACTACATATATTGTAGCGGAAATGTATTGATAGACTTTGTAGTCTTAATTTTCAGTGTCATCACTTGTAAATAGTATCTGTAGTATTGTATTATAAGTAGCTTGGATGTTTCCACGAATATAAACCATTGGGGGGGGGGTTATTATTATTATTATTATTATTATTATTATTATTATTATTATTATTATTATTATTATTATTATTATTATTATTATTATTATTATTATTATTATTATTATTATTATTATTATTATTTATTGAATTTATTACCCCGCCCCACTCGGGAGAACCCGACTCTGGGCGGCTTACATCGTCATAAAACAGAGGTAAAAGATAAAAACATATAAAATCATGAAGTTTAAAAGATTATCTAAAATTATTTGAAGTAAAAACAGTGCAAACTACACGCCAGTATCCCCCTGGAGGGATAATTATTACAATATGAAACTTTTACAATTTGCAGAATATATTTTTTCTTATATTTAGAAACACTGTTCATAATTTAAAAAGTAATAAATAGTTATCATAACTAATAACCATTGACAGCCTTAATCGACATGAAAACAATAGAATTCCTAACCTCTCGTTGTAGAAATCTGTCACTCAAACTAAACTCATTTAGTCTGGAAAAAGTCTAATGCATTTGTTTAGTTACTTCAGTACCATATGTTTATTGAGCTTGAATGCGCACATGTACTCTCAAAAAGGTAGGTCAGGTAAAAGGTGCCTTAAAGCTCAGCTTCTTGATCTTCTAGCATAAGCGCTTCAGTCCTTAGATTATTCATTGTGTATTTGAAATGCTCTTAGCCGTTTGCATGAAGAGAAGAGAGGTCACATTCTTTATTGGAGGACAAACATGTCAACAAAAGGCTTTTATCCTGAGATTTGAGTTAGGTTAGACTTGATGAGCCTCTGCTGGATGCTGTACTGTGTGACTCGTGATAAGTTCTGGCCAGGTTACCCTGCTATGGTAAAAGTATAGACCAGGGGTTCCCAACCTTTTTATACCTGACCATGCCCCAACTTTTTTAGGTTTGACCCTCTGGATAGCTGACCGGACCACATACCCCGGAAGCGGAAGTAAATGCGCTCATTTCCATGTTTATGGCAGCCACAGGTGCATTTACACATGTGTGTTCATTTTATGGCTGTTGTAAACTTGTCCACTTCAGGTGCAGTGGTGATGGGTCACGTGAAATGGTGCCGTGGGTTGAATCTGGCCCATGGGCTGTAGGTTGGGAACCCCTGGTATAGACCATATTGCCAGTGACTTAATGCTGAATGTCAGGCAGCGGTTAACTAACCTGACCACTCGGACTAGCAGCCTTGGTTGATGAAGTCCACAGGGAACGGTGATTATCCCTAAATGGGTTAAATCCCTTTTAAATCCATCTTGATGGAGGGCAGCAGCTTCATCCATACTGGCCTGTGGCTGAGGAGGACTTTGTGTGCCAAAAGGGCTCAGGACCAGAAAGTGACTCCCGGAACTGGATCAGTGGTACAGGTGTCATGTTGCAATGTGGAAGGCAGATGAAAGACCACTGCATTATATTCTCAAGACAGTCTTCATGGCTGATCTCCAATATTCAGATTCAGATATGGCAGAATAATAAGAAAAGTTCAATACATATTGAGCTGGGTCTCCAGATGGAGTTGCTGTTCTTCAGGAAAGGGCTAAAAACCTGGCTGGCAAAGCAGGTGTGGGGCACCAGTGATGTGGGAACCCCTGCCTGCTGGGGTCACCACATTTTAATCTGTAGAGATCAGAGTAATTTTTGGAGGCAGTTTTAATGGGGTTTTTATTGGTTTTTAAAATGTGACTGGTTTTATTTTCCGTGAGCCATCCAGAGTCTTCAGAATTGAGTGGCAATAATAATAATAATCATTATCATCATTATTATTTATTGGAGTCTCTTGCTACCATAATGAACAATAAGAAAGTCCATTCTTCAGCTAGGAGTAGATTTTATGGGTGACTGAGGGTTACTTAGAATTGTTTTTCTTCTCTATCTTTGGTAATGAATGAAGGAAGCAAAGGAAGGTCTCCTGCTCCAGAGTGAGCTCTAGGGTGCATTACGTTGTCTCTTTCTTTTTAAGAGCTCCAAGGCCTTTTCTTCAGTGCTGTGAAAGTATGGACACATAATAGAAGCACAAATAGATTCATATGAAAGATGCAAATTGAAATAAGACTTGTAAAAAAATCTTGTAAGGCAGTTGACAACAATACTAAAAGAACCACGTTGTAACAGGCATGCAGCTGCTTTTTCAAACTCTTATTAACAAGATATGGAGAAGGACAATACATTCTTTAAAGTTAGTCTTTTCAAAACTTTTGGCATGTATGAGCAGGTTTGTTCATACTTGTGGTTACTCCTGCTATCCCATCTTGTGTCCATTTTGGACAGAGTTCTTTCGGGTTTTCTTGCAAAGGGGAAAATAATTTGAGATGGAACCTAGCTGGACATATTTAAATAGAATTTTCACTAGGTTCCTAAATATATTATGTGAATTGTTTGGTGGCTGAACAACAGACTCTCTACCGTTTTGCATTCAGGATGAAGGAACTGTTTGGGTCCAATCTGGTGGATAAGTCTGAGATAGTAACTTCAGCTTCCATTCTTTTCTCAGATCTACAGAGCTTGACTCAAACTGGAGTTGGTTCCAGCTAAGATGTATGCAAGTGGGTAGCAATGCTAACGCGGTAAGGAGCCATTTGAAATTCTTATTCTGTGTTTGCATGCCTGGACATTTTTGTCATGTTCTTCTTTGGAGCATACCTTGGTGGGGAGGGGGGGATGTGTGATGGTGTGTTATGGGAAAATTATTCCATATTAATGAACTTCCAGGTTCTTTTTTTAAAATGGATTATTGTTGGATGCATATGAAAACTTTATCATTGCCCTTCTGTGTTTGAAATGGGGCCTTTTAGTTGCATACTTTTTTCAATTAATTTACTTTTCTTTTGGTTTTTGGAAAGAAATTACTTTCTCTTTTTTTCAGACTGCCTTTTTCCGCCAGCATGGTTGTACCACCACAGATGCCAGTGCCAAGTATAATAGCCGCATTGCCCAGATGTACAGGGAGAAGATCCGGCAATTGGCAAGTGCTGCAATGGCCAAGTATGGGAATGATGTAAGTACAAATGAGCCCTTTGGTGTTATGGGAAGGGATGAAAGTTGATGGTACTGATGTTCAGTAGATTGTCTTTTTCAGCTTCTGATTGATGGGTTGACTGGCACTCCTGGCCACTCTCCAGAAAAGAGTGATGCTGATTTCTTCCTGGAACATACTCAGGTAAGATGAGCCAACCTAAATCAATTTGAGTGGACATGCTAGCCGAACAGTTTGGGTCTGGTATATTTATTTGGCTTACCCCCTTTGAAATAGTAGGCTAAAATTTATACACCAAAAACGTTTACCAAGTCAGATCAGTGATTTGTTTCTCCTTTCTAACAGAACTATTCTTATTGGAACTCTTCTTCCATGCAGTATAAGAAGACTGATAACTGACAGACTTCTAGTCTGATCCTCAACCAGAAATCCTGTTGACTTTAATTATATGCTCTCTGTAAGAATGTATAATAATGTAGACGTGAAGTGTTAGTCCTAGGACCCTGGATGGTTTCCCCAAAAGTTGTGTGTGGCCCATAAACTCTTAATGGAGGAACATTGAGTCCAGAGAGATTTGTAATAGTTTGAGCCCTGGATGAATTTGACTTCACTTCCTTACAAGAAGCTACACTGAGTTTTTTTGGAGCATATATTATAATACTAGGCAACATAAATAAGTCTTACTTGATTATTTAGTGGTTTGATTCCTTCAACCAGTTCTTAGTTTATTACACCAGACTTTACAGCATCTGCATTTAGATTGTGATCTAATTGTACTGGATTATTCAAATTCTTGAGTCTTCCTGAAGATTCTTTAACTTTCTTAAGGCTTGTAATACCTGGGATGTAGCCGAGACAGGCCAAAATACAGTAGAGTCCTCACTGGAGTTGGGAAAAACACCAACACTTTCTGAAAACAGTGAAGTTTCACGTGAGTACTGATATTAAAGACAGATACTGGGCTTTTCTTCCCACATTTAAACATTTTGGGGCTGGATGGGGAGGCTTATTTTTGTTTCTGGCAGTAGATGATAAGCAAAGTTTTCATGTAGTGTAAGGCAGCGGTCCCCAACCACTGGGCCACAGCTGGTGCCGGGCCATGGGCTGTCCAGAACTGGGCCACAGGGGTGTGTGTGGCGGCGCTGGAAGCCCTGTTGGCAGCCTTCTGCCCTTAGTGTGCTCTGCCGGGTCTGCCCAGCAGGCAGGGCGGGGGCTTCAGACACAGTGGATGGGTGGGTGGCTGGGCTCCTTCTCCATGTTGCTTAACTGCTGTGGGACTCCACCCCTGGCTGTGTGCAGTGTGATGCCTCGCTGCCCGAGTCGGGGAGTGTAGCTGGCTGGCATCTGTGCCCCTCCTCCTTGCTTTTGGGCTGCAGCAGGGTTCCTCCCCCCGTCTGTGCACAGTGTGCACATTGTCATATTTTGTTGTGTGCTTGTGCCGTCCAGTTCTCTTCCCCCCCCCCCTCTTTTCCTGGTCCATGGAAAGGTTGGCATGATGTCAGTCCATGGTGCGGGAAAGGTTAGGGACCTCCTGGGTAAGGTATGCAATGTGAGTAGAAAATGCTTCTCTGATTAATATAGATAGTACCATCTCACTAGAACGTCTTAACTGCCTTGATACTGTTCTGAAATGCATAGTTAAGAAGTACCCTATTAAGCATGTGGAAGTAGTTATTTTGGTTGCCAGTATATTTCTACTGATTTATCTAGGTAGCTTCCTTCTGGCCATCTGCTTAGTTCTAGAACATCACAGGTTTATGCGATCAGGAGAAATTGGTTCTCTACTGAGCCTATTAAGTAGTTAAAAATTAAAAGTGGACAAAGAGGTTTATATATTTTTTTCCTGAATTCTGTTTGTAGAGAGTGACAATGGACCTTCTACTGACTTGCTGAGCACTTCTCCGAGAGGATTTCTTGGTAAATGTAACATCTCTTTAAAATAATGTATTTTTATAGTTGAGAGTTTAAGTTCAGAAGATGGTTTACATTAACAGTAGTACTTAATTTAGGTGCTATTGTCAGGTAATCTCCCTTGGAAGTACAGTAATTGCAAAAATCTGTTAGACTAAAATCCTGTTAATGCAGGAAATGTACAGTAACCCTGGCATGTGGCTGTTCAGTTCATTCTTTTTAAATGCTGGATACTCTTCCCATTTATGAGTGTCCCTGAGCTTGCTAGCATACCATCTCCTTTAATTTTCCTAAGGGCATGTTCTTGCTGCACTTGTGATACCCTGTGTCTGTTTGGTCAACAATCTGTTAGAACTCCATTCAGGAAACACGCCTTTGTTAAGTCAGCTGCTGGCACTGAAATCCTGCAGTCACTGCCAAATTTACCACCAATACTGCAGTTGCTGCTGAAATGTCATGTTAGCTGTCTGTCGCAGAAAAGATGCAAGAATATCTTGCATCACAGCAATTACAGGATTGAACATCTGCTTCCCTTCCTGAAGTGGCAGAAAGAAAAGACAGGAAGTTGTATTAATTTCTGGTATAGATGGAGACAGTGGAGACAGCAGGCTTGTGAAGACCACAAAATAGCAGTGTGAGGGGTACATGTGGTCTGTTGGCCATGTGTTGCCTATCATCAGGTTGCATCTGATTTGTGGTAACTAACATGGTTTTCAAATTATGTGGAATAGTTTCACTCCTCAGTGAGTTCAATTGCCAAGCAAGGATTTGAATCCAGGTCTCCTGAGTCCTAGTTTGTCATTCTATCCACTGCACCACATTAGCTGTCAATGTGTTACCTGTCCTTGATTTAAGTCAGAAACTATATAACCCTTCAAGAGGATTGAGACAGTATAAGACTGCCTTGAATTGATCTTGACTTACTGTATTTTGAAAAGGAACTTGTATGAAATAGAGACTGTTCATTTTTTTAGGTGTCACAATTGTAGTTGAATAAACATTGGGCTATTAAAGTTAGAATGAATTATTTGCATATAGGCTCCCTCTCTATATTGTTTCTCATGCTCTTGGTTTTAGCATAGATTCTGTTTTATTATTTGAATACTGTTTTCCATGAGTTCCAAAATAGGAAACTAGGCTTCATGGCTCCTTCCAAACAAGAAGATGAACTCAGAACCCAATCTTTGTTTGGAAACCTTGAATGGCACTGATTTAAGAAGCCAGGATCTTTCAGGCCTAGCCGGCTGTGCGAAGGAGGGTACAAAGAGAACTTGTAACCATCTGGCTTGTCCGTGGTCTGATCAATCACTGTGTCTGAACTGGACTGTTAGATTCTAGTATCTTTTGCCTTTAATCCTGTTTCAGACCTCTTCTTGACAGCCCTCTGAACCCAGGCCGTACTTAGAACTCTCTTTTGATTGTCCAATGTGTGCCTGTCTTTTTCTCCTCCAGACGCATCCATGTGTCTGTCTCCACATGGGGCTGCTCCGGCCAGAGGTAACTGGCTCACTGCCTATGCAGGCTGCTTGTGGCCCTTTCCATTTCTGTGGTTTTCTCTTCAGGCCTGCCTTTAGCTTTCCTGCACCTTCAGAATGTCCTCCCAGTTGAGAAGGAATTGGCTGTTCCTTAACAGCTGTAGCTTGAGGAAGCATCCGGTTCTCTGGCATTGCTGCAGGCTGTTCTCTGCCAACGAGATAGACATGAGTCAGGCTGCAGGGAGTCCAGAAGCTGCAAGCTACTTGGGGCCTTTTTTCAGTTGGGTAGACAAGCTCCTGAAAGACAGGCCCCAGCAGCAATGTGCTTTTGCTCCTCAGCTCCTCTCACAGGCACATCTCTTACCAGTTACACTTTGAATTGACCCTGCATTTTTTGAAGCACAGTTTCTTGGCATGGTTTTTATCTTGCTTTCTTGACTACGGGGAGCCGGGTCTAAGAATCTGAGGATGGCTGCTTGACTGAAATGCCATGGCGTGGCCTGTCACATTGTCTCTGGTTCCCTGTATGCTACTACTAGGACTGCTGGGAGTGCAGGCTGTGACACTTGGCCTAGCAGCCCTTGTGCTGTCAAGCCTTTAAACTGCTGGTTGAAGCAAGCTTTGGTACTAATAGCAACTTAACCTGTTACTGTCTTTCTGTCCTACTCACTCACTGCTTTTTTCTTGCCACAGAAATAAAACCTTCCTTGATTGGAAAAAAGAAGCCAGGTGCTACAAAAAAGGGGGTATGTCCTACTGAAAGTTTTTCCCCTCCTCTATCACTTGCACCTGCTTTTTTGTTCTGAAAAGCTGTCTTTGTGGGTGATCTTTTCATTCAGTATTTAGGGCATAGTTTATACATACAAGGGACTGCGGTGGCTTAGGAGCAGTTCAAGACCCGTCTCTGTCCCAGCTCCTGCTAACCTAGCAGTTAAAAAACAAGAAAATGCAAGTATATAAATAGGTACCACTTAGATAGGAAGGCAACAGTGTTTTTTGCACTCTAGTCATGCCTGCCATGTGACCACAGAAACATCTGTAAATGCAGACAGTGCTGAATCTTTGGCAGTAAACAGAGATGAGCACTGGACCCTAGAGTCTGATACAACTGGCTTTCGAGCAAGGGCGACCTTTGCCCTATATGTACAGCATAAATGGTTGTATTGGGAAGGATCAAATGAAATGGGAAAAAGGATGAATCTTCTTAAGATGGTAGTGAGCATCCACACTGTTAATTATATAAATTATTATTTGCTGTGACATCAGTCTGACCTAAGCTGACCCTTTTCAGGGTTTTCCAAGTAGAGAATACATGGAAGTGGTTTACTACTTCCTTTGGGGGGGGGGGGCAGCCCGCGACTGTAGCTTGACCAAGACCCCATAGGTTGGCTTTACTCATAGGAGTCATGGGGGAATTCAACTTCCAACTTCTGGCTCTGCAGCCAGATGCCTAAACCACTGAGCTATCCAGCCAGTTTGATTATATAAACATGCTGGAAAAATAGGTAATCGATGGTGTCTATAGATTGCTACTCATTGTCTCTGCAATGTTATAGCAATTCCGCTTTCAGGAAAGAGTTGAATGTACTATGACCTAAATAGTTACAGCTAGAGGTGTGGACTCAGTCTTGCCCTCTTACACAGAAAAGTCAGATTCAGTAATGGCCTCTTCCGGGATTTGTTGAGGCTCATGTCTCATTGTTTTCTGGGTTCTATTTCAGCTGGAATGGCTGAAACTGAATAGTGAAATGTAGAGATAAAACTGAAAGTGGTACACTAGTACCCCGGACAACGTTATGACATGGTTCCACAAGTCATGACGTTGTCCAGTTTTTCGCGTTGTCCGATCAATGCTAAAAAAAAACCTGAGAAGAGGCGCTCGCACGCGCGTGAAAAGGCGCGCCAGCGGGAGCCTCTTCTATCAAACGGGTATAGCAACGGGGATTGCACGTCAAGGCAATGGATGAAAGCGGGGGGTGGCTCCCCCCGCTTTGATGCACTGCCTTGAAGTGCAATCCCCGTTTAGGCGCTTTGCGATGGGAGTTTGGGTGCCATAGCGCCTAAACAAGGGTCGGCATTTCCGAATTTCCCCCTCCCCGGGGGAGGGGGGAATTCGGAAAAGCCGACCCTTGTTTAGGCGAGCGAAACGGGGATCGCACGTCAAGGCAATTGCCTCGTTGCTATAGCACGCCCAGGAAAGAGGCGGCTTGGTCGAAATCCTCACCCCCGTGCAGGGGGAGGGAATTTCGGCCAAGCCACCTCTTTCCCAAGCTTGGGAGACCCCGCGGAAAGGCGCCTCTCATCTCCCGATGTTCCGAAAGGGTAAAGATCCTTACCCTTTGGGAACATCGGGTGGCTTGCAGGCGTGCGCGCGTTGGTAGGGGTTAGCGCAGGGTACGGAGGTCCCCCCCGTATCCTGCGCGAACCTCCACCGACGCGCGCCGCCCACCCGAAGTTTCGAAAGGGTAAAGATCCTTACCCTTTGGGAACATCGGGTGGCTTGCAGGCGCGCGCGTGTTGGTGGGGGTTAGCGCAGGATACGGAGGTCCCCCCGTATCCTGCGCTAACACCCACCGACGCGCGCCGCTCGCCCGAAGTTTCAAAAGGGTAAAGATCCCCGTACCCTTTCCAAACATCGTGGGGGCGGGCACTGGGGGGGGGTGGATTGGGTAGATGTTCTACCCAATCCACCCCCCCCCCCGCATACGCTTGTTCCGAATAACGTTAAAATCGCGTTATTCGATACAAGATTTTTCCAAAAAGCTTGTCACATTATGCGGTTTTCGCGCTATACGGTACTCGCGTTACCTGGGGTATTACTGTATTAGAAAGCTTGGTGTGACAAAATGACTAAGACAGGGTTCTGTTGCTAAGAGAAAGGCAACATAAAATCAGTTCATGAAATAGGTAAGTAGGTAAGCCCTTGATCTACTTGGAAGATCTGAATAGCTAATATCCCTGCAAGCAGGTTCTATACATGATGTAAATAAATGATTGAAACCCCCATTCCTCATCCGTCCCACTTCATGAACTAGTGGGGGCCACTGAAAGTAATCCTGAGATACCAAGATAAAAAAGAGCTCTCTATTTGTTCCTTGAGTGTTTTTGTACCACCTGTGCAGCTTAAGACAGTGGTGGCGAACCTTGGCACTCCAGCTGTTCTTGGACTTCAATTCCCAGAAGCCCAAGTGTCTGTCAATCCACACGAATGGGTTTACTGCGTATGGAGTAAATAAAGAAGCTGGAGTGCCAAGGTTCACCATCACAGGCTTAAGATGTAACAGATTGTAGTGACTTTGTGAAGTGTTGTCACTTTGATGTCACAGAATGTCCTAAATTTTCTTGGAATCCTTAGTTTGCTTTTCTTTCTTCCAGCTGGGAGCCAAAAAGGGCCTTGGAGCCCAGAAAGTGAGCAGTCAGAGTTTCACTGAAATCGAAAGGCAAGCACAGGTGGCTGAGAAACTACGGGAACAGCAGGCTGCAGAGTACAAGAAACAAGCCGAGGAGTCTATGTGAGTGAGTTTATGCTGTGGATGCGTTGACTCACAAAGGGCATAATGGCACAATTTGGGATGGTGAAGTCCTGTTGCCTTACCCAAGGCTGAGCATTCATGAATAAGCAGATAGTTCTTTCCATTAAATAAGGGACTGCAGCTGTTTAGTGGTTAAGATGCTGAACCTGACAACTGGAAGGTCAGCAGGTCAGCAGTTCGAGACCCGAGTACTGCATGACAGAGTGAGCTCCTGTCTCTGTTCCAGCTCCTAGCAACCTCGAAAGCAAGAAATTGCAAGTAGATAAATAGGGACCACTTTGGTGGGAAGGTAAACAGCGTTCTGTGCTCTCTGGTGTTGAGGCATGTCTGCCATGTGTCCACAAAACGTCTGCAGACACAGACAGTGCTGGTTATAAACAGAGATGAACACTGAACCCTAGAGTTGGATATAGCTGGCTTTCAAGCAAGCATAACCTTTACTCTTTCCATTAACTAGATTGTGATACTGCCCTCATTTTCTGCCTGTTCAGTTCTGACCTTTATATTCAGAACTAGGACATATGAAGGCAGATCCTATTTCTTCTTCTTCAAGTGGCGTATCCGTTCCGAGTATTGGCTGTCATCATGGCAAGAGTCTTCCTGTTCTTAGCTCCTTGGAACAATTCTTCCCAGGACTTTCCACACTAGTCTCTCAGGTTTTTCAGCCACTAACTCCACCTACATCCAGAGCTTCTTTTCCCAAGGATCTTCCCTTGCATAACGCGTGTCGTTCCTCATGATATATCCAAAGTATTGGAGCTTTCTTTGCTTAATGGTCTTAAACAGTTCTTGTTTTTATCCATCTGGTGCAACACCTCTACATTAGTCATATGGTCAACCCCTTTATATCCGTAGCAGCTGTTAGTAGATCCACATTTCAAAAGCGTCACTCTCCTTTTCAGATGTTTTCAGTGTTCAAGCTTCGACTCCATATAGCAACACTGGAAATACATAACATCTCACTATTCAGATCTTTGTAGCGAGTTAGCTCTCTCTACTGCATAACAAATTTGCATTTTTATGAAGGTGGATCTTGCCTTTTCTATTTCTGTTTTAAAATACAAATAGATCATATTTATCACAGGGAAATTCTGTTTGGATTTTGCTTCTAAATGAGTTGTTGTCTCTTTCAGAGTGGCCTCTATGAGACTAGCCTACCAAGAGCTGCAGATTGACCGGAAGAAGGAGGAGAAGAAATTTCATAACCTGGAAGGCAAGAAGCGTGAACAGGCTGAGAGATTGGGCATGGGCTTGGTGTCTAGAAGGTACTAGTTTTGAAAGACAAGAGTATACACTGGGTTGGCATGATTTCTGATAATTCTTGCCCTAAAGTCACTTAGCTTTCTCAGTAAGCTAGGACTGTGGTGGCTTAGTGGTTAAGATGCTAAACTTGATGACTGGAAGGTTGGCAGGTCAGCAGTTTGAGACCTGAGTGCTCCACGACAGAGTGAGCTTCCATCTCTGTCCCAGCTCCTGCCAGCCTAGCAGTTCAAAAGCAAGAAATTTCAGGTTGATAAATAGGTGCCACATTGGTGGGAAGGTAGACAAAGTTCCATGCACTCGGGTGTCTAGGCATGCCTGACACATGTCCACGGAAATGTCTGCAGATGCAGATAGCACTGACTCTTTGGCTGTAAAAAGAGATGAGCACCAAACCCTAGAGATTGATACGACTGGCTTTCAAGCAAGGGCGACCTATTCTTCTTCAGGAAACCACCTCTGATGAGCCATGTTCTGAAGTTGGCTGTGTTTGGTGTGTCTCGCAGAACCTCAGCCTTTTTTTTTATAGAATGGGCTCTAGACCAGGGCCCCAGAATTTCCTTTAGCCCTTTTTGTAGAATCTTTCTTAGTGTGGTTTAGCACCTTCCTATAGAATCTGATAAACTGTATTTTGAGAATGTGGAATATGCTATACTGTTTTAGCTAACTTAAATGCCTAAAAATGGCAGTTTAGAATACACCAGGTAAGATTAGCAGTGATAAAAACTTACCTGTAGGTTACAATTGAAATCCTACCTCTGCTCTTGTTCTATAAGCTAACTAGTTCAGATTGTGAGAAAATAATGCAACCACTTTACCGAAGTGGGGCAGGACTGATTAATGCTAGGTTGGCAGACTTCCTGGAAAAGTTGTGCAGGCCATTTTGAGCTTTATAAATGAAAGTGAGCTGTGAGTATAATAGAGCTGGGCCCTGTTTTTGGTGGCATGGTAGTTCTAGGATACGTGGAGCTCTGCTTGGACTCTAACTTGGTGCTACTTCCTACTAGCTCCATCTCGCATTCTGTCCTCTCTGAGATGCAAGTGATAGAACAGGAAACACCAGTGGCGGCCAAGTCCTCTCGGTCTCAGCTGGATCTGTTTGAAGACACTGGAAGCTTCACATCTGGCCCACCCAAGTAAGCTTTGCAATATCCCTTCAGTCTTGTTTATCCTTTATCTATCCAGGCCAGATCAACTCATCTTTCTCATTTGTTTTTCAGGTACAAAGATAACCCTTTCTCTCTAGGAGATACCTTTGGCTCACAGTGGGAAACAGACCACTCTTCCTGGGGGACGGACAAAGTGGAAGAAGAAGCTGATCTCACTGTCTCCACCATCCGGCCCATTGGCGACAGGTAGGGGACGGAGTGCAGTCCCTTTGAAGCTTAAAGTTGGTAGAAGCATGAAATACAGTTCTTCAGCCAACAGTAAACAAAGCCTGCCTGGCTGTCTCAGAGCTTTTGCTGAGCTAGGGCATTGCTCAAAGTGCAGGGTAGTCTGAAATGTATCCTTAATATGCTCTAAAACAAAAATTAGCAGTATGAAGGAGATTAACAGAAGCCATCAGATCAAGCTAGCTGGAATTTTGCCTTGAGCCAGCTTGGGAACAGAAAGCTTAAGTGTCGTTCAGCTCCTGCCGTCTCTGAAGATAGTGGTACTTCCATTTCATCTATAACCGTGATGGCAAACCTTGGCACTCCAGCAGTTCTTGGACTTCAAATCCCAAAAGCCCAAGTCTGTGAATCCACATGAATGGGTTTACTGCATGTACATGCTGTTCTTGGACTTCAATTCCCAGAAGCCCAAGTCTATGAATCCACATGAATGGGTTTTCTGTGTGCATGTGCAGTAAACCCATTTCATGTGGATCCACAGAAACTTGGGCTTCTGGGAATTGAAATTCAAGAACAGCTGGAGTGCCAAGGTTAGCTATCACTGATGTATAAGATGTTAGGCTAGAAAAAGTTAGTTGAAATGGGCAAATGTATAGACTGTACCAGTCTCTCTCACAGCTGAACTGAGATGTTCAGGCTATGGATGGAATAGTCAGAATTAGGTTGGCATTATGGGACTGTAAGGTACTGGATGTCTTACTACATATAGCTGAGGAACTCAACCTCTCCTACGTCATTTGGAGGACTCTGAACTGGCTGAGGGTTGGAGTCCCTAAATGTAAGACCAGCATGCTCAAGTGGGGGCAGACAATACCATGTGTTGTGAATGTAGAGAAACACAGAGTCCGGCTCATTTACTGGTGTGCTGATTACTGCCAGAAATATGCACTGCTGAGGACTTAAGTTTGGCCAACGACAAAACCAATAAAATGGCTTCATTTTGGCAGTCCAGGGTTTGATCGGGACATGAAAGAAGAACTACATAAATGCCATGCTTTCACTTTCTCTTCCACTCAGACCTACCAGCAGAAGAGACACAGAAAGCAAGATAACAGCAAAAGAGTCCAATGAAGCTAGACAGAAGTTTGCAGGCGCAAAAGCCATTTCGTCTGATATGTTCTTTGGGCGGGAAGCTGATGCTGAGGTAAGTAAGGGTCAAATGATCTGCCTGCCTCAGGCTGTCTTTCTAGTTGTCCCCAACAGTGTCTCAGTTGTCTACCACCAGCTTGTTTTATAGAACCACAGAATAAATGAGTTGGGAAAAACCTATGGGGCCATTAAGTCCATCTCCCTCACTCGATACAGGAATGTAAATCACAACAGACCTGACAAATCGTTGCCCAATTGTCTCTTGTATGTCTCCAGAGCACAGTGTCTTGCTTTTATTTTTCAGTATGAGGCCAGATCAAGGCTTCAGCAACTGTCCGGCAGCAACGCCATCAGTTCTACTGATCTCTTTGGCGAGTCTGAGGCGGTGAACTCAGGTATGTCAGTATGCAGTTTGAGTTCTGGTTGTTACTTTTGAGCACTAAGAGACAATAATGTGAATCCTACCACACTGATGCAGGAAGATGTCTTGTGGATATGACCAGACAGCATAATGAGGGGTGGCTGTAGTTCAGAACACTAAGCAAAATGCATGTCTGATTTAGAGTAGTTGGAACTTAAGGGTAAATCCCTATGGCAGAGTTATCTCATTGGCTTCTGTTATCATTGTTGCTTCTCTTCAGGTGGTGTATCCATTGGAAATGTACTG
The DNA here is from genome assembly GCA_030440675.1 of Furcifer pardalis. NCBI lineage: Eukaryota > Metazoa > Chordata > Lepidosauria > Squamata > Chamaeleonidae > Furcifer > Furcifer pardalis. Next base: position 61,055,255 of record CP126894.1, read on the forward strand.
CCTGCTGCTGATATTGCCCAATTCAAGCAAGGAGTGAAATCTGTTGCTGGCAAGATGGCTGTTCTGGCCAATGGTGTGATGAACTCCCTTCAGGTGAGATGTGTGGATTATTATACACTTGCAGTTAGTGGACTTAAATGCTCTTCTAAACTTGTGTACCCTGATATCCAAGTCACAATGTTGGAAGCAGTACATGGTGTCTCTTATAACCTATTTTCGAGGCTCAGAGGCTTATAACAGTTCCAAAATAGCTAGTCTGTCTGCTCCAAGGCATAGGCTGTTACAGCATCTTGTAACCTGCTATGAAATATATTTCATTAGAAGGCAAGCCCTTAAAAGAAACTCTTGAGTTCTTCGAAAACAGGTGCAACTAGTCAGAAACAAGGCCAGAAGCCTTGGGAAGGAAAACCAGACCTGCTTCCATTAAGCAACACTTAAACCAAACATGGGGACCCTTTGTGCATGCAAAGCACTGTCCTACTGTTTTGGTTTTCCACCTCCAACAGCTGGCTGGCTGTACTGGGTGATGCTAGGAGAAGTTGAATTAGAATCCAGACAGGGCTGAAGGTTTTTTTTGTCCCTGCTGTAAACTCCATTATTTGTGTGGGGACGAGAATTGTGCTGAGCAAGTAAGATCCACAACAGAATTGTCATAGTTGGCTGTACTGGGTGGTGTTTAAGGGCTGCTGAGAGTTTCCCATGACATTACTAGTTGGTTCTGCTTGTTGCCTGATCATTAAAAAACCTGGGGAAAGGGAGATTAGCCTAGAGCTGTGATGGCGAACCTTGGCACTCCAGATGTTCTTGGACTTCAGTTCCTAGAAGCCGAAGCACCCTGTGAATCCACACGAATGGGTTGACTATGATTCATCTGGCCCACGCTGCTCTTGCCACTCCCGCAAGCGGAAGTAAAATGTGCCCGTATGCGCATTGCACTTCCGCTTCTGGGAATTACAGATTCAGTTTTAATATATATGGAAAGATTGGTACTAGAACGTGTTGCTGTTGTTTACTGCAGATGGCAGTTTAGTGCAGCTGTGTTGCAAACTCCCAAGAGGGAGGCATAATCGTCTCCACTCATAAGGAAATCCTCATACCCAGTAGGTAAAGGTTGCTCTTGCTCGAAAGCCAGTCGTATCTGACTCTAGGCTTCAGTGCTCATCTCTGTTTTGTAGCCAAAGAGCCAGCACCATCTGTGTCTGCATACGTTTCTGTGGACACATGGCAGACATACCTCAACACCGGAGTGCATGGAATGCTGTTTACCTTCCCACCAAAGTGGTCCCTAGTGATGTACTTGCAATTTCTTGCTTTCGATCTGCTAGGTTGGCAGGAGGTGGGACAGAGATGGGAGCTCACTCTGTCATGCAATACCCGGGAATTGGACTCTGCCCTTCCAGTCAGTGAGTTCAGCACAGTCCCTAGATACCCAATAGTCAGGGTCTTTCGCCAGAGCACAGACTGTCAGGGACCTACTTCATAGGTGACCCCTGCCAATGCTGTGTAGTTGGATCAGATTTGGCTGGCTTCTGTAGCCCAGGTGCTGAGAGATGGCACACACCACTCCTGTGGGCCGTTTGCTAAGGTGGCTGATTGTTCTCTCTCTCTCCTCCCTTTTTAGGATCGCTATGGCTCATATTGATGGTTCAAGGGAGCGAGCATCCTCATGGGCATTATTGGGAAAACCCTGACTTGCACCTTGAGCCCCCTTGGAAAAACTCAACATGATTTCTTTTCAAGCAGAGCATGGCTGGGAGCTGCTTGAGAAACAGAAGGAGAAGGCGACGTGGATATCTATGCCTAGCACTTACTCAGAACCTCTCTGGACATTGTCTCTGTTAGGAAGAAGTCTTTCTTCAAAGCCGGAGGGAGCCCTTCAGCTCAAGGAGCGTTTGGGAGTCTTGCAGAGACAATAATCCCTCTGCTGCTGCTGCTGCTTTAGACCGAGGCAGAGCAATGGACTGGCACTGGTGGTGCTTCTTGTTATCTTTGTAACCCACTTCTTGGCTCCTCTTGGTAGGACTGAGATTACAGAAGCAGGAGGTCATGTTTGATGTTCTTTTTCATTGCCGCAGGAAAGTGGTAGTAAATGATGCAAGGGGGGAGGGGGAGTCTCTGCAGCCTAAAATGTCTCGAAAAACACAAAGTTCCACACGAGACAATTCTTACATCCTCTCTGAACCAACATGACATCAGCTGAAAGGGCTAAATGCGTAGAAAGCAACAGCAGTTCAAGCCATGCTTGGGTTTGGCAGTATTTTATATCCTGCCAGTATCCTTGTAGGAGTCTGATGGGTGGCTGGCCAGTTACATTTGTGTCCCCAGTTGCCACGAATTGATGCATTCAAGAGGAGACCTCAGTAGGAAAGGAGGAGAAAGTAATGACACCGACATTGTCATGCAACCTGCTGTCTGGCCTCATGGGTGCTTTCTGGTTTTTTAAAAATTCTCTTCCAGATCTTTGAGGAACCTGGAAACCGAATGGAAAAGATCGGGCCATTCTTTGCCCTGCCAGTGTCTCTATTCCTAACATGCAGTGTTGTTGTTCTGCCCTTGTTCTCCTTGGCTCACTGGATAGTGTATCTCTTGTGTGTGCTAAGTGTTGAAAGGTGAAGTAGACTCAAGAAAGATTTCTGCTTCCTGTCGATGCACTTCCCCTGCTGTCCCTTTGCTCCTTCTAGCCTCACCTTCTGGGGATTTTCCTTTTCAATCAGTTCAACTCTACTTCTGTGGCAGAAACAGGAATTTAGACGTTCCATTCCATCGAACTAAGGCTCCAAAGCATCAAAGGTGCCCTGCCACAAAGCACACAGTTGTGCCTGCATGCCTTATTTTCTGTTTCTAAGAGTTGGCTCTATTCTTCCATTGGGAAGGAGATCTCTTCAACACGGGGCAGAAGGCTGAGTTCATGTGAAGTGGAACTTTCGTCATAACCATTTTGCACTGCATGACTGCGACTGCTGTAACTGTAGGTTCATCCGGAAGCCTACACTATATCTACTGTGTTCCGAAAGGTATAAGACCATTACTTCCTCTCAATGGGAAAACAACCACTAAAGATGCACTGAAATGAGGCTTTTGGTTTTAGGAAGATCCACTTGTCTAGCGCAGGGGTGCCCAAACTTTTTTGGACCATGGGCCAGTCATGTGGTTCAGCGGGCCGGTCACGTGGTTCCTCCCACCAGAAGCGGAAGGAAAACATGTCTTGCAATCTGTTTTGCAACAGGATGAGATAGATTTTAGGCTGCCATTTTCTCTGCTTAAACAAGGGGTGCCCAAAGTATGGCCCACGGCCTATAGTTTGGGTACCCCTGGTACTCTAGCGGAAGGCGAGGTTACCAGTAAGGTTTCCAGAGTTTCTTTTTTAGTAGGGAAGCCTCTTTCCCCACTTCCATACTTGTCTCTTTGTCAGCGCAATGCCTGCTTTCTCCTTGTGTACTTCTGAAGAAAGTAAACGCCTGCATGAACTGACTGGAAATCTCCCTAATATCATCTTCGCTCTGCTTCACTCTCATTGTTTTGCTCCCTTGGGTTCTTTCTACAAATTCACTGTTTTAACTCTGGCTCCTGCAAACTTGTCTTAAAGCACTTGCTCTTTTCTTGGCCGCAGAGCTTCAGTTTGGCCCAAGTGGGTTTCTGTTCTGGACTGTCACCTGTACTTTTAAGTTAATAGTAGTGTTGAGCTGTGTGTGACCAGAATTGGGCCTCTGCCATGGGGGGGGGGAGGGTTCCAAAGAGGAGTGAGTGGACTCCTTCCCTGGTGAATAAAATCAAATACTTGTGTGTTTCACTTTGGTGGTGTTTTGTGCATTTAGATCTATCCCCTTGGGAGAGGCAGGTAGAGTTATGCAAGTAGGGGCTATTCCCCTCTGCATGTGCAGAATCGAGGAGGGACAGTGTGGGCTTAGGGAGGCCACAGTGCCTGAGCAGTTAAGACAGAAGGTTAGCAGACCCAAGGCCCAAGTGTTGCGTGATGGAGCAGTTTGAGACCCGAGTGCTGCACAACAGAATGAGCTCCCGTTATCTGCCCCAGCTCCTGCCAACCTACCAGTTTGAAAGCAAGAAATTGCAAAGAGATAAATAGGTACCACTTCAACAGGAAAAGTAACAGCATTCCATGTGCTCCAGCATCTAGTCATGCCTCAAAGGTGACCATGGAAACGTTTACAGATGCAGACAGCTGTAAAACGTAGATGAGCAACCACCCCTTAAGAGTCAGACAGAAGTGGCTTTTGAGCAAAGGGGACTTTTACTTTTATTGTGGACTTGAAGTGAAGAGAACAGCGTTCATGATATGGAAACAGTTTTTACGTTTAGTTGTCCTTTGTAAATTTGTGGCTGATGTAGATAAGCAGATGATACCACCCTAATAGCAGAAAGTGAAAATGACCTAAAGAAGCTGCTGCTTAGGTTGAAAGAAGAGAGTGCAAAAGCTGGCTTGAGACTCAACATCAAGAAAACCAAGATAATGGCAACAGGCCTATCAGTCCCTGGAAAATAGATGGGGAAGAAGCAGAAGCAGTGACAGATTTTACTTTCTTAGGATCCAAGATCCCTGCAGTTGAGATTCTCAAACTTTCAGGTAACCTATATTCATATTTTGCTTCCTCTTGTCTGAAAAACATTTTTCAAGTAGCTGTGATATTTTTCATTTCTTCCTGAAGACATTTCTAAAGGAATGAACAGTCTGGGCTTTTTCCTTTTTTGTAATACATCTTAAAGATCAATATTAATTTTATTATGTACCACATTTCACTAAAAAAAACCCTGCAATATAAAAAGGCACAAACTACAATAAAATCAAATAATAAAATGGAATATAACTGAGCATACTAATGAACCAAACAAGTCCTCAGTTGATGGTAGAAACATTTAGGCATGCCCTTCATCTCAGTAAACGTATTTTTAAAACAGTAGGCAGTACAGGAGAGGAGCCCCTTGTATGCGTTGTGGCCAAAAGACATTCACTAAGCCATAACATTATGCTGTGAGAAAAGCCACAAACACAGTTTGCTTTGTGTAACATGCTTTATTTGCTACATGTGACAATTCCCATATCTTAAAGGCTGTACAAAAAACAGGCCAGTAAGAGGAAGCAAAAAAAAAAATCAATTTCCACTCAGAATAGTCCTTCATAACAAAGTATAGAACCTTCTTAGCTTAACAAAGCTCATGCTTTTTTTTTTAAATCTAAACCAAAACATTGAAAATAAATTAAGTCCTAATAACTGGAACAATAAATAATAGGGCATATTTGGGGAAACTTGCCAAGTAAACTTAACATGGATAGCAGAAGTCCAAGTACAATATTCTTTTTTAAAAACCCCTCCAGTGTCTAAGGATGAAGAGCTCTGCTACGCGAGTCCTTGTTTTAGGATTCTTTCAGCACTACAGGTAAAAATATCTACCTAACCTTGTACCACCAGTATAATGTTTGTACTTATGATTTGTCACAAGAGGGCAGTAGGGCCCTGTGGGTAGCCTCCGATTCCATTTAATTCATACGAAATTCAAGGTACGAGCTTCACGTTTGACCGAGAGCGGCCAGCCTACGAGAAAACTGGGTATGCTGCATGCACTGAGTGTACGGAGAAAGGAATGCTAGCACAGCTGTCCTTCCTAAGAGGGAGTTACGAAGAGAGAGGATAAGGGCGGATTCCCTTGCTGTGCATTAATTCTCAGACGAATCTGTCTCTTCCGTGGAGCCCTCGCTTTCAGTGTCCATTTTCCTGCGGTGGTGGAGAGGCCTCCAAGGGGAACTAATCCGGGAAGAGGGTCTGGAAGTCACATTTGCAACCTCGCCACTGGGATTGCCAAAGCTGGAAACAGAAAGCCCCGAAACCTGGGCTATCCTGAATGAAAGAACATGCCAAGAAAAGTTGGGAAGTTTGTCATTTGTGAAAAGCAAGAGCACACATGTGGAAGGGGGCAAAGGGGTTTACACACCACTGGCAAGGGGCAGCTGAGTGAGGAAGAAGATAAAGGACCATAAAGTTCTGAGGAAGAAGGTAAAGGACCATAAAGTCAACATTTACGAGCACAACCTTCCATCTATCCCTGTGGTTCCCAACATGAGGTACACGCCCCACAGGGGGACAATTAAGGAATGAGTTATTAACAGTGAATGGCATTTTAGGCTTCTTCCATGTGAATAGGAGTTCACTTTTTGAATAATAAGAATTATATGTCACCAGGGTGGTGGTGGTCAGGATTTCAGTGATGCTTAGGTGAAGCAAGGCCCATAAAAGGTTGGGGACCACTAAGTTTTAGCCTGAGATTGCCAACTCTGACTAGCAGTGATGCTCCTGGGTTTCAGGCACAAGTCACTGCTAGCCTATCTGGACATTCCTAGTATTCCCTCTCGGTTGCTCACTAACCAGACCTGACCCTGCTGGGTGTCTTCATGGTGATATGTTTTCCAAGCTGTTGCTGACAAATTTAACAGTTCTTTAAATTCTACTATACAGCATACAAAGTGCATTGGAGAAGTCCTGGCTCCATTTGCTTTTACTGCCCATGGCTTTCTTTTGCTTCATGAATTTACTTCCAGCACCTTTGCCAGTCGATGACTAGAAAGAGGCGATTGGCACCACATCTACCTTACTTTCAGACCAGATAAAAAGAAAATTCAGCAATTTGTTGCTATAATTTACAATTTAAAGGAACTTACAGTTTCTCTAGTTCCTGATCCATAACAGGGTCAAGCAGAAGCTCAGCTTTATCTGGGAGGGCTCCTGAAATCCAAGAACAAGGAAAGTAATCAGCCCAGATGTTAAGGAAAAACAACCAATAGCACTCAAAAATAACTTTAGCGTGAAACTGACTCACACCAGAAAAGGTCATGGTTGTTTTTTGGTACAACCATTCACTAATATGGTAGAGTTCATTCCTTCAGAGTAATATACTGTATTTATCCAATAGCTTGTATCTTAAGTGAGAGTTATTTTTGTCAGTCCCATTCAAAAAGCAATCAAACATGAAGACACCTTTGCCTGTTATTTTGTAAATGATCTCTCTTCACAATTACAGTACCACATTTCATCCATTTGGGGAACATGTCTGCTCATTCGAGAAATGCCAAGCAACAGTACCATGAGATTCTGCCTACAAGTACTGTACCTGTAATTCAAGGGAGGCTTAGTTGCCTTTCAAACAATGTTAGCCGTGTGCTCTGTTGCACATAAATCTTTTCAACAGAAAACCCAATGGCTTAAATGTTCCTTACTCCGGCAAGAATGACCTATATACAGAAATCAGCTTTCACACTAGCTTCCTTGACTTGGGTCCAACAAATTGCTACAGTGTCTTTACATCTTCTGTGGGAAAGCCATTAATGCCTTAGGAAGGGTAGTTTAAACCGAGCATGTACTTCCTGTGAATGAAAAAGTAAAAGCCTTTGGATACAACAGAGGGGAAGTGTTGATTTTCACTGCTACACAACCACACACTGTCTTACTATGAAAGATTGGGCAGGAGTCTGTGACAGCGGAAGAGTTAGTGCTGAGGAGCTGCAGGACTGCCTATTCACCCCCAATCTTTGGTTGAAACTATAGATGTGCTTTTAAATTTCCATATAATCATTAAAAAGTCTTATCTATTTTAAAAAATAATGTGTGATTAAAGCATGGAGATATGTTGCACTCTAAAATTCAGGTAAATCTGTGAGTCGATGCACATCTGTTTACAAAAATAAGAAAGAATCCTGAGGCACTTTAAAGATTTAACAGACTTATCAGGACATATGGCTAGTTAGTTGTTCACCATTACCACCATGGACAGGTTCAAGTGAAATCCAAATTGTCCCCACCCCAGTGAAGGGATACTCCATCACAAATCAGCTCCATCAGAACTTAAAAAAAGAAACTAGGCATATGGAGATCTATATATGCCAGCTGAAAAGGAAGGGTTATTTACCATAACCATAGTTCTTTGAGTGGTCAACTGAAGGTCTTCCCGTGCTTGCATGAAGGCCACCTTGGAACGTTACAGAGTTGTAAACACAGAGATGTTAGGCCACCAGGGCCTCACCCCCAGTGCACATGCATGTAACCCAATGGTTTCCTTCAGTTCTCACCCACCCACTGCTTCCAGAAACAACTGTGACAGAGGGGAGGATGTGTGGGATGTGTGAATTCATGACTGATCACTAGAAGAAGTATAATTATGTTAAGTAACCCATCCTCCTTCTTTGTCGGAACTAAGAGGTCACACTGAAGGCTAATTAATCACAGCATGGAGGGAAGGGACTGAAGAAGGAGCAGCTCTACCAACTGTTGCCTGATGCTTTTCTCAAATGTTGAGGTGATAATGCTGGACAAATGTGGAAGGCTGGGACAAGGTAACAGCGTTGCAAACATCATGAAGAGGCACACCTTTCAAGAACGTTGCTGAGGCAGCTGTAGCACTGGTGGAATGAGTTTTCAAAGGTCAAGACCACGAGTCAGAAAGCTTGGGTCTCCAGATGTTCTTGAACTTTAATTCCTAGAAGAAGATCAGCAGATGTACTGACTTGGGCTTCTAGTAATTGAAGTCCAAGAACAACTGGGAAGCCAAATGTTATAACCCCGGTTCTAGACAGTGGGTGCTTAGCAAGCTGGTAGCAAAGCTCTATGGTGGGAACAAGCCACTTTGTGAGGCAAACAGCTCTCCCAGATGGTGTCTTTGGTATGACACCAAAAGCTTAAATCATGAGGTGTAGAAAATAATAGCTTTGCATAGATCCAGTGTGTGCAATGTTCTCCAAAGAAGTGGCAGGATATGGGAGGAAAAGATAGATAAAGCCATGTTTTGAGTGATATGGAAATCAGAGATGACCTTGGGAAGAAAATAGAAGTCTTTATGCAAAACCACTTTGTCTCCAAAAATTGCAAGAAAATTCACTTGTTTTTCTTGTAGAGGTAACAGAAACAAGAGTGTTATGAAGGAAAGAAGGCAAAGATCTGCAGTAGACAAATTCAAACGGGGTTGGTAAGATCAGTGAGGACCAACTGAAGGGACCACTACAAGGGCACAGAGTCCTTGTAGGAGGAAAAGCATTCTGTAAGTTTTTCAAGAAATGCTTGACTGTAAGATCTTGGAAAAGGAGATAAGCCAATGAACGGAGCGGTTGGTCAGCTACTAGTTGCCAGATACACTGAACAGTAGTGTGTGACAGGTTAAACATTTTTAAGGGGAGGGGAAAGTGGAGGACAAGATCTGTGGAAGGTCAGATGTAGTGTTGGCCCTTAGCATGAGCAAAACAAGCCATATTCTTCCAGGGTTCTGTATTATGCTTCTGTTTCTAGTGAGAAGATTCAAGAGCAAAGCTGCTTGGATGAGAGGTGGAGGAGTGTTGGAATTCGTGGTTACTGGGCTACCATGACGTGATGATTGCCACCTAAGACCTGTCTTGCAGTAGTTTTGCAACGACCTTCTTCAGAGGAAGAGGAGGAAAAACATAGGAGTTGCTGACCATTGGAAGATGTCATAGATACTGGAAGGATTTTTGCCTGCTGCCAGCTTTCCCAGACTCAGTTATATGTACCCTGCAAAATATCAGGCCTGGTCCTGACTTTGCAGAACTACAGGTGTAGAAAGTTCTGACAGGTGCTCCAGGTTTTTTCTTTAGGAAAAGGGGTAACAAACACTTGAGCAAATCAATATGGACAGAAGCCTTGGGCTGGGGACTGCCTGACAACCTCATCAGCCCTGTCCATCTCAAGACCCTGGGATGCAAGGGAGGAAGGGCAGGACCCTGCCAGGAAGCTCTTTCCCCCACTGTTCTGGAGCTGTGTTGCCTGAACCATCTCTCCCTGCAAGGGCTTCAGGGAGCCTGTGATTCCCCTGCAGACCGAAGCCTATTGAAGGCATCTTTAGGACGGGGAGATGCAAAGACTCCGGGAGAGGAATCATCTGTTTAATTGGAGCAGCAGCAGCCCCTCCCTGGGAAAGGCCTTGGCCACAGGCTGGCACCAGGCCAGGCCTGCCTTCTTGAATGGCGAGGGAAAAGCCCCATGGGGCACTTAGTACAGGGCCCAGTAGACAGGGCTTTCTCAGCCCCCTGTATTTACTTTGCACCTTGCTAGGAGTGGCTTTGCTAGAAAGCTGGGAAGAAAGATTGCCTGGCTGGGTGCAATCCAGCCCTCCCCACAGTCTCTGTGAAAGCCCTGCTCCCTCTAAGCCTGTTTGCAAATGGGATTGCAGGCTTGTCTGCATATCTGCTTTGATATATAATCTCTGTTGTGATGCTGGGTAAACAGTCGTCCATCAGAACAGCATTAAAAGAGAGAGAGAGAACAAGACTAGTCTGTATAATGGAGACACACCCAAGGGCAAAAGCAGAAGCCTAGGACAGAAAATGCAGAAGACAATGTTCCAACAGAAGCTCTGTCTGTCTGTCTGCAATGTTCAAAGCTGCCCGGTATCCAGGATTGCTTGTTCACAGCCATATTTGAAAGATTCTCTTGGTCATCTCCAGAAAGGCTCCAAAGCAGGGCCTCACAACCTACAGCCTGTGGGCCGTACCTGGCTCATGGTGCCATTTCATGTGGCCCACCACCCTTGTTCCCGCTGCCAGAAGCACCGAAAGTGCTGGAAGCAGCCAAAAACACACTGTAAATGCTCCCATGGTTGCCATAAATGTGTTTACAACAGCCATAAACATGTTTTACAGCAGTGTTTATGGCGGGAGGGGGGGAACCACGTGTCCAGCCCGCTCAGCTGCCTGAGGGCTTGTGGTCCAGCCAGTGATGGGATGACCCCGGTTCCATCCGGTTCCCTGGAACCGGTAGGAACAATCCCGGAGAGTTCTCCAGGAGGAGACGCCTCACTGAAAGATTTTTTTTAAAAATTGGAGCCAAAATGGCTCCAATTTACTGTGCATGCACAGAAACTCAATCTGACGCATTGCGCATGTGTCAGATTGAGTTTCTGCACATGCGCAATAAGAGGCAGCCATTCGCTGCCTCTTTTAGCCGGAGCCGCATCTTTTTGGAGCGGCAATGGCGGCGGCGGCAATGGAGACGGTGGCGATGGTGGCCTGGGGAGGTGGCATCAGCCCTCAGAGGAGGGCACCTCCCCCGGGGTAGCCGAGCCCCCACAGGCAAGTTGAGGCCTGCCCTGCCCGGGCCGTCCGCCACCGCCACGCCCTCCCAGGGGTAAGTGAGGGGTTTGTGTTTGGGGTGAGTGGGTGAGTGTATTTTTATTTAATTTTTATTTTATTTCTTTATTTATTTTATTTCTTTAATTTACTTATGGGTTTGTGTTGTGTGTGGGTGTGTGGGTAGGTGGGTTGAGGGATGTGTGTGTGTATTTATTTATTTTATTTTTTTATTTTTAAGGCCCCACCCACAACATCATGACATCAGCTCTGCCCATGACATCATGATGTCATGACATTGGCCATGCCCATGACGTCCGTGACGTCATGACGTGGTAGTAAAAAAATTGTCATCCCATCACTGGGTCCAGCCCATGGTGGAAAAACATTGAGAACCCCTGCCCCAAAGGATACTTGGCCATTGAAAGAGGAGCACATGCTCTACCTTTTCAGAGGTTTTACATGTTAAAATACTTTAATCAGTAAAGCGAAAAGTGTTCCAACAGCCCATCTCAAAAGACTATGTTAATATTCATTTCACTGCTATCTTCAGAGACAAGAGCATTTTTTGGTCATAGGGGCCATCAGGCTGCTTACAACCTACAATGACCTATGAGTTAATGAACTCCAAAAACTCCTGTCACTAAGAGCCTTTGTCAGGACTTGTAAACTGATAGCCAGAACATTTTTCACATCTTTGTATGAGTGTCCATTGCTAAGAAAAGCAGGATTCTCTCACTTGTAGAAATTAGGCTATGGAAGGAAACACACATCTGTTTACTTCCTGGGCAACTTGGTTTTGCTTCCAATCATTTTTTGGAGTGAAAAGCATTGCATAATAGGGAAGCTCGTCTTACTCCTTGAGATCTTGTGCTGACCTCCTACATAGTCTAAGATCAGGGGTTGAGGTATCCAGGGATTACATGTCAGTTCAAGATAGGCAAAATTACACAGCTCCAGGTAGGCACAATGATTCAAGACACACAACATGAGGGAGAAGCAGATGAGACAGCAGCTTCACAATTAGAAATGGAAGTCCTTTAAGAATTTAAGGACATCTGTTTTTCCTATCATAAGTTTACACAGCTCTGCAGGTTTCAGATTAGTTTGCATTTATTTGCTGATTGTTTATAAGGATATAAACATAACGTGTTGTAAATTAACTGCACAGGCACAGAAGCTTTGAACATTTTGAAGCATAATATTTTCTCACCTTCTGATTGAAAGTTAGCATTTTGTTTGCTTCTGACCTCATCTGTGGGTTAAACCCAGATATACAGTTAAAATGACAGCAGCGAAATGAATTTCAATGTGGTCTTCAAGATGGGCTGTTGGATCCCTCTCATATTTTAAAACATACGTGTGTGATGTTCACTTGGAGCTTTGCTGATTAAAGTAAGTATTTCACCATGAAAAACTTCTGACGCAATCATTCCCAACCTTGGAAACCTAGATGTTCTTGGATTAAAATTCCCAGAAGCCTTCACCACTGGCTGTGCTGGTCAAGATTTCTGGAAGCTATAGTCCAAGAACATCTGGGGATCCATGATTGAAAACTACGATCTATGAGCTGGGTGGGAGTTTTGCTGGTGAAATCCTATGTACTGGCCAATCAGGCTCATGTATAACTGATATCTGCTGGAAATGTGTAGAACACTTGGGAGACTGCTCCTCTAGAGGAACAGACACCAGGACTGAACACAGTGAATGGCAATAGCAATTACACAAGAAGGCAGTTCCAGATTGCTTCCATCTGATAATATTTATGTGAACACAATGAGTAAAAATGGACATTTTCATCAGATTGATGGGCTGATTAGTGTTAGGTCTGTAGGTTTTTGGTTCATTGGTTGCAGCCTTCTATTCTGCTCCAAGCACATGGTTCTAGGGAAAGAGGCTACTGATAAGAGGAAGGGTAGAGGCACAGAGTTAGTAGCTATAACTATTCTCATGACCCTGCAGGTTCCTGAGCAGCAAGGAATGAACAGAATTAGTACAGGGGCACTGGATAGAGAGGTTTTATGGGTGGAGGCAGTGGTGAGTTCAATTTTGTTTTTACTAACACACTGTGGGTGTAGTAGTATGGTAGGGGTGGCCAGGGGAAAAGCCCTGCAGTAAGTGCAAGCCAGGTGCCCTGCTGAAAGACAAGGTACAGGAGCTTGAGGTCATATGTTCAATCCAAGGAAATACTGGGTCAGAAAGATTCAAAGAGTAGGGAACCCACAGTGGACAGGGATTTCTTAAAGATTAGATATTGAAAGCACATACAATTTCTACAAGAAGGAAAAGTGGGGCACAGCTAAAGAAACTAGGTTGGCTACTTACGGAGCTTTCATATGAGCAAAAGGGGCATGTGTAGAAAACGGAAAGAGGGAGAAATCCCCAGGCAAGAGTACAACCTAGTATTTTCAGAGAAATGATTAGCAAGGCTGAAGCTCAGAATGAGCTCAGATTTCTAAGAAAGGTTAAAAATAGCAAAGGACAAAGAAGTAGTAGGTCCAACGCCTGTAGAAGACACAGAAATCCTAAGGGGTGGATGACAGAGAGAAAGCAGAACTACTGAGGAAGTACTTTGTCAAGAAGAAAACAGGGCCCAACCTAGAGCAAATGACATTAAGGAGTAAGGGAGGAGGCTGCTCCACGATAAGTGGAGCCATATCTGAATCTGAATCTAGGTGATCATCATGGCTACCTAGTGACTTTAAATCAGGGGTGCGCAAACCTTTTGGGCCATGGGCAGGTCACGTGGTTCAGGGGGCCAGTCATGTGATTTAGTGGGCTGGTCACATGGTTCCTCCCACCGGAAGTGGAAGTAAAATGTGCCTTATAATCTGTTTTGCAACATACAGTAATACCTCAGATAACGTTTACCTCAGATAATGCTAAAATCGCATAACGTTAAGTAATCTGGGGAGGAGAATTGGATCGAATAACGTTAGGTCCAATGGGATGGATCGGATAGCAACCGTTAAAGCCTGTGCGGTTACAATGTATCTCTATGGAGCTTTAACGTTATCCGATCCATCCCATAGGATTTTAACATGCATCGGATAACACTAAAAATCGGATAACACCAAGACTTGTGGAACCAAGTCTTAGCATTATCCGAGGTATTACTGTATATGTTTTGCAACAGGATGAGATAGATTTTTTTAGGCTGTCATTTTCTCTGCTTAAACCAGAAGTGCCCAAACTACAGCCCATGGGCCAGAGCTGTACCCCAATGCTAATTGATCTGGCCCATGCCACTCTTGTCACAATGAATTGGTGTCAGGGGCCAGATCCAGCCCACAGTTTGGGCATCCCAGCTTTAAATGAATTCAGATAAGTTACAAACAACAGCACTAAAGAACCTAGCAAAATATAATTTAAGAATTTCTCTGAAAACCAGGGTAAGTAAATGCCATCCTCCTCTCCAAGAGGAAAAGGATTTGAACCACCATTGACCAATCAGCTTGACACTGATAGTTGAAAAGATTCTAGAGGAGACAATTAAACAGCCAGTCTTGGAGCACACAGGAAAATAATAATGTAAATAACAATAGCAAGTGCAGATGTCACAAAACAAATAATAGACTATTTTTGGTAGGTCAGAAGGATGCTATATATATATAGTGTATCTTGATTTTGGCAAGTCTTTCGACAAGGTTTCTCACAGAATTTTTGCAATTAATTTTTTCACAAGAGGAAAGTGGTGCTTAATTTAGAGCAAACAGAATTAAGGAGGAAATGAGGAGGCTATGCTTACTGCCATGGTAAAATACAAGTAAAATTAAGCTTTCATTGTTCAGTCGCACAGTCGAGTCCAACCCTTTGCAACCCCATGGAACACTGCTTGCCAGGCTCCTCTGCTATCCTCCGTAATCCGCCCAGATCTACACCCACTGCGTAGATGCCACCATTCAGGAGATTTGCATCTTGTTGACAGGATATATACAGAAAAAGTGCTTGCCAATGTTTCCTAATCATCTTGGAGAGAAGTGACAAATAAAGTACTTTCAATTTCACCTTCTTAGATGGGAGTGTATCTGAGATGCTCATCAAATTTGCTGTTTACACCAAACTGGGAGGCAAAGCCAGTACAGTAATACCTCGGATAACGTTTGTACCAGATAGCGCTAAAACCGCATAACGTTGCAAGATTTTTGGGAAAATCTTCCATCGGATAACGCGATTTTTAGCGTTATCCGGTACAAGCGTGTGCGTGGGGGGGAGTTGGATTGGGTAGAACATCTACCCAATCCAACCCCCTCCCCAGGACCCGCCTGCTTTTCCCCCCGACGCTATTGCAGGGTTCCCTCTGCTTACCTTCCTTTCCTTCTCTGACTCCCAGGTGATTGCTAAAGGCTTGGTTTTTTTAAACTGCAGGGAAGGGAGGAGAGAGAAAGGAGTTTCTTTCCACACTGTTCTTGCTTTACTTCCTGAATTGAAAAAATACAGAGATGTGATTGGTTCTCTAGATCAGCTGATCTAGAGAACCAATCAAACAGGAAAGGGGGAAAATACAGAGATGTAATTGGTTGATCTAGAGAACCAATCACATCTCTGTATTTTTTCAATTCAGGAAGTAAAGCAAGAACAGCGTGGAAAGAAACTCCTTTCTCTCCCCCCCCTTCCCTTCAGTTTAAAAAAACCAAGCCTTTAGCAATCACCTGGTAGTCGGAGAAGGAAAGGAAGGTAAGCAGAGGGAACCCTGCAGTAGCATCGGAATGGCACTTTCCCCGACCATACTGCAGTCACATGGGGGTGGCTTTAAAGGTAGGGAGGTCTCCTTCTTTCCCTGCCTGCCTTTAAAGCAGTTTGTCCCTGAAGTCAGGGCTTTATTTTTAGCGTTGTTCGATGCATGTATCGGACAGCGCTAAAAACCGGATAACGTCATGACTTGTGGAACCAAGTCATAACGTTATCCGGGGTATTACTGTACTTCAAAAGGATTCATGGTAACTAGCAAATTAGAGAACTGAACTAAAACAAGCAAAATTAGTTTTAACAAGGAACAAGGAAAAAAAGTAAAGTTCTACATCTCAACAGGAAAAATTGAAAGTGAAAAAACAGCATGAATTATATTTGGGTGGCAAGAACAATAGATGCAAGTAGGATCTAGGGCCGTGATGGCAAAGCTTGGAGTATGTGCAGTAAACCCATTCGTGTGGATTCACAGAGACTTGGGCTTCTGGGAATTGAAGTCCAAGAGCACCAGGAGTGCCAAGGTTTGCCATCACTGATCTAGGGGTCTTAACAGACAACAAACCAAACATAACTCAGCAATGTGACGGGGCAGGAAAAACCCCCTAATGTAATTAGGATGTACTGTATCAAAAAAGAATAGTGTCCAGACCAAGACAGTAATATTGCCACTCTATTTTGACTAGTCAAAACAAACTGAATACTGAGTTCAGTTCTAAGCACCACATTTTTAAAAAGTGTATTGACAAATTGCAGAAGAGTGAACAAGATGGGAAAGCATCTGAAACCAAGCCCCTGTGAGGAACAGCTGAGGGAGTTGGGTTTAGTTAGTCTGCAAAAGATATGGCAGAGAGGTCATTTGATAGCCATCTTTTAAAATCAGAAAAGCTGTCACATTGAAAATGGAACAAGCTCATCTTCTGTGGTTTCAGAAATGAGGTCTTGAATCAGTAGATTTAAAAAGCTCAAAGAGAGAGTGATTCTAAGTACCCAGGAAGAGGAATAGCACAACAAGAAGAGATGTTCAACAATGAGATGGATTTCTTTGAAGGGTGGTGAATGCTTCTTCAATCACAGCTTCCGCTACTGAAGATGTCAACCTCAACGTGATGAGAACCCACTCTTGCCACACACACCCCAAAGGACTAATATAAGCGATCACATAAACCAAGTTAAAACAATGTAGGTGGAAATGCTATTCTCTCCCCTCTAGCAAAATCAACCTCGGGCAGTCAAACTACATCTCCATAATAACTAAGGACAAAGACAGGTACACTTGCAGACAATCTTATGTCATGTATGTCATGTAGAAAAAAATTGACTGTGAAAACTTCAGCACAAACTGCAGTATAAATGTCCATCAGGGAGACAAACGGAAACAACCTTGAGGCCTACTGGCTAATTTAGTAGAACATTCTCTCTCTCTCTTTTAATCTTTCTTTTAAAATTGTCAGTAGTTTTTAATGGGTTTTTAAATTACTTTTTAAAACTGCCATTGGTTTTATTTTTTGTGAGCTGCCCAGAGTCTTTGGAGTTGGGCAGCAATACAAATTAGAAAGTAAATATATATATATATTTAGAAGGCACAGAATCAGATAGTAGCTACTCTGTTACAAAGAAACAATGAAGCCAGATTCGTGTGAAATCCAAAATCCCACTACAGCCAACCCTTGTTTGCTTAATCCCAGTAACAAGACACAAATATTTAGATAAGCAAGTACACTTAGAAGAGTCAGAAATTTCAGGGCCATTTCCTTTCTCTCATTAAGCCTTCAAATGTGACATAATAAGGTCCTGCATTCATTCACATCTGGACAAGATCTATGATCCCAAATGTAAAGTTCTCACAATCACATTTCATGGTGTTAGGTATAGACCTACAGATGAAATGCATGGCATGCTCTTTCAGTAGCTGGAAACAATAAAGACAATTTTGGGCAGTGATTTCTGTCTGATTGCCTTTCAGCCACAGGCTTTGCCTTCTTGATTTGCTCCATCTAAAGTCTCCTTCAAAGGTACTTTTCTACAATGCCCTTGACGGTAAGCTTATGGCCATTCAAAACCTTCCTGCATCTCTTAAATACATTACTGTATTCCAAAAAAATATAAGATGGGACTTTACCAAGGGCTCTGTTGATGCCATGGTGCTTTGCGAGAGCCATCAGAAATCCATAGAAAGTCATTCTCTGTGCACTGCCCAGAACTTCCTTGACAGAAGCAGATGGGGGACAGCTAGAAAAACACAGTGAAAATAGAGGAGCATTAATTCCTGTATATTCCTTTCAGCAACGGGTCAGGTGAAAGGAACTGCAAAATGAACTCATCCAAAGGTGGCTTCATTTTGACAATTTCACATCTGGCCAAGACACGGAAGAAGCAGATGGATCAACCTGAATTGGGTGCAGCCTTTTGCAACCCAAAGTGGTAGGAAAGGCAATCCTTTAAGACAGAATGTGGAATACAGACTAAAACTGTGTGTTTGTGCAGCTTTAAACAGACACTTACCATTTAATTTTCCATACATTATACTCTTTTCTTCTTATTTAATCTCTAGCTATTCCATCTCCACTCTAACCTATTTCCTGTATTTGTTTGTTTCAGTATAATATGCATCTATCTTAAGTTGGGTGGAACAGCTACCTCACAAATTCAGGGAGCCTACCAGTTAAACAAATTTTAATGCTTCTGGAAGACCTCTCCAAAGTGCTGCTCCCTGGTACAGGGTAAACTGCAGGCCAAACTATATACAATACAGAACATATCTTTCTAATAAGGATAAACATTTCCATGATTTGATTCCAGCAGATCTTTCTGTCTGAGAAATCAAACTTGCAAATGAACCTGATCTTTATATTCAAAAGACTAATGGCAAAACACCAAACCAAGCTTCTTCTTCTTCCATGTCTAGACCAGATGTGAAACTGCCAAACTGAAAAACATGGATGGTGACAATCAGATGCTTTCAGCTTGTAAGGAATTCTCTCTTCTAAGAATATATTCTTTGTAATCTGCAGTTTGACCCTGATGACTGCCTATAAACTATCATTGTTGGGTTGAAACTATAATTTAGGATATCCCTATAAACATGTATTAGTCATCTGTGGTGCTTTCAGGAAGCCAAGTGGTGCCAAAAAGGCTGAAAATGCAAGGCAAGCTGCCACACCTTCATTTTCTGGAATAATAATAATTTTGTGTCAGAAATTACTCTGGGCTGAAGGGATTTTTGAGGGAGAAACTCTACTCAGGGGATGCCGAGATGAGGCTCCTTTCATGTCCCCAAGATCTTTTCCCACCAAAGTGGTCCCTATTTATCTACTTGCAATTTCTTGCTTTTGAGCTCCTAGGTTGGCAGGAGCTGGGACAGAGACGGGCACTCAAACCACATGCAGTATCCAGGTCTTGAACTGCCAACTTGTCGGCCTTCTAGCTAATAAGATGAGCTTCTTAACCACTGTGAATAGCTTTGTTGGGATGATCCTATAAACCAGTCTTAGACCTTACCTGTATTTGGACCTGTCGCTCAAAGGCTCCAGGCACTGGTAGAACACAGATGTCTCCACCCCATCAAGTGGGCTGCACTCACTTGGAGCTTGGCGTGAACGATGCTGTCCAGAAGATGAAGTTGGCACAATGACAGTATTTGGATTCTTACCCATCAAGAGGTCTTGATATATGTTAGCCACACTTTCCAGAAACTCTGTGCAAATGGAACAATGACATACAAAATATTGCAACTGCAACGACATAGAAAATTATTCTGCCTAGTCCATGGTTTCTCAACTTTGGGCCCCCAGGTGATCTTGGACTTCAATTACCAGAAGCCCAAGTCAGCCGACCTGCTGATCATGGATTCTGGGATTTGAAGTCCAAGAACATCTGGCGGCCCAAGGTTGAGAAACCATGGACTAGACTACTAGATGTTGCACAACAAACTGATGCCAGTTCTCCTGCAGATGGGAACTTATGAGAATTAGGCGTGGAAGATTCACAGCATGCACAAATTTATAATTCAACTTGCTTATGTGATGAGATATCCGTCTCAGACTTGTAACATACCCCTTCATGATGAAACAAGAACACTACACAAGGATTACAAAGGTGGACCACTAAGGTCCTTATGGAAGGGCTTGTTCATCTTGCCCTCTGACCAGGGTAGATTAGATTATTTTTGTTCCTTCCAACTTTGATTCCCTGAAAGAGAGAAAAATATCAAGGCCACCCAACCAGCTTAGCTTTTCTACCCATAAGTCTCCATGGTCAGAGAAATAAACACTGTTGAAATTGCTGAAGGAGGCGAGGGAGACAGGTTGAGCAGGCTCTAGTCAGCAGCCTAGCATTCTTCAGTACAGTTCCAAAATAAATACAACATGGGGCCCAAAGGGAAGATGGGGAGATACTGGCTGAAAACATTCTCTTCCAGGCTCCAGACCTTCCTCAGTGTTTACTCCCACAGTCTAAATTTAAAAAAGTTTGTTTATGGACCTGCTCAGTCATTTACAGATGTAGATTCTACTCCAAAGGATTTGCATCCATACAGCCATTTACAGATGTAGATTCTACTCCGAAGGGTTTGCATCCATACAGAATAGTAAGGTGGCCAGGAAAACTGCTGAGTGTAAATGAGAACAGAAATGATACACTGTGGCTTGGGTCTGTAGAACTCTACACGTATGCCAGGAACTTGTGCGAGGGAGAGACAACTTTGGCAATGCTTCTGGGAGTTGAAGTCTGAAAAGGAACTGGACCTGAAGGATCTACACCCATGATGGTGAACCTTGGCACTCCAGGTGTTCTTGGACTTCAATTACCAGAAGCCCAAGTCAGCACTCTTGCTGATCAGGGCTTCTGGGAATTGAAGTTTATTTATTATTATTTATTATATTAGATTTATATACCGCCCATCTGGGTGTTATCCCACTCTGGGCAGTGAACAACAGAAAATAAATAACAACAATACCCACACAAGAACACCTGAAGTCCCAAGGTTCACCATCACCGATCCACACCATACAGCAATGCTATCTGGCCTCAGGGGTGTTCCCAGTCCTGCTATATGTGCTCTGTCTCTTAAAGTTATGTTATAGGACAAAATGGGCTGGGCTCACCAGAGTAGTAAAACTGGATCTGGAATGCAAATAGGAAGTCTGAGAAAGACATCAAGCAGTCCACTGCATCGTCCATTAGAACAATCCTGGATGCAAGAAAGAGAGAGAGAAATAGGTCACAAACAACCAGTTGTAATGCTAAGCAAATGGTCACCAGATTATGGACATTACAAATGCTGAAAACCACAGAAGGGACTCCTGAATGACAACTCACATTTTGCTCTCTATTTACCTGTTTACATTGTTCCCAGGTAGCCCCAGGCTCTACATTACTGGGTTCAACTGATTTTGTGGCTTCTAGAAAAATTCTTAAAACTCTGAAAACTAGTGGAAAAGCTGGATGGTCTGTAGGAAGCAGCACACTCTTGAGGCAAGGTGCATTAAAATTATCACACAAAAGCAGGATGACCAAAAGCTGGAAAAGCACCTTCTTGGCCTTTAAACTTTGGAATCCTATATTGGTTAGTCTTCTCCAGTCCAAACATCCACCCTCATGGAGAACAAATGGAAGACAACAGCATATTTCATGCATCCAGCTCTAGGAGGATATTGCAATTATACAACATCAAATAAAAAATCAAGAAACAGAAGGTTGAAATTGGTTTTCTTTCTTATTATACTGTACTCTAATAATCAGTATATGTTCCAATCCCAAAAAAGGGTAATGCCAAAGAATGTTCAAATTATCGAACAATTGCGCTCATCCCAAAGTTTAAAGGCCAAGGTGATGCTCAAGATAATACAGGATAGACTTCAGCAGCATGTGGAGAGAGAATTACCAAAAGTGTAGGCTGGGTTCTGAAGAGGCAGGGGAACTAGAGACCACATTGCCAAAATATGTTGGATCAAAACATACTTTGATATGTTTTAATATGTGATATTTTGTGATCTATGTTGTTAGCCGCTCTGAGTCGCCTCGGCGAATAGAGCAGCATACAAATCCAAAATCCATGGAGAAAACAAAGGAATATCAGAAACAAGCCTACTTCTGTTTCATTGACTACACCAAGGCCTTTGACTGTGTGGATCACAACAAAATGTGGCAAGTAATTAAAGAGATGGGAATACCAGAACACCTTATATGCCTCATGAGAAATCTGTACATCAACAATTTGAGATATGCAGATGATACTACCCTAATGGCAGAAAGTGAGGAAGACCTAAAGAAGCTCCTGATTAGGGTGAAAGAGGAGAGTGCAAAAAGCTGGCTTGAGACTCAACATTAAGAAAATCAAAATAATGGCAACGGGCCCTATCAGTCCCTGGAAAATAGATGAGGAAGAAGTAGAAGCAGTGACAGATTTTACTTTCTTAGGATCAAAGCTCACTGCAGATGGTGATTGCAGCCATGAAATAAAAAGGTGACTGATTCTTGGGAGACAAGCTATGAGAAACCTGGGGAACATAGTGAATAGTAGAGAAATCATTTTGCAAACAAAAATTTGCATAGTCAAAGCAATGGTATTTCCAGTGGTAATGTATGGTTGTGAGAGCTGGACCATTAGGAAAGCTGAGCATAGAAGAATGTGGTGTTGGAGGAGAGTTTTGAGAGTCCCCTGGACAGCGAGAACAAATAAGTCGATCCTAGAAGAAATCAACCCTGACTGCACATTAGGAGGTTAAATAGTAAAGATGAAGTAAAGTACTTTGGACATCAAATGAGAAGAGAAGACTCACTTGAGAAAGCCTTGATGCTGGGAAAGGTGGAGGGCAAAAGAAGAAGGGGGCGGCCAAAAATGTGATGGCTAGATGGTATTGTAGAGACAGTGGGCACAGAGCTGAGCGAGTTGAGGGGGATGGTGGAGGGCAGAAGTGCCTGGTAGGCAATGGTCCATAGGGTCTAAAAGGGTTGGAATCGACTGTGTGACTGAACAACAACAACAACAAATAAGCAGAAGAGAGCAATCTGTTTTTCCTTCTGCTAAAATGGGTATACCAATAAAGTAGATTCATTCTTCAAATGTGTTGCTGGAATACAGTACTGGAGGGCCAAATGATGGGATGCTTTCTACTGTCTTGGTTTGACAAAAAATAAGAAATAGAAATGCATTCTACACAGGCGAAGATTACAGCAACACATTCCTCCTCTTTGCTGTTTTGACTCTGGACAAACACAGCTAATGCTGCTGGGCAAGGAAAAGGCTTTACTGTGCTGAATTAAGACTGCTGTTCCAAACAGCACTGATATTTATTAAATCAACAGCATGAGATGAAAGCTAAACCTGGAATGCCCTTAACAAAGGATTTGGGAAAGAATCCTTTTGTTCCCTTCATCTCTCAAGACTAGCTGGATGATGAGCAGTGAGCTGAAGCTCTGGCTCCCTGTGGCTGATTAAAACATTCTCTCTCTCTCTCTCTCTGTGTGTGTGTGTGTGTGTGTGTGAGAGAGAGAGAGAGAGAGAGAGAGAGAGACACTATCTACTCACTCATTTTTGATAAGTCAAAAGCAGAGCTTATAAATAGGCTTTATAATTTTTTGGGACAACCACTCCCAGAGGTGGCATGGCAATTGGTTCTAACTGCTTGGGCATCTGGAGTTGTAGTCCAGAAAGTAACTTTTCCAAGCACTGGACATATGAGGAATGTAGACCAGGTTCATGTCCCTGCCATGAGAAAGGGGAGTCCTCTTTGGTGGAGTGTATGTGAACTGTTAGGGTGTCTATTTAGGCATTTCTGTTGATGCATTTAAAACATCAGCTTTGTAGTCCTCCGTAGTTGAGACAAACATAGGTTGCTTCTATAGGGGTGGGTGGGAGGGGTGGAATGTAAAATGATTTTCCTCACTTCCGATGACATTATCTACACTGTACTTCACAATGGTGCCCAAGGGACACCATTTTAAAACACAGTAGGGTCTCTCCTTTTTTTTAAAAAAAAAATAAATTTTATTAAATTTTTTAACAGAAAAATATATAGAAAAAATTACAAAATTACACAGCTGCCCAGACCCCACTAGGGCTGATAATGCCCATCACCTCACCCCAGGACTGCCATTTGTTTGTGAACTTTTGTGTGGTCTGTGACTTTAGTATTTTTAATCAGAAATAACATACTGTCCCCCCCCACTGTTTTGTAACACAGTACTGTATTATATTGTTGTCATGGTATCTTACTGTATTTTATTCTATGCTGTTGTATTTTACTATATTTATTGTATGCCTCTGTATTTTATTGTGCTGTGGTATTTGACGTTGTGGTTCTGTGAGCCGCCCTGAGTCACATTGCTGAGTAGGGCGGCATACAAATCTAATAAATGAAATGAAATAAACATGATAATAAAAAATCTATCTATCTATCTATCTATCTATCTATCTATCTATCTATCTATCTCTACCTACCTTATCTATCTATATCTATATCTATATCTATATCTATATCTATATCTATATATCTGCTTTGTTCAAGTTATTCTCATTAATATGGTTTTCTGGTTTTCTGATAATACAATGATTTTAATACGTTCCATAGGGCTCGTTGTTGTATGAAAAAATTGCTATATGATGCATGCATTGTATAGCGATTTCCCCTATGAGATGCATTGTATAATGATTTTTTTGCTAAGCGGTTTTTGCCATTGAAAAACCGCTGTACGATTTTTTCCATAGGGAAAATTGTTATGCAGAATGCCATCCCCCCCAAACCCCCCCAACTCTAATTGTTATGTGATTTTTGTTGCTATAAGGGGTGATTGTTGCATGAGATTTCACTGTACCTAAAACACCCAAGTGTGCTAACCCTACGTCCTTGAATCTACCATTGTCTTCCATTAACTTATTTATTCTGCAAAAAACGTATTACCTACGGTACAGGTTTGATGGTTTCTAAATATCCCAAAATCTATTTTGTTTCAAAATCCCTTTTTTTATATTTAAATCCCATGTAAGTTTTTCATTAATTGCCATATCCCAGACATCAGTATACTATTTACTCAAATCTAAATTCGAACCACATTTCCAATTTCTGGCAACCTGTTGTCTTGCTAATGTTAAGAAAATAGCTAATAAATCCTGTTTATTATCATCTAAATTCAAATCCTTTAAATCAGTCAACAGTACAATTTTCCCATTCAATTTTAAATTAATATTCAGAATTTTAGCTATTTCTTGTTCAATTTTATGCCAAAAATCAGAAACAATTTCACAATCCCACCACATTATGTTTATACATCCCTGTTTTCCGTTGACATCTCCACCATACTTTTGAGTTACTATTATTTATTTATTTATTTATATTTATTATCCTGCCCCAATCAGGCAAACCCGACCCTAGGCAGCTCACAAAAAAGAAAAAGTTACACAAATGAGTGCAAACCAAACAATCCCACCACACCCCCACAAAACCAGAAACCAAATCAACTTCAAAAAATATATAGTAATAATTAAACTATAACTTTACAAAAAAACCCCTCAAAGGTTTAAAAGTTTAAAAGGTTAAAAAGTTTAAAAGAGCGAGAGGGGTGGCAATCCCATCAGATCAGGCACCCAACGTGGGACCCCGTATTACTTGAGCCCCACACCTCCCCTGCCAGCCAGGTTTTTAGGCCCTTCCGAAAGGGCAGTAGCTCTGTCTGTAGGCGTAACTCAGCTTTCCAAAGTGAGCCCTCTCTTCTCATTTGATGTCCAAATGACACTATATAAGTGTTTACATAATCTCCATATTGGGTCATGCTATGTTTTTCAAAGCAATTTCACGTCAACTCTTTCATATGACTTCTCTTGGTCTACAAATGAGACAAAGAGATTCTTAATGTATTCTGTGGTTTTTCCTATTAGTTGTCTAAGTGTAAAAATTTCATTTGTACAGCATGGTATTTTTCCTGAAGCGCATCTGTTCTTCTGCCAGTTGTGGTTCTATAACTAGTCTTGTCCTCATTTTTATTATTGTGGCATACATTTTCCTTGCATGACTTAAGAGTGAGATGCCTTGGTATTACAGTAAAACCTCATATAACACTAAAACCTGGTTCCACAAGTCTTGGTGTTATATGATTTTTAGTGTTATCTGATGCATGTTAAAATCCTATGGGATCCATAGAGATACATTGTAACCACACAGGCTTTAGCAGTTGTTATCTGAAGCATCCCATAGGATCTTAATGTTATCTGATGCAATTCTTCCCCCCAGATTCCTTAATGTTATGCGATTTTAGTGTTATTCGATACTAATGTTATATGAGATATTACTGTATATACATTCATGTTTACTTCCTTTGCTTTTCCTCAGCAGAATCATTATTGCTTGTTGCCAATCAGGATGTAGTTAGCGGAGTCAATGCTGTATTGAAGACTCTGTGTAGCCCTCAGATGCTGCTTTCCCCTGCTGCTTGGATTATTTCTGTTGGTAGTTCCTAGTCTTTTTGTTTAGGTGATTGCTTAATGACTCTTGCCATTTCTTCAATTAACATTTCTGGTTCTATTACTATTTTTCTAGTCTTGTGTTGTTTCATTGTGATACTCTCCTAGGGAGTTGAGGAGTTCTTTAAAGTGTTCTTTCCACTTTCTGCAACTTCTGATGGATCTATTAGTGGTCTTCTGTTCTTGTTTCTAATTACTGTATTCCAGTGGGGTTATAATTCTCCTCTCTTTTCTGTGTACCGTTAACTACTTTGAAAAACGCTTACGGGGCTGTTTTCTCATTATCTGCTAATGATTTTCTGAAACGTTCTCAAGATTCTTGTTCTGCTTTTCTGATCATCTTGTTTGCATCTCTACATTGGAATCTATAGTTTATATAGTTTTCTTCCCTTCTTGATTTTATCGAACATTTATATCTCTTTTTTCCAGCTTAATTCCTTCTTTAAACTCTTCACACCATCATACAGTTATACCAAATTACCCCACTTTTCCTTTTTCCACAGTTTTTCTGCAACACTAAGCGGGGTAGTTTTGTATCCCTTCCATTCACCCTCCATGTTGTGGACAGTCTATAGAAGAGGTGCCCAAAATTTTCAGGCTGTGGGCCGGTCACGTGATTGAGTGTGCTGGTTATTTGGTTGCTCCAACCAGAAGCGGAAGTAAAATGTGCCTGCATGTGCACAGAATGTGCCCACGTATGTGCATAACGCTGCCGTAAATGACCCATAGCTATCATAAATGCGTTTGTGACAGCCACGGGTCATTTACAGCAGGTTTATGTGCATGGACAGGTGTGTTCTGTCCACGTGCGTTCTTGCACGTGCATGCACATTTTACTTCCACTTCCAGGAGCAGCGAGAGTGGCGTGGGCTGGATTAATTGGTGGTGTGGGTTGCATCTAGCCTGTGTGCCGTAGTTTGGCCACCCCTGGTGTGTGTGTGTGAGAGAGAGAGAGAAAGAGAGAGAGAGAGAAAGCAGCAGTAAATTCTCACTGCTATGGGGAAAACATCTGGTGCTTGTAAATATAGCATGCATACTTATAACCATCATAGTAACCATCATAGCAGGAACCTGCCCTGCTGGGTAGAGTTTGCACCTCTGGTTCCCTTAGACTCCTGAGAACCTTCACTGGCCCTGGGTCATTCTGGCTTTGGGGAGAGGGCCAAGGAAGCAGTGCATGAGGAGAAAGAGATGGAAGAACTACAGGACAGCTGGAGAGGCTTCCCTCACCTAGACTTGCACCAACTCAGTTCAGTGAGGCAAATTCAAACACGCAGAGCAGCTTGAATTAATTATTGCAAAGAAGAAAGACGGAGGCTAAGAAGGGTCCCCAGGAGAAAAGCCACAATTGAAAATAAAACTCTTTGAAGATGTCAACATGCTTGTTTTATTTATTATGTCCCAGAAACCTCCTGCTGCTGCTGCCGTTGCCGCTGCTGTCTACAGCTCCAGCAGCCGCCCCATTTCTTAATTCCCTCTAATAAGCATGTTAGAGATTGTCAGTGGCCACATCAAGGCGATATCTTTGAAGCTGGCAGGTGGCACATCATTTCCCATCGCCAAAGAAAGGCAGCCGAGTCCCTGGCAGCTGAAAGCCATTCTTTGAACCCTGGAAATACCACAGGCCACATTATTGAGGGAAAGGGCTGCCTCTTGATCGACTTCTCAGACAGTCCCCAATGCAACAAGACTGATGCATTAAAACTAAAATCCAAAAACAGTGGCTTCCTTCCCTTTCCTACATTCATAGGGCCAGGAGAAAGGAAGTGCCAAAAAGAAAGGAAAATGCTCACATTCTGACCCTTTATGACATCATCATCATCTACCACTACCACTACCTCCTCCGCCTCTACCACCACCTCCTCCACCCCTTAAGGTGTTGAGGAAGATACAAAGTTCTTGCTCTTGGAAAGTCTAGCAGCCTCCACCAGTGTTTTTTTTTTTTGGTGTTCTTATAATGTTTCTTTGATGTTGAACTTCTCAAAGTCCAACCCCGCTTCCACATCATAAGAGGTGGTAACAGGTACAAGTAAGGAATTGCTAGGATTGGGCAACATATGGTGTTTTCTTGTGCCGCAGGACTGCTACGGTAACTATGAAGGCCATCCTGGATCACCTGGCTAAAGGGGCTATGGTGAAGTTATGACAGGCCCAGTAAACATGCAACGGATAACCTATTGCTACTAACATTGAAAAGAGATATAAACTTTGTGAGACAAACTATTATTTTTCCATACCACAGGTGGGCAACATGTGTTACCCTTCCATATTAGTGCCACAGAATCAGAGCCACCACAAGCCAGATTGCAAAAACCATAACAGCATACCTACCCACATCTGTCCCCTTGTTATTACTAGTACCAAAAGGAATGAAACACTCTGTCATCATCCTTCACCATAAGAAACGGCACCATAAAGAGCAATTTTAATGGATCTAGTGGTGGCTGCTTTGTGACATAACTGAGGAAGAGCCCAGGATTCAAAGTCACTTCCCAACCCCTACAGGTAATTGCTACATACAGTCTCTCTTGGATTTCCAAAAATACATTACAATAGAGTAAGCATTCCTCCTCCCGCTCTCCTTCTTCAAATTATAAAACTAAGGAGGGGATACCCCATTTCTTCCTACTTTATCCTTCAACAGGGCAAGCTCATGTTTAAATATATAGGGCTGCCAACCAGTTCTCTAGTTAGAACCCAGGCTCCGGCTGGGAGCACTTTTGCCGCTTCCTTTGTGCCCGAAGGACCTATGAGTTCTTTCGTGTCCAGTGTTTGTTTTTGACACATAGCAACAGAGCTAGTTCTGCTATGAAGTCATCTCAGCCATGCAGAGGCAGGCATACTAGAGGACTTGATCATTCAGGCATAGTGACTGCCTATGAACTCTAAGCCCCTAAAGCTTATCAGTAGGTCCTGCCAACTGCAGGGAAGTCTGAAGTTATAGCTAACTCTGAAAGCTAAATTTTCCCACTCTTGGGTAATGTACAACAATTAAAACCAGAAATATAAATCAATAACAATACATGGTATCAGTGATGGGATGCAAAAGGTTCGCACCAGTTCGCCAGAACCAGTAGTAACTTTTCCCAGTGTCCTGGAGAACTGGTAGCAGCTTTTGGGGGGAACCACCTTCAGGGTTTACTGTTTCACTGGTTTTCCCACTGCGCATGCGCACTAACCACTTGGTGTGAATGCACACCTACAGTGCTTGGTGCGTATGCATGGCCTCCTTGCTGTCCTCCCAAGCAGGGAGGAGGAAGAGAAGCTGCTAGCCTGAAGCTCCCTATTGCCTGCTCCCCAGGGTAAGTGACTCACCTTTGGATGTGGTGTGTCTGTGTGTATTTTAATGTGTATTTAATATCTTTACCTATATTGACATACTACCACAGTTCTTAAAAAGGCCTGGTGGCCAGCAGGCCTGGCTTGGGGTTTTTAAGCAAAATCTTTGAGTTACCTCATCAATAAGCTACACCGGTGCTGTTTCAATTGCTGTTCCAATTGGAGAACCCTTAAGGAGGTACAGCTGTTTTACATTTACATTAAGGCATATAATCCTAGAGAACTGGTACGATGACCATATCCATCTTGCAACATAGTGCTGCCCAGGCACTTATACTAACAGGTAAGTGAAGGGTTTGTGTTTGGGGTGGGTGGGTGGGTTGATTGAGGTGTGTGTGCTTATTTTTATTTTATTTTTTCTTTGGCCCCACACACAATGTCATGACATCATGATGTTAGCTCCGCCCACACTGTGATGACATCATGGTGGGGTAGTAAAAATGTTGACAACCAGTGATGGGATGACAAAAATTCTACTACCACGCCATGACGTCACGGACGTCATGGGCGTGGCCAATGTCATGACGTCATGACCGAAGCCGATGTCATGACGTCATGACGTTGTGGGCGGGGCCAAAAATATAAATAAATAAAAAATAAAAATAAACATACACACACACACCCCTCCCTCTCAGCCCACCCACCCAGACACAAATAAATAAATAAATAAATAAATAAATAAATAAAAACAACCACCCACCCAAAACACAAATAAATTACCCCTCGCTTACCTTTCTTGGGACCCGGCACCCCGACTGCGTCCACAGCCGCTGCCGCCGGAGCTGCCTGCACCCCTGTGGCGTCCTCCTTGGGCTGCCGGTACCTTTTTAGCCCGACTCCGGCCACGGGCAGGGGTGGCGGGCAGCAGTGGGTCTGGCGGTGGCTCCAGCCGTGGCTGCCGAGCCTCCCTGGGCCGTCCCCATGCCGCACCGCCGCCGCCTGCAGCTTCCTCCTCCGCCAGACGCCGCAGCCGGGCTAAAAAGGGACCGGCCCAAGGAGGAGGCCACGCCACAGTGATGCAGCCAGCGGCAGCTCCGGCGGCGGCGGACAGCAGCTGCAGGCACCCAGCCTACAGGCGCCCGGCGGAGGAGGAAGCGGCAGCGGTGCGCCGCGCTGGGCGTCCCTAGGGCATGGGGCTTGTCGGCAGTGAACGGCCCAGGCAGCCCTCAACGTGCCGCGGGGGAGGTGCCCTCCTCAGAGGGCTGGGGCCGCCGCTGCCGCCCTGAAAGCTCTAAAACAATTTTTTTAAAAAAATTGGAGCTAAAATGGCTCCAATTGACTGCTCATGCGCAGAAACTCAATCTGACGCCTGCGCAATGCGTCAGATTGAGTTTCTGCGCATGCGCAGTCAACTGGAGCCATTTTAGCTCTGATTTAAAAAAAAATTCTTTCGGTGAGGCGTCCGGAACCGGACACCTCAAAAGTGGACTCCCCTCCCGGAGAACCCTCCGGAATTGGTCCTACCGGTTCCAGGGAACCGTCTGGAACCGGGGACATCCCATCACTGTTGACAACCCACCACTGCATGGTATCCAATGGCATCAGAGTCCAAATGGACACTTACTAACTAGCCATACGAAGAATGTTATTAAAAGCCTTTTTAAAGAGTGCAGTTTTCAGTTGTTTCATAAAAACATCCAAAGATGATGTAACTCCACTGCTACAGTATTCCAGAGTGTGGGCGCCACCACCAAGAAGGCTCTATTCCTCATTGTCACCTTTCGTTAGGACTAAGTGTTTGCCTAACTGGTTGTCTAGGATATTATGCCCTACTGTAAATCTGCTGTACCACTTTAAGGACTCTGCTATTGTAATACCACAGGTGTAGCTTATTGATTATGTAACTCCAAGACTTTGTCTCAGTTCACATTTCTTTAGCCTATGTGCTCAACAGATCCTATCCACCCAATACTGTCTGTGTGCTCAAGACTCCTGTTGGTCATTTTGCTCTGAAGGAGAAAGGTTTCATACTGGAACAAACCTTATGAAGAAACTGTTGACTCACTGATGGTCATCTTGCTAGAGGAAAGAGTAAGACTTGATATTCTACAAGCACCTTTGTGTGACTGCTTTATATGCTGAAAGACTTTGCATTGTTTTGAGTGTGTATGCTGACTCATACTTTGTCATCATACTGAAGACACTTTGCAACTTGTGCTGTGAGTAGAATATTTGCTCAGCCAAGAAAGGACAGCTATTTTTGCTGAGCCACAATACAGGACTGTGTTACTTGCGTTTCCTACACAAACTTACAAGGCGATTCGCTAAAGTGAACTGAACTGTGTGGGACCAAGGAGAACTTATCCTATTTGTGTTATAGTTATCTATGTTGATGTAAACATTTGGACCTTCTGTTTTTGCCTCAAGTAAAAGAACCCTTTTGTAAAAACAATCAGCTTCGGTCCCTGTGTTAATCTCAGTGCCCTCAACTACTACTGTGTACATTCCGGTCACTTTGCTAAACACAAACAGCCATCCTCAATGCCAACATGGAGCACTGCCGATTGAGATAAGTAGGTGATGTGGGCTCATGTTCTAATCTATAGGAAAGATGCTCTGACAGAGAAGGGCTTTGGCTGTTAAAGATTGCACCTTGTGTCTGATAGGTAGGGGGACAGGCAACCAAGGCTGGGGGAACATGTTTGAATTTCTTCATTCCTGTCTGTAGCCTGGCAGCCACATTCTGGATCTGCTGAAGTTTCAAGTGCAAGGGCAACCCCACATAAAGAAAAATTACAAGATTTAGACCAGAGATTCACAACCTACAACCCATGGGCCTAATCTGGCCCATGGAGCCAATTAACTCCGCCTGCGGTGAGGATCCCAGAGCCATCGCTGCTGCCACTGGAAGCACTGGAAGCACCAAAAATGCTGCAAAAAGAGAGAGCTGAAAATGTGGTGAAAACGCACTAACACGGAAGTGGCAAAAACAGCCAGGATTGTGCTGTGACTACACTTGTCACTGTCGCCACAACTGGAAGTGGTGGAAGAAGCAGGAAGAACCATGCCTCCAGCCTGCTCACCTGTATGAGGGGGCGTGACCGGCCCACAGCGGAAAAAGTTTGCAAACCCCTGATTTAGCGTAAGGCAAAGAAAACAGAAGCTCTGAAAAAGTTGGCTGCACCTGGCAGCAAAAAAAAAAAAAAAAAAAGAAGAAGTGAGGTGGAACTTAGGTGGCACTGCATGCGCAGAGCACGGAGGGTAGAGCTTGAAACTCCACCAAAACTCCAAAAGGTTCCAACTTGCAGTGTGCATGCACTCAGTTTAACCCAATGGTTACCAACTTTTTTTGGCCATACCCCGTCTAAGCATCTCTAAAATCCTGATGCCCCTCTCTGTGACATATAATTCTTATTGTTCAAAAAGTGAACTCCTATTTATGTGGAGGAAGCCTAAAAGGCCATTAACTTGGTCTAACTCATTCTCGTGTTGCCCCTCTAAAAATCAAATTGCCTTCCTGAGGGCCATGTGCCCCACATTGTGAACCACAGGTTTAACCTATTAGTGTGGCTTCACGGGAACCATGCCAAAGAAATAGAACCTGTGACATAAAAACAGAGATGTGGGGGCAGGGGAAGGCAAAGAAAGGAGCAGATAAGAGCATCAGGGGATGTAGAAAAAGAATGACCAATGCAGAGTTAAGTGATATTAAGTAACCTCCTTTGACTCACTTAGGAGGTGAGAGCAAAATATTAGTACAGGAAAACTCTCAACCCAGGAAGAGGAAAGGAAATGAGCTCATCTCTGCCTGAGCTTCGGTGCCTTAGAGACACAGATCTCATTTTCCTCTCACACCTGTTGCCTCCCAAGCCCCCAGTTTGTCCGTCTCCAAGGCGCACACGGGACACACAAGAGAGGAACTGGGTGAAATCGGCCCCCTCAGCAGGCCCCCAGTTTTACAACAGCATTGCAGATTAAATTCCTCGAGATAATTATCATTGGAGCTCATCTCAAACTCACAGATTTAGATTTATAGCCCAGACCAATCGTTTTATTCCCAAGAAATGTCCTCATTCATCCTCACAACTTGCTTCCGAGACAGGCTGCTGTACACCCCCTTTGCTGAAACAAACTGGAACAAAAGAGGGTACCCAGTTTGTCTACACATTTGTTGGATTAAATTGTGTGTGCCCATTATATCCTCCAACGGCCCCAAATTCACTTTAGAATGGTTCAGAAAATGTCTTCTGGGGGCAGGAGGCAAAATATATATACTTTGTGTGGAGAGGCCTTCCAATTTCCTAGTCTGCTGCTTTCCAGAGGATATTAATCTATGACTGAAGCTAGTTTTAGATAGTGAAGTTAAAGTCTTCTTAATGCAGTGGTTGAAGAGAGCCTATGCAAATGCAAGACCTGAACCAGATATAACAGGATGAAAAAAACTGGACAGTAAAGAAAGTTAACAGGGGAAAAAACTGATTCATTTGAAGCATGGTGCTGGAGAAGAGCTTTTCAGCCTTTCAAATCCTGGGTGAAGTAAAAAAGCATTAGCTAGCTGGAAAACTCAGTGGTTTGAGACAGAGGTTGGGAGTTTGATTACCCACTGTGCCTTCTTGGGAGAAGAGCCAGCCTGTGTAGCCCTTGGGCAACCTGCATGGTCCCAGGGTGATCCCAGAATAAGTGATCTGTAAACCAATTCTTTGTATTCTCTACTATCCTAAAAAAGGTTGCCATAAATCAGAATTGACTTGATGGCATACAATTATTATGATATTAAAAAGTTATTTGTTTCAAAACTATAACCAAAGTCCTATTTGCTGAGGATTTGCATGCATAAAGACTCACCTTGCTGCTTTCTGTATCAGCTCCAAAGGGAAATCAGGGCAAAGCAACTGCAAGAGGTAATGGTACTCCTTGGCTGTCAACAGGTCTGCAACATAAAGAGCAGGATTGGTAAAGGAATCTGACTC
The DNA here is from genome assembly GCA_030440675.1 of Furcifer pardalis. NCBI lineage: Eukaryota > Metazoa > Chordata > Lepidosauria > Squamata > Chamaeleonidae > Furcifer > Furcifer pardalis. The sequence continues at coordinate 61,089,726 of CP126894.1, forward strand.
TAAAACTTCATAATTTGTAATGTGCAAAGGCCTTCCCTTTCTAAGACTCCCTACTGAAATCCATTTTGTTGTTGTTCAGTCACACTGTCGATTCCGACCCTTTGCGACCCCATGGGCTATCCATTTACTATTCATTAAAAACTTAACACATGCCAGTACCTGGATTATTTTAATTTTGTTTCATTAATTTTGTCTAGTCCTGGGAGAAGGGATTCTGCTGAAACAGATGTCTTAACTTTCAGGGGTGAAGCAAACATGTCCTTGAAGGTTCAGTTATTCTTAGAGGCGCAAGTGGAATTCCAAAGAACTGAAAATGCAAGAGAGACATAGCCTAGGCCTGTAATGTTGAAACTTGGCACTCCAGCTGTTCTTGGGTTTACTGCGCCATTTGTGTGGATTCACAGAGACTTTGGCTTCTGGGAATTGAAGTCCAAGAACAGCTAAAGTGCCAAGGTTCGACATCACAGGCCTAGGATTTTACTCTTAAAATGATGCAATCAAGGATTTCTCCCTCTCTCATTTAAAAAAAATCCCCATGATGCTTCCTTGAAAAGGGGCTGTGGGTGTAGCATAATGGGTGTGGCCAGGGGGAAAGCCCAGTGTTGCACCCGAATTAGGACGACTTTATTTCAAAATTTGGATGGGCGGGGCCTGCCAGAATTTCTGCTACTAATTCTGGTGAGCTGGTACGAACCTGCTGATGTCCACCAGCGTATGTACATACGTACTTACACTCAGTGATGGGATGTTACCGGTTTGGACTGGTTCGCCCGAACCTGTAGCACCTCATTAGGAGGGGTTGCCGGGGTGGTGGTAAACCCCCGGGTGACCGGTTCGGTCGCCTCTCCAGGGGCCCCTCCAGAAATGTATTTCCGGGTAGCCAAAATGGCTGCCCAGAACTGCGCATGCGTCAAACCTCCGTTTGACGCATGCACAGTTCTATTTTTAAGTGTGCATGCGTCAAATAGAGGTTTGACACATGCGCACAAAAAAAAGAACTGTGCTTGCATCAAATGGAGGTTTGACGCATGCGCAGACATTTTTTATTTTTTATTTTGCTCCACCCACGACGTCATGACATCAGCTGCACTCATGACGTAATGATGTCATGGTGGGGTAGCGAAGATTTTGACAACCCACCACTGCTTACACTTCTATGCTGCCCCATTAGTGCAAACACTTTCTGGCTGGTTCACAACCCAACAATGCATGGTTACAAATTATACAATACAAAACTCACAAAATACAATGAAGACAAAAAAATCCTGTCACTAGCTGAAACAATAAAACCTGTATTTAAATAGAATTAAATTTAAAGATATTTTAACACATCATAGCAATATTTGAAACATTAATAAATAGCAACTTTATATCATTCCATTTACATTAATTTTCTAAAAGCCCTAATTCCAACAATCCCAAATGTGAGGTCTCTGCTACACTGATCTTTCTTAGAAGTCCAACTCTGCCAAGACGATAAGGTCTAGTAAGCACCTAACATGCCCTGTTAATAATTTAATCTTCCAGAGAATAAAAGATGGGAGGAAAGGGATCAACCAACCTTGATCTGGCCTTCACACCAGGCAAGAACTGATCAATGAGGTAGAAATAGTAAAAACTTTGGATGGAAGTAACCAAATCCTTTTGGGATTAGTTATATTGAGGAAAGGGAAATCTGAGAATAGTATAATGTGCACTCTAGACAATAAAGTAAGAATGTGATCAGATAGGTTTTGCCCTAGAGCAAGGAGTTGCAACTTATGGCCCACGGGCTGGGGCTGGTTATGGCAGCAAACCAACCATCCCATGGCGATGACTCCTAGAAACTGAGGGGATGCATTTACGACAACCGTAATGCACCCACGCATGCATAAACATGGGCATGATCCGGCCTGTGGCACGGAAATGTTGAGAACCCCCACCCTAGGGTTTCGTCTGCTTTGGGAATAAGCCAATTTGCTCTTTTTTCCGATGACAACATAACATACAAATAACCACAAACTGTGTCTACCTTCATTTGGTTTGGATCTCTGTCAAGTTCTACTGGTGTTTTTTTTTTAAAGGTAGGATTACTTTGTTATGGTTTGGTTCTGAAAATAAACCAAAGAAGATGTCTGGCTGTCATTTCAAATGCTATTGAAACACTTCTGGTTATTACCTTTAAAGCCCTACATGGTAGTGGGCCAGGATACTTAAGAGACCGTGTCACCCCGAGAACATCTGTCCGTCCCACCAGAGCGGACCGGAGAGGCTCTCTGGTCATGCCATCAGCTAGAGAGGCTCACCTCTCTACCAGTAGAAGGAGAACCTTTTCTGTGTCCGCTCCAACCCTATGGAATCTCCTGCCAAGTGAGTTGCATCTCCAAACAGAGCTGCTGCCCTCCAGAAAGGGGGTAAAGACCTGGCTGGCAGGGCACGTGTGGGGTGCGGGCTAAAAGGTCAGTTCAGCAGGCTGGCTCTTTTGACCCTAATCTCTCTCCCCATTACCTTTTTAACTTTTTAATTCTTTTAACTTTTAAACCTTTTAATGTATTTAATGTGTTTTAATTGTGTTTTTTAATTTTGGAAGCTGTCCTGAGTCTTTGGATGAGGGCAGGATATAAATGTGATTAATAATGAAACCAGTCTAATTATTTTAATATTTCAATTTGTTTTGAATTTTACCTACACTGTACATCCATAATTTTAAATTGTGCAATGTTCTGATATGAAGAAAGAAAGACGACCTGAGGTAGAAGAGGCATGTACAAGAAATGGAGGGCATGGTAAATTACCAAGGGATAGCTAAACAGTATCCAACATTTCCAGAGAAACGGTTAGGCTACAAGAAATGTTAGAAATAATAGGAGGTTTTTCTTCAGCTATGCTTGAAGCAATACAAACAACAAGGAAGTGATAGTCCAATGCATAAAGAGGATGGAGGAATATTAATTTGTAGATGACAGAGAAATGGCCAAACTACTACAGAACTAACTTGCTTCCCTTTTCTTCTATAAGGAAAAAATGATCAACATAGTAGAAATAGAACAAAGGAGGAAGCGAAGGGGATGGTACTCAAGGAAAGTTTAAAAAACACTATAGGAACATCTAGTGACTTCAAATGAAAACAAGTCCACAGAGCTATATCCAAAGGTATTAAAGGAATTTGCAAATGAAATCTCAGAGGTTCCCTCTATAATCCTTAAGAACTCTTAGAGAACAGGTTAGGTCCCTAAAGACTGGAGGTAAGTAAATATCACTCCCCATTCAAAAAGAAGAAAGAAGTTTCTATCAACTATTGATGAGACAGCTTGACATCAATCCTGGGAAAGTTTGTAGAATAGATAATTAGACAGTCAGTTTCTGAGCACTCAGAAAAAAAACAATGTGATTAATAAGACCGAGTGCAGGTTTCTCAAAAACAGCTCGTAATTACCTAATCATACTTCTTCCTTTCATAATCACAACTTTGGTAGATCAGAGGAATACTATAGATGCAGTATATCTTGACTTCAGAAGGCTTTGAATAAGGTTCCTCATAATATTAAGAGGGGTTTCTTAAAATGTGATTGATTGTGCCTTGTTGCTTTTAAATGTATTTTTAGTATTGTTTTTATGCACTATTTATAAAATGATGTTTGTTTAATTCTCTTTTAATATTGTGATAATTGGTTTAAGCTTTTAAGCCACCTTAAGTATTTTATATGAGAAAAATGGGTTAAAATATTTCAAATAAAAATAAATAAATATGTTTGTGGCAAAATGGTTAAATGTGCTCTATGTGACATTTTCCTGGGTCTGGTGTGGAATGCGTTTATAAATGAGTAGGATGAGTATGTGGAGGAAATTTTATCAAATCTGGAGTAGCATATCCTGTAGAACAGGGATCCAGGATGGCTGCAGTAGAATTTGACCTGGCCCAAAAAAAAAGTTTCAAAAGGTAAAAATGTAAAAGTCTACTTTCAGGCAGAAAAAAAGTAGATATACAACTATATGATGGGTGACTACTGGCTTGACAATAGTATATGTGAAAAGGATCTAGGAGATCATAATAGGCTACAAGTGAAACATCTCAGCAGTGTGATGGGGCAGAAAAAAGTGATAATGTAATTTTAGGCTACATCAACAGTAGTGTAGCTGTAATAGATAGATTGGATGGCATATAAATACAATAAATAAATAAATAAATAAAATCCTGCATGTGCTAGCACAAAGTATCAATGGGAGGGGACTTTACAGCCTAATGCAGCATTTCTCAATGTTTTCAGGTTGCCAGCCTGATCACACCGTCTGGACAGATGATCGGGCCAGTCACGTGGTTCCTCCCACCTGGAAGCGGAAGTAAAACGCACTGCATGGCTGCATAAGAATGCATTTAGCAGTGTTCTGTGCATGGTTGGGGTATGTTTTACTTCCTCTTCCGGGAGTGGCAAGGGCGTCAGGGGCGAATGCCTGGCCTAATGTGACTGTCCTTTGCCACTAACTTGATTGTTAAAATTCTGTTCCTGCTTTAGCTTTTGTAGCAAGTTCCCTCTCCTTATCCATTTTGTTTGTGCTTCCACTGGTTGGTTGATGGTTCCACTTCTCCCTCTGACCAACCAACATGTATAGTGGTTCTCTCCACGTACTAGAGCAGGGTTGCCCAAATTACAGCCCGGGGCCCGGATCCGGCCCATGGGCCTTAGTGAGTGGCTCCCTGAACCATGCAACAGGCCCGCAGCCCAAAAGGTTTGGGCATCCCCTGAACTAGAGATTCTGTTTCCCCTAATTTTTCCTTTTGACAGTAACTACAATGGGAAATGAAAATAAATCTACCTTTTCCATATTTAAATACTTGGAAGGGGGAAGAGGGCGAATGGAACTCAGCTGATCTCTCCATGTTTTCACTTTTCTGTTGTCATTTTTCTATCTTATACTCTGTTAATTATGTTTGTTTAATAATCAAAATTTTATCCAATAAATTATTATGTTTTGTTGTTGTTCAGTCGCACAGTCGATTCCGACCCTCTGCGACCCCATGGACCACTGTCCGCCAGGCACTCCTGTCCTCCACCATCCCCCTCAACTCGTTCAGCTCTGTGCCCATTATCTCTACAATACCATCTAGCCATCTCATCTTGGGCCGTCCCCTTCTTCTTTTGCCCTCGACCCTTCCAAGCATCAAGGCTTTCTCAAGTGAATCCTCTCTTCTCACTTGATGTCCAAAGTACTTTAGCCTCATCTTTATTATTTGACCTTCTAAGGAACAGTCAGGGATGATTTCTTCTAAGACTGACCCATTTGTTCTCCTCGCTGTCCATGGGACTCTCAAAACTCTCCTCCAACACCACATCTCAAAGGCGTCTATTCTTCTGCGTTCAGCTTTCCTAATGGTCCAGCTCTCACAACCATACATTGCCACAGGGAATACCATTGCTTTGACTATGCGAATTTTTGTTTTCAATGTGATGTCTCTACTTTTCACTATGCTCCCCAGGTTTCTCATCGCTTGCCTCCCAAGAATCAGTCGCCTTTTTATTTCATGGCTGCAATCACCATCTGCAATGAGCTTAGATCCTAAGAAAGTAAAATCTGTCACTGCTTCTACTTCTTCCCCATCTATTTTCCAGGGACTGACAGGGCCTGTTGCCATTACAGTAATACCTCATATAACATTAGTATCGAATAACACGAAAATCGCATAACATCAAGGAATCTGGGGGGAAGAATTGCATCAGATAACATTAAGATCCTATGGGATGCTTCAGATAACAACCGCGAAAGCCTGTGTGATTACAATGTATCTCTATGGATCCCATAGAGGATCAGATAACACGAAAAATCATATAACACGAAGACTTGTGGAACCAGGTTTTAGTGTTATATGAGGTTTTACTGTATCTTGGTTTTCTTGATATTGAGTCTCAAGCCAGCTTTTTCACTTTCTTCTTTCAACCTAATTAGGAGCTTCTTTAGGTCCTCCTCACTTTCTGCCATTAGGGTGGTATCATCTGCATATCTCAAATTGTTGATGTTTCTTCCAGCAATTTTGATCCCAAATTGTGATTCCTCCATCCCTGCGTTGCGCATTATGTGTTCTGTGTATAAATTGAATAAGCAGGGTGACAAAATGCAGCCTTGTCTTACTCCTTTTCCTATTTATTTTATTTATTTTTATTTTATTTTTCCAATTTTTATACCGCCCTACTCGGATTGGGCCGACTCAGGGCGGTTCACAAGCACAGAGAAACAACAAATTTATAAACACAACATGTAAATATAGGAAAAAATAATAATCAGCACTGTATCAACACCACAAAACATCTCAACATCATTACATAATCAAAATTCAATAGGTATCAATTTCAACAACAATAAGAAATTACAGAAATCATCAAATTTACACAAAAATTAGAACAATACCAACAGTCCAGCCGCCGCTATTCCAAACCACTCCGTCATTCCATTTTCTGTCCTAACTGTTGCCTCTTGATTCATGTACAGATTTCTCATGAGGGCTATTATAAGGTGTTCCGGTATTCCCATCTCTTTAATTACTTGCCACATTTTGTTGTGGTCGACACAATCAAAAGCCTTCGTGTAATCAATGAAACAGAAGTATACTTGTTTCTGATATTCCTTTGTTTTTTCCATGATCCATCTTATGTTGGCGATGTGGTCTCTAGTCCCCCTGCCTCTTCTGAAACCCGCTTGCACTTCTGGTAATTCTCTCTCCACATACTGTTGCAGTCTATCCTGTATTATCTTGAGCATCACCTTGCTAGCGTGAGGGATGAGCGCAATTGTTCGATAATTTGAACATTCTTTGGCATTACCCTTTTTGGGGAGTGGAACGTATACAGATCTTTTCCAATCCTGTGGCCATTGTTTTGTTTTCCAAATCTGCTGGCATATAGAATGCAATAATTTGATTCCATCATCTTGTAGGGCTTTGAACAGTTCAACTTGGATACCATCAACTCCACTGGCTTTGTTGTTTGCAGTGTTTTTTAGAGCCTTTCGGACTTCACTCTCTAGAATGTCTGGCTCATGTTCAATGTTCGCATCATTGTGATTATCAGGGGTGTTGAGGTCCTTTTTGTAGAGTTCCTCTGTGTACTCTTTCCATCTTTTCTTAATCTCTTCTGCATCTGCTAACTCCTTGCCATCTTTGTCTTTTATCATGGTCATTTTTGCTTTAAATGTTCCCTTGAGTTCCCCAATTTTTTTGAAAAGATCTCTAGTCCTACCCCTGATATTGTTTTCCTCTATTTCTTTGCACTGTTCATTCAGGTAGGTTTCCTTATCTCTCCTTGCTTTTCTTTGAAATTCTGTATTCAAGTGATTGTATTTTTTCCTTTCTCCTTGGCATTTTGCATTCCTTCTGTCCTCTGCTATTTTAAGAGCCTCCTCGGACAACCACTTAGCTTTCTTACGCTTCTTTTCTTTTGGTATGGTTTTCCTTGCTGCCTCCTGCATGATGTCCCGCATCTCTGTCCATAATTCTTCTGGCACTCTGTCTATCTGGTCCAAGCCATTAAATCTGTTCCACACCTCCACTGAGTATTCCCAAGGAATGTTTTCTAGGTCATATCTGTCTGGCCTAGTTGTTTTCCCTATTTTCTTTAGTCTAAGCCTGAATTTTGCAATCAATAGGTTGTGATCTGAGCCACAGTCTGCTCCTGGTCTTGTTTTTGCTGACTGTATGGAAGTTCTCCATCTTTGACTGCAGAGTATGTAATCAATCTGGTTTCGATGTTGGCCATCTGGTGATGTCCATGTGTAAAGTCTCCTCTTGTGCTGCTGGAAGAGAGTGTTTGCTATGACCAGTGCATTATCTTGGCAGAACTCTGTCAGTCTTTGGCCTGCTTCATTCTGTGTTCCAAGACCAAACTTGCCTGTTATTCCATTTACTTTTTGATTTCCTACTTTGGCATTCCAGTCTCCTATGATAATGTGTACATCATTTCTTGGTGTCTGTTCTATGAGGTGTTCTAAGTCTTCATAGAACTGGTCAATTGTGGCTTCATCTGCACTAGTGGTTGGTGCGTATACTTGTATTACAGTGATATTGAATGGCTTGCCTTGTATTCTGACTGACATCATTCTATCATTTTTGAGATTATATCCCATTACTGCTTTTCTCACCCTTTTATTGACAATTATGGCTACTCCATTTTTTCTGAGGTTTTCTTGTCCACAGTAGTAGATATGATGGTTTCCAGAGCTGAATTCGCCCATCCCTGTCCATTTTAACTCGCTGATTCCCAAGATGTCAATGCTTATTCTTTCCATTTCCTTTTTTACCACTTCAAGTTTTCCCTGGTTCATAGATCTCACATTCCATGTCCCTATGCAGTATTGTTCCTTGCAACACTGTATTTCTCCTCCCCCTTTCCTGTCCCTCCCCTTCTTTTGATCTGCTGTGCTAAGCATCCTGTTTCATCTAAATTGCCCCATTTGGTTTGCCTTTTGTTTTGGTCCATAGGGTTCCCTTGGCAAAATTATTATGTATGTTTCTGCAAAATGCAGGCTAAAAAAAGAAATCACCAATCTACAATGCATCCAGGAGAAGAGAACAAGAAAATACAGAGCCTGGAAATGAAGCCTATGAAGAACCATTGAAAAAGCTGGGCTTGCTTAGCCTGGAGAAGAAATGAATGAAAAATGTTATAACAGCTACAGTACTTTCAAATATTTGAAGGGTTGCAAATGACATAGATCATGAAAGAGCTTGTTTTCCAAGCCTCCATGTGGGAATTAGTGGGTTTAAAGATCATGCTAGAATATTTCAGTTGGACACTAGGAAAAAATTCCCCATAATAAGACCTATTTAACAAGGGAATTTACTACCTTGAAAAACGGTCCTTTTGTTCACTGCAGATTTTAAAACACAATTGGATACCCATTTATCAGCATAAATTGGCTTAAGAGTTCCTCCTTTAGCAGGGAGCTGTAGATGATAACCAACGCAGTCCATTCCATCTCTACAATTTTATGACTCTACAGCTATAGATTTCTTCTTCTATTTCTTCTGTGTCTAGGCCAGATGTGAAGCTGCCAAAACGAAGGCACCTTTCAGTGAGTTCATTTTGCAGTTCCTTTTGCCTGACCTAATGTGAGAAAGATTAGCTGGCAACACAAGGTTAAGGACTCACCTGACTGTACTGTATTTTCATTTCATGTTAGATTTATTGACTGTATTGATTGTATTGCATATGTTGTTTTATATTATGTTGTTGTATTTATATTTGATATTGTAATACTATAATATATGTTGCCAATGGTATGTATGTTAGTCGCTCTGAGTAGCTTCAACGAGTAGAGTGGCATACAAGTCTAAACAACAACAACAACAACACAGTGGTGGGATGTCAAAAATTTTTACTACCCCACCGTGATGTCATCACAGTGTGGGTGGAGCTAACATCATAATGTCATAACATTGTGGGCGGAGCCAAGGAAAAATAATAATAAAAAATAAAATAAAAATAAGCATGCACACACACACCCCTCAACCCACCCACAACACAAGGACAGCAAGGAGGCCGTGCATACGCGCCAAGCACTGTAGGCATGCATGCACACCAAGTGTTTGGCGCACATGCGCAGTGGGGGAATCAGTGTAAAGGTAAGCCCCGAAGGTGGTTCCCCCAAAAGCTGCTACTGGTTCTCTGGGACACTGGGAAAGGTTACTACCAGTTCTGGCGAGCTGGTGCGAACCTGTTACATCCCATCACTGCAACAACAACAACCAGGGTATGCCCAATTGTGGTTCAAAAATACCACAATCTTTGAGGAGGCTCTTTTTGTGTGCCCATACATAAAATAAACATTTAACATAGGTTAAAATTCTGGTTTTAAATTTTTTGAACAGGAAACAAATTAGTTGTCCCCTAGAAATAATTAGTACCATGCAACTAATGACAAGAAAAGTCACTTCTGAAGGACCATTTACCATAATATAAAATACAGGAGGGATGATGATCAGCTTAGGTCAGTGATGGTGAACCTTTTAGAGACTGAGTAGCCAAACTTCAACCCCAAACCCACTTATTTATCGCAAAGTGCCAACACAGCAACAGAGGAGGGAGGAAACACTCCCACTGGGCTGCTGGGCAGAGGGGTGGGGGAAACTCTGTGCTGGGGGAGGGAGGAAGTGCTCCCATTGGGCTGCTGGTCAGAGGGTTGGGGTGAAGTCTGTGCTGGGGAAGGGAGGAAGCGCTCCCATTGGGCTGCTGGGTAGAAGGTCGAGGCAAACCCTGTGCTGGGGTGACTGCACGGGTGCCCACAGAGAGGGCTCCAAGTGCCACCTCTGGCATGCGTGCCATAGGTTCGCCATCACTGGCTTAAGTCCTTTGTTCTAGGTGTTTTCTCCATTTCATACTGCTTCTGAAGTTGCTTTTCTCCATCTGAAGACCCAAAAGTACTTGCGAGGCTGCACATAACTTTGGAATGTGGTGGCTGTGGTGGCTCAATGGTTAAGAAGCTCGCCTTGTTAGTTGGAAGGCTGGGAAGTTGGCAGTTCAAGACCCAGGTACTGCATGACAGATTGAGCACCCGTCTCTGTCCCAGCTCTTGGGGACATGAAAGGAGGCTAATGTGGGCATTCCCTGAGCAGAATTTCCTCCGTAAAAACCCTTTCAACCCAGAATAATTTCTGACATGAAATTATTATTATTACTTTGGAATCCTGTGGGGAGGGGGGGACTTACTTGTAAGGATGGAGATGGTGGGTGCCACTCCATACACATATGCACACGTGCATAAACCCACAACTTCCCTGTCCCCCAGAAACCAAACTTTTTTTTAAAAGGGCTACCTTGGCAATGTCAAACACATTTGTGTATATCATCCAGTTTAGTGCCAAAGAGTCTTGTAAATTAAAGTTAGTAAAATTTATTAAAAATCCTTGGCATGTTAACCTTTAGTACCAGATGCTTGGAAAACCATCCAGATAACATCTGGCAGCACTAGGAAAAGGCAAACAAGTTCAGGGGGCGTGTATGAAGAAGTATGGCACATAAAGCCACAGGCATTATTGCTTTGGCATCCAGTGATGCAGCTGCATGGCCCCTTTTGGAATTGTCTGTACAAATCTGGTCACTATATTAAAGGAAGGCAGAGAGACAAGATCCAAAATACACAAGACAGCCAACCCAATGATTCATCTCTCAGAGAGCTGCTTTGTGAGAGGCTGGCAAAGGAATGTTTCTGTGGTTCAGAATGGGGGGAGAATGGGGAGACGAAAGAGGTAAAGCTCAGGGACGTTTATGGGATCTAAAGGGAATGGAAACATACTGATGTCAAAAAGCCATTCCTGATTGCATGTTCCCTGTCCAAAAGGCTGTGGACTGAACCTAAGAAGAGGTCTGGAACAGCAGTAATTTTGCTGTATTTCTATATACAGAAGAATGTAAAGCATGGAAGAAAAGCTAGTGGGTAGGATTAGGGCCAGGAAGTAGGCAGGGAGTGAATCCAAAGGGCATGGGAGGAAAGGATCTGACCGAAACTCTTTTGCTCTGTTAGATGCTGACCTTGTATTGCTCATCTGTTCTAGTCCTATTTACACACTATTGATCTAGAAGATTTAAACATATGAAATGGGAGAGCTCTTGCCCCATCTCCTTACGTCACCCTTCTTGAAAGTCAGTTGTATTCAACTCTAGGATTCAGTGCTCATCTCTGTTTATAGCCAAAGAGCCAGCACTGCCTGCATATGCAGATGTTTCTGTGGACATGTGGCAGGCAAGACTAGACACCGGAGTGCATGGAACACTGTTTACCTTCCCACCAAAGTGGTCCCTATTTATTTACTTGCAATTTCTTGCTTTCAAACTGCTAGGTTGGCATGAGCTGGGACAAAGATGGGCGCTCACTCCATTGTGCAGTACTCAGGTCTCAAGCTGCTGACCTGCCAGACTTCCAGTCATCAAGTTCAGTGGGGACTGCGGTGGCTTAATGGTTAAGAAGCTAGTCTTGTTAGCAGGAAGGTCGGCAAGTCGGCAATTCAAGACCAGAGTACTGCATGACGGAATGAGTGCCCATCCCTGTGCCAGCTCCTGCCAACCCAGCAGTTCGAAAACAAGAAATTGCAAGTACTGTAGATAAATATGAACCACTTCAGTGGGAAAAGATCTTGAGGACGTGAAAAGAGCCTCATTCAGGTGTCCACTGAGAGGAGTTCTTCCAGCAAAAATCCTTTCAACCCAGAAAACACCTTTTGTGCTGCTGACACGATTTAAAATTTTTTTTTAAGTTCAGTGTCTTAACCACTAAGCCACCGCAGTCCCTGCCCCATCTCCTTAGATCACACAATAACCAACAAGTCTGTTAAAGGAGTTGTTTGTGAAATGAGTGCCCTGGCAAATGTGCATTCATTATCACATGGAGCCCTGAACTTCTCCTTACAAAATTTGTCAGTAATTGTATTATCTTCAGCAATATGGAGTGGTGTAAGAATGCTACCTCTCTGCATGGTACATTGATGGTATCCCAATTCATATAGCTGGAATCCAAAGACGCTAAAGTTGGCATGTCTATAGAGAGGGAAGCAGCCAATTTCCCTTTTCTGTCTTCAGTTCACTGTGTCTTATTTAATCTAGTGGACCTTCAGACTCCTGCAAACAGTTTTTGGGGGGGAATGTGTGCAAGAGGCTGCAGTAAAGATAGGGTTCCTAGAAAGCCTTTGGGATAAATTTCTGACCTGCTTATTGTTCGGTAAAGGTAAAGTTCTCCTTTGCTTGAAAGCCAGTCGTGTCTGATTCTAGGGGCCAGTGCTCATCTCTGTTTATAGCACTGTCTGTGTCTGCAGATGTTTTCCATGGACACGTGGCAGACATGACTAAACACTGGAGTGCACAGAATGCTGTTTACCTTTCCACCAAAGTGGTACCCTATTATCTCCTTGCAATTTCTTGCTTTTGAACTGCTAGGTTGGCAGGAGTTGGGACAGACAGATGCTCACTCTATCGTCCAATACTCAGGTCTCGAAATGCTGACCTGCCAACGTCAAGCTCTAAGTCTTAACCACTAAGCCACTGTGGCCCTATATTTATTGTTACAGGACCTCTATTCTACAAAACCTAAACAGACTATGTTCTCTTACAGTACTTCTCACTTACACTTTTCTGATTGTATACACCCGTATATAAATACTGTAAATCATAAGTGAATGAAGAAGAGCTAAAATACAAAACTTTTTCAACGTTGGTGGAAACATTCAGCTTTTTCTTTACTCATCCTATTATTATTATTATTATTATTATTATTATTATTATTATTATTATTATTATTATTATTATTATTATTATTATTATTATTATTATTATTATTATTATTAACTCACATTTGCTATCCCGCCCCAATCGGGCATACCCGACTCTGGGCAGCTTACAAAATAAAATACGACCATAAGTTAAACCAATGGAGTACTAATAATTAAAAACTTTAAAAACTTTAAAAGTTCATAAAAATAGGAAATAAAACAGCCCCACAGGATAAAACCGAACAGAAAGGGAGGCTGTCCCTTAAATTAGCCACCCTGTGTGGGATCCCACATTCCTTGGTCCCCACACTTGTCCTATCTCTTTCCATGTCAGGAAATGGAGGTCACTGATCTTCCAAATCAGAAGACAAGTCTCCCCTACCCCCAATTTCACTAATTTGTATTTAAAAGTAAAAGACCTAAGTGGTCAGCAAATCATAGGATACACAACTGAGATACACAAAAGTACCTTGTGGGTACTGAATCTATTTTGCACCAAAATTATGCACTGCATTTAACATACATTTCCTAGGTTCTAGTGATTGCACAAAGCAGCCATGACTAATAAGCCTGAAAACCTGACACCATCACAAGAAAAGCAAAGAAGAAAGAAAACCTGCCTGCCCCAACACAGTTTATAGAGGCAGGTGTGGTTGTAAAGCAGTATCCTCAAAGCAAATGCAGCTGTGTGTATATGTTACCATATGCTGAATATTAATTCCTAGGCTCTGAGTTTCAGTAAAAAGATATCAAAGCCTTTTCTTTTAGCTTCACCAGTATTCCCAATAGTTGTTTTGTCAAATTCTCAGAGGGATAATTCCCTTTATTATCTGTGAAATACTCAACAGAATGACTGTTGTGGAGCATAAGACAATCAAATGCTAAAAGCTCTTTTCTTTCTGTAAGGAAGAACCATGCACAAAAATGTGGCAAGTTGTATTCTTGCACTTTCTTTGCACATCATTTGCAAAAAAATTGACCAGATTATCCAATGTAGGCAAGTAACAGTCTTTGCAAAGTGAAGAAATTAGTATGTCTCTTTTGAAAATATCACAAATATCACAGTTTCTTTTGCTGAGGAGAAAAATGTGTGAATTGAGTATATGCGTACTGACTCACTTTCTTACTTACCACCTAGTATAAATACTAGACCACACACACAAAAAACACGATGGAGTGGAAAGGAAGAAAGCATATTTGCTCCATCACAACATGGATATGTATGATGCTAAAAAAGCCTATACACTATGCACAGCATGAGCTGACAGGAGGAATACATATCAACTTTACCACATGAAGACTTGCCAAGGCAATAAGCATTTGATTTGCATGACGTGCATGTTTCCAGACTATTAGCTACAGGCAAAAACTACTTTTTGAGATTCTGAAGACAGGTTTCTCTAAAAATAAACAAAAAATCTATTGTTCTCATTGTATAACAATATCTTTGGTCTGTAGAAATTCTACAAGAAACAGTTGAGTCAAGATCTTATGAGGTGCTGTGGACAGCATTCTTGAGCTGACATTGGGTGAAAGCAAGCCTATTTTACATCTCTGTTCAGCCACAGAAGGAGTTTTCCATCAGCTACAGGAATTCTTATTTGCATCTGAATATCACATCAGCATGCTCCTAGTTACCAAATATTTTCTGAACCCAAACCATGAAACCTCTGCATAAAATACAGAGTAATTGATGTTACAATATGCTGGTCAAATTATCAGCAGAAACCGCTATCAGAATCTACCAGAGAAGCTTTTTCTTTTACATTTTTCTTTTACATTTTATAACTAATTAACATACCTGTAAAATATTTTTAATGCAATTATTCTAGGCCAAAGTTGTCAGTCACTGTTTCATTATGTTTCACGTACTGTCTAAACCCATGACACAATTTATGAGTATGAATAAAGTTAGCTGTACAACTAAAGGTAAGTTCCACACAGACTTTAATCTTTCACAAACATTTGGATCTACTAGATGTATTTTGAAACAGACCAAAATGTGGTCAGATGTTTCCTTCCTATCTTCAAAACATATCCAACATACTATCCATTTTTCATTAAGAAGGGGAAAGGGCAGGTAGAAATCTGTAAAAATTTAAGTAAGTTTCATCATGTTAAACGATGGGTTATAATAGTCCATGATTATGTCATCCATAGATATCCCCCACTTCTAAATTGCTCTGAAATTTCAGCTGCACTGAATTTTGTGTGTTCTCATTATCAGTTACACTCTCTTTTCTATAGGGAAGCAGATTTTCTCCAAGCTAGAAAGCATTGTTTGCCACAACATTTCCAAATTTCTTCTGGCAAAGATTCACAAGGTGCTCCCATATAATTCTGGTGTTCTGGCTCTTTCATGGACATTTCAAAAGGGCTAACTTGGAGACAACAATGTAGGAGATATATTTTAAGACAAAAGCACAGATGAAATTTTTAAAAAACCAATTAAAAATACAACAGTAAGCACCCACACACCACAGTGCATACCTGAGGAACTGTTGTTTTGCCAAAAGCTTGCCTGAAAAAAAAAGAGAAAACATAGAAGGAGACAGCCTAACCTCACCTTGGGAGGGAGTTCCACAGCATGGGGCAACACATCCAAAATGTCTTTCTTATGTTGCTATGAAATTTGCCTCCAGGACTTCAGCAAGACCAAGAGAATAATTTCCCCGAGGACCTCAGGAATCTTCTTGTTTGTGCCATCAAGTCAGAATTGGCTTATAGTGACTTTCGTAGGGCTTTCTAGGTAAGTGAGGTAAATTAAGGAGTGGCTTTAACCCAGTGATTTTCCATGGCTGAGTGGGGATTTGAATCCAGGCTTCCTAAACCCTAGTCCATCATTCTATCCCAGGGGTTCTCAAGGTTTTTGCACCTTGGGCCAGACCACACCCCTTCAGACAGCTTAGAAGATTGGACATGTGATTCCGTCACCGTAAACACTGCCGTAAAACGTGTCTGTGGCTTTCATAAACATTTGCGCGACTTTCCCACTGCCAACTGCACCCCAAACTGGGCTCCCTTCACTCCCTTTATTTGGGCCAGCAGCAGGGCGACCCAGTGAAAAGGCCAAGGAACCAAGATCCACCCAATTTTTGTATTGTTGGGACAGTTGGGCAGTGTATCAAGGTCCTCCCTCCAGACTGCCAGGCAAAAGAATTTTACTCCCATGATAGGCCTGTGAAAACTCTGCAGTCTGAGCCACTTTTCTTTTGATCTCACCTTCGCCTGGGCGAGTTTCAAGGTCTTGCAATGGGAGTCCTGCAAGATCTCACACTTCAGTTAAAAAAAACCCCAAAATGTCCTTTTTGTCTTTTGTAGGAAACGAAACCAATCCTGGCCCCGTCTTCCTTTTTATTGAAGAAGCAATGAGAAGTAAAGCATAATCCAATGAAATATGCAAATGAAAAGCATAGCTAAACTCAAGCTAATATACTCACAATACAGTCTAGAAATAAAATTCCCCATTTCTGGGATCTTAATCTAAATCTAACCTAATACGCAACTTATACTGTAAAATAAGAAAACGTGCAGATTCTAAGTATTGTCCTAGACTCATCTCTCCCCAGAGGTAAAGTCCAGCCTTGCTGTAATTCCAGCTAAGTGTCAGCCTGGCAAGATTTCGTCTATCTCCCAAATTGGCAGCTTGGCTTGACTCAATCGAATTAGAGTATCATCTCCCGATGTTTTCCTGATCTTATCTCCTCTGACGTGGGCTTCGCCTCCTTTGAAGAAGCGCTCCTTATTTAACAGAATCTGGGGGTTTCATGCACAAATTTCCCGTTACTTCCTCTTTAGGAATTTTCAGGTGGTCTTGGACTCAGATCTTGAGATAACACTTATCTCCACAAAATCTTTCAAGGTCAAGGCATGTTGGCAAAGTGCCAACCTCTCATTTTGTCCCCCCTCCCATTTCATTGGCAGGGTCATTGACCGATGGTTTGAAAGGGCAATGAACTTGAGTTGGAAAGTTCACTCCTGTTCACTGGACTTTGAGAATCCCTCAGGTGTTTCTCTGTCCACTAGAGGCACTAATTCCAATGAATGCTTCCAGGAATCTCTCTGAATTGCTGCACTTTTAAAGCTCCGTTTCTCAACCTTGAGACACAATGACAAGTAACTTAAAACAAAGTAACTTTTCCAAGTTCATGACAAATGTGTTTACGACAGTTGTGGGTACATTTACGGTGTGTTTTAGGCTGTTTTCACTGCTTCCGCCACTTCTGGCAGTGGTGGGAGCGAGGGCGGCACATTTTTGGCTGTTTTTGCTGTTTCCGGGAGTGGCAAGCCACATGAAATGGCACTGCGGGCCGGTTCAGGCCCACGTGCTGTAGGTTTCGGTCCCCTATTCTATTCTATACACCACAATGGGTATCTTGTAAAGTTAAGCCAGACTTATATTGGACAAGCCAAGTAATATAGAAGACTGACACTTAAAAATGTATATGGAGATCATCTGTGATGCTATCTTTTATTTTCCTTTTGATATAACTTCTTTTTAAGAATATATACTGTATTTTAAAATGGTATTTCCTTACTTGTGCCCCTCCTCCCCAATAGAATCTTCCCCATGTGTTAGGTTCAGCCAAAGTTGTTAACCCATCTTGATTCTTTCTTGAAGAAATGTTTACACAGAGTAAGGAAAATAGCATATTTGCATACAATTGTTACTGGTAGAGAGCAGCAATTATTTGAAACAATTACTAATGAAGGGGGGGGGGAGCACAAAAGCTGACTGGAAGGTGGCAGGTCAGCAGTTTGATACCCGAATACTGCAAGATGGAATAAGCTCCTGTCTTTGTCCCAGCTTCTGCCAACCTGGCAGTTCAACAGCAAGAAATTGAAAGTAGATAAACAGGGACCACTTTGGTGGGAAGGTAACTAGCATTCCGTGTGCTCCAGTGTCTAGTCATGCCTGCCACATGACCACGGAAATGTCTGCAGAAGTGGACAGTGCTGGCTCTTCAGCTATGAAACAGAGATGAGTACTGAACCCTAGAGTCGGATACGACTGGCTTTCGAGCAAGGGTGACCTTTACTTTTACTGTATTAAGAAGATAAAAATCAAATACCACATGATCATTTTAAGGGGGGAGGGGGTTGACCAAAAGTCACGGAAACTCATGAGGGGGAGTGGGTTTGACACGAAGTCATGTGACTGTAATATTATAAAAAAGTTCCTGACGCAAGACTTGGGGCGGTGCACGGCTGGCGGTGGTGGCGGAGGTGAGCGTGGCGGGCGGCAGGGGGTGTTTTTTTTTGCAATATTTTGCTAATATTACTTTAAAAATATTTATGTCAGATATGAGCGTCATGCTCTCCTTCACATGCTTTCATTTTTTGAATTGCTTTGTTTGCATTTTCTTAAAAAGTGTCATGTCACATTTGCTTGTCACATTGTCTTAAATGATTTTATATTTTTATTTATTTTTTGCATTCTTTTTAAAACTGTTGTCACAAATTTTAAAAATATTAAAGTGACTCTGACACAGATTATTTAAGTATCTTATTTTGCCACCATTGTCTGCAAGAACAGATGGAGGATGTCCATCCAATCTTAAAATTTTATGAGGCTTAACTCACCTTGAAAAGTCTTTATTTGTTTTTTGCATCCAGCTGGTCATAGATCTATCTTCAAAGCATGGGTTGGCCATGCTTCTGCCGTTTCTCTTCAAATCAGGGGAAATTGAGAAACCACGTGATTTAGGGGTGGTCGGTCAACGATTACAGAAAGTCACAAAGAGGGGAGGAAGGGTACAAAAAAGTGGCCTATTTTAGGTCACGTGGTATTTGAAAGAGCCCATAAAAGAAATATTTAACTTTAATGTTAATGATGAAGAAAGTGAAATTATTAAAATGCTTCTATACCTTGGTTCAGTTATCAACCCAAATGGAGACTATAGCCAAAAAGAAGACGACTGAGAATTAGAATAGGAACTATAAAGGGACACCTCAGGTCTCAGGATGTGCCACTGAAGACCAAATTCAAGCTAATCTAGGCTATAATACTCTAATTTTCCTTGATTGACCAGACTATAGGGGTGAGTTCCTGTTGGTTGCAACTCGCTTTCAATTCCTTTCACTGCCACGCTCTTCTTCTCCTGGTTCGACCAAAACTTTTCATGATTGGATCTTCTCATCATTTTTTTTTGGGGGGGGGGGGTGCCAAGGGGTCTTTTTAGTCCTCTGGAATACCTCTCGGTGACTGCCGCTGTCCAATGCCTGTCTGTCAATTGAGAGACGTGTCCAGCCCAGCACAACTTCCATTTATGATATTTGGAAACAGCTTCATTGATTCCACCTTGTTTTCTTATCTGGGCATTGGGGATGCGGCCGTGAAGGGATACCTTTAGCAATGATATTTCCATGGCTCTTATGGCATGATAGTTCTTCTTCCTCAGCCTTCGTTAGTGTCCATGTTTCACTCCCATAGAGGACTACAGGTAGTACTGTCAAACTAAAAAGGTTGGCGTGTTGTTTCTTGTTGAGCTTCTTGTTTAGATACTTCAATTACTGTGTATAAATGTGAAAACTAGACAGTGAAGAAAACTGGCAAGAAAAAAAAAGATTCATCTTAAATTTGGTGTTGGCGAGAGCTTCATGGTTATCATGGGCTCCCCAAAAAGACAAATACAGTGGTACCTTGGATAACATTTGCCTCGGATAATGCTAAAATCGGATAATGTCCGGGAATTTGAGGCAAACATCTGCATCGCACAACGTTAAGAAAAAGTTGTGTGATGCAAATGTTTGCCTCAAATTCCCCAACATTGATCTCTGCCCCAAAGTCCGCAGGGCTAGAGACCAGCCCTGCAGGCTTGGGGGAAAAGATCTACCGAGGCTCAGCTGGAAAGCCAACTGGGGAGTCCCCTTCGGCTTCCCAGCCACATCACTGTGTAGTAAAAGCAAAGGTACATTACCAGCGGAGATCCCAGCCTGAACAGGCGGAGATCCCAGCCTCAATCCCACTGGGCTGTTCTCTGCCTGTTGAGACTGGGATCTCAATTAGTAATGTACATTACTGATGGAGATCCCAGTCTCAACAAGCAGAGAACAGCTGAGTGGAGCCTCAATCCCACTGGGCTATTCTCTGCCTCTTGAGGCAGGGATCTCCAAGGTGCTGCACACTGCGGGGGGTTGGGGAGAGATCCTCTTTGGAAAGGGAACAAGGGTTATTTTAAAACATTGTGCAATCAATGCATCACACAACATTAAAAACCGGATAACTCTAAGACTTGTGAAACCAAGTCTTAGCGTTATCCGAGGTACTAGCGTAAGTGGATGTGAAATCAAATGATGCCTGAATTCTCTCTAGAAGCAAAGATGACTAAAGCCTATCATATATGGGGCATATTCATGAGAAGACAAGGCTTACTGGAAAAGACAACCATGCTTGGAAAAGATAAAGCAGGAAAATAAGCAGATCAAATGTGAGATTGACTGATTCAATAAAGGAAGGCAAGCCTTGGATTTGAAAGCCCTGAACAGGACTGTTTGGGTCAGGATCTTTTGAACATCACTCACAGGGTTATTGTAAGTCAGAATTGACTTGATGGCACATAACTAAAAAAAGCAACTGTCTTGAATTGATTTTAGGTTTCTACAAAGCAGCAGAAGAGACTAGCTATAGAGCAGGAGTTCTCAACCTTTTACAGCTGGGAGCCGGGTCATGCTCCCTCAGACAGCTTCGGGGGCTGGACAGCCATTTTGCCCTTCCTCCACCACATGGCACTTCTTGGTGTGGTGGAGGTGGACCACATGAAATGGCCCACAGGCTGCAGGTTGAGAATCCCTGCTATATTAACTCACTTGATAGGTCTAAGACAGTGGTTCCCAACAAGGGGTACACAGCCCACTAGTGGACTTCAATTCCCAGAAGCCTAAGTCAGTACATTGGCTGATCAGTGCTTTGGGGAAATGACTTAGGCTTCTGGGAATTGAAGTCCAAAAATCACCATTTGGGAAACACTGGTCTAAGATATAAAAAAGAGTAGTTCCTTCAGGGACCACTTAACTTAATTCCAAATGTTACATGCATGTAGAAATGCACAAGACTGACTGATTCATCCTATTAGAAATCATATCACTAAGAAAGAGAGCTGCATTGCAACTAGCATAAACTTCAAAGAGAAGAGAAGTGGGGTTCCCTTCATTCTGCTCCATTCCATATTAGTAGCATATAGTGGGACAAGTCAGAATCTTGCTCAAAGGAAATAATTGGAATTGTTCTTGAACAACAAGATTTGTTTTTCTTCTTCCTACCTGCTCCAATTGCCACTTCTGCTGATGCGCAAATGGCCACGCCCAACTCTGTCTTATATCACTTTCTCATAGGACTTTCTGATGTATTGTCTATTATTTCTATTAATGGCTACAGATGCCCACTCTTAGGACAATGGGTTGTCTCCTATACCTGTATCCTTACCACAGTATTTAAAGGCTCTCCCCAGACCCAGTAAGACCCACGCCACACTCTGACTGTCGGGTAGGACTAAACAATAAATAATATTCTATTCTGTGTTCACTAAGTCATCGCACAAGATGGTGTTGCCATCGCCCTTAGGAGCTAACTACTATTGGTTGTGATGTCATCTTTCCAGATAACTGTAATGAAGCCAGTAAAGGTCATATAGGAAAATGGCAGTTACTTGTTGACCCATCCAGTCTGCCAAGCACTGCTGGGAATAAACAGACAGTTTGAGCTCATGACCACATTACTCTTTCCTGTCTCTAGGGCACGGAGACCACAGGCCACAATGAAGTCAACAGTGCTTACTGCTGTTTCTACACACAAAGGGATGGTAAAATAAAGCAAGATTTTGGTCTCAGCAAATAAAACCTGGAATGCATGAGTCCCACAAACGACCATGCTTCAGATGTTCCACTGACAAGATCAGTAACAAGCCACGCTAGTGACATACTGTATTTATTCAGTAGGGAAATCAAAACATAAAACACTCACTTTATCCTCTGAGAATCTTATACCACCCACAAACTCCAAGAGTAATAGTATTACATAGAAGCCTGAGTACTATCCCGGCTGTTTACAGCATAATGTGATCCATTTGTATACAAAATCAATTTGCAGTGCTTTAAAAACAATATTATTTTAATTAGTCACAGAGCCACAAATGGATCTTTCAAAAACTAGAGGAAACCCAGCACACCCACTTTACATACCTGTATGTGGTGCCCTACAGAATGCTTCCATTCTCACGATAGAGTTTGAACTTCAGAACATTTGGAACATCTTCAGTTCTCATGAGATACATATTCAAACCCCATAGGCTGCTACATAATTAACACAAAGGAACGTAGTAAAATTCTTATTTAAAAAAAAAAGAGGGTGGGAATTAGAATGCAGCTAAGGTGAGAACATAAGTCTTTTCCTGCCTCCCATTTCACCATTTTTAACTCACTGGATCCCACATTACCTAGATCCACTTTTATTTGGTTTCACATGGAACAACATTAGTCACCTTGACGGATTGATTCAGTGGCCAAATTATGGGAGGAAAGTTACACTTTACCAGAACTAGAATGGTTCCAGGAATCAGTCTATGCTGCAACCCTCTCAACCAAGGCTAAACTGGAGCTCTTTCTTGAGCATATTTATGGAAAATTAATGTATTTCCCTGTTTTTATGTAGCAATTGTCCAGATATTATAAAGGTTGTTGGAGCCAAACTGAAGCAGTTGTTACAGCAGGAAAATCAGGAAAATCAATAGTGTGAATAGCAAGTCGCACGCTCAAGCTAACCTCTAGAAAAGCATGTGTATTTGTGCTGGTCTATTGGAAAAAATCAAATCCCTCTTCCCATTAATATGCCAAATCTCAGATGTGTTTGTAAAGGAGAATTCCTCCAAACTTTAATCTTGGTTTCACATGGGAAAACATTAGTCACTTGACTGATTCAGTAGCCAAGGCTTAAATCTAAAACTTCCTTTGAGTAAGAGGGTGATTGGTTATTTTATGGCACAGTTGTGAATAGAATCACGATCTCGCAAACCTCAGTCCAATAATTTAACCACATTACTACACTGGATCTAATTCATATTGTTCATGAAACCGAATAAGCGGCTACAACACACCAATTATTTTAGCTTCTGAGATTATTGCTTCTTCAACATGGAAAACATTTGTATCATATCATGCAATTGAATTGAATCGAATCCTGAGAGTTCAATTTTTTCATTATTATTTGATTTTACTACCAAATGTATATTATTATTATTTGGCTTATACAGTACATATAATAAACACACAGTATTGTTCATCTTTCTTTACTGTTGTTATTGGGCCAGTATCTGTAGTTTCTTGGCCACTGTTGGAAACAGGATATCAGATTGTACAGTATCTGATTCAGCAGAGATTTATTTTGCTCTTAAAGGAACCAGCACATGTCAGCACACTGCACATTTGCAGGCTGGAAAAGCAGGACATCACTAGCACTGAGATCTAATAATAATTTTTCCATAGAAAACCAGGGAAGTATAACTGACTACAATTATGTCACACTGTTGCTTTGATTTGACTTCATGGCAGTGGTACATATGTCTTTGTATGAGCTAAAATCATAGGTGATGTGTCTCATTCAGAAACCACAGTCAGAAACATGTGTTATGATCATGTGTTTCTTTTCTCCTCCATTTACCTGCCAGGATTCCCTTTTATTCCTTCTGATTTGTAGAACAAAATTTTGCTATAACACATAAAGTAGACAAACTATGTTAAGTGCTAACCATGGTTTGCCCCCAAAGAAGTATCCAAATTAAAATCTTATTATGAGGCAAAATATAGTTAGCGGAAGTCATTTGTAATTCTTCTATACCAACCATCAGGTAGAACAAGGGTGATCATGAATGAAAAAATGGTTCAGAAAAAATTATAGATGGAAATAGAATAAAAGTGAGAGAAAAGTATGGAATACATTCAATGGCAAAACCAGGGTTTGGCTAAAACATCTTAATTATCTCTAAAATAACAAAAATGCAGAAATCACAGGAAAGGAAGGAAGGTCGCAGCTGTTCTAGTAGAAAGCAGAAAAGAGTGCTATGGGGGAATTGTTTTAATCTAAACAAAATGCTACAGATTAGACTGAGGTCTATAGTTCAGTATTTATAGCCTTTGTTAATGAATTATTTTATGGGCTATAAGGAGATAAAACATTTTCTGCTTACATTGGGCTTGTTTGAAGAATGTGTGTGTGTGTGTGTGTGTGTGTGTGTGTGTGTGTGTGTGTGTGTGTGTGTGTGTGTGTGTGTGTGTGTACTGTTTAAGATAAAAATTTGCTTCTTTAATGTTGAAATCAGCTTTAAAATAAATAAAAATTAAGAGCAGATAGTACTTTTGTAGTGCTTTTAAATTTGTTTTTTTCAAACACATAAAAGCAGAAACAGAAACTTTACTAAGGCTGAAGACTGAATAGCCTGAACAGAGACAAACTGAAGTAAAGTACGGTATCTGAATAAAATACACCCACCAGCAAGTCCTGAGTGTATAGGACGGTAATGTCAAATAATCATCAGATAGAACTACAGTATTGCAAGCCACTGAATATCTCAAAATCCTAACAAGAATTTGCAAACAAATATAGAAAACAAACAATGGCCTACAGACTGGAAATGCTCAATACACAGTCCAGTCTCCAAGAAAGGAGATGCCACTATACCAGTTCAGTAACTATGCGACCATTACTTTAATTCCCCATACAAGCAAAGTGATGTTTAAGCTGTTACAAAATATTCTTTTATCCTTATATGGAAAAAAATGCCAGATGTTCAAGTTTGATTAAAAATGGAATAGATAGTTGAGATCATATTGCAAATATCCACTGACTACTGCAGTATATCAAATGATTTCAGGAGATAATCAGTTTATGCTTTCTAGACTACAGCAAAACCTTTAAATGTGTAGATCTTGAAAAACTACAGGTTGTTCTCAAAGAAACAGAGATGCCTCAGCAGTTGATTGTCCTAATGTATAACCTTGTATTGCTACCATTAGTACAGACTATGGAAAGACAAAATATTTTCCTATAGGCAAAATTGTCAGACAAGGATGCATTTTGTTCCCTTATTTGTTCAATCTGTATACAGAATGTATCATATGGAAAGCCTGACAAGTTTAGAGTGAAAATTGGTAGAAGAAACATCAGTAATTTAAAGATATGGCAGTAAAACCATCTTAGCTGCAAAAAGCAGCAATGACTTGAAATGACTTTTAAAGAAAACAAATTAAGAACGTGCCAAAGCAGGACTACAGTTGAACATTAAAAAGACAAAAATCAAGAGCTACACAATTTTAATGATATTTGAAGTAGTAAAAGATTTTGTGTAGCTTGGTTCAATTATCACTTCAAATGGAGACTGCAGCTAAAAAATCAGAAGAAGACTGAGATTAGGAAGAAGAAGAATGAAGGAATTAGAAAATATCCTCACATGTAAAAATTTGTCACTGGAAATCAAGACCATGACTAATATATTTGTATTCCTGATCATTATGTATGGGTGTGAAAGCTGGACGGTAAAGAAAATAGATGGGGGGGGGGGATGTTTTGTTTGAAATATAGTGCTGGAGGAGAGCTTTGCAGGTACCCTGGACTGCCAGAAAGACAAACAAATGGGTCATAGAGCAAATCAAGCTTGAAATATCTGAAGGCAAAAAATGATGAAATTTAGGCTGTCATATTTTGGGCACATGATGAGAAGGCAAGATTCTGTAGAAAAGACAATAATGCTGGGAAAGGTGGAAGGCAGCAGGGGAAAAGGAAGATCAAATACAGAAGGACATTGTCTTAGCATGTATTTACTTCTTTTGCTTTCCTATCTAAACCCTTTATTTCCCTCCACTTCCAGCTGTGAAAGATAAGATAAAGACAATACAGTCCCTATAGAAGAGAACAGTTTTTGACCACACACTTATCTGTTTTTTCCATTCATCCCTCCAAACAGCTTCAAGAATCATGAAAATGGATGGAGTAGGTCGACTAACAGGACACACAGGCAGCTCAGTAAGCTGACTATCATTTTCTAACCCTTGGGCTACTGTTGCATTAATAATCAGTGAATAATAGGTTTTTATTTAAAAAGCAGGATATACTATACAAGCATTTGGCTTGGTTAAGGCAAAATGTACTTCTTTCCCTGGAGAGTTTTCAGCAATTCCCGTAGAGACAAACATGACATATGAAGCAGTGCTTTGATTACTACTAAGGTTTGGCTACAGACCAGTTGTTTCAGCTCAATACCACTTCTTGCTTTGGTCAAAAGCCTAACAGTCATTATATGCAACAACTGTGTCATAAAGTTCCCTGTAGTCCTTGAGACTTGACCCTTCTAGTCTGGAACTGTGCCTCTGGCCTAACGTGTAATTATGAGGTCTTATGCGTAGATGCTAGTCAGTACAATATTTTCCTGCAAAGATGAGGAAATGAAACCTCCCAGATACCCCTTCATAACATCAAGACAACATCTTGAGTCAACATCTATTAAAAAGAAGAAAGAACACCACAAAAGCCTGTAATTAAAAGGAACCAGAGCTAACATAACACTATCTTTCATCTACCCCATCATACCAAGGATTTTTCTGTATACACAGAAAAATCTGCTGCATTGCCACACTATTAGCCAAGGGTTGGATTGGATTCTAGTAGAAGGGAAGTGTCCCTGGAGAAGCAAAGAAGCTGATTCTCATATGTCATCAGGGAGGCAGTTAGTGGAAATATAAGATCCACAGAAAACACTTGAAGGCAATTATAATACCAATGAAGCCAGTAGGGCAACAATTACCAGTGGCTACACACTGGAAAATTAGCTGCACAATAATATGAATATGGTGAGCATCCTGGAGAGGGGAAAGCATGCAAAGATCTAAGGGAACTATCTTTTACCAGGAAATGCTCTTGACTTCTGCCTGTGATCATTCACCCTTCTTAATATGCTACAAGTACAGCTCTTCCTTTGTAATATGACAAGTAAGCGAGCAATCTTCTCCAAGGATGTTTGAGTGGTTTTATGCAATTCCTACCCCTCCAGACCCCATTCAAGTTTGTGATAATTAAAGTGATATATCTGGGATTGCTAAAGACTGCAGAAGTAAGTGAAGGCAAACACTGTTTCCTAATCTAATCTCTGTTCTAATTTTAAAGAGTAATCATTCACAGGCAGAATTCTCTGAAAACTACTTACAATTTTTCTCATAAAAATTTAAAAGGGGGTACTTTTTTAAGTATTTGGAAGAAAGTAACAGGGGTCCTTTCCCCCTCAGTTCAATGACATATGGTTCTCTCCACTAGATATACTGATCACTTCAAGAACGCTAGAGTACTGTAGGTAGATGTCTTCAGAACAGAACACTCACTCCTTTGCCAGTATATTAACTGTCCTTGCTGTACTCTGAATTGATCCTGAACCTGCACCTCTGGGAATAAACATCTTAAAGAGGGTATCTAGTAGGAAGCACTGTCAGCAACCCCAAGCTGTATGCTATTAAGACTCATCTGTTTATTTATCCACCAAAATGATATTCTCTGAAATAGGGGTGCCCAAACTTTTCGGGATGCAAGACTGGTCACATGGTTCAACAGGCCAGTCATGTGGTTCCTCCCACTGGAAGTGGAAGTAAAACATGGCTTGCAATCTGTTTTGCAACAGGATGAGATAGATTTTAAGCTGCTATTTTCTCTGCTTAAACCAGGGGTGCCCAAACTACAATCCATGGGCTGGATATGGCCCCTGACACCAATTCATCCGGCCCATGCCACCCTCGTTGCTCCCAGAAGTAGAAGTAAAATGTGCCCATACAGCATACAGGCCAGATGAATTGGCATCAGGGGCCAGATCTGGCCTGTGGGCCATAGTTTGGGCACTCCTGCTCTAAAAATGTAACATTCAAATGCTTTTCCTTGCTCAACTGCATTTCCTGTTCAGATGCAGCAGAAAGAGCCAGCTCGGGATATAGCAGCAACTCAATCCACTTCCTGAGATTCAGAAGCAGGAATCTGACTTCATATCTGTTTCAGCCAACATGCATTAGAGCTCATTAGGCTTCTGCAAATGTCTGTTTCTAGAGGTACTTTTGCATGTGACTGGCATGCTAGGACAAAACTAGTGTAGCTCCACTGGAATAACATGCATTTTTTTACATAAAATGCCACTACTTCTGCATAAACCAATATCTGGAGGATCCTTTGTGTCTTCTTCACTATAACCAAAGCACTCCATTCCACATGAAAGTCTATGTACTTTTCTTAAAGTATTAATTCACCATTCTTCAGTGGCACAGCACTTACTAGAAAGTCACTCCCAGAAGAGGGTGCTGGTAGACTGTTGTTTCACAAAATGTGTCACAAATTTCCATTCCACCTCCATGTTCATTATCATGTACGCGAAGCCATTGGGAAAGTTTATCTAGAAGCTGATATTATAATCTACATGCAGTTGTTCCTCATATGTCTAACCTGAAGGAATTGGAGGAAACTCTGAATTCGTTTTTAGCAATACTTTATTTCTAGAATTGATGGGGATGGACAGAATAACTCAGTCTAAGTGAGATGGTGCTTGGGAATTGCTTCAATCTGAATAAAGGTATACAACCTATCCTACATGTCACTGCTGCCAATCAGAAGGCTCCCAAAGACTTTTAAGATCTTCCTGTCAGGGAAAAATAGCATACTGAGAAACATTTGTCCACTGAAAATTCTGCAGTGGACAATCCCAGTCCATAGCAGCTGAAGGTATTCACTAGGGTCTATGGAACTTGCTTCCTCTAACAGTGTTGCTCAACCTTTGGTTTTTGGACTTCAATTCCCAGAAGCCTAAGTCAGTTCCCCAAAGCACTGAGTAGCCATTGACTTAGACTTAGGCTTCTGGTTGAGAAACACTGCTCTAATACATCTTGCAGTAGGCTTCTGGGTCATTAGGACACAAAAAGAGAAATGATGGAGATGGAGAAAGATTTCTAACAATCATCACGGCTTTATGCAAAGATTCAAAATGAATATGTACAAGGCACCTGAACCTTTAAACATATTCTACTGAAAGGCTCAGAAAGGCTCAACCTCTTTCAGGAAAACCAAGCTTCCTATAAATGCCAGCCCAAGACTATTTGCCGATGTGCTGACTGGGAGGTGGAAGGTCAGCAGTTCGATTCCCAAGTACTGCAGGACGGAATGAGCTCCTGTCTTTGTCCCAGCTCCTGCCAACCTAGCAGTTCGAAAGCAAGAAGTTGCAAGTAGATAAATAAGGACCACTTTGATGCGAAGGTAACAGCGCTCTGTGCACTCCAGTGTCTAGTCATGTCTGCCACATGACCATGGAAACGTATGCGGAAGCAGACAGCGCTGGCTCTTTGGCTTTGAAACAGAGATGAGCACTGGACACAAGAGTGGTTTTCAAGCAAGGGAAACCTTTACCTTTACTAGTAAATCTAGCACGTCATACCAGCCTTACATAACTGCATTGGTGACTTATGTGTTTCCACACTAAATTTATGACTAGGCACATAAAATTCTTTTTTGTTGTTCATATAAACATGTCAAATACAGTATTAAGATTAAACTCAAAAACTGTGCCCTATCTTCATCAGATATGTGATGGAAGAGAGTTGCATTAGAGCTTTCTCAATAATAGTGCTACAATTCTGGAATTCCAACCCTTTCCTTTCTTAGAAAGTTTATGACGCATGGTCTTCTGCTTTTAAATTTGCTTCATAATTTTGAAGGCTGCTTTGGCATTTGCTTGTTTTTCTAGTTGTATGTTTCATGGATGCCCAATGTGGTATAGCAGATGGAGTAACAGACTAGAACTCAGGAGCCTGGTAAATCCCTGCTCAGCAGTAGAAGCTCATGGAGAGCGTGGAAATGTTAAAGTCACCCTAAACATTTCACTTTTTAAAAAGTGCTATTAGGGTTGCTATATGTCACTTCCAACTTGATGGCATAAATAATGGTGGTGAACCTTGGCACTGCAGCTATTCTTCGACTTCAATTACCAGAAGCCCAAGTAAGTACACCTGCTGATTAGGGTTTCTGGGAGTTGAAGTCCAAGAACAGATGGAGTGCCAAGGTTTCCCACTGTGGGCATATAACATAATGCTTCATAATATTACTTTTAATATTTAGTATGCTGTTTTGACACACACACACACACACACACACACACACACACACACACACACACACACACACACACACACACACACACACACACACACACACACACCTTCACTGCAGACTAGGGCAAACATTACATACAATTCTTTAAATACCCAATAATGTATGACAACAATACAATAGATTTTCCACATCTGTTAGATATACACATTGTAGTAAGTTAGAGTCAACTTTAGCTCCGTAAAAGCATAATGATCTACATTAACAGGGAAAAGAAGAGTGTATCCTGGCTACCTATTTTATAAGTATATTTTGTTAGGCATAATGTTACATACTCAAATATACACTTGCTAGGATCGAGTGGGGCTATCCCACTGATGGAACCACTTCCATCAGTGGCACTGAGAGGGAGGTAAATCTGCTTCTTCTTTATATCCCTCAGTACAACCTCAAACCTGCTGCAGAAACCCTCCAGGTGCTTTCACTACATGGAAGACTATGGTTGGGGGAGGTGGTGAAAAAGTACAGATATATGACCAGTCAGCTGCTACAAGCATAATGCTGGATTTAGGTCACTGCACATGTACATCTGACTGACTGGTTGCTGATCTATGTATATTATTTAAAACCCTGTAATAAGGTATTTCACAGGGAAATTTCTGTCACTCAGATTTTACTTGAGAGGTTCTGAAGTGAAACTTTCCATATGATCTCTGCTGCATTCCAAAACAAAGAAACATCTTGTTAATAAGACTCAGTGGGGCAGAGCAGGCATTTTGGTTCTTCTACTGAATAATTTTAATTTGAAAAACCATTCCCTTCCTTCTGAGTGACAACAAAAAGTATTCATGGATATGCTCAAGTATGGCCCAGTTGAAACACTAATTAGCTTATGCTGTAGCTTGTATGTTGAAATAGATGTCTACTACCACAATACGTAATGGATTTGGGGGAATTCTTCATATGTGCAGACCATATGTGCAAAGACCTGATTAGCAACCCACCCTCACCCCCTTTCGTGCACAAGGGGTAATAAGTACCTCAACCAGACCTCAAGTCATAGAATCTAGCTTAGCAAGAACTAGATGTAAAAAGAGAGTTGTGAGGGAAACATGACACAAATTTTATGGTGCTAATACCAGGTTACTCTGTCTCACAGTAAGACTAAATATAACCCAACCATTTAATCAGTCTAATAACACCTTATATACATATGTTTTAGGTAGCACAATCCCATACTTATAGAGGCTGCCTAATAGCTTTAAAATATTTAGAGGATATGCAACTCTTAAACAGCAGTGAGCTTAAAATATCTTCACACAAAGATATTTAATTGAAATGTTAACTGTACATTTTACTGATTAGATGACAAAATGTGCTATAAATATAATTGAATGAGGATTCTCAGGTCTTGAAGTAAAGACAGAAAACTGCATGCTGAACATGATTTCAAAATATTTTAAATATATAGTTGGTCCTGTTCAAAGATTTATTAGGTCATGGTCTCATATGAAAACTTAATTAGTGGTATGTGCATTGTGCTGTGGAAAGATATGTCTCATGGTCAGCTGCTTAAAAAGTTTCACTTCATGGACACCAAGACATATTTTATGTATATGAGATCAATATGCATCAGGCGTAACTGCTGTATGTGTGTCAGTTGCATATTTCATAAAGGGTAAGAGACTAGGGATGAGTGAATAGAAAGCTTCTTTCAAGGATAAATTAAATTAGCCATACTTTGAGTATGCAGCAGAGCACTGAGACATCTCTGTGCCACTGCTCTTTAAGTAACACTCAAAGGGGTCTGTTTATATTCCATATCTACCATTTCACCTTGATTCTTAAAGAGTAAAAGTTAGAGGATAACTCCAATACTGGGCCTCTCCAGCAAATGTCTTTGAAAAGCAAGGAACCAGTTACACTGGGTTTTTTTAAATTCAAGGAAGCAAAGTATTAAAAGAGATCCAAAATCCCTTCTGTAGAACTACTGTACATTAGAAATTTGAGATAAAAGCAAAAAACTCTTAGTCTAGAAATATCCCCAATATCATATGTAACAAATCTGACAAATTGCCAGAAGACTTAAGAAAAAAACTCCGTAAGGATCTAGAAAGAAAGGAGGTATTAAGAGTAGAGGAATGGATGGGAAAGTGTTCCAAAAAGGAAGAAAGGGGGAAAATACTATAAGAGCTAAAATTACCTTAGTATAAAAGATTACAATTGGGAAAATGGACAAAAATATTGGGTAAATCAACATGGAGAATGCAGGGAACTAACGAGATTTGAAGAATTAGTTATAGATTTGGAGAAGAAGAAAATTACACCAAAATGATTAGTTAGTAAAATATAAAACATACTACAGAGTTGCCAACCACAAAATAATTTAAGACCAATGTGGGCAGAAGAAATAAAGACAAAAATTAAAGAAGAAGAATGGA
The DNA here is from genome assembly GCA_030440675.1 of Furcifer pardalis. Classification (NCBI taxonomy): domain Eukaryota; kingdom Metazoa; phylum Chordata; class Lepidosauria; order Squamata; family Chamaeleonidae; genus Furcifer; species Furcifer pardalis. Next base: position 61,122,505 of record CP126894.1, read on the forward strand.
ATTGCATTTGCAACCAAAAAATAATGAACAATATGTCAGTTAGGATTAACGAGAATTCCTATAAGACAATATGGAAGTGGTATCTGACCCCAATACAATTAAGATATTATAATTCAAACTACGACATGAAATGTTGGAGGTGCAAGAAAGAACTGGGAACTTATCTACATTTATGGTGGGATTGTACCTTAATAAAAGAAATTTGGGAAAGAGTATTCATAGAAATTGGACAAATTCTTTCAATACCTTTGCAACGGTGTCCTAGTGTATCATTTTTTTACTTATAAAACTTTACTGCCTTGCAATTTTGCTGCATACTATAAGCCAACCACATCATTAATAATGTTGCAAAAGATTAATGTTTGTTTCAGTGAAGGTATTAAAAATATAGGTCCCTTCCAATTGTATGATTTTATGATTCTACTATAATGGTGAAGATACACAAACAAAAATATTGTGCACCTTAAAGACTAATGGGTTAATTTCAGTGTGAGCCTTCATAATCCATCCCTGAGACTGGAGCTGTTTGTGGGTTGTGCTTTCCAAAAGTTCACATTGAAATAAATGTGTTTGTAACATGCCACATATATATGCGCTGAATCTGACCAATGCATCTTCTTTGAAAGTAGCAAAAGTGGCAGCGGCAGTGAGGTCCTTTGAAAGGATGGGTCAACAAAGGGCTATGTATGTTCATGTTATCTTCCCATTCATAATTAGACAGCCAAAAGAATTGGGTGACATTTTTATCTTCCTTAGCCACGGCTGAATCAGCTGGAGTTAGAGCTCGATATTTAGGTCTGTAAATGTTCTCCATCCTTTTTCAGCTTTTGCTATCACAAATATATTTGCTTTCCTCCACCACCCATTTAGGTGGGATTGTAAAGCTTCAACCAGAGCTAAACACTGTGGTATTTCCAGCATATTTTTCATCCTCTTTTATTTTTAATACAGTACGCTATCATTTGAACAGCAAACCACTTTGGAAAGTCCCTTCATATCTTAATGCTGAAAGCTGGTTTACCATATGGCAATCATGATTTCCTGTCATATTTACATGAGACTTTTTTTTTTAAGGGCAACATTTCTATGCACATGCAAAAACATATGGCAAGCACACGGTGGGTCAAGAAATATACACTGGGTAAAGGAACCTTTATAGACACTGACAACTCAAGACATGTGTTCCACCAGCAGATGAAAATGAATTACCAGGCAACAGGATATGAGCTTTCTTCTTAACTTGTCTTTAAATTAAGCAGAATCCATCACCCAAAAGCTTGGCAATTAAGTTTTGAAAGCAGGGATAAAGTGTCAAATGTGACTGGGTTGCGGGAGGGGGGAAAGATACAAAACACCAGCCACACTTTATTCACCTCCTCTGAAGAAATGCCTAATGCTTTTGAAAGCATTAACCAATGCTAGGATGTCTGTAATGTTGATCTGTCAGGTCAGATGCATTGAGACTGACACGAAGGGGCAAATATATGGGTTTAATAAGAAGTTATGAGGAGCAGGCTTTGCAGGTAGAGTGACCAGACATTCTCTCCTTACTGGGCCACCCACTGCTTCAATGGATGCCTTGGAAGGAATCCAGTTTTAATTTGTGTAATAACAGAATATAAAAGGATAAGAACTGTGGTCATCAATTTCCTGTCTTTCTCGCTTAAACACAATTAATGAAGCAGAAACTGAACTCATCTTCACACCATATAGAACAAAATGAAAATGTTGTTACTTCCATCTTCATTTATTTATTTGTTTGTTTAAATTTGTTTATCGCCCTCCTCCCTGAAGGCAATTCCCAACACAACAGCATATTGACAACAATTTAAAACCAGTTCAGAAATTAAAAGTTTTAAAAGAAGCTTAAAAACTTAGCAATTGTACAGAAAAAGAGATGGCTATTCATGTGTAGAAGGTAATTTTTTTTCTCTGCACACTGTCCTTGAAAGGGGAAAGAACACATTTCAGCTCATTCAGCTGGACAGGCAAATAAACGTATCTCATCAGCTGGTGTGCCTTCATTTGGCTTAATTATGATAAAATGAGATTATATATTGTTGTTGTTATTACCTACTCTGTGGGCGTGGTATAGTGGGCATGGCCAGGGAGAAAGCACTGCGTTGCACCTGAATTAGGACTACTTTATTTCAAAACTTGGATGGGCAGGGCCAGCCAGAATTTCTGCTACAGGTTCTGATGAACTGGGGCAAACCTGCTGAATCCCACCACTGCCCATATCCTCCACCATCGTCCACAGCCCGCACAGCTCTTTGTCCATTGCTTCAACAATGCCATCTAGCCATCTCATCTTCTGCTGCCCCTTCTCCTTTGCTCTCGATCTTTCCCAGCATCAAGATCTTCTTGAGTGAGTCCTCTCTTCTAATTTGCTGTCCAAAGTACTTTAGCTTCATCTTCAATATTTGTCCTTCCAAGGAGCAGTCAAGGTTAATTTCCTTCAGGATTGACTTATTTGTTCTCTTTGCTGTCCAGGGTACTCTCAAAATTCTCCTCCAGCACAACATTTCAAAGGCACCTATTCTAAAGGAAGATAAATCAGCAACTTTCTCCATCATTTATTTATTTATTTATTTATTTTTAATCACATTTCTACCATCGCTCCCTTGCCGAGGCAACTCCGGGCAGGTTACACATATTGACATGACAGATACAATTCTACAATAACATAAAGCTAAAAACGTTAAAATATTAAATTGTTTGAAGTTTAAAAAGGCCTCCCCCGTGCCGCATCCAGTGGTGGGCTGTCAAAAATTTTACTACCCCACCGTGGGCGGAGCTGCCGCCATGGGCGGAGCCAACATTATGACGTCATGATGTTGTGGGTGGAGCTGACATCATGGTGTTGTGGGCAGAGCCAAAGTAAATAAAAATAAAAATACACATTATTAAAATACATATACAGTAATACACTGGATAACGATTGGACCGGATAGCGCTAGAATCGGATAACGATGCAAGATTTTTAGAAAAACATTGCATCGGATAACACGATTTTTAGCGTTATCCGAGCCAATCGTGTCTGTGGGGGTGTTGGATTGGGTAGACCATCTACCCAATCCACCCCCCCAGCGATGGATCGCTGATACTGAACTAGGGTCGGGGGAAAGGCACGCGGGTGCCTGCCTTTCCCCCCAACCCTAGTTCAGCCTGAGCGATCGCTGGACAAAGCCTAGTGGCGCCTGGGCTAGCTAGCCCGAGCACCGCTAGGGTTTGTCAACAGCCCATTTGGGCTGTGTTTGAAGCCTAGCGGCTTCGGACACAGCCCACACGGGCTGCGGAAGAAGGCTAGCCCGGCTGGGCTGGGCTAGCCTTCTCCTGAAGCCCTTCCACGCTGTGTCCGAAGCCCAGGGCTTTGGACACAGCCGGCAAGGGCTGCTTCTACCGAAGCCCTTGCGGGCTGTGTCCAAAGCTGCTGGGCTTCGGACACAGAGTGGGCACCTCGCTAAGAGCCCGGTGAGATCCGGGTGAGAGGCGTCTCTCTCCGGGATCTCACCGGGCCACTTGCTAAGGGGCCAGTGCAGTGCGGGAAACAGGCACCCACTGGCGCGCAACAAAGCACACGAGCGGGTGCCTTGTCTCACCACCCGACACAAACCTTAGCCCTTGTTAAGGCTCAAGTCGGGTGGCGAGAAGAGGTTTGCCCCCGAAGACAAGCTGACCCTAGGCTAGCAATAGCTATCCTAGGGTCAGTTTGACTTCAGATAAAAAACCGTGCAGTTTGTCCCTGACGTCAGGGCTTTTTTTTAGTGTTGTTCGATGCATGTGTCGGACAACGCTAAAAATCGGATAACGTCATGACTTGTGGAACCAAGTCATAACGTTATCCGGTGTATTACTGTAAATACATACATATAAATACAAATAAATACATATAAATTAAAATAAATACATATACACATAATACACAAATACATTAAATACACATAAAAACAAACTACATAAAACACACACACCTCAACCAACCCACCGACCCCAAACACAAACCTGTCACTTACCTTACCCTGGGGTCAGGGAGCGGCTGGCCGGCAGGCAGGCAGGCACAGCGGTGGCGCGGCGGTGCTGTGGCGCGGCAGCCTGGCCTAGCCCGGCCGGGCCCGGCCCGGCAGCACAGCTTAGCCCGGCAGCACGGCCTGGCCCAGCCTGGCCTGGCTCGGTAGTGCGCCGGGGAAAGGCTGCTGCCGCCACTCCTCCAAGCATTTTCTGTGCTCTTTCTGGGCAGCCAAAATGGCTGCCAGGAACAATGCATGCATCAAACCTCCATTTGACGCATGCACATTTCTATTTTTTAGTGTGCATGCGTCAAATGGAGGTTTGACACATGTTCAGTTCTAGGTAGCCATTTTGGGCTGCCCGGAACTGTCACCCGGAGGGCAGCCGGAGAGGCAACCGAACCGGTCACCCGGGGGTTTACCACCCTCTGGCGATCCCCTCCGGATGGCTGCTACCGGTTCAGGCGAACCGGTCCGAACCGGTAGCAGCCCATCACTGGCCGCATCATCAGATTTCTAAAACCAACATTAAAACTAATACTAAACACTGAAAGCTAAAAGCTGGGAGCCTGCATGACATTTAGACAAGCCAGCCAAGAGTAGCTATCTCCCCAGCTGCCCCCCCACCCCATCATGTTATTGTAACCTTATCTCATAGTGAGAATCACTTTGCCCCAGTGAATTGTAACATGAAGCCTATTTATCATGAACTAAGAAATTCACCTCTTCAAACAGGATGGCCCAGTAAAGAGAGGATGTCTGGCCACAATACTTGTGAAGCCTGCTCTTACAACCTCTTATTAAACCCATGTTTTGTGTCTGAAGAAGTGGACTTGATCCATGAAAGCTAGATGATTCAAAATATTTACCTCCAAGAAATTCCCCTGATCAATTATTCAATTCAATCACAACCCCATCAATTTAAATTCTTAGTTACTGATAAAGTGTACTTGCATCACTGTCTTCTTCAAACCCAGAGGACCATCATTAGCACAACCTTCAAAGCCGCAGGAATAGCTCCACCAGCAGGACTTTTCAGTGCCACAGAACTTGCTTCATGAACACACTACAACACGAACTGAACATGACATCACACTATCATACTCTATCAAAAGAAAGAGGCTGTTAACCCATTTAGTTATATGCCAGAAACATACAACACATTGCTTACAGGACATGACCTCTAGCTGTAGGGCAGGGGTGCCCAAACTTTTCGGGCCACAGGCTGGTCATGTGGTTCTACGGGCAGGTCACGTGGTTACTTCCACCGAAAGCAAAACACACCTTGCAATCTGTTTTGCAACAGGATGAGATAGATTTAAACTGCCATTTTCTCTGCTTAAACCAGGGGTGCCAAACTATGGTCCATGGGCCGGATCTGGCCCCCAATGCCAATTCATCTGGCCCACACCATCCTCGTCACTTTCAGAAATGGAAGTAATATGGCCCACGGGCTGTAGTTTGGACACACCTGATGTAGGGTGTTGACAGTGGGTAGCAGAGTCAATGCTGGTGGTTCCACTTCTGCACACCCCTTTGCTATCCCCCTTACTGGCTCTGCTGTAACTGACTCTGCCCAATACCACACCAACCAACCCTAGATATCATCTGTCACTGAGATGAACACTGTGTAATTTGTAGCCTGAAATGCAGCTAAATTAATATCATCCTGCAGGACAAAAAGGGAAAGATACACCTAATCATGTTTGTACATAAGTATACAAATCCTCAGTGACTGTGAACATAACCCCAGAGCCATATGATCACATTTATAAGTGATCATTCCTGAACTGTTTTCTAAAAATTTGCAGTGGTATGGTAAATAGGGAAATACAGTAAAACCTCATATAACACTAAAACCTGGTTCCACAAGTCTTCGTGTTATATGATTTTTCGTGTTATCTGATCCTCTATGGGATCCATAGAGATACATTGTAACCACACAGGCTTTCGCGGTTGTTATCTGAAGCATCCCATAGGATCTTAATGTTATCTGATGCAATTCTTCCCCCCAGATTCCTTGATGTTATGCGATTTTCGTGTTATTCAATACTAATGTTATATGAGGTATTACTGTACTGTACTTTATAAGTAGGGCAAAGTAATTGTTCAGTGTCATCACCTTATCCTGCAGTAAAGAAGAAACTGAATTGATTACTTTTAAATGATTCTAAAATGCTAATCACCGTGTGAAGCCCCCAGAGAGTGCACTAAGTGCCACGGGGTGGTATATAGTGTAAGTGTTATTGTTATTGCTATTGCTACATTCTGTGACAGGCAGCACTGGTGTCCACCTCTCTTGAACCCAGCATATCGCACCCTTAAGATTCCTGAAGTTGATTATTTAATAATGAATATGTAAGTGTCATTGTATTAGGTAAAAACAGGGGTTCCTAACCAAAGCCCTGCGGCGCCATTTCATGTGCCCCCCACCCCTCCAAGGGCATTCAAGAAACAAAATAGGCCCCCTTTGAAGCTCTTGGGACAAAATGGCCATCATGCAGGCAGGGCAAAATGGTTTTCTGGCCCTCGAAGCTGACTGAGAGTGTGTGACCCAGCCCCTGGCTTAAAAAGGTTGGGAACCCCTGAGGTAAAATCAACAGTCTCTCTAGTTCAGGGTATTTCGATTTTGGGCCCCCAGTTGTTCTTGGACTTCAGTTCCCAGAAGCCCTGGTCAGCAGGGGTGCTGACTTGGGTTTCTGGTAACTGAAGCCCAAGAACACTTGGGGGTCCAAGTTTGAGAAACTTAGTTAAATATTCTGACAAGGAAGACAGATTACTAGCTTTTTTAAAAAAAGTTAAAGTGTACGCCATAGCGGCCAACCGTCACGGATTCTCCGGGACAGTCCCGATTTGATGCATTTCATCTACACATACAGCTACCAGCATGAGCCAATATTAGCAAGGTACACAGCACTATTGTGCATGTGTAAGGCAACACTTCAATGCCTACTTCTCGCTCTCAGTCACCTACTATTTGCAAATGCTCATGACAGAGGGAAATACAGTAATACCTCATATAACATTAGTATCGAATAACACTAAAATCACATAACATTAAGGAATCTGGGGGGAAGAATTGCATCAAATAACATTAAGATCCTATGGGATGCTTCAGATAACAACCGCAAAAGCCTGTGTGGTTACAATGTATCTCTATGGATCCCATAGAGGATCAGATAACACTAAAAATCATATAACACCAAGACTTGTGGAACCAGGTTTTAGTGTTATATGAGGTTTTACTGTACAGTAAATCCTCTACTTATGTAAAAAGTCCATTCCGTAGGCTTTTGTTTAAATCTTTTTTTTATGTAAATCAAAGCGAACCCATAGATAAATTAATTTGTATGTAACTCGAAGCAAACCCATAGGAAAAAGAATCTTTATTTAACTTGAAGCAAACCAATAGGAAATCATGTAACTCGGGACATGATATTAGCACAAAATCATTATGTAAGTCGAATTTTATGTAACTCAGGGCATATGTAAGTCAGGGTTTTTACTGTATAACTCAATTTCTAACAGTCTGCTGAAGACACAGGAAAGAAATCAAAAGTGGAAGATAATATCTCTGTGTGTGGTAAACTGTACGGGTATAAATACATGCTTTCCTCTTTGCCAAAAATGAGTCTGTGTAGAAACTGAGCACCAAGAGTTCAGAAGTTGATTGAGGCATCACTTTTAGTGTCAGCCTTTACACTGGACACACAGAGTCTCTTCCCAAGATTTGCCTCCCTAAACCATCATACATAATTAGCATCTGCTCACATTACATTGCATAGAAGACTTAAGCAATGCTAGTTGACACTGCATCTAAAAGTTCTCCTGTTTCAGGCTGTGTAATGAGTAAAGGATGGAAAGTAATATTTTCTCTTCTTGTGGAGCTCAGTGAAGAAAGTTCTCGGCCTGCCACACACTATTTCTTTAATAATGCAACCCAGTGCCTTTGATTCCAGGAACATGGGGAAGAATAAACAACCTATTAATCTGAGTTCTCTAGTTTGCCTCAAAGTACAAAGCAGCAGTGAATAAACCTCTTGGCTAAACCAAATGTACTGAAATACAAAGTCGTTTCTCCCTCCCCCCTCCAGAATTACTCACAGGGAAATAAAACAGAAATGGCTTTAATGATGGCTGCTCAGTTACAACAGAGGGTGCAAAGTAGTCTGGAACAGTGCTTTTTTGTGTTTTCACATGAAAGCACTTTGATATAACCGGATACACTCAAGCCAATTATGAAAGGTGCAATGCTATCCAACCCAAAGAGTGAGAATCATCAGCCTAGCCAGTTCTCAGTACAGCACACCACTGACTACACCAAGGGTGGCAACAATCATTTTGTGCGCCTCACATTCTCAGGGATTTATTTATCTTGGATGCCTTCGCCATGGCCTGTGAATTAATTATTCCACTTGTATTAGGCTAATACAAAACTACACATTTCGTTCACGGTTGTGCCATGACAAGAGAAGCTAGCTGAAAGTCTATAACAATAAAATCATACTGAACTACATTTGTGGTGAAAACATGTGTCCCTTCCAAAGTGCAAAACTATCAGCCTGTGACACCAGGGCACAAGAGCACATCTGTCTTGTTTTCCATCAGTGATTTGGAGAGTGAATGGGTTTAGATTTTAAAAGGATACAACCTTACAATAGCCTCCTGTGCCCAATTCTATTTCAATATAACTTTATAACTTTAAAAAGAACACAGAAGTACAATGCTACTGAGAGCGTTGCAATGGCTAAAATCCTACACCCGTGATGGCAAACCTTGGCACTCCAGATGTTCTTGGACTTCAATTCCCAGAAGCTCAAAGCAAGAAAGAAAGTTTTATTTCACTACTCATGAGGTGACCTTAGGAGCTGTGCAGTAAATGATAGTTTTATTTAACTTAAACTCTCTTCACCTGGTTTCTACATGAGGATTCTAGATTTTGTGGACTTCTGACATTTGCAGTACCACATTTTCTAGCCTATTTTTCCATCAGGGATTGTAACTTAATTTTGAAAAGGTTGCTTCCAGGAACGACAAGGGCAGTGTGGGCCGGATGAATTGCAGTAAACCCATTTGTGTGGATTCACAGGGTGCTTGGGCTTCTGGGAATTTGAGTCTGAGAACATCTGGAGTGCCAAGGTTTGCCATCACAGTCCTATGCTTATGTAAGAATGACTCCTAATAAATGTGGCTACTTCTGAAAATACATGCATAGAACCTGAATACAATAATCACCCTGAAGGAAGAACAATGCATAATACTCCTATATTATTAACGTCAATCTTAATGTTGCCTCAGGTTGGTACTGCATGACTTGCACAATTCTTTAGAACCATAGTATGTAGAACTGGGTACAGAAATGAACTTCTCAAGGAGAATTTTTCTTTCATCAACAACCTTCTTCTTCCACCTTTTCAAAATTAAGTTACAATCCCTGATGCAAAAATAGGCTAGAAAATGTGGTACTGCAAATGCCAGGAACCCACAAAATCTAGAATTCTCATGTAGAAACCAGGTGAAGAGAGTTTAAGTTAAATAAAACTATCACTTACTGCACTGCTCTTAAGCTCACCTCATGACTAGTGAAATAAAACTTGCTTGCTTGCTTTGTGTCAAAGCACTGCAGAGTTTAAAGTTATGAAAATACAGTATTTAAACATAAATAAAATTTAAACAAATTAAAATGTTAAAATGATTAGACTATTTTTGAACAGAAGTAGTCTAAATGTTTTAATTTGTTTTCAAACAAATTATGCAGAAAATGATCCATGGCAGGGTAATTTGCCATGGTTAAAATTTTGTCATTTTTTTTTTTACAAAATAGAAGACTTCATTCAAGTCTGCTCAAGGAGTATGATGTATGTGCGCGACAAAATCCCATTTTCCTTGAGACAGGATTTGGACTCCAAGGATGTCGAACAGCCTTTTAAAAAAATACACAAATCTTGTCTGTATCTAGCCACTCTATGAATAGCACAATTATAATATCATTATGAATTTCTAAAATTTACATAAAGTAAGCTAGCCATGTATTAGATCTAAAATCTTTAAGTATGACCTAATGTTCTACTGCTTAATTGCCTTTAAAATATACTTACAGGATCTACAATTCTATTAAAATATGTTGTTGTTCAGTCGCACAGTCGATTCCGACCCTTTATGACCCTATGGACCATCGCACACCAGGCACCTCTATCCTCCACCATCCTCCTCAGCCCGCACTGCTTTGTGCCCATTGTGTCTACAATACCATCTAGCCATCTCATTTTTGGCCGCCCCCTTCTTCTTTTGCCCTCCATCCTTCCCAGCATCAAGGCTTTCTCAAGCGAATCCTCTCTTCTCATTTGATGTCCAAAGTACTTTAGCTTCATCTTTACTATTTGACCTTCTAAGGAGCAGTCAGGGTTAATGTCTTCTAAGATTGACCTATTTGTTCTCCTCACTGTCCTGGGGACTCTCAAAACTCTCTTCCAACACCACATTTCAAAGGCGTCTTTTCTTCTGCACTCACCTTTCCTTATGGTCCAACTCTCACAACCACGCATTACTACAGGAAATACCATTGCTTTGACTATGTGGACTATTTTTAACTATGTTCCCCAAATTTCTCATAGCTTGCCTCCCAAGAATTAGTCGCCTTTTTCATTTCATGGCTGCAATCACCAACTGTAGTGATCGTGGATCTTAAGAATGTAAAGTCTGTCATTGTTTCTGCTTCTTCCCCATCTATTTTCCAGGGACTAATAGGGTCTGTTGCCATTATCATGGTTTCCTTGATGTTGAGTCTCAAGCCAGCTTTTGCACTCTCTTCTTTCAACCTACGCAGGAGTTTCCTTAGGTCTTCCTCACTTTCTGCCATTAGGGTAGTATCATCTGCATATCTCAAATTGTTGATGTTTCTCCCAGTCATACAGCTTGAAATGATGCCGGCTTTCAAACATCCAGAAAAACTGTATGAATCAATAAATGCATTATCAGACTTGTTTCACTTGGCTAATTCATATCCTACTATTGTAATAGAGTTGAAAGTGTAAGTTTGTACCTCTAGTAGTTAGTGAAACAGAGGAAGGTGAAGAGGAAAAACATCATTAGACAACATGTGTTTGATGAGATCAGGAAGGCCACAGCTTCATTATTTGCAGTTATGAATGTTGGCACAACACAAACAACATCCACCCGTGAGGTGGCCAATCTACCAGGTATGTAACAGACTTGGCCCATATCCTGGAAAGCCATGGACATCAACCACTGTAAGGGAAGTCTGATGGCAGCACTTAAGTCTTCCATGACCAAGCACATAAATGAGAGGTGATTTTACCACATGTAGCAATAACGATTACCAGTCCTATAGACAGAGTAAAAAACACCTCACTGGCTGTCTTACCCAGAGGGACACGCACTCACCAAAGCAAACCTAAATAATGCAACACTAAGAACAAAAATGAGATGGTTAGATGGTATTGTAGAGACAATGGGCACAGAACTGAGCAAGTTGAGGAGGATGGTGGAGGACAGAAGTGCCTGGCGGGCAGTGGTCCATGGGGTCTCAGAGGGTCGGAGTCGACTGTGCGACTGAACAACAAAAGAACAACAAAATAGAAATGTCTCCACCTCTGCCCCAACAATAACTACCCCACATGCAACCCAGTGGCATATTGGCATAGTCACAAAGTCCATTCCCTGACCACACATTCCCACTGAAGCCATCAAAACACCTCCCATGCACCATATACATACCTTAAACATAATAAATACAGAGTAAATAAAAACAAAGCATCCATGACACAAAGAGGAAAGAATAGCAAAATGCAAGCCACTTTTCTGATTAGCAGGGAAGCAAATAAAGCCAAAACTACAAACAAAGCCTTTCCCAAACCAAAATTACTAGACCAGTGATGGTCAACCTTGGCACTCCAGGTGTTCTTGGACTTTTGGTAATTGAAGCCCAAGAACAGCTGGAGTGTCAAGGTTGGCCATCACTGTACTAGACTACGGAGAGATTTTTCTTCCTCCACCCAACAATTGATGTCTTCTCCTCTCTTCTTTGAAAAAAGCAGGCACCAGTAGGCAGGGAGCAGCAAAAACTATCCAACAAAAGAAAGGAAAACATACAAAGACAGGATACTCCTCAAAGAAACCAGAAGGGCAAATACAATAACAAACCACTGCCATCATCATCCCAAGGAGACATTCTGGCACTGGAAAATTCCCTGGCATCAGCAAAAATAATCCAAAGAAATGGATTATTAAAATAAAGAGGGTAAAATAGAGAGATTCCAAGATGGAGGCACAGCCATCAGACAAGCAGCAATCCAAGACAGAGAGCACCAGGAGCTTAACACACAGTAATCCTGGGAGGAACAAGTGAAGAAAAGAGTACTTCTTATTGGGTTCCAGGCCTTTTACAGATTTTAAATACCTGCTCACTTCAGATGTTCTGATTTGGCTAACGGCAACCCTCAAAGTGTTATTAGGTGATAATTTTCTCAAGGTATTTGGCAGACAAAGGGTAAAAGAATACATGAAACAGGGGACATGAAATAAACACAAAACTTCCATGTTCTCCTCTTTTATAAACACTAATCAATTGCATCACTTACATTGAAGAGGGTTTCTTTCAACAATCCTCAAAATAACTATAAAAGGTCTATTCCTTGGAACAATTCACTTTGTGTTCTACAATTGCTCAAGCTCTTTTACAAAAACACTGATTAAAGTAATTTCCAAATATTTATATATTTTATCTTTTAAAACAGGAAAGTCAACTTAATTTTTTCCGATTTTTCTTCTTTTTTCATCTAAAGGTATGATGAGGATATGGTTATGGAAGCAATCCCCATTCCTCAATGTCCTCACACACCTGGCAAATTTATAGTTCACTGTATATACTCGAGTATAAGCCGAGTTTTTTAAACTCCAAAAATGAGTCCCAAAAAGGGGACATGGCTTATACTTGGGTCAACGACCACAAGGGTCCCAAGGTTGCACCAGATTGAGATACACCAACAATTTAATTAACTTTACCATATTTTCATTTATTTTGTTTATTGAAACTCACTAGAAGCTGCTGCATTTCCCACCCTTGGCTTATACTCAGGTCAATCTATTTTCCTGGGTTTACAGGTCAAAATTAGGTGCCTCAGCTTATATTTGGGTTGGCTTATACTCGAGTATATACTTTATTAATTCAAAATATTTTTACTGCTGTAACTGGTGTGTGTGTGTGTGTGTGTGTGTGTGTGTGTGTGTGTGTGTGTGTGTGTGTGTGTGTGTGTGTGTGTGTGTGGTGATCCCTATAACCAGCTTTGACTAATAATTTCTCTTGCAACATTTTGGATTTGGTTTTGTTTTCAAACATTTTCCAAAGTTTAATGTACATTAAAGCACATTGCAGTAATCCAGCCAGGATGTAACCAAGACATGTGTCACTTGGCCAGATCAGATGTTTCCAGGAATGGTTGCAGCTGAAGCGCTAGTCTTAACTGTGTAAATGCATTCCTGGCCACTGCTGAAACCTGGGCATCCAGTTGCAGGGATGAATCCAGGAGCACATCCAAGCTATGCCTATTACCTGATTGTCCTGGGTCCTGGCACTCATGTTATCTGCCAACTACCCACACCACAGACCCTGACAGGTACTCATTTTACTGACCTTAGAAGGATAGAAGACGGAGTCAACCTCGATGCTGTTAGAATCGAACATCACTAGTTTGGCCTGCAGTTCAGCAGTTTAACCATTATGCCATCCAACACTGGCTGTACCTCTATTTTTTGATCTGCATTTCAACTGACCAGAAGCACCTCTATCTTATCTGGATCATGTTTCAGTTTATTCACCCTCATCCAGACCATTACTGGCACCATTTACTGAACAGTTTCCTCCAATTTAGATGAAAATAAGAGATTGAGTTGGGTATCATCCACATATTAGTGAAACTAACCCTAAAACTCTACAAACCAGTCCCAGTGGAAAATGTTAACTAGCATGTGGGCAAAACAAAATGATGGATACTACAGGCCAATGACTAGGGTGTCAAATAAGAGTCTCTCAACACCACCTTCTAAGTTCCTCCCTCAATACCTCCAAGTCTAATTCCAGAGACCTATAAAGATAATATACTCATCAAAAGTCACTAAGAGGTCCATTAGAACTAATGGGAAACATTCCCTCTATCCACCAAAGGAACCAAAACAGTCTCTGACAACCAGGCCTGAAGCCAGACTGAAATGGATCTAAATAATCCGTCTCATCCAGGAACCCCTAGAGTTAAAAAGCCATGATCCATTCTAGTACCTTGCACAAGAAGACATTAAAGACTCAGTGGTAATTATTCAGTATTATGGGATCCAAGGAGGGTTTTTTGTGCATTGAACATGGAGGTCTGAAGAGAGTTGTATAATCACATTCAGAGAAACAACCTTTCAGAGCTCTTGAACAGGAATTCAGATAAAGTTCCGCACATGAGTTCAGATAAGCACCAATATAAAATCTACCCCCTACGAAGATCTGTGATTCTGGCAGGTGCATGAGGACATTCAAGGATATTCCACACATATATCCCCATCATATAATTAACCCTCCTAAGTGTGTTAATTATGATTTCTCCATCACACAAAAAAACCACAAAATCATTAAGCGAAGGTGGGGGTTCTCAACCTATGTCCTGCAGCGCCAAATAATCTGCCCCCTGTCCTTGTTCCAGCTGCTGCCACCGGCGCCAGAATTGATTGCAGACTCATTTACCGCCATCGTAAATGGTGGGGAGACAACCAGTCCAGCCCCCTCAGCTGTTTGAGGGAGCATGACCTGGCCCTCAACTTGAAGAGGTTGAGAACTTTTGAGCTAAGGTATCTGCCACTACACCTAGTTTAAAGTGTTACACAACGTTAGGGTAAAGCATGGGGTACTCAACCTTTACAAGCCGAAGGCCAGGTTATGCTCCCTCAGATAGCTTTGGGGGCCAGATGGCCATTTTGCCCTGCCTGCCACACATGGCACTTCTGGGTGTGATGGAGGCGGTGGGCCCCCCACATGAAATGGTGTCGCAGGCTGCATCTGGTCTGTGGGCCATAGGTTGAGAACCCCTGGGGTAAAGGGACTGTTTCATTGAGAACAATGTCAAACTGCAGGGCTGGAAGGGACCTTATGGATCATTATGTCTAGTACCTATCAAGGAGGCACAGTAGGGAATAGAACTTCCAATGTCTAGCTCTGCAGCCAGAGTCTTAAATCACTATATGCTTACACGAACACCTAAAAAAACACATCCAGACCCACTTCAAATGCATATCTGAGTGTATATTCAACAGGAGGTTTCATCCACTCACAAAGACATCATGTAGGATGTGTCAGTCATGTAGTTAAAAATAAAAGGGTTATATACCTAATCATACTTTGAAAACTAAATCAAGATCCTCAGTTTAAGTTTAGGAGAGCTCTTGTTTCCTTTTTAAAGATGGGTTGGTAGGGTAACATGCAATCCCTAGAGAGGTGGTGACATACACAGGCATGAAGAATCACAGTAGGAGTATTCACAGTACAGTATCCTGCTGCCTTTTCCTGATCCCTAAACCTTGGCTCTGCATCAAGACATCATGGTTATCACGTGGCTATTGAGACAAAGTTATAAACATTACTTTGGGAGTAATAGAACAATACTTTCTACTCAGCAGCAGGATGTCTAATAACACTACTGCCACATACCATTGTGTAGCACTTAGTTAGCTGGAGTCTTTGGAGGAGACTATTAATATTAAAACTATGCAGTACTCCACATCATTTCATGTCTATTTACAACTATTCTTCTCAAATGCTAATGAGGACATTGGCTCTTCAAAGAAAAGGGAGAAAACTCGCTTCTCTTGCCAGGCTCTGTCTTGGCAGTCTCTGTCCCTGAAACAGAAGTTTTCAACAAGGGACTGGAGCCAAGGAGTGGGAATTCAGGGGAAAGAAGAATGGTGTGAAAAGAATGCCTGCAATTTTATAGGGTAAGAGACCCAGCTGCTAGCTCACAGAAATGTGTTAAGCTAGGCACATTTATGTTATAGTAGGTATCATATCACTCGCTTTAACGGCAAACAATTGTCAGAAACCAGGCAGCCACACCTCCACCTAAATCTTGCACCTTACTCCATTTGTGTCATTTATGCATCCCACAGACTTTAATTAGGCCATGAAATAATATAAAGTATAATCATATAGATTTAATCCAACAAATACTGCTTATTATGTTTTTTTACTTTGCTATTCATATAAACAGGCATCCCAAAAGTTAATTTTACAACACAAACTCAGTTCATGAAGTAGGATAACATGAACCAAGCCAGAACACATGAACTAAATCAATTAACAATTTTAAAAGCATATACGTTCCCTAAGTGTGTTAATTATGATTTCTCCATCACACACACACACAAAAACACAAAATCATTAAGCGAAGGTGTGGGTTCTCAACCTATGTCCTGCAGCATCAAATAATCTGCCCCCTGTCCTTGTTCCAGCTTCTGCCACCGGCGCCAGAATTGATTGCAGACTCATTTACCGCCATCGTAAATGGTGGGGAGACAACCAGTCCAGCCCCCTCAGCTGTTTGAGGGAGCATGACCTGGCCCTCAACTTGAAGAGGTTGAGAACTTCTGAGCTAAGGTACTGTATCTGCCACTACACTGAGTTCATTATTAAAAGATTTCATTTTGTTGTGCCTATTTTATGATTCTATACAGATTAACGGGTCATATAGAAACCACAAATTGTGTTGATATCCGTGTCCACATCAGCTCCTCAATCTGATGTGGTTTGATCCATGCCACAGTTCACAGCCTCTTTATTAGTTTCTGCTCTCTGTTGATCCCTGGCTCTTCTTTTATACTTTATTGTAAAGCTAACAGACTGTTTAAAGCAGGGGTTCCCAAACTTTTTGTGCTGTGGGCTGGTCACATGGTTCCTCCTGCCATAAAACGCATCCAAGGCTGTCGTAAATGACATTTACAATAGCTGCGGATGCATTTATGGCAGCACCTGAGCCTGCATGGGTGCGTTTTACTTCCGCTTCCAGAAACATTGGTACATACAAGGGTGTGTTTTACTTCTGCTTCCAGAAGTGACAAGGGTGGCATGGGCCAGGTGATTTGGCACTGTGGGCCAGGTACAGCCCATGGGCCGTAGTTTGGCCAGCCCTAGTTTAAAGTGTTACATAACGTTAGGGTAAAGCATGGGGTTCTCAACCTTTACAAGCCGAAGGCCAGGTTATGCTCCCTCGGACAGCTTTGGGGACCAGATGGCCATTTTGCCCTGCCTGCCACACATGGCGCTTCTGGGTGTGATTGAGGCGGTGGGGCCCCCACATGAAATGGTGTCGCAGGCTGCATCTGGTCTGTGGGCCATAGGTTGAGAACCCCTGGGGTAAAGGGACTGTTTCTCCATAACATACAAACACATTCTGAGGAAACATAGTAGTCTGCTGCAATTTGTTAGAGTTGTTTAGATATTTATCTTTCTCTTTTGGCTGTGCAGAAGTGATCTTAAATTAATGCATCAATGAAGTTATAAGGTGATCTCGCATTAAACCCCATAGTTTAAAAAACAAAAACAAACCAGATATGTTAGGATGGCTAGGAAGCAAGATCATGGGGCTGGACACTTCCTCTATTCAAAACTTCACATCCACTTTAATAGGTCACAAGCAAAGCATCCATTGTCTCCCCCTCCATCATTTTGGAGAACGAAATAAATGATCAAATGGGGAAAACACAATTCAAATTGCTTCAGCTTTTAAAAAGTAGGAGCTCCCAGCATCAGTGGAAAAAATCCCTGCATGTGAAGTAAAAAGGCCAGGCTTATTCACACTGGCCTTTGCATCATATGATCATTTTGAAGAAGTACATTTTAATTCATTCTACTTCCAAAGCAAGTTCTGTGCTTTTTGCCAGTCTAGTCGCAGCCTTAGAGCAAAAGGGTTTCTAAACTAGATAATATACATTTATAATGACGTCTACTAATCAAGTCATATCCTCAGTTAAAAAATTAAATCCAACAATAACAGGTATTACGGGCAAATGGCAGGTGACAGCAGCAGGCTGGCTAAGGCAACATTTTTTCTTTTAAAAACTCAAATATTTTCAGTGCCACAAATACAAACAATACAAAGTACCAAGTAACCAAGTTCTACACTGAAATAATTTGCTAAACCTAGTGGAACTAGTCCTACTGGTCTGGTTTAACAGGGACAAAGATGATGTGCATGTAGAGTACCTGAGCACAGTGATATTGTTTTTAACTTCTGATCTGCTCTGAATGTATCACTTATAGACAGTGATTTTGCATGGGGGAGATTTTTGGTGAACAGCGAGAATTTTAGAACTATGAAAACATATTGCTCATGAAAACTGGCTTATTAGACTAATATGTATTCCAACAATCTCAACTATACTGACAAAGATGACTTCATTGTTAAATTGCTTTTCTGTTTTACTATCTTTTGCAAGCCTTCTTGGGAGCTACTTCATAGTGGAAAAGCAGGGTAGAAAACACAATTATTTTTATTTCTTTTTTGCTTGGTTGCCCTTCTGATTTACACCTATAAGAACTGAATATTTTCACACCAGTGATGATGTACATTACTGCTTACAAACCCTCACATTGCAAAACGCTACTAATTTACTTACATTGCAAGCTTAAACCTACTAAATAGTACTAAATCATAATTAATTCAACTGGATTTATTTTTTAACAAATATATATCAAATTCTACTATCAAAATACCATATTTAGACCTGCCATTTATTTAAAGGAGCTATTCTTTGCTTTAGTTCACTATGTCAGTGTTCTAAATGCACATGCAAAGGGACACCTGCTGCCCCTCCCCCGGACCCCACCCATGGCCAGGAGTTGAAAATCCATGATGGCTCCAAGCGACAGAGGAAAACCTGCCATTTTGGCAGAGGATGACTGCCACCCCTCCCCGGGCCTCACCCATGCCCGGGGATTGAAAAGCCATGCTGGCTCCAAGCAGCAGAGGACAACCTGCCGTTTTGCCCAAGGATGCCTGCCACCCCTCCCCTGGGCACCACCCATGGCCAGGAGTTGAAAAGCTGTGCCGGCTCTGAGCAGCAGAGGACGACCCGCTGCTGAACCCGGGGCCCACTAATGACTGGGGGTATTCTGTTGGTGTCGGGACTTGGCCAGACATTCCCCCCACCCCATGGCCAGCCTGGGCCTCGGACGTTCTTGCTAGTCGTTTGTTTATGAACTTTTTCTGTGAGGTTTATAGACTTTATTGCACAGTAATATTTTGGATAAAAATTACATCGGATAACGCTAAAACTGGATAATGATGCAAAATTTTGATAAAAAATTTGTATCGGATAACGATGTTTCAGCGTTATCCGAGGTAATCGTAGTGGTGGCGGAATGGGAAGCCAAACAGAGACTTCCTGGTAGGCTTCCCAGCCACACCGCTGCTATGGGCACAGGGGCGGTGTGGATGGGAACCCGAATGGTGAGCCCCTGGTCAGCTTCCCATCCATGCCTCTGCTGCGGGCGTATGGGCAGTGTGGATGGGAAGCCGAACGGGGACTCCCCGGTTGGCTTCTCAGCCACACTGCCCCTGTTCCCGTAGCAGTGGTGTGGATGGGAAGCCAACCAGGGTCTCCTTGGTTGGCTTCCCTGTCATGTCGCCACTGCGCTGCCTTTGGCGCTTGGGTTGGTGGCAGGAACAGGTGCGTGCACTGTCACCCCCCCCCAACCCAAGCGCCGATCATGTACTGCAATCGATCAGCGCTTGGGTTGTGGAGAGGAATTGGTGTGCGTGCCAGTTTTCCCCACAACCCAAGCAATCGCAGCATGCAATCGATGCTTGGGTTGGGGAGAACCGGCACGCACAACCGTTCCTCCCCTCAACTCAAGCACTGATCAATCGCAGTGCGCGATCGGCCCTTGAGTTGGGGGGAACCGGTGCATGCACCCATTCCTCCCCATAACCCAAGCCCCACTGGATCACAGCGTGTGATCAGCGCTTGGGTTGGGGGGGAACCAACGCACACACCCATTCCTCCTCATGACCCAAGCCCTGATCGCAGCGTGCGATCACCAGCTGGGTTGAGGGGAGAACCTTTCTCTCCCCCAACCTAGCCGGCACTTGGATTGATCACTGCTTCCCTTTCCAAAGAGGCAGGCAGATCCCCCCCTTCCCTTTCCTCTCCAGAAAGGCAACCTGGGTGTTTGTTTTTTTTAACATTGTGCAATGTATGCACTGCACAATGTAAAAACCCGATAACAATGAAACTTGTGGAACTAAGTCTTATCATTATCCGAGGTACTAATGTATTTGATGTTTATGTGATACAAGTGGAACCTCATACAACAATCACCCCATATAGCAATGAAATCGCACAACAATTAGGTCTGGGGGGAATGGTGTCCCGCATAACAATTTTCCCTATGGAAAAAAAATTGTACAACAATTTTTCAATGGAAAAAACCACTCAGCAATAAATAAATAAATAAAAATTGTTGTACAATGCATCCCATAGGGAAAATCCCTATACGATGCATGCATCATATAGCAATTGTTCCATACTACAACAAGCCCTCTGGAACGGATTAAAATCATTGTATGAGGTACCACTGTACAGTACTTTGTTAGCCACCCTGAGTCGCATTGCGAGTGGGCAGCATACAAGTGTAAACATCACCACCACCACCACCACCACCACCACCACCACCACAGATATGTAGAGAATTGAGTTTTCCTGAAATTCTCATGGCAGCAGTTCTCAAGAAAATCTCTGAGAGAACCATCTGTATGATTTAAATATGTAACTCCTTTGGAAGCAAGCTGTTGTCTTTCTTAACAAAGTGTTGCATTGCTTTAATCTGCTTAGAAAAGTTATACTGGAAAGGCTTTCATATATACAGCATTGTGCTTCTTCATCTAAAGCTGCTTCAGCAAAACTTCAAAGCAAGTACTGTCTGTGAGCATGGCCCTAAGCGACGCAACTGTCAGTTGTTATGCCAGGAACTGAAGTACATAATTTGTAGACAGCTAGAACGCAAGCAGCAAAGTGGGAGATTGCCAGAGAATTTGACTTGGGTTATAGTCTCCACTAGGATATATTTTAGTTACAGCTAGCAAAAGAACCCATCTTCGTAGGGGTTAGATACAGGTTTGTCCTTTCCTTGACTGTGGCACTTTCCTTTACACCCACTCACATGGGCACTCTCATTTCCAGGCACCAGCTTTGTCACCCTCCACTGTCATCGTTGTAGTTTTCTAACAGTTACACCAATTATAAGCAGAATGTTTAGTCTGCTCCTGCAGGCTCCATGCTCAATTCTGATCCTGGAAAACCAAGGATATAAATCAGGAGTGCCCAAACTATGGCCTGTGGGCCAGATCTGGCCTGTGGTACCAATTGATCTGGCCCTGCCACCCTCGCTGCTCCTGGAAATGGAAGTAAAATGTGCCCGCACATATGCAGAAACTGCTGTAAATGAACCACAGCTGTCGTAAATGTGATTACAACAGCCGGGAATCATTTATGGCAGCATTCTGGGCATGCACTTTTTACTTCTTCTTTCAGGTGGGAAGAATCACATGACTGGCCCGCAGCCTGAAAAGTTTGGGAACCCCTGATATACCATAAATAAGAAGAAATAGCACACAACTGTCACTGCCTGCTTCTCCTTCCTCTGCTTTCGGGCCAGGAGAGAGAGAGAGAGAGAGAGAGAGTTTTGCAGGAGGAAAGACCCTCAAAATTGCAGATGACCCAAGATGACTCACTATTTTGACCTCATTTTGGGGGCTGAAAATTTCAGCTTATACTAGAGTATGAACAGTAATTAAGTGGTCCAAGACTAGATCCCCTCACATATACATGCATCTAACATACACACAACCAAAAATGAAGTAAACCTAACTGACAAGTTTCACGAACACCCAGGAAAGGTTGAATCCATTTTTTCTTTGTAGAATTGCAAAATTGTTTTTAATCATTTATTTTACCATTGAAGAGATGTGCACACTTTTTAAATCACAACCTTCATGATAATCAACATACTAATGATAGCTTACGCAACCATCCAAATTTGTTTACTCCAGGTAAGTGGGTGAGAGGAATTTTGCAAGTCTGAATTAATTATTTGACAAATATCAAGTCAGAGTACAAGGGAAGAGCAGGAGCAGTGATGGGATGCAACAGGTTCGCACCAGTTTGCCAGAACCGGCAATAGCTTTTCCCAGTGTCCTGGAGAACCGGCAGCAGCTTTTGGGAGGGAACCACCTTCGGGTTTACCTTTTCACAGGTTCCCCCACTGCGCATGCGCGCCAAGCACTTGGTGTGCATACCGTATTTGCCGGCGTATAAAATGACTGGGCGTATAAGACGACCCCCCAACATTTCTACTCAAAATATATAGTTTATTATATACTCGCCGTATAAGACTACCCCCTCTTCCGCACACCTTCCACACACCAAATAAAACGTAAAAGAACATCAGATTTGATTTCAACATGTTAATTTATATTCAAATGCTTATGACATGCAGAAAAACTGTCACAAGGCTGTATGTTATCAAACATGTACAGTAAACATAAAACAGTGCAAGTGCAAAGTGGTACTTATTTATCTACCATATATACATGAATATAAGCTAACCCAAATATAACCCAAGGCACCTAATTTTGACCTTGAAACCCAGGAAAATAGATTGACCTGAGTATAAGCCAAGAGTGGGAAATGTAGTAACTGCTAGTGAGTTTCAGTAATTAAAATACAGTAATATTAATTATTTTATTGATTTTTTAGAACTGTACTTGCACCACCCACCAGTGGTGGCACTGCAGGTAAAGTGGGTGGGCAGGTCAAATGCACTGAGGCAGGAAGTGTTGCTCTAGCCTAGCCTCTTGCTTCCCCTGTAAAGAAGAAAGCATGACTTTTTCCTCCATCTTGGGCAGAGCAGAGATAAGGGCAGAAGGTACCAGTAAGTAAAACCCTTTCTTTTCCCCACCAGTTTGAAAGGGAGACACATTTGTAATGTAGAGCTTCTTTCTTCATCTGGATGGTATATAGAATGAGGTGGGTGAGCATCGGGAGGCCACTATGGGCAGCTATGTCTATCCCAACTGAAGTGCACCCGGCGTATAAGACGACCCCCCCCCCACTTTGAGGCTTTTTTTTCAGGGGGGAAAAGTCATCTTATACACCAGCAAATACGGTACATGCCTATAGTCCTTGGCACGTATGCACGGCCTCCTTGCTGTCCTCCCAAGTGGGGAGGAGGAAGAGAAGCTGCTAGCCTAAAGCTCCCTATACCCTGCTCCCCAGTGTGACTCACCTTTGGATGTGGTGTGTCTGTGTGTATTTAATACCTTTACCTATATTGACGTACTACCACAGTTCCTAAAAAGGCCTGGTGGCCGGCAGGCCTAGTGGCCTGGCTTGGGGTTTTTAAGCAAGGTCTTGGAGTTACCTCATCCATAAGCTACACCTGTGCTGTTCCATTGGAGAACCCTTAAGGAGCTACAGCTGTTTTACATTTACATTAAGGCATATTATGCTAGAGAACTGGTTAGGCAAAGACTTAGTACCTAACTTCTTTAACTGTTGAAAAGTTGAAAAGTGCCAAAATGAAGCCATCTTGTGGTGAATTCATTCTGTAGTTCCTTCCATCTGACCTAGTGTGAGAAAGATTAGCCAGAATAAGCTTTAAGCTCTGGTTTAAAACCTCTGGTTGATTTGTGTTTGCGGTGTGTGTGTGTGCATTTTAACGTATTATTTATTTATTTAATTAATTTATTTACGGGTTTGTGTTGCGGGTGGGTGGGTTGAGGTGTGTGTGTCTGTGTGCTTATTTGTACTTTTATTTTAAAATTTTTAATTTTTTTCTTTGGCCCCGCCCACAACACCATGCCATCATGATGTTGGCTCCGCCCATGACATCAGATGTCATGATGTTAGCTCCACCCACACTGTGGGTGGGGTAGTAAAATTTTTGACATCCCACCACTGAGCAGGAGTGTCTATACAAACAATTGGACTGGTATTTAGCAAGTTACCTAACGGGTTTCTGCTTTGTTGCTTGCTTTGGCTTAAAAAGGTAAAGATAATAACATGTTAGCTAGATATGATATAAAAGTAGCACTTTATACCTGTTCTGGGAAATATGTGGCTTTCTCAGTGTGGTTGGACTACAACTCTCGGGCTCATAGACTGAAAATGTTTAAACTAGAAATATAATCCAATATCCAATCCAATATCGATTTGTCTTTGCTTATCTATTTAAGCGGAAATCAACTGAAATAAAAGATGTTCTATCCCATTGGATTCAGGGTCTGCCTACTGATCTTTTGTGGTCCCTTAATATCCAGTAGGCCCATCTTCTTTTTGCCACATATAGTTCATCGACCACATCAGGCAGTCCAGTTCTTTGGCATAATTCCTTATTGCTCACCTTATCCCTGATTTTTACTCCGCACATCCATCTTTCCATTGTTCTTTGGGTTACCGCCAGTTTTTCTTCCTCCGATTTTGTTATTGCCCATGTTTCGGATGTGTACAACATTGCTGGTAACACTGTTGTATTGAATACATTTGCCCTGATAGTCATCGGCAGACTGTCATCTGTTAGCACTGTTCAGTTTTTGTTAAAGGCAATCCAAGCTGCTTTGTGTATTCTTACCCACTCTCCACCTGGTACGTTATATGGTTAGATTTGCTGACCGAGGTAGACATAATCAGCTACTTCTTCAATTTCGGTTCCATTTATAGTGATGGAACCCTGAACACATTGGCTGTTTCTCATCCATTTTGTTTTTGTTAAATTCATTTCCAACCCGACATGTTTAGAAGAATTCACTAGCTGCTGGAGGTTATATTGTAGATCATTTGGGCTGTTTGGAAAAAGGATACACTCATCAGCAAACAGAAGATGGGTCAGTCCTTTTCCGTCAACCTTAATACAACCTTTAAATTTGATTTTACGAAAGAGACTTTACAAAGTTATCGCAAAAAGCTTCAGCAATATTGAAGCTCCTTGATAAACACCTTTATTGATTTTAATATATTTCAGATAGTAGTTTTTATATCAGTGGTGAATCCCGTATTAATGCTTCTCACAACACTGACATATGCTGGATTTATCCCGGCTTTGTGTAGCACCTTGAGAGTAGCATTTGTCTCCACTGAATCGAATGTCTTTAAGTAATCAACAAATGCAGGGCATACTGGCACCCTGTATTTTCTAATTTTATCTCGTAGTTCTCTGACTGCATGGATGCAACTGAGAGTGGAACAGCCTCTTATAAAGCTTGCCTGTTCTTTGCTGAACTCCACGTCTTTGAATATTCTTTGCAGAATTCTAGTAAAGAGTTTATAAAGTTGAGAAAGGAGAGTGATTGGATGATAATTTGCCAGATCTTCTGTATCTCCTTTCTTCATAAGTAGCATGGTTTCATATGTCACCAAAGCTTGGGGGAAATTAACAGTTCGCAAGTACTGTACAGTATATACTTGAATATAAGCAGATCCAAATATAATCCAAGGTACCTAATTTTACCTGAGAAACCAGGAAAACTGATTGATTTGATGATATAAGACTAGAGCAGAAAATGCAGCAACCTGGTAAGTGCGCCAGGGCAGTGGGGGAAGGTGCTTCACCCACTTTAGAAGTGATCAAAGCCGCCTTGAGTGTAAGCCGAGACTGCACATTTCTGGTGCTGAAAATATCAGCTTATACTTGAGTATATACAGTAATTTGTAAAGCATTCAGCAAACGCCCTATAGGGTACATGCCCCCCTACCTTTAAATACTGTACTCAGCTGTTATTCTGTCTTTCCTGTGGCATTTGTCTGGTTTTGTCTTTCTATAGCTCCGTCCATCTCACTGCATGTTACTGACAGTATTTCTTCTGATCTGGTGTGTGAGGCAATTTCACTTACTCGTACTTTGGAAGTACACTAGTACATCGGATAACGTTATTACTTGGTTCCACAAGTCATTACGTTATCCGATTTTTAGCGTTGTCCGATGAATGCATCGAACAACGCTAAAAAAAGCCCTGACTTCAGGGACAAACCGCGTGGAGATGCGGTCTCTCAAGTAACCTGGTCCATCATGACTTCTTCACATCCATTGCCTCTTCTTATACTTTTCGAAGAGCATGTTCATAATACAATAAAACCCCGATATCATATATAACAAATTTGGACAAATTCCCAGAAGACCTAAGGAAAAAAAAATCCATAAGGATCTAGAAAGAAAGGAGGTATTAAGAGTAAAGGAATGGATGGGAAAATGTTCCAAAAAGGAAGAAAGGGAGGAAATACTACAAGAGCTAAAATTACCTTGGTATAAAAGATTACAATTTGAAAAATGGACAAAATATTGGGTAAATCAACGTGGAGAATGCAGGGAACTAACGAAATTTGAAGAATTAGTTATAGATTTGGAGAAGAAGAAATTTACACCAAAAGGGTTAATTAGTAAAATATATAACATACTACAGAGTTTCCAACCACAAAATAATTTAAGACCAATGTGGGAAGAAGAAATAAAGACAACAATTAAAGAAGAAGAATGGAATTGCATTTGGAACCAAAAAATAGTGGAAAATATGTCAGTTAGAATTAAAGAGAATTCATATAAGACAATATGGAAGTGGTTTTTGACCACAATACAATTAAGATATTATAACTCAAACTACAACACAAAATGTTGGAGGTGTAAGAAAGAAATGGGAACTTATCTACATTTAAGGTGGGATTGTACCTTAATAAAAGAAATTTGGGAAAGAGTATTCATAGAAATTGGACAACTGGATTTTGGAAATATAAAATTAAAGAGAGATAAGAAAGATATGATTTGCAATTTGGTAACTGCGTTGAGATTAATCATAGCTAGGAAATGGAAATCAGATACTGTACTGTAGTAAAATAGAATTAGAAGAATAGTACAATGAAATATGGAATATGGCAATAAATGATAAATTAACCCTAGAATTAAGAGTTAAAAAAAGGAATATTAAAGAAATCAAATTTTAAGGAAATATAGGGAAAGTTTGACTATGTATTGACAAAAGGAAAAGGAAAGAAACTAGGCCAAGAACAAATGTCATTTTGGAAAGATGGATAAATTATAAAGATGATAGAATAAAGAAAATTAAAGAATCATAAGTATTGTTCTGCTGGGTGAAGGAAGCACATAGTATTTTTGTATATTGTATAGTGTTTTTCTTGTTTATTTGGTTGTTTATTGTCTTATTGTTCTTTTTTCTGTAATGTCCATTTATCTTTATAATAAAAGTATTTTTTTTAAAGAAAGTAACAAAGGGAGAGAGAAAAAGGTCCATTCCATTTTTTACATAACTCAAAGCAAACCCATAGGAAATTATGTTATGTAAATCAGGACATTTACTTAAATTGGGACATGGTTTTAGCACAAAATCATAACATAAGTTGAATTGTATGTAACTCGAAGCGTACGTAAGTTGGCAACCGAGGTCCAGGAGGACTGTCTTCTAAAGAGCCTAGTACTGAAGGGAGTCCACCTCTTCTACCCGTCATTCCTGTTCCCCTCACTTCCAGGGAGAAGCAGGAAATGGACTATCCACCATCTTTAGGAACTTCACATGGATGCATGTTTTTAGCTAAGGCTGTTTGCAGGGAGGAGATCTTAGCGGCCGAACCTGGAGAGGGAAGGGAAACTGGCTTTACACTTTTATTCCAATTTCCTTCTCCCACCTCTGACCTTCCATGTACAAGACTCTAGCTTAGCCAATCACATTTGTCTAATTCTAAGTTTCACATTCCATTCTAAACACGAAGCCTACATGTTGAGTCTACGAAAAGCAGAGGAGAAAAGTGAAAGCCAAAAGTTTGCACTTTATCCCTGACACTGCAAACGTTACTAAATGTGACAGCCATGCGTGCATTTACGACAGTGTTTTGCACACGTGCGGGCGCGTTTTACTTCTGCTTCCGGTGAAAGGAATCACGTGACCAGACCACTCAACCATGTGACCGGCCCATGGCCCAAAAAGTTTGGGCACCCCTGCCCTAAAGGAAGAAATGCATCTTGTTCTTGCATTGGAGAGTTCCATTTGTAACCTGGCACATGCTTGCCCTCAGTGCATAGGAATTAAAATAGTCTGATACTGTACATGGTTTTTAGAAATAATTTGGAGAGTATATGAACACCTTGTCTTAGGGTCCAAACACTTAGTTGTATTGATTTTTATACAGTCAAGCATATGGCTGTGGTTTTTTTAAAAAAAATTCTTATGAGGCTGATGGGATTTCTAAAACTAGAGTCAGGATCTTCAGAGATCAAAGGTGCATCAAAATAACATTTTCTTCATGAAAGGTGACCTTGCACAAAGGCTCCTCTTTACTCTTGCAGACTAATTATCTTTTTAAAAATTATTTATTCTAGCTAATTATCTTTCTCCAAAAGATAAGCCAAGGGAAAAGATGCTGAGCAACTGGCAGCTTTCTCTCTGTGGGGGAAGGCAATTACACCTACCTGTACATGAAATCTTCCCTTTCTCAGTGATTCTAAAAGGCCACAGGCACCATTTAGGAACTACAGTCAAACCTCGCATAAAGAGCATCTCACTTAAAGAGTAACTCGCTTAAAGAGCAGAATTTTCTCTGAATGTTCGCTTCACTTAACAAATAAAACCAACCAAAAAACTCGCTTAACAAATAAATTGGGGTTCCCAATCCCTCCCCACACTTGATCACTTACAATGGTGTTTCGCTTAAAGAGCAAACTTGCTTAAAGAGCAATCCCACGGCACGCATTATGCTCTTTAAGTGAGGTACAACTGTACTTGTATTTTTAAACAAGACAGACTAGTCACAACATCAGGACAAGATGCATCTTATGGCTTTTCCATTTTTTCTCCTTGCCCCATGCTCTGTCATGCCCAGACAGATCAGGAGTCTCAGGGTGGGGAGAGAGCATTTAATATCTAAACATTGCCCTCACTGCTGGTGACAGTGGCAGTGCAAGAAGCTACCAGATAACTGGTCAGAACCACATGACTGGCCAAGAACAACCATGACCTGTGTGGAAAGCTTTAAATAGACTGCATGCTGGGATAGGAAGATCAAGGGCTAATTGCAAAAAAGTGAGTTTTCCCTGTAGATGAGTCTGTGTGAGTGCGGAAAAGTACAAACTATCTCCCATATGATACAATGTGAACTGAGGAGTGCCTTATATTGGCAAGAGGAAATGCTGTTGAAGTGGCCCGACGTTGAGCAGATGTCATCTAGCCCTTTTTAATTCTATTTTGTTTTTAGATGCATTAATTTTACCTTTCAATGTCATTAAATGTTGGTGGTGCATCTGACACGAATAAAGAAACGTGGATTTTAAAAGTGGCACATACATAACTGTATATGAGTGCTACATCCTCATATTTGATGATACATTGTAATATTTTTGTATCTAGGCATCTGTACTTAGATAAGAAATCAAAGCAAGACAGAGCCCAAAGGCAATATCATGTGTGTTTTGGCGTTACTATGCTACAGAATTTCTTTAGATGTTCTGCTTGAAGAGTACTTGTCATTTTACTTGAAAACAAGGGAGTGGAAAAAGGAAAGGTTTGAATCAGCAAGGTGCCAATCCATGTCAACAGGTTTCACCTATTGTGGCTGTCACCACTTTACCACCTACGCATGGATTATAATTACCATGCCATTATTCTTACTTGCAAATGTACTCTGGCAAACCAGGCAAAGAAGTCAAATTCAGATGACATGGTCAAATCTAAAACCACACCTGGCTAATCGCCTTTGCATCGTAATTTCCTCTTTGATTATTTCTACCCTTAACTCTGCAATTGTTACCCAGTTTAGTCATTAGACTGCAGTGGCTCAAGTAGTTAAGACACTGACTGGAAAGCGACAGGCAGGCCTGTGCTAGGTAGCTTGGGAGAGTGCGGACGGAGTGATGGGGCACCTGTCTTTGAGGAATCCAACATCTGACTCACCTGCCTTTCCTCTCTCTTGGGGGGGGGAGGCATTGGTACCAACATATCTACAACAACACCCCCCCCCCATGGAACCTGTCTCTTTGTGAAAGAAAAAGCCCCTTCCCTTCCTCCTCCTTTTTCTCCCCCCCCCCTCAGAGCCCTTAGAGAGGTGCTCCTCTTCCCCCGCCCAAAGCGTGACAGTGGTGCAGGCTAGAACCTGAGTGCACTATTTTTAGCATTCCCCTTCTCCTATCTGCCCCCTCCTCTTAAATGCATCCTTTGCTCTCTGCCTGCCCAGCCCACAGTGTACAACCTCTGTGCGCACCCCGGATTCTTGGCGCCCCCCACAAAACTCTCCCCACCCCAGCTCCCTCCAGGCCAGGTGCCACTTCCACCACACTTCTCACCCTCAAAGAAAAGGAGGAGAAGAGGCAGCCAGTAACTGTCCTCACTCCTGAGAACCATGGATTTGGGGAGGGGGTGTGTGGCTGTGGAACCTAAAGGAAGAGGGAGAAGAGGAGGAGGAGGAGGAGGAGGAGAGGAAGACCCAAGGGGAAGAAAAAGAGGGGGAAAGGAAAAGGAAAGGTGGGGGAGGGAAGCCAAGTGAAGAAGGAAAAAGGAAAGGAGAAGGAAAGGGAAAGAAGAAAGGGAAGAGGGAAATGAGGAAAATGGAAGGAAAATGAGGGGGGAAAGGGAAAGGGAAGGAAAGACAGGGGAAGGAGGAAAAAGGAAAGGGAAAGAAGGAAGGAAACTGAAGAAAGGGGGAGAGAGAGAAAGAAAGAAGGAAAGGAAAGGAAAAGGAGAAAAGGGAAAGTGAGGAGGAAAAGCGAAAGGGAAAGAAGGGAAAGGAAGGGAAAGGGAATCAAAAGAAGGAAGGGAGGAAGAAAAGGGAAAGGAAGGAGGGAAAGGAGAAAAAGGGAAGGGAAGGAAGCAATGAGAAAGTAGGAAGGCAGATGACAAAAGAAGGGGAGGAAAAGCAAAAGCGAGTGAGGCAGGTGGGAGGGCCGGCTGACTGGTGAGGCCAGACGAGTTGAGCCACCCCCGAGATGCTTAGCCAGCGGCAGGACTCCTGGGAGAGGACAGCCTAGTGTCTAGCTGTGTGAACTGGAGCCAGGGTAAAGGCAGGCGGCTGGGAGAGCCCGAAGTGTTTTGCTTCTGACGCATGCTGCCATGCTTTCCATGCATGCATGCACACACACACACACACAGAGCTGTTTACTCCTTTTCCCTCCCCTTAATGGCATGCGTGTGTGTGATCATCTGTCCCTGTGCATATGCACATGCCTCTCCACCTGGCTGGCCCCAGGGTGAGAGAGGTACGAGATGAGGCAATTCCTCCTGCTGCCCTGTTCTTCTCTCTCCGTCAGCCTAGTCATCAAACTTCACGTATAGCTCCCCAGGCAGCGGAGCATGCATGGTGGCAGCAGCCACAGAAGCTCCTGGTGTCCTGCCCTGCCAGCACGGGTCTGGTGACAGGTCAGCAGTTTGAGACCCAAGTCCTGCACAACAGAATGAGCTTCCATCTCTGTCCCAGCTCCCACCAACCTAGCAATTTGAAAGCTGGGAATTGCAAGTAAATAAACAGGTATCACTTCAGTGGGAAAGTAAACAGGCAGGCATGCATGCCCTATGTCCATGAAAATGTCTGCAGACACAGACAGCGCTGGCTCTTTGGCTGTAAACAGAGATGAGCAATGAACTCTAGAGTTGAATATGACTGACTTTTGAGCAAAGGAGACCTTTACTTTTACCTTAGTCATTAGAGATGTTTGGAAACTAACTTTGCAGCTAGACAAAGAGCTGACAAAAAGAAAAAGGTAGAAACAATTGTTTACTCGCTCTAAAAATGTTTATCAGATCTGGTATTGGACAATATATCTGGGCAGTAAAGTGAAACCTAGAGATATGAATTGTTCTACTTACAAAAAACTTGTGATATGAATAGAAATCTCAGAAAAAAATTAGGTTCGGGATACGAAATTTTAATGCAATTTTTTCAAAGAGGGGGCTTCCAATGCTTCCCACGGTGGCAGGAGGGTGTTTGGAGCATTTCTGCTCTGTTTTTGGAATTTTTTGTTGCATTTTCACCGCCAGAAGCTTTTCCCACAACCACGAAGTGCAGGAAATTCCCCTGTCCCCTAAAAAGCTGACAATCTGGAACTTGTCCTGCAATTACCATAGCTGGCCACTAGAGTGTGCTGTAGGAAATGTGCGAAATATCCATTGAAAACAAAGGATGATGGTGTTGGAGCTCGAGTTTTGGACCCATCCTTGGATTTTTTGCAGCAAATCTAGAGGTTTTACTTTCGTATCTAGAAGTTTTACTGTACCTTTAATAAATAAAAAACAACGTAAATATAGAATGTGTGTCCTTTAAAGAAAACCTTTTGAATTGTTTTTAGCTCTTTAAGTAACAAATACCGGTATATACTGAATGTAACACTTCAGTCTGGCCTATTACTTCAAAAGCAGAGCAAAGCTGCAAGATTATAACATTAAAGGAACTACTTACATATAATACTCCTTACATAGTGCATTTTAATGTGGTTTTATTAAAAACATTCAGTGTCTGTTCTAAACTCTCTCCATGTGGCATTATTTAATAGAGACTGAAATGCCTTCCATAGAGATAAACCAGGTATAACTTTGACAAACAATGAACCTTGCAACCTACATTTTATTAAGCTCAAACTAAGAACTATTTGGTATCCATTAGTGATCAATCATAAGATAAAAAAAAGATACATGGCCTTCCAGATATATTTTCCAGATTATATATAAAATAACCTATGGTCTACAGGGTTGAAGTATTTACTCAAGGGTATGATGGCTACAACAACCAGAATTCAAGCACTCCCACCTCCTAATCCTGTACTAACTACCACACTTTGTCTCATGAACGCATAAGGTCACTGGAGCACATCCTTTACAGTATTTTACGCTTTGTAAAGTAGAATGTAATGGCACTGGTTGTATATAACAATTTCTGAGCATTTTACCTTACTCACATGGACTGAATAATTAATATAATTAAAAATAACTAAAGAAGCATCTCACTTCTTATCTGCTTTAAGAGCAACCTACACCTATACCATATGAACAGAAATTACATATACAGTACAGTACATACAAAAGCATATAGCGCCAATTTAGAAACTTAACATAATTAGAAAACACCTCTTTGATTACAAGGAAGCAACCTGACAGGAGACCAACCCTTTCTCTCTGGAACAGAGATTGGATCAGAGGTAAAAGTTTCTCCCTATGGGCTCACAGCAGTTGTTCTAGTCTGGCAAGCAGGAAGTTGAAAGAGTGATTACTTTTGGAGATGCAGACTGGGAGAAAGATACAGTTCTTCACTGTGTTGAAGCTTGTACATGGGATGTACAACCTTGCACAGGCGTAAACGCTGTTTTTTCAATGCATCAATCTGCAGTTAATGCAATGGGAAGTCAGAAACTGCCCACAGCATTGTGCCAATGTGGCATCGTGCTCTGCAGGGTTAAACCCAACACTGGCTCAAATCTTTACATTCCAAAAGATTCTTGGTTATTTGTGCTCCATAGCATGCTAGTTAATGCTGGCAGAAGAATTCTAAATGTAGAACTAATCAGTCGCGCACTGAAAAGACTCATGCAAACATATTCCTGGTCAGCAAGTTTTCCTATTCAATGATTATTCATAAAAGCTGAAAGGTGGGTGGAAAACCCCAGGAAAATAAAAGCTCAGACTCTCCCTATTTGTGATTCACTGCAATCCTATAAGCAATGGGTGTGGAACACAATGTTCCAAAAGGCATTCTCATGCTGTTTCCCAAGAAGTCAATCATTCTTACAGAACTGCCTGTGAAAAGATGGGCAGAGGCGAGAACAAGATGGAATGAGTACCCCTTTGACTGCTATAAGGCAAACCATTTCCATATTTGAAAGCGGCACACAAAAGCTGTATACAGCTGTATACCTGGACTAGCAGGGAGGAAAAAGGCTTACCAAACACTCTTAATAGCGTTTCTGGATGCTTTCCAAAGATACGAAAGCCTGTGAAGAGATTTCAAGAGTCTAGAAATCCAGTTTTCTGAACCAACAGACATTTTCACAAAGATGTTCCTCCTTGCTCCAATTTAACATTTACATAATAATTACATCATAGCACATTTCTAACAAAGAAGCAAAAAAGATGTGAAGAAAATACACCATGCAGTATTTTAGCATTAATCATTTTGCTTTTCAGAGAAGAAAGGACAACTGAAACTCCCCTCTACCCCAGGGAGACAAATTCCCTAATTAAATATTCCAGTAGATGAAGATATAAAAATATTTCAGATGTTACACCTAACAGGTGTTTCCTTGTTCAAACACTTGAATTTTCCCCTCATCATCTGAAGCATATTTCACAAAGATGTTTAGCCTAACAAAACATACAGAAGTCAAATTTATATATAGTTTTGTAGCTATGGAATTCTCTGTTTGTGTAAATATTAATTAGCACAACAGTATGCCTGTTAGCTTGTGAAGACTAGAGTACATTTTACTTGGTTGTTCTATATTATTAATTCCAACAACTACTGTGTGCTTAATATCACGTCGCTGTTGTCTTTTGGGGTTCTGTTGTATAACTCTCTAGACCCCAAAACAAAGTAAAACATGGAAGATGCTAAATCTAAATTGTTGTTCCATTTGCATTCCACCTCTTTTTCAGAGCAGGTTTTTTTAAACTACACAATAAAACTGAGATAGATTAGGCTGAGAGATAAGAACAATTCATTCATGATGTGGCTTCTATACTTGGAACAAGACAGCTGTTTCTGTTTGTGTTGATCAGAAAGACTTGAGGCACCAGTTATTTGAATGGTACATCCACAAGCATATTACCTATTGGTGTCTAGCTCCTGCAAAGAGATTAAATCAGTTGCCACATGAATGAAACAACCCGCAGGTACATGCTCAAAGCCATCCTGAATTTCATAATGGAAAAGAAATCAGAATTGTAGAAATTACACACTTCTTTGTCTCAGCCCCAACAATCCAACGTATAACCAAAATACTACAAAACATCAGTGCATTTGACACTCACTCCAGCATTAGACCCTCATTGTGTAAACTTCATAGATACAATAACAAATAGGATTTGTTCCAGTTTATCTTCCCTTTCCACATCAACTGCCTGTTGTAGTATCTTGTCTGATAAAAGACAGATCATCAGATCCATGCATTTATGTTTAATCTTCAGAAAGATATTGCCTGAACTGGATTTTCTAAATAGTTTACTTTGTTTCATATCACCTTATTTCCCTCAATAGTTACATTAAGAGAAGTATACAGTACTGTATTACACTTTCAAGCTGAATGAGCCAGATGACTATGAGAAATTCTATTCAATCATCTCAGGCTTCTTTCAACTATCAAGGAACTACCCATAAGATTGATGCAAAGCAAGTTTGATTAGTATTAGGTAAAAGTAAAAGTAGAGGTAAAGGTTTCCCTTGCTCGAAAGCCAGTCGTATCCAACTCTAGGGTTCAGTGCTCATCTCTGTTTCAAAGCCGAAGAGCCAGCGCCGTCTGCTTCTGCAGACATTTCTGTGGTCATGTGGCAGGCATGACTAGATACCGGAGCACACAGAACGCTGTTACCTTCCCACTGAAGTAGTCCCTATTTATCTACTTGCAATTTCTTGCTTTCGAACTGCTAGGTTGGCAGGAGGATTAGTATTAGTGTATCTTTTAAAAATAACACATTTTAAAAAATCTGAATATACATCAAACAAACAAGTTAAAGTTAAAACTAAACTATGTTGACCAATATGAGATACAAGTTGTTATGTGAGTGAGTGAGTAAGATCCATGAGGAAAAAATATCTGAGTTTAGTGGCTAAACACTGACTAGATAGAGATTAAGGTTCCATTGAAATCAATGACATTTAAAATACTGTAATATTATTTTCAACAGGACTATAGCATGACTAATGAACAATACAACTTTACACATGTCTACTTAGACTAGCAATTGAAAGGAAATAGTATGCGGAAGAGGAGGAGGAGAACCACCACACGTGGATCATGGCTTCCACCAACAGTCTACACTCCAAGGAAACAGCCTGTTTCCTCTCTTTTTTGCCTGTATTTGGGCAATGGAGGAAAGCAGTATACATTGTGCACGAGGAACCAAAGATTATTGATGTAAAATAGTCCATTACAGAATTAAAGGCATCACTTTCATCCTGAAATGAAAACAATGAGTTAGAATTTAGTCAAAGTATTTTCACTCCAGTAATATCAGCGGGAGAGTTAATTTTTATTCCTACAGAAATCAGAACAATGTAAAAGTCATAATGGATAGATTGTGCATTTGAGGATTCCTTACTTCTAAACCAAACATCAACAAGCTGTTTTCCCTGAAAGAAGCTGCCTCCTCCTTCTTAGTCACCAAAACAAAACCTTATTTAAGTGGATTTGCTGAAAATACTAAAAGAAAAATATATTAATTAAAACCAGAGAGTTGCCAAAGCTCGCAAGGCACCAGGGTTGGAAGAGGCATGTGCTAACCTCATAAAACTCCACAGGAGATCCTCGAGGGATAGTTTATACTTGGGAAATATAATTTTAATTAAACAGTCTTGGGGAACAATCAACAAACTCCAAGTAACAGGTCACATAGATTCCAAAGGTCAACTGAAGACACTGCAAAAAGACGGAGCTTTCTTTAAAATCATCTGTCCTTTTGGGGGATGAGTTCCTATGAACAATGTAAACTCTTTCAGCAGCAGATTACAATTATATACAGTGGAATATGAAAAGGAATGATTTTATATCTCCTCTTCCACAATTTAGAGCTTTCCAATTATAAATACAGCATAAAAACCTATGGGAAAAAGTCTGAGAGCACTATCACAACTGACAAAAGATTTAATATCCACTTAAACTACAGTGTAACCTTGTTTTCCTAGAAACCCTGTAATATAGGACATCTTTTTACAAGCTGTTTGTCAAAAGATGAGCACATAAATATACCTTTTCCTTCTCCAGGATCCCAGTATCAGACAGTATTTTTAAGTACTGTATTGAAGAATAAATTGGCACAGGATTTTTTTTTTACTCTGTTGATTACATATTTATTTTTTATTTATATTATTTGCAAGTCTCCTTCCTTCCATAAGGGATCCAAAGCAACTCACAAAAATTAAAAATATACAATAATAACAAGTTTAAAATAGCATATTTAAATTTCAAAAGCTTGTGTTTGCCTTTCTTTTCAAGCATATTATAATTTCCCATTATGGGCATTTTATCTGAGTTACATGCATCTACATGCATAATTACAGACATATAAATGTGTCTCATCTGGGAGACAAGGCCTGAATTCGAAGGCTTCATCTAAGTTTCTTGTTCCTGCTAGTTGGAAGCTTTCTTTCTAAACAGGATTTTTAATGTCTGCAAGATGTGTGTAAATTGGGCAGAACTTCCAAAACAGGGATTTCTGGGATTTGCCATACAAGAAATCTGAAAATCTCATCCCTAATAAAAACCATTGTAAAGGTAACATCATGTATAATGTAAATTTTGACTTGTTTTTATCCTTACACTTTAAGAATTTTTTTACATGAGCCAGTGCAAATAGGGACCTGGAAGGCTGGTCTCAGAACCTGTGCTCTTGCAAGAGAAAGAGAGAGAGAGAGAGAGTTTCAGTAAAATGTGTTGTAGTGAAAATGCAACAAACTTTGCTTTGTAGAACTAGATGGGTTTTTTGGGGGGGCACCTTTGTGACTAATTAAACTGCCCTCTTTAGTTTGCTATGTGTGCGTCCACTTCTTTCACAAAGGAAAAGAGATATGGTAGTCATACAAACAGGAGTTTTAGACAAAATATATATCATGCAAATTGCAGAAACCATAAATATACCAAAATGGTTCTCAGAGCTTGACCAGGAGTAAGCTTTCTTGATGAGGCTGGAGAATTCTCAATGTGCTATCTCTTCTTGCCAAGATAGCCAATCTCGATTATAATCTAAACAATGGAAGAATTTTCTATATCCCTAATATGCATTAAACAATACAGTCAAACTTCACATAAAGAGCGCCTCGCATAAAGAGTAACTCACTTAAAGAGCAGAATTTTCTCTGAATGTTCGCTTCGCTTAACAAATAAAACCAACCAAAAACTCGCTTAATAAATAAATCGGGGTTTGCAATCCCCCCCCCCCGCAATTGGTCATTTACAATGGTGTTTCGCTTAAAGAGCAATCCTGTGGAACGCATTATGCTCTTTAAGCGAGGTACCACTGTACTTTGGACCCAGCTGTGTCAAGTTTTCTAGGTCCCTTGAAGATGGGGAGAAGAGCTACATTATGATTATCCCACATTCCCAGTCTGCACAGCCATGTGCCGCTGGTCAGTCTGCTGCAGACTTTTTTTTAAACATTGTACAGAATGATCCTTGTTGCGATGCATCATTTAAATCAGGGGTTCGCAACCTACAGCCTGTGGGTCAGATCCAGTCTGCAACGCCAAATAATCTGGCCCCGACCTCGCTCCAGCTGCCGCCACCATGGCCATCATAAGTGCATTTATGATGGTCATAAATGAGTCCACAGCAATTGTAAACGTGTTTACAACAGCTGCGGACACGTTTTAGGGCATCAGTCCAGCCCGCTCAGATGCTTGAGAACCCTTGACTTAAATGAAAAGGGATGTACCAAATGTTTTTTTAAGCTGACTGATTGGCAGCACATGGCTTCCATGATCACCAGCTGGTAGGTGGCAGTGCTACTGTAGCAGCCAGATCAGCAGAGCAGCTAATTGGCAGTTGTGCTGCCATTAATCAACTGGAGATGCTGGAAGCCACATGACACTGATCAGGCTGCTGCAACTGTTTGGCGGAAGTGCAGCTGTAGCAGTCGCTTCTCAGTTGCTATGCTCTAAATTTTCCTGTCCCCAGCATGCACATATACTAGGAATTAGTTAAAATAGAGCATGGCAACTTAAAAGAATCCCCTGAGGTGGGCTCAAAATGGGGAGTGTTGGGGCAGATTGGTCCATTCCAGGAAACAAGGAATGTGCACTTGATCGGACCAACCAACCTCCAGCCCAACCCAAAAACCAGACCAGATGCCTCTTTGTTTTATTCAGTCTGTATGCAATTATTTTTCATTTTGTTTCACAACATGTACTGAACTGTGCTGCAAAGTGAGGAAAAGGACATAACACAGCAGTTTTCAGGACATGAACTTAAAGTATCTCCTGAAGCCAAGTTGCTCTGATGTAAAACAATACTGAAACCTAAAAGTCAGCAGCAGGCAAGGTGGAAGAAACTAGACTAATAATGGAAGTCTGGAAGTAGAAGCTTTATAATTCATCTGCTGCTTTATATAAGCAAATTATCACAGCTAACAAATATTTAGTCAAGTCATATTTTAAATTACTCTCAGTCAATGAGAGGGATTTATTTGTCACTACTTTCTCTTGCAACTTTCAGTATTCATGGCTCAATGCATTTGTTGGACATAACCAGGAAGGCTCCAAGCAAAGAATACACATTCTCCAAGTCACAGCATGTTTATTCCAAGATCCAAGAACAAACTGCAAACCATGTTTCTAAGACACTGAAGACACATCTGGCAAGCTTGTTAAACTGGTGAATTGAAGAGTTAAACAGAATCCCTCCCCTCCCCGAAACAAAGTTTGGTGCTGCCACAGAATATCATTTTTTAAAAATCCCTATTATTATTATTATTATTATTATTATTATTATTATTATTATTATTATTATTATTATTATTATTATTATTATTATTATTATTATTATTATGTGTGGCATTTAAATGGCTCTAATGGCCCTAGCCAGTGATGATCAGCAGGGGTGCTGACTTGGGCTTCTGGTAACTGAAGTCCAAGAACACCTGGAGTGCCAAGGCTTGCCATTTCCCCTCAAAGGCACCTCTCCCCAAGGGCAAAAGTCTATGCCATTTGAATATATATTAAATAATGTAAATATACTGCATGTTAAAGTAGCCTCTCCCATTAAGGTTACATTTTAAAAAAACGATTATGAGTAAATAAAAGGCATGTCTAGTCAGACTACTGCCTCCAAGCTGAACCTCATGCTTGGGCAGTTTCGTATAGCTGTAGGTGGTCCACAAGAATGGGCCATCTTACATATGTATGTTCTATTATCTAATCAAAGGAAGGCATCATCATTACTCCAAACATCACAACTTCTTTCCCCAAGAGACAGACACAGTTGGTCTAGGTAGCAAATTAATAACAAGAGCTTTTTGGTACCTTAAAAACCTAACAGACGTATCTTATTTGTGAGTGTTTTTTAAAACCTCATTCCCTTTCTACAGAACCATGGAGCTTATTTAACAGTTTAGCCTACAATTTGGCTACAGATCACATGGTAGAAGAGTGGGAACCAAGGGAGATGAGAGAAAATGGCAATTACATTGCTAAATGTTTAATTTCTCCAAAAATTTGTCCCTGGCTATAATGTTACCAGCCTTCTATGGCCTTAGTTTCATGAAGCTGATTTCAGCCTTGGTTCTTATTTAATTTGTCTAATGTAAATCAGAATCTATAGATTTCAGCCAGTTCATTTCTCTTTCTTTCACTCTCACAAATCTTCATTTATTATTCCTTTTATTCATAACAATTACTATGAGATCTCTAACAGTTTCCTGGGAGCTTAGAATGTTTAGAAACTAGCTTATGTATTGCGATTTCAAATGTCAGATTTGTGCCATTGTCTTTCTTGTACTTCCAGGAAAAACTGAAGGCAGCAAGAAAAGGGGAAGAGCAACAATAAATTCTCCTGTGTCATGACTGTCCAGTTTGTACAATGTAGAATGCAGCATTGCTGGCAAATGATGGCATAATTATATTTTTAAATTAAAAGGAATGAACTCCTGATGCTGTAGATTGCATTTTTGAGGATGGTAACAGTACCACCAGGGTAGATGTGGAGATATTTTGCTTCTGGCCTTGTGTTGTCTGGCCTGGTGTGTATCAACAACTGTTTAAGATCAGGTGGCTGTTTGTAAACAAGTACAGTAAAATCTTGCATAAAGAGTGCCTCGCTTAGAGAG
Source organism: Furcifer pardalis (assembly GCA_030440675.1). Taxonomy (NCBI): domain Eukaryota; kingdom Metazoa; phylum Chordata; class Lepidosauria; order Squamata; family Chamaeleonidae; genus Furcifer; species Furcifer pardalis. Next base: position 61,163,567 of record CP126894.1, read on the forward strand.
TAACTCGCTTAAAGAGCAGAATTTTCTCTGAATGGTCACTTCACTTAACAACAAACACCAACCAAAAACTTGCTTAACAAATAAATCAAGGTTCACAATCCCCCTCCAGAAGTCACAATTGGTCACTTACAATGGTTTTTCGCTTAAAGAGCAAACTCACTTAAAGAGCAGTCCTGTGAAACGCATTATGCTCTTTAAGCAAGGTACAACTGTACAAGGATGACCCCCATAGCATGGCATAATCCATAGCCACCATGAATGTAGAAGCACTTTACACTAATATCCACCACAAGGTACAGCCATAAGTCATCAGGACTATAATTCTGTACTTTCCTGAGGAAGCCAGTTCTATCCCTAACAGCCAAGTATATTAATGGTATGTGATTTGAGAACAGAATTATTACATTCAAATAATCCAACAAAAATGGGATCAATACTTGATACAGTGGCTTGCCAGAATTGTCTGATTTGTGGAAGTAAGTAAAACATGTCTTGTTGAGGGTCTTCTGGCATGTCAGTTGGTGTGACTTGGCATACAACAGACAATGCCTCTGATTTCTTAACTTACAGCAATTCACTAGCAAATGTTATGCCTTTTCCTAACTGCGCAACAGGATTTCAGCCTCTGGATCCAACCAGTGTCTTGAGCATAGCTGTAACCAAAAAGTTGTTTACCTCGATATGACTGTAATTTCAGCACTCTTCTTGAAACCCATCTGCTTGCTGATAGTAGTATATTTATGTAATCAGCATGTTCACAATCCTTACTAGTGTTGCTAGTAATCATTACTAGTGTTTTGAAAGCCCATTACCAATGCAATTTTCACTTTTCCTAACTCACATCTCTAGAATATACTCCATCTATATAAATCTGTAGTCTATTATGTAAGTTCTTTGCAGCCAAGTAAGTAAACTCTAATCCACAAAAGTCTAAAATTGAAGCAAAGCTGTTGGCATCTTTTCTCCCTCCATTATACATGCTAACTTAACTAATAGAGACTTTGTGTTAACTAAGATCACAATCTCAGATGAACTGCTTTACTAAGCATTTTACACACTCACCCCACCCACACTTAGACTTCTATGAAACATACAGTGACAATAAGCCTTACAACTTTCAGGTACAGTAAAACCTCAGATAACACTAAAACTTGGTTCCACAAGTCTTAGTGTTATCCAATTTTTAATGTTATCCAATTTTTAATGTTATCCAATTTTTAATTTGCATGCATCAGATAACGTTAAAGTCCTATGGGATGAATTGCATAACATTAAAACTCCATAGAGATACATTGTAACCGGCACAGGCTTTAGTTAATGTTATCCGATGCATCCCATAGGATTTTAACATTATGTGATGCAATTTCCCCCCAGATTGCTTAACGTTATGTGGTTTTAGTGTTATCTGATGCAAATGTTATCCAAGGTATTACTGTACTTTTTAAGGTAGCAGAGAAGAGAAGAATCCAGACATTCTATTTTTGCAATGTATGTGCTATGTGCCATCAAGTTAGAACCAGCTTATATAAACAAAACCTTGCCAAATGGATGAATGCCAAAAAATGTCTCCTACTAGGACAAGATTCTGGCTGAGCCTTCTGGAAGTTACTCAATACTTCGACTGAAGTATGAAGATCAAAGAAAAATCAAGTAAAATGGGGCTACTTGGATACAAGACAAATTTCTGAGCAATGGAGAAATCCAATCAATGCAGCATTTATATGTATGCAACTTATGTCCTAACATAAGTACAATAACAACATAATAAGTGCCTGAGATAACAACAGCAGCCTGCTTCTGGTAAAAAATGGTCATATAATCATAGAATAAGTGAGCTGGAAGGGGCCTTTTAGGTCCATGTGTCTAACTTACTGCTCAAAGCAAGAATCCAAAATTGTCTAATTTTCTCTTGAATGTCTACAGCACTGGAGCACTCAACACCTCTTGAGGTAATTGGTTCTATTCTGATACAGTACTGCTATAACTGTTAAGAATTGTTTCCTGATATTCAGCCTATATTTGGCTTCTCTAAGTTTGAGTCTGTTATTATACGCCCTGCACTTGGGATGATCAAGAACAGATCCTGCCCTTCCTCTTTATGATTATATTTCAGGTATTTGAACAGTGCTATCATATCCCCTCTCAATTTTCTTTTCTGAAGGCTGAACATGCCCAGTCCCTTTAGTCTTTCTTCATACGGCTTGGTTTCTAGTTCTCTGATCATCCTTCTTGTCCTTCTCTCTACCTGCTCAAGTTTGTTTGCATCTTTCTTAAAGTGTGGTGTTCAGAATTGGACACCTAATGATGAACAGAGAGGAACTAGTACCTCACAAGTTTTCAAGACTATACTTCTATTAATGCAGCCTAAAATCACGTTGGCGTTTTTTGCAACGACATCGCACTCTTGACTCATTCTTAGCCTGGGATCTACAACAATTCCAGGATCCTTCTCACTTGTAGTATTACTGAGCCAAGTATCCCCTGTCCAAATAAGCTTTTAACAGCTAAGAGTGAGGTAAGAAAAACCAGGGATTTTCTTCTTTTTACATTTTTAAGGATACAAAGAATATTTATGTAAATAATTTGGTACAACAATAAAAGGACCAAGCTTCCAAATGCTTCTCGTCATCTTTATCATTCCACATATTGTACAAATGTGTGACCTTTCCTTTAAAATTATTATTTGATGCTTGTGTTAGTAGTTAATATCTTTTAAATTTTATGTTTTATTGTATGTTTATAATATAACTTTTAAAAGTTTTCCTCACTAAACAGGAAGACAGTCATCAACAAAAAAACAACATATATTAGCAAAGAACTAACTCACTGCACAATCAATGTATAACAACGCCAGCACACTCATTTTGTAAAACCTAACTCCCTTTTATTCAGTATAATTTTAACAATTATACTGATTCCTTTACCAATTCACCAGTCTTCCATGTTGATTTATGGGAAGATGTATTAACTTATCTTTGTAATGCCATCCAAGGCTCTTGTTGTATATATTATTTTTCAGTTTTTATTGTTAGAGTAAGATTTATCTAGTGACTTCTTATTTAAATAAACCTTAAAAACTGGGGGGGGGGGAGGGGGAGGAACATGAGCTCAGGAAAATAAAAAATACAAGAAATTTAGATAATGTGTAAATGAATCAGAAGTTCAGTCACTAATTAAAAAATTCTAGTCATTAGTTCTGCATAAGATAGAAAACTAGAGATATTGTGAGGAAAAAAGGAAAAGATGAAGATTGTTTTACACTCACCTCCATTTTTCCCCACTGTTCTGAAACATCGCCAAAAGGTCCTTAGAAAGCATGCTCTATTATGGGGTGTAGCTTGGATGAAGTTGAACTCTCGAAACAAAATATGGGTACCTTGACGTACACTGTTAAAGCTACAGAGAGAAAGTAAAGGATCAGGGTCAGCAGTAGAAATTGGAACTTAAAACCAGTAAGAAATCCTGAAGTGAAGTGAAAGGAATACACACAGATCTACAGCTGTTTAACATTTTCCTATCTGTTAAAACAATAGCCCTCAGACTTTCAATAAGCGGGAGCTCCCTAAATTCAAATACAATTATCCTGAAGGTAAATAATGTACAGTAATACCCCGGATAACGTTATTACTTGGTTCCACAAGTCATGACGTTATCCGATTTTTAGCGTTGTCTGATGCATGCATCGAACAACGCTTAAAAAAAAGCCCTGACTTCAGGGGCAAACCGCTTTAAAGGCAGGCAGGGAAAGAAAGAGACCTCCCTGCCTTTAAAGCCACCCCCCATGAGCAGCAGTCTCTGCAACTGTAGTAGGCTCAGGGAAAGCGCCTTTCTCCCAAACCTACTGCAGTCGAAGTCTGCTTACCCTGCTTACCTTCAAGCTTCTCTTCCTTTTTCTCTTTATTTCCCTCCCTGTATTTAAACTACAGGGAAGGGGGAAAGAGAGAGAGATGATTGGTTCTCTCGAGAACCAATCACCTCTCTCTCTTTCCCCCTCACTGTAGTTTAAATACAGGAAGGGAAAGAAAAAAACACAAGCCTCGTGTCTTTTTTCCTCCCTGTATTTAAACTACAGGGAGTGAGAGGCTTGTACGTAGTTTCAATACAGGAAGGGAAAGAAAAAAACACAAGCCTCCCTCTCCGTGTAGGGCTGGGCTGGATTCTCTTGTAGTCGAGCAGGCAGTGGGATGGGTGTGGGGAGTCCCCAAACTGCTGGGGGTGGGGGGGAAGAAGGAGGGAAATGGCAGGGAGAGCAGCTTTGGCCTCCTTTACTTCTTTATTACGATGGATCGGATAACGCTAAAAAGAACGTTCTCTGGTGCAAATCTTCCCCCCAAATATGTCGTCGTTATGCAGTTTTAGCGTTATCCGGTGCAATTGTTATCCGGGGTATTACTGTATGTCAAAGAAAAATGCAGATGATAGGCTTGGTGTGTGGTTGGGTATACAGCATGAATTTATTTCCCTTCTATCCACCAAGGCTCCCAGACTGATATACAGTTCATTACGATTATTACAATTATTAATTTATTTTCCTTTCTCAACCTCCCAACTGACTACATCGTCGTTCTGGGCAATGGACATGAAGATATAAATTCAATGTATAGCAAAAATAATAGCCCCTCAAGTATATCATATAAATATCACATATATAAAACAGATTTCAAAAACTGGATAAAACATAGCAACAGTAGATCAATACACAAATGCAACACTAAAAAATAAAAATAAACTGACTAGGGGGCAGAATATCAACAAAGGCTATTCCAAACAATGCTCAAGATATTACATGCTATGCTTCAGCAGCATGCAGATAGAGAACTTCCAGAAGTACAGGCCGGGTTCCAAAGAGGCAGGGGAACTAGAGACCAAGTTGCTAACATTCACTGAACCATGGAGAAAGCAAAGGAGTACTAGAAAAACGTCTACTCCTATTTCATTGACTACACAAAAGCCTTTGATTGTATGAACCACAATAAACTGTGGCAAGTACTTAAAGAGATGGAAGTACCACACCACCTCATCTGTCTTATGAGAAATCTGTATATGAGTCAAGAAGCAACAGTTAGGACAGGATATGGAACAACTGATTGCTTTTTGAATAGGAAAAGGAGTATGACAAGGCTGCATATTGTCATCCTGCTTATTTAACTTATATGCAGAGTACATCATGCGTAATGCAGGGCTGGATGAATCACAAACTGGAATTAAGATTGTTGGAAGAAACATCAACAACTTGAGATATGCAGATGATAGTACCCTAATGGCAGAAAGTGAAGAAGACCTTAAAAAACCCTCTTGATTAGGGTGAAAGAGGAGAGTGCAAAAGCTAGTCTAAACTCAACTCAACATTAAAAAAAGTAAGATAATGGCATCCTGCCCTATCCCTTCCTGGCAAATAGAAGGGGAAGGATTGGAAGCAGTGACAGACTTTACCTTCTTGGGTTTCAAGATCACTGCAGATGGTGACTGCAGCCATGAAATAAAAAGTCGCTTATTTCTTGGGAGGCAAGCTATAAGAAACCTGGACAGCATAATAAAAAGTAGAGACATCACCATGCCAACAAAAATCTGCATAGTCAAAGCAATGGTATTCCCAGTAGTAATGTAAGGTTGTGAGAGCTGGACCATAAGAAAGACTAAGCACAAAAGAATAGACGCTTTTGAACCAGTGGCGTAGCGTGGGGGGGGGGCGGATGCCCCGGGCAGCGGCTTTCAGGGGGCGGCAAAATGTCCCCACCACTTTGGCCTCCCTCTGCCTGGGGTTAGGAAACAGGACTTCCCAGGCGGAGGGCGGCCCTTTTGCTGGTGAGCGTTGCTCGCCTCCGTCCACCTGGCTGGCCGTCGGGGGCTCTTCGCCGCCTGTCCCTGGCTCCGCCTCCGTTGCGAGTTCGATCCTGGCGGGATACCAGATTGCCTAAGCCATTCATCCTTCCGAGGCCGGTTAAATGAGTACCCAATGGGACGGAGGCGAGCAACGCTCGCCAGCAAAAGGGCCGCCCTCCGCCTGGGAAGTCCTGCACGCACGCGCGCACGCTGCCCACCTCCGCCCGCCCAGCCATCCACCCAGCTTGCCGTCAGAGGGGGCGCTCGTCGGGGGTGGGTGGCGCCGTGGCGCGGAGCCCCTGGCGGCTGGCTGGGCGGGAGGAGGTGGGCAGCGGGCGTGCGCGCGTGCAGGACTTCCCAGGCAGAGGGCGGCCCTTTTGCTGGTGAGCCCTGCTCGCCTCCGTCCCATTGGGTACTCATTTAACCGGCCTCGGAAGGATGAATGGCCCAGTGGTCAGCAAACTTGGCTCTCCAGCTGTTCTTGGACTTCAGTTCCCAGAAGCCTTGATCAGCAGGAGTGCTGACTTGGGCTTCTGGGAATTGAAGTCCAAGAACACCTGGAGAGCCAAGTTTGCAAACCCCTGGCTTAGGCAATCTGGTATCCCGCCAGGATCGAACTCGCAACGTTTTGGCTGCAGTGCAAGAAGGCTGGAAAGTCCATAGGGTTGGTGTGTGTGTGTGTGCGCTCGCGGGGGGTGCTCGTCGGGGGTGGGTGGCGCCCCTGGCGGCTAGCTGGGTGGGCTGGCGGGCGGAGGTGTGCGGCACGCGCGCGCGCCGCTCGTCAGCAGGGGGGCACCTTCTGCCTGGGTCCTGGGGGGGGGGCGGCAGCGGCGAGCTGGGGGGGGAGCGAGTTTGTTCTTCGCCCCCGGCGGCTGAACTCTGCGCGACGCCACTGTTTTGAACTGTGGCGCTGGAGGAAGCCTTTGAGAGTATCCTGGACTGCAAGGAAATCAAATCAGTCAATCCTGAAGGAAATCAACCCTGACTGCTCATTGGAAGGACAAATTTAAGGTGAAGCTCAAGTACTTTGACCACCAAATGAGAAGAGAGCAGCCTTGATGCTGGGAAAGATCGAGGACAAAATAAAGGGGTGGCAGAGGATGAGGTGGCTAGATGGCATTGTCAACGCAATGGACAAAGATCTGTGTGGGCTGCAGAGGAGGACAGAGGAGCCTGGCGTATGGTGGTCCATGGAGTCACAAAGGGTCGGACTCGACTGTGCAACTGAACAACAACAACCAATTCTGTCATAGCTACTTTGCAGACTAGAGTAAAGGAGGGAACCTGGCAGATGTGCAATGGGTGTTCCTTAGATATGGCACCACCACTAAGAAGGTCCTATATCTGGTTAAAGTTTTTCTGACTCATCTCAGGGTAGGTAACTGCAGTATGAATGCTTGAGAATACCTGTGGGTCCAGGGTGTATGCTCAGATTTAAGCCAATGATCAGATTTAACCCAATTTTTAAAGGTAAATATAGTTTTACAAGCCGATCCAAAACAACATTTTAAAATGTATCTAAAAATCCTAGACATTAAATATACTTTCAATGTTTCCTATTACCTTAATCTCTTTTTTGCAAGAGAAAGGTAAACATTAAGATTGCTATTTTTTGAACATTCCTATGTCACATACATTGTGGCTTCCCATCTACAATACATATAAAAATGTGTTCTTTAGTAATCTTGAGAGTTTACTTCAGGAGTTCTTAAGCTTTTTAAGCCAGGGGTTGGGTCATGCTCCTTCAGACAGCTTCAGGGGTCAGACGGCCATTTTGCCTTTCCTCCACCACATGGCACTTCCTGGTGTGGCAGAGGTGGTTTACTTCATAGCAATGCTACTGAAATGGAGAGATAACACCAAGAAATGGAAGGTCGTTTCTCATCTCAGGAATATCATCTCAGAAAAGAAAAGGAAGGACGGCATAAGTGTGCCTTCACTTATGTTGCAACAGAGAAAATGTATATAGTACTATGAAAAGGTTAAAACTGGGAAAAATTTATATGACAAAAAACAACAACAACTGCTTTTGAAATAACAATCCCAATGCTGTTTACAGCTTGCATTTGAATTCATGAAGCAGATCTGACAAAATTGTCATGAATTTTTTGGTCTCTCCTTTTTAAAAAAATAAGACCTTTCTACAAAATCTTAGTGTGCAGCCTGAGGAAGGTAGATTAACACTGAAAGTTGACTGTTTGATTCTTTAGTAGAAGGGACTGATAAACCACTTCAGAGTATTCTCTGTCTCCAAGATATCTACCCTGGAAAAGATTGCCGTAACTCAAAATTGACTTGATAATACAGTATACAATAATGATTATTAAGAAACCTACCACCTGCTCTTGCATATAGGAAAAACAACAACAGCATTTTAAATAACCTGATCCCAAGTCATTTAAGGCCTTAAAGATCATAATGATAATGAGGGTTGAGGGAGTTTGACCAGAAATAGGCTGGTAGGTAGAGAGGCTGTGGGTACCACAGAAACAACAAGTACTGATTTAGAATTTGTGCAGCTTCTTGGTGTGTTTTGCTTTAAACTGTGTATTATTCTGAAACATGTATTGTTTTTTGAAATATGTATTGTCTTTGAAATGCCTTTTGTTCTGGATTGATGTGATACTTTGTAATTCACAATTTGTGATGTTTTATTTTGACTGTATTATTGGGTATTTATTGTATATTTTGTTTGTTGAAATTGGTTCTGTTAACTCCCCTGAGTCGGTTTTATCGAGTAGGGCGGTATATAAATCGAATAAATGAAAATGAAATTAAGATTGCAAGGCAAAGTCATGTGAGGCATCATCTGCAAACTGGCAGCATTGAACACAAAAACTACAACTGACCTCTTAGAGGTTCAGTAAAATTAAGAGGGACACATTTTATCTATCTGGTTCTTGACCTACATGGTCCACTGTCCCATAATCCAGGCTTGAGTCAGACTGAAATGGATTTGGATAATCCTCTTTTTCCAGAAACACCTAGAACTGAGATGTCAAACATGTTCTTGAACATCTTGAATATCTGTACAGACACTTAAAAGTCACAACCAGTTTCTATCTTTAGTCTTTAAACTCTACTGTAACTGAAAAATACCTTGGGCTCAAATAAAGCACACTTTTGTACACCTGAATATCTCCTCCTCCTTCCTCGGAATCTCAGCTCAAACCAATTCACAAGTTTCATATCTCACCCTCACGACCAGATCCCACACCTAGCTGTATGGGAAATATAATATTTCTGATTTGTAAGGCAACATTCTTCTTCTTTTGCAGGATCTGAATCAGAATATTGGCAATCCTCATAGTGATCAGCCATGAATACTGTTCTGAGAATATAATGCAGTGGCCTTTCATCTGCCTTCCACATCACAGCATGACCCCCATACCAATGATCCAGTTCCTCAAGTCACTTTCTGGTCCTGAGCCCTTTTGGCACACAAAGACCTCATCAGCCCCAGGTCAGTACAGTGATACCTCGCTTAAAGAGCATAATGCATTCCACGGGATTGCTCTTTAAGCGAGTTTGCTCTTTAAGCAAAACACCATTGAAAATGACCAATTGTGACTTCTGGTGTGTGGGGGGATTACGAACCCCAATTTAGTTGTCAAGTGAGTTTTTGGTTGGTTTTAGTTGTTAAACAAGGAGACCAGAGAAAATTCTGCTCTTTAAGCGAGTTAGTCTCTAAGCAAGGCGCTCTTTATGTGAGGTTTTACTGTATTTATGAAGCTCCTGCCCTCCATCAAGATGGATTCAAGTAGGATTTAATCCTCTTGGGGACTATTACCCTTCCCTGTGGACTTTGGCACCTAATCCGTTAGTCCTCAGGGTTGTCAGGTTAGCTAACCGCTGCCTGACACTCGGCGTTGAGTCGCTGGCAGTATGGTCTACTCTATTACCATAGCAGGATAATCTGGCCAGACAGCTGTAAGACAACATACAAGAAACATTTTGAACACTGAGGAAATACTAAATGCTACTTGTTATTATATCATTCAGCAGGACAAAACTAAATTTTAACCCAGGGCATTTTTGAAGACTGTAAGTGACAGTAAAAATAAACAAATCAAAAAATGAAGTCATTTTCATATTGTACATGTTGAAGCAGGGTGATAATGCTGGTTGGCTGTTCCACAAAAAACATTCACCTGGGGCAGTTTGGTCATGTCCTTAACACAAAATATGTTGCCACAGAAGCAAGCAAACAAAAATTAAAAAAAATCACACAAAATAAAAAAACAAAACAAAAAGAGTTCTTTAGAAAAGACAAAAGATAAAAGATGGTCTTGATCTTAGAGTTGTGAATGTGGAATTGGTTAAGATGTTGTCAATTGTTTTTAATGATATTTTCTGCTTAAATTTCTAAGGAGTTAAATCACTATTTTACTAAACAAACCTTTGCAAAAGTACAATTTTGAGACTAGTAATGGAGAAAAATGGTTATATGTTTCAGTAGCAGTAAGTGTAAGCCCTCGATGAAATGAGTACAGTAAGTAGAAGGTGGGCTGCTATATCTCAATTATGGCATTTTAGTTTAGTCTAGACTAGTCTAGCTTGAACCTTTGAATTCAAATCTTTGAATTAGGTCTGACTGACAGCCTGTGACAAATGTAAAACTAAAATTAACAAAACCCAAAATAAAAGATGCTTTGAAGTTGAGATCTCTATGTAATATAATGTCCAAAACGAGGCACGTGTATTATGTTCTGCAGAGCTGTGATTTTGTGAGTTAGGCAGAACCATTTGAAATAAGAGCCATCTGTTAACTGGACAATTTTACTTCCAGCATCTATTGTTCTCTTACAAAGCTTCAATATCTGATTTGTAAGCATTGATGGGCAACATTATTTAATAAGCTTTGTTTCTCTTCAGAAGTTTTAGGAGTCAGCAATATCACATTTCATGAACACTTAAAAGTGATCTTCCAAGATGTTATAAATGTGCAAATTAAACAGTATCACTGATACAAATAGAAGTGGAAAGCAATGATGTCTTAAAACTGGATTTATCTGTACATGTCCCTGCTGCTTTTAGGCAGGGCAAGTACAGTAAAACCCCGACTTACATATGCCTTGAGTTACATAAAATTTGACTTACATAATGATTTTGTGCTAAAACCATGTCCTGATTTACATGCTTTCCTATGGGTTTGCTTTGAGTTACATAAAGATTCTTTTTCCTATGGGTTTGCTTTGAGTTATATAAAAATTTATTTCCCTATGGGTTTGCTTCAATTTACATAAAAATTTCATTTTTCCTATGGTTTGCTTTGAGTTACATAAAAAACCGATTTCAGCAAAAGCCTACAGAACAAGCTTTTTTCGTAAGTAGAGGGTTTACTGTATTCCAAATTTTCCAGAGAGATAATGAAATATATCCCTGGTTCAACAGCTTACTAAGTCTCTGGTGAGATAATTAATGAAAAGATTCCTGCTTCTTCTTGGAAGGACAGATCTTCTCCACAGTAACAAAAATCTACTAACCATTGCATCTTCTTAGTTCTTTAACGGTTCATTGTCTGGGAACTGTTCAATAGCATTTAACATGCCAAATGCAAGTCAGTTCTCTAGAACGAACTTTGAACTATACGTATTCAGAAATTTTGAAGAAAAGAATTCACATCAAAATCTTAAGAATAATGCAATGGAAGGTTTTTTCTGCCTTTGATTAAGGGAAATTTTTCTTGAGATATAATGATTCATTACTATAGTGAATGCACATTTAAAAACGTTAAGCATCACAGCAGCATCAATATTTTCAAGGCACAACTAGGTTTTAATTCTCCCCCTTCAAATAACTACTACATTTAGCCAAATACTGCTGGACACTTATGAATTATTTTATCATTATCAGATACTGTTTCTGTTGTACAAATCAGAGGGAAATACTAATTATTATTCAGAAAAAGAATCAAAGAGAAGAATCAAACTACAATGGCACAAAAACTTTGTTCAAAGCCCATTCAATAATAAAAAGCTCTATTTTAATCAGGTTTTTTTATCATAATTTAGAAGTTTAAAATATATGAAGCATATCACTCTATATTAAAAAAAAATACAGCACCATAGAGGAAAGAAGGAATGCAAAAGGCAAAGGAGAAAGGAAAACATTCAACCAATTGAATACAGAATTTCAAAGAAAAGCAAGGAGAGATAAGGAAACCTACCTAAATGAACAATGAAAAGAAATAAAGGAAAACAACGTGAGGGGTAGGACTAGAGATTTTTTTTAAAAAAAATTGGGGAAATCAAGGGAACATTTAAAGCAAAAATGACCATGATAAGGGACAAAAACAGCAAGGATTTAGCTGATGCAGAAGAGATAAAGAAAAGATGGCAAGAGTACACAGAGGAACTTTACAAAATGGACCTCAACACCCTGGGTAATCACAATGATGAGAACATTGAACTTGAACCAGACATCCTAGAGAGTGAAGTCAGAAAGGCACTAAAAAAACACTGCAAACGACAAAGCTAGTGGAGATGATGGTATCCCAGCTGAATTTTTCAAAGCTCTAAAAGATGATGGAATCAAATTATTGCATTCTATATGCCAGCAGATTTGGAAAACACAACAATGGCCACAGGATTGGAAAAGATCAGTATATATTCCAATCCCAAAAAAGGATAATGCCAAAGAATGTTCAAATTATCGAACAATTGTGCTCATCCCACACACTAGTAAGGTGATGCTCAAGATAATACAGGATAGACTTCAGCAGCACATGGAGAGAGACTTACCAGAAGTGCAGGCTGGGTTCCAAAGAGGCAGGGGGACTAGAGACCACATTGCCAACATACAGTGGATCATGGAGAAAACAAAAGAATATCAGAAACAAGTCTACTTCTGTTTCATTGACTACATCAAGGCCTTTGATTGTGTGGACCACAACAAAATGTGGCAAGTAATTAAAGAGATGGGAATACCAGAACACCTTATATGCTTCATGAGAAATCCGTACATGAGTCAAGAAGCAGCAGTTAGGACAGAATACGGAATGACTGAGTGGTTTGGAATAGGAAAATGAGTAAGACAAGGCTGCATTCTGTCACCCTGCTTCTTCAACTTATACACAGAGTACATAATGCACAATGCAGGTTTGGACGAATCACGTTGGGATCAAAATTGCTGGGAGAAAAATGAATTACTTGAGATATGCAGATGATACCACCCTAATGGCAGAAAGTGAGGAAGACCTAAAGAAGTTCCTGCTTAGGTTGAAAGAAGAGAGTGCAAAAGCTGGCTTGAGACTCAACATCAAGAAAACCAAGATAATGGCAACAGGTCCTATTAGTACCTGGAAAATAGATGGGAAAGAAGTAGAAATAGAGACAGATTTTACTTTCTTAGAATCAAATATCACTGCAGATGGTGATTGCAGCCATGAAATAAAAAGGCGGCTGATGCTTGGGAGACAAGCTATGAGAAACCTGGGGAACATGGGTGAAAATATAGACATCACTTTGCAAACAAAAATTGGCATAGTCAAAGCAATGGTATTCCTGGTGGTAATATATGGTTGTGAGAGCTGGACCATTAGGAAAGCTGAGCGCAGAAGAATAGATGCTTTTGAAATGTGGTGTTGGAGGAGAGTTTTGAGAGTCCCCTGGACAGCGAGGAGAACAAATAAGTCGATCCTAAAAGAAATCAACCCTGACTGCTCCTTAGAAGGTCAAATAGTAAAGATGAAACTAAAGTACTTTGGACATCAAATGAGAAGAGAGGATTCACTTGAGAAAGCCTTGATGGAGGGCAAAATGTGGAGGGCAAAAGAAGAAGGGGGCAGCCAAAAATGAGATGGCTAGGCTAGATGGTATTGTAGATGCAATGTGCACAGAGCTGGGTGGGCTGAGGAAGATGGTGGAGGACAGAAATGCCTGGAGGGCAATGGTCCATAGGGTCGCAAAGGGTTGGAATTGACTGTGCGACTGAAAAACAACAACACAGATAGCAAAGACAGCCAATAATCTCATTCAGATGTTTTTCTTCAAGATTTTGTAGCATCCTTTAAAAAGAGGTGTTACAATACCTATTACTAAAGTATGTGGTAAACTAACTCTCTATATAAGCACACTCTACATACAGTGGAACCTCGTATAAGGACAGGTTTCACTTACCAGTAACTGTCGTTCTCCGAGTATGTTGTTTGGGGATTCACACTGATGGGTTCTGCGCCTGCGCTGAATCCGGAGCGGAGCTGGAAAGCTGATTGGATAAAGAGTTTTGAATGTGGGACCGCCCACCATGCCCAACCCCTTTAGGCGCCATTTCGCGCTCTCCCCTCAGTTTGATATTAAAGCTGCCCGCTAAGCCTAAGGCCATCTCAGGCCGGCAGCCCTGAGGGGAGGCAGGGTTGGGTTGTGTGAATCCCCAAACAACATACTCGGAGAACGACAGTTACTGGTAAGTGAAACCTGTCCTTCTCCTTCGTGTTGTTTGGGGATGCACACTGATGGGTGACTAACAAGCTCACTTACTTGGATGGTGGGCAGCCGGCGTCCTGAGATGTAGGAGAGCGCGATGGCATCATGGATGGGCGGTCATCAGCGAAGAGGATCGGAGACCAGCCGTCAGGATGGACCTGCCCCGTCTGACATCAGGGGCGGACCTTGTATCAACCCGGTAGTGGGTGATGAAGGTGGAGGACCTGGACCAAGTGGCAGCCTTGCAGATATCCTCCATCGGGATGCCCTCTAGGAATGCAGTGGAGGAAGCCAGTGTCCTGGTGGAGTGAGCCCGGACATGAGGCGGAGGTGGCAGGGATGACATCTGATAGGCCAGGTAAATGGTACCTGAGATCCATTTAGATAGTCTCTGGGCAGACAGAGGCTGTCCCTTAGTCTTGCCACCATAAGCCACAAACAGTTGTTTTGCTCTCCTGAAGGACGCAGTCCTCTGGGTGTAAAACAGCAAAGCCCTCCTGACATCCAACGAGTGCCACACTCTCTCTTGTGGAGACGAGGGATTCAGGAAGAATGCTGGAAGCGTGATGGCTTGGGCCAGGTGAAATTCAGTCAGGACCTTGGGCAGGAATGTCAGATCTGGGTGCAATACTGCCCTGTCAGGGTAGAACTTGAGAAAAGGAGGGTCAGACCGAAGGGCTGCCAGCTCCCCTGCTCGTCGGGCAGAAGTGATAGCTACAAGGAAAGCAGTCTTGTAGGAGACAAATTTAATGTCCACCGAAGCCATGGGTTCAAAGGGTGCCTTTGTGAGTGCGGTGAGCACTGTAGTGAGGGACCACTGAGGGGGTGGTATCTTCACTGGAGGATAGGCGTTGCGTAGCCCTTGAAGGAACCTTTTAACAGTTTTGTCTCTGAAGGCGGAGGACAATACTGAAGAAGGTGGGGCCTTGGCGACCACAGCAGCTAGGTGGACCTTTAATGATGAATGTGCGGATCCCAACTCGGCGAGGTGCAGGAGGTAGGACATGACATCCTGCAGGGATGCGGAGTCCACGGTGCGGTCGCTGGATGCTAGGAAGTCAGTGAAGCGACGGTACTTGGCATCGTAGGACTTCCGTGTGGAAGGTTTCCTTGACAGATCAAGGATCCGTGCTATGTTGGGCGGATAAGCCAGGCCGTCAGGTGTAGGCTCGGCAGATCGGAGTGAAGGATCCGACCGTCTTCCATGCGGAGGAGATTCGGATCGGTGGGTAGGCGGAGACGATTGCAAGCCAGGGTTTGGAGTAGTGGGAACCACGGCTGGCGCGGCCAGGACGGGGCAACCAGGATCGTCCAGGCGTTCTCCGCACGGATCCGTATCAGGACCCGTTGGATGAGAGGGATCGGTGGAAACATGTACAGCAGTTCCTGGTGCCACGGCACCATGAAGGCATCGCCCTCCGATCCGTGGCCGATCCCCGCTCGGGAGCAGTAACGGCGGCACTTGGAGTTGGTCTGTGACGCGAAAACGTCTAGGGTCGGTGTGCCCCACCGTCGGCACAGGCGGTCGAACACCGATTCGTCCAGTTCCCACTCGTGCATCGCCGTCCCTTTGCGGCTCAGGGAGTCTGCATCGGAGTTCAGGGTGCCCTGGATGTGGACACCTATGGGGAACACATGTACCTTCAGGCACCACTCCCACATCTGGACGGTCAGGTAGAGGAGGGAGAGAGACTTGGTCCCTCCTTGCCGGTTGAGATAGGCTAGTGTCGTGGTGTTGTCCGAGGCGATCTGCACCACACTGCCCGCGATCGACGGTCTGAAGGACCTCATCGCCTTCCACACCGCTAGCAGCTCGAGGAAGTTGATATGGTGGTCGGCTTCCTCGGGTGTCCATATGCCGTGAATCCGTAGTCCGCGGCAGCACGCACCCCATCCGTGGGTGCTCGCGTCGGTGGTGACTTGGATGGACGGTGCGGGAAGGGTGAAGAGTCTCCCCGCGGTCACATTCTGGTCCATTGTCCACCAGTTTAACTGGTCTCGGAGTTCGGGAGTCGGTGTGAGCCACTTCCCGAGGTTGTCGTGGGTGCCGTTGAAGGAGGAGAGGAACCACGACTGGAGGGAGCGCATCTTGAGTTTGGCGTGCGAGACCACCGCCGTGGTCGACGCCATGAGTCCTAGCAAACGGAGGGCGTCCCTCGCACGGACCCGACGTCTGCCCTGGATCCGTGCCACCACTGTGCGGATGTCGAGCAGACGTTTGGTTGGGGCGTAGGCTCTTAGAGCCAGAGAGTCTAGAACGGCTCCGATGTATTCTATTCGTTGAGTGGGGGTCAACTGGGATTTCTTGAAGTTGACCCGCAGACCGAGGCTCTGCATAAGGGCGAGGCAATGTGCAACGTCGTCCTTGGCTTTTTGTTGGGTCGGGGAGCAGATCAACCAATCGTCTATGTACGGGAACACCTGGACGCCTTGCAGTCGCAGATGAGCAGCCACCGGTGCCATGCACTTCGTGAATACCCTCGGAGCGGTGGAGAGGCCGAAGGGTAGGCATGTGTACTGGTAGATGTTGCCGCCCACCTGGAATCGGAGGAAACGACGATGTTCCCTCCTGATGGACACGTGAAAGTAGGCGTCCTTCAGGTCGATGACGGTGAACCAGTCCCCGTGGTTGATCAGCGGGAGGATGGAGTGAAGGGTTACCATCCGGAACTTCCTCGCGTCGATATGGTTGTTGAGAAGACGGAGGTCCAGGATGGGACGTGCCCCCCCGTCTTTTTTGTCCACAAGGAAGTATCGGGAGAAGAACCCTTCGTGAGACTCCGACGCTGCGACCGGCTCTATGGCGCCCTTCTCTAGGAGAGCTGTTAGTTCCTCCTGGAGCGGTGGGGATGGATCGGTGATGCGGATCCGTCCGACAGTAGGGCATCTCTCGAACTCGATCGCGTAGCCAGAGTCTAAGA
Organism: Furcifer pardalis; assembly: GCA_030440675.1. Taxonomy (NCBI): domain Eukaryota; kingdom Metazoa; phylum Chordata; class Lepidosauria; order Squamata; family Chamaeleonidae; genus Furcifer; species Furcifer pardalis. The sequence continues at coordinate 61,180,737 of CP126894.1, forward strand.
TGGTTAAAACCCATCGGTCTGTGGTGATGGCAGACCACGCCGATAGGTAGTCGGAAAGGGGGCGGTAGGGTAGAGTCTCGGTCACGGAAGAGTCAAACACGTTGTTTGCCCTTCCGTTCCGTACGCTTGCCAGTCTGAGGCCGTTGCTGGTAGCGTGGACGGTTGGGTTGTTGGCGCTGCCGGTAGGGCTGGTACCGGGAGTAATCCCCTTGTCTCTGTGGCGGGCGAGGTTGATAGGATGGGCCCGCCTGAGACGTCGACGGCTGGTCCTGATGGTAACGGCCGGACCCACGGTGTGGAGGGCGGAGCTGTTTTATTGTGGCGTAGTCCCCTTTCAGCTCTCCCAAGGAGGTGTCGGTCTCCTTGGCGAAGAGGCCCTCGCCATCGAAGGGGAGCTCCTCCACGAGCCGCTTGACATCGTCCTGCAGGTTAGCCGAACGGAGCCAGGCGTGGCGACGGAGCTGGATGGCGGAGGCCAAGTTTTTTGCCTCCGACTCGGTGACGTGGCGGCCGGTGCGGATTTGCTGGAGGGAGAGGTGGTTGCCCTCCATGCAGAGTTTTTCAAAGTCCGCTTGTCGATCAGGTGGCAGTAGGGACTTGAACGACTCCGCTTGCTCCCAGAGTCGACACTGGTAGCCTCCCATGGCCGTCGCGTAGTTGGACGCACGGAAGGACAAGGAGGCATTGGCGTAGACCCTCCTGCCCAGTGCGTCCAGCTTCTTCCCCTCTTGGGTCGACGGGATGGGAGTGCTGCTGATCGGTGTCCGGTGTTGGGAGCCCTTGACCACTCGGGAGTTCGGTGCCGGGTGAATGTGCAGAAAGTTGGAATCGTCCAGCAGTCTGTACATAGAGTCCACTCTGTTGGATACGGAGTGCGAAGAGACCGGCTTCTTCCACACCTCCTTGGCCGCTTTCGCAATCTTAGGGAGCAGTCCGAGGCGGACGGGGACCAACTCCTTGCGGTCGGCCAAGCCGCAGACGACGTCCTCACAGTCGTCCGGGGGAGCCTCCGCCCGAATCCCAAGTGTGGATCCGAGGCGAGTGATCAGTCCGGTGTAGGTCTTCAAATCCTCCGGCTGGGATCCGTGGACGGCGCCGATGTTGTCGTCCGGGGACTTGTCGACCGCAACCGGCGGTGGCTGATGCTGCTCCTCCTCCTGATCCGACGAGTCGGAGTCTCCTGACCGCGCCGAGACGCTGGGCGGTGGCAGGTAGACCTCGGGGTCCGAGTCCGACCAGTACGGCCTGGCGGATCTCGGATCGCTCCCCGGCAAAGGCAGCTGGTACGGAGGGAGAGAGGCCTCCGACCGCGCCTGTTCCACCCTCTGCCGCTTCGGTGCGGGGCCCTCCTCACGGAGCGGTGGTGCTTCCGTGGCTGGTGGTGAGGGCAGAGGGCGCTCCCACGGTGTCGTCTGCGGGCCGTAGAGCTCGGTGTGCAGTTTCCGCACCATCGCCTCGATGTACGGGGCGATGAGGCTCAACTGGGGCGGCGGTTCGGTAGCCGGACCAGGAACCACGGAAGGACTGCGGAGGGAGGAAGACCTGTGCGGTGGTACAGGTGGAGGAGTCTCCGGCGGCGGTGGAGGGCTGTGGGCCCTCTCCGGCGTGGCGTCCCGGGCCTCGGTCGACATCCTACCCGGCGTAGGTGGAGCTGCGACCGGGGCGGATGCTAGGGAGCGTGGCGGCGAAAGTTGAGCCGGTGCCGGGGTCGGAGGAAGAGAAGACGAAGAGCTACGGCGCTTCTTTTTCTCTTTTTTGTCCTTCTTCTTCTTCTCCTGCTCCTTCTTCCGCCTGAACAGTTCAGAGGCCGAGGGCCTGGAAGAAGAAGCGGAGGTTGAAGGAGCAGACGTGGAAGCGGCCTGCTCTGGAGCTGGGGGAGCCGGTGGTGCCAGTGCGGCCTCCATGAGGTAGGCTTGAAGGCGGTACTGGCGGTTCTTGATGGCGGCCTTCGAGAAGCCGCGACAGACTTCGCAGGTCTGGACCTGGTGACTCTCCCCGAGGCAGCGAAGACAACGCACGTGCCCGTCCGAGCTAGGGAACTTTCTCTTGCAGGACGGACACTGCTTGAACGCTGCCGCTGAGGCCATCCACCGAAGTAGATGGCCGAAGAGAAAAAATTATCCCGGCCGGGAGGCCCCGACACGAGATGTTGGTCTTTTTTTTTTTTTTTTTTTTTTAAACGGCGGCTGAGGGCGAGCCCCAGCCACACGAGGACCAAGGGAACAAGTCCCCTAGTCCGAGAAAAATTGTAAAGTAGGAAAAATTGGAAGATTCTGAGACAATCTCAGCAAAGTACTCACAGCTTTTTTTCCAGGCTCCTGCTTGCGCAGCGGAAAAAAGCAAACTGAGGGGAGAGCGCGAAATGGCGCCTAAAGGGGTTGGGCATGGTGGGCGGTCCCACATTCAAAACTCTTTATCCAATCAGCTTTCCAGCTCCGCTCCGGATTCAGCGCAGGCGCAGAACCCATCAGTGTGCATCCCCAAACAACACGAAGGAGAACAAACGCCTCCTATAGCAACTAAATTAAATAACGAATAGGTTTTTAAGGAAAGTGGCACCCCATATAGCGATTTTTCCTATGGAAAAAACCGTACAACGAATTTTCAATGGGGGAAAAACGCTAAGCAAAAAAATCGTTGTACATTTTTTCCATAGAAAAATTCGTACGACAAAATCACATAGTGACCAGAACTGTGGAATGAATTAAAATTGTCATACGGGGTTTTACTGTATTCACAAACACACCTGCACAAATGCAACTGCAATTAGCTATTAGAATGAAAGGGTAGGTGAGCCAATGAAAGAAAATGGAACTGAGGCATACAAACTACATAGAGTGTTATTGTGGGGAGGAGAAGATCAAGCAGTGTTGTATCTATCTATATATTTATAGATAAAGATAGATGTTGAAAAAAACTTTTATTAAGGATGGTAAAGGTAAAGGTCACCCTTGCTCGAGAGCCAGTCGTATCCGACTCTAGCGTTCAGTGCTCCTCTCTGTTTATAGCCAAAGAGCCAGCGCTGTCTGTGTCTGCAGACATTTCCATGGACATATGGCAGGCATGCCTAGACACTGAAGTGCATGGAATACTGTTTACCTTCCCACTGAAGTGGTCCCTATTTATCTACTTGCAATTTCTTGCTTTCACATTGTTAGGTTGGCAGGAGCTGGCACAGAGATGGGAGCTCATTCCGTCATGAAATACCCAGGAATCAAACTCCGACCTTCCAGTCAGTGAGTTCAGTGTCTTAGCCTCTTGAGCCACCACAGTTCCTTTTTAGTAAGGATAAAACTAAGTTATTACATGGAAGAGATATATCTGCTGCCTGGAGTCTTTTACGTTATAAATCATTATAGTAGTCATAATCATTTAATGGCAAGTTTCTAGTGCCGTCCTTGTATTTGCCTATACTGTACAATAATTATATTTAAAAAATGATACTAATATCCTATTCAGAGCTTGGAACATTGATTTTCAAAAGGAATGCCCTGTACTGCATTGCTAAAGCACCAGGTCACTATTGTTTTGCTACATGGCAACACACATTGTTCATTATTAATGCATTTCCAAAAATGTTTTCCACTTTGGCCTGAAAATCCTCACACACTCTCTGCATGTCTAGCAGCAATAGCTACAAATACCATATCAGTCACATGAATATATCAACCCCATTGAAATTTGGGTGTGTAGCTTATAACGCCCCGTGTGCAGAAGAGAACCAGTTGCAGCTCACCCCTCTCACTCAGGTAAATATTCCAATGTAATTTGAATAAATTAGCTAGATTTTTTCTATCATTCTTGTGGGGGCCTGTCATGTATGATAGTTGCTCCTTAGATTATTTTTTATATTTCTAACACATTAGTTTTTCAAACTGGGGAAGAGAGGAAAAGTTCGTTGAAATGGCGGTCAACTGGTGCTAGAAAAAATTTGCAGTCTTGTTGATTTTTGCCAGGGTTCTCCCATATAAGTGCCCCTACACATTATTAGTATACAAATGAATGCATCTCTGAACTGGCTTTCAGAAGAACCGCCGTCGCCCGTCCCCCACCGGACTTTGATGTTGCTCTCCCCCAGCCTTGGACCGGGGAGAGTGAGGACAGCCGTGTCCGGGTGTGGCGGCTTTAAAAAGAACTCCCAACGCCCTGCCGGACTTTGATGCTGCTCTCACCCAGCCTTGGACTGGGGAGAGGAAGGACAGCTGTGTCCATGGCTAGCGGCTTTAAGAACTGCCGTCCCCCGTCCCCCACCGGACTTTGACATTGCTCTCGCCCAGCCTCGGACCAGGGAGAGTGAGGACAGCTGCATCTGGGTGTGGCGGCTTTAAAAAGAACTGCCACTGCCCTGCCGGACTTTGATGCTGCTCTCACCCAGCCTTGGACTGGGGAGAGGAAGGACAGCTGTGTCCAGGGCTAGCGGCTTTAAGAAGAACTGCCATCGCCTATCCTCCACCGGACTTTGACGTTACTCTCGCCCAGCCTCGGACCAGGGAGAGTGAGGACAGCTGTGTCCGGGTGTGGCTTTAAAAAGAACTGCCACCGCCCTGCCGGACTTTGATGCTGCTCTCACCCAGCCTTGGACTGGGGAGATGAAGGACAGCAATGTCTGGGGCTAGCGGCTTTAATAAGAACTGCTGCCACCCCACCAGACCTTGATGCTGCTCTTGCCCGGCCTCGGACCGGGGACAGTGAGGACAGCTGCATTCGGGGCTAGTGGCTTTAAGAAGAACCGCCCCCACCCCACTGGACCTTGACGCTGCTCTTGCCTGGCCTCGGACTGAGGTGAGCCAGGACAGCTGTGTGGGTCTTTTCTCTTCACCACCAATTTTGACAGTCTCTCAGCCAAGTTCGGCTGAGGGGAAAGAAGTAGCAGGGAAATGGACTTAGTGGACTTGTGAGTGGGATAGAGTTCGAGATTTTTGTGAACTATTCAAAGTGTCTTTGATTTGTTATTGAAATGTTTATGATGTCTTAATTTTGTAATGTTTTTTGATATGTGATATTTTGATATGTTTTGATATGTGCTATTTTGTGATGTAATATGTGTAGTTTATTGATATGTTATTGATATGTGATATATGATATTTTGATATGTCATTGATATTTCATATGTAATACTTTGATATGTTTTGATATGTGATATTTTGTGATCTATGTTGTTAGCTGCTCTGAGTTGCTTCGGCGAATAGAGCGGCATACAAATACAAATACAAACGGCTAAAAATTAAAATTAAAAGAAAAAGCTTCGAAATGTCCTTAAATACAAGACAATATTTGCCACTAGTTGAATATTTGAAAAACTGAACTTCTGGCATTCAAACAACTACAAAGACTCCAGAGAGATGGAACCAAAACAGGTATATAGATAGAAATTATTGACCTGATACTCCAGTTCAGCTTCTTCTGAGGCACTACTCAACTCAGAATGGGACAGCTGATACTACACAAGGCCACAATAGAAAATCCAGACTGGGTCACTAGGCCACATGCAATACAAACTATTGGATGAGCAATAGTTTATAGAAAGAAGAGGCAACACAAATACCAATCTATCTATCTGTCTAACTGACCACCCCATTAGCAAACCAGATGTCTCCACTCTAAGTGGTACCACAATCAAAATACTTATATACTCGAGTATAAACCTATTTTTTAGTCCCAAAAATGAGCCCCCAAAAGGGGAAATGGTTTATACTCAGGTCAATGACCATGATGATCCTAAGACCATGTTGGATTTAGACATGCCAACAATTTAAATAATTTTACCATACAATATTTTCATGTACTGTATTTCGATTATTGAAACTCACTAGCAGTTGCTACATTTCCCACCCTCGGCTTATACTCAGGTCAATCTATTTTCCTGGGTTTTCAGGACAAAATTAGGTATTTCAGCTTATTTTCGGAACAGCTTATACTCAAGTATATACGGTAATAACAACAAGCAGTCAAGGAATAGAAACATCACAATTTTAAAAACATCAAAAACATGAAAACATGTGCAGTTGCTTCCTAGCCAGTAAGCCAGAGTCCTACTAGTGCAAAAGTCAATGTAGTATAGAGAAAAATAAAGGATCCCCCCCCCCATGCGCGCACACACTTCTCTGGCACAAGTGCTGCCAACAGGTGTTTCCCTTTAAAAGTAAAGAATGTGACCCAACTCAGCTGTCAAACAGAGCAAGGGGCTTCACACTGCTTGGTGCTCTTTAAAGCCACTCAAGACGAGCAAATTAGCACATTAAGCTGATGTTACCATGGACACAATTCCTGACCTGTCTGCTTGCACTAGCAATTCAAATGAAAGTCCTTGTTAAAACTCTAGTGTACTTCAAATGTTTGCCCTTTGTTAAGCGGTTTTGCTGGATTGTTGGGCATTCCCCTTCAATAGCAAGAGTTGTCTTTCATATCCCAGTGGTGGAAGGCTGTGGTAGGAAAAGCAGAGAGACCAAAGGCAAGATTCAAACCAACTTCAAAAAACTTCAGGGGCCTTTAGAACACTGCGGGCATCGGTAAATAAAACACATTTTAAACCTTCAGTACTTAAGAGACTTTGCCTTTACATGTTCTGCAGGAGCCGAACCAGACAGGAATCTTCTCAAATTGCCAAGGAGTGGGAAAGATGTGCCTTGCAGCCTACTTGCTCTTTGCTTGTGGGGTGGGCACGTACACATGAATAAACGAGAGAAGATGAAGGAGGCTAAGGATCTTTCTTTGAGAAGGATGTGTCAGGAATGCTGGAGATCAGGTGCTGTTGCTTCCCTGAACAGAGACTCTCTGATCAGCTCTCTCAGTGTTGACTGTTGGGTAATTATGGTTGGGCAACCAACACAGTTCAGAAACTTTCAAGCATGCCTTTGAAATCATTGGATGTTTAAAAAATAAGTTGTAAAATCTTAAGGATGCTATAGTAATATCCAAACAGAAACCAATCAACGACATGGTTGCCTTGGGCCTCCTGAAACTATAGGCAGAGAACCTAGTGTTCCAGGGAAGAACATCAGATTTGGCAATAGTTCCTAGGCCATTTTCCTCGGTAGGTGGTAGTTTGGGCTCTCAACATAAAGCAGTAAATTAATTCACAAGATGTCTCCACTTACCAAACAAACAGCAGGGAACACTGCCGAACAGGTCAACTCATTAATTATTTATCCCCTGATATGGATATCACTTCCATACAAGAAAACAGTAGCATTTTATCACAATGCATGAAAAGTAGCAAGACATTTTCTCAGCAGTTGACCGCCATTTCAATGAACTTTTCCTCTCTTCCCCAGTTTAGGGAAAGAAGAAGCAACATAACATACTAGCCCAGTAGGTCCCATGGGATAGCAGCTGAAGACATTCCAAGAAAGTAGAATTTTTGCCAGCTTGAACAAATACTTTCATTTTCAAATGTTGGAAGATTAATTCCCACTTCATGTTGCCTCCCCATTTAGCCAAGACTACCTCCATATGCCTGCACCTCTTCATTTTCTTAAACTTGACAACTCACAGCTCCAAAAGGTATGTATACACAAAGGAAGGGATATTTTGGCAGGCCTCAGCAAACTACAAATAGTTGTGACTTCCACCAACCACATCGTGGGAGAAGAGTGGTGTCTCATCAGGCTTTGGAGGCACTCAGAAGTACTTTCCTCAAATATTTCAAAGCTCATTATGACCATAAGGATATCTTTGCTCATTATTCCCAGCAAAACATTGAGCAGAAAAAGGACCTTGTGTCTGCTGCAATCATAACTTTAGAGCACTGCTTCCCAACAGTAAGACTTCAATTTCCAGAAGCCTAAGTTAGTACATTGGCTGATCAGTGCTTTGGGGGAATTGACTTAAACTTCTGGAAAGTGAAGTCCCAAAACCAAAGGTTGGGAAACACTGCTTTAGAGACATTTTGAAGTCATCTTTTTCCAAATACCTCTGAAAACATAGCATGAGGCCAAAGACAAATTTCATCTTCTCACACCAAAATCTACCTCTTTAGAAAGGTTTTTGTGGTTTCAGCAGGCCTTTGGAGAGGCCTTTTAAACATCTGGTTTATAGCTTTTAAACAATGTTTTTAAATAGTTCCGTCTTTTAAATTTTATTCATTTATCTAAGTCCAAAGCACTAAAATTTAAGACCAAAATCATTTTTAAAAAGAATAATAATCTAATATGTATGCATACATAAACTAAATATTTAAATATTTACACTCTCCTTTTCCATTATTCAGCAGCTTAAATAGCCCTGTCATTTCCCTCAAACAATTCCTCAATATCGCACTGTTCAGGCAAGCTGATGCAGATTAGCAGATATTCAAAGTCTTGTCTTGCACCATTTTAAATTTTAATTGAGTTATTTTTAATTAATTGTGGATTTTAAATATTTTTAATATACCATCTCAGGTTCCCACTAGAGAGAAAGAGAATCTGGTTGTCACTAGATTCAAAAGCATTTTGGCTGGTGATGGGTCCTGCTCACGTGGATGTCCACGGTAAGAAGACAAGGTTCCCCTGTTGCGATACTTATGGAGTCACAGGAGTAAAGCAAGAATGAGTAACTATGGCTTTCCACATGTTTTTTATATATGCCTCCCATCAGCCCTAGTTGGCAGAGCTGATGTTGAAAGATCACAGGATTTGCATTCCAAAACATCTGGAAGGGCAGACATGGTCATCAGCCTTGTGTGTATATAAATCCTATTGTGCCAGAGACACACTACTGTGCTTATGTCTCATTACTGCTTTCCCACACTCTCCAGCTTCACAGATGCTGTTATAACATGACATCTAAGTAGAAATATGGAATATCTGTTTTTAAAATTCAGTGCTACAACAAGTGTAGACCAGGGTTCCCCAACCACCAGGCGGTGGACTGGTACCGGGTCACAGGCTGTCCCGAACTGGGCCACAGGGGTGGGTGGTGCTGGGAGTCCTGATGGAGCCTTCTGCCCTCAATGTACTCCGTCGATTCTGCCCGCCAAACGGAGCAAGAGCAAAGGCTTCAGATACAGCAGATAGGCAGGTGGCCATGCCCCACCCACATTGTTTAACTATGGTGGGGCTCCGCCCCTGCCTGTGTGCAGTATGATACCTCACTGCCCAAGTCAAATAGTGTGGCTGGCAGGTGGCTGGGCCCCTCCTCCTTGTTTTTGAGCTACAATGGGGCCCCTCGCCCCTGTGCAATTTATCATATTTTATTATGCGCTTGCACTGTCCAATCCCACCACCCCCACTTACCAGTCCGTGGAAAAATTGTTTAGCATTAAACCGGTCTGTGGTGCAAAAAAAGGTTGGAGACCTCTGGTGTAGACTATTGTTCGGAGTTTTCTTTTTAGGGTCCCCGCCACCGCCATTCTACATTAGATCTGGAGATACAACTGGGAACTCATTCTGTTAGTTAATACCCAAGTCTCTCTAATCAAAGCTTGCACAATTTTACTGTGTCGAATATTGGTCCACTATATTTAAAAACAAAAGACAGAGAGAAACAAAGAAGGAGAAAAATGAAAGAGACTTTAAAAAAACAACAGAAGCCTTTTGATCAGAGCAGCATAGTACAGCTTGCTGTAATTCAAGCTGGCCATTCTTATGTGGCGGGAATTAAGGGTTCCCCCTGCCAGGCAGAGACCTATTAAAAGACAATGGCTGTTTGAAAAGGATAAGCAAGCTGATATGGATATAATAGGCCACATATAGCGTATCCTTTCTCCTCTCAAATAAAGCATTTAGAGTTATGAGTTGGGAAACCCAGTACCCTGGAAGATAGCTGGCCTATCACATAAAAGGCTAAGTAGCCATGGAGAAATGTTTGGAGATAGCTCAAGAGGAGGGAATGAGGAATTCATGACAACACATCGACATTTCAGAATTAGTGTTTTCCAACTACTAGGTCCTGTTCCATGTAGGTCACATCACTACTGCACTGTGTAACAGGCACAGACATCCAGCCTTCCACATAAGTATCATAGCCAAAAATTCATTGTGAAGAACACTGGAAGACTATCTGGGCAACCTTATGATCATTGATAGTTCTGGAAAAGCAAGGCCTAAAATAAATTACATCACATTGTCCTTATTTTTAGAAGATGTTACTTCAGACCAAAACATTGAGGCATATGACCCATCCTAAATGATTGCTTATACAGTAGAACATCGGATAACGTTATGACTTGGTTTCACAAGTCATGATGTTATCTGATTTTTAGCGTTGTGTGATACATTGATCGAACAACGTTTTTAAAAAGCCCTGTTCCCTTTCCAAAGAGGAAAGGGAACAGGGGAAGATCAGGTTAGCTTTGGGAAGGAAAGCACCCTCCCTCCCCAAGCAACCTGGGGATCCATGGGGCTTGGGGGGCTTCAGGGGACAAACTGTGCAGCCGTGGTGTTTGTCCCCGAAGTCAAGCTCAGCCCCTGCCATCGCTAGCCAGAGCTGAGCTTGACTTTGGCGACAACCCGTGCGGTAGCGCGGGTTCTTCCTGAAGTCAAGCTAAGCCCTGGTTAGTGATTGCTAGCCAGAGCTGAGTTTGACAGCTAAGCCTTGGCCGGCCAATCACTAGCCAGAGCTCAGTTTGACTTCGGAGACAACCCGCGCACCCAAGTGTGTGCACGCGTTGCCGCCAAAGTCAAACTCAGCTCCAGCTAGCAATCGCTAGCCGGAGCTGAGTTTGACAGCTAAGCCCTGGCTAGCAATCGCTAGCCAGAGCTCAGCTTGACTTCAGAGCCAGCTAGCGGCATCGGACACAGCCTGGACGGGGTTCAGAAGAAGCCTAGCGCAGCCCAGCTGAGCTGAGCTAGGCTTCTTCCGAACCACGTCCGGGCTGTGTTTTAAGCCTAGCGGTGCCCAGGCTAGCCAGCCTGGGCGCTGCTAGGTTTCAAACACAGCCCGCATGGGCTGTTGACAAAGCCTAGAGGCACTTGGGCTAGCTAGCCTGGGCACCGCTAAGTTTCGTCCAGCAATCGCTCCAGCTGAACTAGGGTCGGGCGAAAGGCAGGCAACCATGTGCCTTTCCCCCGGCCCTAGTTCAGTAGAAGCGATCCATCACTTGGGGGTGTGGGGTGTGGATTGGGCAGATGTTCTACCCAATCCACACACACACCCCATGATTGGCTTGGATAACGCTACAGAATTTTTATCCAGAATCGTTATCCGATGCAAGTTTTTTCCAAAGAACTTGCATCGTTATCCGATTCTAGCGTTATCCGATTCAATTGTTATCTGGTGTTTTACTGTACTAGAATCCTTAACAAAGCAAATTTCTCATAAAATAACATTTTTGCAAGACATCACCTAACAGTACAGTACTTTTTACAGAGAGTATCTTTTCCAGTGGTTCCCAATGTAGGGCACACACCCCACAGGGAGACTTCAATTCCCAGAAGCTTGTCAGTACATTGGCTGATCAGTGCTTTGGGGAATTGACTTTGACTTCTGGGAACTTTAGTCCAAAAACCAAAGGTTTGGAAACACTGATTTACTCAGAGAAAGAATTAAAAGAGAAAGATGATGCTCACATAAATTTTCCAATTTTATCATATGCAGAATTTTACACTATTTAGGGAATGATTAGTCACAAAGTTGAGATTTCCCTAATTCAAACCATACCTCTGCCCCCAACTCATCAGGTTGACAACAGTGGGAAAATGTGGTAAATGCTACAGGAGTAGGACAGGCTGGTTCACTTTTCCCATTAACTACATGATACAATAGGAAATGTAAGTAAGATGGCGTTCCCCAGCCCCATCTGGAGTTTTCCCCTCAACCTCTAGATTTCTACTTTTTAAAAAAATGATCCACTTGCATCCATTTCAGACACAGTGATTGCTTGAACTAATGCAGAAAAGCGACTATACTAGCATACACTTTGAATATAAAATCGTAGGAATGAGGAAGAAAGCTAACCACCCTATTGAAAAAGCTAAAACTGTAATACAGTACAGTATTAGAAAAGTAAATTAAGGATGAACACATTTGCTCAGAAAGCACATGTGGTTGAAAGGAAATGAGAGAAGGAAACTGTCATGTGACCCTTGTTTACAGCTTATAAAGCAGTTCCCTGTAACTGTACCTCTTGCAGACAATAGAACTACTGTATATTAACAAGCTAGAAACAAGGTTTTCCTCCACTTTCCCTGCGTGGCCAGTAAATGCTTTGAACAAAGAAATGTTTTATAAATGTTTTTCCCCTAATAGTAAAGGAGGGAAAGTAATAATAAGTTTGAGCTTTTTAAGCAGAAAATTTCACTCTCTTTAAGATTTATTTTCATTAACTAGAAAGTATAGTCATTTCAGGAGTGATGTAAAAGTCAACTAAACACCTAGACAGTTTTCAGATAACCTATGTAAAGACCATTTTAAAACGTAGGATTTCTTATTGGATATCAAGAGGGCCTATGAAGACTAACTTAGCCTTCAATAAGAGCAGGATATAATCCTGCAGACTTATTGATAAAGATCTCCAGTAGACTCACATAATCTTCTTGTTTTGAGGGGAAACTAATTTGATTCCTTAGCTTGTACAGTACAGAAATAAATCCCTGTCTAACTATGAAGACGAAATAGCTCTTCCGAACATGCTACTGAGTGACACAGCACTTTTAAAGTGGAATGTTAAATTCTTTCAAAACTAACTACAGTATCCCAGTGCCTTGTAAGCATCACACAGGGTAAGAAAGGACAGATCTTTAAAAGACAAACAATTATATCCCAAAGTAAGTCACACTTTGAGTTCTAGAGAGGTTAAAAATGAAATCCAAGCAGGCGTGATCATTAATATAGCAATAATAATTGCATGCTGTCAAGTCAATTCTGACTTATGGTGCGCCTTCCCAGTGTTTTACAGGTACAGAATATACTGAAGTGGTTTTCCATTCCCTTCTTCTGGGGAAATCCTGAGATCGTCCAGCTTGCCCATAACTACATAGGCTAGCTTTCCTCCCTGGAGGCACAGAGGGAAATCAAACTCCCATTCCTAAACAATTGAGCTATCCAGGCAACTTCAGCATACATTAACATCATGCTCATCTCTCCCTCTTATGCTAAAATATCCACAGCAATAATTCACTTCTCATCAATTGTTTCCACACAGTTCTCAAAACCAGATTCCATATTAAGCAAGAGTTAGAAATATCGCACAGAAGACATCCTGAAACTACCTTTTAAATGGTAATTACCGGTGCCTTGTGCACCAAGACCTATGGAGTGGTAAATAAGCATAATTGCTTTGCTCTGCTTTTTCATTTATAATTGCTGAGTACCAAATTTCCCCTAGCTCATGAAATAGATACCTGAATTTATCCCTGTCCAGTTATATACCCTACTGGTTTACTTCATCTCTTATTTGTTTTAAGCAATTTTGTGTTACATTTTAGCTGACAAACCTGCCACAGCAGTTTCCCAAGATCAGTAACAAAGCAAACCCTGCCTTATGCTTTACAAGATACAACACAACACAATGTGAAAAGGGCTATGGCAAAAGAGTGAGAAGAAAGTAAACTGAAGCACTCTTAATTTCAAAGAGCAGAAATCCCGCATCATAAGGGAAACCACCCAAAAGTTTTTCCAATTTTCTACCTGTTTTTGCACTTCAGGGCACACAAATTAGTTTGTGACCTTTGTTTATCTGAGTGAACAACAGCCAGCCAGAATGACCCACACAAGTTATGCAATATTGGACTTATGCAGCAAGAACTCAACACAATTTTAGCCATTTATAATTAATGATCATACAGAATACAAACAATTCAAAGCAGAAAAGTAGCTAAATGTTCCTAGTCTCTCTCTGACTGCAGCCTGATGTAATATTTTATGGGACACATCTTGTGCAATTTGGAGACACAACAATCCCATTCATTACAAAGCAAAAGGGTTATGCCAATAAATGTATTTTTTTTCTTAGAGATGGGCAGAGTATAAAGCAGAGCCTGAATATTTTTATCACTACCATGTACTAAATATATAGCCACTCATCCTTTTGTTGTTCAGTCGCACAGTCAGTTCCGACCCTATGGACCACTGTCCGCCAGGCACTCCTGTCCTCCACCATCTTCCTCAGCCCGACCAGCTCTGTGCCCACTGCATCCACAATACCATCTAGCCATCTCATTTTTGGCCGCCCCTTTCTTCTTTTGCCCTCCACCTTTCCCAGCATCAAGGCTTTCTCAAGTGAATCCTCTCTTCTCATTTGATGTCCATAGTACTCCAGCTTCATCTTTACTATTTGACCTTCTAGGGAGCAGTCAGGGTTGATTTCTTCTAAGATTGACCTATTTGTACTCCTCGCTGTCCAGGGGACTCTCAAAACTCTCCTCCAACACCACATCTCAAAAGCATCTATTCTTCTGCGCTCAGCTTTCCTAATGGTCCAGCTCTCACAACCATATATTACCACTGGGAATACCATTGCTTTGACTATGCCAATTTTTGTTTGCAATGTGATATCTCTACTTTTCACTATGTTCCCCAGGTTTCTCATAGCTTGTCTCCCAAGCATCAGTCACCTTTTTATTTCATGGCTGAAATCACCATCTGCAGTGACCTTGGATCCTAAGAAAGTAAAATATGTCACTGCTTCTACTTCTTTCCCATCTTTTCTCCAGGGATTGATAGGATCTGTTGCCATTATCTTGGTTTTCTTGATACTGAGTCTCAAGCCAGCTTTTGCACTCTCTTCTTTCAACCTAATCAGGAGCTTCTTTAGGTCTTCCTCACTTTCTGCCATTAGGGTAGTGTCATCTGCATATCTCAAGTCGTTGATGTTTCTCCCAGTAATTGTGATTCCTCCATCCCTGCATTGCGCATTATGTGCTCTGTGTATAAGTTGAATAAGCAGGGTGACAAAATGCAGCCTTGTCTTACTCCCTTTCCTATTCCAAACCACTCCGTCATTCCGTATTCTGTCCTAATTGTTGCTTCTTGACTCTTGTACAGATTTCTCATGAGGCATATGTTCTGGTATTCTGATCTCTTTAATTACTTGCCACATTTTGTTGTGGTCCACACAGTCAAAGGCCTTGGTGTAGTCAATGAAACAGAAGTAGACTTGTTTCTGATATTCCTTTGTTTTCTCCATGATCCAACGTATGTTGGCAATGTGGTCTCTAGTCCCCCTGCCTCTTCTGAACCCAGCCTGCACTTCTGGTAACTCTCTCTCTACATGCTGCTGCAGTCTTTCCTGCATTATCTTGAGCATCACCTTACTAGTGTGTGGGATTGTTCGAACATTCTTTGGCATTACCCTTTTTTGGGATTGGAACATATACTGATCTTTTCCAATCCTGTGGCCATTGTTGTGTTTTCCAAATCTGTTGGCATATAGAATGCAATAATTTGATTCCATCATCTTTTAGGGCTTTGAAAAATTCAGCTGGGATACCATCATCTCCACTGGCTTTGTTGTTTGCAGTGCTTTTTAGGGCCTTTCTGACTTCACTCTCTAGGATGTCTGGCTCAAGTTCAATGTTCTCATCATTGTGATTATCAGGGGTGTTGAGGTCCTTTTTGTAGAGTTCCTCTGTGTACTCTTTCCATCTTTTCTTAATCTCTTCTGCCTCAGCTAACTCCTTCCCTTCTTTGTCCCTTAGCATGGTCATTTTTGCTTTAAACGTTCCCTTGCTTTCCCCCTAAAAAAAAAAAGATCTCTAGTCCTGCCTCTTATGTTGTTTCCCTCTATTTCTTTGCACTGTTCATTTAGGTAGGTTTCCTTATCTCTCCTTGCTTTTCTTTGAAATTCTGTATTCAAGTGATTGTATTTTTTCCTTTCTCCTTTGCCTTTTGCGTTCCTTCTTTCCTCTACTATTTTAAGAGCCTCATCAGACAGCCACTTTGCTTTCTTTCACTTCTTTTCTTTTGGTATGGTTTTCCTTGCTGCCTCCTGCATGATGTCCCACATCTCTGTCCATAAGTCTTCTGGCACTCTGTCTATTAGGTCCAAGCCATTAAATCTGTTCCACACCTCCACCGTGTATTCCTTAGGGATGTTGTCTATGTCATATCTGTCTGGCCTAATTGTTTCCCCTATTTTCTTTAGTCTAAGCCTGAATTTTGTGATCAGTAGGTTGCGATCTGAGCCACAGTCTGCTCCAGGTTTCATTTTTGCTGACTGTATGGAGGTTCTCCATCTTTGGCTGCAGAGTATGTAATCAATCTGGTTTTGATGTTGGCCATCTGGTGATGTTCATGTATAAAGTCTTCTCTTGTGTTGCTGGAAGAGGGTGTTTGCTATGACCAATGTGTTCTCTTGCCAGAACTCTATCAATCTTTGCCCTTCTTCATTCTGTGTTCCAAGACCAAACTTGCCTGTTATTCCGTTTACTTTTTGATTTCCTACTTTGGCATTCCAGTCTCCTATGATAATGTGTACATCATTTCTTGGTGTCTGTTCTATGAGTTGTTGTAGGTCTTCACAGAACTGGTCAACTGTGGCTTCATCTGCACTCATGGTTGGTGAGTATATTTGAATTACAATGATATTGAAAGGTTTGCCTTTTATTCTGACTGACATCATTCTATCATTTTTGAGATTATATCCCATTACTGCTTTTCTCACTCTTTTATTGACAATTATGGCTACTCTGTTTTATTTTGTTTTGAGGTTTTCTTGTTCACGGTAGTAGATATGATCAGTAATGGGCAGCCAAAAATTTTACTACCACACTGTGGGTGGAGCCAACATCATGACATCATGGTGGAGCTAATGATGTGGGTGGAGCCAAAGGAAAAATCATAAAAATAAGTACACATACAAATACAATTTAAATAGACATAAAAATACACATAAAAACACACATTAAAAATACACATTAAATACACATAAAAACACATTAAAATACAAAAAAATACAAATAAAACATATAAAAATACACATTAAATACACATAAGACACATTAAAATACACATAAAAATAAGTACACATTAAATACACAAAATACACCCACCCACCCCACACCTGAAGGCGAGTCACTTACCCTGGGGAGCAGGCTGTGGGGAGCGTCAGTCTAGCAGCTGCTCTTCCTACTCCCTGCTTGGGAGGACAGTAAGGATGCCGCTGAGGGCCTCAACAGCAGCCACCGGTTCCTCTGTGGCTGTGCGTGGCCGTCCAATGCTCTGTGCTGCCACACTCTAAGCAGGAAATGGCTGCTTGGCTTGGCAGGCAGAGTGCTGTAGGCATGCATGCGTGCCAAGCACTGTAGGTGCGTAGGTGTGCCGAGCACTGTAGGCACACATGCATGCTGAGCACTGTAGATACGCATGCGCAGTGGGGGAACCGGCAAAAAGGTAAGCCCCCAAGGTGGTTCCCCCAAAAAGCCACTACCGGTTCTCCAGGACACTGGGAAAAGCTACTACTGGTTCTGGCGAACTGGTGTGATCCGGCTGCTGCACATCAGTGGCTATGATGGTTTCCAGAGCTGAATTCACCCATCCCTGTCCATTTTAGCTCACTGATTCCTAAGATGTCAATGCTTATTCTTTCCATTTCCTTTTTTTACCACTTCCAGTTTTCCCTGGTTCATAGATCTTACATTCCATGTTCCTATGCAGTATTGTCCCTTACAACACTGTATTTCTCTTTCCCATTTCCTGTCCATCCCCTTCTTCTGATGTGATGTGCTAAGCATTCTCTTTCATCTAAATTGCCCCCTTTGTTTTGCCTTTTCTTTTGGTCCATAGGGTTCATCCTTATACAACATTATTTTTCTGATGACATATAGCAGCTTTGGCTCACTGGGCACAAATAAGTAGCTCCCAAAAGCAGGCTTTTGAGGAAAATGTCAGCATGCTGGCTTTTATTCCATACTGAAATGAATGCTACACAACACTTTGTCAATACAAGGGAAGGCCCTATCAATGGAACAAGATTTATGGGTGCAGTTCCTTATCTCTGGCTTCTAATTATCAGAAAGCACAAACACATAAACAGAAATTGAAATAGAGCAGACACAATCTTCTACTAAATGTGACAGTGGTTGGATGACAATAAGATAATTTCAGAACAAAACACTGAAACAGATGAACACACAACATTAACTGATATGGCAAGAAATGAACACAGGGTCTACAAGTACAGTATAGCATCCTTTCAATACTGCTGACTATCGCCTTCTGCCAAACTCTGCCTCTGTCTGCATGGAACTCTCACTCCACATTTGCAAAGCTAATCCTAAACCAGTCAATTTAATTCAGTCATTTCAAAAGCACTCCGGTGCCATGTTATGATGTAGTGATGGCAAACCTTGGCATTCCAGGTGTTCTTGGACTTCAATTACCAGAAGCCCAAGTCTGCACTCCTGCTGATCAGGGCCTCTGCGAACTGATGTTCCAGAATAGCTGGAGTGCTAAGGTTCGCCATCACTGTTATAGTGGCTAGTTTCCAGATGGGTTTGCAAAAAGAGAAAAAATATGCTTTCATGTAAACCATCCATAATATGTAAAATATTGACCCACCTGCTGTGATACCATTGGATGGTGACAGAAAAAGCCCTGCAAAGATGAATGAGAATAGTCATATATAATACTGAACCCAAGTAAAGGGAAAGGAAATAATGCAAAAGAGAGGAATAGAATGAAATTGTTCAGAATCCTATTATTGCTGATTCCCTTAATCCAGACCTGAAACATGCCCTAGATCTGTTTTGAAGCTGGATTTTAGGTTGCATATGAAATGATAACTAACTGGGACTATCTTTTGACACCCAATGGGGTGAAAGAGTAAGCAAAGAAGAAGAACTAGGATTAACTGGGGTTTGCATCTTTAATTTAACAGTGATTGCCAGGCCAGTATGATACTTCTCATCTTCTGAGGGAGTCCTAACTAAATTACTATCTGGCAATTAACATTTTTGTGCATAGCAGCAATTTCACACTGAAATCAGGGATTATTATTAACAGTGTGAACATTTATTTTCTCAAAGTTCATTTGACTAAAAAAAAATCTTTGTTCCTTTAGATAAGAAAGAGTTGTCGATATGGCAATAGGCATGTACAAAATAGATGAAGTGGACTTGATCCACGAAAGCTAACAGTGAAAATATAGCAGTTAGTCTTTAAAGTGCTACTGTGGTTTTTATTTTATTTTATTTGGTTTATTTTGTTTTGTTTTGTTTTCTGAGATGCCCAAATAAGAAGTATTTTCCTTTTAAAATAAAAAGCTACAACAAACACTAGAACAGGCTGATCCTAGTGAAGGAGCTGGAAGAATAGAACCTCGGAAGATAAAAATGAGGAAGTAGCAGTAGATAATTTTTTTCTTCAGAAATTGGTCTTGCCTCAAGAAATCAGTAGTAGGCATTGAAAATGAGCATACACATACACATGCATGTGAACACACAGACAGAATAATGACATTTGAGAATGTAAGGTACATAAACTCAAGCAAACTGGAGTATATGGATGAAGAGTTCAATTTAAACAGCAACCCTATGAACAGTTTTTTGAGAGTCACTCCTGTTATTTGCTTTTTTATATATTTGGGATATAAGAGCATACCCAGGCCCTTTTGCCAGCTAGGGTTTCTTTTCAAAGCTCCTGAGAACAGAGGATGTTAGCTAACACTGAAGATCTGTCAGGAAGCAGCAATACAAAACCCCACTGGAAGCTTCTATCTGAAAGGATCACTTCACAGCCAGATTGGTGACAGCAGTGGCTTCACACCTGTCACCCAGCTTGTTGCAGCCAGTCAGTGTCTGCAAAGCATTGCAATTTCTTCACTGGAGCAGGAGGCAAAGCTGAGGCACGAGTGGGGAAAACTGAGAGAAATATCATATACACACACACACACACAATGAGAGAAAGAGGGAGCTAACAGAAAGAAATAAAAAAAAGCAGTGAGCTCTGGAGAGAGAATTACACAATGTTGGTATCAAGACAGATACTTGAGAAATTCACCAGATCATAAAAGTCTGAACCAAACTTCCAGGTTCTACTGAACAGTCTTGATCATGATAAAAGACACATTGCCTAGCCCTGGGGCTTTCTTCTGGCTTCTGTCTGGTCGCTTAATCTAAGGCCGGAAGATTCTAATGTCACCACAATTATTATTTTTACTTTTGAAATGATCCTGAATCCCAAGCCTACCAGCCTTCCTATAAAACAATGTAGAGGAAATTAAGAAATCCCAGAATAGACTTCTATAACTGCCAAACATGCATAAACTTTACAACGTTCCTTCTGAATAGAGAGACCCTTTAAGACAAGGAATGTTTTTCATTCAGGACATCACATTTCCTAGAAAAACTAGGAGAAAAACAAGTAATATTTCCATCCAAAAGGGGAAGAAATTGATTTCTTAAAACTTTTAAGAGTTATTTTAATAGAATCCACTATAAGACAATAACTACATTAGGTCAACTTTTTAAAAATATTTATAAATTTGTGTGAAATATTTTGGAGTCAATAATGCCTTCCTCAGGAATGGTGTTAAATAAGTCAGGGAGAAGAAAGAGGTGGGTAAGGGGGCAAAAGAGAGAGAGAAACCTGTCAGATATCTATACCTTAATCTTAAATCTGTTATGAAATACAGTAGTAGATATTCAAATGTGTGGCTCTCAGGTGACCTACTGGTGGTGGTGAACTGCAGCAGGAAATAATGGCTTCTGGATAGATTTGGTATCCTCAAAGCAAGATAGAAGAGAAACAGACCATAGGCTCCTGGGAAGTGTCATAGGTGAAAGGTGGCCTATAGATATAACAAATTAAAATAAAATAAAATAATAAAGTAACACCATAATCACTAGCTAGAAGAGTGACTTCTTCCTGCTATAATCCAACACCAGCAGAACTGTCAGTTGAGAGGGCCACTTTTGAATGCCAGCTATTTCTTCTCCTTCCATTACAAATGAGACAAGATGGAGTCATAAACCTTTACAGAGCTGATCTGCTTTTGCTTTTTTGCCCCCCTCCCAATTCTCCTCCCATTCTCCATTTATCTTCTCCCCTTTTCATCTGTAACAGCATGCCTAATTAAAAGCTACTAATCCCGGAAAACTTGCATACAATATTATGACTTTTTAAAAATAGTTGTGTTAATCAATGACACCACCGTGATATGAATTTTGGACTTAGCTTATAGGCTGCCATAGTTTCCTTCACATTCTATGCTAAAATCTTGACACCAGTTTGGATCTTTTGTCCTCAGAGCTGGCCTCAAACCTTTAGCAAAAGAGCAGCAAAACCCCTAGTGTTGGTCCTACCTTGGCCTGACTCCAGCTACTAATCTGTGAATTTTTTAAAAAATCTTTTTTCTCTTTTAAATCTTTAAATTTTAACTCTTAACTTTTTTCTTGAGATGGCTGGGTATGTTATTGTTGGTTTTATTGATGATTATGTTTTAACTGCTGTTAGCCGCCCTGAGTCATTCGTGAGGAGGGTGACATAGAAATACGATTAAATAAATAAATACTACATCCATGCTATCTTTACATAACAGATATGCCACTTTACACATTTAATGTCAAGATGCAAAGCACTCTTTCAGGTCAAACGCTGAAGAAAGAAAACCTTTACAAATCTTTGATACAGAAGATTTTTTAAGTCACCCTTTCTCCCGGGCTTAGCTCATGAACACCTAACAGCTCAGACTAAACTGACTGTGAAAATATATTCTATGCAGTATTGACAGCCTCCTGAGCTAACAGCCCCCCCCCAACCCACCCAGTAACACCAATTTTATATATGTGTGCGTGGCATTGCTGCCACCCCTGAAATTTTTTTGCCCCTCCTGAAACCCCCCCAATAATAATAATAATAATAATAATAATAATAATAATAATAATAATAATAATAATAATAATAATAATAATAATAATAATAATCTACAATCCTGGCTACGGCCCTGCCAGGCAGATAACAGAACAATCACAATTATATCTTCCTTTCCATGCAGGGAATGGAGTACCTCTTCCTTTCCCTTTCTGGGCAGATAGCTGCTTCCTTTTCTTCCTCCTTTTGATAGTGGGAAGGGGGACAGTGCTTTGGCATTTGTTGGGATAGTCATGAGGTGGCAAAGCTTGCATCCCAATTCAGAGGGTAGCACAATTCCCCCCCTTTAAAAAACCCTATATAGGCCCCCTTGTATCCTCATATCATCTCCAGGTTTAAAGTATCAGAAGCTCCTTGACAATGAAACACTTAAAGGGGTGGTGGTGGTTCATGTTTGCCTTAGCTGCTTCTCCCATTTTTGGTCTCACTTCTATGGGATAATGACACATTCAGTTACAAAAGCCAAGGTGAAAATTATAGTAGTCACACCTGGAAATGTCCTTCCTGTCCTGCACAGGTTTTTCAGAGACTCTAGGGAGCACTGAGTATGAGCAGAAATCCCTTCTGGAATTTCATAGTCTCTCTTCAGGAGTGTCAGAGAAATCTGATCCCCTTTTTCAGAGAGTTTTGATCTATAAAAACTGAGCACATTGGCAATCACTTGCTCATGTTCTGTAGCAACTTCATATTCACTGGAACAATGATTTGTTTGGTTGACCGCAGCCAAGAGAGGGTGGTGTGGTACATCCGGTCAAGAATTAGACAGTTGAAGAGCAAAGAGAGACCCTGGATATAAACTGTTTTAAAGCATTTTAAGGGACTAGAGAGAACACTTTCATAATTCTTTTATTATCCATATTTTCCTCAAATCTTTAAGTTCGACCCTTAAAGTATATGGTCATATTTGTAGCAACATTTGCTATGAAGAGCTGTACAACTGATCACCTCACCTAGGACTTCAAGATCATCCTTACTATTAGTATATTTGACTGATGCTCAAATATAGATGTGAAGATAAGTCAATTTAATCTCTATTACTTAACCCAGATTTCCATGAGTATTCTTGGCCTGTCCTAATTTTGCATGCAGTTGCAAGACCTTTACCTCTTATTGCACAAAGATCTGTGTACATTTGTATGTACCCTTCTGCAGTGGTGAGATGTCAAAATTTTTACTACCGCACTGTGATGTCATCACAGTGTGGGCAGAGCTAACGTCAATGATGTCATGGGCGGGGCCAAAGGGAAAAAATAAATAATAATAAAATAAAAATAAGCACACACACACACACCCCTCAACCTATCCACCCACCCACAACACAAACCCGTAAATAAAATAAATAAATAAATAAATAAATAAAATAAAAATTACATTAAAATACACCCACCGCAAACATAAATGAAAGCACCTACCCACCTCAAACACAAACCCGTCACTTACCTGTTAGTATAAGTGCCTTGGCAGCACCATGTTGCAAGATGGATATGGTCAATGTACCAGTTCTCTAGGATAATATGCTTTAATGTAAATGTAAAACAGCTATACCTCCTTAAGGGTTCTCCAATTGGAACAGCAATTGGAAAAGCACAGGTGTAGCTTACTGATGAGGTAACTCTAAGACTTTGCTTAAAAAACCCAAGCCAGGCTGCTAGGTCTTTTAAGGAACTGTGGTAGTACATCAATATAGGTAAAGGTATTAAATACACATTAAAATACACACAGACACACCACATCCAAAGGTGAGTCACTTACCCTGGGGAACAGGCTATAGGGAACTTCAGGCTAGTAGCTTCTCTTCCTCCTCCCCTCTTGGGAGAACAGCAAGGAGGCTGTGCATACGCGCCAAGCACTGTAGGTGTGCATGGACACCAAGTGCACATGCGCAGTGGGGGAACCAGTGAAAAGGTAAGACCCGAAGGTGGTCCCCCCCCAAAAAAAAAAAAGTTGCTGCCGGTTCTCCAGGACACTGAGAAATGTTAATACCAGTTGTGGCGAACTGGTGAGAACCTGTTACATCCCATCTCTGCCCTTCTGATTATATGCATTTTTCACATATTCTCAAACTGACTAAGGCATACTTACACTCATCTTTTCAAATATTCAGACTTTTATCATGTGTGTGTGTGTTTAATGTATACCCCACCTATCTGGTAGAACACCACTCTGGAAGAAAAAAGAAATTGAAATTCTGGCTTCCTCACAATTATGGGAGATATAAGATACAGTATACATACACTTTCATTAATAATCTGGCAGGCTGCTAATTGGATATACAGTCAAACCTCACATAAAGAGCGCCTTGCTTAAAGAGTAACTCGCGTAAAGAGCAGAATTTTCTCTGAATATTCGCTTCGCTTAACAAATAAAACCAACCAAAAACTCGCTTAACAAATAAATCGGGGTTTGCAATCCTCCCCACAATTGGTCATTTACAATGGTGTTTCGCTTAAAGAGCAAACTCGCTTAAAGAGCAATCCTGTGGAACGCATTATGCTCTTTAAGCGAGGTACAACTGTATTACTTAAAATCTTGGTTAACACAGTTTTTCTCCATCCATAACTCCCTCAAACTAAATGAACTCTATGGTTCTTACTTGCATTCTCTCTCTCTCTCTCTCTGTGAAAACAGCCTGGGAAACATATCGGCTGCATAAGAAGAAAGACAGATGAGGAGAGACTGCTTAACTCTTTCCAGATTTAACATGATCTTCTCCAAGAAGTTTTTCAACTGAGTAAGTATAGCTCAGTGTATTGGAGCACTTGGCTGTAGATCAGGAATAGGTTTTCAATTCTCCGCTCTGCCTCCTGGGCAATGAGCCAGCCTATACAGTCTTGAGCATTGAGACCCACTGATAGACCACTTCTAAGAGTTTTACAGCTAGAAAGCCCTAATGAGGGTCCATATGAACTGGTATCAATTTGAATCATATTACTATTACATAAGAGACTAAAGGACCCCATAGCGTCACTAACTCTCTCTCCCCTCTTGCTTAGCAAGATCAGGTCTAAACTGGAAGAAAGAATCAACTTGCATTCACATGGTTTTTCCTCCCACACACTTTCTATTCAGAAGTAATTTGCCCTGGGCTGCTTTAGTATTTTTTTATGGTGGAAGAAAATATCACAAACGTGTGCATAATTTATAGTTTGGTCCTCTTGGAAATAAGTCATTTGGAAACTTCTCTTCTTCATGTATTTGTTTAACGAGGGATTCTGATTAGAAGCAATGAGGAATGTTAAGCATTCCAACTATGCTCACTACACAAACAGCCACCTGTGACATACACCCCATGACATTTCCCCACTCAGTCATTTTTCTGCAAGCTGTGACCTCTCTCTTATCCTTGGCGACCTAAAGACAAACGCTCCATCTCTGCACTTCCCTATTATTCCAGTTTGTGGACCTAACTGGTTATGGCCATCTTTTAGGCACTCTTAATTTTTTAATCTATTCACGGTGTTCCAAATACATACCTCCAAGCATAGCCTTTATATTTTGTCAGAAATTGAAGAAACTAAGCTCTTGGTTTTTCTTTTAAAAAAATAAAATGAAATAAAAGAGCAAACAGCTTTAGTGAAATACAATGTGTGGGTGTGTTTGTGTGTGCGCATGCATGCATGCACACACGTGTAAGGATTAAAGAGACAAGTAAAAATTCATACACATCTTTCAAAAATTAAATACTATTTCATTAACGTTTTTTTTTTAATGACCACTTAATTTCTTCAATTTCTGACAAAATATAAAGGCTTTACATGTACGTATTTGGAAAAGCATGCAGCCTAAGTGCTCACAATTTAAATCCACCCTATTGTTTATAAAGAAACACATTTAATGTCATGGTTTGTAGAAAAAGAAAATGATCACTGATATATCTGATCACTACTTTTCAGACTGCAGGGTTATTTCTGAAGGTAGGAAAATAATAGACCATCTGAGACAAAATTGTTGGGAATCAGTGGACATCATCTTCTTGTGAAAGGGCCTTATCAAAGAAAAGGTTTACAACAGGGATGGAGAACTTCTCTCTCTCTCTTCAGATGTTGCTGGGTAATAACCCCCAAATCCCTCATTACTGACTACACAGGTAAGAATGAAGGAGAGTTGATCATTCAACATCTGAAACGCCACACACTTCCTGTTCCTGCTTTAGGAAGACGACTTTTTCCATAATGATTTTGTCTTTATTAGGGCTGTCCAGGACAGTGAGAAATGGGAACAGGATGTCTGGAAAGCAACTAAATCCAAAAACATGAAGGTGCAATCTTTATTTCCCTATCTCCAAAATTCTGCATTAGGATTTTCTCCCAAAATGTGTGTTTCAGTGGTGTATGAGGAAATACAGATGGAGATAAAATGTAAGAAGACTAGTATGTAAAATGTTTCAAAGCAGCCTGACTGATTTCAGTGGTTCCAAACATTACAATCAAGCACCAAGTGCAACTAGCCATCAGAACAGGGTTTTCTTTGCTTGCTTGTTTTGAAGTTTTAAGAACTCTTATCTATGAGAGCATATTATTCTGCTTTCCTTGTCCACATATGGTGAAATTACTGTTAAACTATCTCCTAGTAATGATCCAGAAACTTTGAATTGCAAAGCAAAAACTGATTTAATAGATTTAAATCTATATATTATAAAATTGAAGAACACAAACATAAAAGTGTATGGCAAAATAAACAAAAAAGATATGGCTGTGTCTAGACCCATTGTGGCGAACCTTGGCACTCCAGATGTTCTTGGACTTCAATTCCCAGAAACCCAGGCACCCGTGAATCTACACAAAAGGGTTTACTGTGATTCATCCGGCCCCACCGCCCTCGTCGTTCCCGAAAGCAGAAGTAAAACACACCCGTACAGGCACGTTTTACTTCCGCTTCTGGGAGCAATGAAGGCGGTGCGGGCCGGATGAGCAAACTCAGGTCACGGTCATGTATTAAGTGGGCATTATGTTCAAACCTTGAATGCCAGAGGAGCCTGGAGTGCAGTGGTCCATGGGGTTGCAAAGGGTGAGACTCAACTGTGCGACGGAACAACAACAAAATGCTTAAACCTTAAATGCTATTACATTTTGCCCTAAACTAAGTAGATAAAAGAGAGGAGTCTTCAGCTTATCAACCATCTCAACCCATATCTACAGGTTTCAGAGGTCCTGAATTACCATTTAGAAACAGGCAACAAGGACCCTCTTCATTTCTTTTATTCTGGAACAAACGCACAAAGGAATATTAGACCATGATTCTGCAAAGCCACGAAGCCAAATGGGAGCCATTAGCTGCCACCACTGAGTAAGTGCATCACTTCAGATTCTCTGTAAATTACTTCAGTTCATAATTCCCCCTTCCTCCAGCTACAGAATTCATTATACTGTACAAGTGTAGCTAAAGAGGTTTAACTATGGTTGCAAATTATGACAACTTTAAAAACAGATACTGTATTTAATCTTAGCAGGATTTGACTACTAAAACTTGGTAGTGTGTAAGAAAGGTATATAACTAAGTAGGCATCTGTCAAAGGCATGTCTCAGTCAGCCACCCAACTGTAGGAACAGTCATCAATCTCTTCTCCAAGGTACATGATTACATAGTGGGGAAGATCAACTAATTTCAAATTATCATTCTTGTCACAATTTTGTGTTAGAGAAAATAGAAATGATTAATGTCTAACATACAACCTATATAAAAAAGGGGCAGGAAGAGATTAATAAATACCATAGTAAGCAATTGAGCAATAAAGTCAACAAATGCACATAGCATATATAGATTTGTAAAAACCCACTATACACAGAACAGCCAACAAAAACGTACATTAAGCCAACTACCATCTGTTGTTATTACCTTCCTAAATTTCTACTAGGATTGTTCCTATTTATTTTAGCTGCTGTTTCCTTATGCCCAAAATCCTGATAGTTCCTATACCCTAAACTCCCCCCTCTCTGTTTGCACATTCCTGGACCCCCTCTCCTGCTGCTTT
Source organism: Furcifer pardalis (assembly GCA_030440675.1). Taxonomy (NCBI): domain Eukaryota; kingdom Metazoa; phylum Chordata; class Lepidosauria; order Squamata; family Chamaeleonidae; genus Furcifer; species Furcifer pardalis. The sequence continues at coordinate 61,208,437 of CP126894.1, forward strand.
CTATTTGAGCTTTCAGTCTGCCACGTGTTCTTCATTAGATGCCCAACATACACATGGAAAATGGTGAAAAAAAGATTAGCAGAATGGTATTATTATTATTATTATTATTATTATTATTATTATTATTATTATTATTATTATTATTATTATTATTATTATTATTATTATTATTATTATTATTATTATGTGTCAGAAATTATTCTGGGTTGAAAGGATTTTTGCAGGAGAAACTCTGCTCAGGGAACACTCAAATGAGGCTCCTTTCATGTCACCAAGAGCTGGAATAGAGATGGGTGTTCAATCTGTCATGCAGTACCTGTGTTTCGAACTGCCAACTTGCCAGCCTTCCAGATAACAAGGCAAGCTTCTTAACTACTGAGCCACCATAGCCCCTTTGCAGAATGGTGACTATATACTGTATATCACTATTTTTTACATCTGTATTTAAAGAAAAGTCCACATTGTGTCCTCAGATATATATCTTAATGTGGTGAGGAGGACTAAGTGTATCAGGAAAACCAGATACTGTACAATACTGATAAGAGGCTAGACTTAGTTATGAGTGTAGATTCCTACCAAAACAATCCAAGGCAAAATGATCAAAGCTGAGACAACACAATCTGAGATGCATCCACCCTCTTCAGTATTAATGGTGAGATCAGCAGAAGATAATTGATAGTTCTAATTGTGATCTGAGTGGAGAAATTCTAGAAGGAGAACTACTGGATAGCAGCAATAAGAGGAATGTGACAAAGGCAGGAGATTTTTCATAGACAATGGCAGTGATACTTAAGCTAACTCCTGTTAATATTGTGCTGAAGAAGGCAGCAGTAAACCACTTCTTATAATTTGAAAACCCAGTAATAAGACAATAAAAAATGAAACAAAACATACTGTAGGAAGATGAAACTCTCAGTGCAGAAGGCTCTGACGCCAACTACAGGGCAGAAACAAAATCTAACTACCGGTACAAACTGTGGTTTCTAATGAAGCAACTAAATTAAAACTGGAAAGAAGTTTAGTTGCTGATGTGCACAGAGACAAAAGGAAAGTTTAGTGCACCACAACATATATAATTGGAACAAGGAATGTAAGAGAAGTGAATTGATGTATGCTCAAATCTTACAACAAAAAAGGAGCACAGGGTCATTATAATATTTGGGGATCAGCAAATGAAAGTGAGTTCAGTCCTGGTGGGGATCAAAGTTGACTCAGCCTTCCAAGGTCAGTAAAATGAATACCAGCATGTTGGGGGCAAAAATGGTAATTTACTTGTAAACCTCCCAGAGAGTGTACTAAGTGTGGTATATAAGTGTAATTGCTATTGCTAACAAAGTGGAGTGGAAAGTTTTCATTCCAACAATTACAAAATGTTTTACCCAGAAACAGAAAACTTAGAAGAAACAGTATAGCTCTTACAAGGAGGCAAAACAGGATAAGCAGTTAAGAGTTGTAATGCAAAGTCTGATTGAATAGTATCAATTAGACTTAATAGAAAACTTAACAGCAAAACCATCATTCAAGTTTATGCTCCAACTACAGATGCTGAAGAAAAAAATGAAAGGTTTAATTAAGTACCCAAGATAATATTGATCACTTGTCAAAAGAGGATCCTAATAATCACAGTTGACTAGTAGGCAAAAATAGGACATAAAGCAGAATGAAACATTGTAGCAGAATTTAGCTTACTAGTCAGAAACACACCAAGAGAGTGATTCCTAGAATTCAGTTAAACTACCAATTTATTGCAGATATTTGCTTCAAATAACCAAACAGTTGTACAAGGTAGACATAATGGATAGCCAATATAGAAACCAAAGAGATGATATAATTAGAAAGAGAAGATGGAGAAATGCTACTGTCTTTAAACTAGAGACCTTAATCTATACCTTCCTACAATCGTTCATCCAAGTGAAGCTGTGGCAAAGAAATCAGAAGACTAAGGCTATAAAAAAGGAACTTCTCAAGTCAAAAGATATGCCACTAGAGACCAAGAATATCCACATTTGCGTGTACTATGAAAGGACATGAAATGAAAAACGTTGACATAAAATATATCAAGTCATTTCAAATGTGGTGCTGGGGGAAAGCTTAACAAGTAATATGACCCAAATCTTCACTAAAAACCAAGATGTCTAAACTAAGGCTTGGATTTTTTGGAATAGTAGCCGTATTATTCTGTGGTTCAGGCATATCAGGGATATCATGTTTTTTTATTTTATTTTCTGATATGCCTAAACTAAGGCTATTATACTTTGGGTATATCATAGGAAGACAAAACTCACTGAAAAAGACAACAATACTAAAAAAATCAGAAGGAAACAGGAAAAGAAGACTAGGCTTGAGATAGATTGACTCAATAAAGGAAACTATGCCCTTTTGTTTGTATGATTGGAACACGGCTATTAATTTTAGGATCTTCTGGGGGTTATTAGTTCATAGGTTCCCCAGATGTCACAAATGAATCACCAACACATTCACAAGGAGTTTCATGTAATTTAAAGACAGGAGAAAAGAATAGCACATATTTCTAAAATCAGTATTGAAAAGCTTCATGGATCACTTAAATCTAAGCATAATTTCTACACTGGGGTCAGCAAACTTGGGTTTTCCAGGTGTTCTTGGACTTCAATTACCAGAAGCCCAAGTCAGCACACCTGCTGATCAGGGCTTCCAGGAATTGAATTCCAAGAACATCTGGAGAGCCAGGTTTGCTGATCCCTGTTCTATACAAATTAATCTGGTACTTGGTGACACAATTTACAGGTATACTTACTATTCAGTGAAGAATCTAGCAATACCAAATTGACTAATATCCTCTTTACATTCCAGAAGTTGGTTCACTGCATCTTCCATATATGTGATTACATGTTTTTGAGCTGGAAGAGAAGGAAGGGTAAAAACTGAAATGTTTAATTTAATTTTTTTAATTTAATTTAATTTTTGCATTTATATGCTGCCCGCTCAGGTTTTTAGCCTGACTCAGAGCAGCTCACATCAATTGAACAATCACAACTATACAAATCATGAAATAAAACTTTTGCACATTATTATAAAACATTATAAAGCACTATAAAGTTCATGCAAGTCTTTTCATTTCTTGGCTTGGTGCTGTATTTTAATGCATGATACAGAGTAGATTTCCCCCTACTAATAGATAAGTGAGTTGGAGGGAGTTCAATTTGCCACTATGCCTCCTATGAGAAGAGCCTTCCTGTATAGCCTTGGGCAATCTGCACAGTTGTAGAACTTGCCTAAAGGAAAGGACTGGTAAACTACTTCTGAGCACTCTATGCCTAGGAAATTCCCCTGGCAAGGACGGCCATTAGTCACAATCGGTTTGACAGCTCATAATGATTAATGACAAAATTATCTTACATATCTTAAAGGACTATCATGTTTTCTTTGCTGTAAGATTTAATGGCCTGAAGATCAGATGCATCTCATTCCAAAGTTCAGATTCATCAGATGCATCTCATTCCAAAGAAAACTGGTTAGTTTTTAAAGTGCCACAAACCCTATGTTGTGTCTTCTGGTTGAGATAAACATGGCTTTCATCCTTAAACTGCTATCATGTAGTGTATACACTACTGTACTTTTCTTATCACTTGTCTCTTTTTTCTAGTTTCTCAATACAATTTAACATCTCTAGAGACTTATCATCTTGCTTTGTGTCGTGTAGATTTTGTTTTTTCTTCTTGGATAGTGCAGGAGTCATGTTAAAATATCTCAAAAATGTATTTTCAAGGACAAATGGGCACATATAAAAGAAGCATTTGCCTAAGTCATATTTTAGACCTCAAACAGTTCACAAAACAGAACACACTTTTTCAAGAATGCTAAGATAAGAGGTTCTAGTATTTAACAAAGACATCCCATTCATTAGCTACACAGCTTTTTAACACATTAATCTGGTGGGATGCCTTCTCAAACCTTGTTGCTTCACAAAGAGTAAAAGCCAAGAGATACTCCAGCCAGGCTAATACCAATCACAGGCAGAAGGCTCTTCTCACAGTGCTATTTGTCAGAGATCTCAGGAAAAATCACCATGCCTATAAAATAGGTAAACAGTTCTGCTATACAGGAGTTTGTTTTTTGGCTTTAATGGCAGCAGAACCCTTAACAAAAAAGCAGATGAAACCCAAGAAGGTTCCCCCCCCCCCGGCCATGATGCAGATTTTTAATGACAACTAACTAGAAAGAGTAGACTTGTAACTCATTTGTTGGTATGAATGCATTATCCAGTAACTATGGGTAAAGAGGGCCCATCATATTTTACTCACAGTTGAACATGTAACCAGTCATACTTTCAGATGCAGAGAATCACTATGAGAAGCCATGCTCATTAATGGCATAAGTACAATACCACTTACTGGGGGAATACAATTAAGTTGACACAGCCAGGATATGCACACTTCCCCCATAATTCCCACAGCAATGGACCCGAGAGAGAAAGTACAGAGAATCTGGGCTGATGGTCCATTCTAATCCAGGGCAGTTGCTGGACTACGGTTCACCTCACCTCCCTCCATGGCTCTGCCTAGGGCTGACCAGAACTACCTGTATAGTCAAACAACTTTTGGAGAGCTATGCCCAGATGGGCATTATAGAAATTCAATAAATAAATAAATAAATAAATAAATAAATAAATAAATAAATAAATAAATAAATAAATAAATAAATAAATAAATAAAGGGGGCAACAGAAGATGAGATGGTTGGACAGCATTGTTGACACAGTGGGTGTAGCTCTAGGCCAGGGATTCTCAACCTGTGGCCTGGATGCAGCCCACAGCACCATTTCATGTGGCCCACCACCACCTCCACCACATCCAGAAGTGTCATGTGGTAGAGGATGGGCAAAATGACCATCCGGCCCCAAAGCTGTTTGAGGGAGCATGACCCGGCCTCCAGCTTAAAAAGGTTGAAAACTCCTGCTCTAGACTGACCATGGAGGATGGCAGAGGAGCCTGGCATGCTGTGGTCCACAGGGTTGCAAAGGCTCGGACTCTACTGCGACTGACCAACAACAAAAAGTTGACATGTGGGGATGGTGATCAAGCTGGCCCAAGGAACTTCTAGAGAAGATTACTTGTTAATAGACATTATGATTAGAACTTCACAAAAGTTCTCATTGCCATCAGGACTTTTCTCTTTCTAGAACAATGTCTTCTACAATGGCAGAATAGGTAAAGCACACCCTGGAAAATACCTTGCAGCTGATAACTAGAATGTGAGCCAGAAGTTCAAAGATATTATCTGGCAATAAAAGAAACAGGGTGTAGCTTTATTTAATTATTTTAATGCAAAGGAATAAATGTTAATTTATGTGAGTGATTAAATAAAAATAACCCTCCGCACCTGTGTCGCCTCAGGGAGGAACAAGTCGTGCAACTCAGTCATACTCCTATGTTAGTAGTAATCAGGTTATTTTCATGTTGTTCTCTCCCTCCTTATCTTCTATGTGCCCACATTCTGTGCTTAGAGAGCACTCGCTCTAAAATTATCTGGATGTTCATTCAATTCAAAATGCTGTTAAAGAGCACTGATCTCTCATGCACAGACTTCTTTCCTTGTTGCAACTGGTAACACCTTTTTGTAAAGACCATGGAAAAATATGCCTAGTCTTTTGTCCATGACCTGAGCTCTGAATGTTAGCACATCTTTACACAGTACAGTATATACAAAACCATACAAAGTAACCAACTGTTATCATCTCATTTATCTCAAATGGGGTACACAGAAAGAGCCTCCTCATAGACTGTGGTATTTTTGAACCACAATCGGGCGTACTCTGGTAATGGCTACCTTGTGTTCCCAGCTAATCTTTCTCATACTAGGCTAGGTGAAAGGAACTGCAGAATGAACTCACCAAAAGGTGCCTTCATTTTGGCAGTTTCATGTCTGGCCAAGACAAGGAAAAAGAATTGTCTCAAAGCTTATGTAACAAAATTTGAATTTTAAAAATATTTTATTCACAATGCACACTCAGAACATCCTTACTTGCAATCTTGGAAGTTTGCTACAAGAACAGCTTTTAATGTCAGAACATACTTCCCAGCTAATTACTAATGAGAAGATTTTTTTCCCTCTTGTCTTCCTCCACAAAGACTCTTAGAGCTTACAAAGTTATTGGACAGCAATTCTCCTCAGATTTACAGTCTAAAAGTCACCACATAAAAGGAAAAGAAAATCAAACAGGGTTTAAAAAAAAAGCCGACCCAAGCACTAAGGCTACGACTACACTGTCAAAACACTGCGGGAGTTGTTCCAGTTGCAAAAAGGGTGAATATTTAAATTTGTTTACTGCCCATATGACACAAAGGCTAATTCAAAGCAGACCAGCCCTTTTCTCCCAAAACAGCCTTTTCTCTCTCTGTTGCTGGGGAACTTCTGCTTTTTCAAACCAGAAAGATTTGAACGTACTTTTCCTCACTCCGTTAGTTATGATATATATTTATAAATGTATTTGGACCCTGAGGATGGCTATTGAAGGCTATGGGTAGAAATAGAGTCTTACCAGTGGGGGCACTATGCTTTGGAATGCACAACTGGTGGACCTGCATCAGACCCCATCCTTGGATATTTTAAAGAAACATGTCTTGCAGCAGGTGCTATCCCACTTCAAGTGTAGAGCAATAACAAGAACTGACTAGATTACAGTGGTTCCCAACAAGGGGTACACAGCCCACTAGTGGACTTCAATTCCCAGAAGCCTCAGTCAGTACATTGGCTGATCAGTGCTTTGGGGAAATGACTTAGGCTTCTGGAAATTGAAGTCAAAAACCAGCATTTGGGAAACACTGGACTAGAACAATAACTTTCTAGACATTTTCCTTTAATTTATGCATTAAAAAAGCCATTGAGCTGTTAAGCATAGGCCAGGTCAGCATTCTCATCTAAAAGTTGAGGGACAGAAATTATAGCTAACAAACATCTCATACTGTACCACTGGGCAGAAGGCAGTCCCAAATCTACTTGGAAATTAAACAGCAGAATTAGGACGGCTAACAATAAAGAGGCAGGTCAGACACCTTCCATGCATACATGTTCTTCTGAAACAGAAAACTTTAGAAAATTCTAAGCAGTTTTATAAAGGAATGCATGATTATTTCTGGTTCTAACACCTAATACCTGTACTGAGGCACCATGTTTCCTAACAATCATTTTTTTAAATTATTAATAATAAACCCTTAGCCATTGTTTTCCATTTGGTAGATAAAAGATTTGAAGTCTTAAAGGTAAAGTTCATCATAAATTTAATTTTTTTAGAAGTCTACCAAACTTTAACATTCCACATTCTGTAATCTGTGCAGGACCAAGTCTGCTTTCCTCACAAAGTGCTGAATTCATCCTAGCCAAGAGTGCTTTTGTACACATGGGACTTAATATGAGTAAACATGCTACCTTAATAGTTTGGTGCATTTCCTTTTTCCCCTAATGTACATTAATACATACAGATTTGTATTAACTCTTATGTTAAGTATATTGGACAGTACTGTATAGTGGGTTGAATGTTGAACTAAAACTGGCGAAAACCAATTTCAAACTCCCACTTAGCCACAAAGCATACTGGCTGACCCAAGTCCAGCTACTAACTTCTACACACAGTTGTTGTGGGGCTAAATGTACATGCCAGACATGTGCTCTGTGAAGGAAAAACCAGGTTGAGCACAGAGACTTCTCTTTGCCCCAGATCTTGGACTGAATTAAAGGGTGGCAGCAGTAGCAGTATGAAAGGTGAAGTATTGTAAGATGGTAGCTGACTATGATTTCACTTTTTTATTTTTTTCTATTCACTGGCTAAATCTATACAGTCAAACCTCGCATAAAGAGTGCCTCGCTTAAAGAGTAACTCGCTTAAAGAGCAGAATTTTCTCTGAATGGTCACTTCGCTTAACAAATAAAACCAACCAAAAACTCGCTTAACAAATAAATCGGGGTTTGCGATCCCCCCCACAATTGGTCACTTACAATGGTGTTTTGCTTAAAGAGCAAACTCGCTTTAAGAGCAGTCCTGTGGAACGCATTATGCTCTTTAAGCGAGATACAACTGTATTACTGTTTATATTGAGTGCAGGTTAGAAGACAACTCTGCATGGGGAAGAAATCTATTGGGCAATATATATAGGTCATGTTAATAATTCCACTTCTTCCTATCCTACTTTGAGTAGATGAAACTTACAGTACTGAATTATGCTAAATTCTATAAAATAAATTATTATTTTGTGTCTAGGCCAGACATGAAACTGCCTATAGAACAATTAGGTATGTGCATGAATAATGAAGTAGCCAGTGGTGGGATGTCAAAACTTTTACTACCCCACTGTGACGTCATCAGTGTGGGCGGAGCTAACGTCGTGACATCATGGGTGGGGTCAATGAAAAAATTAAAAATAAAATAAAGCACACACACACACACCCCTCAACCCACACACCCACCTACAACACAAACCCGTAAATAAATTAAATAAATAAATTAAATAAATAAATAAAAATTACATTAAAATACACCCACCCACCCACCCCAAACACAAACCCATCACTTACCTGTTAGTATAAGTGCCTGGGCAGCACCATGTTACAAGATGGATATGGTCATCGTACCAGTTTTCTAGGATAATATGCTTTAATGTAAATGTAAAACAGCTGTACCTCCTTAAGGGTTCTCCAATTGGAACAACAATTGGAACATCACAGGTGTAGCTTATTGATGTGGTAACTCCACGACTTTGCTTAAAAACCCCAAGCCAGGCTGCCAGGCCTTTTTAGGAACTGTAGTAGTACATCAATAATAGGTAAAGGTATTAAATACACATTAAAATACACACAGACACAACACATCCAAAGGTGAGTCACTTACCCTAGGGAACCAGCTATAAGGAGCTTCAAGCTAGCAGCTTTTCTTCCTCTTCCCCACTTGGGAGGACAGCAAGGAGGCCGTGCATATGCGCCAAGCACTGTAGGCATGCATGCACACCAAGTGCTTGGTGCACATGCGCAGTGGGGGAACCAGTGAAAAGGTAAGCCCCGAAGGTGGTTCCCCCCAAAAGCTGCTACCGGTACTCCGGGACACTGGGAAAAGTTACTACCAGTTCTCGCAAACTGGTGCGAGCCTGTTGCATCCCATCACTGGAAGTAGCAATGCTATCAACTGTGTAATTCAGATTGTTGTATGTTTATCACAATTACACCAACACGTCTTTATAATACTGATCAAATCTGCATGCTAGCAAAAGAGCACAAAATATATTATTTTCTTGTTATATGCATCAAACTGTTTCCAGCTTTTGGTGACCCTATACATGAGTGACTGCTTTTCTTACTCCTTTAAATATTTTGCCACTTTTTGTGCCAAACTTTTGTTTCTTTGAGAGGCTGGAGGCTATTGATCATTATTATTTGGATTGCTTACATACTGTCATGACCACCTAACAACAGTTCATTTTCTCTATGCTCATCTCCCACCTTTTCAAAGCTTCAGACATCACCAAATGTCTGTAGCCAGGATACTCTGGCTGACACTCGGAAAACATGTCCTGCCACAACTGCTACAGTCCACTGAACTATTCAAACTGTCAGCTAAGAGAAGGATAGAAAGACAGGCACGTGAGGGCAGTGTTCTCTTGGCAGGTGATCCCATGCTGGCAAAGTCAATGGTGCTAACAATCAGGAACAAGCTGCCCTGAATAATAAGACCAATTCTTTGTTAGCTATAACCTTGCTAAATGAGCCTACAATCCTAAACCTCTTACCTGGGTGAAAACCTTGAAATCAGTAGGACTTTGTGAGCAGACATTTATAGGTTGTGTTGCAGAAGTATAAAACATATAAAGTATTTGATGCTGTACAGGTTTATCAAATCTGTTATGCTCTGTTTCAGTCACAGGGATCTGACTAGTGTCAGACATTTTATTATTGTAGATTGTTTGTTTTATGTTCACTGCCCTTGGTCAGTTTCTCTGGCAAAAATCCTTTCAACCTAGAGGAATTTCTGACACAAAATTTATTTTTTACTGCCTTGGGTGAACTCCTAGCCAGAAGGGTAGTATACAAGTCAGTCAGTCAGACAGACAAACAAACCCACAATTGGAAGGATTCTTGTTTTAAAAGATTATATGAACTCAGATGCAGCCTTTAAAGAACACTGAATATCTGTACTCTTTGCTCTGAAATTGTTCCATGATTTCAAAAGAACTAGTTTTCCCTAGCACTATTCTTGGCCAAAATTAGAAAAAAAATATTTTTATAAATTACATCTGCCAGAATTGCTGGGGATTCTGGGTGTCATAAACAAAACAAAAAAATCTATTTAAAGTTATGTTCTTATGGATGAAACTTTTAAAGTAATAATCAAAATCATAAAAGCAGTGCCTCACTGTCTTAGACATAAATATCCCAAAGTACAGTTGTTTGTCAGTTGCCTCTCTGCTTGTTCTAAAACAGGTGTGCCACCATAGGAGTGCAAAACTGTACTGAAACAGAAGATTTTGATTTTCTAGACCAGGGGTCCCCAAGCTTTTCGGGCCACGGGTCAGTCACGTGGTTGAGCAGGCCGGTCATGTGGTGCCCCCCATCCAAAAGCAGAAGTAAAATGTGCCAGCATATGCACAAAATGCTGCCATAAATGACCCACGGCTGTTGCAAACGTGTTTATTTATGGCAGTGTCATTTATGGCAGTGTTTTGTGCATGCACGGGCACGTTTTACTTTCAATTCCTGGAGCGGTGCAGGCGGTGCGGGCTGGTTGATTTGGTAGTGTGGGCCAGATCCAGCCCACAGGCCGTAAATTGGGAACCCCTGTTCTAGACATCTCTTTAGTCAAAGTTGTTTTAACTCTTGGTTAGAACATCAAATACAACAAAGAAATTTATAATTCCTTAATGATTAACAAAAATGTTAAGCATACACTTTCATGGACTACACCTACTTCATCACATGCAAAAACACTGTATTTCACATTATCATGCTTTGGTCACCTCCAGACTTGATTACTGTAATGCGCTCTACATAGGGCTGCCCTTGGTGACCATTCGGAGGCTGCAACTGGTCCAGAATGTGGCTGTCCAGGTTATGATGGGGTGTGGGAATTATGTTCATGCTTCACCATTTCTGCGAGAGCTGCACTGGTTGCCAGTGTGCCTCTGGGTGCAATTCAAGGTGCTGGTCATTACCTTTAAAGCCCTATATGGTAGTGGGCCAGGATACTTAAGAGACCACATCACCCCAAGAACATCTGTCCATCCCAGCAGGGCAGATTAGAGAGGCTCTCTTATCATTCCATTAGCTAGAGAGGCGCATCTCTCTAGCACCAGAAGGAGGGCCTTCTCCGTGGCCGCCCCGGCCCTTTGGAACCTCCTGCCAACTGAGTTACATCTACAGACAGAGCTCCTGCCCTTTCGGAAGGGCCTAAAAACCTGGCTGGCAGGGCAGGTGTGGGGCTCAAGTAATATAGGGTCCCATGCTGGATGGTTGATCTGATGGGACAGCCACCCCTCTCTCACTCTTTTAAACTTTTTAAACCTTTTAACCTTTTAAATCTTTTTTAGTATTTTGTAAATTTATAGTTTAATTTTTTTAATTAATTTTGAACCTTAAGGTTTTAATTTCTGCACTTTTAGGGGTATAGTGGGATTGTTTAGTTTGTTTTGCATTCATGTATAATCTTTTTCTTTTTTGTAAGCCGCCTAGAGTCAGGTTGGCCTGATTGGGGCGGGATAATAAATATAAATAAATAAATAAATAAATCATGTGCTAAATGAAACTTGTTAGACTTTAAAATGCCACACTCTTTGTTATTTTTGTTGCAACAGATTTACACAGCTTTCTCCTTAAGAAATTAAACACCAGATATACAAACATAGCTTTTATATTTCTTCAACAGAAATGATTTTTTTCAATCCATTCTTTATATTCATGCACAAAGCCCCACAACTACAATAATTGTGAAAATGAACAAAAACTTGCCCAAATATGCCAAAATTGTTCTCCATCATGGAGGACTTTCCAGTGATTAAGGAGTGAGGAACTCTTACACTGTTTGGCTGGCCTGGCATGCCATTCCACGTCTTGCGTTACATGCTTCTTGTATAGGACATATGTTGTGAGGCTATACAAGCTGGCAGTATTTTATCACTAAGGACAACACAAATCTAAATTAAGAACAAAAACATTTCTTAGTATTCAGTTCAAGTGTGTTTACATAGCACATCAATAAGAATGTACAGTACTATCGTTACAGGCATACTGTCCAGGCCACACAACCCAGTTTCACAGTTCCTTTTTATTAGTGCAAGGTTTTTCAGCCCATCAACCACAAGAGAATTAGCACAAAATGTACACTGCTGGCCAGTATTTTACTGTGCTCCATCATCTTGCCAGCTAGCATTGTCTTGTCTTGTATTTTTTCATAAATCTATATAAACTGACTTCAAAGTTCATCTAATTCAATCCCCTGTGAATACAAGAAATCCAATTCAGTATATATCTCTGATAAATGACCATGTAGTCTCTGCTTCAACATCCCCAGTGAAGAAGAATCCACCATTGGGTGGCTCTCTTGTAGCCTCTTAATCATCTATTTGTCAGCTTAGGCATACTCAACTCCTTCAAGTTCTCATGAGAAAATCAGTAGGCTCCTTGCTCCTTGATATCTTGTCTCCTATCTCTGCACATAATCCAGTATCTCAACATTTTCTTAAACTGTGTGGCCCAGAACTGGACACTGGACTCCAAGTAAACTCTATCAAAAGCAGAAACAGAATTAGACCATTCCTTCCCTTTGTACTATACTGTTAACTCATGCTCAGTTCGTTGTCTACTCCTTTATTTATTTATTTATTTATTTATTTATTTATATTTGTTTGTTTGTTTGTTTGTTTGTTTGTGTCAGAGGCACCACAAGCATATAATAACACACAAAGCTAAAATTAATATATCTAAAACAAAAAGGAATTAAAAGGGTTAGATGACATCTGTCCAATATCCGGCCACATCAACAGCATTTCTTCTTGCCAATATAAGGTCCTCCTCAGTGCACGTTGAGGGGCATTGTGTGCATTGTGTCATATAGGTAATAGTTTCTTCTTCTCCACATTCACACAGGCTACCATCTACAGGGAAACCCCTACTGAAATCTACTGTGTGTCTACTAAAATCCCTAGATCAGAGATGGAGGGCATGTGACCTCCAGATATGGCTAGCACGTAAATCACATTTTAATTTATCACCGACTATGCTGATTAGGAATCACAATTTGCTCCTAAACGTTTTTCACATGTACTGGTGCTTTGCAGCACAGTATAGTTACTTTTGCCTTTAGGCTAAGGGAATTTTTCAAGTATTTTCAAGTATTTAGAGGTTTAATCAAAACTAAATTAGTTGCACTTAGTCTTATTGAAAACAATGGGGCAATTTAGTCAGACAAGCCAGATCCAGCCCAGAACCTTTTATTGCAACAGTAATGTTAATTATTCATTTTCTTTAACTAAAATATCTAACATTTCTACTATTGTCAGTTAATTGTGTGTAAACAGATTAACAGGCAGGAAAGTATAACAGTGGCTGCTAAAATACTTCAAACACGGCCTCCAATCCAGAGCTCTAGGTGCCAGTTTCCAAGAACTAGAAGTCCAAGATTCTAGAGGGCAAAGGGATAACAGCCTCATTCCTCCGTACCTCCCTTTAGCAAGAGACCTCAGCATTTCTGGCATCATGAACTCCCAAGCTTTAAAAATGCAGAACTTCCCTGGCCAGCGGGGAAAGGGAGAACTCATGTTCTCACATGTCCGCAGCTGGCACAAGATGAAGGGGAAAGGATTTGGGTAGAGAGGGGATGGAGAAAAACTTAAGAGAGAAAATAATTAAAAGTTTCAAAATTGCTGAAGAAAAGTAAGCCCTCAATTAGATCTGGAATATGAAAAGAACTTCACTGACAGGGCAGCATTTTCTGAAAAGAACCGAAAAAAATCAACTCTGAGGAGAAACATAATCGACATGGTATAGCTAAGAGTGTGAGTTCTGGCAACTGGAATGTTAACTGTGAAACTACACCATGACCAGTTAACAGCCCTAAGTGGACTGCCGCAGCCTTCACGGGTGCATCTTCACATCCATTCTATTTGGCATGGCCTCTTCTGCCTCCATGACCATTGGGAATCAAGATAATGAAATGGTTCCTCTTCCACTCATTTTGCCACTGGCCCCAATATGATGCTTTCCACTGGCATTTCCTCCACAGAGGGGGCCATCACCTGACCCAAAGGGGTTCACCCGTCCATAGCCGTTGGCCCCTTTGGGGAGTCAGGTTATTTACTGCCACCCAACACTCAGCGTTGAGTTGCTGGCTGTACAGTCTACTCCATTACCATAGAGGAATATCCGGGCAGATATAATGCCTTAGCCTTGCATCTATAATATGACATCATGTTAGACTACCTTTCAAACTGTTGTAAGGATTAATAGAATATGATGACAGCCCTGGAAGCACAGTGGTTAAATTGCTGTACTGCAGCCAAAACATTGTGCATTCAATCCAGAAAGGAAAACAAGGTTGACTTAACCTTACATCCTTCCAAGGTTGGTAAAATGAGTACCCAGCATGTTAGGGGCAATCTGCTATGGGGATATATGTGTAATTGCTACTGAGATACTGTATGTAGAATATTGTGTACATACTAAATACTATTAGTATATATTTCACTACCTACAGTTTCCATCTCTGCAACTTGATTTCAACATGGAACTTAATATTTTAAAGATAAACAAATGGCATTTTTAAAAATTATATCTTTAGAAAATTCCTAATTCACTGTGCTTCCACTTAAAAATAATCCATCGTTCTAAATTTGCATTCCTGTCTCCTTTTCTTGTTTCTCCTTGCTGCTTCTTGTATCCCAAACTGACTCAACTTGGCCTATTACCTTTTTAATCATCTCCTCTCCACCCATCATGAGCACCTAAAATGGGCGGAGAAGGTTAAGCAGATGCACACAGGCCAGTAATCTGCATGTACAGGGAGGGAAGAAAGGTTTGGCTTGCATTCCAATCCACCCATGCAGTTGACTAAGCAACTGCAGTACTAGTAAGTAGTAATCTTTAAGATGACATCTCCATTAAACATAGACAAACACAGATGTCATAAATGACAAAAAGAAACTGGAATAGGTGCCTCATCACCCTTTTTTTTTAATGTAAACCTTTTCCCTAGTTCTACAAATATGTTCCATTATTATTCGATACTGTGTAAAAACTACGATGTTCATTAAGACATGAGAGAGGGGATGTTTAAAAGCTGTTTAAAAGCAACCATCTGGCCTGCATGACTCTTTTTTGTATGTCAGAGCTTAAAGATAATTTGCCTAGTCCAAAAGAGAGGAGGCTGCACTCTTAGACTCTCTTCAAAGAGCACCTGATATGACAGCCTGGGGCAACAAACAGACATTTGAATGAGATTAACATGACTTAGTTTCTCTGATCACAATTACTTGCAGTCTCACAGCCAGATAATATTATTAATGAGACCTTGATAAACACAATAAAAGCACCTGGAGAAAGGTTGCTTTTCTCCTCTGAGTTTTGTTTAAAACAAACAAAAGTCAGTGCCAAAAGAGAGTCAAATGTACTTTCCCAAACATTACTTGATTTTACTGGATCCTTATCAGCAAAACAACCACTTTGTTCAGATCCTATAAGATACATTCCTCCAGAAATAATGTACAGTATCTTTAAAAATCAGTGCACATAGTTGAGAATAACAGATTCTCTATCAAGTAGAGGAACAGGCCAATTTACACAAGCAGCATTGTTCTTAATAGAGCAGAGGACCAGATCTTCTATATTTCCTTGAGAACAGAATTTGTATCAGGTAGATTAAAATTAAGAAACTGTTTTGTTTCTTGTCCGACTGATCAAGTCACAATCTCTGAATCTTTGCTCCTATCTAAAAATATTGGAATATCAACAACAAAAAACCCTCAGAGAGGTATTGTCAAGGGGGAGGAGAGAAGATGCAAAACTATAAAAATTTGAGAAACAAAAGAGCTAGTTTTTACACTGAGTGTAATAATATACAGTGATACCTCGCTTAATGAGCAATATGTGTTCCATAGGGTTGCTCGTTAAACAAATTGCTTGTTAAACAAAACACATTTCCCATAGGAAATGTGTTTCCCTATGGGAAATGTGTTTCACTTCGCAGAGCCAGCATATCTGGGAACGAGACCGAGGGCTCCCCGTTCTTGTTCCTAAACACGCTGTCGCTGCGCGCTTCGCACACTCCGCACACTGCGATCAGCACTTGGGTCAGGGGAGGGGAGGACAGGCATGCATGCCGGTTAAGCCCCTCACCCAAACGCCAATTGCAGCGTGCAATCGTGCCTTTTGGAGAAATTCCTCCTCGTTAAGCGAGTTACTCACTTAGCGAGATGCTTGTTATGTGAGGTATTACTGTATCTACAGAAGAATTACTTAAATGAAGGCAAAGCAACTGAAATTGCTCAAGGCTTTTCTATACTTTAGCTCAAGCATTAACCAAAGTAGAAACTGCAACCAAAAAATAAAAAAAGTTATTGAGACTTAGACGAAGTCTTAGAAAAAAAAGCCATGAAGGAAACAGAAAAGATCCTTAATAGTAAGGATATGTTGCTGAGAACCAAGGTCTTGACTACTATGTGTAGATATAAAGAAAGCTGTCAGAAAAAAATGATTTGAATTGTTGTGTTACAGAAGAGTTTTACAGATACTATAGACTGCCAAAAAGGCAAATACAGTAATACCTCGGATAACGTTTACCTCGGATAATGCTAAAATTGCATAACGTTAAGTAATCTGGGGGGGGGGGAGAGAGAATTGCATTGAATAACGTTAAGATCCTATGGGATGCATCGGATAACAACCGCTAAAGCCTGTGCAGTTACAATGTATCTCTATGGAGTTTTAACGTTATCCGATGCATCCCATAGGATTTTAACATGCATCGGATAACACTAAAAATAGGATAACACCAAGACTTGTGGAACCAAGTTTTAGTGTTATCCGAGGTTTTACCCTGCATAATGAAAAATCTCTGTTCCACGGAGCAATTCGTTATATAGATTTTTTCATTGTGCAAAGTATTATTGGCGGCACCCCCAAAACAGAAAAAAAGTTCATTAACCAGGGTTCCCATTGAGCAGGTATACCACGGCTACCGAAAAACCCGCATAACGAACGGAGTTTTTGTTTTTTTGTTATATGGGGTATCACCCCTGTGTAATGAACACTTCGTTATGTGAATTTTTCGTAATGTGAAGTGTTCATTATGAACATGGATTCTAAACTAAATTAATCCTGAATTTTCACTAGAAGCCTATAACAAATGAGCCGAGGCTATTGTACTTGGCATGTTTTGAGACAACAAGAATGACTGGAAAATTTGAAGGTAGCAGGAAAAAAGGAAGACCAGGTATGAGATGGGTTGATTCAATAAAACCATGACAGAACCATGAGAGAAGTAAAGATGTTCTGGAAGTCATTCATTCATGTGTACATGATGAGCTTCAGTTAAAAATGCTACTTTGTTAGGAAACTGGTAAGTCTCAGCTAATACTATATTTAGCTGCCAAACATGGAAGCTATATTGTTTATTTGAGTACAGACTTGGAACAGGAGGAATGGGGATAAAGTATTAGCCTTATGTACTTGTGGCTCCAAGTAAATAGGCAGCTAAAACTGGTGCAGTAACTTTTGTTCCATACTATTGTAAGGCTTCTACTTTTCACACAAACAATGATAAGGGCATTTAGGCAGGTAAACATGCATAGCATGTAAAACAATAAGCATTTTAACCACAAGATAATAAAAAGCATGACTGGGGGTGTTTAAAGAGTAAATTTAGTAATTAGAGCAGTAGAACAAGACTGCTAAAAGGTTATAAAAGTGGGGAGAGACAAAAGTTATTGTGCAAGAACACATAATGAGCTTCAGTTATGTTGAGTTAATGTAAGGCAGCATTTAGACTTTAAAAGAGTCCTCTAAAATAGCTAAATGATTCCAGGACAGTTACTCTGTTCCATTACTGTAAGCTTTCTCTGAGTTCATATAAGTTAAGGTCTCATTTGCACCCAGAGATGGAAGGATTGGACAGCCGGCCTCGAGGGAGCAACACCTGGGGACCCTGCGCGGCCATGAAAGAACGCCCGCCGCCGCCGCCTCTCGCGGACTCTCCCTCGGCCAGCCGGCCTCGAGGGAGCAACACCTGGGGACCCTGCGCGGCCATGAAAGAACGCCCGCTGCCGCCGCCTCTCGCGGACTCTCCCTCGGCCAGCCGGCCTCGAGGGAGCAATACCTGGGGACCCTGCGCGGCCATGAAAGAACGCCCGCCGCCGCTGCCTCTCGCGGACTCTCCCTCGGCCAGCCGGCCTCGAGGGAGCAACACCTGGGGACCCTGCGTGGCCATGAAAGAATGCCCGCTGCCGCCGCCTCTCGCGGACTCTCCCTCGGCCAGCCGGCCTCGAGGGAGCAACACCTGGGGACCGTGCGCGGCCATAAAAGAATGCCTGCCGCCTCTCACGGACTCTCCCTCGGCCAGCCGGCCTCGAGGGAGCAACACCTGGGGACCCTGCGCGGCCATGAAAGAACGCCCCCCGCCGCCGCCTCTCGCGGACTCTCCCTCGGCCACCCGGCTTCGAGGGAGTAACACCTGGGGACCCTGCGCGGCCATGAAAGAACGCCCGCCGCCGCCGCCTCTCGTGGACTCTCCCTCGGCCAGCCGGCCTCGAGGGAGCAACACCTGGGGACCCTGCGCGGCCATGAAAGAACGCCCGCCGCCGCCTCCTCAAGGGATCAACAGCTGCCAACGTCAACATCTGCGGCTGGAGGGAGGCCGCCTCCGTATTCGGCCTCCCGGGACTCGGCCACCTGTGCCTGGAAGCTCTGCCCGGTAGGGCTCAAAAGCCGTGGCAGCGGTAGGACTCTCACACCGCCGATGCTAACACCTGCGGCTGGAGGGAGGCCGCCTCCGCGTTCAGCCCCCGGGACTTATCCATCTGTGTATGAACTGTCCATCTGTGTATGAACATCTGTGTATGAACTGTTGTTTTCTTATGAGTAAGGTGAGAGACCTGACATTGCTGGATCATGTACTTTATTTTTATTTTTTATATTGTATCCTATTACTGAAACTATGTCATGTATATGTATATGTAACTGTACTTTGTAACTTTATACTTTGTAACTTTGTTTTGCAGTGTCATTTTGTTGTGGCACTGCTGTACTGTATTATTATATTTACTGCATTGTATTGTATGATTTTTATTATGTTTATTGCCTTTGATTGTTTGATATGTAGGGTCCCTGTAAACCGCCCTGAGTGGGTTGCACCGAGTAGGGCGGTATACAAATCGAATAAATGAATGAATGAATGAATGAATAAAGATTTTTCCTTTAGCAAATAACAACTGGATAAGAGTCATTGGCCTGGATCCAATTGATGATCCCAATTGCAATAAAGTTGTTGCGTAAAAGAGATATATACACATTTTTCATAGCTTGCCTCCCAAGAATTATTCGCCTTTTTATTTCATGGCTGCAGTCACCATCTGCAGTGATCTTGGATCCCAGGAATGTAAGGTCTGTCACTGCTTCTACTTCTTCCCCATCTATTTCCCAAGAACTGATAGGGCCTGTTGTCATTATCTTGGTTTTCTTGAAATTAAGTCTCAAGCCAGCTTTTGCACTCTCTTCTTTCATCCTAAGCAGGAGTTTCTTTAGGTCTTCTTCACTTTCTGCCATTAGGGTAGTATCACTTGCATATCTCAAATTGTTGATGTTTCTCCCAGCAATTTTAATTCCAACTTGTGATTTGTCCAGCCCTGCATTGCGCATTATGAGCTCTGTGTATAAGTTAAATAAATAGGGTGACAAAATACAGCCTTGTTTACTTCTTTTCCTATTCCAAACCACTCCGTCATTCCGTATCCTGTCCTAACTATTGCTTCTTGACCCATGTAATGATTTTTCATAAGACATATAAGGTGTTCTGGTATTCCCATCTCTTTAATTACTTGCCACATTTTATTGTGATCCACACAGTCAAAAGCCTTGGTGTAATCAATGAAACAGAAGTACTGTAGACTTGTTTCTAATATTCCTGTCTTTTCTCCATGATCCAACGTATGTTGGCAATTTGTTCTCTAGTTCCTCTGCCTCTTCAGAACCCAGCCTGCACTTCTGGTAGTCTCCCTCTGAGTGCTGCTGAAGCATATCCTGTATTATTTATTTATTTATTTGTTCAGATTTACCTGTATATTGCCGCCCACTCACCGAGGTGACTCAGGGTGGCTTACAGTTAAAACAGCAACAGTACAGTAAAAATCATTTCTAGAAAAAAAAATTCCTCTAGTAACATCTTCTGATTTTCATTTTGCTTTGTGTACAGAAGCTAAAGAGATCAGTTATACAAAATTATCCCAAGTAGGTGTGGATTCCCTCAATCATTAAAACCATGTTGCTCTCAAAAGCATTCAAAAAGAAAACTATAAAGTTAAAATAAAATTTGTTTCATGACTCAATTGGTTAATACGGTAGCAACTCATATTTTAGTTGTTACTTCTACTAACAAGAATAAGAACAGTTTTAACTCATAAAGGGAATTAAAACTAAAATGTGGATTCTGAAATATGGTGTCTGAGATATTCTTTTTTTTTTTGTCACTTCTATAACATTGTTCTTACCATCAGAGAACAGCAAATGAAATGTTACAAATACAGTACAGCAATAATACCATTCTATTTAATAGTAATAATAATTACTATTTAACTAGCCTGCCTTCATCTTTAAATAGAGGAAGCCTTGAAATAAATAAATGATATCACATAATCAACCTGCACAACAGATTACAGGCTTTACAGGAATAGAGTTTTTACATTATCATGAATATGACTTTGCTAGTGTGTGGGATGAGCACAATTGTTCGATAATTTAATATAATAATACAGTATTATAACTTTAGTGTCTCATTTATGCCAAAGTTATTATTAATATAAGAATATATAGTAGAGCTGGTGTATAAGACTACTATCATAATATTGAGAAAGTTATTAGGACACCCAGAAAGCACTGCATAAATTATATAGTTTAATCTCAAAAGTGCTAGAGAATTTTTTTGTCTTTTAGGGATATAAACAATCTGATCTATTTATGAGATGCATTTTAAACCTTTTCCTCTTATTTCCCCCCCTCTCTAATTCTGCAAATAGGACATTGCTTTCAACTGTGTGTTTGCTAAGGGCTAACAAAAATATCCAAGTGCTATATATCAACACAGTCTTTGCATTTGGTCAAAACACATTAATAAGGGAATCATAAAGACATTTAAAAGGTAAAGGTTTCCCTTGCTCGAAAGCCAGTCGTATCCAGCTCTAGGGGTCAGTGTTCATCTCTGTTTCTAAGCCGAAGAGCCAGCGCTGTCTGCTTCTGCAGACGTTTCCATGGTCATGTGGCAGGCATGACTAGATACCGGAGCGCATGGAACGCTGTTACCTTCCCACCAAATTGGTCTCTATTTATCTACTTGCAATTTCTTGCTTTCGAACTGCTAGGTTGGCAGGAGCTGGGACAGAGACGGGAGCTCATTCCGTCCTGCAGTACTCCAGTACAAACCCCACTGCATACAGTTGTAGTTAATTCCCAGTATAGAAGTTTGTGATATAAGGCATTTTTCTCAACATGTCCATTACAAACAATGCTATGCCCTCCTTGCCTATATAAAAAAATGTCCCTGAAACACTCATAAAGTGGCTCCACCCAAGATCATTACTCTAATCTTACCTAGCCTAGGAACTAGATTAAAGCTATACTTGTATTGAGAATATGACAACTATTTCTTTTCATATTTCCCCCAAGTCAATTCAGACCAGTGTTTCCAGTGTTTCTATAGGCAGACATTACTCAGAGGTGGTTTACTATTCCCTTCTTCTCAGCCCACCCTGGAGCTGTGCAGCTCGGCCAAAGGCTACACAGGCTGGATCTTCTCCTGGGAGGCACAGTGTGGAATCAAACCCACACCCTCTGGCTCCACAGCCAGATACCCAAACTAAGGACTATAATAGGTAAGTAAAGGTAAAGGTTTCCCTTGCTCGAAAGCCAGTCGTATCCGACTCTAGGGGTCAGTGCTCATCTCTGTTTCTAAGCCGAAGAGCCAGCGCTGTCTGCTTCTGCAGACGTTTCCGTGGTCATGTGGCAGGCATGACTAGACACCGGAGCGCACGGAACGCTGTTTCCTTCCCACCAAAGTGGTCCCTATTTATCTACTTGCAATTTCTTGCTTTCGAACTGCTAGGTTGGCAGGAGCTGGGACAGAGACGGGAGCTCATTCCGTCCTGCAGTACTCGGGAATCGAACTGCTGACCTTCTGCCTCCCAGTCAGCGTCTTAGTGACTTGAGCCACTGCAGTCTTACATTACTTTAAATGATTATACAGTACAAGTAAAACCTCATATAACACTAAAACCTGGTTCCACAAGTCTTGGTGTTATATGATTTTTAGTGTTATCTGATGCATGTTAAAATCCTATGGGATCCATAGAGATACATTGTAACCACACAGGCTTTAGCGGTTGTTATCTGAAGCATCCCATAGGATCTTAATGTTATCTGATGCAATTCTTCCCCCCAGATTCCTTAATGTTATGCGATTTTAGTGTTATTCGATACTAATGTTATATGAGGTATTACTTGTATACTTATATCATATTATAACATAATCATATAGATAAGAACCCTGGTGGGCATAGTGGTTAAACTGGTGCATTGCAACCAGAATGTTGTGAGCTCGATCCTGACAGGGATCAAGCATGACTCAGCCTCCCATCCTTCCAAGGTCGGTAAAATGAGTACCCAGCATGCTTGGGGCAAAATGCTAATTACCTTGTGAACTGCCCAGAGAGGAAATGCTTTGATTTTTCTTTTCAGGAAAAAAAACTGGCATTAAAAACACCCCAATAAAAACAAGAGAAGATACTAGTGGCACTAGCTGCCCTAGATAAACTACAGTACATAGTTATGGTAACTAACAAAAAAAAGGGGGGGCTCCCACTATAAATCACCCTGATCCAGGGGTGACCAACCTTGGTGCCCCAGGTGTTCTTGGTCTTCAATTCCCAGAAGCCCTGATCTGGCCTTCTGGGAAATTAAGTTCCAGAACACCTGGGGCAGCAAGGTTATCCAACCTTGCCTGGTCCATTGAATGTTTGCTGGGAAACCTAGTTCGGATCCCAGCCCCTCCCAGTGTCCAGCGTGTGCGTGTGCGTGTGGGGGGGGGGTGTCGTTTTCCTACAAAAATAGACCCTAATGCGTGCCACGGGGTAAGAAATAGGTCACCATCACCCCCAGCCTCACCCAGGTACTCCAGCCCCGACTGAGAAAGACGATCGGCGCTCAGCATCCTCTCGACAGAAGAGTCACCCTCCCGCCGCTTCTCCTGGTCTTCCTCCTTGATTATTTTTTCCCTAGTGGTTCCTAGGACACCAGACGCCGCCGATGCCGCCAAGGAAACTACCTCCGGCTGGAAACAAACCCCCTCACACCAAGGATCCTGGCTCTTGAAGAGAAAGGGCAACAAAGACGTTCCCAGAAGCTCTCCCTTCCTCCCTTATTTCTCCATCCAGATGCCCACCCCCTCATTAAAATAAACACCCACACCCACACACACACACACGTGTCATCTTTGCACTTTGACTTCAGACGTCCCCAAAGGTTCTCCCTCCCTTGCATCTCCCTCGACTCCCGGAGGGGTGAAAGAGGAATCTATTATTATTATTATTATTATTATTATTATTATTATTATTATTATTATTATTATTATTATTATTATTATTTCGATTTATATGCCGCCCTACTTGGTGAAAACCAACTCAGGGCGGCTTACATCATAAAATCGAATACAATACAATATAACAGATCAATAATACAAAATCACAGCATCTCCCCCAAAATATAGTGCAACAACATAAATGTAAAACACAATATGATCAAAATAGAGTCCATAAACAATATATGAATCAAAGAAGGAAGTTGTCCCCAAAGGTTTTCAGGAGCCAGACTCAAAATTATTATTATTGTTGTTGTTGTTGTTGTTGTTGTTGTTGTTGTTATTATTATTATTATTATTATTATTATTATTATTATTATTATTATTATTATTATTATTATTATTATTATTATTATTATTATTATTATTTAGACTTCTACCCCGCCCCACTCGCATACAGCAACTCTGGGCAGCTTACAGGAAGGCAAAATATACAGTTACACAATCATAATAACATCATACAACGATCACAGGTAAACACCCCAAATACAATAAATGCATAGTAATACAATAGATATAATTTAGTACAATATATCTAAATCAAATTGCAAGAACAACTTATAATAATACACTATAAAAATTATACAATATCAATCCAACAAATACAATCCTCGAGACAGAGAAGATTTATTTATTTATTTATTTGTTCGCATTTAATACCCCACCCCACTCGGGAAGATACCAGGGTACAGCACCAATTTTAACAATACAATTCAATAACCATTCTACCCAGCCACAAATTAGTCCAAGGGGTGGCTACCATGGGAAAAAATCCCACCACCCGTCGCCAGGGAAGCCTTTAGAGCCCAGGGCCGGTTGCTGAGGCGACCCCCTCACCCTTCTGCAGAAGCCGTCATCCCTCCCCCAGCTGTAAGCATTTCCTTTAAAAGTGGGGATGCAAAACCTCTTCTCCAGAAGAGTAGCGTGCCTTGGCGGGGCCCCGTATAAAAATTTGTTTGGGGGGCCTTAGGAAGGGTAAAGATTTGTTTTGCTTACGCACGTTGGGGCCCCCGTATAATTGATACGGCAGATACGGCGATAGCTACGCCTCTGCTCTTCTCAAAAATGGCACTTCAGAGTTTACAATCTCTTAAGACCCCAGCTGTGTATAATGCAGGGATTATCGATAAGGAGCAACAAGGACTGAAATATTTTCTCTGTAGTAAGGAAAATGCACCTTTTGAAGGCTGTGGCCAATTAGTGATAAAAATAAGTGCTCTCCCCTGCTTAATGTCTGCTATAACCCTAGTAAGCCATTTTAGGATGAACAGGTGTTAAACATAGTGTCAGCTACAGTATTCAAGCCTTTCTTCTCAGACATTACTGACTTGTCTTTCTAGAGCATGAAACAGATGATTGATCATTCAGATTGTTTTTGTTTTGTTGATTGAGTTATATTTTGCCTGCAAATAGACAAAATAGGTTATGAATTACTACAAGACTCTAAATTTATTAATGTCATCTATGTAGTGTTTATCATTTATTTTTGTTTTGATTGGTCTGTTTTTATATTATATTATATTATATTATATTATATTATATTATATTATATTATATTATATTATATTATATTATATTATATTATATTATATTATATTATATTATATTCTTTGTGAGCTTTTTTTATTGTAAACCAACAAGAATGGTGCTTGCGCCAACTGGGGCAGAGTATAAAATAATAAATAAATAATTTTCTACTTCCTGCCATGTACAGATTTGCTCCTCAATTTTTGTTCTGTCACAATTGCCAGTGATACTGTTTTAGGGCTGCTCTGAAACTGCAACATTGGCAGTTTTAACTATAACTTTCCACCATACTTTTAATTTTTCTCTCTAATATTGTGTCCTGGCATAAAAAGGTCTGAATGGATCACTGCTTTCAACAATGCTCTGAACAACTGTATTATGTCAGAATTCCAAAATTAGGATTCAATTGAAATAATAAATGGAAAAGAGGTAACTGTTTCAGTTTGCAAAAACACAAATATGTCTGGTGATTTGCCTTCTCATACTCTACAAAAAGGACCTCAGCACCCTTGATAATCACAATGATGAGAACATTGAACATGAGCCAGACATTCTAGAGAGTGAAGTCCGAAAGGCTCTAAAAAACACTGCAAACAACAAAGCCAGTGGAGTTGATGGTATCCAAGTTGAACTGTTCAAAGCCCTACAAGATGATGGAATCAAATTATTGCATTCTATATGCCAGCAGATTTGGAAAACACAACAATGGCCACAGGATTGGAAAAGATCTGTATATGTTCCACTTCCCAAAAAGGGTAATGCCAAAGAATGTTCAAATTATCGAACAATTGCGCTCATCCCTCACGCTAGCAAGGTGATGCTCAAGATAATACAGGATAGACTGCAACAGTATGTGGAGAGAGAATTACCAGAAGTGCAGGGGGGTTTCAGAAGAGGCAGGGGGACTAGAGACCACATCGCCAACATAAGATGGATCATGGAAAAAACAAAAGAATATCAGAAACAAGTCTACTTCTGTTTCATTGATTACACTAAGGCTTTTGACTGTGTCGACCACAACAAAATGTGGCAAGCAATTAAAGAGATGGGAATTCAGGAACACCTTATAGGCCTCATGAGAAATCTGTACATGAATCAAGAGGCAACAGTTAGGACAGAAAATGGAATGACGGAGTGGTTTGGAATAGGAAAAGGAGTAAGACAAGGCTGCATTTTGTCACCCTGCTTATTCAACTTATACACAGAACACATAATGCGCAGTGCAGGAATGGAGGAATCACAATTTGGGATCAAAATTGCTGGGAGAAACATCAACAACTTGAGATATGCAGATGATACCACCCTAATGGCGGAAAGTGAGGAGGACCTAAAGAAGCTCCTGATTAGGTTAAAAGAAGAGAGTGAAAAAGCTGGCTTGAGACGAAATATCAAGAAAACCAAGATAATGGCAACAGGCCCTATCAGTCCCTGGAAAATAGATGGGGAAGTAGTAGAGGCAGTTACAGACTCTACTTTCCTAGGATCAAAGCTCACTGCAGATGGTGATTGCAGCCATGAAATAAAAAGGCGACTGATTCTCGGGAGGCAAGCGATGAGAAACCTGGGGAGCATAGTGAAAAGTAGAGACATTAAAGTGCAAAAAAAGATTCGCATAGTCAGGGCAATGGTATTTCCTGTGGCAATGTATGGTTGTGAGAGCTGGACCATTAGGAAAGCGGAACGCAGAAAAATAGACGCCTTTGAGATGTGGTGTTGGAGGAGAGTTTTGAGAGTACCCTGGACAGCGAGGAGAACAAATAGGTCAATCTTAGAAGAAATCAAACCTGACTGCTCCTTAGAAGGTCAAATAGTAACGATGAAGCTAAGGTACTTTAGACATCAAATGAGAAGAGAGGACTCACTTGAGAAAGCCTTGATGCTGGGAAGGGTCGAGGGCAAAAGAAGAAGGGGACGGCCCAAGATGAGATGGCTGGATGGTATTGTGGAGATAATGGGCACAGAGCTAAGCGAGTTGAGGAGATGGTGGAGGACAGGAGTGCCTGGAGGACAGTGGTCCATGGGGTCTCAGAGGGTCAGAATCGACTGTGCGACTGAACAACAACAAACCCAATATTATTAATTGGCTGGTTTCCATGGCTTTCTCCAAGAGATCTTTACGCCGTGAGTAAAGATGGCTACAATGGAGAGGGATGTTTTTAAACTCAGAAAGATGTAACAACAGTACCCATGGCTTCTAAGTCAGCTCCCAGAACCAGATAAGGAATACAGTATAGGTGCAAGAGGCCAAATAGCTGGTTAATAATAACAACACACTTTCAAGTCAATTCTAACTGATGGTGACTTTGTCCAAGGTTTCCTAGATAAAGTGCACCCAGCGGCTGTTTACCATTCTCTTTTCCAGGGCTGCCCTAGCACTGTGTATATTGTCCAATGCCATAGGGTGAGTCTTCTATAAGACAGAGTGGGACTGAAACTCCAGACCTCTGTGGTCCAAATCACTGAACTAGCTAGGTGACAATAGCTAATTACTGCATTTCATACTCTGCTAAACTATAGTAAATATGATTGCCATAGGATCTGCCCCCACCAATTCAGAGAGACAACTGGTTTTTCAAAATAGTCTTTTCAGAGTTAGAACAGCATCCCACCAAGCTTTTTAGTTCGTGTACTTTTGAAGAAAGCACTAGTGGGTTCTAGATCTTGGCTCCATTTTTGTCCTCTACTTTGACTTTACTTGTCAACAACTTTTGGAAGTGGGGAGTGACCGCGGGGGTGGTGGGATCCTCCCCAACCCCCCACCATTTCCCTCCAGTGGACACAGAAGCCATTTGCCGTTGCAATAATGACAACTTTCAGCACTGCTGGCGCCTGACTGTTAATAACTCTAAAGAGGCTAAATATCATCATCATCATCATTTTTTATTTATGCCGCCCTACTCGGTAAAACCGACTCAGGGCAGCTCACAACATACAATCGAATACAATGTTACAATTCAATAGAACAGCATAATGTCACGGTATAATCAGATATCATACATCAATAATTCAAAATAATAAAATATCATAAAATACCATACAATAAAATAAAGCCCCAATATATGTCATAAGGTTACAAAAATATTATGAAATAATAAATAATAAATAATAATAAAAACAAGATGTTGCCTCTGGAGTACTTCACACACTCTGCTTATTATCACCTTTTCTCTTGGTCTTCTAAAGTTGTAATTAATTATTATAAAATCCATAACAATAATCACCTGCTCCTCTGCAGGTAAAGAAGTTGTTCAAGTTAAGGACGCTTCTTCCTCTAAGGTCACAATGGATTTATTGATAGCTGTAATGGTGGTTGTATTTTTATCACCCTCAATTTCAAATTGTGGCAATGGAGCATATGTGTGTCAAAATATAATTTCCATCTGAAGGCCAATTCATACTACCAAATAATTGGTTCCACTAGGCAGTTCGTTATACGATTTTTTGTTATACAATGCATGCATCGTACAACGAAAATCCCTATGGGAAAAATTGTACAACAAAAATCTATGGGATGCATTGCATCATACAACGAAAATTTTCATTGTATGATGCACCATTGTTGTTTTTTCAAATTACCTTCGTTGTACAGTTTTTTCGCTGTATGATGCATTCGTTATTTAATTATTTATTTGTTTATTTAAATTTCTATACCGCCCTCCTCACCAAAGGCGACCCAGGATGGTTTAACACATCCTAAAAACATCAAAACAATATATGTTAAAATTCTAAAAGTTCTTAAAATCTATAATTAAAACCAATTAAAACTACGACTAATTCTTTGTATGATTTAAAATTTAAAAACTTAAGGGAGCGGGGGGGGGGGTTTGTTCTACTGTACATACCTTTGCAGGCAAATTAGAAAGAGTGTTGAAGCCGTCTAGTGTGCCATTTCACATCAGCAAGTAGCTGGCCATAAAATGTATGGTTTTCAGCTACAGTAATACCCTGTATAACGTGAGTATCATATAGTGCTAAAACCGTATAATGTGACAAGATTTTTGGAAAAAATCATGTTTCAAATAACACGATTTTAACGTTGTACGATAGAGTCGTTCTTAGCAGCAGGGTGGGTGGAAAGCTGAACGGGGTTCTCCGTTC
Organism: Furcifer pardalis; assembly: GCA_030440675.1. Taxonomy (NCBI): domain Eukaryota; kingdom Metazoa; phylum Chordata; class Lepidosauria; order Squamata; family Chamaeleonidae; genus Furcifer; species Furcifer pardalis. The sequence continues at coordinate 61,237,909 of CP126894.1, forward strand.
AGCTTCCCAGCCACCCTGCAGCTACGGAGGCAGGGGTGGGGAGGCTGGAAAGCTGATGGGGGGCTCCCCCGTCGGCATCCCCAGCCACCCCACAGCTGCGGAGGCATGGGCGGGTGGCTAGGGAAGCCGACAGGGAGTCCCCGTCAGCTTCCCCAGCCACCCTGCAGCTGTAGATCGTGTCCTCTGATCTCTCTGGAGCAGGCAGGGGACACGATCCAAGGTGTTTCTGGGCTTCCCCGACATCCTGAGCTAGTGCAGCAAGCCAGAATGTCAGGGTTCGAATCCCGACATTCTGGCTTGCTGCACTGGTTGAGGACATCGGGGAAGCCCAGAAACAGCTTGGATCGTGTCTGCCCACCTCCCTGGACCCGGCGGGGGGTCAGACACCCCAAAATTGGTAAAAAAAAAAAAACGTCCTTTTTTTAACCAATTTTGGGGTCTCTGACCCGACCCCCCCCCCCCGCCGGGTCCAGGGAGGTGGGGAGACCCGCTCCAAGCTGTTTCCAAAGTTCCCCCACCTCCCTGGAGGCAGCAGCAAGCCAAATGTCAGGATTCAAATCCCGAGGTTCTGGCTTCCTGCAGCCTCCAGGGAAACAGGGCTTTTTTTAACATTGTGTGTTCAATGTATCGCACAACGTTAAAAACCGGATAACGACGGGACTTGTGGAACCAAGTCATAACGTTATTCGGGGTACTAGTGTATTAGACTTATTCTAGTCACTTGATGGTATGCACAGAATGAACCTCCTCAAAGATTGTGGTACGTATTTTTGAACCTCAATTGGGCTTACTCCAGAATATGGCCACTTTGTGCCAGGTATTCTTTCTCACACTAAGTTGGATGAAAGAGACTGCAAAAAGAACTCACCAAAAGGTGGCTTCATTTTGGCAGTTTCACGTCTGGCCTAGACACAGAAGAAGAATAAGTCAATTGATATTCCTGTGCTCATTGACTCTCTTACTGTTGCCAGAAATTATAAACAGGATGATTTCCCATGCTGATGTGCCTCCACATTGTAGCTGTTCAGAGTCTCATACAGAATGGTTAACCCTGTAAGTTAGGTAGTACTGTGGTGGTGATTGCCCTCAATAGGGTGGCCAAGATGATATGCTTCTTGGCTAATACAACGTTGACTGTTTTGTGTATTGTCTCTGGTTCCACAAGAAGCGCAGAATGTAGGTCAGAGGGTTTAGTAACCACATGCAGAATTGTAGTCTTTTCCCATTATGAAGTTCACAGGCTATTGCTTCAACACAAGCAAAATGGCATTCACAATGGACTTCATGACACCACATAGGATGGTATGAAATGACCATAGATCAATATGATAAAACAAGGAAATATTTTTTCTTGGAAGTGTAAGAACTTACTTGACCTTGCACAGTACAACTTCCTATGCAAGAGTCACTCTCAACTTCAGGACTAACAAGTGGGGCAGGGACATAATATTCCAATGTAGAGTAGGATTCTAGGCATGTCCATTGCATTTTCCATGTGGACAAACCATCACTCTTTGAGTAATATAAGCATAACAGCATTAAGTATAACAATGTTCAAGGCATATACAAAATCTTGTGCAGAGTGCCAATGTGATGATATATTAGAAATTTGCTCAAATATACAGTAGTGAAAATTGCATTTTTCAGAAGAACAACCTTGATTTCCATCTTGATGTAGTTTGCATTTCTCCTCTCTCTTTGTTTTACAGAGATAAAATCAATGAAACCTTGAGCCTATTAATTTTCTTTTCTTTTTTGTGCCTTGTTGCTTGGCATAGCCAAATACAAACTCAAACCCTTTTATTATTTCACTGAAGTTCTTTAAATAGCACCTCTCCACCTACGGTAGCAAATGTGAGTGACACATACAGAATAATAAAAATAAACCGACATCATGCAACCATTCCAAGGGCAATGCCTTGTTTTTAAAAGTTTCAGTCATTGCCACATTTTCATCTGGCTCGCAGCACTTTCCAACAGATTAAACAGTTTTGCTTAGGGTGATGTGCAGATTTTATTTCTATAGTATCTACAGAACTGTCCTCCAGGAAACAGCTTTTGAATTATGTTATGCCAGTGCCAAATGCTTTTTAAGCCATAGTAAAACCATTGAAACTATTGCTTTAAATTTTGCTTATGCTTTTAAGATGAATCAAACCAGTATTATCAAGATCTCTCACTGAATCTTTGACAACTGTAGTTCCTAACAGTGGCAGAATTCAATTCCACATTCCAAGATCACAGGTCAAATGATTTTTGTGACTTAAGCATGATCAAACTGCAATATCAAATAATGACTTGGTGATGAAAACATTATGGAGGATTTTATATGTTAAGATAAAAAACTTTGAACCTGATGCAGTAGCCAAGAGGTAAGCAATGTAAAGTGGCCAGAGACAGGAAGATGTGAAAGTATCTATTTATACCCATGATCAATCGGGCTGCAAAATTCTGGTCCTGTTGAAGACTCTGCAACAGTGTTAATGGAAGCCCCATGTAGAGAGCATTGCAGTAGTCAGTCCTTGAAACTCCTAGTGCATGGACCAATGTTGTTAGGGACCTGCAATATAGAAAATGTTGCAGCTGGGTGATGTGGTGCAGATGGGGAAAAACTGAGTGAACCACAACAGCTGTCTGATGTTTCATTAACAGTGTAAGGTCCAGCAATATGCCCAAACTGCAAATCTTATCCTTAATGGAAAGAGCAACTCCATCCAAACAGAGGGTGGTTACCAATGGACAGGTCGATATCTCACCTAGCAACCTGATTTCTGATTTGTCCAGGTTCAGTTTTAGTCTGTTTATCCAGTCCAAGATCAAGGCAAGAGGACACCTAGATGATCTGACCCCTTCATGAACAAACAGGGACTTTGATGTTGGGACTTCACACAAACAGCTTGTTTATTCCTAGTAGTATGGATTGACATTTTCAAAAAGTCAAACAATTGTATAATTTGTACTGCTTCATTCTTAACTAGGTCTTGCATTTCTTTGCCAGACTATATAATTGCATGCTTTTCAAAAAAAATGACCAAAAAAGAAGAGAGAAAGGTCTTTAAAATATTCCCATATAGGATCTTTTTGAACCACCACCACCACCACCACCACCACCACCACCACCACCACCACCACCTTCTTCTTCTTCTTCTTCTTCTGTATCCAAATCTAAATACTGATGATCATCATGGTGATCTGCCATGAAGACTGTCCAGAGAACATGATGCAATGGCCTTTCATCTGCCTTCTGCATTGCAGCATGACACCCGTACCACTGATCCAGTTCCGCAAATCACTTTCTGGTCCTAAACCCTTTTGGGTATGCGAAGTCCTCCTTAGCCCCAGGCCAGTATTGATGAAGCTGCTGCACTCCATCCAGACGGATTCAAGTGGGATTTGATCCTCTTGGAGAACATCATCCTTCCCTGTGGACTTTGGCACCCAAGGCTGTTAGTCCTCAGAGTTGTCAAATTAGTTAACTGCCACCTGACACTTGGCATTGAGTCACTGGCAGTATGGTCTACTCTAGTACCATAGTAGAATAACCCGACCAGACAAATGAACCATCATCTATTGTGATTTATGAGGTTAATTCTGGGAATGCAAGAATGCACTGTAAAATATTGTCTTTTTCCTGCTTCACTCTCCCTTAGCCAAGCTCCAACTGCAGGTAAACAAAGTAACAAAAAGATGAGAAATGTTCATGGCTCATAGGTAAAAAGTAGAGATTATTAAAACAGAGCAGGTTATTTTCATTGGGTGAAAAACAATGAAGGTTGTAAGAAGGGTGTAAATATTTTATCTTAATATTTTAAAGATGTGCAATTTAATACAGTACTATGTTAAGGTTGGAAAGCCAGCATCCTTGTGGATGAAAAAATGTGCATTAAGTGAGTTGTGGAATATTTTCTGACCCCATGGGAATTCTTCTGTATTGCAAGATATTACAATACTCCAAATGTTCATAGGTATAAAATCACAACCGTTCCACAGTACCCAAATATCCAGAGGCAAAAGATAATATTATTTATTATAGGTATCAATCCTCCCACTTTTCTTTATTTTAAAAAAATGTAACCAACATAATTTCTGTGTATTTTTTAAAATAATAGTGTACTGTTCCCCTCCAAAAAGGATCAAGTGGAGATACATGAAACAATGTGAAACTTTTAAAAAAGTTTCCCAACACACACTCCCCCAAAATAGGGAATGAACAAAAACCCTGTTGTTACTTATCTGTAACAAGACCTAACAGTAACGGTACGATGAGACAAGGTTCTGCCTCCTAAACAAAACAGATTTTTGCTAATGGAAATGTCTCCAGACGTAGAGCATTTCTTCTTACCAGTCACCCTACAGAGAAACAGGGCATATCATTTTGATGCAAAATGGCTTAGCAAACAAATGTCTCACACATGGTACACCAGCTGCTAGTTTTCCATTGCGAAAGTAACCAGGAAGGAAGTTGAATGGGATATTCTTTCAAATGATGCTAACATAAATTAAGTGTTTAGTTAGCAGGCTGTCTACCATTTTTAAGCTGGGGGGGGGGGGGTTTGATGGTCTTCCACAAGTTTTGTCAAGTATTTCAACAAGATCAAACCAAATATTGCCATGGCATTGTGACCAATCTGATCTTATTTATTTATTTATTTTTCACACGTGTATGCCGCCCTACTTGCAGAGTGACTCAGGGCGGCTTAACATGGTATAGCAGAACAACATTTTAAAAACACAGCAATCCATCCAAAGTTCATAACCCCTCCATAAAAATTTAATTGTTTTAAAGAGTTTAACAAATTGAAAGATTAAAAGATTAAGACAGTAAAAGATCAAGAAAGAGGAGGGAATTAAATCAACCAACAGGTTGTGGTCATTGTGTGGCCAGTACCCCATACTGTTCTCCCTATGTCTTCTCATAGGCCGCCAAGTCCAGGGAAATATCTCCCTTCAGAGGATATAATGCCTTAGCATAAGAGCACTTCCATACTTTCATGCCATATTTTCCTGGCTTACTTGGCATATGCTGCTGGAACTGATATTTATTGCTAAAGTGAACAAATTCTTTGCCATCCTTGTAGCATTTTCAAAGCAGATGAATAAATATGAAAGAACACACATCCAGAAAGGTTCCATGTATCATTGTAGACATTACATATATTTCCTTCTTGTAAAATTCCTGGGATAATATGAACTGAAGGGATGGGGCTTCAAGCTTAAAATTGTTCTGAAAAGTTCTTGCAAGGTTGTTCAGGATAGGCCAGGAGCCATAAATCTTTGTATGTTTTCAGCTCAGTGATGTCAAAATGGTTTCATACCTTAATTTTTGTGCAGGGTTCTTCTTAGTCTAGGCCTTGAACAAATACATGAGCAAACAAACAAATGAACACACACATATAATGAGAGAGTGATAGAGAGTTCCCACATATTAAGTGGTATAGAATGCTTTTGTTAGGAGCAGTTCAAAAGTTTATACAGCATTGTGGCTCTGTTTCCATCCTTCTTTGGCTCTGGAAGTTCCTGAGAATTAATTGTCCATGGATGTCTCCCCCAAGGTCTTTTCATCCTTGCCTCTCATTACATTGGTATCTCTACTTGATCCTACTTGGAGAGGATCATGTGACTGTCTACTTGCTCTCTTCCCACCTCTTATTCTTATGCCTCTTGTACAACAGTGGCTACAGGGCCCATTTGTTTATACATATATATGTACAGGAGCAGGCAGGGCAGGTTTTAACAAACAGTTATAGTTAGAAAATTCTTGATGCATTAGACTCCCATTCTAGCCCAGCAAATTAAACTCTCCACACATCTTGAAGTACAGTATAGGAAAAATAGTTCTTTACTTACAGTTGCATTTCTTTAGATAGAAGAATAAACAGTTGCTTTGGTAGATAAACAGTTCTGTACAATTTCTTCTTCTTCTTCTTCTTCTTCTTCTTCTTCTTCTTCTTCTTCTTCTTCTTCTTCTTCTTCTTCTTCTTCTTCTTCTTCTTCTTCTTCTTCTTCGATCAGCCATTAAGACTGTCCTGAGAATATAATGCTGTGGCCTTTCCTCTGCCTTCCTCATTGTAGCACGACACCCATACCACTGATCCACCTACACAAGTCATTTTCTGGTCCTAAGTCCTTTTGGCATGCAAAGTCCACCTCAGCCCCAGGTCACTATTGATGAAGCTGCTGCCCTCCATCAAAATGGATTCAAGTGGGATTTGATCCACTTGGGGACCATCACTCTTCCCTATGGACTTCGCCATGGCCGCCAGTCCTCAGAGTTGTCAGGTTAGTTAACAGCCACCTGACGCTCAGCGTTGAATCACTGGCAGTATGGTCTACTCCAGGGGTGCCCAAATTACGGCCAAGGGGCTAGATGCGACACCCAATGCCAATTCATCCGAGCCCCACCACCCTCATCGCTCCTGGAAGTGGAAGTAAAATGCACCCATACAGCCACAGTGAGGGGTTAACCCAGAAGAGTCTTAACCATACGGGCACGCTTTACTTCCACTTCCAGGAGCAACGAGGGCTTCATGGGCCAGATGAATTGGCATTGGAGCTGCATCCTGCCCCTAGGCCATAGTTGACCAGCTCCCTGAACCATGTGACTGGCCCACAGCCTGAAAAGTTTGGGCATGCCTGGTCTACTCCATTGATGGTGAACCTTGGCACTCCAGGTGTTCTTGAACTTCAATTCCCAGAAGCCATGATCAACAAGATTCGCCACCACTGGTCTACTCTGTTACCATAGCAAAATAACCTGGCCAGACTAGCATCAGGTGACCCTACAGATGAGAAACTAGAGAACTCTTCTGATTGGCTGGTTATGTGCATACTTTTACATCAACAACCCTTTGCATTGTGGGGTATCATTAATATATTCAACAATAAATTTCAACCAATTAATGCTTTGAGAAAACCTTGTCATTAAACTCTGACTTAGCAGCTCTTAAGAGGTAGCATATCTTGATATTTACATTGGTAGGGATTCTTTTCTGTTAGTCTGAAAGAGCCACCCCGGAGCTACTAACATGTTTGTTTCATTGCTTTTCCAAAATACAAAACAAAACTAAGAGGAAGAGCTGGCCAGGCACTTTGGACATCTGTTGTGATCCAGTCCTCATTAAGCTCTGAGGATGGCCTGGATCAGGGGAACTCCCTATGCCCAGCCCAGTTCTGCCTGCACCTGAGTCTAATGATGTCCTGAGCCAGGGATCTCAGCCTGCGCCTGGCCCAAGGCTGTTTCCCCCAGCAGCTGACCTGCCAGATCAGGGGTCTGCCTCTCACAGTGATCAGCCCTCAAAAAGGGAGAGGTCCAGAAAGGAGCTACATCAGTGGTGGGATGTCAAAAATTTTACTACCCCACCGTGATGTCATCACAGTGTGGGTGGAGCCAATGTCATGATGTCATCACAGTGTGGGTGGAGCCAAATAAAAATAATAATAATATAATAAAATAAAAATAAGCACGCACACACACACAAACACACACACCTCAACCCACCCACCCACCCACAACACAAGGACAGCAAGGAGGCCATGCATACGCACCAAGCACTGTAGGCATGCATGCACACCAAGTGCTTGGCGTGCATGCGCAGTGGGGGAAACCAGTCAAAAGGTAAGCCCCGAAGGTGGTTCCCCCCAAAAGCTGCTACAGGTTCTCTGGGACACTGGGAAAAGTTACCACCGGTTCTGGCGACCTGGTGAGAACCTGTTACATCCCATCACTGAGCTACACCTGAAACACAGGCAGGCTAGAGTGAAGTACCAAAGAAGGCTCCTAGCTGATACCGATTAGCTGGGAGGCTTATAAGCAAGCTTGTTGCAGCCTGCCAGTCAGAAGCGTAGCTTACCTTGGCGGGGCCCCGTATAAAAATTGTTTGGGGGCCCTTTATATGCGGGGCGGAGCTAACGTCATGACATCATGACGTCGTGGGGGGAGCCAATGTCATGACGTCATGACGTCGTGGGCGGGGCCAAAAATAAAAATAAAATAAATAAATAAATAGAATAGAATAGAATTAAAACAAACAAACAAACACACATACACCTCAACCCACCCACCCACCCAAACAACCACAACACAAACCCGTAAATAACTTAAATAATTAAAATAAATAAAGAAATAAAATAAAAATTTAATAAAAATCCACCCACCCACCCAACACACACATAAACCACCCACCCACCCGAAACACAAAACCCTCACTTACCCTCTCGGCTCCATCCTCGCTCTCTGCCCCGGGCTCCGAGGCGCGCCTTCCCGCCCCGCCGAGCCCGACCGCGGTGCCCTCCAACAGCGCCGGGCTCAGAGGCACCCGCGCTCCCGGGAGGCAGGAGGCGTGTGAGCAGCAGCCGGCCGGGGGAGGGGGCAAGGTGCGCGCTCCCGCCTTCTCCGCCCGCTGCCGCTGCTCGCGAGTGGGCTGAGCTTCTCCGGACCCGCTGCGGACGAAGGACGGGCAGCAGCGCATCCTCCGGAGGAGGCGGTGGCGCACTCTGCCAGGCGTCCCCAGGCCATGGGGGTTCGGCAGCAGCGGACAGCCCGGGCAGGCCTCAACCTGCCCGTGGGACTCTGGGCGGCCCCAGGGGAGGTGCCCTCCTCTGAGGGCCACCATCGGAGCCGCTCTGAGAAGCTGCGGCTCTGACTCCAAAATTTTATTTTTTAAAATTGGAGCCAAAAATGGCTCCAATAAAGTGCGCATGCGCAGAAACTCAATCTGACGCATGCGCAATGCATCAGATTGAGTTTCTGCGCATGCGCAGTAAATTTTTGCTCTTTTTTATTTTTATTTTTATTTTTATTTTTTGCCGTTGGGGGCCCCCGTAGCCCGGGGGCCCCGTATAATTGATACGGCTGATATGGCGGTAGCTAAGCCTCTGCTGCCAGTGTTGGTACAACTCTTGTGCAAAAACTGACACCCTGCTTGACTCCAGACTGCCTGCCTAGACCCTGAACTGCTTGCTGTGACCCTGATTTCTCTGCCAACTCTGATGATGCCCCTGGACACCCTTTGGATTAGACGTTTGCTCGGACTACTGGTAAACAGACCTCGGCTTGCCTTTTGGACTTTGATATCTGGACTCTCCTCGAATAGACTCTCTGTGTAGCACTGGCATGTAGCGACCGTGCCCGCTCGGGTGGGTCAGCACAACATCACAGCATCCCAATCATCCTCAAAGTGCTCCTTTTGGACCCCTGTCAACTTTTTCAGCGCTCTCTCATATATGCTATTCTCAGCACCTGTGAACACTGGGGATTACACACATGAAACCCTTTGCAGCTATCCAAACCTGCTTTAAGTGTAAATGTCTAGTATGTTGAAGGCCTTAACAAGCCCCTTCAGAATATTGGAATCCCCCTGCTTTTCTGTGGAGGAGAGGAAAATAATAATTATTTTTTCCTCTCCTATCTGATTGCTGTTGTGCTGCATCATTTAGGTGAGTAAAAATCAATCTTTTTGTTTCTTTTCCTCAGCAGTGCTGATCAGTTGTGAGGAGTTTCTCAATTAGTGTAAAAATTATTATAATAACCTCCTCTCCTAACTGACATAGTGCAATAGCCATCAGATAGGAGGGGAAAAATAATACAGTATGTACTGTAATTAAACTTTCCCTGCCCCTCTGCAGAGGAGAAGGGGAAGTATTTAATTGGCCCATTTAATTAAGTGGTTCATCAGGTAAAACTTGATTGTGCTGTTTGGATGGGGGAACAGGTGAAAAATGATTTACTCTTCCCCTGTAAATGTCTGGCCGGACATCCTGCTACGGTAATGGAGTACACTGTACAGCCAGCAACTCAACACTGAGTGTCAGGTGGTGGTTAACTAACCTGACTCCCTAAACAGGACAATGGCTATGGGCAGATGAGCCCCTTTAGGTGGGGTGATGGTCCCCTCAGTGGAAGAAATGGCACTGGAAACCATCAGATTGGGCCCAATGGCAAAATAAGGGGGTTCACATGCATGACCTTCGATTTCTCAGTGCTTATCCTAAGGCCATGATGGCGAACCTTGGCACGCCAGATGTTCCACCCTGTGAATCCACTTCATTATGATCTATATGGGCGTGTTTTACTTATGCTTCCAGGACCAACAAGGGCAGCGTGGGCTGGATGAATTGCAGTAAACCCATTTGTGTGGATTCACAGGTTGCTTGGGCTTCTAGGAATTGAAGTCCAAGAACATCTGGAGAGACAAGGTTCACCATCATGGTCCTAAGGCCAATTTTCTTTTCTTCTCCATCTATTGCTGGTCATTGCCTGTTTTAGTTTCAGCTCATCTTCCTTGAGCAAAGTGATTTCATCAGCAAAATACAGGTTGCCAAGGCAATCTTGGTTAGACTGAAGAATGCCTGTTCTAGCACTTGCTGCTCATCACATAACATAGTTGAGGGCCACAAGGAAGAAGGAAAGGAGATAGAATACAGCCTTGACTAACCCCAGTAATAATCTCAAAGAAATCCATATGACCAGTCTGTTTTAACACAGCAGCTTGATCGTAGGTGTAAGTACTTCAAGATGATAATGAAGATTGCCAGTATGCCAAATAGATGCACAATCTGCCAGAGAGAACCTCGGTGGACACTATCAAATGGTTTCTTGAAATTGATGTAATTAATGGTCAGCAAATGCCCATACTCAATGTATTGTTCCATGAGATTTCATAAGGTGAAAATTTGTTTGTTGCAGGACAGGACCTTCGGCCAGCAAATCTGGCTTGCTCTTCTCTCATGCACTGATTTAAAGAAAAAAGCCTTCCCAGGCAATGAGAGGACGGTAATGTCCTGCCAGTTTGTACATTCAGAGCTGTTATCTTTCTTAGGGACTTTGAGGATCACCTGTTTTTACCAATCATCTGGGACTATGCCATTTTGCCAGTAGTGGGATGTCAAAATTTTTATTACCCCACTGTGATGTCATCACAGTGTGGGCGGAGCTAACATGATGACATCATGATATCATGGGCAGAGCCAACGTCATGATGTTGTGGGCGGGGCCAAAGAAAAATAAATAAATAAAATAAAAATAATAAAATAAAATAAGCACACACATACCCCTCAATCCAACCCACAACACAAACCCATAAAATAAATAAATAATAAAATAAAAATAAGCACACACACACAAACCTCAACCCACCCACCCACCCACAACACAAACCCCTAAATAAATTAATTAAATAAATAAACAAAATAAAAATACATTAAAATACACCCACCCCAAACACAAATCAACCGGAACTTTAAAACCAAAGCTTAAAGCTTATTCTGGCTAATCTTTCTCACACTAGGTCAGATGGCAGGAACTACAGAATGAACTCACCACAAGATGGCTTCATTCTGGCACTTTTCAACAGTTAAAGAAGTTAGGTAATAAGTCTTTGCCTAACCAGTTATCTAGGATAATATGCCTTAATGTAAATGTAAAACAGCTGTACCTTCTTAAGGGTTATCCAATTGGAACAGCACAGGTGTAGCTTATTCATTCATTTCATTTCATTTATTCGATTTGTATACCGTCCTACTCGGTACAACCGACTCAGGGCAGTTTACAGAAACCATACATATAAGACAATCAAAAGTAATATAACATATAGCATAATCACAGATTATTGATGAAGTAACTCCAAGACTTTGCTTAAAAACCCCAAGCCAGGCCGCCAGGCCTTTTTAGGAACTGTGGTAGTACATCAATATAGGTAAAGGTATTAAATACACATTAAAATACACACAGACACACCACATCCAAAGGTGAGTCACTTACCCTGGGGAGCAGGCTATAGGGAACTTCAGACTAGCAGCTTCTCTTCCTCCTCCCCGCTTGGGAGGACAGCAAGGAGGCTGTGCATACACGCCAAGCACTGTAGGCATGTATGCACACCAAGTGCTTGGCACGCATGTGCCAGTGGGGGAACCAATGAAAAGGTAAGCCCCAAAGGTGGTTCCCCCCAAAACCGGCTACCTGTTCTCCGGGACACTGGGAAAAGTTACTACCATCACTGCATTTTGCCAATATTTATTGAATAGCTTCATGAACTCTTTCACCAAAACCTGACCACCATGTTTTAAGACCTCTGGGAGTATTTACGGTAATCTAAACATTGGTCTCCAGTGATACATAATTCAGGAACTATTGTTCAAGTTCTTTCGTAACTAGCCTTCCAAGTTTCAATCTTCTGATTTCTCTCCATTTGGATTGATGATTAAACTAAGATATAGAAAATATTTTAACTTTTTAAATTCCCTGTCAACACTGAAGTTATGTAACTCTTCTGCAGTCATTAATTTTATCTTACTGTTCAGCTATAATCCTACTTTGACATTTCCTTCCTTGATCTTGCTGAATAGCAGTTTCAACTCATTCCAATTTCCTGCCAGTAACATGGTCTCTTCTGCATATCTTAAATTACTGGTGTTTCTTCTACCAATTTTCAAATCCTCATCATCTGAATCTAATCAGATCATAATGAAGTGGCATTTATCTTTGTGTTCAGATTTGTGACAATATTGGTCAAATTTGGCCATGACTAATTCATTTAACTTGTAAAAGGGAGAAGATGGAAACATAATTGTTGTTTTAAATAGGTTTTATCCTCTTTTGATAAAGACATAAAGATGGCTTACAACAGGAGTGCTCAAACTTTCTGGGCCGTGGGCCAGTCACATAGTTCAGGGAGTCAGTCAATATGGCCTGGTGCCAGATCTGGCCCTCAACACCAATTCATTTGGCCCACAAAGCCCTCATCGCTCCTGGAAGCAGAAGTAAAATGTGCCCATATGGGTGCATTTTACTTCCACTTCCAGAAGCGATGAGGGCTTTGTGGGCTGGATGAATTGGCATCAGGGTCCGGATCTGGCCCCCGGGCTGTAGTTTGAGCACCCCTGGCTTACAACAACTCATAAAATACATGGTAAAGCATAAATTAGCAACATCTAGCCTTCGGATGTTGTTGACTAGCAACTCTCATCCCCCACCATGAGTAATGGTGACTAAACCACTGAAAGAGCTGCAATCTTATAACACTTGTGGAGCAACTTGTTCTGTATCTGTGTCCTACAATGAAAGAAAAGAAGTAGAGTCAATCTCCATTCAGCCCTGCTTCTACTCACCAGAGGTTTGCAAGATGAAGCAATGAGAAATGTTCAAAATGCCACCTAGACTGAGACCTCTTGAAACAAAAGAGAATATGCCCTTTTGACCTGACTCTGTTATGCTTTTTTATGAGTGATTATGAAAGAACTATAATTAAGGTTCTGGTCTCTTAAGCTAATCGAGCCTTGGTAAACCTAACAGCCAGTGTTTGTTGTACCCAAGCTAACCACAATGATCTAAACTGGGCATGCAATTTCCAGGGTTTTTTTTTAACTTCTGTGGGTCTTTAGAGAAATTTGGTAAGCACACATTGAACCTTAGTGACTCAGAACACCTAACCACAAACTATTATTGCAAAGTTTCTAGTAAGCAATTTATAGCTGAGAAGCAGCAGCATAGCTAAATGTAGACATCATGAAGAGGAATGGTAAAAGGAGAGTCCTAGCTCCTGGATGACCTGGTTGGACAGAAAAAAGAGAGATACAGTAGTGAGAAACAATTACTTCAGTGGGTACTTGAATTTCTGTAAACTGGTCTTCCAGGGAAGGAAAAGCATTTATCAGAGATATTTCAAAGTGTACCCTTGTCATTGGGTATAGTGATCGTATATAAAAAGCTTCTAGCAAAATGATGGCCATGGAGCCAGATTATCTGAGCAGCTTCTCTAAACTATGTATCAGAAGAAATGTTTGGGGGGGGGGGGGGAGACAAAATGGTAAAAAAAGATATAATCTTTCTTGCTAAAAAAACCAGAAATGTTATATGATGTGCTCAGGGAGTTGAAAAATTACAGTGTCAAACAGCAACAACTATAATGAGAAATTCCATAATAGAAAACAACTTTTGTAACAAAATACAGTACTGTATATATTTCTCATGATAAAGGTCACCCAACCAAAACCTAACATCTCCAGTTGAAAGGATCAGGTAGGAGATTTTAGCTTAGCTTAATTTAGTTTAGAATTGCTGAGCTGCAAGGCACACTATGGATCAGGGATTCTCAACCTGGGGCCCATGGAGCAGATGTGGCCCACAGTGCCATTTCATGTGGAGCCCCCACTGCCTCCACCACACCCAGAAGTGCCCTGTCTGGCCCCCAAAGCTATCTGAGGGAGTGTGACCTGGCACCCGGCTTAAAAAAGTTAAGAACTCCTGCTATGGATGATTGGGAAAAGCCTCTACTTGAGATCTACTGGTCCACTGTTAATCAAAACATATAATACCAGAGCTGATAGACAAGCAATTTGATACCCACTTTTAAGCAGCTTCTTGTGTAATACCCACTATTTTAAAATCATGAGTATATAATATAAAAACAAAGCTTTTATTTCTGAGCACCATTCTGAGACTTCGCTGCTGCTGTTCCCCCCCCCCCCGACTAAGACCTTTTCCTTCTCCCCACACCCCTCAAAAAGCTGCCAAACAAGCCATACAATTATATTTTTAATTGCTAAGTTTATAATGTGTTGGAGGACTTTAGAAAAGAGGTGATGAAATTTACCAATTGCCAAGTTAACCAACCAAACTCTCACTTTACTTCTTATGGTTCTTGCCTTGGACCACCATATTATCACTCTGTATTTTATTAAAAGTGAAAGAAACTTATTTTAATGTAATGTGAGGACTGCAAATACCAGAGAAGTGGGAAAGAATGTAAAGGATAATTAGGGGGAAATCCATGATATTACATTTATACTAGTCATTCATATCTTCCACACATCCCAAAAAATATTCAAAATCCTCTCTGCTTCTTCTTTGCCCATAATATTCCAGAAATTTTCCCACCCCCAGCAGCTATCTAGAATTCTATGAAAGCTGAAGAATAATAATGCCCATACAAGAAATTATCTCACTTTTTATTTAAATCAAATTGCACTTAAAAGAGTGAGGAATCTGAAGAAAACACAATAACATGGAAATGAACATTTATATATAAAGGATTTTTTAAAATAAAGAATAATATAAGATCGTAAAATCATAGAATAATAGAGCTGGAAGGAGCCTATAATGCCAATGAATCCCTTGCAGAAATCCAAATCAAAGTACTGTACACTAATACCCCGGATAACGCTAAGACTTGGTTCCACAAGTCTTAGCGTTATCCAGTTTTTAATGTTGTGCGATGTATTGATTGAACAACTTTTTAAAAAAGCCTGTTCCCTTTCCAAAGAGGAAAGGGAATGGGGTGGGGGACTCCACCTGCCTCTTTGGAAAGGGCAGTGGGGATTCCATGTGTGGAATCAGTGATGGGACATAACAGGTTCGCACCAGTTCACCAGAACCAGTAGCAACTTTTCCCAGTGTCCCGGAGAACCGGTAGCAGCTTTTGGGGAGAACCACCTTTGGGGCTTACCTTTTCACTGGTTCCCCCACTGCGCATGTGCGCCAAGCACTTGGTGTGCATGCATGCCTACAGTGCTTAGCGCGTATGCATGGCCTCTTTGCTGTCCTCCCAAGCGGGGAGGAGGAAGAGAAGCTGCTAGCCTGAAGCTCCCTATAGCCTGCTCCCAAGGGTAAGTAACTCACCTTTGGATGTTGTGTGTCTGTGTGTATTTTAATGTGTATTTAATACCTTTACCTATATTGACGTACTACTACAGTTCCTAAAAAGGCCTGACGGCCTGGCTTGGGTTTTTTAAACAAAGTCTTGGAGTTACCTCATCAATAAGCTACACCTGTGCTGTTCCAATTGCTGTTCCAATTGGAGAACCCTTAAGGAGGTACAGCTGTTTTACATTTACATTAAGGCATATTATCCTAGGGAACTGGTACGATGACCATATCCATCTTGAAACATGGTGCTGCCCAGGCACTTATACTAACAGGTAAGTGACGGGTTTGTGTTTGGGGTGGGTAGGGGGGTGAGTTGATTTGTGTTCGGGGTGGGTGGGTATTTGGGTGGGTGGGTGTATTTTAATCTAATATTTATTTATTTATTTATTTAATTTATTTACGGGTTTGTGTTGTGGGTGGGTGGGTTGAGGTGTGTGTGTGTGCGCTTATTTTTATTTTATTTTTATTTTATTTTACTTTATTTGGCCCTGCCCACGATATCATGACATCATGACATTAGCTCCGCCCACACTGTGATGACATCACGGTGGGGTAGTAAATTTTTTGACATCCCACTACTAAGATGAAGAGTTTTTACAGACTTTTAAGGTTGCAATCCTATGAACACTTTAACACCTAGTAAGTCATATTGACTTTTGTTAAATTCCTTTCTGAGAAAACAACCAATTCAGCACACTTTAAAATAGATATTGGAAGATTTGGACTGTTTGCAAAGACTGCCTTATGTTTACAGTGAATCTGTTTAATAAAAAGATAACCTATAGCCATTTAAAACAGGATCTGAAAGATGTTTGGATGTGTATGCTGGGGTGGGGGATCAGTTAGTCTTAAGCATTGCAGAGACTGAACACCATATGGAGCTGATTCTGTAGCAAAAACAGAGCTCTTGGTTTTTAAGTTGCTCACAAAATAGTTTATCCAATACACTTCCTCTGGAGCCAACGTGCTGAAAAGCAAAGAGATCTACTTTTATTGCTGTGTAGAGTTTAAGTGGTTTCTCTCTCCCCCCCTTCCCTCCCTCCTTTCTTTCTGTGCTCAGAACCGGAAGATGTACAATGCCAAGTCCTGTAGTTCTTACATGGTTGCCTTTTCAGAACAAGGCTGAGATGGCTGCTGATTGCATTAAACTCAGGGGAAGTCATATTTTGGTTGTTTTTAGCTCAAGCCATAGCAAATAAAAGCAGGATTTGGGGTGGAAGAAACTGAAGGGAAAGTCTCTTGACATTTTCTGTTCAAATTATCTCTTCAACAAGGAAAAGGAAACATCTTTAAAAGTACTTAAGTACCAAGTGACTGACCCTTCTCTGTTGGAAGGCTGCCTCGCTAATGATGCAGAGAAGGAAAACAGCTCTCTTTGCCAGACAGAAAGGTTTAAAATGCTCCGTCAAAATGAATATTGCTTGGAAATCCTGGCATGGGAAACTTAACTGACAGCCAAGCTTTAGCTCATGGGAGCCGGGGGGGGGGGGGGGATGGCAAGCTTGTCTTTCTCATACAGGCTTCTGAATATACAGTACCCTGAAATCCAGCACCAGGTTCCTCTTCTTGTCCAGATGTAGGGATGTGTAGGATGTGTGTAGGATGTGTAGAGCAAGCAGAGTGAGCAGGGGGGAATGGCTACATCCTCTTGGGCCAGAACTGTGTCCCCAGAGAGCTGTTTTCAATCAGAAGCATGTGTTCTACTTCAATATGCAGCAAGCGGCCATAACAATTACTTATGTCATAAATTGTGCTAGGTTTCTGTGATACCGTCAGAAGAGAACACTTAAGACATTGAAGAGAGATAAAGGCAGCACAGGAAATGTGGAAGATCAGATGAAGACGCAGTGAAAAAGAATTTTGTCCTATGGTTGGAAAGAGTGTGTGATAATGGCAGGGAGTCCATTATTTCATTTAAACACCTTAATAACTTAAAGCCCTGTTTCATTCATTCTAAAATGCCACTCTGACAGTATTCTTGTCCTGGTTGCAGTAATATTGATTGCCGGTTAGAGGCCCATTCAAAATATCAGTGATTACTTAACTCCTAAGACATTGTTTTAGAGTAGATAAAGAAAAGTGACCCCCTCCCTTTCCTTGTATGTTGAGTTTGCAGCTGGGGACACTTTCAAGAATGTTTATAGTGTGACTGGGACAAAGAAAATGCAAAGGCTGAAAGGCTTGGAAAAGATGAGAAGCAGATGAGGCAAAAAAGGTTGGAATGAGAATCAATTACACTGGAGAAAAAACAAAAAAAAAAGCAAAACATTTTAAACCCCTTTGAGGGTTAAAAGGTAGGAAAACCATAGAAAATGATAATCAATTAGAGGTTTTTAAATTTTTTGCCTTCACCAAATGTTAAAGAAAATAGCTATGATTTTATATTATTTTAGTTTGAGTGTTTTCAATTTTGTTATGTATGCAAGTCTACCTGCACTTAGAAATACTCCTTATACTCAACTTTACCAAATCAATTCTATTTATGTGGGTTGGATTACAGGTAGGAATGATGGCTGGGGTGATGGGACTTGTAGTTAAATGCCTGTAGATAGGGAGGCTGCTTTAAACTGATCAAACCTGGGCTTTCACTATAACCAACTTACGATATAACTTTGAAATAACAAAGCAAAGCCCAACAAAGTTTATCCAGAATTTTAAAACTTTGCAAACACCCCAAATGTTTAATGACAGTTATACTTTCTCTTTCATTAATTATGAGCTCTCAGCTTTGGTTAGATCAAATACAAATCTAAATGGTTTGATTTGAGACCATATTTATTATTTACCAGCACACTGATCTGCTCTGTATAGAACAAAGCAACAATAACACAACTTCTTTCCAGAGATCAGACAACCTGCGTACTTAAAAATTCAATGGATGTGAACACAGAGTCCTAGAAATTTAGAATATAATAATCCCTGTCCTAAATATGTTGTTTCAACCCCATACAGTTTAATGCATAGCATCTTTTAAAAATCTAGCTTCTCCATCTTTTCTGTTTTATATACCATCTTCATTTCAAAAGTAGCCAGGATGTTTGTACTGTAAAACTAATCCTCAAAATGAATACGAGATGTCAGCAATTATTCCAATGCAAATGCCACATAACTTGCAGGAAGTAAATTATCATTGATGCTGAAACTGGGGGACCACAAAGCAGATGAATACAATAAAAGATGGGAAGCTAGTTAACCACATCCAAATGTCCTCCAAAGCAAATCAGCCACCACAACACTCTTAAACCACTTCTAGCTACACCAGTGGAATTAAAAACGGCAACATTATATATTATATACTGTTATCATATTTCTCATGCACTATGGATGAAGGCATATAGTTGGTTATGTATGGTGGCTTCAGATGTATATACATGATCAAAGACAATTGAAATCAGGAGTAGAGGTAAAACTGGGCAGCTATATTAGTTCTGCTTTAAGAGCTATCCTACCACTCTATGTATACATATAAAAGATACAGAGATTTGTAGTCCAGTTTTTTCACTCCCAAGAGTTGGAAATTTTAGTGCTCTGACTGTTCTATTTTCTTTTTTGTATGCCTCCTATACAAAAAGACCCACAAGAGTGAAAGTGTCCCCTAATTTATTTGATGGAACAGTTAATCTAAAGAGTTGTCACCAACTAGATAATGTACTCCATGGCAGTTCAGAAACTATCAAATATACCATGACTATATACCATGACTATCAAATATACCATGACTATCAAATATACCATGACCATGTACGTGTGTGTGCTTATTTTTATTTTATTATTTTATTATTTATTTATTTTTCTTTGGCCCCACCCACAACGTCATGACATTGGCTCTGCCCATGATGTCATGATGTTAGCTCCGCCCATACTGTGGTGACATCACGGTGGGATAGTAAAATTTTTGACATTCCACCACTGGGCAGTGCCCATCTTCATTTACAGGCAAAAAGCCAGTACTTTCTGCATTTGCAGATGTTTCCGTGTTCATGTGGCAGGCATGACTAGATGCCAGAGTGCATAGAACACTGTTACCTTTCTGACCAAAGTGGTACCTATTTATCTACTTGCAATTTCTTGCTTTTGAACAGCTAGGTTGGCAGGAGCTGGGACAGATGAGTCTGTTGCGCAGTACTCAGGTCTTGAACTGCTAACCTTCTGATTGTCAAGCTCAGCGTCTTAACCACTAAGCTACATTTTATACTGCAATGGAATATAATGGCTCTATGCCAACTTAGTATAAAACTTTGTGCATTTGATGTACTGGATTCTAGTTCAAGAAAGCTCATGCTAATCCATAATAAATGTTCTATTCTTTAGATTTTCAGAAAATATCTATTGCTCTTCTTTCTAGTGTCATATACTACATGTCAGGTAAAAACATTTAGAATCATCTGGTGTCTGGCCTGATGCTCAGCTGCAACTTCCCCACAAGAAGACCACTGGGCAACATTTTTTAAATATAAAAGCCACTGCCATCCTGAGTCTTGTGAAGGCATCCTTAAGTCAAAAGGATTCCCTAGGAGTCTCAGCAGCTGGCAGGTGGGGATAGGAGACTTTAAATTAAAGATTACAGTCAGCAAGTAATCAGCCTTTACACACACACATTGCAACATGATGCAGGTACTAATGTAATTAATTTTCACCATTAGATTAACCTAAGTGTTCTTAAGAAATTTAAGTATTACAGTGAAAAAATTAGTGCTGCTGCAATCTAAAAATTTCTTTGACAATGAGAAAAAGAGGGTTCCAGTATTTGAATAGGCTCCTTAGATGATATTGAAGGCCATTTCAGTGCCAGGCAACCTCAATAGCAGCTGGAGTCAAGGATAAATTGACTAAACCCATAGATAAACATTGATTTAGAACAGAGTCAACATGGATTTTGTGAAAGGAGATCATGCCAAACAAAAGCTTTCAGGCCCTTATTCAATCAGCATGTGGCTAAAGGAAGATCCAATCAATGTAACACACAAATGTAAGGAGCTTCTGACATGTTCCTTCATTTAACCCTCCCCCTGTTAATTTCACCTTAAAAATGAAGTTGTCATTATGCCATTAAAAAGGAAGCAGCTATTGGTTAAAAGAAAGCATGTAGCTAGGAATAAATGGTTACTTACCCAGTGGATCTAGCCACTAGATATTTATGGGTCAATGAAAGGTTTCCATGTTATCGCCCATAGAAACAAACAGTGGAGATTGTACTTTCCTCCCCTTCTGTAACCTTTTCATCACAGCTATCCTTCATCGATGTTGCAATCTATTTTTCATCCTGGTGACACAGTGGTTAAGCTGCTGTACTGCAGCCAAAACATAGTGAATTTGGTCCTGACAGGGACCCAAGGTTGACTCAACCTTCTATCTTTCTGAGGTCAGTAAAATGAGTGCCCAACATGTTGAAGGCAAATGCTAATTAACTTGTGAACCACTCAGAGAGTCATATAAGTGTAGCTGCTATTGTTAATTTCTGTTCTGCCATGTTCTGAAACCTTGAAGTCTCTACATGTGCTTTTCACCCCAATGAGCAATTTAGAGTAGCCATTGTCAATTGAAATATATGTTTTCTATTTCCAGCTCTCTCAGTAAGGCTCATTTGGTGTGGGGCAATACCATGCTATGGTGTGCTTCCCAGGAAAAACTTTCAACAGAACACCAACTGCTCATGGTTTCCAGATCTGCAACATCTTGGTTGAAATCTAGTAATAAATTGCAACTAGACTGACTGGAAGGCGGGAGGTCAGCAGTTTGATTCCTGAGTACTGCAGGACGGAGTGAACTCCCGTCTTTGTCTCAGCTCCTGCCAACATAGCAGTTCAAAAGCAAGTAATTGCAAGTTGATAAATAGGGACCACTTCGGTGGGAAGGTAAACAATGTTCCGTGTGCTCCAGTGTCTAGTCATGCCTGCCACATGACCATGGAAACGTCTGCTGTAGCAGACAGTGCTGGCTCTTTGGCTTTGAAACAGAGATGAACACTGAACCCTATGACTGGCTTTTGAGCAAGAGAAACCTTTACCTAGAGTAGGACATTTTAATCTGTGGGGATTTGGTGAGTCATCACATCCATGAGTTCCATTGATTCAATGAGCCTACTCTAGTTGTGACTTATTACTGGATTTCAGACCTTTCAGGATACAGGGTCTGTTTCTGGAAGAATGGCAATACTAAGATGTATACTTTTCCCATTTGCAAATTGCTATGCTTTTCTTATACTGTACATCTAATTGTGGCAGACACTGTTGAGTCCAAAGTGATTTGTTGTTGTCTACTTCTTGCTTTATATATAAAGTAACTTTTTTTAAAAAAACCTCATACCTTTAATTGTACAGTAAAGACAGATGATCTTAGTGCAGATGTTTTTAAAAAGAAATTTTCAAAGAGAGAGAGAAATCTTCAAGGTCATGCTATAAGCAAACACTATAGCATGATCCTATGAGCCACCCACTCTCCATCAACACTGTTGATGTTAAGTGTGACAAGTTACTTCTAACTTGCCATTACTCTGATAGGATTTTTGAGATACTGTACTGTATATCAGATTACTCAAGAACCATTGACACTTCCAACTGAGCTTCCATGGCTGAATAGGGATTTGAATGTAGATTTCCTGTGTTCTAGTACTACACTACTCTGTCTCTTAGTTCATAATTAGTGATGTAAAAATCAATGATGCTCAATTGATCGTTATTTGTGGGGGAGGAGTCTTTTCTTTAATGTACAGTAATTGATTTTCAATAAGCAGATATTTTTCAAGAGAAGAAAAGAACACAACTCACATCTTCAGTTTACTTGAAGTCAAGCCACAAGAATTCATCATGTGCTACATTGCTGTTGGTAAGGCTATACAGCATGGATTCTCAACCTGAGACTCATGGGCCAGATGTGGCCTATGGCACCACTTAATGTGGCCCACCACCACCTCCACAACACCAGGAAGTGCCATGTGGTGGAGGAAGGGCAAAATGGCTCCCCGCCCCCCAAAGCTGTCTGAGAGAGCTTGACCCGGCCCCCGGCTTTAAAAGGTTGAGAACTCCTCTTATACAGGATGCAAATCCTAACAAAAAGGAAAGGAACTGCTGCAGCTGTTCAGCACACTTAGATGCCTGCATGGCTTCCAAGAAACACCACTCTCTCTCTCTCTCTCTCTCTTCCATGTTGCCATATTAGCTAGTTAGCCTTGTTTTATTTTCCTTATATTCTGTTTTTCCCTGGATTTCCTCTAACTCATTTCTAGAACTAGAGGCAACTGTGACTCCAATCCTAGCTCTTGTTTATCCTACCAGTATCCGAACTTAAAACTTACTAATTACAAATAATGTATAATCACTATACACAGTACAAGATGCACTCCATTTTTCCAGTGTATTTTAAGGGAGGGGGAGTGGGTCTTATATGCCAGCAAATACGGTACTTTTAACATCATACAGTGTAGCATCACTAAATAGCGGATACTGTGTTTAACAAGCCTCAAATGCTGACTTGTGCTCTGCTGCCTCACGTTCTGCTATGGCTTTTGAGGTGACAATTAATTAGACAAGAAAAGGATATATTTTATATTAGAGACTACCAGCCTGTGGCTTTCAGATGATTCTCTTTAAAGCAGGGATTCTCAACCTGCAGCCCACAGTGACATTTCATGTGCCCCCCCCCCGTCTCCACCACACCAGGAAGTACCATGTGGTGGAGGAAGGGCAAAATGGCCGTCCAGCCCCCAAAGCTGTCTGTGGGAGTGTAACCTGCCCCCCAGCTTTAAAAGGTTGAGAACTCCTGCTTAAAGTAACTACAAGTAACTGTTTTGTTACATTTTAACCAGGGAACTGAATTGTACTGTCTTAAAAGAAGCAAGAAGTTACAACTTAGGAATTACTTTTTAAAAAGAATTTTCCAGTCTCTGATTTATGTACAGAGATGCAAATTCATTTCTTATGGCATCTGATAAAGAGAAGTCATCCAGAAATATACTGGTATTCTCAGACTCATTTAGTGCTGTCAACAGAACAGTAACTAACTTCGGGAGAACAAGTCATTAATCCTAATCAATAGGTTGAGAAGAGTTCAATAAAATGTTTTAAAATTGCTACATTTAGATCTTAGGATCTTTAACTTTTCTGTTATTGCTATGTTTCATCAAGTTGATCCTGACTTACAAAAGCCCTACACATTCTTAGAGTTTTGTTTGTATGAGACTGCAGCTGCACAAAAAATCCTATACTGTACTGTATAAGCCATTGGTTCCCAAACTTGGAGATGTGCTGTCCAGAATGTCCATGGAGTGATTCAAGAAGGGTCTGAGATTGACATATTTTTCTACATCCAATAACCCTCACAATTTTTGTGATAGGAAAAATCCCTTCTGAAATGTAAGATTTCTCAATGAAATGATTTGTGCTTATTTTCAAATTAAAATACTATTATATCTTTGGGGTTTTTTTTAATTTTTAGTGACAGATTGAAAAAGAAATCCCATTTAATTTCTGAGGCTTTTTCAAAATGTGCAGTGGCAGTTTTAGATAATTAAAGCAAACAGAAAACTTTACATTTAAGAAAAGTGCTTGATGACATAAATCTACCAAATGCAATTTATCTTTGGTTTGAAAGAAATTATATCTGTTGGGGATCTACTTCAATAGCTCATTGGAGAAGTGGACAGAGTTATTAAATTGGTTTTCTCAATTCTAGTGCATGATTTAATGTAAGCACAAAACAATGAACTTTTTAAAACCAAGAACTAATATGAAGATTCTGGTGATAGCAAAAGCCAGATATTTGCCACACTGTCTTTTACATGCTGATATTTCTTATTTCCCTTAACATGCCGATGAATGTATATGTGCTGAATCACCAAAGATGCAGGAGTGCATGTCATATCCATCTGTCCAGTTTCATAGGGATCCAGTTACCAGAAGAAATTGCTGATAGCAGCCTGTCATTTCCTGTTCTGCAAACCCTTCTTATCTGAAAGATGAACTGACTCCGGACAAATCTCATGGTATTACAATGAGGAAATATAATGTTTTGTTACCTGAAAATGGCTATCCCTTTTTTTCTGTTGTAGGTCAAAACAGCTATAGACCTGTAAACCACCGGTACGCCTAATTTAATTCAAAAAGTTCTTCCACTGGCAAAACCCCAGGAACCACAGAGACTTAATTTTCAGATTAAAATAAAGGTTTATCAGCAATGCATTTAATCAACAGTTGGCCATCTGCTGATCAAAGACAGTCCTAAACCTCACCTGCTACAAAAATCTAACCAAGAGCTTCCCTCGCTAATTTTTCCAGAGAGAGCTGAAGTCCTGATGGTGTGAGGTCTTCTTATACTACTCTTACAGATACAGACTAATTCTGTCAACTATCTACTGTAACAATAAAGTTTTTACAATGAAACAATAAACTTGCAGCAGGTGGTCATTTCATCGATAAGTTAATCAATTTTGGGTTACAAAATAAATATTTATGCAAATAAATGGTAATGTTAAAATATTACAATTTCCAGGAAAGAATAGTGGGAGGAGGTTGGGGGATTAGATAGAGACAAAGTCAATACCGTAGCCAATAGCAGATTGAATTTGTTAAGCATTTCGTCAATGAGCACGCTTGGCTTGAAAACAGGAACCAATCAGGAGCGCTGCACATTCGAGGTGGGAGGTTTGAACAGCTATACAGAATTGTTGGATTTGCATTGAAGATCAGCCCACATATTCCCCCGCCCAGACTAATCCCGTCTACCCCAGGTGGGGAAACCCAGCCCTACATGTACACATGCTAATTACAGACCCCAGAAACAAAGAGACATGGAAGACACACACAATCAAGGTGAAAGAATAATCTGTAAAGCAATCAAGATTGTGGTATTTGCTGCAGACTTTCAGGAAGCATTTTACTTCACTTTATTTATTTATTTAATTTTTTTGGGGTACTTTCCCTCCCTGCTGCCTTTTTTTTTCCTGTCACAAATACAAAATTGGTCATGAAAGAAGCTGCTGCTAGGGAAGAACTGAAATTTCTGACCAGCATCGTTTGGCTTGATCATGAGACTGAGAGAAATGATCCTCTCAGGCAGCAGGCGCTAAGAGGCAACAGCCTGTTGGCTGTTACTCTGTGGAGTCCACAGCTGTTTCTCACTGATACGCAACTTGTCCTAAGCTTCCTAAAATAACCTGGTGCCTCAGTTGTTTGGATGGATGCTCTTCCCTGACCAGAATTAAAATTAGACTGACTCTCCAGTCCAGCCTGTGTGTAAGGGGGGTGGGGGTGGGGTGGCACACAATGCCACATTGTCATTAACATCTTATTGATTAAGAGACCTGAAGGCTTGAACATTTTGTCCACCACTTTCTAGCAATTTAACTAATCCTAAACTTCTAAACCTGGAACGCTTGGCCTGCTTTGTATCCTTCTCTACAGGACCAGCAGGGCATCCACCCAATCATAAGCTTTTTTTCTTTCCAAAATTCAGCTTCTTGCTTCTCTGCAGGCTCTCACCTTTTGTCAACTGAATAAAAGTGCTCCGTCTTAAGTTTACAGTTGAACAACATTTAATGTAGAAAACAGATGCTGTAGTTAGCCCCGTTGTCTTTACTTCCTCTTTTACCCCATTAGGTGTCCAGGAAGAAGAATTCTTAACTAATGAAATTATCTAAGCAGCACAACAGAAGCTTTTATCACTTCTAGGTCATGTGCTAATTAGCTTCCTTTGTTTGATGACTGATTCTTCCAAATTCAGCACGGTATTCCTTTGAACTCTGGTTTCCCAAACCCAAAAGACTGTTTCAATCATCAACTTTACCATGATTTCAGCTATAATTATGGGTTATCTGGAGTGTCTGTTTTTCCTCCCAGGAAATACAGTGAATCCCATCACAATACCCTGATAAAGCTGACAGGGCATTGCCTGAAGAAATCCCAGGGAATTGCTATGCTCCTCCAGGTCTCCAAGTGGGGAGACAAATATCAGGAAAAACAGAGCTAGAGGAGGGGAAGGTTTGTTTCATCTGTAAAATCCTGAACACCTTAGGCTCCATCCATTCTGGTATCAAGCCTTGCTGTTTCAGCATTAAGGTGTGTATGTACCTGATGCTCCAAATGGCATACACACCCAAAGTCTCTCCCCCCCCCCCAGTCTATTCCCTTTGTTCTTGCCTTTTGGCACATGAATACAAGTACTGTTGAGAATCCCCATGAGACTAATATGCACAGCCTGGTGTGCTCTGCCTTTCTGGGAACAGATTACTTATTCTTCTTTGCCTCCTTCCCTTATGTTAATTCTATGATAGTACTTTGGTAACATGCCATCATCTGTCATCAATACTCTTATATGGTCTACCTGGGACATACAGATTAATTACTACACAAAAGAATAAATAGATACATTTTCATTTTTAAAAAGCAGAACTTCAAAGAGAGACTGATTAGATTTTTAAAAAACTCTGCTAACCTCGGTGTTGCCATTCAACAAAAAACCCAAAATAAAACCACTGAACAAGGATTTATCAGGAAATTAGATTATATTCGTTTAAATTTAATTGCGGCTATTGTTTTATGAGACTTGGTGTACATTTCACATAGCGTAGCTAGAAAGATACTGTAGTCTTATTTACAGCTATTGTGATTGGGTCAACCTGTTCTTTTGTGTATATTAGCATAGATATTTCATAGACAGATTGCTAGCTAGATTTCATAGCCTTTTGAACCCACTATTTTCAAAACACCCCCACAAGATAAACTTGCCAACTGAAGATAACATTTCCTGTATCTGATTAAGTGAATTCTAGTCCATAAATATTATGTCACAATGAATATGTCAGTCTTTAAGATAGCATAAGAAAGATTATTTCCCAGTTTCAGTGTGAGCTCTTACTTCCAAACAAAACAGTGTGCTTTTATGTGTGCACAAAAGAGTATACTTATGGAATTAGACTGTAACTTAGCTGCTAGGCTAACTTAGCTGCCTGTGGCAAACTGGCTTCTAAGAGAGTTGAGTTGTTTATTAGTATACTGTACCTGTCAGTCAGTCTGTGATTAATTCCACTACATGTAATCAGCCTTTTCTATGCTTTACTGCATACTTGAAATACAGTACCCAGGAATTTTAAGTTTTTTATAAAACAAGCACATATCGTCCATCCTGACTATGTCTTTTATAGATGCTTGTAATCAAACCAGGTAAAAGGTCTTTATTGTCTGTGAAGTAAAATTAATATATGTTCAATACTTCATATGCATCTCCTGATACTTATTCCATAGCATTCTTTGTCCAGATGGCTGTACAGATTCTCTGTTTTGTAGATTTATTTGGGATTCAGACCAGAAGCCTAACATAACAAACTGCATCTTTCTATTAGCAAAGCTCTGAGGCTTGGGTTTCTTTACCCTTGAAATTTATCATGATGAATTTACTGATGGCATTTCTGTTTCTGTTTTACTCTTCTTCTAAGGAGCTCAGGGGAGCACATATGATCCCCACTATCCCATTTATCCTCATAATAATCCCAAGAGATAGATTAATCTCAGAGAGAGTGATTGGCCCAAGATTATGCTCATAATTTAGCCAAATGCGAACCTGAATCTTCTAGTCTAACACAATGAAGGATTTCACTATACAGTACTGCATATGGTTGCACAAATGCATTTCTGAAAAGTAAAACCAGTAAGTGGCAATTGCCTGCAATAGGCTATTTCTGACAGACAAAAATTTGATAGGCATAAGCCAGCATCAGATTCTACTCATCTCTAGACATGTACCTCCTAATACTTGCAGGAAAAATAGTATCTGCAGTTTGATCCTCAGTGCACTGATTTTACATTTTGGAGACTGTGGTGGCTTAGTGGTTAAGATGCTGAACTTAATGAATAAAAAGTCAGCAGGTCAACAGTTCGAGACCCAAGTGCTGCATGATGGGAGTGAGCTCCTGTCTCTGTTCCAGCTCCTGCCAACCTAGCAATTCGAAAGAAAGAAATTGCAAGTAGATAAATATGTACTGCTTCGATGGGAAGGTAACAGCATTCCATGCGTTCTGATGTCTAGTCATGTTTGCTACATGACCAAGGAAACATCTGTAGATGCAAATAGCACTGGCTCTTTGACTGTAAATGGAGATGAGCACCGTACTCTAGAGTTGGATATGACTGTTTTTAGAGCAAGGACAATCTTTACCTTTACCTGAACATGTAATAAAGTAATTTTGGGGAACATACATGTGGCAGCTCCACATTTCATATGTCTTTTGTGCATGTTTGAAACTGTGTTGTCATGGTTGGCATACTACTTGACTATATAGAGTTCAGGAGGTAGTTGGTTGAGTTGGTTTTCTTGGAAACAGTTTGGTAAGAGAGAGAATTAGCAGTCACAAAATATTATATCACACAGTATTGTGGTCTAATCCTTAACTTTACACGACACATTGAGGATGGCTTCAAAAAAAAAGGAAATTACAGGAGTGGCTTTCATTGACTTAACTGCAGCATACAATACTGTACTATCAATCATAGGATTCTGCTCCATAAAATATATAAGCTTACCAAAGATAACAAGCTTACTAGAGTCATTGGCAGCTTCCTCCAGAACAGGAGATTCTATGTGATGATGAATGGAAAGTACAGGAGATGGAGGTTATAGAAGAATGGATTGCCCTAAGGAAGTATATTGTATCCAACACTGTAAAATATATATACAAATGATCAGCCAGTTCCTGACCATATACAAAACTGTTCATCTATGCGGATGACACAGCAATGGCCGTTCAAAGGTCAAGCTTTGATGAGGTAGCTGGAAAACTTACTGGAGCACTTGAAGAATTAGGACAGTGTTACAACATTTGAAGCCTAATCTAAGCAAGACTCAAGTACAGTACTGTATGTGCTTTCCACCTTTGAAACTGAGAGGCAAAGGTTAAGTTGAATGTTATATGACAAGGGAATTGATTACAGCACTGTTCAACACCAAAATACCTTAATGTGACACTTGACCAGACACTCTCTTTTAAGCAGCACTGCCTGAATACCAAATCCAAAGTTAATACAAGGTACATCATCAGGGAACTCAAACTATAAATGGGGAACTCAACCATCCACACTGTGCACATCAGCTTTGGCCTTGAGCCTCTCTGCAGCAGAGTATGCTGCTCCAGTATGGAATGCATCCACACGCAGAAAAGAAGTTGACATTTCTATTTACGCAACCATATGGATAGTGACAGGACACCTTAAACCTACACCAGTTGAGAAAATATACCCTCTTGTTGGTATTGTTCCACCTAAGATCAGGAGAGAAGTAACAGCAGATCTTGAGAGAACTAAGCAAGAGAATGACCCTCAAAACCCTCTGAATGGATATGAGCCTCAAGTCTATCAGCTCAGATCCAGGAAGAGCTTAATGGCAAGAACAAACATTATTGAGGGTACACAAGAGCAAAAGCAAATCAGAAGATGAAAGAAGGAGCTCACTGGACAAAGAACAACATTAAAGGTGGATATAGCTGAAGATCTCAATCTACCCTATGTCACCTGGAGGACCCTGAATAGGCTGAAGGTTGGAGTCCCTAAATGCAAGACCAACATGCTCAAGTGGGGGCTGTTGGAAGACAACAACACACTGTGTGAATGTGGAGAGTCACAGAGTCCGTCCATTTGCTGGCCTGCCAATTGCTTCCAGAGTCATACACTGATAAGGACTTGTGTTTGGGCAATGACAAAGCAAAGTAAGTGGCTTCATTTTGGCAGCCCAGGGTTTGATCAGGACATGAAAGAAGAAGAATATCACACATACTGTTAACCAGCTCTAGGACATATGGACAAAGTTCCTTCACCAAAATAGCATAAAAGGTAAAGGTCACCCTTGCTTGAAAACCAGTTGTATCTGTCTCTAGGGTTCAGTGCTCATCTCTATTTAAAAACCAAAGAGCCAGTGCTGTCTGCATCTGTAGATGTTTCCATGCAGTAATGTTGCGTGGATTTCAGCTGCCCAGGGCTTAAGCCAAATTTGCTGCCCCCTAGTGGACTCCAGCGCCCACTCCCGCTAGGGCTTCTGGGAATTGTAGTCCAAGAACACCCATAGCCCAAAAAGTGCTGCCTGGGGTGGGGCACCCCCTGACCCCCCCCTACACAACACCACTGTTTCCATGGTCATGTGGCAGGCATGACTAGACACTGGAGCACACAGAACGCTGTTTACCTTCCCACCTATTTATCTACAGTACTTGCAATTTTTTGCTTTCAAACTGCTAGGTTGGCAGGAAAATAAGATTGGCTGCATGTATTTCCAAAGAAGTGTCCTTGTGTGTTAATTTAGCCTTTAGCCACTGTATTGTTTAAACAACAGTGGAGAGGGAACAGTGGCTCTCTTGAGATTACTGAGTTTAGGGATCCCCCTCTACGGTCACTTAGCCACACTGTCCTTCTTATCCTAAGGTAGATGAGCCCAAGAATGAGTCAATTGTGGTTACAACTAAAAACCCATGCTTGGTAACACACCCTCATTACTCCAATCTGCCTTAGGCTTGGCAGTGCTCCAGGAAGTTCAAAATCAAAAACCTCAAGGCTAGCTACTGGATAGCAAGGTGCCTAATTTGCAGTTGTTGCTACCACACCACTAAAAATACCAAAATCTGCAGTAGTTGGTCTAGGAAAGACCTGGTTTTTAATACCACAACCCCTCTGTGACAAAAATCCAGATAGTTGCTTGAAATTATTTTTTGTATTTTATTAAGAAAGCAAAGCAAAACAAAACAAAACAAACAAACAAACAAACAGGTTATAGGTATAAAAGGCAAAATGTTCCTACTCAGTTATAAGAAAAGGTTTCCCAAAAATAACAGAGGAAATTACAGAGGCAGGATTATGACCATTCAAGATAAACAAACCAGAAAATAATAAAGTGAGCTAGCCAATGGTGGGCTCCAAAAAAATTTACTACCACACTGTGGGCGTGGCCAGGGGGAAGGCCCTGCATTGCACCCAAATTAGGACTACTGTACTTTATTTCAAAACTTGGATGGGGGGGGGGGGAGCCAGAATTTCTGCTACCAGTTCTGGGGAACTGGTGTGAACCTGCTGGTGCCCATCACTGGAGCTAGCCTATCTAATACAGTACTCACACTTTGGCAGAGAGACAGATTAGATTTGGGACACGTGCAGAGTGTGACTCTTCCAGGCACAGTACTGAAGAACAGTAAATAGAAATCAGGTATGTCAGCATTCTAAGAATGAGATTGATCCAACTAATTAACCTCCTTACTCTTTTATATACTTTAAATGGCACATTAAATAAGTATGTTAAATAAACTTCAGTTGTTTATGCAGACAAGCATCCTCTATTAACATGTCTTGGGGAAGGGAACAGACTGGCTTTTAAAATCAAAAGATACATTTGTGGTGTTAGAACCCTTTGGCATTGCTTTAATGCCCACTTATTTGTTAAAGGTGGAGGTGCTTGTTGATGTTAACATCTTTGGCTAGGAGACCCACTGAAGGTTACATTTCCCTTAGCAGTCAGGATGACTAGCTTATCCCAAGCACATACACAGACGCCTTAGACAATTGTAGTAGGATAATTCTATTGTTCCCTTCCTTTCAGATAGATCTTGCACTGAGCAGGGAGGTAGAGTAGGCTCTCCAAGAACGTTCTAATACCATGATTCTGTAGAGAGTGAGGTTCTGATGATTCAGTCATTACTATTTTTCCCTTGCATCATAATGTATTGTTCCAGAGTACACTTGCACATTGTCTCAATAATCAGGGGTCTGCATAGGTTGGAGGAAATGGGTGGGGAGAAGGCACAGTACTACATATTGCCTCTTCTTACTGCTGTTGATAGTGTCTTCTATTAATATTACTGTATGGATCTTATGATTTTAAGATTATCTGACAATATATGGTTTTGTCTTTTTGATTTATTTTTGGGTATTTTGGGGATGATTAGTACAGTATTGTGGTTTTTTAATACATACTTTGTTTTATCATACTGGTTGCAATGTATCTTTTTTATTGAATGTGTTTCCACCAAAAAGATCGGGTATAAATGTAAATTTAAAAAATGTCTTGCCTTGTCCTAGTGCAAAGCCACAATTGCTCACAATCTCTAATGTCTAGTTTTCTTTCACATTTAAATCTGAAAGCCAGTGTGGTGATCAGAGTGTTGGGTTGAACAAATAATAAACCAATTACCCACTTGAAAGATTCAGGATAATTTTGCCATTGAGCCACAAAGCTCACCTTTGAGCCAGTCACACTTGTTCAGCCCCAGATACCTCACAGGGTCCTTGAGATATGTACATCTCATCAAGCCTTGCTAAAGAAAAGAGAAGAGATGGATCTAAAGTTCTTTTTCAAAAAAAATTCAGAGGAATTTTATTTACTAAGTAAACATCATGTAATTTAATACTTTGACAATGCATTAAATGCACAAAGAGATACTGTGCAAGACAGGTAATACTGGCCATCTTCAAAATAGCAACCTATACACTGACAGGTGTGATATATGACGGATCTGAAATAGGAAAAGCTTTCTTTTGTTTTTAATCAGTAAAACTGAATTGAGAACAGAATGAAGATGGATGTGTAATACTTCCATCCCATTTTGTTCTGGAAGAACTTCAAGAAAGAACCAAAAATATACATGTAAAAGAGGGTGGTAAAAGGTTAGTCTGGCCAGGTTATCCTGCTGTGGTAATAGAGTAGACCATACTGCCAGTGACTCAACACCAATTGTCACACAGCAGTTAACTAATTTGACAATCTGAGGACTAATGGCCATGGGTGGGAAGTCCACAGAGAAGGGTGACGGTCCCCAAGTGGATTTAATCCTACTTGACTCCATCTTGATGAAGGGCAGCAGCTTCATCAATAGACCTGGGGGTGCTAAGGACTTTGCTTACCATAAGGGCTCAGGACCAGAAAATGATCTGTGGAACTGGATCAGGAGTACTGGTGTCACATTGTGATGCAGAATGCAAGCAGAAGGCCAGTGCATCATATTCTCAGGACAAACTTTATGGCTGATCACCATGGTGAAAGCAAATACAGTATTCTGAATAGGATACAGCACTTGAAGAAGAAGGGTTAAGGTTGTGCTTGGTTGACAAATCTCTGTTAGACCAGGGATTGAGGGTAGGAGTTCGTTTTACTAGTTCTCTGGCTTCAGCTATGATATCCCAGGGAATGAGTCACTGCTCACCAGATAATTCTGCTCTGGTTTGGGTGGTTCCTTTTAGCACATTAGACCACCCCAGTCCCACAGTTTGTTAAGAAAACCATGTTTCTTCAACTAATACACTTTCTTCCCCCTGTATATGGCAGCCTTCAGTCTGCAAATAACTTTAAGGAGACTATGGGATGCAGACCCTTGGCCGCCCTGTTTCCCTGGCCTTTAAAGCCAGCCTTGGGTAAAGGTCAAGGGTCTCCCTTGCTCGAAAGCCAGTCGTGCGCACTCTAGGGTACGGCGCTCATTTCTGCTTACAGCCAAAGAGCCAGTGCTGTCTGTGTCTGCAGACGTTTCTGTGGTCATGTGGCAGGCATGACTAATGCTGGAGCACACGGAACACTGTTGTCTTTTTTTTCTACTTGCAATGTCTTGTTTTTGAACTGCTAGGTTGGCAGGATCTGGGACAGACAACGGGGAGCTCTCTCTGCCCTGCAACAGTCAGGTCCCCAAATGCTGACTTGCCAACCTTCTGGTCCTCAAATCCACAACATCTTCACCACGAAGCCACCGCACTCCCAAAGTGCATCTCCATAAAGTCTGTCTTTCCCTGGTTTGCATTTCGCTACTGTGGCTGTGCAGGTTCAAAAATCCCTGCGATAGGAAAAGTGGCTCTTCCCGTTGCGGTCCTGGAATCTCAGCAAATGGAAATGGTGCTGGCCGGCCAACTTTTTCCTTTCTGGGCGCCTTTGTGGAGCGAGTGTGAGGGGAGGAGAGCGGGGCGGAGGAAAGGCGAGGGGAAAAGCATCCTGGCTCCCAAGGCTGTGGGCAGCCCGACGACTTTGGTGGCGGGAGAAAGGCGCGCACGGACTTCTCTCCGCCTCAGAAAGTTCGGGAGGCGCGCCAGGCGCTGCACGCAGCCACGGCGGCGGCTCCTCTCGGGCGAGAAGCGAGGGCGGAGGTGGCCCCCGACGGGACTCCTCCTTGGAGGGCAGGGCCGAGCCCAGGGCAGGCGGAGCGAAGCGCCGAGGCAGGTCTGGGCGCTCGCCGTTGCCTCTCTCCTGTGTATGGCGGGGCTGAGGCGGTGCGGAGCGAAGGGAGAAGAAGAGCCCCGGCGCACCGCCACCCGCGCCCACTCCGGGCGGCCCCCAGCAAGGAGGCGAAGCCCAAGCCCTGCCGGCCAGCTGCCAGCCCGGGAGACCCCCCCGGAGGACTCGAGGGGCTCCCCGAGCGCTTGCCTCGCCACCGCGGGGGTCGCCACCATGAGGTGGCGCGGGCTCGCCCGCCTGGCGCCCTGGCTGCTGCTGCTGGCGCTGGGCGCCCTTCTCTACGCGCCAGGTAAGCTTCGCTAGCAGACCCTTTTCCCGCCCTCCCAGTCGCCTCGCTGCGGCCCCAGGGAAGTTGCCTTCTCCTCCTCTCCAGTCCCCCCCCCCCCGCTCCAGTTGGGCTCAGTTGGGGGGCTCGCGCCGTGTCTTTTCTCCTGCTGTAGAGGACGGTGGAAGCGCCTTTTTTTGGGGGGGCTGTGCTATATGAAGGCAGTCGGCACATGCTCAGAGGCACGCCGCGCTCATTCTCTTCTAGGAACCAACCACCACCGCCGCCCACCCCGAAACAGATCGTGACTTTCTTTCGCTTCCTCAGCACTACTAGACTCGAGGCGTGTTTGTTTGCCATTGAGCCTCCGTTAAAGAAGTAGCCCCATAGTTTTGTCCGCTCTTACGCAGGGCTAAAAAGCTTGGAACAAAGCAGGGGCTTGCGTCCCCCAAGCAACGCGGCGAAGCTCGGATGCCTGCTTAGCTCTTCGCCTGGCAGGATCGGCGCGATCTCCTTCTCCCTCCCTCCAGACCCTGAAACTTTTTTCTCTCTCCCCCCCCCCCCATCGTTTCTAAACCTAGAAGTGGAAGAGTCTTCCTCGTCGATGGCGCGTTTCGTGTGAAGGAGTTTGGCTTCATTCCTTGGGAAGGGAGAAAATACTTTGCACGTGCTCAGATGCTTCAGGATGGCGGCTGTACAGAGTGTAGGATACACGTACCACCACTCCCCCCCTCCTCCAAAAAAGCTAATCGAGCGCCCTGGGACAGCAGTTGTGGGAGGGGGGGGAGAAGAGGGGGGCGTTGGATCAAAGCCCCCTGATAAACTTTGGCTCAAATTAAACCCTTTCTTCTGGCGCAGGAGGGTGGGGCAGCGGCGGCGGCGGCTAATTAGCCAGAGGTACTTGAGTGTTTCTGGCGCCAGCACGCGGGGCATCCCGCCGAGCTAACTACCTGCTTTCTCTTCCCTTACTTGGCATTGTTTCTATCCCATCCGTCAAACACACGCCTCGTTCTTTGGGGAATTCGTGCCCTCCCATCTATTTTCGATCCTCATGTCTGCGGGAGGCTTGCGGACCCGTGAGATCAACTTTCCTGTCACCCCCCTTCGCAGCTTTCCTTTTGCAGCCAAGCCGGATCCTTTCCAAGCCACCGTGAAGTGCTCTTTTCCCATTTCCTTTATGCCAGGGGTGCCCAAGCTACGGCCCCCCGGGGCCGGATTCGGCCCATGATGACACCAATTCATCTGGCACACAAAGCCCTGGAAGCGGAAGTAAAATGCGCCAGTATGGATGAATTGGCATGGGGGGCCGGATCCGGCCCCTGAGCCATAGTGACCAGCTCCCTGAATCACATGACCAGCCCATGGCCTGAAAAGTTTGGGCACCCCTACTTTATGTATTCTTGCCAGGAAACACGTCCCACCCCAACCCTACAAAAAAACAAACTAACAGCATATTCTTTTGAAGCGTTTGCATCCATCCCCTTCTTGTCCTTTGCAGTAGATCGAATAAATACGGGTGGATGGGGGTACAGTATTATTATTATTTTTTGTATTCCGGCACTCCCTCCCTTCCCTTTCTTGTTTTGGTTCCTTTCCCTCCTTGTGTGCCTTTCTGTGCTCAAGGCAGAGGGTTTGGCATCGCCCGAGTTCAGTTGTGGAAGGTTGTAATCCGTGCAGGTTATTTCTAGCTTCTGTTGCGTGTTGGGACAGCGGCCTTTCTCTCAACAGGAATGCAGCTGCTTTTTCCTTCTAGAGGAGCCCCTTAAAGGCACAGCCCTGGCTTGGCAAGATTTGGTACTCCCATTTCTTTCTCCTTCTTCAGATTATATTTGCATCTGTGCACACATATACGTATAAATTTACACTGTGTAATATAATACCAGTAACAGTATATTGAGAGCAGGCAAGTAACTAGAACAAGAGTGGGGGACACATGTTTTTACTGCCTCTTTTAAGTATTCTGCAGCGTTGCATTTAAAAATTAAATGTAGGAAATTGTTAATAGAATGGGGCTGAGCAGATTGCTGGTGCCAACGAAATTGTGGTACAGTAATACTCTTATTATGATTCTTTTTTGGGGGGGGGGGGTTTAGCAGCACTCTGTTGTTTCTACTGAAGGAAGTTAGAAGAATAGCAGAAGACATGTGACTTTTGGTAATGATTGTCCTTTTTTTGTTGGCTGTTGCCATGTAATTTTATCCACCTGTCTCTCCGGATGCTGACTTGAAATTGTAGCAGGTTTCTGTTCTGAAGTGTAGGCTCCCATCCTTGGTGCTACTGTGAAATTATATTCATTTAAAGAGTGTGTGACTGAACAATAACAACAAAAGAAGAGTTTAATTTGAATCTGTGTTTTGTAAAGACTGATATTTTGAAAATGCTACATAGAGCAGGGTAACCTTTCATTTCTTCCATTGATGCATGGAGGAGCTTAAATTTTTCTACCAAATACTACAGAGAAGAATTCAAAGACTGGAGCTGCAAAGATCATTCATTGCCTGCCTGCCTGGAATTTTATTTTGGCTCTTGCCCAGGTGCTTCTAGTTAATGTGTCCTCACAGTTTATGACTGTGTGGGGGATGGTTTGCTATAAAGTGCAGGTCATTTGTCATGCTTACTTGTAAGTGGTGGTGTGTTGATGTCTACCGGAGGTGCTTTATGCCAAGTTGATTCAAGAAAAACAGCATCTATGACTGGGGATGTGTTCCAGCTTTATTTCCCTGAGTCTCTCTTTGTGAAAAGACACTGAGATCTAGGCTTATATTCTGTATAATTACAAGGGGGTGAGTGGAATGTCTGTCTGTTTTTAAATAAAATTTCCCCCTATGCTCCTGGACACACTTAATTTGGAAGTAAGCCCTGCTGAACTCTGTGGGACCTGGCACCAAAAGGACTTGATCAGGCTACATCTTTATTTGTCAAGCATTCAGGCTGAATTTGAAAAGCCAATTTTCTCCCCTTTCTACTCACAGTTTTTACATGGTGTCACTCTTGTGTTGCTCTGTACCGGTATCTGGGAAGATTTAGGTTTCAGGTATCAGCTCTCATTCTGGTATCATATGGCCACAGAAGACCCATCAGCTGAAACTGGTGACAGTGCGTTCAGGACCTCACATTTTGTTCTAGGATTTAAAGACAACCATTCATTTGTGTGAAAGAAAGTAGAAAAAGATGATCTTGGAAGGCATTATAATGGTTGCAAAATGTGCATGCTATCCCTGACAATTCCAGCTGTGAAAAATCAAGTCAGCTTCAATCTGTACATGTGAAATAAAGACACTCTATTGGGCAAACAAGAGTGTGACATAATCTTAGGTACTCTTGTGTGATTGTTTCTTCACGAGTGTCTGTAAATCATGAAATTTTGGGAGAGAAGCACATACTGTATAATCTCAAGCCTGCATTGGACGACAAACTCCCCTATTTCTCTTTGGCAGTCAGTCAGTCAGTCAATGTTGAATCTAGGATCCAAAACTTCTTTTTTCCCCTGTAGATTGTGAAGAAAGCCATGGAATGGTTATTACCTGGACCATGTTGGTCATTTAATGAGTAATACTGCTATATACAGTACAGTATATTGATATTCTATTTCTCTTTACACATTATATGTTTGGATGTTTTCAGGAAGATAGTCTATTGTTTAAATATGTGGCTTGAGGAGAGTTTTGAGAGTCCCCTGGACAGTGAGGAGAACAAATAGGTCGATTCTAGAAGAAATCAACCCTGACTGCTCCTTAGAAGGTCAAATAGTAAAGGTCAAATAGTACTTTGGACATCAAATGAGAAGAGAAGATTCACTTTGAGAAAGCCTTGATGCTGGGAAAGGTGGAGGGCAAAAGAAGAAGGGGGTAGCCGAAAATGAGATGGCTAGATGGTGTTGTAGATGCAATGGGCACAAAGCTGGGCAGGCTGAGGAGGATGGTGGAAGACAGAGGTGCCTGGCGGGCAATGATCCATAGGATTGTAAAGGGTAGGAATCAACTGTGCGACTGAACAACAAAACACACATTTTTAGTGCTTAGAATTTCAACCTTTTCTGATTTTTGTATGTTTGGTTTATGTTAAAATGGGGTTGGGTGGAGTCTCACTAAATGGAGGAGATTAGCCTAGAGGTTGGTCATCTTTTATCTATATTGCACTGACTAGTAGCGAATACTGTGCCAATAGTATTAAGAGAAATAAGGAGATATTAGACAGCCTGGATTAAATTTCCCTGTGTTCATTTTAAAAAAGTAGCCTGAATGACACACTGGCAACAGAAAGTTTCCCTGTAAAGATGAAGTAGCTGTGGAATGTTGGAAGAAAGGAAAAATGGGGCGTAGAGGTGGATAAAATATGGCACAGTATTTCTAGGAGAAGGGTGGCTTGAGTGATTGGAATGAGGAACAGTTTTATAAGACACTGAGCATATTTTGTGACATTTTCTTTCAGATTGCATGCTCATATACGATATACAGTCAAACCTTGCATAAAGAGCGCCTCGCTTAAAGATTAACTCGCTTAAAGAGCAGAATTTTCTCTGAACGTTCGCTTCGCTTAACAAATAAAACCAACCAAAAACTCGCTTAACAAATAAATCGGGGTTCGCAATCCCCCCCCACACAATGGGTCACTTACAATGGTGTTTCGCTTAAAGAGCAAACTCTGAGCCTCTGCTTATTTTTTTGCTCCCAGAATTATTACTATTTATGCTGGGTTAGATGTTGAAATAAGCAGAGGCTCAGAGAACTAAGACTTTTCCAAGGTCATACAGCCACTAGAAAAGACAAACAACAGAATCTAGCTTTCATCATCTCAATGTTACATGTATTTTCTTCAGTGAAGGGGGAATCTATGAGTCCAATCTACAGAAAGGTCACTTCAGAAGATCAAACTAAATATTTTAGTTCATACTGTGATAGGCATTAGAAAAAAAAAATCTGGTATTCTGCAATTCAGAACCAACACACAACATTTTTATGTTCCTTTTTGTTGCCTTTCTCAGTACATGCTGAAAAGAATATTTATACAGTGGTACCTCGCTTAAAGAGCATAATGCGTTCCACGGGATTGCTCTGCGTTCCACAGGATTGCTCTTTAAGCAAGTTTGCTCTTTAAGCAAAACACCATTGTAAGTGACCAATTGTGACTTCTAGTGGGTAGGATTGTGAACCCTGATTTATTTGTTAAGCAAGTTTTTGGTTGGTTTTAGTTGTTAAGCGAGGCGACCATTCAGAAAAAATTATGCTCTTTAAGTGAGTTAGTCTCTAAGCAAGGTACTCTTTATGTGAGGTTTTACTGTATAGACAAACAAATGGGATGGTTTGGGATGAATACTTTGAGATGTATTTAAAATTCTTGGATTGGTATAAATAATGGAAAAAATTCTTTGTCTTGGAATTGGAACACATAGTCCCATGAAAAGGGGCACTTCACAGAAGGGAAACCTTCTAATTTTCAAAGCACTTTGTAGACCAGGGGTTCTCAATCTGCAGCCTGCAGGCTGGATCTGGCCTGTGGCACTATTCCACTTGGCCCACACCCTCAGGCCTGCTGTCGTCTTGCCATTGCCCTTATTTCCTCTGCTTGGCGTGTCCCCAACATTGCTCCATAGCAGGGTGGATCTTGTAAGAAGGCTTACAACATCTGCCCTGCTACAGAGCAGTGTTAGGGACATGCCAAGCCAAGTGGAGGAGACATGGGTTGAGGGAGCAGTGGCGGAAGAGGCAGACACATGTGGCCACCCAAGTCTTTCCCAGGGGCCGCTCCCTGGGAGGGAGTGGCAGCAGGGGAACACCAGTCCAGCCCGCAAGCAGTTTGAGGGAACGTGATCCTGCTCCTGGCTTTAAAAGGTTGAGAACCCCTGTTGTAAACTTTAAAATGGGTTCGCAACCTACAGCCTATGGGCTGTCCCAATTCCATCTGGACTGTGGCAACAACCCTGGAAGTGGAAGTAGAAGCAGACACATTTACGACAGCTATAAACACTACTGTGCATGTGCAAACGTGTCCGCCACGGTTAACAGCAGCATTTGTGGCAGGGGGAAACCCACATGTCTGTCCTG
Organism: Furcifer pardalis; assembly: GCA_030440675.1. Classification (NCBI taxonomy): domain Eukaryota; kingdom Metazoa; phylum Chordata; class Lepidosauria; order Squamata; family Chamaeleonidae; genus Furcifer; species Furcifer pardalis. The sequence continues at coordinate 61,279,034 of CP126894.1, forward strand.
CTCAGCTGTCTTGAGGTGGAGTTGTCTGGCTCATGGCACGGTAAGGTTGAAAACTCTTGCTCTAAAAGGAACCTATCAGGTCAATTTGAGTTCATAGTTACAGCTTTAGAAAGATGAGGAGCTAGTAATCTCAAGTTAGTTTCCCCTCTCATTTTTTATAATGCCTTTTAAAATTTTTAAAAGAATGGGATGATTATTTTGTATAGACAGAATGTGAAACATTTAGGAAAATGCAAAAATTAAAATAAATACAACCAGTATGTGTTACTCGTTTGAGAGGTGCATTTTGTTGTTGTTGTTCAGTCACACAGTCGATTCCGACCCCTTGTGACCCTATGGACCACTGTCCGCCAGGCACTTCTGTCCTCCACCATCCTCCTCAACTCGCTCAGCTTTGTGCCCATTGTGTCTACAATCCCATCTAGCCATCTCATCTTTGGCCGCCCCCTTTTTCTTTTGCCCTCGACCTTTCCCAGCATCAAGGCTTTCTCAAGTGAATCTTCTCATTTGATGTCCAAAGTATTTTAGCTTCATCTTCACTATTTAACCTTCTAAGGAGCAGTCAGGGTTGATTTCTTCTAAGATTGACCTATTTGTTCTCCTTGCTGTCCAGGGGACTCTCAAAACTCTTCTCCAACACCACATCTCAAAGGCATCTATTCTTCTGCGCTCATCTTTCCTAATGGTCCAGCTCTCAACCATACATTGCCACAGGGAATACCATTTCTTTAACTATACGAATTTTTGTTTGCAATTTGATGTCTCTACTTTTCCTCAGGTTTCTCATCGCTTGCCTCCCAAGAATCGGTCGCCTTTTTATTTCATGGCTGCAATCCCCATCGGCAGTGAGCTTTGATCCCAAGAAAGTAAAACCTGTCACTGCTTCTACTTCTTCCCCATCTATTTTCCATGACAATATGGTATAATTAATTAAATTGTTGGCGCATCTCAATCCCGTGCAATCTTGGGACTCTCATGGTCATTGACCCGAGTATAAGCCATGTCCCCTTTTTAGGGCTCATTTTTGGGTTAAAAAACTTGGCTTATACTCGAGTATATATGGTAATTAACTTGTGAACCACCCAGAGAGTGTACTAAGTAAATAAGTATGATTGCTTTTTGCTTAGCTTTGTTCTACTGATGGAGCAGCGTCTAATAGTGGAACTAAGAGGGACAATTGGTCTTGCAGCTCCCCTGTCCTCAAAAAAGTGTTCTACAATTCTGAGAAAACCTCTGGAGCAAGTGTTAGGGACAGGGTAGGATAGATAGTGCCTCATTCAGTTGTGGTTAGGCATTAGTGCAGCGTTGGATTTAGGTTTCCAACTTTTTTGATATTGTCTTTTTTTCTGCCTTTGTATTGTGTAAGGATCACATAGCTGTCTTTGTTTGTGTATGTAACTTGTTTTGGGACTGGTTTATCATTTTTCTTTGATATTTACTATGGAGTATGAAAGGAGTTAAAGTGTTTTGTGTATGAGTATGAAAAATGTTCTTTTAACTGACACGGGCCTGAGAGGTTATTTTCCTTTTCTGTACTCCTGTGTTTCTGTCTGCTTTAAAATAATATTTTATCACGATAAAAGAAAATGCAAATTATACAGACCTACAAATGTATCTCTTTCAGAGTCTCGATGACTTAAAGTAGACCAGGGGTGCCCAAACTTTTTGGGCCATGGGCGAGGGCCGATCATGTGGTTCAGGGAGTCAGTCACAGTGCGGCCCCCAGGCCTTAGTTTGGGCACCACTGAAGTAGACCATGGAGATTCATATACTGTATAAGTAGTTTCTCTTGGCTTACATGCACCTCCAAGCACCGCATATTTAAAGCTCTCACATATTTCTCCTGTGCAAAAGATTGGAACAAATGGAAACCTGGATGACTACAGGCATGTGAAGGTAATGAGTTTTCAGAGCTTGAAGGTGATATAAACTCTTGCCTGTGATATACATATTCATTGTATAAATATATGTCTGTTTAGGGCAGTTCAGACCTTTTATGCAAATTTTGCAGGACATCAATCTTGAATAAATGAAAGATAAAGACAAAAAAGGCTCTGGAAGCGTGGGTGCTTATCCATACATGTGCTCATTTGACAGTAAGAACTTCCTATAGGAATAAGACTGACTGAAACAGAACCTTCTAGGAATCCTATCTAGAGATGCCTCTCTGTTGATGCCTGTGCGACAAAGAGAAGTAGCTGCCCTTTGAAAATTCCCACATTTCTGCCACCGCTGTTAAATTTGCACTGTCACTGTGTTACCAGTGAAGGAACAGGTCTATTGCTGTGCTAGTGGTAGGGGAAAAATTGTTATCACTCCAAAGAAATGGAACACAGGGCTGATTTTACAGAGAAATGTAATAAAAGCCTGTTAATGAAAATGCTTGTTAAACACAGGAGCTGAAAAGATTAGAGAGGCAAAGCTTCTTACTTAATTTGTTTTCCATTGTTTTTTAAAAGGTGTTACTTTGATATTAAGAAAGGAAACCTTTTCAGAAGATGACTTAATTTCCCCTTTCTGTAAAATATAAGAGTGCCTCTTTAAAATATGCTGCCTTCACTTGAAGGAGACTTTGAGCTGGACTTCTTTTGGCACCCAGCATGTTCACCCAGCATTAATTGGCATACTGTATTTAGTGGCTGTCTGCATTTCACACAGATCATGACAAAGAACACTAATCGCAGCTGTCATCCATGGAGTTAATGTGCCTAATGGTTCAGCTTTTACCATTAGGTTTGGAATATGGTTGGTTCACTGACACTGCTGTTAATGTTGGGACTGCTGTAGAATTTTGTTCTCCAAACTGGCCAAAGATTGAGAGTTAAGGATATTAGTCTACACGCTCTGTTCTCCATCTATACACAGGAAAATTTATTAATACATGGGATAAAAACTAAAAGTATTCCCCGCTGCCCCTGCTGCAAAATTCTAATCTTAGTAGCTGTAGTACCTTATTGTCTGTTAACATGTAAAAAACCAAGTGATGCTTTTGCATTGACTGTTTGCTTTTTACATACTTAGCTTTTTATTGTTATTACGCAGCACTTTGTATGTAATGATGACTTGGTTTTCTCCCCTCATGTACAGCATTTCCAAGTTATGATGGTGTTCATTTAACTCTCTAGAGCAGTGATGGCGAATCTTTTAGAGACCAAGTGCCCAAACTGCAACCCAAACCCCAGTTATTTATCACAAAGTGCCAGCAGAGCAACAGGGGAGGGAGGAAACGATCTCATTGGGCTGCTGGGCAGAGGGGCGGAGCGAACTGTGTGCTGTGGAGAAGGAGGAAGCACTTTCATTGGGCTGCTGGGCAGAGCGGCGGGGCAAACTCTGTGCTGGGGCAACCACATGGGTGCTCACAGAGAGAGCTCAGAGTGCCACCTCTGGCATGTCTGCCATAGGTTAACCACCTTTGCTCTAGAGCAATGATGGTGAACCTTTTAGAGACTGAATGCCTAAGGAGGAGGAGGCGGCGGCATCCAGGCAGGCACCACAAGTGGTCATACACCTATGTGATGTCGTCGGCATGCCTTGGCAAAGTCACATGGGTGCATACACACGCACTGCTTGAGGCGCCCTGGTGAGACTACATGTGTGCCGGCACCTCCTTCAGGTGCTCCCCTCACAGGGCCTGTGCTGACCCACATGGGTAGGCATGGTCACCGCATGGTGGCACTACACAGAGAGTCTTGTTTGAGGATAGTCCAGATATCAAAGTCCAAAAGGCAAGCCAAGGTCTGTTTACCAGTAGTTCGAGTCAGTAGTCTAATCCAAAGGATGTCCAGGGGCATCATCAGGTTTGACAGAGAAGTCAGGGTGATGGCAGGTAGGTCAAGGTCTAGGCAGGCAGTCTGGAGTCAAGCAGGATGTCAGTCTTCACACAAGAGTTGTACTGACACTGGCAGGCTGCAAGAAGCTTGCTTATAAGCCTCCCAGCTAATCGGTATCGATTGGGAGCCGTCTTTGGTGCTTGCTCTATCCTCCCTGTGTCTCAGGTGTATCTGTTTCCTGGACCTCTGAGGGCCAGTGGTGGGCTCATTTTTTTACTACCACACTGTGGGCGTGGCTAACTGTGGGTGTGGCCAGGTGACTAGGTGGGCATGACCAGCCACTTTCTTCTGCTCAGCGCGCATGCGCTACTTTATGGTTTAGTGCATGCGCACTAATCCAGGAGACCATTTTCTGTGCCTGAATCAGACGCAGAGCAGAGACAGTGGTGGTGTGGTGCAGGGATAACATGGCTGGGAAGCCGAACAGGGAGTCCCTGGTTGGCTTCTCAGCCACGCCACCCCTGCGCTGCCATCAGTGCTTGGGCTATGGGCAGGAATGGGGGTGCCCCCTGTTCCTCCCCACAACCCAAGCGCCACTTCAGCTGCCGCTGCTGCTCTGGCCACTGCTGCTCCGGCCGCTGCAGCTGCTTCTTCTGCTGTCACCACCTCCATCTCCTCCTCCGCCACCGCCTCTGCTCTATGTCCTGTCCAGGCACAGAAAATGGTTGCTTGGCTTAGTGTGCATGCACTTAACTATAAAGTAGCACATGCATGCTGAGCAGCAGGAAGTGGCTGGCCAAGTGGGCATGGCCTCTCAGGTTTTCTACTACCGGTACGCCTGGACCGGGGTGCACCAGGTCCAGCGCACCACTGCTGAGGGCTGATCACTCCCAGAGCCAGACTCCTAATCTGACAGGTCAGCTACTGGGGAAAACAGACGGGCTAAGTGCAGACTGAGATCCCTGGCTCAGGGCATCCTCAGACTTGGGTGCAGGCAGAACTGGGCTGGGCATAGGGAGTGCCCCCGATTCAGGTCCTCTTCAAAGTTGGAGGAGGGTTGGATCACAACAGGGCCTTCCCATGAGTGCTTCTCCCCCCCCCCCAGGACCTCCCCCCTAAGACTGGTCCCTACCCCCACGGGGCCTTCCCTTGCAAGTGTTCCCACCTTACTTTGCCCAGTCACAGCCTCCCAGTTGGGATTTCTGCCTCCCCTCTCATCTCCCCTTTGGCGGAGGGAGAGGGCTGGTGGAGAAGTGGGGCCAGCTGGGCAGAGCAGAGCAGGGTTTCTCTTCAATTGCCCACATGCCAGAAGAAAAGTCTTTGCGTGCCACAGGTTTGTCATCAGGGCTCTAGTGTAACATTTTTTATGGTTCAAGTTCATGGGAACAGAACTCTCAACACAGGTAAAAGTATAACCTGCTGCAGTATAAACCACACTAAAATCAATTGAAACGAACTCATAATTGGTTTGTGGCATCTATACTTACAACAAGGGAAGATTTAAAGAGTGTTGTAGTCTGTGATTATGATGGTATAACTTCATTTAATCCTGCACGTCTAATTAGATTATTGCAAATTGCCTGTATGCAAACTATGCCAGAATAGTTTTGTCCTCTAACATAAGATTCAGTGTCCTTTTGCAAAGCAATTTGCATGCATGGCCATTATTGTAGAACTGTGATGAAAGATACTGGGCATCAGCTCTTTTGTAAAAGGTTGTAGTTCTTACACTACTTTGCTATTTTGAAATTATGCATCCAGCTTTAATTGCTGTAATGATGTCTTGTACATCTTCCACCATATTAATTATTATGTGCATGTGCATTTTTCCTCCTTTAAATACGATCATAGCCTCTTTAGTCACTCTGACTAATTTTACCTCTATAGTGACTCATACAGCTACCTGATTAACTTTCTTCTTTCTTTATTCATATCAGAGTGTTAAACAATTTGAAATTATACATGTGTATGAAATATAAATAAAATTCAAACAAATTAAATTGTAAAAATGATTAGATTAGATTTTAGACCAGAAGTACACTACTTCAATAGCAGTATCTCAACTGTTTACTAAATCTTTTCTACATGTAGTAGGGAATAAATTGCATGCAGATGAATGCTGCATTGATTGTTTTTCTCCACATTCAGAGAATGGTATCTTCTATCTAAGAGGCCTCATTTTTCTTCCTTGATCTTCTTACTTCACTCCGAAGTCTTTTAAGTGATTTCCAGATAGTCCAGTCAGAATCTTGTACTGGTGGGAGATGCTCTTCAGCATTCATCCATTCAGATAGATTTATTGTTATTGCTTTCCATATGTTTAGCTTAATTTGGGAAACCTGTAGCTTTGAGGAGAGCCTGGGCCTCTGGGAATTGAAGTCCAAGTACACCTGAAGGTCCAAGGTTGAGAAACCCAGGCCTAGAGAAACAGGCTAGTCCTCCAGTTGTTCTGGAACTTCAATTCCCAGAAGCCCAGGCTCCCCTCAAGGCTGCAGTCTCTTCTGGTTTAATATTTAGAACTTGATTAGGTGTGTGCAGAAAACCTTTCCTCAATTTTAGCCGTCATCTAGAGCAGTGGTTCCCAACGTAGAGCACATGCCTCATAGAGATACTTCAATTCCCAGAATCCTAAGTCAGTACATTGGCTGATCAGTGCTTTGGTGAATTGACTTTGCCTTCTGGGAATTTAAGTCCAAAAAACCAAAAGTTGAGAAACAGTGATGTAGAGGGTAGGTGCCCACAAAATGGGTGGGTTTTGTACTTGTAAAACAATGTACAGTGGAACCTCATACAACAATTGCCCCGTATAGCAACAAAATCACATAACAATTAGATTTGGGGGGGAAAATGGTGTCCCACATAACAGTTTTTCCTACAGAAAAAACTGTACAACAGATTTTCAATGAGAAAAACCACTTAGCAAAAAACAAAACAAAACAAAAACGTTGTACGATGCATCCCATAGGGAAAATCACTATATGATGCATGTATCTTATAGCGATTGTTTTGTATAACAACGAGCCCCGTAGAACGGGATAAAATTGTTGTATGAGGTACCACTATCCTTGTAAAACAATGTTTATTAGCTGGGAAATTCCAAGAGGTGCAATCCAAGAGAAACTTTTTGGGCTATCTTTTTTAATTGGCTGGCTGCTAGCTAGTGCCCATTTACATTCTAATTTCACAGGGGCAGGCTTTTTAAAAAATTGTTACTGGTCTTCCAGATTTTGTTAATGTTCGGGCATAATTGAGCTAACTTTCTGATTGAAATTGGTGACCTAGCTTTTCTTCTGTCTCTTTCTTACCACTCCTATATGATCTTTGTCGTCTCTGTTTTGGCCTGTTAAGTTTGTGCTAGTGATGAAGCATGTGTACTGTTTCCTCAAGTAGCTTGAAGCTGGCTGTAACCAAGAGAGGCATTTAAATAGGGCCCAACTTCCTTGCTTCCTGGCGTTCAATTGTTTAACCTCTTTTTCTGGATTTCTGCAGTTTTGATTTAGAGAGAAGCAAACCTCCATGGTGCCTCTGGGCATTTCTTAAAGCCATTAGAACAGGGCCTATTATTTCCTTGTGCTAAGAAATTCTTCTCTTCTGCCCAAACCATGCATCACAATAACGTATTCCTGAAAAAGCTTCTGGAAAATGTTCGAGAGGACCTTTTCACATTTGGGGACAGTTCCAGTTTGGAAGAGAGACTGGGGGGAGGAGAAGGACTGAGTCTAACTTTGCCCTGTCCCATCTTTACCTCTATGGAGAGGGGGTGTGAACAGAGCAGAACCAAAGCTGGACATGAAAAGCATTGGGAGAAGAATTTACTCTTGACAAAAAGGCACTCATACAAAAGTGTTGTATAATTTATAGCTAGAACTTAAACTCTGGCTTCTTTTCCTGGAAGGGCTGAAAAAGTGCTTTCCACAGCTGATTGTTGCCTTCTGCAAGGGAAAAATAATGTTTGTGGGGGAAACCTTTTTTTAAATGAAAGATCCTTCTGTCTTCCACTCTCCTATCTTGCCTCTGCATTTCCCTACTCCACTTGAAAGTGCAATGGTCTGGCAGAAATTGCTTTTGTCATTGCTTTGCCAAATCGTTTAGTTTCTTTTAAGTCCTTGCCTCTTTTATAGTTTTACTCTTTAAAGTTAAATTGGTCTTGGGCAAATTGTTTTGAGACAACTTCTTGATGTATATTTGGGCCATGGGAACTTAGTTCCAATTGTTATAGATCAGTGATGGTGAACCTTGGCACTCCAGGTGTTCTTGGACTTCAGTTCCCAGAAGCCCTGATTAGCAGGATTGCTGACTTGGACTTCTGGGTAATTGAAGTCCAAGAACACCTGGAGTGCCAAGGTTCGCCATCACTGATCTAGATAAATGTGTAGATTAGATAACTTGTTTTGCTTACATATAATACCAGATACAGTACAGTACATGCAAATAAGATAAAAGTGATGAATTTTATACCTGTTCATCTTGGCACAGGAAACAAACATGATATTATAGATGCCTGGGGATCTTCTATATTTGGCTGTTCATGACTGAACACATATAGTATATAAAAAGTTTGAATGGATCCAAAAGAGCCTCTTTACCGGAGAGGAAGAAGAGAGATGTTCAAAGATAAAATGTGTTATAGAAGAAGGTTAAGACATAGGTGTGGAAGAAAATGATATAGCTGACTCACTGATTGTGAGAAGAATGAATAGAAGCCAGTTATTCTACTTTAGGTACTGAAGCACTTGAAATGGAAGAAGAGGATGGAAGCTGTGCAGTCTGAATGGAGATTATGCATAGGGATTTAAAAATACAGTAAAACCTCGGATAACACTAAAACCTGGTTCCACAAGTCTTGGTGTTATCCGATTTTTAGTGTTATCTGATGCATGTTAAAATCCTATGGGATCCATAGAGATACATTGTAACCACACAGGCTTTAGCGGTTGTTATCCGATGCATCCCATAGGATCTTAATGTTATCCGATGCAATTCTTCCCCCCAGATTGCTTGATGTTATGCGATTTTAGTGTTATTTGATACTAATGTTATCTGAGGTATTACTGTACTAACAAAATAGCTTCTCATGGAAAAGAAAATGAAGTTTTACATTAAAGAGGCAGAGGAAATAGGTAGGAACAGAAAAGGTGGAGTACTGCTGACTGCTTGCAATAGGGAATGGAATCTAGAAACTAAGTACAGTAATACCTCGGATAACTCTAAGACTTGGTTCCAGAAGTCTTGGTGTTATCCGATTTTTAGTGTTATCCGATGCATGTTAAAATCCTATGGGATGGATTGGATAACGTTAAAGCTCCATAGAGATACATCGTAACCGCACAGGCTTTAGTGGTTGTTATCCGATCCTTCCCATAGGACTTTAACGTTATTCGATCCAATTCTCCTCCCCAGATTACTTAATGTTATGCGATTTTAGCGTTATCTGAGGTCAACGTTATCCGAGGTATTACTGTATGTGAAAGAAGAATAAGCTACACCACAAAAAGAATACAGTATGTCTAATCCCAACGGTCTGGCTTGCTGCAGCCTCCAGGGAAACAGGGCTTTTTTAAACATTGTGTGATCAATGCATCGCACAACGTTAAAAACCGGATAACGACGAGACTTGTGGAACCAAGTTTCATCGTTAACCGAGGTACTAGTGTACTTTTAATTTGATTGTGGACATTTTATCTCCAGGTTTAATGGTAACTTACTTAACACGGTATATAAAATATTTGGACTACTATTTTAAATTGATTTTGCTCCTCTGGTCAAGCTTTATGGTTAGGTAAAAGTAAAGGTTGCCCATGCTCGAAAGCCAGTCATATCTGATTCTAGGATTCAGTGCTCATCTCTGTCTATAGTCAAAGAGCCACCACTGTCTGCGTCTGCAGACATTTCCTTGGACATGTGGCAGGCATGACTAGACTCGAGAGTGCATGGAACTCTGTTTACCTTCCCACCGAAGTGGTCCCTTTGAATCTACTTGCAATTTCTTGTTTTCGAACTGCTAGGTTGGCAGCAGCTGGGACAGAGATGGGAGCTCATCCATCGTGCAGCACTTGGGGCTTGAACTGCTGATCTGACAACCTTCCAGTAGTCAAGTTCAGCATCTTAACCACTAAACCACTGCAGCCCCACATCTTTGTGATTAGGAAATGGCTAATGTTTTATCATCATAGTGGTTAACATCTAGTTATGATGTGGATAGGATATTTATTCAAATGGTTGCTAACATGCCATGATGACCAATAAATCTAGCTGAGATTGTCTCCTTTATGTGCAGATCTTTTTGTATTTTCTCTTAAAGCCTTAAATATGTTTAAATCTGGTCATAAACTCACCCACATGTAGCTTTTTGCTTGAATAGAAAATTTCTAAATATTTTTGCATCCTCACTGGCTTTGCATGTATGCAAAGCCAGCGATCAGGAGAACAGGGAAGTGGGGAATAGCAAATCAGGAAACATAGGGAAACACTATCCATTCATCCTGAAAATGAGAGATAAGGTGTATAATTCTGAAAGATCATTGCATTAGGAGTTAATTAGGAGCAATATTAAGAAGCAAACTATGTAGAATTGAAAGAGAGGTAGACCAGTGAGGTTATCTATTCAGACCTTAACCAAGCCTTTTTACTTTCTCAATTGACCGTTCATTCAGCCTTCAATGAATCTTAATCTCATTCGGATGACAAAAGGCTTCTTTGCTGATACACATCTTACAGAACTGTAAAACAGAAATCAGATTTCCTTTTTGAAAATGATTTCCCCCAAACAATACATAATTCAAAAGGTCTGTCCTTGAAATACACCTCTTGTTCTTTCTGAAGACTGAGACAGGGTTACCAGGGTGTGAAAAGAAAGCCATCTATTTGCTCTTAGTGCTTCTACCAGGTTCTGGTAGTCATAATTCACAATCTTAATACATCAAGTGATCTCTGTTTCTTTACACCACTCAATCTCCAAAAAAACATAGTCACTGCCAGTACACCAGAAGGCTTTGAATGGCAATGGAAAAAGCCTGGGCTAGTTGGAGGCTAGCTGTGTATCATATGGTTCCTGGACCATGCCTATAGCCAGACAAAGTTGGGGATAAAAAAGTAATAGGAATTGTAACAGTCTCAACTAGTAGCAAATTATGTTGACTGATGTGACACTTTGTTGCAGCATTAATTGGAATTTTGTCCCAGAAGAAATGAAATGCGGAAGTGCATCAGTTCTCATTTGCTGAATCATGACTCTTCAGGATCTAGTCTTGGTGTTAAATGGATTATCCAGATTTTCTTGTGCAGGACAAGAAAATAAAAGCTGTGTCTCATGAAAACAAAACTACTTTGTACCGTTTAGATGGAAGCCCAAGAAGTGATGCTGACAGCATAATTTTCATCTTGATTGGTTGCTGCTTATCTTAGGCTCTTTCTTAAGCTGATTTTACATGAGATACAGAACATCTAAAAATCATTTAACATCCAAAATTACATATGTCAGGATAATATTCAGCTTCCTTCTGAGTACAGCCTTCATATGCCAGTAACCTGGAACTGAGAAGAAAGCCAGCATCGTATATGAATGCAATGTGACACAGTAGATGATCTGTACTCTCCCTATAAATGGTGCCCTCCTCCTCATTCGAACACGGGATGCACTGCTTCCAAATGTCCAGAGATTACATATACAGTGGTATGTCACTTAAAGAGCATAATGCGTTCCATGGGATTGCTCTTTAAGTGAGTTTGCTCTTTAAGTGAAACACCATTGTAAAGTGACCAATTGTGACTTCTGGTTGTTAAGCAAGTTTTTGTTTGGTTTTAGTTGTTAAGTGAGGCAACTATTCAGAGAAAGTTCTGCTCTTTAAGCGAGATTTTACTGTGGTTTGGAAGATTGCATTTTCCTCCATTCCAATTTATTTTCATACCACATATACTCAAGTATAAACCGACCTGAATATAAGCTGAGGTACCTAATTTTGACCTGAAAACCTAGGAAAATAGATTGACCTGAGTATAAGCTGAGAGTGGGAAATGCAGCAGCTGCTAGTGAATTTCAATAATCAAAATACATGAAAGCATGGTAACATTAATTAAATTATTGACGCATCTCAATTTGGCACAGTCTTGGGACCCTCGTGATCATTGACCCGAGTATAAGCCATGCCCCCTTTTGGGGGCTCATTTTGGGGGCTAAAAACTCGGCTTATACTCAAGTATCTACAGTAATTTATTTTTAACTCAGAAAGCCTTCTTGTGTTGTGAAATAATAATAATAATAATAATAATAATAATAATAATAATAATAATAATAATAATAATAATAATAATAATAATAATAATAATAATAATAATAATAATAATAATAATAATAATAATAATAATAATAATATCCTTGTACCCATAAGAGACACACATGGACTTTGCAAGTTAAAGAAAATCCTTCAAAATGGAAGAGCTAGGAAGGCCCTCACTTTACCCATACAGACCACACGTTACCCATTCTTGCTCCAACTTAAGAACTCTTTAAATTAAGATGCTGGTATGTAGGGATCTTTATATGAGTAACTTTGTAGTGTGTTCTTTCTCTCATGCATAAACTGGGACTCTTCATAGTTTGAGAAGACATCTCAACTGTCCTAGCCTGTTGCTAGAAGAAATAAGATGCTTATCATAGCCTGTTTTTAATGTTGCTATATTTTGTTTTGTTTTCCAGTACGAATGATTAATTTTTAAACCATGTTACAGTGAAATGTAAAATATATGGAGATAGGCAAAACACAATACAGAATACTGGAGTCCAAATTAGTGAGGGTGGACTTGCATAATCAGGCTGGCTTGGAGCTGTTTGATTGACTCAAAATATGTTATCCTAAATAAATAGCTTGTATTTACATATTCAGGTTCATTCCAAGATGTGTTAACTACATATCTTATACATCTTTGGCTCACGGCCCAGCTATTGTCTGTGCTTGACTGGGAGGCTGCAATCCAATTATTATTTGTTCACCTGTAGAGAGTGGTACCATTGTATTTGACATAGTCTGTTCTTTGAAGATGAAAAAGAGAGCTTGTTTCCTTATTTTCAATCTGGTTCATCCTTTTGGTATTGTAAACAGATTAAAGAGCGTTTTAAGGCAACTGGGTTTGTTATGTTACAATAACTTATTATGTAAACAACAGTGCAGATCGGTGGAAAACATGGCTTTTGGCAAGTATTTAGAATGCTGGAGTAAGGCACTGAATGTGGCAGTTTATCCCAAGCCAAGTCCTGAATGTCTAGAACTCCTGGGGAGTGTTTAGAGGGGGTCCCTGGGGAGATTATTCAGATTTTGAAGTGGTCTTCATTGAGCGCTGGCTGACTCCCACACCCCTTTGAGCTGCCTCTCTGAATGGACAAGAGCACTCCGAAGCAATTGCTACTTAGCAGACAAAACACACTTCCCCCACCCCCTTTATCCTCGCCATAGTATTGGGACTCTTGTGCTTGGTGCCCTTTCTCTGTATTGATTGGGTGCTCGCCCAGTGATTTGCTAAGGGAGCAGGCACTCTTAAACAAACAATACTGGCTTGGCTGCAGCTCTATGCTGTGGCAAAGGGAAATACTCAAAGTAACGTGACTTCTCATGGAGCTACTTGATATTTGGAGTTGGGGGCTCAATTTTATTGATCTCATTAAGATCTGTTCTGAGATTTTCTAGATCAGGAGCACACCAACTTAAGATACTTCTATTCTGTTAAACTTCTTGGCATATAGATAAGGATGGGGGAGGGGAACCAAAAATCTATTTAGAAAAACAAGGCAACAGGTTCACACGAACCCATGGCATGACTCCAAATCCTTGAGATAAAAGTGAAAATGATGGGAAATGCTTACTGAAGAATTGCTGTTTTTTGAGTTAATAATATTGCAACCGCCCAATCATGATGTCATATAGTTGAATTGAATAGGTCAAGACATCTCATGTGACCTGCTGGTTCTTCTTTAACATGTGCTATGTGATATGAAGTTATGTTTGACTTACAACTCCCTTAATAGGGTTTTCAAGGAATATGAGACATTTAAAGAGTTGTTGTACCATTTCCATCTTGCAGTGACTCTTCATCACTGAATGGTGATTTTTGAACCCTGGTAACCTGAGTCCTAGTCACATCGCTCAACTGGAGAAACATATTGCTTCTAGGTACAGTAATACCCCGTATAACATGAGTACCGTATAGCGTGAAAACCGCATAACGTTACAAGATTTTCGGAAAAATCTTGTATTGAATAACACGATTTTTAACGTTATACGATACTGTTGTTCTTAGCAGCAGGGTGGCTGGAAAGCTGAACGGGGTTCTCCGTTCAGCTTCCCAGCCACCCTGCAGCTACGGAGGCAGGGGTGGGGAGGCTGGAAAGCTGACGGGGGGCTCCCCCATCGGCTTCCCCAGCCACCCCACAGCTGCGGAGGCATGGGCGGGTGGCTAGGGAAGCCGACAGGGAGTCCCCGTCAGCTTCCCCAGCCACCCTGCAGCTGTAGATCGGGTCCTCTGATCTCTCTGGAGGTGTTTCTGGGCTTCCCCGACGTCCTGAGCCAGTGCAGCAAGCCAGAATGTCAGAGTTCCAATCCCGACATTCTGGCTTGCTGCACTGGCTCAGGACGTCGGGGAAGCCCAGAAACACCTTGGATCGGGTCCCCACACCTCCCTGGACCCAGCGGGGGGGGTCAGAAACCCCAAAATTGGTAAAAAACCTGACATTTTTTAACCAATTTTGGGGGCTCTGACCCCCCCACCGGGTCCAGGGAGGTGTGGGGACCCGCTCCAAGCTGTTTCCAAAGTTCTCCCACCTCCCTGGAGGCTGCAGCAAGGCAAAATGTCAGGATTCGAATCCCGACATTCTGGCTTGCTGCAGCATAAAAGAGGGTGGGGGAAGTTCAAAATTAGCGCGCATTGGGTCTCCCGACCTCCCTAGAGCTGATGCGCGCTAATTTTGAACTTCCCCCACCCTCTTTTATGCTGCAGGAAGCGAGAACGTCGGGATTCGAATCCTGACATTTTGCCTTGCTGCAGCCTCCAGGGAGGTGGGAGAACTTTGGAAACAGCTTGGAGCGGGTCCCCACACCTCCCTGGACCCGGAGGGGGGGGTCAGAGACCCCAAAATTGGTAAAAAAAAAGGCCATTTTTTTTTACCAATTTTGGGGTGTCTGACCCCCCCCCCCCCCGCTGGGTCCAGGGAGGTGTGGGAACCCGATCCAAGGTGTTTCTGGGCTTCCCTGACGTCCTGAGCCAGTGCAGCAAGCCAGAATGTCGGGATTCGAACTCTGACATTCTGGCTTGCTGCACTGGCTCAGGACGTCGGGGAAGCCCAGAAACACCTTGGATCAGGTCTGCCCACCTCCCTGGACCCGGCGGGGGGGTCAGAAACCCCAAAATTGGTAAAAAAAAGGACGGTTTTTTTTAACCAATTTTGGGGTCTCTGACCCCCCCCCCCCCCCGCCGGGTCTAGGGAGGTGGGGAAACCCGCTCCAAGCTGCTTCCAAAGTTCTCCCACCTCCCTGGAGGCAGCAGCAAGCCAAAATGTCAGGATTCAAATCCCGATGTTCTCGCTTCCTGCAGCTTCCAGGGAAACAGGGCTTTTCTTAACATTGTGTGTTCAATGTATCGCACAACGTTAAAAACCGAAGAACGACGGGACTTGTGGAACCAAGTCATAACGTTATTCGGGGTACTAGTGTAATTGCATTTAGTGAAGTTTGGTTCTGTCCTACTGAAAATGACGAGGATGCCTGGGACACATCTTGTTCCAGACTCTTGCTGTGTAAGACCTTTAAATTCTCTTCTTTCTGACAGTCTGCTCTTAGTAAGTCTCTCGTGCAAACTATAAACGTCCTAGTATTCTGCATCCTTTTATCCTGATTCTGAATTGTGAATGGACAAGAGAGAAACATCAAAAACATTTTTACAAAATCAAGTCTAAGATTATACAGCCTAAGATTTTGTTTCCTTTATTCAGATTTCAGAATTTTAATTGCCCATCCACTCACCCTGCATTCTGCCTACATAAACCTTTTATTGTTCAGAAGATATTTTGAGTTACTAGGTAGTATACAAAATTTAGATGTTCAAAAACTGCCTGGAAATCTCCTTTAAACATCTGCCATTTGAGATACAGCATGCCATCACCAGAGTCATCTTTTCAGCTGTGAGTATTTTTGTTGATATTTCTTGCAGAGACCAGCCATGTGTTACAATGGCGTAACAGTCCGTGACCACATTATTTCAATTACTCGGCAAATTTTATTGGTACAGTGCATCATTTGTATAGTAGAACTGTGTTGCTTTGTCACTTGATGGCTGTCTCATACAGATAAACAATATATCGTAGTCTTGTTCTTCTGTTTTTCACAATTTTCCTGGCTACCTTTGTTCATACTGTCCTATCTGCCCTGGCAAGACAGATATATACTCTCCCCACCTCCAATTGTCGTATATATACTACAGCTACTTCCAGTTGCGGTGGTGGCAGCATAGCATTTTTTCTGCTGCTTCCGCAGCCTTTGCAGCTCTCCATGGTGGGGGGAAGGTATGCAGAACATTTTTGCTCTGTTTTTGTAATTTTTGCTGTGTTTTCGCCACATATTAGCAATGAAAATGTGGCATTTTGTCACTTCTGGTAGCGGGTGAGCTTCCTGTTGTACCTGGGTTCCAACTATGCACTTGGAAGTGCAGAAACACCACATTTTTACCGTGGAAATGCAGCAAAAACGTGATGAAAATTTCCAAAAACAGAGCAAAAATGCTCCGGATAGCCTCCTGCCACCGTGGGAAGCTGCGGAGGCTTTCCAAGTAGCTGAGAAAATGGTGTGATTCTGCATGCCACCACTAAAAACAGAAGCTCTGGAATCAACCATGCCTCTGGCCCGCACAGTTGAGTGTCGGTGGTGGGTCCGGCCCCTGGTGGGAACACTTTGGGATCCCCTGCCATAGAGGCGCAGTGGTTAAAACACTGAACTGGATGATAGGTCAGCAATTCAAGACCTGAGTGCTGCATGACGGAGTGAGCTTCCATCAGCTGTCCCAGTTCCTGCCAACCTAGCAATTCAAAAGCAAGTAGATAAATAGGTTCCACTTTGGCAGGAAAGGTAACAGCATTCTGTGCACTCCAGCATCTAGTCATGCCTGCCACATGACCATGGAAATATCTGCAGACACAGACAGCGCTGATTCTTTGGTTGCTACAGAGAAGAGCACTGCTCCCTAGAGTCGGACACAACTGACTTTCAAGCAAGTATACTATGTGTAGGTTTTATTATGCAGTATATATAAATTGTGGTTAACATGTGATGCATATGAAAATACAGCTCTGAATTATGGAGGCACATGCCAGAATAAATTGGATGGAACAAAGTATAGTAATACCTCAGATAACATTAGTATCGAATAATAATAAGTTATTGTAACATAACAAACCCAGTTGCCTTAAAACGCTCTTTAATCTGTTTACAATACCAAAAACATTAGTATCGAATAACACTAAAATCGCATAACATTAAGCAATCTGGGGGGAAGAATTGCATCGGATAACATTAAGATCCTATGGGATGCATCGGATAACAACCGCTAAAGCCTGTGTGGTTACAATGTATCTCTATGGATCCCATAGGATTTTAACATGCATCGGATAACACTAAAAATCGTATAACACCAAGACTTGTGGAACCAGGTTTTAGTGTTATCTGAGGTTTTACTGTACTGTTCAGTTTTTATGTTAGAATTACGCAGTTGCCATAAATCTTGTTGGTGAGTGTCTACAAGTTAAGAAGTCACATGATGTATAGCACATGCCTTTAGTAACTTCTTTTGAAAAAATTTGTTAACTAAAAAAATTACAAAAGAAAAAATACAAAACCACAAACAAACAAACATACGTATATTATAGTGTAAGTCTCTATGTGTTCCCATCACCTGTGGGACATATAAACTTTATTGATTAAATATTTTCTTTATCATAAAATTTATGTAAGCTTGTGGCCTAGTAAAGGTTATCCTTGCTCGAAAACCAATCGTATCTCACTCTAGGGTTCAGTGCTTATCTTTATTTATAGCCGAAGAGCCAGTACTGTCTGTGTCTACAGACATTTCCATGGACATGTGGCAGGCATGACTAGACACTGGAGTGCATGGAGTGCTGTTTACCTTCCCACTGAAGTGGTACCTATTTCTCTACTTGCAATTTCTCGCTTTCAAACTGCTAGGTTGGCAGGAGCTGCGACAGAGATGGGAGCTCACTCTATCATGCAGTACTCAGGTCTAGAACTGCTGACATGCCGACCTTCTAGTCAGTGTCTTAACCACTTGAGCCACTGCAGACCCCTTCATTACCAAAAGATAATACATTTTGTTATGGCTTTATTCCATCTATGGCAGTGGTGGCGAACCTATTTGAGGCATGCCAGAGGTGGCACTCGGAGCTCTCTCTGTGGGCACCCATGTGGTTGCCCCAGCACAGAGTTTGCCCCACCCCTCTACCAAGCAGCCCAGTGGGAGCACTTCCTCCCTCTGCCAGCACACAGTTTGCCCCACTCCTCTGCCCAGCAACCCAATGGGAGAGTTTCCTACCTCCCTTGTTGCCGTGTTGGCATTTTGCGATAAATAAGTGGGTTTGGGGGTTGCAGTTTGGGCACTCGGTCTCTAAAAGGTTTGCCATCACTAGCCTATGGTGACTTCTTGACAGGTAGCAATTTGTGAAAAAGATCAAGACCCACTTATGTTATTCCAGTGGACATAATTGGACTTGTGGACATAATGTTAAAGGGGTTGACAAACTGCTGCTTGTTCATGTTGCAACAGACTGCCATGGTTACCTTCTGGAAAGTTTAGATTGGTATTTCTACTGTCAAAGATGAGTTATTTTTCTCGACTAGGATTTTTCATAGAATTGTAGCTATGAAAGGCTCTAAATCCCTGCCTTAAAGCAAGATGATTCATCCAAAAATAAATAACAGTGTGCCACAAACATAGAGGGCATAGATAATGTTGCTTCCAGAACAAATAGCTTGAAGTGAGCCAAGCCACACTTGTTAAGGTTTAAATTAGTTGAATACATATGGAAAAAATATTTGTAGATTATGAAAGAAGAATCTGGCACTGTCCATGTGCCTGGAGAGAATTCAAGGTGGTATTCTCAAAGTAAGACATGATGCTGACTTTGGCTGCTGTTTGCAGTCAGGTTTTCAAAATAGTTGGCCAGTTCACCTAATATTAAATTGCCACATGTTCTTGGTACATTGGGGGGTGGGATATTTATCATAGCAAAATTGTAATATGTAGCTGTGCACCTGTCACTCTGAGGACTTGAACAACAAGGCTTTTTTTTAATTTGATGTTTGGTGGGGGTCACCAGGATGCTGCGTCCCATTGGTGTCATTTTATAAGCTGGTTAGTCTTCTCCCCCAAACCTTCCTGGTGGTTATGCACTCTGTGTCTATCTCTTGAGACTTCGCCATTATCCCTGTCTCAGTCACTACTCAGTTGTATTTCAGACAAGTTGCCTCGTTTATGTAGTTGCAGTATTGATATGATACTGCAGCTATGTGTGATGGCGCAATGAGAAATCCAATTTCTGTGCAGCTATGGATATACTGTATGCCCAAAGGTCCTCAGATACAAAACAATAAACCACTCATGGCACAGTGGTTAAACAGATGTACTGCAGCCAAAACTCTGCTTACAGTCTCAGTTCAATCCTGAGGGAGTTCAAGGTTGACTTAGCCTTCCATCTTTCTGATGTTGGTAAAATGATTACCCAGCCTGTTGGGGGCAAAAATTACCTTGTGAACTGCACAAGCGCTATGAGGCAGTATATAAATGTAATTGCTATTGCTATAACTTCTGAGACCAACTGGTCTCATATCCTCTGTGTAGGTCATACAGTTTCGCAGGAAAGCATGATGATAGTGTCACAGAAGAGGCTTTTGGGAGACTTGTGTCATAAACCTGGATGGAAAAGCTGGGAAATATATGGTTGTCAGTACTCTGATGACCTCTAATGATCCCCCGCCCCGCCCCCCAGTCTGGACTTTTCTGAAGATTGATACTTCTTGATGGTTTCTCATTTTAAGGTTACAAATTCATAATATTGGATGAACACCTTTATATTTTTTTCTGCTGATGTGAGTGCCCTACTTAAAAATGTCTCATTTCCTTTTTGCATTTAGATTTTCACATATCACTGCTGGTCTTTAATTTCCCTTCTCCCACCCCCATCCCACCCTATTATAGGGTATCCCAGCCTTCTCATGCATGGGTTTTCTTTTGCTTTTCCAGTTAATCTTACAGGCTTCCATTTTAAAAACTCTTTGTCCAGTTTGCCAGGATCCCCTCCCCCTGCCCCCACATACAATTGTCCTCTATCAACATCTGCCTGGGGGGTAAAACGCCCCTGTGTAAATAAGGTAAAATTGAAAGACTCTACAATTGCTTTCAAACAGTTGCAAATTGATACAGGAATATTGTTGTACAGAGTTGGCACACAGAAACCCACTGGAAGCATTGTAGAAATCCAACGTCTTGCTTTCTTACAGAGAGTGACATGGAAAAATTCCCATTAGCTGCTGTGTTGTCCTTTTGAACCATTGTCTCCTTCCTGCCAGAACTGAAGAATAGTCATTTATTTCTTTGTTAGGTAAAAAAAGAGAGAGAAACATTTCAGATTTTTTGACCTCTGGGTTCGGTATCCCTTTTCTTCTCCTCTCTCTCTTGGAGAAACTGTTTCTTTCCTTGGGCATTGTGGGAGAATCTTCCCCTCTGCAGGGGATTGTGGGAACCGTTCTGGCCTCACTTATCACCAGTGACAAATCAATGGCAGGCTTTCAGAAAGCAAAACCCCAGGATTCCAGCCCTGCTCAGTCTCGGAGCAGTGGGAGGCTTCCCTGATGGATAAAGAGCTCCTTCCAGCTCTGACTTGTTGCCTTAAATCTAATGGAGGAAACCTTTTCACTCTTGAAAAGCAGTTCTCCGCTCCCATCTCAATTTGTCTTGAGAAGGGTGGTGACTTGCAGGCGCGGGGGGGGGGGAGTGTTTGCTAAAGTGGGCAAATGGCAATTGTATATGTGTGTCCTAGTGTGTGTGTGTGGGTTTAAGTTTGCAAATTTCCTCCTTTTTTCTTTTTCACAATGGTCTGGCCAGTGTATGGAGAGCCAGACTCACAAAGCCCCCCTTAAGCAGTTGGGATCCCGCAGGGCTCCTCACAGGGTCTGTTTTGCTGTGTATATTCCCACCCACAATACACAAGACTCAGCAACAACCTCCAGCTTTGGACAGATATTTCTGCAGCTTTTTTGTAATGGTTCTTTTGTGGGTTTTATGGTAGCAGTGGTATTTGAAGGCAAAGGGAAGCATGCTTCTAACTGCAGGTTCCTATAACCTGCAGGGGGGTGGCTTACTGGTTAAGATGCTGGATTTGACAACTGGAAGGTTGGCAGGTCAACAGTTTTAGACCTGAGTGTTGCACAACGGAGAGAGCTCCTATCTCTGTCCCAGCTCCTGCCAACCTAGCAGTTTGAAAACAAGAAATTGCAAGTAGATAAATAGGTGCCATCTTTGACTGCAACTCGTATTCGAGGATGAATTTTTCCATGAAGCATTAAAAATGTCATTGGCATGAATTTGTTTAAGGTGGATCCCAGCTTGCAATGAAGTGACCCACACACTGTGATCACGGAGCCATCTCCTGCAGCACGCATGAAATGAGACACGCAGGATTTAACATTGGGACTGCAATGGACTGCCGCAGCCTTGAGGATATTAATCAAAGTGCACCTTCATAGCCAGTCCATCTGGCATGGCCTCTTCTGCCTCCATGACCATTGGGAATCAGAATAGTGGTTCCTCCTCTGCTCATTTTGATGTGGGGCCCAATACGATGGTTTCCAGTGGCATTTCCTTCACTGAGGGGGACCATCACCCCACCTAAAGGGGCTCATCCATCCATAGTCAGTGTTTGTTTTCCAAATGCTGGTGTTTGGACTTTAATTCCCAGAAGCTTAAGTCAATTCCCCAAAGCACTGATCAGTCAATATACTGGCTTGGGCTTCTGGGACCTGAAGTCCAAACACCAGCATTTGGGAAACACTGGGTTAGGTAACTGCCACCTGACACTCAGCATTGAGTGGCTGGTTGTATGATCTACTCCATTACCCTAGCAGAATGTCCAGCCAGCCAGACAAAATAGGTGCCACTTCAACAGGAAAGTTCCGTACACTCCAGTGTCTAGTCATGCCTGCCACTTTACTACATGCTATCAGTGTGAAATTTTCAGTTAAAAAAACCCTTGGGTTAGACCTCATCAGTTGTTTTCAACAACAGCAGTGTACAGAACATTTTATTTGCTGCTGCCAACATCTTTGTATGTGTGTATAATAATGATTGTGTGCTGTCAAGTTGATTCTGACTTATGATGACTCATTTCATGGGTTTCTAGTTATGGAGTACACAGAAGTGGTTCATCTTTTGCTTCTAGGGACATCCTGAGATTGTGCAGCTTGCCTATGGTCACACAGATTGGCTCTTCTCTTAGGAGACACAGTGGTGAATTGAACTCTCAATGTCTGGCTCCGTAGTCAGATATTTTATTCACTGAGCTACCCAGCCTGTGTAGATGTGTAAACTTATCCCTATTTCTGCCATCTCCCTTCAAAACAAGGCACAGCAGAAACTAAACTTTTTCCTTTCCTTATCCATTAGTGATGGAGGCAGGGGGATAGTCTTGGAGATAGAAGCAGAGAATCAAAGTCCAAGCCACTGCAGGAATTTCCCCTGTATTTTTGAAAATGATTATAATGGGCAAGTAAATGAGATAGTTCTGGCTTTTCTCGCTGATAATTGGAAAAACCATACCTTGTGGGGACTGTATGTTTGCCGATTGCACAGAGTATATACTAAAAGAGGAGGCACTCATGGAAAAGTTGTACTTCAGTTTTTAATTGTGTCCTGCAGTTTTGTTTTTCAACTCTCCCTTTCTTAAAGAAAAAAAATAAGTGTTAGTAGGAGACCAATTGTGGTAACAGTACATATGTGCAGATAACACACACATACAAGGCCGATGACATCACAAATACCTCTGTTAACAATAACTTTAGATGTGGTCATGAAGAATGAGTTTAAAGCAGGGTGCCCAAACTTTTTGGGCTGTGAGCCTGTCATGTGGTCGAGTGTGCATGTCACGTGGTTCCTCCCACCCAGAATCAGAAGAAAAACATGAATGCGTGGGTGCACAACATGCCCACACACGCACCGAACACTGCCGTAAATGGCCTGTCGCTGTCGTAAATGCATTTAGGACAGGTGTGGGTCATTTACAGCAGCGTTCAGCACCCATGCATTACTTCTGCTTCCAGGAGCAGCGCAGGCATGTTAATTGGCACCTCAGACCGGATCCGGCCCATAGGCCTTAGTTTGGGCTACTCTGGTTTAAAGATTGTAGTCCATGAGGAAATGGGTGAAGATACTTAAAAGTATTGTAAGATATCGCTTGATATTTAAATATAATTGCAGTCACAGGATGTCATGTGGAGCACTTGTGAACTCGTTGATAAAGAGGTATGCATTGTTCTGCTGACACCATAGTTTGCTGATACAGTGGAACCCCGTATAATGAACGCTTCGTATAATGAAAAATTCATACAACAAAGCGTTCATGTGCTATTTGCGATACCCCATATAATGAACATTTTTTTCATTATGCAGGGTATTGCCTATTTGCTTTTGCATAACAAAAAAATAACTGCATAGCAAAGAGCTCCACAGAACTGAGTTTTATCATAATGTGGGGTTCTACTGTACAATTATAATTATAATTTTCAAATTACTTCAGTATTGTCATTTAGTAGAGGACATAGCTTGTATCTTTGTAGAATGGCTTATCTGAAAATATTAAAGAAAAGATTAGCAGAGGATCACTATAAATCTGAGTAAAACAGCATAATTTGCTTCAAATGTGTTGTTGACTTAAGACACTTTGTTTTTCTTAAAAGGCTGCAGCTTAGAAACCTCTTTTAAAGCAGTTCATTATAAATTTTATTTTAGATTTGAAGTGTATTTTTTGTAAACAATCAAGGGAGTAAGCTGTCTACATAAAGGGTTTGGATTATTGGGCTGTTGATATATGTTGTATTTTTGTATTCTATTTGTTAGGTAAATAGCCCTAGTTCTAAGTCACAGATGCTAGCAGTTCAGAAGGTTTTTTAAAAAAAAAACTAAGAGGATTTTATTTATTTATTTATTTATTCAATTTGTATAGCCGTTCCAATCGATGTGTAACTCTGAGCAGCGTACCCAAAGTACATCCTGCTTTGACGCCCATCTGTAAAACCAGATGCATAAATGGGAGAAACTACCATCCCCAGCATGTGAGCGCGGGGCACCGTGACAGACTGTGCAACATATTATACAACAATGTAGTCTTAGAGCATATGTGGGCAATAGAGAAGATTTTTTAAAGGGCAGCTCCTGGTGCAATTGAATATATAAATTGTTTAGATCAGGAGTTCTCAACCTTTTCAAGCCAGGGACTGGGTCACACTCCCTTAGACAGCTTCGGGGCCCAGACGGCCATTTTACCCTTCCTCCACCACATGGCACTTCCTGGTGTGGTGGAGGTGGTGGTGGGCCACATGAAATGACGCTGTGGGTTGGAGATTGAGAATCCCTGGTTTAGATGTTTGTTTATAAATTAATGCTTAGTTTTATATAGTTTTTATATATTTTCTTTCTTGTTGAGTTCATGTAAGATGAGTAATTTCCCCTTGGGTATTGTTAATGAATGGTATGTCAGTTTCTGGGAAACCCATCAGCATTCAGGATTCAATTTTAAATGAGGACTAGACTAATGATGAGGTTAACTCTAAGAGATGGACGATGAGGTGTGGGTAGTCTGACAGTGATTTAGTGGTTCCCTCACCAGTTTCCCCATTTGTTGAGCTTCCTCATTCATCAAAGTCCTTTATTGGAGCACATGTATCTAAGTGTTGAACCCCTGGGAGTACCAGGGAAATGTGTGTTCCTCCTGTCTTATAGTGTAGCTGTTTTTGATAGAGCCAGTTGAGGTATGTGTAAAAAAGATCATGGTGTTATATTGCCAGTGGTCAGAAGATGGGAGAAGTTAAAATGTTATGACCTGTCTGTTATCTGAGGAGTTTGATTCCCTTATGGTTCAACATGCTGCAGAAGTGGGAGGCCTATCTAAGCCTTTTATCCTAGAAGAAGAATGAGTGTCATTTGTTTTTAGAATGTTTTGTAGGATTTGTAAAATATGTTTGCTAGAATTAAAAGGTGGAAGAGAGAGAGCTAACAAAACGTTTCATTGCCTTTGTAAACCAAACCTTTCCCTAGGAGTTCAGGTAGAATGTCAAATTCTTCACCTCAGAATTTTTTCACTACATAGAGTCTATGAGGTAACTTTGGAAGAGAGATAGTAACAGATTCCAGGTCTGATGAAGTGGACTTGATCCACGAAAGCTAACAATAAAAATATAGCAGTTAGTCTTTAAAGTGCTACTGTGTTTTTTATTTTATTTTATTTTGTTTATTTTGTTTTGTTTAGTTTGAAGCACAGACTAACACGGCTACTATTCCAAAAGATTCCATGTCAGGCAGTGAGTTTTATGACTGAGTTGCAATTTATATATTGGCCTCCCAGAGTATAATCCTTGGTTGACTGTTTTTTCTCTTAATTTAAAGGTAAAGAATCATGAGGATGGAGCTCAGGGACATTGTGGTTGGTGCCTGGATAGCAAGCTGTTCAGTCCTCCTCATTTAAATGAAATACATTTTAATTATGTTTAAATTATAAAAATGATTTTAAATTATAGGCATAGTTTTTACATCTTGTACATACAGTGGCATGTGCAACTTTATGCAAAGCAGAGTATTCTCCTGTTCTGCACATTGTAACACAAGAGTCGTGATTTTTGGGGTGGGGTGGGGATTTAGTTACAGTAATACCTCATATAACATTAGTATCAAATAACACGAAAATCGCATAACATTAAGGAATCTGGGGGGAAGAATTGCATCAGATAACATTAAGATCCTATGGGATGCTTCAGATAACAACCGCTAAAGCCTGTGTGGTTACAATGTATCTCTATGGATCCCATAGGATTTTAACATGCATCAGATAACACTAAAAATCGGATAACACCAAGACTTGTGGAACCAGGTTTTAGTGTTATCTGAGGTTTTACTGTATTTACTTTCAGGTAGCAGATTATGAGCCACCAAATGACACTTGCACAGAGAAAAGAAAAGTAACACAAGTTATCCCATCCCCTTTCACAGTAAATAGCAGTTTATACAGCAGAGCCACTCTAGAGAAGAAGCAGCTTCTTAAAAAGAGACATTTATTCTTACAATTGACTTCAGCAGTTACAAACAAAAGAACATGAAAGAATAAAAATAAAGTCTTCCCACATAGGCAGATTCTCTGTATACAACAAATGTGTGTAGGAGCCTAAATAAAGGAGGGAAGTGAAGCAGAATAAACTAGAGGAGGAGGCATGGCATACCTTAAGTTAGTGGGAAAGGAGAATCCCTCCAGGTCCCAAAAGCCCCCTTCTCGCTGATAACTAGTGCTAAAAATGCAATCATGTGAGTTTGTTGTTTTTCAACATTTTTTCCTATTAGGAAAGATTAAAAAAATAGAAACTTGAAGGCCCATTTCCCAGCCTTCCTTTCTCTTTTCCCACTGCCTATGCCAAGGCCTCACAGTCCTTACTTCATTGACAGGATCTCTCTCTCTCCCCCCCCCCATCCTTTTTTTCTGCAATGAATTTTGGGATGAGGAGCACTGCTACTGGTGACCTAATATAGACAAGTTTACTCTCCTTTTGACTAGCATACACTTGTTACTCTGATATGAGAAACTGCAGACAATGAAGGAATGGGTTTGAGCAATAGAAACTAGAGCCCATAGGAAGACCTACTGAAATTGTAATGATGGATTTTTTTTCCTTCCATGTCTAGGCCAGGCATGAAACTGTCAAAATCAAGGCACCCTTTTTGTGAGTTCATTCTGCAGTTGCTTTTGCCTGACGTAGTGTGAGAAAGATTAGCAGGCCACACAAACTTGCTGTTACCAGGGTACACTCGACTGTGGTTCCATAATACCACAATCTTGGAGGAGGCTCTTTTTGTGTACCCATAATGATGTTGGCAAAGTGTTATTTCATCAACACTGTTGTGTTCATGTTAGGACATTGACATCTAGCTATTCTGACAAGACAGTTTTGTTGGATCTCGAGAAGAGTTGACAGAGTATTTGGGCTGGCAGTAACACACTTGGGAAGCACTTCTGTGGTAAAATTGCTTCCATATGCTTCAGTTTAGCCACAGTTTTGAATATATTTCCTGTTCAAGGAGTGATCTTATCCTGTTGTTTTGTATAAATTTTTAGCTGCTCGTGTCTCCCTGTTGCTTTAAGTTCCTTTCAGTTGCTCAGCATACAACCTGGGTTCTTGATACTGCCCTGGTTGACTTCTTCAGGTCAGCCTCTGAAGACTACTTGGTGTAGTAAGCAGGGTAGTAAGTGCCATCCAGAGGGGAACTGTATTCTGTCTATTTTAAGAGGCTGTGGTTACACTGCTCCTAAAATAAATTGTAAAATGAACTCTCTCTAGATCATCCCTTTGTTAGACATGTAATGCAACCCAAGCATGAAGTGAATACTAATGTAATTAGCCATGTGACAGGAAAGTCTGTCTCCCTTCTAGGCAAAACTGACTTTTTTGTTTGTTTGTCTCTTGCTAACCAGTCAACAAGTATTTTTTACCTTTCCTGTCATTGGGTTTTTCGACTTTCCTTTGTTCTTTTGTTTGCTTGCCTTCTACAAGGGCAGCTGCTTCTATGAGCATGACTGTTTTTAATGTGTGAGCTTCTGTTGTTAGCCGGCCAGAGTAGGAAAATCTCCTAAAGGGGCGGGGTATAAATATAATAAATAATAAAAAGCATCCTTTCGACCACATGGCTGACGGAAGCAAAGCCATTTTGTCTTTTGATAGCTCACCTGATTTTACCTTTAAGTACTAACAACCCAATGCAACTCTCTCAAGAGTTCCTAGCAGATGTTGGTAGTAATCTTGATGTTATTTACTTTAAGCCTTTGTCTGAGAGGTTATTAGTTTGGCTTGGGGGGGGGGACTTTGCCTCAATTCTAAGGCTAATCTTTGCCTCCCTTTTGTTATGTGCTGCAACCCCACCCCCAACACAAAAAGAACAAAAACCCAACAAACACGATCCTAGGAAATTACAGCACAGGGCAATCCCAGATCTTGTTACTTGTGAAATATTGTTATTAGGCAAGATAATATTGGCTGGTGACTATTTAGGTACAAGTTCACCTGGTTTAAATGTCCTGTTTTAGTCCAGTTTCAGACCCATTGGGGGCAGACTTTTAATAGGTGACTTTAACGAGGGGATGGGCTCTGTATTTCTTCTGTCTCTCTCAAATGCATTTGACATCATTCACTATACTATCCTACACCCAGCACTGTTTGGCAGTGACAATTATTATGGCTCAACCTGATAGACATTTGGCAGAAGGTGGTTCAAGGACCTTTGACCTCCTATACCTATAAGATGTCCAGCTGTAGGATCCCATGCTCTTCAGTATCCAAATGAAACTCCTAGCCCAGTTGTTTATATTGCAACTCATTTTGAGATCCTTGGATTAGGCTGCATGTCAGTACTAGGAGATAACAAAGATTGTGGAAAATATGAAGTTGCATCATTATTTTCTTATGAAAGCAAAGTGATATGCTCAAAATTCTGCAACAAAAACTTGTGCTGTGGTGTATGAGATGCCAGATTTTTCAAGTTGGATAAGAAAGGGAAGAGGCAATAGACAGCACGTTGCAAATATAATTTGGCTGCTATAACATCAGAAGAAAATCAGCTATGTTTTATGCATTACAATAAAGCCTTTGACCATCTGGATCATGAAAACCTGTGAATAATTTCAAAAGAACAGGGTGTGCCACAACAATTGATTGTCCTGATTCTTAACCTGTGCTATATGGTGAGACAGTTAAGAATTGTGTCTAGACTTGGACAAATTTGGATTAATCTTAAGTGCTTTACTAAAACAAGCTAATGTCAGACTATGTTTTATGAAGCTTGTTTCCTTAAATACATAAGTGAAATTTATAAGACTTCTTCTTGCTGCATGACCAAAGAGAATTTCATGAGGTCTAAGCTCACATAACCTAGTCACTAGAATAGTAAACCGTTGTTCATCATTATGTCTGTGTGACAAGGTTAGACAGGTGGCTAGTTTTATAAAATACGATTCATGAATGAGTCGGCATTGGAAACCATGGTTTGGTGTCTTAGTTCAGGAAAACATAGTTTTTAGTTAAATCATAGACCAGGGGGTCGCAACCTATAGCCCATGGGACGGACTCAGCCTGCAACAGCAAATCATTCCTAATTTTGTGGCTACATGGGAGTACCTTAGTTTGATAATCGCACAGGCTCATTTCTGTAGTGCTAAAATGTGGCTTAGTATTATCTGAAACATCCCTTAATTTTTCCTGTAGTTGATCTTCATGATATCTGCTACAGCATTGGTTCTTTTGTGGAATGAGTAGGAACCTGTTTACTTCTCTACCATAAGATGGATATTTGAAAGATTAGGATAGTGCCCTAAATACCTGCTGGCTTATACAGACTTTAAGTCCAAGTGTATATAAGGACATCCCACCCTGCACAGGTGTCTAGACAGACACTAAAACTTATACATAACCATGAAGTGCCCAGAAAAGCTGCCTAGACAAAACGTTTGACATTTCAGAGTAAGAAATTATTTCTTGACCTTAGACTAAATTTGATTCTGTTTGAATTAAGAAGCAGCAGTCCCCCTAGCAGCAGAGATTTGGTTTGGACATGGAAGTTGTTGTGATAAGGCAAATGTATGCAATTTTATGCTAAGGTTCTCTTCTATTTCTCCTTTGTATCCATTGACTGCCCTCTCTTTTCATTCATCCCTGGAGCCCTTTAGATATCAGGCAAAATGGCTCTACCTTGCAGCAATCTAAAAATGAAATTAGTGACCACATTTATTTCACCTTAAAATATGCACATGCAAAGCTGTCCTCAACGCCTTCACTTTTCATATATTAAAAATAAGCTTCTTTCCCCATAGTATTGATCAGTTTATACTATATTGTACAAAGAGATGCCAAACATATTAATAAAATGTTGTGCAGATGTGCATTGCCAACAGTGCAACCACCCAGTCATGTTTAGCATTGCAATAAACAATAAGAGATGTCATCTTCTTGCTGACTCTTTCATGTCCATGATGAACAGCCAGGCCTAGTCAGCAGGTTTGAGTTCATGTAATTTTGACAATGTAGGAAGGGACAGAATGATTGCAGCTATTTTCACAGCAGGTACCCATATTTCTTCTCTTGTGTTCTCTGCTGTAAAAACAGCTGATAGATAAATGTCTTATTTTCTTAGCCTAACAATTTATCCTTGCAGGTGCTCCCCTTTCAATAATCTATTAGGTTGGTTAGCATTCTCCTTCTTTGTGTCTTCTGGATGTTGGGCGGAGGGGGGGGGGTTCTACAGCCAATGGTTTGGTAGCTGGGGGTCACACAGCAGACACAGAGTGAATCTCAGTAAAATGAAAAAACAAACAAACAGTTATTGCTTCCAAAAGGTGAGGGTCCTAACACACTTACAACTAGTACTGAGGAAAGGTCTCTCAAAACAAAGGCACAGATACCCTTTATAGAGCCAATAGTGGAAAGTTTGAGCATAAGTATCTGTTCAGGTTTACACACATTAACTGCTGATACAGGCAAATCCAGGAGAACAAGATGTCTCTCCCTGATAAGCAAGAATGAACAATGCAGTCTGACAGCCAATATCCATGATAGGGTGTCAAACTGTATGGTTTACATGTGATCAGTAGTGTTTATTTGTTGATACACCTCTGCATACAGAACATCCTGATAGGAAGATATTATAAACTTCTTTTATTTCCACACACACACCCCACTACATACTACTCACAATCAATGGCCTGAGATGATGATGGTTGCATTCTAAAACATTTTGGAGGTGACCAACCTGGGGAATGATGTGCTACTGTTTGAAGAGTGTGGGTGGAAATTAGCTGTCAGAATGTTCCTTCTATGGGTCCTGCTTTCCTTCCTGTTTAGTTTTATGTTGTAACTGCTGTTTTATTTGAGCCATTTGGTTGGGGTAGAGTGCCATTGAACTGTTGGTCACTTGGTACTTATGTCCTACTTCGCTCTCAATGATCTGAAATGAATGAGTGGGAAAGGATGAAAAGCTACATGCCTGCACACAAACAACATTGAGTATGAGTTGAGATCCATGTTGATCTCCACCAGGAAGCTGCCTCTCAGCAATTATAGTCCCAACTTCCTAAAGAAGAAAAGAGTTTTGTTCCTCCATGACCCTCATTCTCCAGCAAATTCTGGAGACAGACAGACCAGTTGTGGAATGGAGACAGGTCAGCTGGGGCCTGAGAACTTTAGGGTCCCCCTCCCCCCCCAAGGTTTCTGCCTTCTCTGTGCTGAGCAAAGGAAGGAGAAGTGATTCTTGGTTGTTGTTTTTTAATCTTATTCAATGATAAGAGTCATAGCAATAATAAATGATAATAAACATGTCTGGAAATATGTAAGAGGTGTGTGTGTGTGTGGTTTTGTGTGTGTGTGGTTTTGTGTGTGTGTGTGTGTGTGTGTGTGTGTGTGTGTGTGGTTTTTTTTTCCTGCCAAGCCTTTGGGCTCCTAAAACCCCTTCTCCATAAGGTGAAAGGGGAGAAGAAAGAACAAAACAAGTCTGGCAACAGGAGGAGATGAATAACCCTGGCAGAAGCTATTGTTCATTTTAATGCTGCCGCAGGGGCAGAGGGAAATGTTCACACGCCATTTTTGGGCATCCTGCTGGGCAGGCAAGGAAAGGGGGCATTGCAGCTGGTCATGAGATTTGGCTGGCCGGATTGAGTTGGGTTGAATAGATTTCTGTCCATTTAGTTCACGTTGTGTGTGTATGTGTTTAATAGTAGACTACTGATTAAGTGCAGTGGAACCCGGTTAAGGAAGAATATGAGGCCAACATAGATCATTGCGGACACAAAACAGTCAAGTGATATTGTATGATAACCAGGTTTTATTATCTGTAAGCTGTGACATTTCGTCACTCACTGATTCAGAATGCAGGTCAGTTCAAGCAGACCTAAAATATTCAGAAATACAGTGATATTGTTAATTTTTGAAGAACTTTAATTGACCAATAACTGAGCGATAAAACTTGAGATGTTTAATTCAATTTAACAAGTAAAATCTATACCAGATGACCTAAAAGTCCACAGTTGCGATTACCAGTCATCTCCCTTGATAAATGTTGTGCAGAGCAGGGTGATACCGGTACTATTATAGCTAAGCTAAAACGGTGGTGCTTATTTCATTTTCTTCAATATGTTACCATGCTGAGCAGATATATCAGGGGAAGTCTAGTGGACTATCTTAGTGGAACTGATTGGCCACTTAGAAACAGAGTAGTAGATTAGCTAGACTTAGCCTGATCCAGTAAGGTCATTCTTTTGGGGAACTGGATAGAATGTCTTGGGTTTGAGGGAGTCAGTGTAGGTTTTAAAAGTCTCAAATACTTTCCTGAACAGAGCCTGCAAAGCCAAAAAGATTACCTGGGTTTTTTTTAAGACTACTGGACAAAAATAGTCATACATTCAGGGTTCCCTTATAGAAGAGAATTCGATTTATGTTTATTAAGTGACAACCAAAAACACGGGGAAGCAGACCAGATAAAAATAGTATACAGTAATACCCCGGATAACAATTGCATCGGATAACGCTAAAACCGCATAACGACAACAAATTTTGGGGGAAGATTTGCACCGGATAACGTTCTTTTTAGCGTTATCCGATACAGTCGTTCTTAGCAGCAGGGTGACTGGAAAGCTGAACGGGGTTCTCCATGCAGCTTCCCAGCCACCCTGCAGCTACGGAGGCAGGGGTGGGGTGGCTGGAAAGCTGATGGGGGGCTCCCCCGTCGGCTTCCCCAGCCACCCCACAGCTGCGGAGGCAAGGGCGGGTGGCTAGGGAAGCCGACAGGGAGTCCCCGTCAGCTTCTCCAGCCACCCTGCAGGTGTAGATCGGGTGATCTTCTGGAGCAGGCAGGGGACATGATCCAAGCTGTTTCTGGGCTTCCCCAATGTCCTCAGCCAGTGCAGCAAGCCAAAACATCAGGGTTCGAATCCTGACGTTTTGGCTTGCTGCACTTGCTGAGGATGTCGGGGAAGCCCAGAAACAGCTTGGGTTCGGTCTTCCTACCTCCCTGGACCTGGCAGGGGGGTCAGGGACCCCTAAATTGGTTTTAAAAAGTCCTCTTTTTTTATTTACCAATTTTGGGGGCCCTTACTCCCCTGCCAGTTCCAGGGAGGTGGGAAGACCCGATCCAAGCTGTTTCTGGGCTTCCCTGACGTCCCCAGCCAGTGCAGCAAGCCAAAACGTCAGGATTCAAATCTCGACGTTCTGGCTTGCTGCAGCCTCCAGGGAAACAGGGCTTTTTTTTAAATGTTGTGTGATCAATGTATCGCACAATGTTAAAAACCGGATAACGACGAGACTTGTGGAACCAAGTCTCATCGTTATCCGGGGTACTAGTGTACATTGAAACTTCCCTTATAGAATAGAGGGGAAACAGAAGGTTTTTTTGGTGCATGTATTTGCTGGCCTTTAAGAAGTAACTGGATCCACAAATGTTACCTGCAGAGTAGTGTGTTTGGATATTTTCACAAGCTTTGGAGTGAACAGTTTTTCTGAGGGACTGAACAGTCTTTCTGAATGAATATTCATTTTTCTTTTCTTGATTAAGAAAAATGACCGACAGCTAGTATAATGATAAGGAGCTTGCGTGTCTGTGTTTTTCCTGTTTGTCTTATTTATCTTTCTTTTCTGTCTGAGAAGCTTGTTAGTGAACTGCCACTGTGTCTGAAGACTGCCTAATTCATGCCCTCTGTTCTTTCTGTCACTTGTGTAATGTGCTGTGCTTTAGTTTGGTTGTGTTACTCATAGATACAATTCATGATTTCATACAAGCAACAAAAGACAACTGTGTACTCCATAGACAAACTGAGTGAGAAAGGATGCTGACCATACTCCTCCTTTGCTAAATACTCCATATATTTCAGGGTGTGACTATGGGTAGTAGAATGACTAAGAACATGGAGGAAAATATGGAATTACACTTAAGAATGTCCTGCAGAGGATACCTTTCCTCACAGTGTTTATGTGTGAGTTTATGGCCAGTGGTTTGGAAATGTTTTCTTCTAGAGAGGTGAAAAGAGCAGGACATAATTTGAGAAGGGAACAAAGGTTCCTTGTAGGCTATTGGGAGCATTCTTAATTGGTTTGTTCAATGTCCAGCACACATTTGGGTCAGGTGAGAAATCATGGGGACAGACACTTGGTTTTCAAGTAGGTAACATTGCTGGTCTTTACTAGAAGCAGTTGAGACTGGTGATTACACACTTCCCCACTGGATGCCTGTTTAGGTAATCATTTAGTAATGGCCTCCTTTTACTCACCAGAGGGAAAGGGAATATTTAAGGAATGTCTTTATCATGAATACCCATGGATATTTTTGTATAGTGGTACCTCACTTAAAGAGCATAATGTGTTCCACGGGATTGCTCTTTAAGCGAGTTTGCTCTTTAAGCGAAACACCATTGTAAGTGACCAATTGTGACTTCTGGTGGGGGAGATTGCAAACCCCGATTTAGTTGTTAAGTGAGTTTTCCGTTGGTTTTAGTTCAGCGAGGCCACTATTCAGAGAAAATTCTGCTCTCTAAGCAAGTTAGTCTCTAAGTGAGGCGCTCTTTATGCAAGGTTTTACTGTACTTTTAAAAATGAATGCAGATTGCAGGACCTCCACATGTAAATTTTAAAAAACCTGAGTCGGAATTGCAATTGGGCAGGTCATTCATTTTTCTTGGACTTTTTCAGAATGGAGTTGCATTATGCAGAACAAATTGCTGAGGTTTATGTTCAAAGAGCATGACTCTTGTGCATACATGGCTGAGACCCCCAGAAATGGAAGGCAATTCCACTTGGAGTAAGAGCATTATGCTTGAACAGGCAGCCGCTGTCTATTGAAAATAGCTGGAAAACCTTCAACTGGTATATATATTTCAATCATCACAAAAGCTATGACATGTACGAATACATCGTTATATTCGCATGACATCTCTTGCAGACCACAACTTATCAAGAGAATCTGGCAGGGTTGCCCACCATTTCCTTAGCTGGCTTCTAGAAGAATCATTACAACTACTCCTGCTCCTGTTCTGTTCTGATGAAAGTCATGACATGTGTTAGGCAGAAAGGAAAGTGCTCAGTTTGTAAGCTGAAGCATAATTCTATGTGATGACTTTATCACTGCCTGGCAGTAATTTTTGAAACTATTGGCAGTCAGCAGTTTTCCTCTCCCTCTTCAGAGAATAGTTGGATGGATGTGTATGTAAAGCCAATTGTCTTGCTATTGCTAAGTGCAATGCAGCATGTTTTGTATGAGTTCTCCTTCTCTCCTTCTGCTTGTCTCCTAATTGCCACACTAGGGCATTGGCTTTGAATTCATCTACTGAAAAAAAAAAACAGGTTGCAGTTGATTCAAGGGCTAAACCTGTGAAACGCCAAAATGAAGAACAATCTGTGTACTCATGGGTTTCTTGTAAAAGTGCTATAAAATTATTTTCTGTTATTCTTTCTCCATAATCTTCAGTAAAATAACAAGATTGTAAGGTTTGTAAATACAGTAATACCTTGGATAACGTTTGCATCGGATAGCGCTAAAACCGCATAACACTTCTTACATAAGGTTTCTTTTTCTCAAATTCCCTGTTTTCTTTCCCCTTGTCTTGGGTGTGAGAGAGTGGGAATGAATTTGTCTAATGTGTGCTTTATATCTCCTGGTGTTTTTGGTAGCTTTGCTGACGTTTCCTCATGTGGCTCTGTCAACATTTAACAAATTTCCCTCCAGTTTTTATGTTTCCTTTGGCTTGGTCTCAACACAAACTCCCCAAATCCTAAACTAATTCAGCGCTCTGAGTAACAGTAGCATTTAAATTTTGGAATTGTGCCAATCAGCTGGGCAGTCTCTACATGAAGGGGTCATCTAATTCCAGTGTCAACAATTGTGTTGGGGCTGGCCCTTCCTTTTTAAGGTTAGCCTCTTCGTAATTTAACAGCTGGTACAGGAGATTGGGACCTGCATCAATGTGTCTTGAGCATAACTGGGCTTTGTCTTCCAGTAACACAGAATGCTGATTGAACTTTCTTTGGGTCAGAGGCTGAAGGGGGGAAATACATTGATTGTTGAGGTGGAACAGGAGCCTTTATTTTTATTTCCTGAGCTGAAGTGTGGAAATCCTGATGCAGAAATATAACACTGAATTTGATTCCATAGAGATTGTTTAATGATGTGTTTTAGTAGCAGAATAGAGTGCTGAAAAAGATAGAGAGAAAAGAATATGTTTTTGGTTTTTTGCTTCATATTTCAGTTCATTGTTAAGCTCTGTATCATTGTCAGCTGAGTTTGAAGTTTCACTG
Source organism: Furcifer pardalis (assembly GCA_030440675.1). Classification (NCBI taxonomy): domain Eukaryota; kingdom Metazoa; phylum Chordata; class Lepidosauria; order Squamata; family Chamaeleonidae; genus Furcifer; species Furcifer pardalis. The sequence continues at coordinate 61,315,425 of CP126894.1, forward strand.
GTGAAAAAGAAAAATAATATTGGCTGATACACTACATGTTGTTAAGCAAGATTGAATAACCTGATCATATCTGTCATGGATCAAAATACAGTTTGTTTTTCTCTGTGTGTGCAATGAATTGCTGTGTACACGTTGGTCCTTTTTATGCCAGGCACACAAAGTGAATTCATTGCCCCTTTGCATGCTCTTAAATTCTGTTGTTACCAATGCAGAGCAGTCAATTTGCTTAGTAGGGTTCCGCCCATGTATTTGTAAATACCCCCCCCCGCCCCACTTTGATTTCTTTCTGCCTCTGTTATTTTTGAAGATGAACGTGTGGTGTATTAATTGAATTGTTACTGAAGAAAGGATAAGAGTGAATTAAGGAGCTTGCCAGGGCATGGATTCCGAATTTGATCCTTGTAGAGGCTAACGAAAATGTTTGTTCCCCGCACTTGAAAGCTAAAGAATATTTTCATAAATCCTCTCCAAATTTAGTTTATGAAGCTGGAGCCTGAGAGCCACAAGTGCTGAATGGTGGTGGTTCATGAGCTGTTTAGAAAGCAAGCAAGCAAGATGCGGGTGGGCTGGGGAGGGTCAATCTTTCCTGCTTGAATGACTACTCTATAGTAACATTACAGCTGAAGTTTCTTGGATTTTCCTTCTTCTGGCAACACTACTGGAAATGTCTAGCCCCATGTGAACCTATAGAATTTATCACTGTTGGTTTTCCACTCATCCCACAAAAATAATAGCCAAGGTTCCTTTTCCTTTCAAGTCTTAATGTCTTCCAGTTTTCTGGTAACCAGTGGGAGATCTGTGTTGGCGTTGTGGCAATGTGGTAGCCCTGATTCAATGAGGCTGGCCTAGTTCTGCTATAGTCAGCACAGTCTGGGCTGTTAATAATTCTCCTTGTTCTGCTGCTTCTCTTGAGAGAAACACTATAAGAGAATGTCTTAGTTATACATTTTGAATAACTTCACAGAGGCATCCTTTCTCCCAGGATAGCTGCATTTATCTTGTGGTTCTGTGTTTGAAGGCCTTCTGCCTGTGGGATTGCCAAAGTTTCTGCCTCAATCTTGCCACAAAGCCACGGTCACCATCATTTTCTTGCAGAAAGGACTCATTTTTACAAAGCTGGCTCTTGTGGCTTGCTCTCCCAGTCTCTGTGTAAACAGAGCATAGCAAGCAGCAAGGGAGCTGCATTTCAAAGATAGTGATAATTTTGTTGTCCCTTTTATTAGAAAAGTTCTAGTTCATTCCATACTAATGGAAAGAGACATCATAATCCTCAAAAATGTTACTTTCAGGCTAAGTAGTTTTCTTCTTTTCATCACTGGGTTGTTGGCAGTCATAGACCCATTGGTGATAAGAGGTATTCCTTGCAACAGAGAATAAATGTTATAATGTGTGATATAAGAACATGCTGTCTGTACAAAATCATGAGTATCTAACTCTGGTTGTCTCACGCATCTATTGGGATAACATAATGGCAAGAATTTCATCTGTCTAGGTGACACATAACATTATGACTGCAAAAATGTGCTAGATCAGTGATGGCGAACCTATGGCACACATGCCAGAGGTGGCACTCTGAGCCATCTCTGTGGACACCCACGTGGTCGCCCCAGCACAGTTTGCCCCATCCCTCTGCTCGGCAGCTCAATGGAAGCGCTTCCTCTCTTCCCCAGCACAGAGTTCACCCCACCCCTCTGCCCAACAGCCCAATGGGAGTGTTTCCTCCCTCCCCCAGCACAGAGTTCACCCCACCCCTCTGCCCAACAGCCCAGTGGGAGTGTTTCCTCCTTCCCCGATTACCGTGTTGGCACTTTGCGTTAAATAAGTAGGTTTTGGGTTACAGTGTGGGCACTCAGTCTCTAAAAGGTTCACCATCACTGTGCTAGATATTCTGCCCAGGCAATGAGGCATTCAGTTGTTTGATCTGTCATAGGGTTCCCATTTTGACTGATTGCACAGTATCCCTGTGGAAGTGCTTTTGTATAGTGCCTTGGAGTGAATACACATTTTTGTATTGAGACCTCCCACCATAGCCAAATTAGAAGACACCTCTGCTTTACACTCACTTCTTAAGTGAATACACTTCCTCTTGTGTAATGTCAAGTTATACAACATTCAACAGGATTATAGCCACAATTTTGAAAAAAGGTTGCTGTGAAGCAGGTAGCAAGGAGGATCTTCTCTGACTCTTGGCAGCGCCACTTCCAGGCACCCAAAGTGGCACCAAGTTGTCCTTGCGCCCCAGCCAGTGGAAGAGTTGTCCACCCCTCCTGCTCTTTCCAGTCCAAACCAGATGTGCGCCTTTCAAAAGGGAAAAGGCAAAATACACTAGATCTTAATTCACCTGCCCTTCCTTTTAGTAGTTGTTGACTGAGCAGTTGCCTCTCTCTGTCTGAAGCCGGATGACTGAGATAAGTTACTGGAATTTAGCACCCCAGAACCCCCCAGTGAACATCTTGGCACTGAAAACTGGCTTGTCAAAGAAAACAGGACAGAAAAACAAGGCTTGACTGTGTGACAAGTACACATCCAAAAGAAAAGGACCTTCACACAGATTCAGGGATGGAAAGTAAAATTGCCAGATTGCAAACCAATTAAAATCTGCAACAAACCTTTCGGTCCAGATAAAAATCTACCCATCTCGAAAAGAGCAAAAGAATGGAACCTGAAACTACCTTCTTGCTGTCTAGTCAGACTAGCACATCAATTTCCCCCTAGTATGCATTGTACCTAGTCTTTTCTGTGCTCCATGGAGCACCCCTTGCGGGAAGCTCCCAATGGCTTCAGTCAGATGACCGACCTGACCTGTTCAGTGATCTGGGTGGGAAAGGCAAACCCTAACCAACCTCCATGCTCTTCCAGAGGATGCTTATACCTCTCACCCTATCTCTTTGATGTTGCACTAGCCAATGGGAATTTGGGGTGCTACAGTCATGGAGCTAATTTCTCCCCAGATATAGCCCACTCAAAAGTTAGCTTGTCCTAGCCCAGATCATCTATTACTCTGTCCCCAGCTGCAATTAAACCAAAGGCAGGTTCCTGAAACGGAAGGGAGAAAATGTACCACCTCAAGGCCATTTGGTCGCACTCTTGTCCTCTTTTATTATTTGATTTAAACCTTTGGGTGCAAGCCCATTATACAGTTTTAGTTTTTACATGACTGTGAAAGATATATGTGGTCACTACTAGCTTCGTATTTGTGATTGTGGAAAATCAATTCACTTTGGTTTCTGCATAACATGTTATTAATAATAATTTCAGGTCAGAAATTATTCTGGGTTGAAAAGATTTTTGCTGGGAAAATTCTGCTCAGGCAATGCCCAAATGAAGCTCCTTTCATGTCCCCAAGAGCTGGGACAGAGACAGGTGCTCAATCCATCATGCAGTACCTGGGTCTCAAACTGCTGACCTGTCAGCCTTCCAGCTAACAAGACGAGCTTCTTAACCACTGAGCCACCACAGGCCCTTAACATGTTATTACAAAGTACTTTAATGAAAAGAATTGTGAATGTTTGAATGTGACATGTTAGTAGACCCAGACTATCATGTAGAAATTCTGTAAACAATGAAATAATTATTGTAAGTTGAGTGGTTGTGGTAGTAAGTGAAATGTTTTAAAACAGCAACATTGATATCTTCTTTCTAGTATTTTTGTACACCTTTGTATGTTTGGCCAGTATATGGCAAGACAAGTTTGTTTCTGAAATGATTAAATGGAATAGTGCTACTCCCAATGTTTTTCTTTTCAGTATTTCATTCCCACAACTGCCATGCTATAAACTATTTTCTGTAAAGATCTATCTCCGCGTGAATTTGCCTGAATTCTGAAACTCTCCCTAGAGGCTCTTCTCCAGGTCCTCCTGCCTTCTAAAGTGAATCAACTAGTAACTAGGAAGAAATTGCTCTGCTTTTGTGCCCTATTTATGGAAAGCTTTCAGACGCATAAAAGTAAAACAGATGCCTTCTTCAGAAGTAGGACAGGTGTTCTGTTCAGAATCAAGTACAGTATACACATGAGAAAGGAGGCATTCTAGTTTTACCCCATCCATCATTGCTTGTGAAGTAGGAGGTAAGCATAAAGCATAGGTGTCTTGTAATTTGGCAATGGTGGGAGGTCTCAATACAAACCAGTACTTGAAAAATTAGTGGTTTTGTCTGCATGAAAAGCCCTCCACATTTGAAGGATACTTTCCACTTCAGATTCATTGCTTATCATGTGAGTCAACAAGTGCTGAAGGTGTAGAACTAAAGAGCTTCCATCTTCTTTACTTACTTATCTCAAATAAGAACACTCGAATAGGGCTAGATTTACAGTAGGGATGCGTATGGTTTTCATGTGACATGTAGGCATAGTTTTCATGAAGTTAGCAAGCCTGTACTTGGCCTGCACCACATCAGGTTGCCAGTGGGGGAAGGCTCCCAGAGTCATCAAGTTTGCTCTTACTACTCCAAAGAGACAAAACAGATAAACACGAGTGTCTCCAAAGAGTCAATATACCCTTTCTAGTGTTCAGTCAGAAGCCAGTCATCAAGTTCAGTGTCTTAACCACTAAGCCACTGTTAGGGTCACTATAAATCAGATAAGTACATAACAGCAACAATAACAATGAATGTGAAGTTTTTTTCATCTGAAACAAGAGTTTTCAGGCTTCCCTTCTGAGATGAGATAAGAGGTTTATATGATCTTGCCTTTAAGTTCTCTTTTTCAGTTCATCCTACAGAAAGCATACTGCATGACACAAAATCTAGTAATATTTATCTGTGGATGAGTGCTATCAATAGACTAGCTTTTCCTCAACCTGATGTGTGTGTTTTCGTGTCAGAGATTACTCTGGGTTGAAAGGATTTTTGCTGGAGAAAATGCTCAGGGGACACCTGAATGAGGCTCTTTTCATGTCCCCAAGTGCAGCCCTCGGGTATCGAAACCCGACCTTCCAGTCTCCAGCTCAGCATTTTAACCGCTAAGCCACCGGGGAAGCTGCCCGCAGTGCCTCTCAATCTGATGTCCCCCAGACATGTTGGGCTCAATTCCCACCACTTCCATCAATCATGGGCACTGCTGGATGAAGATACTATATGTTACAGTCTGACAATTTTGAGGGAACGTAGTTGAGGAAAGATGAAATACAGACCAGTACATTATTAGTCATTAACACCTGCAGTACAGTACTTGATACAGTTGTACCTCGCTTAAAGAGCATAATGCGTTCCAAATGATTGCTCTTTAAGCAAGTTTGCTCTTTAAGCGAAACACCATTGTAAATGAACAATTTTTTTGGGGGGGGGAGATTGAGAACCCTGATTTATTTGTTGAGTTTTTGGTTGGTTTTATTTGTTAAGCGAAGCGAACATTCAGAGAAAATTCTACTCTTTAAGCGAGGCACTCTTTATGCGAGGTTTGATTGTATTCTGAATAGACGATTTATAGTTGTTAAATAGTAGCAGTAATGAAGTGCATACAAAAAATGATACTGATGCAGAAAATATTAGAGAGTTATGGAACTACAGTGGCTTAGTGATTAAGACGCTGAACTTGACAACTGGAAGGTTGGCAGATCAGCAGTTCAAGACCTAAGTGCTGCATGACAGAGTGAGTGCCTGTTGTCTGTCCGAGCTCCTGCCAACATAGCAGTTTGAAAGCAATAAATTACAAGTAGATAAATAGGTACCACTTTGGTGGGAAGGTAAACAGTGTTCCGTGCACTTTGGTGTCTAGTTATGCCTGCCATGTTACCACAGAAATGTCTACAGATGCAGACAGCGCTGGTTCTTTGGCTATAAACGGAGATGAGCACTGCACACTAGAGTCGAATTCAACTGGCTTTACCTTAGAGAAACTTGAAGAGAGAAGCATCCTAATCATGAAAAAGAGGAGATTGATTGGAGCAACATCCTGGTTTGGACAAGAAGTACAGAGATGATTTATTTATTTATTTATTTATTTAGATTTATTATCCTGCCCCAATCAGGCGAACCTGACTCTAGGCGGCTTACAGAAAATTCATAAATTAAAACCTTGAGGTTCGAAATTACTTTAAAAAATCAATTAAAAAAGAATTAAACCATGAATTTACAAAGATCTAAAAAATTTAAAAAGGTTAAAAAGTTTAAAAAGATTAAAAAAGTTTAAAAGAGTGAGGGAGGGGTGGCTGTCCCATCAGATCAGCCACCCAACATGGGACCCCATATTCCTGGAGCCCCACACCTGCCCTGCCAGCCAGGTTTTTAGGCCCTTCCGAAAGGGCAGGAGCTCTGTCTGTAGACGTAACTCAGTTGGCAGGAGGTTCCAAAGGGCCGGGGCGGCCACGGAGAAGGCCCTCCTTCTGGTGCTAGAGAGATGCGCCTCTCTAGCCGATGGAATGATAAGAGAGCCTCTCCGATCCGCCCTGGTGGGACGGACAGATGTCCTTGGGACGATGCGGTCTCTTAAGTATCCTGGCCCACTACCATGTAGGGCTTTAAAGGTAATAACCAGCACCTTGAATTGCACCCGGAGACATACTGGCAACCAGTGCAGCTCCTGAAAGCAGTGGTGAGGCACAAGCATAACGCCCGCACCCCATCACTACCCGAGCAGCCGCATTCTGGACCAGCTGCAGCCTCCGAATGGTCACCAAGGGCAGCCCCATGTAGAGCGCATTACAGTAATCAAGTCTGGAGGTGACCAAAGCATGTGTGATCATGAGCAAGGAATCCCGGTCTAGGAGTGGGCGTAGCTGGCGTATTACACGAAGTTGTGCAAAAGCCCTCCTGGCCACGGCTGCCACCTGCTCCTCGAGCAGTAGTCGTGAGTCCAAGAGGACCCCCAGATTACGCACCAGGTCTGTTTGGGGCAAAGCTGCCCCATCCAGAACCAAAGATGGTAACTCCCGAGATAGTGCAGGACCCCTTACCCATAGCCACTCAGTCTTGCCGGGATTCAGTTGTAGCCCGTTGTCCCCCATCCAGACCCTGACAGCCTCCAGGCACCTGGATAGGACTTCCACTGCATCAATTGGATCTCCACGGGCTGAGATATACAGCTGGGTGTCATCTGCATATTGGTGATACCTCACCCCGTGGGAACGGATGATCTCACCCAGTGGCTTCATGTAGAAGTTAAATAGGAGAGGCGAGAGTACCGAGCCCTGAGGCACCCCATATTGCAGGGGCCTAGGGCTGGACCTCTCGCCTTCCAGCCACACCGACTGGGTCCGGCCCCTCAGAAATGAAGAGAACCAGGCCAACACAGTGCCCTGGATCCCCAATCCTTGGAGCCTTCCCAGAAGGATACCGTGGTCGACAGTATCGAAAGCCGCTGAGAGGTCAAGAAGAGCCAGGATGGATGGATGACCTCCATCCCGTTCTCGCCAGAGATCATCCACCAATGCGACCAATGCAGTTTCAGTACCATATCCGGGCCTGAATCCTGACTGGAAAGGGTCCAGATAATCCGCTTCATCCAGGACTTCCTGTAGCTGCCACGCCACTGCCTTCTCCAAGACCTTACCCAAAAAGGGTAGGTTGGATACTGGTCGGTAGTTGGTAAGTACCGTAGGGTCGAGGGATGGCTTTTTCAGGAGGGGACGCACCAAAGCATGTTTTAAGGGTGCTGGAAAAAGCCCCTCCTGCAGAGATGAATTTATAATTGCCTCGACCCAACCGCCTGCCACAGCCTTAGATGCCTTGACTAGCCAGGCAGGGCATGGATCCAATTCACAGGCAGTGGCGCGAACAGATCCAAGAAGCCTGTCTACTTCCTCAGGGCCAACTGGATCGAACTGATCCCACTGATAGGTATAAATGGCCAGAAAAGAATGAATATTCTTTTACAATATTCTTTTATAGTATTCTTGGCCAAATATGAATGGAGGATGAATGAGAGTTTTGACTGTATATAGAAATAGAAGTGTGATTCTTGATATATGTTGAAAGCTAACACTGTGGCAGCTCTCTTGCATTTTTGAAAGATAGAAGAAATAACAGCAGTATGTGTTGCATGTCTAGAGGAACTGGATGAAAAGACTGGAAGCTCTACTGTTCCTTTTGTTAGTTTGAGATGCTAGCAGGATATTTGGAGAATATGTCTGTAAAACAATTAGAGATTCAGGGTTCAGAGATTTAGTTTCAACTTGCCTCCTTTTTAATCTTGTGGTCTGGCCTTGACTATGCTTACTAAAAAGGCCCTTTGATTTCAGCGTGGTTTACATTAAAGTGGCGATGTCATCTTATGCTTGTTTGTTTGGGGGGCACTTAGTTGAATTCAGTGGGTATTTACTTGAGTGAACAAGTCTGGATCAGACTGAAAATACTGTACATGCAAGATTTCAGACACAAGAGTATATCTAAATGTCTCCATATATTTCTGTTAGATTGCTTCCTAACAAATCTTCATATATTTGATTCATAATTTCCTGCCTCTCTGATAGTTATTTTACTTTGTTTCCTCATGAACTTTTGTTGGCTTTCCTGTTTTAGTATTGGCTGAGAGCCTCTAAGTGTGTGCATTCCCACTTCCCTTGTCCCTAAGAAAGATGTTTTAAATAAATGCAGTCAAACCTCACATAAAGAGTGTTTCGCTTAAAGAGTAACTCGCTTAAAGAGCAGAATTTTCTCTGAATGTTCGCTTTGCTTAACAAATAAAACCAACCAAAAGCTTGCTTAACAAATAAATCAGGGTTCGCAATCCACCCCACAATTGGTCACTTACAATGGTGTTTCGCTTAAAGAGCAAACTCACTTAAAGAGCAACCCTGTGGAACGCATTATGTTCTTTAAGCAAGGTACAACTGTGGATCTAAACACAGATTTCTGTAATTTCTGTAGCTGCATCCCTGGTGTAGCTTTGGCACATTGAAGTACCTTATTATGCTTTGTTTATAGTTATTCAGGCACCATTTGACTTGCGTGCTCATACCAGAGCCAATTATACTACCTCTTATGAAACATGTAATGATATAAATTTTCTAACCTTCAAAGCCCTCTCGATCATGCATAGAAATACTGTAATGTTTTCATTTTAAAGAGGGGACAGCCAAGAGAGCTAAAGGTATAACATTTTAACTAGGATAGAGTAGGTATGGTAAATGTATTATTTATATTTATATTCCACCTTTCCTCCAGTGATCTGAAGGAACATACACAGCCATTGTTTGCTCACTTGATTGTTGTAGATCTCTGTCCTTTCATTTGCAAGATCTGTCAGTGCATTCTTTTTTACGATGAGAAAAATCATTTTTATTTCAGTGAAGCGAAGTCTTTACTTTTTGCATGATAAGATGTACTTGAACATGCATTTCAGATAATTGCTGCTTTACCAAAATGATTGTTGTTTTAACAAAGTATATTGTATACCAACTAAGTACAACCTTGACCCAGATGTGCTCTCCCAGATGGATCTTAAGGCTAAAACTGTGATGGCGAACCTTAGCACTCCAAGTGTTCTTGGGACTTCAGTTCCCAGAAGCCCAAGTCTCTGTGAATCCACACAAATGGGTTTATTGCACATAAGCATAGTAAACCCATTCGTGTGGATTCACAGAGACTTGGGCTTCTGGGAACTGATGTTCAAGAACACCTGGAGTATCAAGGTCCATCATCACCGGGCTAAAGGCTATATTAGCTAAAGATGGGCTCTATAGCTCAAACCTCTGGAGGACAGGAGGTTGGGAAATGGATTTAGCCATTAATTCTAGTTCGCCTGAAGCTGGCAATAGCTTTTTCAGTGGGTGTTGAACTGGTCATGTCCTTTCAAAATGCTGTTATTTGCTTGAGGGAAACTTGTTAGAAGCACTCCTTTCTCATTCCCTTTATTCTCCTCAGTTTATTGCCATAGTGAGATTTATTACTTTCAGTGCACCATTATTTTATCATGGAAATGTACTTTCTTCAGGTTTCAGTTAATCTTTGTAGTATGTGTGATTGCTGCCATTTATGCTTTATCCAAGTCATAAACCTTTCCTGACTTGTATAGACTTCCTGCTTCTTTTCACATCAGAATAAATCAAACTTGCTGGATTTGCCTGCTACATTTCAGTACACTTTTAAGGAAGAAAATAAAATTTTGGAATGTGAAGATATTGTGCATTGTGATGTCAAAAATATTCCCTGAAAATGAGAAGGCTGTTGATGGCTCTGGCTTGTTCTTGATGCACAGAGTGAGGTAACTCTGTAGTCAGAAATGTGTGCTATGTGTTCTCAAGGTGCTTCCAACTTATGGCAGTCCTAATGGGGTTTTTAAGGCATTTGAGATCTTTAAGGAATACCTGTACCATACCTAGCAGAAATGCAATCTGGATTTGAACCAGATCTCATGAGTCTTAGTCTGTCATTTTATCCACTATACCACATTGGCTCATTTAACACGAAGGTGCCTTCTCCTTTTCATTTCCTATGACTATATGTGTGATATAGCTTTGCAGATCTTTATAAATTGCACAATGCCTACATTTGCATTGCAGAAAACTGAACTTTGAATGCCACTGGCATCAGAACTGGGAAGGAGAAATTAACCTTACAGTCATTTTTCACACTGTCTCACATGTTTTATATTTCAAAAATGGTCTTAACATCTTATCCTTATTTATACATTATGATGTTAAGTTAATCTTACATTAAAGCAATGTCAGCTATAAAACAAGCCTGTGCATTTGCAAATGGACCCGCGGCTGCCATAAACATGGAAGTGGGCGCATTTACAACAGCCACAAATGCTTCTGCTTCTGCTGTCCATGGCCAGGCCTGCACCGTAAAAAGGTTGACCACTCCTGCCCTAAATGAATGGTTGAATGATAAGTCAACACTTATGTAAATCCTATTGAATTAGTGGGTCTACTGTAGTTGGGACTAGCCATAGGATACTGATTATAAAGTTTTGCAATAGTTCAGTGAGGTTTCTGACTCACATTTTTCTACTATGAGCAACAACTCAAAAGCTTTCCCACTTTCCAAATTAGGTTATTCAAACTGAACATTTAGTTCCCAACCTTTTCCTGCCAGGGGCCTGACCATGCCCCCTCAGTTAGCTGAGGGGGTGGTTACGTGGTTCTTCCCAGCAGCGTGTGCATTTGTGCTGCATTTCCAGGAATTTCCCCGCACCTCTGCTGCTTCCTTTGGAGCAGGGAACAAGGGAGGAACATTTTCACTCCATTTTTGATTTTTTTTGCCATGTTTTCGTGGCGTTTCGGTGCAAAAATGCAGTGATTTTGGCACTTCCAGTGACATTGGGGCACTTCCTGCGTTGGCGGCAATTTGGCCAGGGGGTCTGATCTGGCCCTTGGGCCATTAGTTAGAAACCCCTGATTTAGAGGAAGACCTAAGTGGATTTGTGCATGAAAGGAAGTGAAAGCTTGATATTTGTATTGACAGGCTGTGTCAGACTGAATATGTGCACAGCAGACTTTTTCTTAGGTCTTGTGTCCATGTGTCTGAACCTCTTTTCTGTACCATGTCCTTAGCTGGTGGACCTCTAGGTTTGAGCACCCTGGCCCTGACACAAGGTGGGTTCTGCATCTCTCAATGCTGTCCACCACCCCTTTGAGTCATTTGATAAGATTTTTAGGTAACATTTATGTGAATTTCTAATTAAATGTTTCACCCTCAGAGTAGCCATTCCTGATTTAGGCTCTGCAGCAACACAAATAGCACCAGAAACATTCTAGCACAGGTATGGGAAATGTACATTTTATCCCCTTAATCACTTTACTTATCCTGACTTCCAACTCATTTCCGAATCTCCTCGGCTGACCGAGGTAAACATGAGACAGTGTAAGTGTCATATTGAAACACAAGGATCCTGTCCTCAGTTTCTGAATCACTAGAGTGATCTATTGCACATCTCCTATTTTTAGAGGTAGAGCTCTTGCAATTTGTCTGTACACAATCTAGGTAGTAATCTTGTGAGGCACCTTGAGTTCTCCACTTGGAGAAAGGTGGCTTATAAATAAAACAACTAAATAAAATAAGTTAGTCATTTCTTTTCTCTTGTGAGGTAGCCATTGATGTATTTTCAAGGAAACACTTGAATATAAAAACCATGGCTGTAAGTTACACTCCTTGTCTGAAGAAGTGGACTTGATCCACAAAAGCTAACAATAAAAATATAGCAGTTAGTCTTTAAAGTGCTACAGGGTTTTTAAATTTTGTTTTGTTTTGTTTATTTTATTTTCTAATATGCCTGAACCACAGGCTAATAAATCTGAGAGTATGCTACTAGTGATAGTATAAAGAAAAATATAAAAGGATAAATGACATACTGTTTGGAAATGTGATGCAATGTGATGGGACATCTTGCGTTCTAGTTCTGTGGAATATTTTCCAATTCACCTTCACCTCTTTTTAGAAGTTTATCCATAAGAGTAAATAATCAGAAGGTATGTGGAAAGATACTTGTGTCTACAAGATTTGTTTTAACATTAAACAAATTATCCATCATACTCTGCAACATTTCTCTTTTGGAAACCTCATACCTGGGATAGTACGATCATGGTTCCATCTGTTGGAAAACAAAAAAGCCTCTGTTGTGAATACAGTTACATTTTCCAGGTCACAAACATCTTACCCAAGTCTTCACTTCTGGCACTTAGGCTCACGTGTGAGCAGACGTCAGGCTTCCAAAATCTATTTTGGATGTTGTTGTTTGAAGTACAGTCTCCAAATTCACTTCCTGTCGGTAGGTGTAAAATAAAGCTGGGTGATAATGACAGTTCAGGAAGTGCAAAATGATAGCTCAGGAAGTAGATTGACTTAGGTAGGTATCATGTTATTTAAAATATTTCACTCCACCTTTCTCCATAAAAGGACCCAAAGTGGCTTACCTCATTAAAATGTTAACTAAACATAATAGATAGTACGCATATAAAAATAATAATCAAATGTACATTATTTTTAAAAAGACCAAATAAAAGGACAACAAAACAAGACACTAATCATCCCAACATTTGAAACTCTAATAATTAAACAGACAGTCACTAAGGAAAAAATTGGCTGATGAGAAAATTTTCCACTTGCCTGCTGAAGAACAGAAAAGAAGGGGTCGGCAGGTATCCTGTGGGAGGGAATTCCAGAATTTAGGAGCAGCAGCATACATTGAGATGATCTTAATATTTGAGAACAAATCTACTCCTGGGTAACATCAGAGCACAGATTTGAACAATTAAATTAGAAGGAAAAGAAACCTTTGATATTATTAAACAATTTTGAATTTTTTAAAATATTTTTTATCATGTATTAAAAAAGAAACAAGTATGACAAGTACAGTATAACAAAGCAGATACAGTCAAACCTCGCATAAAGAGTGCCTCGCTTAAAGAGTAACTGGCTTAAAGAGCAGAATTTTCTCTGAATGTTCGCTTCGCTTAACAAATAAAACCAACCAAAAACTCGCTTAACAAATAAATCGGGGTTCGCAATCCCCCCTCCCATACACACACAACTGGTAATTTACAATGGTGTTTCGCTTAAAGAGCAAACTCACTTATAGAGCAATCCTGTGGAACGCATTATGCTCTTTAAGAGAGGTACAACTGTATTTGGGTCAAAATAGATTGTAAGTTACTGTACACTTTTCTCTCAAGAAAAATGTAGACTCCTGCATGAGGTAAAAACAATGGAACACATAATAACAAATAAAATAATAATAAAAGAAAGGAAAATAAAAAATAAAATTAAAAATTACATTAAAAAAATCCACCCACCCAAACACCCCAAACACAAACCCTGGATCACTTACCCTGGGTCGACTCGTCGGGGAGCAGCAGAGGCGGTGGCGCGGCGGCCTCATGGCCTAATATGGTGTCCCTCTAGCCTAGATGGTACCCAGAGGAAAGTGGAGGCAAGAGATGAAGGTGTCTGAGAACAAAATATTGAACTTAACTGTTCGAGATATTTTGTCATGATAACAAATCTCTAATTTTTTTTTCTGGATAGTTCATGTTCCAGTCAGATGCATGTCAGGAATGTAAAACATAGTAGCAAAGGAGGATAGCAGTAAACTGTGACTGAGATATATATATATTGGAGAATGCTTACAGTGTCACCTTCTACTCTGCTTTCACATACAGTAAAACCTCGGATAACGCTTAAACTTGGTTCCACAAGTCTTGGTGTTATCCGATTTTTAGTGTTATCCGATCCATCTTAAAATCCTATGGGATGCATCGGATAATGTTAAAGCTCCAAAGAGATACCGGTACATTGTAACCGCACAGGCTTTAGCGGTTGTTATCCGATGCATCCCATAGGACCTTAACGTTATTCGATGCAATTCTCACCCCCCATTACTTAACGTTATGCGATTTTAGCGTTATCCGAGGTAAATGTTATTCGAGGTATTACTGTACTTTAAAGTAAGTTATAGGTCTCTTTCCTGCCCATGTTGCTAAGACTTGCTGATTATTTTCTCCTCACAGGTGCAGGTAGCAGCGGCACTGAATGTTCTTGTGGACGCAACCACTTCACCTGTGCAGTGAGTGCCTTTGGTGAATGCACTTGTATTCCTGCTCAGTGGCAGTGTGATGGTGACAATGACTGTGGAGACCACAGTGATGAAGACGGCTGCAGTAAGACAATTATTTGTTATGGAGGGCTTGATTTTTAATGCTTAATGCTGTAAGAGACACAAGTTACTTTTTGATACCATAGTTGTGCTAAGGTAATTGTTGCACAAATTTCTTCTACTGCTAAGAGCAGAGGTTCTCAACCTTTTCAAGTCGGGGGCCGGGTCATGTTGTCCCCCCCACTCCGGCCATTTACGGCTGTGGTAAATGTGTCTACGATGGCCATCAATGAGTCTGCAGCCAATTGCAGTGGTAGCTGGAGTGAGGGCAGGGGTTGGATTATTTTGTGCCATGAGCCAGATCTGGCCTGCGGGCCATAGGTTGAGAACCCTTGGCTAAGAGTCTAGCTGAGACAGGGACACCTTTTAAAAGCAATTACAAGTGTAAGGCGGATAAAACCCTCACACCCTAGGAAAGTGTCCAGTGGGCTATATTCAGCTAAAGAACAACTGAGAAAAAGAGAAGGGGTGGACACTTAGCATTTGAATTTTTCTTTTGTCTTTGTCCCAGCTCCTGCCAACCTAGCAATTTGAAAGCAAGAAATTGCAAGTAGACAAATAGGGACCACTTAGGTGGGTAGGTAACAGCGTTCCATGTGCTAGTCATGACTGCCACATGACCATGGATATGTCTGCAGAATCAGACAGCGTTGGCTCTTCGGCTTTGAAACAGAGATGAGCACTGAACCCTAGAGTTGGATATGATCGGCTTTTGAGCAAGGGAAACCTTTACCTTACTTTTGCAAAAATCTATAAACACAACTATCAAAAAACTAACCTTTCAATGGACCAAGCATTCTTATTAAAGGAGAATTGAACAATGGGACAGACTTCCTAAAATATGGATCTTAAAGTTGCATGACTCATGCATTTTAAAATGATAATTATGACTAAAACTAAGACAGACCCTAGGGAACAAGTGACCTCTGGCAAACAGGGAGAACGAACAGGGATTTGATAGGAGAGAGTTAAAAGGAAAGGTAGTAAGAAAAGGGTCTACTGAAGGAGACAAAAGAAAAGGAGAGACAAAGGCAGAATGGTGAGTGATTTAGATTGACACTAGGAAGTTACCTAGAGAATCCCTTGGGAATTTCCCCCATTCTGAAGCATTGTGTGCTTGGTATAAGAGTAAAAGGCAACTGCTGAGAGCAATATTTAGCAGCTGTGAGTAGGGTGAAGGTTTTTCTGTTTGCTGACTCCTAACAGAACACAGCAGAGGAATAAAACCAAAACAGATCCCAGGAAGTGAGTGATCAAAATGAGCAAATAGGGAGAGCTAACAAGTGGTTGATTTAAAAAAATTCCAAGGGGGGGGGGGTGCCTTAACAAAAAAAAATTGGTTTATAGATATACTGTAGTTATATATTAATGGACTTTCCCAGCATCCTTCAAGGCAGTGAAGACAAAGGAAAGAGCACTCAAATGGACAAACAAAATAAATGAAAGGTAACAGTGTTTATAAGAATTTTTTGGAATAGGGAACTAGACCCTGCTGCAAATCTAGATGTCAACTATGCCCCCACATTCGCTCTGGAAACAGTATTACTGGACCCAATGGCACCACACACAACATTAAAGGCAGTTTTACTTGTGCTTCTGCCAATGTGATTTATGCCATCTCTTGCCAGAAATGTCCATCCGTGCTTTATGTAGGACAAACAGGACAATTTTTACGCAAAAGTATTAATGGGCACAAATCAGATATCCGGAATGGCAACACGGAGAAACCTGTCTCAAACCACTTCAATCTAACTGGAGTTACTGGACACTCTATCCAAGACCTGAAAGTTGCAATTCTGGAACAGAGAAATTACAAAACTAGGATTGAAAGGGAGACAGCAGAAATCAAATACAACCATCTGTTAGATACCCATCACAGGGGGCTAAATATTAGTGAAGGGTTTCTGGGACATTATCAAATTTGATACAAATTGCTATATGATTTTACAGTAATACCCCAAATAACGTTATGACTTGGTTCCACAAGTCTTAACGTTATCCAGTTTTTAGTGTTGTCCGATGCATGCATCGAACAATGCTAAAAAAAAAAAAAAGCCCTGACTTCAGGGACAAACCGCTCTAAAGGCAGGCAGGGAAAGAACTTTTCCTCCCTGCCTTTAAAGCCACCCGCCACCCTCTGCAGTCTTCCCTCGCTGCTTACCTTCCCTTCTCCCCTTCTCCGACTGAGCCAGGCTTGACCAGCTAATCGCTCCGAAGCTTGTGTTTTTAAAACTTCTGGGAAGGGGGAAAGAGAGAAATGTGATTGGTTCTCTAGAGAACTAATCACTTTTCTCTCTTTCCCCCCTCCCTGTTTTTTTCAATACAGGAAGTGAAAGCAAAATCTCAAGCCTCGTGCACCGGCTATACTGGTTCAGTCGGAGCATGCAGCTCAAGATTAGGTAAGCAGAGCTGGGCTGGATTCTCTGTGGCCGAGCAGGCGGTTGGGGTGGGGAGTCCCCAAACTTCTGGGGATGGGGGTGGGGAAGGAGGAAAGTGGCAGGGAGAGGAGCTTTGCCTCCTTTACTTCTTTATGACGATGGATCAGATAACGCTAAAATGAATGTTATCTGGTGCAAATTTCCCCCCCAAATTTGTCATTGTTGTGTGGTTTTAGCGTTATCCGGTGCATTCGTTATCCGGGGTATTACTGTATATTACAACTTTCCTGCCAATTCTCTTTAGTAAAACAGAAAGAAACCAGGTACAGGTGTTTTTTTTTTCCCTTGACATGCAGGTCACAAGTTGATCAGAGACCATAGTGGGCTTACTCAGCAACCTTGAGAGTGAAAGGGAGTCATTTAGAGTTTATCTGAATAATCTATTATTGCTAATGGCTGTGTGAAACTGCAATCTTGTGCTCGCTGGTCTGTCATCTTGCTTGACCACACCCCTTCTCCCGTTGAGCCCCTTAATTTGGTATATAAAGAACATGCCTGTAAGTTTCACTCTTTGTCTGATGATCCATGAAAGCTAACAATAAAAAATATAGCAGTTAGTCTTTAAAGTGCTACAGTGTTTTTTATTTTATTTATTTTGTTTTGTTTTCTGAAGTGTTTATAAGGTGGGTTAGTGGTTAAGACGCTGAACCTGATGACTGAAAGGTTGTCAGATCAGGTCAGCAGAATAAAGCTGTGACAATCCGCTTACTCCCAAGTAGGACTCAGGAGTCCTCTGGCCCCCTGGCGATGGAATTGCGCCTGATCCTGCTTCCCCGGCCCAGATCGGACCCAGCAGTTCAGGCTTCTCCTATCAGTGTGCCCAGTCACTCCTGACCGAAATCCAGGTGGTGACAAAGGGTTCATGTGAAACTAGTGTGGATTCAGGTAGCGTAGAGCCAAGTAATCACTCCAAGTCTCTTCAGGTATTTTAGAAATATATTGAAAGCATAGCAAGATTTAGGATACAGTCCATCAAAAGATCAGGAAGCAAAGAAATAAAGCAGGCTGCTTGTGTAACGGATTGCCAATGCCCCCCCCCCTTTTCCCAAGCCTCTACATTTTTGCAGTTTAAAAGCACAGTGTCCAAGAGAGTGTCTGAGTGTGTGGGTCTCTGGGTTATATCTCCTCCCATAGGGTCCACTTTTGGCCCTCCCCCTTAGAGATTCCAACCAATGATCTTACAGCAAGACATGTCAATCACACATGAAGTTTCGGTTTTTCTAAACCATGAGGCCCATATAGTTTACATACCAGACCTGGTGTGAAGGGACTCCTACACAAGAAATTCCCCATCTTAGATTTAGCTGAAGCCAAGGGCATACTTCATTCCGTCACAAAAGCCATAACAAGATGGATTATCTTTTGGTAATGAAGGGGTCTGCAGTGGCTCAAGTGGTTAAAACGCTGACTAGAAGGTCAGCAAGTCAGCAGTTTGAGACCTGAGTGCTGCACAATGGAGTGAGCTCCCATCTCTGTCCCAGCTCCTGCCAACCTAGCAATTCAAAAGCAAGAAACTGAAAGTAGATAAATAGGTACTGCTTCAGTGTGAGAAGTAACAATTTTTGGTGCACTCTGGCATCTAGTCATGCCTATCACTTGAACATGGAAACATCTGCAGATGCAGACACCACTAGCTCTTTGGCTCTAAATGGAGATGAGCACTGGCCCCTAGAGTCGGATACGATTGGCTTTCAAGCAACAGTGTTTATGGAAGGAAAAGGCACTTTTGTGATGGTGGCATGTTTGTGCAGTGTTTGTGCCTGAGAACAACACAGTGTATACTTGAAGCCAGCGCAAACTGTTGGAAGAAAAAGTGAAAGAACAGGAACAGTGAGTGACCATGCTTAGGGCTATAAGAAAAGATGAAGTGTATCTAGTCAGAACTCTCAAAGAGCAGTAGCCAAGGGAGCCGCTTGAGGTAGAAGACCAGCAGGACAAAGCAGCAGAGAATGCTGGGGAGATAACAAACGCAGAGGAAGAAGCACCATGGGAAAAGAGTCACAGTTAGGAGCAAAAAACCAGAGAAGATACTTTTCACCAGTGGAACTGCAAAACCACTTTCAGATTCTTGAAGAGAATCTGTTTGACAGCATGGAGTGGAAGACATGCAGGAGACCATGTGGGAGGACATGGGAGAGGTTGAAGCTTAACCAAGCAGTCAGTGCATCCACACCCTACAATAATAAGAAGAGTAAAAAAATGTAATAATATTGAGAATATTTAATCGAGAAGGTTTATAATTCCCACTGGTGGTGGTTGCACATAGTAGTTATATGTAATTTTGTTAAGACTTGTGTGTGTCTTTGTAGTTGTGATGAGATTTTTGTTTTTGTGTGCGCACGCAGGGTTGTAAGATCTGTAGATGAGGTATGCTGTCTCTCTGGAGGATGCATTATGGGTGTAATAGCAGGATTACCATTGCTCATAAAACCCATTTTTCTCATCCATGGGGGGGGGGGGATGATACAGATGAAATATGAAGAAATCACATCAGACCTTGAACCTGGGAAACTCAAGAACATTGGGGCTCTGATTCTTATTGCCCAACCACTGCTGTTTAGAATAGGAAGAGAAAGAGAAAGAACAAAACTTGAGGTGAACCACTGGTTATGATGGCGGTGCTGCTATGAAGGATTAGATTTTTGAATCAATAGGCTATGCTTCCTGGAAGATGGACTGCTGGCACGTGATGGGTGGCACCTTACCAGGGCTGGAAAGAATGTGTTTAGCCATAGCAGGAAGAACTGCATCAGGAGGGCATTAAACTGGATTGGAAGGGAAGGGAGACACAAGCTTAGAGGTAAACATAGATGAAAGTTTAGGCTCAATAAAAGAAGCAGAGCTTGCAGCTCTAATGGGATCCAGTAACAGCCTTCATAAAATATACAAAAGAAAGCAGACAACAAATCTCAGGCTCTCCAGTGTCTATATCCAAATAAAAGGGGTGTGCGAAACAAACCAGAAGAACTGGAAATCATCGTTTGGGGGGTGGTGGTGGTGTAAATGTGACTTGATAAAGATAACTGAAATTTGGCAGGATGACTCCCATGACTGGAATGTAATTATTGAAGGATATAAATTGTTCAAAAAAGAAGGACTACAAAGAGAGGTGGAGTTGCACTATATGTTAAAAATACACATTCCTGTACAGAAATTCAGGCAGATGATCATGGTTGTCCCATCATGCATATCTGGATTAATACAGTTAGGCAAAAAAAAAAAAAACCCAATCAGGGAAAAGTTGTGGGTTCAACCTTTGTAAAACAATTTTAAAGAATTCCAAAGAGAAAAGATGTAACGATAATAAGAAGTTTCAATTATCCTGATATCTGGTGAGAGGCAAATTCTACCAAATATGGCCCTTCTAAGAAATTCTTGTAGATTTGGATCGTAACATTTTTAGAAGAGGGCAACGCAACAAGGATGATGAGATAGGAAACAAACTACCATGAGGAAAGACATAAATTGGGCATGTTTAGTTTTGAGAAAATAAAACTGAGAACAGTTATGATAACACTTTTCAAATACAGGTTGTCCCGATATCTACAGGGGATATGTTCCAAGATCTTCTGCTGAAACCTGCAACTGTGGAGAGCAGTAAATCTCATATTATATCCCAAATACTTTAAACATAGAAGCATGTGTTTGTGCTTCAAATTCTTCCAGTGAACTTTCAGGTCTGCTAAAGACATGATTCCCCTGGAAACAATCTGTTCCTTTCCAGGATTACATTGTAGATTCTGACCTCTAGTGGCCAGCTCTGCTAAAGGGATTTTTCACTAAGTATTTTTCGGCCGTGTATAACAAGAACCCACAGACATTGTATCCGCAGGGGGTGATCTGTCCTTGAAAGATTGTCATACAGAGGAAGGACATGATCTGGGCTCAAGTTACAGGAAGCCAGATTTGGGTAGATTTATCAGGAAAAACTTCCTAACTGTTAGAGTAGTACAACAGTGGAACTATTTACCTTGGGAGGCGGTCAACACTACAGTCCTAAAGGCGTTGAAGAAAAAAATGGGCAGCCATCTGTCAGATATATCTTGGTTTGGGTTCCTGCATTGAGCAGAGGATGGAACTTGATAGCTTTATAAGCGGCCCCTTCCGACTCAGATATTCTATGATTCTATGACTATCCATGCTCACTACTTGTTTCATTCATTAGTTTTAGGAGAGCAGGAAAGGGGCAGAGCCTTTCAGAAACATTCTGTTCTTACACCAACATTACAATGCAATCACAGCCCTTCGTCCTACTCTTCTGAGGCCAGATTCTTCATACGCACCAGTTCTTCTGTCAGAATGACTGCAAGGCAAAATTGGTTTGTTTTCCCAGAAAAAACTCTTAATAGGCAAGAAGTCTCAAAATGAAATGCATTTTTAAAAGAACCTGATGTATCATTCTTTATAATTAGCTGAATAACTATTAGTGATCTCTGAAGTATAGAATACGATCAGAATATTGATTCATGTTTTTAAAAATGTCTATCCTTTTTTTAAAACTGTGAATTGTAATTACGGTATGTGTTTCTTGTCTACTTCTCTGTTTCTGGTAGAAGACCTGAGTTAGTGGATCTGTATTAGCGTCTGTCATTATACGTTCATTTTGTTTTACTCTTGACTGCTAAGTGTTGGTGTTGCTATATTTTATTGGGTAAATGAGGTGTTCTCAACCTTTTAAAGCCAGGGGCTGGGTCATGTTCTCTCAGACAGCTTTGGGGGTCAGATGGCCATTTTGCCCTTCCTCCACCACATGGTACTTCCTGGTGTGGTAGAGGCGGTGGGAGGCCACATGAAATGGCACTGTGGGCCACATCTGGCCTATGGCCCACAGGTTGAGAATCCCTGGGCTAAATTCTTGCAGCATAATTTATGCTATAGAAGGCTGATAAAGTCACCTGTCTTCCTAAAGATACCAATGATTCCTTGGACTCCTTTTCGTTATGGATCAGTTGGGGGCCAGGGGACAATGGGAAAGTCTTTCAATTCCGGAAATCACAGCTGCTAGTAAAATCATTCCACCAGAAGTGATTTTCAGAAATTGAAGAACTTCCATTGGTCTGTTGTACCCAAAGGTTTCTCCACAACAAAAGCAAAAGACCTGTAGCTGATAACATCAGTTTTATGTGGCTTAAGTCTTGAGCAGCAAGATTATATCCACTGCTGTCTTCCTCCTCCCTTACATTTAAAATGTTTTAGATTAACAGTTTTGTTGGTATAAGGAAATACCATATTAACTAAGTCAGTGAGAGCATTTTCAGTGCAGGTGATTTTTTTAAATGGGGGAAATAAGGAAAAGCTTGGGGAAAAGAGTTAAGTTTCAGATCAAGTTACATCAGTTGCACATAAGGAAAATGTCTGTAGAGTGCATGAAAAGCAAATAGAGAGGGAGTGAGAGAGAACAAAGTAAAAGACGGTATTCAAAACACAAATACAAGGACCAATAGAATTGTTTGTACCTTGCACCTTATTTTATATCATCTTCCTCCTCATCTTGCCAATACCCCACCTCCTTCCCATAGTCTAGTTTTGTGTCCTTGAGATACTTCCTTCTCTTTCTGATTTCTAGTTGTGGCTGAAAGTTCTTGCTTTTCCTTTTTAAGGTGGGTTATGAATAAACTGGGTTGGCTGTGAAGGTAAAAAAAGCTCAGTCTTCTGAGCAGAAATTTTAGGAGGAAATGGTGCTTTGAAGGAAGGGATTTTTTTAAAAGGAGCAGCAAAGAACTAGTCTTGTTTGAAGATCCAGAACTAACAGGACATGTTCAAATAGAGAGAGACTGTGCAGGAAAGCAATAGACCAGATGTAGTTTTAAGAACTAAGCAGAAGATGCATGTCCGGACAAAGCATTGTTGTATACTGTCAGGTGCAAACTGACAAATTACTTATACAGTCATACCTCGCATAAAGAGCGCGTCGCTTAAAGAGTAACTCACTTAAAGAGCAGAATTTTCTCCGAATGTTCGCTTCGCTTAACAAATAAAACCAACCAAAAACTCGCTTAACAAATAAATCGGAGTTCACAATCTCCCCAATTGGTTGTTTACAATGGTGTTTCACTTAAAGAGCAAACTCGCTTAAAGAGCAATCCTGTGGAACACATTATGTTCTTTAAGCGAGGTACAATTGTATAAAGTAGAACCCCGTATAACGATTGCATCATACAGCGATGAAATCGTACGATTGCCTGTAAAAAAAATTTGTATCGTACAACAATTTTCATCATTGTACGATACATTTTTTTAAAAGGCAAAAGCCGAAGCTTTGGGGTGGCGTGGGGGAGCTCTCCCCCAATCCCCTTTGTGAGCTGGCAGCGCTGGGCTGCTTTCCTCCTGGGAAATGCATTCCCAGGAGGAAAGCAGCCCAGCGTTGTTAGTGAAAGGGATTCTCGGTGGTTCCTCTGCTGTTTCGGCAAGTGGACCAGCGAGACTCCATTTCGCTAACAGTGCAGGGATGCCATTGGTCGGAGAAACACTTTTCTCCTGGGAAAGGGCTTCTCTGGCCAAAGGCACCCCTGTGCTGATATAGAAATGGAGTCTTGCTGTTCCCCTTGCACAAACAACAGGGCCCCCAGCGAGAATCCCTTTCGCTAACAGTGTAGGGTTGCTATTGCCCTGCGAAGTGCTTTACTTCTGGAAAAGCGCTTCTCAGGGCAAAAGCAACCCTGCGCTGTTAGCAAAAGGGATGCAATTCCATGGTGAAAATCATTGTACGAATCATCCCATAGGGATAATTGCTATACGATACATGTATCATTCAAGGATTTTTTCGTACAACGATGGACCCATTGGAACCAATTAAAATCGTTATACGAGGTTTTATTGTACCTGAATAAGTATTTACCCTTTGGTGAGTGCTCAGGTTGTCTACTGCTGTGTATCTGGTGGACTTTGTTCAAGTGTTGCTATATGATGTTTTTATAGCTGTGGTTTTCTTAATGATTCTTGCATGCTGAGGTCCACTTTAAAAAAAAACTGGTTTACGCATCTCTCCTATACTTTGGCACCTCATTTACAACAATTGGTTTCTCCTGTAAATTCTTTTTATAATATCCTTTGCAAAACCTAACTTCCTTTTTAAAAAATCAGTGCTGTGGTGGCCCATTTGCTTCTCCTTCAGAAAAGTTAGCACTTAATGGATTTTCATTTTCATCCAGCTCCCTATCTTGTTTCTTTTTGCTCCACATGAATTTGTCTTTTTAGTGGATTGCTTCCACCAGGTCCTTTTGTTGTGTTCTAATTTTTTTTGTAAAACTGAGGCTATGTAAATAGCTAAATGCTTTTAAGTATCTGGCTGCGGACCCAGATGTTGGGAGTCTAATTCCCTACTTGTTCTTAGAGAAGAACCAGCCTATGTGATCTTGGATAAGCTGCATGTGCCAACATTTCCTCAGAACAAGGGAATGGCAAACCACTTCTATTTGTTTTATGCCTAAAAAAGCCCTGGAAGTAGTTACTATAAATCAGATTGACTTGACAGCATCCAATTACAATAAAACCTCAAGTTATAAATAAAATCAGTTCCATGGCATTGTTTGTAAGTCAAATTTGTTCGTAAGTTGAGGCATTGCCATTTGGATAAAGAAAAAACCCACCCTACCCTCCAAAAATCAGTTAAACCACTCAAAAACAACAGCAGCATTGAAAGGAAAGCATTGCATAATTAAAAATGCTGTTCCTTACCTTAAAGAAGCTTTGAAAATGGACAGAAAATGCAGAAAAATACAGCTAGAAACTCCATTTTGGACAGTTTCTGCTGGTGGTGGCGGAGGGAGCGAGGGTAGTGGGGCACATAAAATCTCATGTGGAGTAGTGAACCTTTGGGCTCCTGGCCTTGTCTCACCCAACCCCTCCTCTGGGACCCAAGCCCCACAAGGAAAGACTAGCAAACCCTACTCACCCTTTCTCTGAGCAGGCAATTCACCTCAGTCAGGTAGGGAGGTCAGAAGCCTTCTTTAAGGGTTGGCATCCCCCTTCCTCCTTCCAGGGAAAAACAAAATGGCTATCCCTTTGAAGCTCTTGGGACAAAATGGCCTGCTCAAAATGGCCACCCCCATTGTGGAAGCAGGGCAAAATGCCTGTCCAGCCCCTTAGCCTTCTGAGAGCGTGACCTGGCCCCTGGCTTAAAAAGTTTGGGAATCCCTGCTCTAGACCAGTATTTTTCAACCTTTGTTTTTTGGACTTCAGCCAGTGTACTGACTTAGGCTTCTAGGAATTGAAGTCGCCCTGTGGGGTGTGTGCCCCATGTTGGGAACCGTTGTTCTAGATTCTTTTCATATCTGGGGTAAAGGCCCAGTAGAGTAGACCATACTGCCAGCTTGTTGATTTCTGGGTTTTCACATCCTTTGTTGCAGCTGTTGCTTACATTTTCATTTTTCACTTAACAGAATTCCTTCCCTGAAGTCTTATTCCATTTATTATTTGATTTCATTGTTTCAAAGTTCTTGAGCATGCAGTCTTGAGAGTTAGAATGAACACAAAAGGTTGCCTCTCCTTTATTAGTTGCCCATCTTTCTGTCTTCCTGCCTGTAGCAAAAGTAGCTTCTGTCTGCATCAGATTTTCTTCTGCGGAGGTTTGCTTTCTGTCCATTATGTTACAAATGTAGATGCTGTCATGTTGATGGCAATGGGCAGTCTGTAGAAGGTGACAGTCAATACTTACCTGTTGGGTTGGTTTCGACCTGATATCAAGAGCAACTCATTTACTGAGTGCTAGTTTCTTAAAGACAACAGAGTTCAACAAACAGTTTTTGTGATGCTTTAAAAACCTGCTTATTTTGTTTGGCACAAGTTTTCATATTTTCCTCATATGTCACAAGAAGTGAGATGTCTGCTCACAAATTCTCATGCTATAATAAATTTGATTTTAGATTCTGCTTGGGCAGGAAAAGTAAGTGTTCCATGTGCTCTGGCATCTAGTGATGCCTGCCACATGACCACAGAAACATCTGCAGATGCAGACATTACTGGCTCCTTGGGTGTAAACGGAGATGAGCACTGTTCCTTAGAGTCAGATATGACTGGCTTTTGAGCAAGGGAGACCTAGTGCTGTGTGTTCGTGCGTGGTTTTTTCCTCTCCACAGAGACAGTACCTTTGTTGATAATATGTCACAAATTGGATTTCCCCAGGAGAGCTTGGAAGGGATGAGAAGTTAATAAATTTATCATGCTACTGAATGGAGTATATTTAAGGTCTGGAACATGTTCTTGCTGGTCTAGATTTCAGTGTTGATAATGAAGTGTTTCAGGAAGATGGGCAGTGGAAGTGGCTGTTTTTGCTGCTCCTTTTTTCCTTTTCACTCATCCCTGCATAGGAATCCTTCACAGGATTTATTGTTACTAATGGGATTACTGGCTGCCTTTTAAACTACCTGCCTTTTAAAGCCAGAAACAAATGTTAGCTAGACATAGTTTCTCCGTTGGAAGATGGACATTTTGGCACAAGGTGCAACTTTACTCATTCTTTCTCTTCTGCAAACAATTAGGAAACTGGATTTTCAGAAGTCAGTGTAAGAGGTTCTTTATACAGTCTCCTGTTGATGCTGTTTCTGGCGAATGTTGTAGATAAGTTGCGTGCCTTTTCTGAAATATTCTGACAATGGAGTCTGCATCCTTCCACCACCATGTCTGCTACGAAAGAAAAACAAATTTTAGGATTGAAATAAAATTGATTTAACCTCTCTGGAAAAGCAGAACCCATCTGGCCAGATTATCCTGCTATGGTAATAGAGTAGATCATACTGCCAGCAACTCAACGTTGACTGTCAGATGGTGGTTAACTAACCTGACTACCCTGAGGACTAATGGCCTTGGGTGTCGAAGTCCACAGGAAAGGGTGATGGTCCCCACGTGGATTAAATCCCACTTGAATCCATCTTGATGGAGGGCAGCAGCTTCATCAATACTGGCCTGGAGAGGACTTTGCGTGCCAAAAGGGCTCAGGACCAAAAAGTGAGACAGAACTGGATTAATGGTACAGGGGTCATGCTGCGATGCAGATGACAGATTAAAGGCCACTGGGTTATATTATCAGGACAGTCTTCATGGCTGACCCACCATGATGATCACCTATATTTGGATACAGCAGAAGAAAGAAAGAAAAGCAAAGAAGATCCAATATTTATTTCCTAAAGTCTCCTGGAGAAGGTGATCTGGTCTGCTAGAAAGAGACACACAAGAAAGTGGCTTTATTTTGGCAGTCCGTTGTTTGATAGAGACATGAAAGAAGAAGTCTAAATCTTTGTCTCATTAGTCTTTGTTCAGTGCCATACTCCCTCTGCTGTATTGATTCTGTGCTGTCCTACTTATGTTCTACAGCAGAGTTCCTCAAACTTGGCTCTCTGGGTGTTCTTGGACTTCAGTTACCAGAAGCCCAAGTCAGCACACCTGTTGATCAGGGCTTGTGGGAGTTGAAATCCCAGAACATCTGGAGAGCCAAGTTTGAGGAACCCTGTTCTACAGCAGCGGTTCTCAAACTTTGAGTCCCCAGATATTCTTGGACTAAAACTCCCAGACGTCTTCACCATTACCTCTGCTGGCCAAGATTTCTGGGAACCGCTGTTCTAAAGGATGGCAACAGTCAGCAGTAAAACACTGAGACTATCCATGCAGTCTTTCCCTTCAGACTTTTGGGGAGCACTTGAAATTATCATAAAGACTTCTTGTGATGACCCTCTTGGGTTTAAGATTTAAAAAGTGTTTGTCAAGGGGTAAACCTTGCAGTAATAGAATGGGGGGTGTTTTTCATTTTAGCTGTAAGATGAAGGAAAAAATACAGTGGCCTGGTTGGAACATTTTGACTGTGGTTGAATTGGCAGACATGCCCACTTGGTGCCAAAGAAAGAATAAGGGGGCCCCTTTGTATAACTGTTTCTCTGTGTCATTTTTCCTCCAACCCCTTTCACTTTCCCTAACCTGAACCTCATTTTTCATATTTAAAGTGAGTATTAAATTGGGAGGAACTGCTCCCTGTTGGGTTGGAATTTTCATTTTGAGCAGTTGCCTTGTGAAAGTATCAGCAGTTCAATGGGATAATGGTATCTGCTCTGAACCAGCGCTAATGGCCTAACCCTGTGTGAGCCTAAAAGAATTCTCCCCTAGAGAGCCAGCATGCAAATTCCCTTCCAGGCGGCTACTGCACAGGCCTTTGGTGATTAGTCACGCTGGGGCTCAAGACTACATATGTTGGAAAGGGGGAGTTATGTGTGAATGGTGTGTGTGTGTTTCTGCCTTGAAATTGCAGCTGAGGCCTGGGAGAGTCTGGTCAGCATGGCTGATTTGATGGGAAAGACAACAGTTTAGTGCAAGCTGCCTCTGTAGTACTTGGAATTGTTTCATTGGGGGTGAGGGACAATCTTTCTAGAAGTTAGTGGATCTGAACAAAATATTTTTGTATTTAAGGATAAGCAGCCTTTCTAGTTTGGCAGAACTCTTTGCTGGTCAGAAAAATGGCTTTGTTATGAGGTGAAGAGAGGACAAGTGGATGATACAGACATCTTTTAATCTTTTGGAAGCGTCCACATCACAAAGTGTTTTTCACATTCTGCCAAAGCTTGTAATTTGTTATAATTGACTCAGAAAACCAAAACCATACATTGCCTTAGGTCGTGAACCATTAGGTTTAGGATCTCTTTCAACTGTGTTTAAATGGCTGAAATGAATAGAGTTTATTTTGTTGCTGCTGTTCAGTTGCATAGTCGAGTCCGATCCTTTGCGACCCCATGGACCATTGCATGCCAGGCACTCCATCCTCCCCAACCCGCCCAGCTTTGTTTATTTAATGTGAACCAAAATAAGGGTTCAACTTCCCATGAAGATAACTTGGGAGAAAGCAAAGCTTCAATGAAGATAAATCCACATGGACATTTGTAGTTGTGCTCTAGGAATGGCAATGCTTATTAAAAAATAGATACATTTTCATCTTTGGAGCCATGTAACTTTGGACTGCTTCATTGTGAGCACTGATTGCCATGATGAGATGAATGGAATCATTCATGTAACTGGTTCCAAACTTTAGAAGGAAAACTCATCTGCGCATTTTGAAAACACATGGTGCAACCCTTCTGGCATTCATACCACTTCAGAATGTAAATGGAGATCTCATGGTTTAACGTTTCTCTGTGTTAGAATTCCTCTATGCTCATTCACTCATATTCAGTAGTCTCTCTCTCATATGCATGCATGCACGCACGCACGCAAGCACACACACCTGTGGCTTTCCTACTATAATCTCTCATGCTTCTACCATGCCCTGCTCATCCTTATCCTACAGTCAGGAATGGGACACTGAAGACAAACATGATGGAGAAGGAGAGAAGCAAAGTTTTCTGAGCTGCTCCACTCATGAGTTATAGGATAACTCCTTTTTGGGGTTTTTTACTTGTCATGTTGTGTGCTGAGCATAAAGGTTGGGGTGCAGAACACTAGGGCAACACCCAGCCTATCCTAAGCAGGCAAGCAGGTGGGCAAGATAGGCATATACACTAGTACCTCGGACAACATTAAGACTTGGTTCCACAAGTCTTAATTGTATCCAGTTTTTAACGTTGTGCGATGCATTGATCCCACAATGTTAAAAAAAAAGCAGGTTCAACCTCCAACCCAAAGGCAAAAGGCAAAGGTGAAAGAGATTCGCCCTGCTGAGCTGTTAGCCTTTCTCTTTTGCCTTTGGGTTGGGGGTAGAACATGGGTGCCGGTTCAACCCCTAACCCAAAGGCAAAGGCAAAAGAGATTTGCCCTGCCTCCCCTGCTGAAACAACAGGGTGGACAGGATGAATCCCTTTCTGTTAGCTGTTGCCCGGAGAAACGCAAACCTAAAAGCAAGCGGTTTCAACCTTGGGGAATTTGACGTTGTGTGATGCAAATGTTTGCCTCGAATTCCCCAACGTTATCAGATTTTAGCATTATGTGAGGCAAACGTTATCCGAGGTACCCACTGTACGCCTCATAAGGTATAGGGTGAGCTGATTCCCCCTTGCCTTTGGTACAGCATATGATGGAACAAAATTTCTCAGCCCCCAACTGAAAGGGAAAGCCAAGGGCTGTAAGAAGGAGGGATGAAGAGTGTGATCTAACAGAACTGTCTGTTGGGGCTTTAACCCTCCATCGGGGTGGTATGGCAATACCACTGTCCACATTTTTTTAAGAAAAGGAAGGAGAACTGACTTTGCTGCCCTTTTGCACACATTTCATTTCTGCAATGTTTGTGCTTGTGTATTGGGGGAGCATTTAAATCAAGGATGGTGGGCTGATTTTCACCCTAGAGCCACTGTATATACTCTAATAAGCCAACCCGAATATAAGCCGAGGTACCTAATTTTGACCTGAAAACACAGGAAGATAGATTGACCCTATTATAAGCCAAGGGTGGGAGGCGCAGCAGCTGCTAGTGAGTTTCAATAATCAAAATACATGAAAATATGGTAAAATTAATTAAATTATTGGCACATCTCAATCCAGTGCAGTCTTGGGACCCTCATGGTCATTGACCCAAGTATAAGCCTAGTATCCTTTTGGGGGCTAAAAAACTCGGCTTATACTTGAGTATATATGGTAAATTAGTTCTGGGCAAAGCATTTTATTGCTGCATGCATAGGAGGGTATGCAGAGAGAAAGAATGTCACATGCTAAAACGTTTAAGTTTATAAAATGTCATACTTCCAATATATCCCTCATAATCGAGTATCTTTGTTTGTTTTAAGTTTTGAGAGGGAATTATGCTCATATTTTTGTAATATCTGCAAGAGGACTATGTGTAAAAGAATGAGACTGCCTGGCTCCCTAGCTTCAATTAAGTAAACCTTGTTTACTCCAATTAAGTAAACCTTGTGTTGGCTACTTCCCTTCTCAAGCAGGATTATGCTGTTTTTAGCAGCCTCCTGGCTCTGAGCAGGGGTCGCAATCCCATGTAACTCCAGCTGTTTTGAAAATGGGAAAGACACTACTGCTTTTTTATCCTATTTTAGCTGGATGGAATTATGTTTGAAAGTGAATTGTAAGGACAAGAGTCTTTATGCAGACACTGTAAGATGATGTGGTTATCATTCTGGTTTCCCCCCATCTCATTTCACTTCATTCATGAGTCTGTCTCATCCTGTTAGTTTGTGATTTTTAAAATGTGCATGAAAATATACATTGTCTGAAATCCTACTGTGCTGTTATGCAAAAGGTGTAACATTTGGAGTTGACTTGCCACACGTTATGTATTCTCTATACGTAATATGTTGCCTTCTAAGTCATGCAACTCTGTATGCAATAGTGTCTACGGAGATTTCTTACGATGATTTGCCTGTAAACGTTATAGCTTTAGAATTGCATTCTGCTGTAAAATCCATAGCTTAATTCATTTCATGCAGTTTTAGTTGAAAATGACACTACTGAACTGGAAGAATTAAAATAGTGAAGAACAGTTATATTGAAATAGTACATTAGTCCTGAAAATGTAAATCTAATAAGTCAGAATCAAAATTCTCAAATACTGTTCTACATTCCAGAAGCATCACTTCTTTGAAGAGAAAATTCAAGAAAGGACTAAACTAGTAAGAAAAGTATGTTTAAGAACAGACCCATTAAATATGAACCCACAAGGGAAATAAATGGTTTTCATAAGGCAACCAGGCGTGGCCCAATTACGGAGATGAAAAAAAGTCCAACACTATAGTGTGCATTATAATTGGCAGCGCTGGCTGAGAAAGAAGCAGAGCTCTCAAAGACGGAGAAAACTAGTTTTAAAAAAGACAGGAAACTGTTTATAATAAGAAAGAGTAAAATGTCTCTGTAAAAGACTGATTAGATGTTGGGTTTCTTGTGCTTTTGTACTTTCCAGCAAGCCTAAAAAGATGGTTCTTAACATGGGTAGCGATAGTCATTGGAAAGGCAAGTCAGATGATGCCAAAATAGGGTGAATGGGTGAGAAAAACTTGAATGAGCCTAAGGATTTGCCTTATTCATTCCTTGAAACAGTGGCCGTGTGAGTGCAGAATTCTAGGGGTTGTAGTTTTAAAAAATCCCTTCTTTGTTTATCTTGTCTAGCATCCTGGATAAACCTCATCCTGTTTTGAATAGTAGTCAATGATTCCCAATGTCAGATACACCTTCCCCAGGTTTTATTCTTGTCACATGTATATGAATACCGGTATATCACCTCTTAACATGAGGTTGTCATAATTAGTGGATGTTTTTAGACTACTTATGTTTTACTCCTAGGACTGTGTTTTTCAAATTGTGTTGCATACACTCCCAACAATTGGTCTAATGTTCTTTTAATTAATTCAGCTAGTGTTCTTCGTCATACCTTGTAGTAATAAACGTTGCATGAATTAATATCTTATGTGTGAAGAACGTGACTTTCATGGATCTGTCTTTACCAAGGACACTTTTGGCCAATTCCCAGTTCTAGTATCATATGAAAAGGCAAAAATGTTTCTTGATCCTCATTGTAGAAGCCCAGTTATAAATATATCTCTCTCATCTTGCTTCTAATTTTTAAAAAAGACCCAGACAGTTAAGCCTGTGGAAAGGGAGTGGGAAAGGATGAAATCAAAGGTGAAGTCTGGGTTTCTGTGGCCCACTAGGGTCCATCCATTTCTCCATGAACATGGATATTTTTCAGTTCATTAGTCTGTTCCTATAAGCCTTATGTATCGAGGCTGCAGACCCCCCACATCTAGAGGGCACCACATTGTGGAAGAGTGCTTTTTATTTTCCCAGCCATTGGAATCAATTCTAGGTGAAAAGTTTTTAGGAAATGTCAAAAGCTGACCATCTGATGTGTCATTCTTGGCCTGCAAAGGTACTGCTTTTCTTCTTGTTTCTTGTGTTACTGCTGTATTTCCCCCTCCTCAATTCCCTGTCTTTGGATATAGGGTGGATGCCTAGCTGATGACAGTTAGAAGATAGCATCAGTAGACTGAATGAATCACTGTCTTTTCTTTACTTTCTTAATTTTCTCCCCTTTCCTTCTTTTAAATAATTGAAGTAATGTTTTTCTCTTTGAGAACACACCTGTCAAGAACAAGCCCCCACCCCACCCCAAATCATATTCACTTCTAGTCATAGTTGGCAGCCCTTGAAAGCGTAGACCTCACATGGCTGAGGGTTTCTTTCATCCCTAAGAAAGGAGGGTGGGGTGTGATTGATTTATGCTGTCCTTTTGAATCCCACCCTTTGCAGATGGTAGCATCATTTTTAAAAGGAGTTTAGGAAGGGGTGCAAGCTGCACAATTTTAAAAAACATAGTTCTGGGATGAAAAAATAGTCTAAAAAGTATTTAGAGAGGGGGAGGGTTTAGACGCTATGGTGAATACGGTCTCCCTTAATATGTAGGTAGCAGTCCAGAACAAATACATTTATTTGGACAAGCATCCTCAAAAGGGAGAGTTTCTGCTTTCCAATTTCTTGTACAGTACTTAAAAAAAACTGGTTCACTACTTGGGGTGTAGCTTTTCCTTTCTAAAAGAGGTGCATTTCTGTAGGCAGCTAATAAGCTAAA
Organism: Furcifer pardalis; assembly: GCA_030440675.1. Lineage (NCBI taxonomy): Eukaryota > Metazoa > Chordata > Lepidosauria > Squamata > Chamaeleonidae > Furcifer > Furcifer pardalis. The sequence goes on from CP126894.1 coordinate 61,348,876, forward strand.
GAAATGATGTGTTTTTCTTAGAAAGTCAATCAGAGCAAAATAAATAGTTCCAATGTGTTGTCAGATATCGGTAACTATCTTGATTCATTTTTAAAAAATTAAATCAATTTGCTGTTATGGAAAAAAACAGAATAGACAAGACTTGTAACAAAATCTGAGGGTAAATGTTTTTTAAACTCTTTTTGGTTGATGTTTAAAAACATTTAATGAGTTTTGGGAATACTGTCTATGAGTAGATCTAAAAATTTTGTTGTTGTTTCTCAGTTTTCTATGTCAAGATTACAAAATTAATTAGTCAAATTGTTTGGGAATGTTATGGGAAGGTGCTTTTGTTTTTTGTTGGCTTCTAAAATCTTGGCACTGGAGAACATGCTATGATCATGGTACAGTAATACCTCGGATAACGCTAAGACTTGGTTCCACAAGTCTTGGTGTTATCCGATTTTTAGTGTTATCCAATGCATGTTAAAATCCTATGGGATGGATCGGATAACGTTAAAGCTCCATAGAGATACATTGTAACCACACAGGCTTTAGCGGTTGTTATCCGATCCATGCCATAGGACCTTAACGTTATTCGATCCAATTCTCCTCCCCAGATTACTTAACGTTAGGCCATTTTAGCGTTCTCTGAGGTAAACGTTATCCGAGGTATTACTGTATCTTCCCTGCCAGGTATATGCTATGAAATAGAGTTCATTTCCAGTAGTAGGGGAAATAAGCACTGGGGCTTCAATGTAAGCAGGTTTTCAAATACAGGTGTACCTGTTTGCCTACATAGCTGCCTTTCATTGATAATGGGCAGAAAAGCAATGGTCAGATATTGGTGGGAAGGCCTTGACACGCGAGATGTCAAAGGTCATGTTTCCTTATGTCTGCCATAGCTTCAAATGAACTATATGTGAAGAATGACTGTTCCCTCCCATGAAAGTGGTCAATATTTATTTCTGATAAAGAACTCTCTGCAACACTGCTCTGCTCCATTCCAATAATCTCTTGAGCAACATTGTTGGGTATATAAGAAATTTATTGTCTTTTTACAATAAGTTAGCATAATTTTAAGAGAATCACAGACTTAGGTCTTCATGGGAGTAAAAACTGATTTGAGAAAACCAAATTAGATGTTGATAAGAGTTTGGAAAGGTTTGTGAGATGTTCCTCTAAAGCCGTGGTTCCCACAGGGAGGCAATTTGATGGGGGGGGGGGGGCAACTGGAAGCAAGTTAATGGCCCTTTAGGCTTCCTCCACATGAATAGTTCACATTTTGAATAATGAGAATTATATGTCATGGATTTTAGAGGTGCTTAGGTGGGGGCATGGCCAAAAAAAAGGTTGGGAACCACTGCAAATGTGTAGCATTTTTAACAGTGTACATACAAACAAAGTCAGTATATATTAGTGAAATGTTGCCGCTTTTTCTATTAGTTTCATGTCTTTAAATACTTGCATTCCAGTGCTGCCCACTTGTTCCTCCTTGGATTTTCACTGTGACAATGGCAAATGTATCCGTCGTTCATGGGTTTGTGATGGCGACAATGACTGTGAAGATGATTCTGATGAGCAGGACTGCCGTAAGTTAACTTTTATGCAAAATCATTTTATCAGACCAGTCTGGTGTTATCTCCACTATTATTGACTTTTGTTGGGAGTGTGTATGTGACTAAGCCTTTAATAAACTATTAGCAAGTATTGTAACTGTTAGGAGTAGACTACTTTCAGGTTATCTTAGTCACAGTAACCCATGCCTTAGTAATTCTTCATTTGTGCTATTGTATGTGAGCCTACTCCGTGAGTTGATTCACAGGTTTCAGTTGATTCAGAATGTTTTAATTATTAAACAACATGGGGCCATATAACAGCCTCTTTTCACAATCTTGATTTGCTTTCTTTTCGACGTATAAGATCCTAAAACAATTCAGGGTCCAAGTATTTGTTGGAGTGCCTTACCCATTAAGTATCAGTCTGTTCTCTAAAACTACTGGAGGAAGTCCACTTGGGTTCCATTTTGGAAGGTTATTTGGAGAATTGTGACTTGAGTAAAGATCTTCTTAGTTGTGACACTTTAGTTATGAACTGCCAGTAGAGATCCATTAAAGCAGTGGTGGAGAACCTATGACGCACATGCTAGAAGAGGCACACAGAAGCCTTTCTTTGGGCATGTGCACCATCACAGCCAAGCCCCACCCAACTTGGGTGGTGCTAATGGTAGTGCCGTTCCCCCACCCAGCTCTTTCACTCCACCAATTGGGCATGCATGCTGCCTGCTTGGGCACCTCCTCGGGCACTCGGTCTCTAAAAGGTTCGCCATCACTGCATTAGAGAATCAATAGCTTGTTTCCTTTGTTATTTGAGTTATATCTCTCTATTCATATCTTTGGGCTGTTCTGAGAATAACTTTTAATATTTGTTTCTTCAACACTATTTTCTATGTAGTATTTCATTGTTAGGATTTTTTAGAAGTTTTTCTAGTGCTTCTGTTTCTTTTTTCTTTTTTTAGATTTGTAATCAACAACTTAAGTATATATAATGAATTCGTTCATTTAATAAATAATGGCAAGTAATTACTGAACACAATCATATTGAATATTTACACACACACCCCTTCTACAAAAGTAAATAGTGGACCAGGTTACTTAAGAAACCGTGTCACCCTGAGAACATCTGTCCATCCCACCAGAGTAGAACGGAGAGGCTCCCTCATTGTGCCATCTGCTAGGGAGGCTCGTCTCCCTAGCACCAGAAGGAGGGCCTCCTCTATGTCTGCTCTGGCCCTAGGGAACCTCCTGCCAATTGAGCTGTGTCTCCAGACGGAGTTGCTGTCCTTTAGAAAAGAACTGAAAACCTGGCTGGCAGACCAGGTGTGGGGCACCGATGGAGGGGTGACCCCCGTTTGCTGACTTATATAATTAAGATTTCTCTCTCTTTTAATTGGATGGGGTGTATGGGGTAAAATATTTTGACTTTTTAATGGAGTTTTTGAGGGTCTTTTAGTTAGTTTTGATATTGTTTTTAATTGTTGTTAATGGCCCAGAAATTTGATTAAATAAATATATACCCCATAGATTCTAGGTTACCACGTATTGTTTTTGATCTCATCTGTTCTAGGTGTCTGGCAGCCTTGTCTAATATATTGTGAACCCTGCCATTTGGCATATGGAATATGTCCTCAAGTGATTGATGGCCTCATTCCTGTGCTACTTCTAGATGCTGCATCTCCACAATGAAGTGGCACACAGAGGTCTGTGGACTTAATAAAACTCCATACCATTTTAACTTGCTTCCTTTTAATACTGTGTGTCTATACAGCTCCACGGGAATGTGAAGAGGATGAGTTTTCATGTCAGAATGGATACTGCATACGCAGCCTGTGGCACTGTGATGGAGACAATGATTGTGGCGACAACAGCGATGAACAGTGTGGTTAGTACCTTGACAGTGAAAAGTAACATGTTTGGTATTTATACAGCTATCTTTCATTCAACTGTTACTTAGGGACAGGTAATGGGAAAATAACTTAGATGGATTTCTGTCATAGTGTCATAGCAATAGCTATACTTATACACCATCTCATAGCGCTTAGTGTTCCACAAGTTAATTAGCATTTTGCCCCCAACATGCTGGGTACTCACTTTACCAACCTCAGAAGGATGGTAGGCTGAGACAACCTTGGCACAGTTGGCTCCTGAGTGGAGCTGGTGGGTTCTCCAGAAATGTTGGGATGAAATATTCCTCTTCTCTGGTCCATGAGACCTCTCAGTTATGACCTGTGAGTGGCATATTTCAGGATAAGAACATATTGCTAGCTGGGGATGTGCAGTATACCATAAGTGGCTGGTTGTGTAATGCAGCCAAGTTAGCAATGAATTTGAAACAAAGACAAATGTTTATAGTTAGGGCTACAGTGGGAAATAAACCATTTTGGAATTACTGTCCTAGCAGATAGGAATAATTTTTGAGGAGAAGTTATAATGCAGCTTGTTGAATTAAGCAACTGGGCCCATGTTGCTGGCCCCTCTTCCCCATGCTGCTCTTGGAGTGTTGGGGTTGGATGGTCTATCTTGCAAGCCAATCTGTACTAGATTGTAGAATATAACCAGTTTACTATACCAGTGATGGTGAACTTGGCACTCCAGCTGTTCTTGAAATTCAATTCCCAGAAGCTCTGATCAGCAGGAGTGCTGACTTGGGCTTCTGGTAATTGAAGTCCAAGAAAACCTGAAGTGCCAAGGTTCACCATCACTGTACTATACTTTTGTTGTCATTTATCTCTATTCAGAGTTCCTATGCCAATTTAACAAGAATAAAGAAGGAAATAATCATCTAGTCACACGGAGAACACTTTTTTGGGCTGGGTCTGATGTTGGGTTAAGCAGAGTTTGGAAATGGCATGCTAACTGTAGGATTCTGAGAAGTGTGCAGTTCAAAAATGGAAAATTCTCATGCTTTCAGGTGTAAGGCAGCCTGAACTGTTGAATGAGTTGAATCTGGATCCCAAGAGTGATCGCTGAAATGAGCTGTTCTTTATTATGTCTTGCAGATATGAGGAAGTGTTCAGACAAGGAATTCCGTTGCAGCGATGGCAGCTGCATAGCTGAGCACTGGTTTTGTGACGGTGATACAGATTGCAAGGATGGTTCAGATGAGGAGAACTGCCGTAAGTACTCTTCTCTTTCTTCAGTGCCAGCAGCATAAAAGACTCCATTTAGCTGCTCTGTAGAGTGTTTTATAATAAATCTCAGGCGTGCTTCAACATCCTCAGTTTTCATGTAGAGTTCTATTGTGAATTCAACTTTTCAGTGGTGTAGTAGATAGATAGATTTGTGATGCAAGTCTGTGCAAGTGGTTTGCCAAAATCATACTCCTAAGTCCAGATTCTTTTTGCTTAAAATTACATCACTCTTTCTCTCTTTGATGTGTCTCTATGCTTTGTCTTTATGTGTCTCTATGCTTTGAAATGGTAACTGCTATCAGATACTGTAGCTAACTTTTCAGAACACTTTTTATGTTGAAGGATTAAGTGTGTTCTCCTACAATACTGCTTTTCTATGCTTTTAGAATGTTTCTGATAGTAGATTACAAATGGGAGAATTTATTTTAGAATCAGAAATCCTTGTAAGCATTTCATATATGAGTACAAAGTGTCATGAATCTTGTGTTCTGCTTAAAAAGAAATCAATATCCGGTAGTTTTATTCACAATTTCACTTGCTTTCTTTTCCCCCTTTTTGTCACCGTTCCTGAATAAACACTTGTGGGGAAAGGAGAGTCACATTACAAATGTAACTTCACTGAAATAGTTGGTGCATGAATTTGAAGACATTTATCTGCCAACCCTGCACATACAAGTTGCTTCTTGAGAGAAGGCTTAGTGTCTGAAGTGTTTTCATCATCTGCAGACAATCTAAATCACTGGTGTTATATTCTTATTACTGGTAATATCTGGATACATATAAGAGATCTCTAGTAGGGCCATGGTGGCTTAGTATCTATCTATCTATCTATCTATCTATCTATCTATCTATCTATCTATCTATCTATCTATCTATCTATCTATCTATCTATCTATCTATCTATCTATCTATCTATCTATCTATCTTATCTATCTTGCCGCCCAACTCTGAAGACTCTGGGCAGCTCACAGAAAATAAAACCAATATCACATTTTAAAACCAATAAAACCCTCATTAAAACTGCTACCAAAAATTACCCCAAGCCCTACAGATTAAAAGAGGGAGAGAGTTCCCTTACTAAATCAGCTAGCAGGCAGGGGTCACTACATCGCTGGTGCCCCACACCTGCTTTGCCAGCCAGGTTTTTATCCCTTTCCTGAAGAACAGCAACTCCATCTGGAGACACAGCAAAATTGGCAGGAGGTTCCAAAGGGCCGCAGCAGACACAGAGAAGGCCCTCCTTCTGGTGCTAGAGAGATGAGCCTCTCTAGTGGATAGCACAGTGAGAGAGCCTTTACGTTCTGCTATGGTGGGATGGACAGATGTTCTTGGGTTGACGCAGTTACTTAAGTATCCTGGCCCACTACCATGTAGGGCTTTAAAGGTAATTACCAGCATCTTGAATTGCACCCGGAGGCATACTGGCAACCAGTGCAGCTCCCAAAGCAGTGGCAAGGCACGGGCATACCACTGGTACCCCATCACCGCCCAAGCAGCCACATTCTGGACCAGTTGCAGTCTCCAAATGGTCATCAATGGCAGCCCCATGTAGAGCTCATTGCAATAGTCAAGTCTGGAGGTGACCAGAACGTGCGTGATTATGAGCAAGGAGTCCCGATCTAAGAGCGGGCATGACTGATGTATAACACGAAGTTGTGCAAAAGCCCTTGCTCATCGATCAGGAGTCACAAGTCCAGGAGGACCCCCAGATTATGCACTTGGTCTGTTTGGGGCAAAATAGTCCCATCCAGAACCAAAGATGGTAGCTCCCGAGATAACACAGGGATCCCGACCCATAGCCACTGAGTCTTGCCAGGATTCAGTTGTAGCCCATTGTCCCCCATCCAGATCCCAACAGCCTTCAGACACCTGGATAGGACTCTGACTGCCTTGGTTGGATCATCACGGGCCAAGATGTACAGCCAAGTATCATCAGCATACTGATGATACCTCACCCCATGGGAATGGATGATCTCCCCCAACGGCTTCATGTAGATGTTAAATAGGAGAGGTGAGGTGAGAGTACCGCACCCTGAGGCACCCCATATTGGAGAGGCCTAGGGCTGGACATCCCATCCTCCAACCACACCGACTGCGTCCGGCCACTCAGAAATGAGGCAAACTAGTACCACACAGTGCACTGGATCCCTATTCCTCAGAGCTGTTCCAGAAGGATACTGTGGTTGACGGTATCAAAGGCCGCTGAGAGGCCAAAAAGAGCAAGGACAGAGGGATGATCTCCATCCCGCTCCCACCAGAGATCATCCAACAGTGTGACCAAAGCAGTCTCGGTACTATATCCGAGCCTGAATCGTGACTGAAACAGGTCCAGATAATCTGCTTCATCCAGAACCCCCTGTAACTGCCGTACCACTGCCTTTTCCAAAACCTTCTCTAAAAAGGGGAGGTTGGATACAGACCGATAGTTGGCCATTATTGTTGGGTTGAGTGCTAACTTTTTCAGGGGGAGGCACACCAAAGCTTGTTTTAATGGTGCAGGAAACACCTCCTTTATTAGTTAAGACACTGAGCTTGATAAATGGAAGGTTGGCATATCAGCCATTTGGGACCCTAATATTGTGCAATGGAGTGAAATCTTGTCATCTGTTCTAGTTCCTGCCAACCTAGCAGTTCGAAAGCAAGAAATTGCAAGTGGATAAATAGGTACAGCCTCAGTGGGCAAGGTAACAACATTCTGTGCACTCTGTTTTCTAGTTATGCCTGCCACATGACCATGGAAAATTCTGCAGATGCAGACAGTGCTGGCTCTTTAGCTGTAAATGGAAATGAGTACTGCCCCCTAGAGTCAGACATGATTGGCTTTTGAGCGAGGGCGACCTTTATCTAAGAGATCTCTGTGTTTCTAACTTTGTGGGTCTACAATATATGAACATCAGATCAGTGGTGGGCATCAGCAGGTTTGCACCAGTTCTCCAGAACCGGTAGCAGAAATTCTGGGTGCCACCGCTCATCCAAGTTTTGAAATAAAGTAGTCCTAATTCGGGTGCAATGCAGGGCTTTCCCCCCAGCCCTGCCCACCATACCATGCCCACAGTGTGGTAGTAATTTTTTTTTTTTTAGCCCACCACTGCCTCAGATGTCCTTTTAAATTAGTCAGTTTGTGTCTCAGTCCAATAAAATCCAGCATGCTATGCATTTTGTATCTCTCTGGAATCTCTCCTGATTACTAGGACTTTCAACCAGAGCAAAGATTTTGAGTCTAAGAAGGTGGGTGTAATAAAGTAAACTTTATTATAGTTTTATTGTGCCCTACAGTTTTGAGGAAACTTTGTTGACAAAAGAATTTCCCAGACATTTCCCTCCCTCCCCTCATTTCTTCATTGTGCAGGCTTAGGGCAATCATCTCAAACTTTCTTGGACTTATTGCTTAAGGTCGGGGGTTCTCAACCTTTTAAAGTCGTGGGCTGGACCACGCCCCCTCAGATGGCTGAGCGGGCCTCACTGGTGGTTCCCCCCACTGTAAACACGGCTGTAAAATGGGTCTGTGGCTGTTGTAAATACAGCTTTAATACAGCTGCGGGCACATTTACGGCTGTCGCAAACGCATCTGCTTCCACTTCCAGTGGCAACGGCAGTGGCAACGCAAGCCACATGAAATGGTGCCATGAGCCAGATCCGGCCCATGGACCGTAGGTTGAGAACACCTGCTTAAGGTTATCACAGGTGAGTTAGTAAATGTGATTGCAGTTAGTTGATGAAATCTTGGGAGATCCCCTCTAGACTATGTGGATTGCTCCCTTCTACATGTGATTTAGCACATTTATCAAGTTTCTCTTTCTGCCCAACCCTAGCAATTGCTAGATTCCATGCAAACACTTCAGACTCCATCGTTCCTCCCCCTTCACTGTCTCAAGGGCATCTGACAGAATTTGTTCTAGATAGGGTTGAACTTCAAAGGGTTTGAGATGAGAGGAGGACAACAATCAGAGTTGCCAGTTCCTGAAGGACATGGGTGGGGAACAGTTTATTATGTATGTGGCAAGGGGGAATATCTTTTATCTCTCCAGATAATGAAAGTTTGGCATAGTACCAAAGCAGCTAAGATTTCTGAACCAGGAAAAGGCTCAGGGGAGAAGGCAGTTGTATTTTATTATCTTCACTGGCTGTGCCTCATTTGGCAGGTTATTAAAATACATACCTCCTTGGAGTGGAAGAGAAATTCTACTCTAATTTTCCCATGTTAAGAAGCAGCTTCTTCTACTTTCATGTCCTGATAAGACCTTGGATTGCCAAAATCAAGCCACTTTCTTCTCTTTGTTGTTGTCCAAATACATGTCCTCATTGGTATATGTCTCTGGCAGCAATCGGCGGACCTCAAATGGGCCAGACTCCGTGTCTCTCCATATGGACACCATGTGTTATTGTCCACCAGCAGTCCCCACTTGAGCATGTTGGCCTTGCATTTAGGGACTCCAACCCTCAGCCTATCCAGAGTCCTCCAGGTGACATAGGATAGATTGAGATATTCAGCTATAGCCACTTTTAATGATGTTCTTTTCCCAGTGAGCTCCTTCCTCCATCTTCTAATTTGGTTTTGCTCTTGTGTACCCTCAAGAATGTTTGTTCTTGCCATGAAGCTCTTCCTGGTTGAAGTGCAGTGAATAAGCTTAGTTCTTTGTGCACTCAGTACAGATCCTTTGTCAGATCCACCCATCCACCCGACCCCAATCTGTACCATTCTGTAGTAGGTATAATTTCAAAAAAGCCAACTGGAGATAATTTAGAACAGGCATTCACAACCTACTGCCCATGGGCCTAATCCAGCTCATGGTGCTAATTAATCCGGCCCACGGTGGGGACCTAGGCACTTCCAGAAGTTCCCCACTGCCATTGGAAGTGCCGAAAATGCTGCATTTTCACTGCAAAAACATGGCATTTAAAAAAAATGGGTCAAAATGGTTCCCCCTACCTCTGCCATAGGAAGCAGCAGAGACTGCAAAAGCAGCTGGAAAAAACTCTGCAACTGAGCCTGCCACCTCCACGGTAACCGGAAGTGCCAAAACCCGGAAGTGTCAAAACCAGAAGTGTCAAAACATGGTGAATTTTTTTTAAATGTGGCAAAAATGCTCCCCCTCTCCCCCGAAGCCTTGGGAAGTGGCGGAGGCTACAAAAGCAGTCAAAAAAACACCACACGGGCACTGCCGTAAAAACCAGAAGCACTAGAAGTGGTGGGGGAACCACACCTCCAGCCCAGACAGCTCTGTGTCTGCGTGTGTGTGTCTGGCCTATGGTGCAAAAATGTTGTGAACCCCTGGTTTACAATAATGTTAGATGCAGCTGACTTGAGTTTGCCCCTCAATCTGAGAATGATGATCAAGCTGTACCTTACATTTTATTAAAATTATTATTAATGGATGCTAGTGTCCAGTGGCTCAAGTGGCTAAGACACTGACTGGGAGGCGGAAGGTCAGCAGTTCGATTCCCGAGTACTGCAGGATGGAATGAGCTCCTGTCTTTCTCCCAACTGCTCCTGCCAACCTAGCAGTTCAAAAGCAAGAAATTGCAAGTAGATAAATAGGGGCCACTTCGGTGGGAAGGTAACAGCATTCCGTGTGCTTCGGTGTCTAGTCATGCCTGCCACATGACCACAGAAATGTCTGGAGAAGCAGACAGTGCTGGCTCTTTGGTTTTGAAACAGAGATGAGCACTGAACCCTAGAGTTGTATATGACTGGCTTTCTTTTTTTAAAAAACTTTATTTATAATTTTCTAACAACAACAACAACAAAATAAAGATAATGATACAACCATACAACAAATACAACAATACAACAAATACAAAAAATCACCACTTGAATTACAAATCAATTTTGATTACCTTCTTGTTTAAAAATACTTAACTAAGACAATTACGTAAGTCATCTAAATCAAAATACATACGTTGTTAAAAAGGAAAAAGGTAATCTACTTAAACTTCTTCTACAACAATTTATATCTCTTTTAATTATTACTTTACCCTTTCCATTTTTCCCTTTTATTCAATTCTACATATAGTCCACCCATGTGCTATATACATTGTCCAGGAATTACAGCAGTTCATTTTTCCCAAAAATAAGCTTGACTGGCTTTCTAGCAAGGGAAACCTTTACCTTTACCTAGTGTCCAGAAATAAAGACTCATGGTTTGTAGGCAATTGCATTTCAGTCCAAGTAGCATTGTGGCATCTCTCTGTACAGTGGTAAACAGTGTCATCATGGTCCCCCCCCCCCCTTTTTGTGGCTTTCTGTTAATCATGGTGTCAGAAGCATATGGAGGTCTGGAGAGCTCATCTTAGCTTCACATGTTTTTCTTTTAGCATCAGATATTCCAGCAGCAACATGTAGTCTGGAAGAGTTCCAGTGTGCATACGGGCGTTGTATCTTAGATATCTACCACTGTGATGGAGATGATGATTGTGGAGACTGGTCTGATGAATCTGACTGCTGTAAGTTACCCGGGGAAGGCATGTAGATGGTCTGATGGGCACACAGAATAGAGATATTTAATTGCATCTTGAAAAAAAGACTGTTGAGTCAAAAAATCTCAGGTTTTTCTGTTCTGATAACGAATGGTACAGTTTCAGAAATTGATTACTTGCTAGTTACCATTTGCCGGCAAATGCAATTTCCCCCCTGCAGATCATCTCCCCAGCTCGTGTCTTTCCACTCTTAATAAACATACTCAGCCAAAATTAGTCAAACAAAGAAAACTAAAGCCCATTATGTCCTCTATGCTTTAAAGCAGGGGTGCCCAAACTATGGCTCGGGAGACAGATCCGGCCCCCAATGCCAATTCATCCAGCCCGCAAAGCCCTCGTCGCTCCTGAAAGCGGAAGTAAAACGCGCCCGTATGGGTGCATTTTACTTCCAGGCGTGATGAAGGCTTTGTTTACCAGATGAATTGTCGTTGGGGCCAGATTCAGCCCCTGGACCATAATGACCAGCCCCCTGAACCATAGTGACCATTCCCTTGAACCACATGACTGACCTGCGGTCCAAAAAATTTGGGCACCCCTGCTTTAAAGCAAGCAAAGCAATCACATTTGTATACTGCCCCATAGCGCTTAGTGCACTCTCTGGGCGGTTCATAAGTTAATTAGCATTTTTTAAAATATTTTATTTATAGGTTTATAAAGAAATACAAAGAAAAATACAAAAAACCCCATACATGACAGAAGTCATACATTCCTTATTCCTCAATGAACACATGATATATATATAAGAAAAAACAAAATCAGAAATGAGATGTAAATACAAAATCCTTCATTAATATTAATCTTTTCAAACCAATTTTCTAATACATTTATTTTCCTACTCTATAGTAAGATCCTCTTTTTTATCACCCTTGTGCTATTTACAATGTCCAGGGGATTGTAACAACTCATGATTTCCAAAAAACACTTTGTTCCGGTACAGGAGATATATCCTTCTTTTTAACTATTACATATTCAACAAATGGTCTCCAGGTTCTCCAGAATCTGTTTACTTGGACTCTGCCTTTTCTGATATTCAGTTCCCATGTAAGCTTGTCGTTAAGCGCCAATTCCCACATTTCTTTATACCAATCCTGTAATTTTAGCACTGTATCATTTTTCAAATTTTTCGCTATACATTGTCTAGCCGCTGACAGCATCACAGACATTAATTCCTTATTGTCATTACTCATTTTGAACTTGTCCACCTCCATTAACAATATTGTATCAGGCCCCAGTTCAAACTGCATATTTAATATATTCTTCATTTCATTTTCTATTTCCCCCAAAAAAAATTTTAAACAATCACAACTCCACCACATGTGTACATATGTTCCTATTGCTTGTTTAAGCATTTTGCCCTCAACATGCTGGGTACTCATTTTACATTTTACCGACCTTGAAAGGATGGAAGGCTGAGCCAAACTTGAGCCCTGGTAAGGATGGAACTTACAACCTTTTGGTTGCAAGACAGCAGTTTAACCACTGTGCCACCAGGGCTTCTGGATATTCCAGCATGGTATTCAGTGCCATGAGATATCTGAGTTCTTTATGTCTCCTGGCTATGATAATGAATGCACTGAATGCGTGTCCAACCCTTAAAATGAGGCCTTTGCTGTTACTCTGAAGTTTCTATACCAGCCCTTTCTCACAGGATTGTCATAAAAACATAAGAATATTCATGATAAATTGGACTGAAGGCCTGTCAAGTCCAGTAATCTATTTACAGTGGCCACTAGTAGGAGAGTAATATAACTGCACCTCCTCCTCATCCTGAGAGCTCAAAAAGTACTTTTAAGAAGAATGAATAAAATAATCCCAAATTCTACTTTTCTGAAGGGCTGGTTTTGGAAGGAAGGGAACTGGCAAAATGAAGGTTCTTTGGCTATCAGTGAGGCTCATTATATTATCTGACCTCAACATGGACGATACTCTGATGCCAGTTTTTGCTTTTCCTAATGGGTAGGATATCTTTTCTGAGTACCCTCCGCTACTCTAAAAGATAGGACTATTGTTAAAAATAGGTAATATTTATGCTCAAGTGAAACTCTCATCAGCAGTGATTAAATGCTAGGTCATTGTTTCCCAACTTTTGGTTTTTGGACTTCAATTCCCAGAAGCTTAAGTCAGTTCCCCAAAGCACTTATCAGCCAATTTACTCATAGCAAATGTTTTTGAGGAGTACCTGTCTTACTCTGGAATCACCCTACAATTTGGATTGCATAGCAAGAACCAAAGACTTCCAGCATGCTTCTCGTAGTATGTGCCTTAAACCACTTGGGTTTGCTAACTTCTAATTTGGGCTCAATTGAATGGAGATGACGATCTGCTGTTCTCTCTATGCAGCCTCGCATCAACCATGCCGCTCTGGAGAGTTTATGTGCAACAGTGGTTTGTGCATTAATGCTGGGTGGAGATGTGATGGTGACTTTGACTGTGATGACCAGTCAGATGAGAAGAACTGCAGTGAGTACTTTCAGGCTTGTGCAGGATGCTGAGTGTTGGGAGGGGTATCGCTGATGATATGGTAAAATGGGGAACAAGCATGTAAAGCCAACAAGCCAGGTCTTGCTAACCTGTTTCACTTTTATTTCTGCAGCTACATCTATGTGCACAGCTGACCAGTTCCGCTGTAAATCTGGCCGCTGTGTTCGTCTTTCATGGCGCTGTGATGGAGAAGATGATTGCTCAGATAACAGTGATGAAGAAAACTGTGAGGATACAGGTGAAAAAAAAAACCTCTCCTTTTACATTAAAGCTTTCCCGTTCTAGGTTTGGGTGTTAAATATCAAGTTATCTAGAAGCTAAATATCAATGTAAAGTTTTAGAATGTTTCAGAGTGTGGCTTCAAATGGAGGTAAACTGGATTCCCAGCAATCTTTCTCACATCTTTCTTACTTTCTTTTTTAGGAAGTCCGCAGTGTGCCCCAGATCAGTTTCGGTGTGGGAATGGCCGTTGCATTGGCCAGAGAAAGCTGTGTAATGGGGCCAATGACTGTGGAGATGGGAGCGACGAAAGCCCTGAACAAAATTGCCGTAAGTTCTCCCTGCGATCTCACCTCCATTCCGGTGGACCTTATTTGATTTGGGAACCATTCCTGGAGGTACAAGTCCAGCTGCAGAAAGAGGGAAAGCTGGTTGTTGGAAAGAGCTAGAAAGCAGTGGAGATTGGAACCCCCAAGGATAGAGGGTGGGAGGGAAGAGTTACTGAAGGAAGGTGAGTCAAAGGGCCTTCCTTCCTAGTGGCCTTAGAAAAGTTCCCTTTCCCATATTGTCATCTTAAAACCCTGCAGCATTATGGGAAGCAACAGCCCTGGACATAAGCAGTGGAATATCCCCAGCTAAGTTTGTGGGACTGCAGTGGCTCAAGTGGTTAAGATGCTGAACTCTCTGACTGGAAGGTTGGAGTTTGATTCCCGGGTACTGCATGAGGGGGTGAGCTCCTGTCTCTGTCCCAGCTCCTGCCAACCTAGCAGTTCGAAAGCAAGAAATTGCAAATAGATAAATAGGGACCACTTCGGTGGGAAGGTAAACAGGGTTCCATGCACTCCAGTGTTGAGGGATGCCTGCCACATGTCCACGGAAATGTCTGCAGATGCAGACAGTGCTGGCTCTTTGGCTATAAACAGAGATCAGCACCGAACCCTAGAACCAGATACAATTGGCTTTCAAGCAAGGGTGACCTATGTTTGTGTTATAAAAGTGAGATGACTGCATGTTTTAGTTTATTAGTACTGCTAGATTAGAATGCTTTATTATAATAGTACAATCACTGTTGCCTAGGAGGGGTTGTTTTATGTACTTTCTATTACTTTGTCAATGTAAATGGTATAGAGTGGTGAACCCTTACTAGATGAACAATATATAATAATATTGAATCAGTTGATTCAATACTTCTGTTAAAAACATTCTGGAATATGACAAGCTTCTTCTCTTCACAGTACCTTATTAGGGCAGGACTTCTGCTGCCTTTTAAAATGCCTGTTTAACCAAATGTCACCATCACACAGAAAGAAGCTTGACATGCCTATTCCACAGGTCCCCGAACTGGAGAGGAAAACTGTAATCTCAGTAATGGAGGCTGTGCCCAGAAGTGCCAGATGATTCGAGGAGCAGTGCAGTGTACCTGTCACACAGGTTATAGGCTCCTGGAAGATGGCAGGTCATGTCATGGTAAGCAACCACAAAGCTTAGCCCTATCTATTGGCAGAATCTTTAGGGGCTGTAGTCTGAATGGCCATAGAATTTAGATCACAGGTCGGCAACCTACGGCAAGTGGGCTAGATCTGACCCATGGTGCCAAATCACCCGGCCTACACCCTTGCTGCAACTGCCACAGCGTGAATCATCGGTGGGCTTGTTTACATCAGCCATAAATCCATTTACGACAGCCGTGGACACATTTACAGCGGCATTTATGGTGAAGGGCCCACCAGTCTGACCCCTTAAAATTTCTGAGGGAGTGTGACCTGGCCCCCAACCTAAAAACGTTGCCAACCCCTGATGTAGATTCATGTTCAGGACCTGGCCTGGCCTAGTTAAAATCCTAGCACTGTCAAGAGACTGAATTTTGCCAATTTCAAAGTCAGTTACCTAATTAGATGGGGAGGGAGGGAGGCACTGCTCCTACACTGTTTGTCTTATACTGTACAGTAATACCTCAGATAATGATTGCCTCAGATAATGCTAAAATCGGATAACGTTGGGGAATTTGAGGCAAACATTTGCATCACACAATGTTAAGATAACGTTGTGTGATGTAATTGTTTGCCTCAAATTCCCCAACGTTGATCTCTGTCCCAGAGCCCGCAAGGCTAGAGACCAACTCTGCAGACTTTGGGGCAGAGATCTACTGAAGCTTAGACCCCCCGGTTTGGTTGGGGGGAGATCAGACACGCACGCCTGTTCCCTGCCCCAGCCAAACCAGCGCTATGGGCTATCAGCTTTGGGCTGGGGTGGCTGGGGGTGGAAGGCACCTCCAGCCACCATGATCCCAAAGGAGGCAGCCTGGGCGGGCTACCTGCTTTAAGATTGGGCTGGCTGGAGGTGCTGGACACCCCCGCCAGCCTGATCATAAAGAAGGCAGTCCAGGCAGGCTGCCTCCTTTAAGATCGGGCTGGCTGAGGGTGCCTCCCCAAGCAAACTGGATGTCCCTATGTTCCTTTTCCTCTTCAGAAAAGGAACAGTGCTTTTTTTAAACGTTGTGCGATCAATGCATCGCACAACATTAAAAACCAGATAACGTTATGACTTGTGGAACCAAGTCATAACGTTATCCGAGATACTAGTGTATATCAAAGGTACTTCAGTTTAAGGCAGCCATTCTGTCTGTCCCCTGTAACTGATTTTGTGTGCTAAGAAAAAAAGACAGGAAAAGTAGAGATAAATAAATAGGTGCAAGTGGAAAATAGTGTGTCTGGATCCTATATACATTTTTGTGGAAGAGGGACAATGATTGCCCAATAAAGGTATTTTCTGGAAGCACCCAGACAGGTTTAGTAAAACTAATTGGGGTAAAGAGTGTGGTATACTAGTGTTTTGTAGTAGTGAGTGCATTTAGTTTCCTACCCTTGTCACTTTCAGCTATCTTGCAGGGCTGTTAAATGCAGAAAGACAGTTGCTGCCCTTCAGAAAAGAGTTCAAAACCTGGCTGGCAAAGCAGGTCTGGGGAAGTGGTATTGGGGTTACCACCACCCCCAGCTGGCTAATATAGGGAGGATCTCTCACATTTAATAGAATTCTTAATGGGGCCAAGGAGTGGTAATTTTTTTTAATGTTTTTAAGGGTCTTTATAATTTTAAATGTGGGATTTATGTATTTTATGTTGTTAGTGTTGTACGCCGCCCAAAGTCGCTTGCGGAATGGACGGCTATATAAATTTGACCAATAAATAAATAAATAAAAGTGAAGAGAAGGAGCCACATTCTGATCCTTCGTTAATTGTAGGAAAGATGGGCTAAGTTTGTAGCGAGTAAAATAAACAGATATTTTTTCACAGGGTACTGAACTGAATATTTACAAGAGTGTAGAATCCAAACGCTGAAGGCAAATACCGCTGATCCCTTTTGTACATATGGTAATGTTCTCCATTTTTCCTCCTGTCAGATGTGAATGAATGTGCAGAGGAAGGTTATTGCAGCCAAGGGTGCACCAACAGTGAGGGGGGCTTCCTGTGCTGGTGTGAGCAGGGCTACGAGCTTCGTCCTGACAAGCGCAGCTGTAAAGCCCTGGGTAAGAAGAAACTCCTTTGTACTCCTTTGTAGCCTGAAGACCTGACCTTCTGTTGTAGGCAGAAGTTGTAGTGGAGTCCAATGCAATATTGCTGACTTGGCTTAAAGCTCCAGTTTTCAGAACGTGGGGAACTTCCATTTCTGGGTGGCAACTTGCAGACTTCTTCTCTGTCAGCCAGATTTGGCAATGGCCATACTCACTGGGGGTGTTTGTGGGTTGTAGTCTCAAAGAGGAGCTTTTGAAAGCTCTGCTAGTTTCTGTGTGGCATTAAATCCCCCACTACTGCTTGCACCATAGCCTAGAGTAAACCCACACTCCTTTTTTACATGCATGCTTCTGATGAAAACAAAACATGATGCTTCTAGGTGGGATAGTGGTGGCTCTGATCATGCTTTCATGATTTTAGCCAATAGTCATGCAGCAGGTAAGACGTAGTGGGGCAGATGCCTAAAGAACATGGAACAAAGAAGTTGGTGATAAAGCTTCAGCTAAAGTTTATTTGGTGGCTTAGTAGTTAAGATGCTGAACTTTGATGACTGGAAGGTCAACAGGGCAACAGTACGAGACCTGAGTGCTGCACGACAGCGTGAGCTCCTGTCTCTGTCCCAGCTCCTGCCAACCTAGCAGTTCAGAAGCAAGTACCATATATACTCGACTATATGTCATCCCGAATATAAGTTGAGGTACCTAATTTGGACCTCTAAAACTAGGAAAATAGATTGACCTGAGTATACGTTTGGGGTGAAAAATGCAGCAGCTGCTAGTGTGTTGCAATAATTAAAATACATGAAAATACAGTAAAATTAATTAATTTAGACATTTATGTAGGTATGTTTTTGAATGTTTACATCGGTAGGAAGGTAAACAGTGTTCTGTGTCTAATCATGCCTGCCACATGTTGGCTCTTTAGTTGTAAACGGGGCTGAGATTCAGATAGAACTGGCTTTCAGCAAGGGCGAACTTTACCTTTACTAACATTTGTTTATTGAAGGCTTTGAGGCTTCTGAGAGCAGAGCCAAAAGATTTGCCTGTTCACATGAGGGTTTTTTTGTTCTTGTTGGGGTTTAGATATGCTGATTCATTCAATTCCTGAGAAGCCACATGGTGGCCGTGCCAGTTACCAGTGTTAATCCCTATGGCAAGGGTTAGGGATTCAGACTTAAGCAAAACAGGTGTGTGTGTATGTGTGGTGCGCACTGATGGCATAGAAATCACTTTCAGGGATTTTGGTTCCCATATTTCTGAATGCTACAAAGACAGATTGGAACAAAGAATATGCTGTAGATGACTTTTAGAGCCTGTGCTTTCTTTTAGGCTATTATTTTTTTTCAATGTCTTCCAGGACCAGAACCTGTGTTACTCTTTGCCAATCGGATTGACATTCGGCAGGTCTTACCTCATCGCTCAGAGTATACTTTACTCCTGAATAATCTAGAAAATGCAATTGCACTTGATTTCCATCATAGCAAGGAATTGGTCTTCTGGTCAGATGTCACACTCGACCGTATAATGAGGGCCAACCTAAATGGCAGCCATGTGGAAGAAGTCGTGTCCACAGGCCTGGAGAGCCCAGGTGAGCATTGCTCAAGTGACATGGGATGGATGGCTATCTAGGGCAGTGGACTAGAGGTTTTGTCTTCCATGCTTGCTCTGGTTGGACAAAGGACTCTTAGCCCCATCTTGCAACAGTGTTAGTGGTGTGCAGCTATGCCCAGCCAAATCTTGTTAGATTCCACCTCCCATTAGCCACAGCCAGAATAGCATTGGATGAGGAATTATGGGATTTACAGTTCAACAAGAGTTGGAGGGATACAACTCTGCCACCAAACTTTTGTGGAAAAGAAAACATACTGGTTTCTTAATAAGGCTCCCTCTGTTGCACTCTACTCTACATTAGTCTTTCTTAACCTGGTGCCCTTGAGATGTTTTGGACTTCAATTCTAATCAGCCCAGCATAGTCAGTGATCAGGGACTATATGAGTGGTAGCCCAAAACATCTGAACACCAGACTGAGAAAGTTTAGTTTGTACTAACACAGACTCATGTCTTCCTCTCCCCCTTCTCATTTGGGTCTTAGGTGGCTTGGCTGTTGATTGGATCCATGACAAGTTGTTTTGGACAGACTCTGGAACATCTCGCATTGAAGTAGCAAACCTGAATGGCTCCCACAGGAAGGTGCTTCTGTGGCAGAACTTAGAAAAACCTCGTGCAATCGCTCTACATCCCATGGAGGGGTAAGTGAGGGGTGGTTTTGGACTCTCGTCTTAATAGTACTGTTGAATTGTGCTGGGGTAAAGCTGGCTAAGGCATCGGGATGGATCTGGAACAGCCTACCTGAAAATAAAGTGGACCCTCCTGTTCAGGGTACAGGTGAAATTTGACAAAAGTTTCCATTGGTGGAAATGTTATGGGTATGTTTGGACTTTTGTGGTCTTCCAGTATTTTTAATTTTATTTAAACACATACAACAACAACACGCACGCACACCCTCCCCCATACAGAGCAAATATACAGTAACTCAAGATATTAATTCTATGTGCACTCACCACCCATGGGAACTTAAAGAAATTCATATCTGTTCCTATCCTTAATATCACCCCCTTCATCTCTAAAAGGTCATTAATTCTTTCACTGGCATTCTCCCTTTCTCCTTCACTAGGGTGTATTAAAAAAAACTATGCCCATATATATCTTTAAATTTACTATCTTTTACCAATCCTTTTTTTCATCCTGATCATCACTGTTTCCTTTATCCTCTGCAGCCTTCATGTCTCCTCTTTTCACACTCCACGCCCCCAATTTTCTGCAGTATCTTTTAAGGGGATCTTCTGCGAGGGAAGGAAGAACTGCCAATAATTGTCTCTTGTCTCTTCCAGTGGGAGCATTTTGTGATTAGGATCATGTCCCCAGAAACTCTTAAATCAAAACCATAGGCAAAATCATTTTAAGGATGCTAGCATACCACACATGGCAGAACATTTGGAAGTGAATTGTCCCAGTGAGGGGTTATCAATTACATACTGAGTTGTGCACCTGAAAGTGCAAATGGTAACAGTTACTATGCATTCTTAATTTGGGTCCATTTTCTTCCAAAATTAACTACATTTGCATAGTTACATGAGAGGATTTTAGTCATTTTTTCTTACAGTGAAACTCTTTGCAGTGAAACTCTTTCCAGTGTGTGAGAGTTATTAAGAGCTTCTTGATTTCTGTAGTACAGAATCTTTTTTTTTTTACCATAAATCTTGGTGAGCAATATTTATGGAAGCAGTTGGTTCCAGCTTGTAGTGATTAGGCAGATGAACTTGTTTGGGCCTTTGAGTGCTGCCTTTGGACTCTGTAGTCCCTGGTTGCTCTCAGGTATTCCAGATGTCTACTTAGCCCATTACCTACACAAAGTTAAATTAATGGTTTACCATTCTTCAAGGATTCCAGATTAGATTGTGTTGTGTTCACAGTTTTCTCTTCTCCAATAGTACCATCTACTGGACAGATTGGGGAAACACCCCTCGAATTGAATATTCCAACATGGACGGCTCCAATCGGCGCATCATTGCTAACACACATCTTTTCTGGCCAAATGGGTTAACTATTGACTATGCGGGTCACCGGATGTATTGGGTAGATGCCAAGCACCATGTTATTGAGAGGGCTGACTTAGATGGACAGAACAGGAAGGCTGTCATTAGCCAAGGTGAGATAATGGAAAAGAATCTGTTGTTCTGGTGGAGATGCAATATTAAAAAAGTCAAGAAGAGGATCACATATGCCAGTGATGGTGAACCTTTTAGAGACTGAGTGCCCAAACTCAAGAAGCTGCCATCTGTGCCACACCCTCACACCGCGTGTGAGCTGCCTGCCTTACCCCAGACAGGGGAGGGAGGAAGCGCTCACATTGGGCTGCTGGGCGGGGTGTGTGTGTGATCTCTGTGCTGGGGGAGGGAGGAAGCGCTCCCATTGGGCTGCTGGGCAATGGCTCTGAGTGCCCCTTCTGGCACATGTGCCATAGGTTTGCTACCACTGACATAAGCACTGTGCATCCCTTCTGTGGGTTACATAGTTAATTTTCATAGGGAATGAAGCAAGAAAGAGTAAGGGTATGTTTGGACTTTTGTGGTCTTTCTAAATCAAACACTGTCCGGATTGAGGATAGAAGCTTTCTTTGGAAAGACTGACTTCTCTGGAGGTTTGATGTAATCCATGAGCTTGTACTGAAATTTTTCTGCAGGACTTCCACATCCTTTTGCAATCACAGTATTTGAGGACAGCCTTTACTGGACAGATTGGCATACCAAAAGTATAAACAGTGCCAACAAATTTACTGGCAAGAACCAGGAGATCATCCGCAACAAGCTTCACTTCCCCATGGATATCCACACACTACATCCTCAGCGCCAGCCAGCAGGTAACTGCAGAGGAGAGGTTGATACAATAACTTCCACCACCTCTCTTAAGAGAGATGTATCTGCATTGCTGTGCTGCATGTATGTAAATGAGAGAGCAGAGAAAAAAGAGAGAGGGGAGAGCAGTGAAAGTTGAGATCTCTAATTCTGGTTGTTTCCCATGCACTAATGAATTCTGTGTTCTACTAGTTTATTTATAGATTGGTTTTTTTTTTTTTGCTATTTGAGCAGGGAGAAATCGTTGTGGAATGAACAATGGAGGCTGCACTCACCTTTGCCTACCAAATAACAAGACATATACCTGTGCCTGCCCCACAGGTTTTCGGAAAACTGGCACCCATACCTGTGCCCAAAGTAAGTGTCCTAGAGAAGATGTTTTATGCATCTGAATGTTTGAAAGGGAGGCAAAAAGACAAATGAAACAGCAAAATTGTTTTAAAAGTTTGGGGGATACTGGGAAGAGAATTGGCAAGAAAATGATGGGTACTGTAACATGCTTATATAGATTGATGGCAGAACACTAGCTGAACTACACAGAAAGATCTGGGAGCAGCTTTAAAAGAAAACTAGACAAGTGGGAAAGAAGTAGAAACATGCTTTTAAAAGGATGAATGGGTTGACTGCAAGAAAAGGCTAATAAATTTTATAGATTTATAACTTTGGGTGAAGAAATGCTCTATAAATTGTTTCTTATGCTAGAACAGTGATTCTCAACCTGCGGCCCATGGGCCAGATGCGGCCTGCTGTGATATTTCATGTGTTGCTCCACCACACCAGGAAGTGTCATGTGGTGGAGGAAGGGCAAAGTGGCCGCTGACGTCAGCCTTGGCATGCGGCAAGGGGGTAGTCCCCTTGGCGCGTGGCACTGACGTCATCACCACGTGGTAAGGGACCTTTCCAAATGCTGTGGATTTCAAAGTAGTGGAGCAGCAATTTTTTTTAAAAAAAAATGCGGCAATCCACCTCCACAAGGGTCTCTGTTGCCCTGGGGACCAGTGAAGCCAGCCCCAGAACAGCAGGGAGAAAGCTCAACCGCCGCCACCGTAAGTGATGTATTGCGATGTCAGGCGGTGCAGATGGGTAGGGGGCAGTCCTACAACTGCTGGGTTCTCAATGCGGGCCTGATTAATGATACGCGTGGGCCATGGAAAAATCATGGAAGCAGCAGAACTTAGAAATAACAAGATAATTTTCTGTGTCTGTTACCATGTTGTTGCGCTTAGAAAAATTAAAAGAAGACCTTTCGACCTTTGATCAGGTCTTGACAAGTTCCTGCTTTTTGCCCGAAGGATGGACATCCGTCGTATCAGCTTTGACACAGAAGACCTGTCTGACGACGTCATCCCCTTGGCTGACGTGCGCAGTGCTGTGGCTCTGGACTGGGATGCAAAGGATGACTATGTCTACTGGACAGATGTCGGCACTGACTCCATTAGCCGGGCAAAATGGGATGGAACAGGCCAGGAGGTAACATAAGACTTCCATTAGAGAGGCATTGGACGGAATGTCCAAGATCAAGTTCCTTTGTTTAAGGGCCTCCTTTTGCTTATATCCACTTTGTCTGATTATCCGTATTTCAGAGTTCATTGCTTCAACTGTTTCTGAAGCTTGCACCCTTTTTAGTTGAAGACTCCTTCTCTTAGTGGATCAGCCAATGGCACAGATACTCTTATATGTACATTTGATTCTATATTGTAGCTTCTCTCTCTGCTTATATGTGTTCAAAGTGGCATAAGCTTGCTAATCTACAACAAAAACTAGTAAAATTGGAATGTTAATCAACTGAAAGTAAAAAACAAAAATTAATCAAACATTTATTTCCAAAGCAAACACCCTTTCTCAAGCAATCCCTTTTGGGAATTTGCCTGATCAAAACAACCTTGGTAGACATAGTATGGCCTGTCTCTTTTGGTTTGACGTAGGTATTAAAGTAGTTATGAAAGCCCATTCTGAGTTCTTCCATTTCCCCCCAAACCGCATTGCTGAGAAGAACTTAGCAGTGGGTTAGGTGGAAATGCTTCTCTTAATAAAGATTCCTTCTTGTTTTGTTTCTTTGTAGATTGTGGCAGATAGCAGTCTGGAAAGCCCAGCTGGTTTGGCTATCGATTGGGTCACCAACAAGTTGTACTGGACAGATGCAGGTACTAAAACCCATTGTCTTGTGAAGAACATGAGCCACTAGGTCCCAAGAAGACCACGATGGATTGGGTCCCAAGAAGACCACGCCGGATTGAAATGCCCCAACAATTAAATTAATTTTACCATATTTTCATGTATTTTGATTATTGAAACTCACTAGCAGCTGCTGCATTTCCCACCCTTGGATTATACTCAGGTCAATCTATTTTCCTGGATTTTCAGGTCAAAATTAGGTACCTCAGCTTATATTCAGGTCGGCTTATACTCAAGTATATACGGGTACTGCCTTTTCAGTTCTTACCGCTCTTTCTCAAGGATTCATATTGTAGGGTCATAAATATAAAGTGTGAATGAAAATTCATTATAGACAACACAGTGGTCATGATTTTCACAGTCTCTTGTCTTTTGTGCACATTAGACATAGTAATGATTTACTAGAAATTCCAGGTCTGTAAAATAAACAGTGGTGCAAAAGAGACTACACCTGATTTCCATATAACACAGTGCTAGGAAAGGGGCCAAGAACTGTAAAAGTAATAAAATGTAACAAAACTACATAAAACCTTATAAAATCTAATTGCATCAGTTAAATTACATTCAAGAAAAAATTTGTAAAATTATAGTTCATTGATTTTATAGCCTATAAAATTACAGTTTATTGCACTTTATATTTCTCCTTGGCAAGGTCTTTTTGTTGGTACATAGATTTTTTTCCTTCTTAGGTGGGATAGTATTACAACATATACCTTAGCACCAACCTGATTATGGTAGTAGCATTAAGCTGGCCTTTTGTTTTCACTGGTTTTGGTAATACTTACTTCAAAGTAAAGAAGTTCAGAAATGGTTGATCAGCAGTTAGCAGAGGTGGGAATGAGAGTTGCAGTGCAGTGTAAGTTAGCTTACCCATAATTCCCCTTGGCCTTCCTCTTGGCGGGATGGGTAGACTAGAGTGAACATCACATCTCTATGTGTATAGCTCTGTGATCTTCTTCTGGTGGCTAATAATGTCTGCCCTTCCTCCTGTCATTCATATAGGAACAGACCGGATAGAAGTGTCCAACACTGATGGAACTATGCGGACTGTGCTGATATGGGAGAATCTAGACAGGCCTAGAGACATTGTGGTAGACCCTATTGGAGGGTGAGGATCTCATCTTTGTAGATTTCAGAATGAATGATTCCTATGTGTCATAATACTGATAACACTGAGGGTACCCAATAGTGCCACCTTGCTGAAGATGAGTGTTGTCCAGATCTAGTCAGTGCCTGGATGGCTGTCCTGGTGGGAGCAGCAAGTAATAGAATGTGCACTGCACGTTGTGCAGTTCTGTGATATAAGAAAAACAATAACATGAAAATTATCTAAATAAGTTCATGAGCTGAAGAGTCATGTTGGGTGTACTCCAAGAAAGAGTTGTTGATCTTGTAGATAAAGCATGTCTCAATGTCATGCCTTATTGGCTTAGTACAGGAATGCCCAAACTTTTTGGGCCATGGACTGATCACTTGTTTCAGGGAGCTGGTCACTAAGGCCCGGGGCCTGAATGTGATCCCCAATGCCAGTTCATCTGGCCTGCAAAGCCCTCATTGCTGGTGGAAGCAGAAGTAAAACATGCCTATAGAGGTATGTTTTAATTCCGCTTTCAGGAGTGATGAGGGTTTTGTGGGCCGGATGAATTGACATCAGGGCCGCATCCGGCCCCCGGGCCTTAATTTGGGCACCCCTGCCTTAGTAGGCATTATCACGACTGTCAGGCAGCTAAGTAGAAGCAAAATAGTGCATTATTTTTTCTTGAGAGGATTGCTGGAAAATATCTAAACTGCTTATTCTTGTATAAATATTTGTATGTTGGAGTGAATTGCATGAGATTCTGTTATCTCATATTTGTGGGAAAGAAAAAACCTTCTGCATTTGGATTTTTGATGATAATAATAATAATAATAATTTCGTGTCAGAAATTATTCTGGGTTGAAAATATTTTTCCGGAAGAAACCCCCATCAGGGTGTTACCTAAATTTCAGATTCCATGTCTCAGAGCTGGAGGCATCCAAGCCATGGAGTGAGAAATTATTTTTGTTTCACGGGCAGAAGCTTTGATAAGGAAACTACACACAAATTGTTTGATACAAATTAAAGAAGTTTGCTTTTTTAAAAATAAGAAAATAATAAGCAATAGCAATACAGACGGTCCCCCCCCCCCCAATTTCAAAAGAGCCATCTAACGCAGATTATTACAAGTGAATGTTACAGTTTAAGTCAATACAAAGGAAGACATAGGGTGGAACTCATGGCCATTCAAAGAAGATAAGTACAGTACTACCTCATATAACATTAGTATCGAATAACACTAAAATCGCATAACATTAAGGAATCTGGGGGGAAGAATTGCATCAGATAACATTAAGATCCTATGGGATGCTTCAGATAACAACCGCTAAAGCCTGTGTGGTTACAATGTATCTCTATGGATCCCATAGGATTTTAACATGCATCAGATAACACTAAAAATCATATAACACCAAGACTTGTGGAACCAGGTTTTAGTGTTATATGAGGTTTTACTGTACAAAGATCAAAAGATAAGTGTAGTAGATCAGTAACAGAAAAGCAACAAAATTCTTTAAGTACAAACAACATAGTAACAAATCACAGTCTTAATTATGCATCCCAGCCTTCACAATGAAGGACAAATCATATCAGTGATTGTAAAGATGAGGTAAACAGAGTTCTAATTTTAAAAGTCCAAGACCAATCAGGTTGTGATACATCATAGATGGGGGCCAGTTCTCCAATAAAAACTGGCCTCTTGACTTCTTGTAAACATATTGATATGCAAACTGGCAAGTCCCCTCTGCCAGCTTTATTTCCACAACAATAGGTGTTGACTTCCACATCTATTTGGAAGACTGATGGTCTTGGCTAGAAAGGGTGGTTGAAACAAAGGTCATTTGATAAGAATTCTTTGAGGGCACAAGGTGTTTCCACCAGGAATCCTTGAGGTGATTCCCTTTTAATATTGTGTTCCTCCACATATCTGCATTTATCTAAAACCAGAGCTGTCTTTTTAGTTATGATTTTCCATTTGACTGTTCCTTGGAATAAGGAGGCATAAAATCCAATATTAATATCATAGTCAGACACAAACAAACATTATTCCGGCATATCAGAAAACAAAACAAAAAATAAACAAAATAAAATAAAATAAAAAACACTGTAGCACTTTAAAGACTAACTGCTATATTTTTATTGTTAGCTTTCGTGGATCAAGTCCACTTCATCAGACAAAGAGTGAAACTTACAGGCATGTTCTTTATTATATACCAAATTCGGGTAAATTCCCTTTCAATCTCAAGGTTGCTGATTGCTATATGATTTTATATTACAACTTTCCTGCCAATTCTCTTTAGTAAAACAGAAAGAAACCAGGTACAGGTGTTTGGTGTTTTTCCCCCCCTAACATGCAGGTCACAAGTTAATCAGAGCAACCTTGAGATTGAAAGGGAGTCATTTAGAGTTTATTTTAATAATCTATTGTTGCTAATGGCTGTGTGAAGCTGCAATCTTGTGCTTGCTTGTCTGTTGTTTTGCCCACAACCCTTCTGTCGTCTTGCCCACAACCCTTCTCCCTTTGAGCCCCTGAATTTGGTATATAAAGAACATGCCTGTAAGTTTCACTCTTTGTCTGATGAAGTGGACTTGATCCACGAAAGCTAACAATAAAAATATAGCAGTTAGTCTTTAAAGTGCTACAGTGTTTTTTATTTTATTTTGTTTATTTTGTTTTGTTTTCTGATATGCCTGAACCATAGACTAGCACGGCTACTATTCCAAAAAATTCAGACATTATTCCATAGGAGTTACCTATACATTCCTCTTTTAAAGGAAATCAACTTCATCTTTGAACAAGAAAGCTAAAACTCATTTAGTCAACTGCCTGAGCTGAGATTAACAGATTAACATATGTTAAAACTGACTCCAAGCTCAGCCACCTTCCAGGTTTAATTCCTAAATGTATTCCATTAATTTTGAGGCAGTACCTGAGTGTATTGTTGTCCATTTTTAGGCCTGATAGATGATACAGGCAACATCTGCCACTGCCTTAGGGGTAAGGCTCTGGGGAACATGGAATATGTAATGCTTAGTGCAAACGGGTGCCTGATGATTAGCTCAAGGGAAACTAAAAGGTATAAAGATCTTTATTTAAAATAAAGGAAAATAACTTAAAATAAATGGTGGATTTCAAAATATTAGGTAACAAGGGAATGCCCAAATGAGGCTCCTTTCATGTCCCCAAGAGCTGGCACAGGATGGGCACTCAATCCATAATGCAGTACCCGGGTCTCAAAATGCCAATTTGCAAGCTTCTTAACCACTGAGCCACCCCAGCCCCTGGGATTTTTGATAATGGGATTGCTTGCCAGCTCCATAGACCTTTTCTTTGTTTGGGGTCTTCAGTACAATAGAGCAGATTCTTGTCCTGTGCAGCAACAAAAAAAAAAGTTGAAAGCATTTGGCTGGTTTGCTCGTAAAAGTTGTTAACAAAACATAAAGAAATGAGAGATTAATCAAGGACACGAGTCATTTGTACTGTTTTCTGGGATTGTTCACAGGTTCATGTACTGGACTGATTGGGGGGCTAGCCCCAAGATTGAGCGTGCAGGCATGGATGCCTCTAATCGCTTGGTGATCATTTCTTCCAACTTGACTTGGCCCAATGGACTAGCCATTGATTATGAGTCTCAGCGCCTTTATTGGGCAGATGCTGGTATGAAGACAATTGAGTATGCTGGCTTGGATGGCAGTGATAGAAAGGTAAGGTTACCAAGTTTTTAAATAAAGCCTTTTGGAAGCTCATTAATGAATAAGAGACATGTAAAGCTATTTGGGAAGAAAATACAAATATTTTCTCTATGTAAATTAGATCTACAGAAGGATTCAGCTTTTTCCTCTCAAGAGACAAGTGAACCTGCATTTAAATAAACAGCATGCAGTGAAAAGTACAAATAGGGATTTTTGAGACCACATGAAACTTCTGCACCAGGGGAGGTCAACCAATAAGATTATGACCATATGCTAGAATGGCCAAATTTACTGGATTGATGGGCTATGCGTTGCCTGTCTCTGCTTTGTAGCTTTGGTCATTGCTCTTAGACCTCTGCTGCCACTTCCTGAAACTTGTTAATTTCTAGAGTTCAGTTATTCACATCTTTATTTGTAACATTTTGTAAATTGTGCTTTTGGATTTTGCAGATACTGATTGGAAGCAACCTGCCTCACCCCTTTGGGCTTACTTTGTACAGAGCAAAGATCTACTGGACTGATTGGCAGGCAAAGAGCATCCAGAGTGCTGACAAAAGGACAGGGCAAAATCGTGAAACTTTGCAGGACAACCTTGAGAATCTTATGGACATCCATGTCTTTCATCGTCATAGGCCCTCAGGTACCAAGGGTGACCACATCAAGATGGGAGGGCATTCAATCTCTTGCCTATGAGGAGATTAGTTTTGAATTACAACACCCAGGATTCCTGGTAATTGCTTATTTTGATAGGAACTTCTAGGAATTATCGTCTGAAGGGCATCAGATCATTTGCTCAGTTACTAGCATGACTGTGTACATTTCTTCCTCAATCCATATTCTCCTAGCAGATCTAGGCTAAAGTGTATGTGAACTTCTGTGAAAGCCTGTAACTTCTGGGGAAAGTATTGCTGTGCTCATTTTATGCACATGCACATGACTGCAGAATTTAGAATGCTCTTTTTTGTCCTTTGTTTCTCAATACATTGTTCTGTTCTGTTCTTTATCTTTCAGTGCACACACCATGCAGTATTAATAATGGTGGATGCAGTCATCTTTGCCTGCTGGCCCCTCTTCCTAAAGGTTACAGCTGTACTTGCCCTACTGGCATTAACTTGAAACCAGATGGCAAAACATGCTTACCAGGTGAGCTTCTCTGTATGTTTCTTCATTCTCTTTGGTCTGTATAGAGTAGTGTTGGCAAACCTTTTAGAGTCTGAGTGCTCAAACTCATCAGGCTGCTCTCCATGCCACAGACTGTATTGGGGTGAGAGATTAAGTGCTTCCACTGGGCTGTTGGACAGAGGGGTGGGGCAAATTCTGTACTGGGTCGATGGCATGCATACCCACAGAGAGGGCTCTGAGTCCCCCCTCTGGCACATGTGCCATAGCTTTGTCACCACTGGTATAGAGTTTGGGTCTTCCTAAGTTCTACCACATAACTTCTTCTGGTAGGTCTCCAGATACAAAGACTGATTAGGGTTTTTTGTTTGACGTCTAGACACAGGAAGTTGAAGAAGTACATTTTAGTTACTCGTGTGAATTTGGTAGCTCTGGTAGCAAGTTCCTAATATTGCTATGTCTTTTACTTTACAGGCATGAACAGCTTCCTGATCTTTGCTAGAAGAGCAGACATCCGCATGGTTTCACTTGATATTCCATATTTTGCTGATGTTGTTGTCGCTGTCAATGTTACCATGAAAAACACCATTGCTATTGGAGTGGATCCTCAGGAAGGTCTGACATTTTGTGCATTTTCACCATTTTAAGTACAGTTTGGTTAATAGTTACTGTTGCCTTGTTAGGGAATAAATTAATATTACAGGTTGGATTTTTTTAAACAGGGTATGTTGCAATTTTCACTTTTTAAAAAAGAAATCCCTTTTTTAACAAAAGTAGCTGTGACTCAGTTATAGTTTCATTAGCATTTACCTGTGCATTTATTGTAGATTTTGGTTTAGTCTAGTGAAAAATGAAAGTTAACTGCAGTTTATTTTTTAAAGCTTTTTCGTGGACTTTGACTCATAATTAATAATTAAATTCAAAACTGAGCTGAAATCAGTACCTTTCAGGTTACACTGTTTTATCTATTATCTTTGTTGCCTTCAAAAAAATAGGAAGAATACAGAGAATACCCATAAATTGATAGATTATAGTAGCTCCCAAGGATGTCTTTGTACTGTTTGCCATGAGGTATTGTTAAGTGTTTGTAGTGTACTAATGGAATTCCCCAATGTCTCCTATTTTCTCATTAGGAAAGGTTTATTGGTCAGACAGCACATTGAGGAAGATTAGCAGGGCTGCCTTGGATGGTTCGCAGTATGAAGATATTATTACTACAGGTAATGGATAACTGATTAAAGTGCTCACAATCACAGGCCCTTCAAGCTGTTTTCAGAGATTCTTTTGAATGGTTACACTTTTACTAGTAGAGTCTTCTCTATTGAGACTATTGGTGGAATCTCTCCCAGGTCCTTTTAAAGAAGAAAGATTCTATACCAGTGAGGAAATCACAAGAATAATGCTGTTGTTTTACCTGTGTTGTGTTTCTAGGGTTACAGACCACAGATGGATTAGCAGTGGATGCTATTGGTCGAAAAGTATATTGGACCGACACAGGAACCAATAGGATTGAAGTGGGTAACCTAGATGGATCAATGAGAAAAGTTTTGGTATGGGAAAATCTGGACAGCCCAAGAGCAATTGCATTATATCATGAAATGGGGTGAGTGCTGGCAGTGGATGCCTTGATGGTTAAGAAAGGGGTAAAAGGTTGGGAAATTTGTGAACAGTGATTATGCCAGTTTTTCAGTGAGTTGTTGGCTTCTTTTCTTTCAGATTTATGTATTGGACAGACTGGGGAGAGAATGCCAAACTAGAACGAGCAGGAATGGATGGTTCTAATCGGGCGGTCCTTATCAACAGTAACCTGGGCTGGCCGAATGGACTTGCTGTGGATCGGGCTGGATCGCAGCTGCTGTGGGCTGATGCACATACTGAGGTACAAATTGTTAAGTTATTTACAGCAACTGCACAGCAAAATGGGGCAGGTTTTAGGAAATTTTATGTTCAAATGCAAGTCTCCAAGTTCTCCCCTTGTTAGCCCAGCTAATAAACACACTTGGACTAGATATTTGAGAGAAATAGAAATATAATTTACTCACAAAATGAGGTCAGAAGAAATTAGGAATCTTGGTGAAGTTGAATTAGATCAATAATGTAGGCAGGAAACTCAAATGAGTTAGTTTAGAAAGAAGTAAATTCTTTCTTCCAGCCATGTGGCCTGGAAATATGGAGGAGCTCAAAAGGACATCTTTCCTCTTAGAAGGTAGAAAGCAAGAGAGAGAGCTAAAAGTAAAGGTTGCCCTTGCTTGAAAGCCAGTCATATCTGACTCTGGGGTTCATTGCTCTTCTTTGTTTATAGCCAAAGAACCAATGCTGTCTGCGTTTGCAGACATTTTTGTGGACATGTGGTGGGCAAGATTTGACACCGGAGTGCACGGAACGCTGTTTACCTTTCTACCAAAGTGGTACCTGCTTATCTACTTGCAATTTTTTTTGCTTTTGAACTGCTAAGTTGGCAGGAGCTGGGACAGAGATGGAAGCTCACTCCATTGTGCAGTACTCGGGTCTTGAACTGCTGACCTTCCAGTCATCATGTTCAGTGTCTTAAGCAATAAGCCACCACAGTCCCTAGTGAGAGAAGCCCAGAGCAAAACAAAGGCCTTAACACATGCAAATAGGGTCAGTTGATCTGTAAGGCAGGAAAGAACATTTCTAATTGTAATAGCAGGCAAACAGTGCAAAACAACTTCCTTAAGGTCAAGCTAGTTTTTCCTGTCTCTCTGCTTACTGCATGCTGGGATTGCACTGGAATACTCAACACACTTTGGCAAATACGTGCACTGGAATGCTCAACACACTTTGAGCAGTAAAATTTAGAACGTGTGTGAAGGGAAAAAGAATGGGGCTGACTAAAAAGTCTTAGAGGAATAAGAATGAATTCATACAAGCATGTACATCCCTCAGTAACTGCATCATCCCTTAATGATTCTCATCAGTCAAGAATCAAATACAGTCAAACCTCGCATAACGAGCGTTTCACTTAGCAAAAAACTCGCATAACGAGCAAGTTTTTTGCTAAGCAGTCCGACTCGCATAACGAATTTTTCGCTATGCGAGTCAGACTTTTCCCTACGGAAAAACTCA
Source organism: Furcifer pardalis (assembly GCA_030440675.1). Classification (NCBI taxonomy): domain Eukaryota; kingdom Metazoa; phylum Chordata; class Lepidosauria; order Squamata; family Chamaeleonidae; genus Furcifer; species Furcifer pardalis. The sequence goes on from CP126894.1 coordinate 61,381,796, forward strand.
CATAACGAGCATTTCTATGGGGAAAACTCGCATAGTGAAAATTTTTCGCTATGTGAGTTTTTCCATAGGGAAAAGTCTGACTTGCATAGCAAAAAATTCGTTATGCGAGTCTGACTCGCATAGCAAAAAATTCGCATAGCGAGCAGCCTCACAGAATGAATTAAATTCATTATGCGAGGTATGACTGTACCATATCAAGGATTCAGTTATTACAATTTTACCTTGAATTGCATGTCTCAGTGGAGACTGCTTGGGTGTTGTTTAATAAATATAATTGACGTTGTCAGGTGAGGTGTACCTGGAAGACAAGTTTTAGATGTTGTAAGCTTAGAATCATAGCTTTGTGGGACTGTCTCTAGCTCTTCAGAGATTTATTTCTTTTTCCATTGATAAAGAGAAAGCCCCGAATGTAATGATTAATAACTGTTGAGTTGTTTTCAATGTATTGCAAACCTTTCTGTGATTTTTTTTAATATAGAGAACTATTCCCTTCTCCTTCGTGTTGTTTGGGGATGCACACTGATGGGTTCTGCGCCTGCGCTGAATCCGGAGCGGAGCTGGAAAGCTGATTGGATAAAGAGTTTTGAATGTGGGACCGCCCACCATGCCCAACCCCTTTAGGCGCCATTTCGCGCTCTCCCCTCAGTTTGCTTTTTTCCGCTGCGCAAGCAGGAGCCTGGAAAAAAAGCTGTGAGTACTTTGCTGAGATTGTCTCAGAATCTTCCAATTTTTCCTACCTTACAATTTTTCTCGGACTAGGGGACTTGTTCCCTTGGTCCTCGTGTGGCTGGGGCTCGCCCTCAGCCGCCGTTTAAAAAAAAAAAAAAAAAGACCAACATCTCGTGTCGGGGCCTCCCGGCCGGGATAATTTTTTCTCTTCGGCCATCTACTTCGGTGGATGGCCTCAGCGGCAGCGTTCAAGCAGTGTCCGTCCTGCAAGAGAAAGTTCCCTAGCTCGGACGGGCACGTGCGTTGTCTTCGCTGCCTCGGGGAGAGTCACCAGGTCCAGACCTGCGAAGTCTGTCGCGGCTTCTCGAAGGCCGCCATCAAGAACCGCCAGTACCGCCTTCAAGCCTACCTCATGGAAGCCGCACTGGCACCACCGGCTCCCCCAGCTCCAGAGCAGGCCGCTTCCACGTCTGCTCCTTCAACCTCCGCTTCTTCTTCCAGGCCCTCGGCCTCTGAACTGTTCAGGCGGAAGAAGGAGCAGGAGAAGAAGAAGAAAGACAAAAAAGAGAAAAAGAAGCGCCGTAGCTCTTCGTCTTCTCTTCCTCCGACCCCGGCACCGGCTCACCTTTCGCCGCCACGCTCCCTAGCATCCGCCCCGGTCGCAGCTCCACCTACGCCGGGTAGGATGTCGACCGAGGCCCGGGACGCCACGCCGGAGAGGGCCCACAGCCCTCCACCGCCGCCGGAGACTCCTCCACCTGTACCACCGCACAGGTCTTCCTCCCTCCGCAGCCCTTCCGTGGTTCCTGGTCCGGCTACCGAACCGCCGCCCCAGTTGAGCCTCATCGCCCCGTACATCGAGGCGATGGTGCGGAAACTGCACGCCGAGCTCCAGGTCCCGCAGACGACACCGTGGGAGCGCCCTCTGCCCTCACCACCAGCCACGGAGGCACCACCGCTCCGTGAGGAGGGCCCCGCACCGAAGCGGCAGAGGGTGGAACAGGCGCGGTCGGAGGCCTCTCTCCCTCCGTACCAGCTGCCTTTGCCGGGGAGCGATCCGAGATCCGCCAGGCCGTACTGGTCGGACTCGGACCCCGAGGTCTACCTGCCACCGCCCAGCGTCTCGGAGCGGTCAGGAGACTCCGACTCGTCGGATCAGGAGGAGGAGCAGCATCAGCCACCGCCGGTTGCGGTCGACAAGTCCCCGGACGACAACATCGGCGCCGTCCACGGGTCCCAGCCGGAGGATTTGAAGACCTACACCGGACTGATCACTCGCCTCGGATCCACCCTTGGGATTCGGGCGGAGGCTCCCCTGGACGACTGCGAGGATGTCGTCTGCGGCTTGGCCGACCGCAAGGAGTTGGTCCCCGTCCGCCTCGGACTGCTCCCTAAGATTGCTAAAGCGGCCAAGGAGGTGTGGAAGAAGCCGGTTTCTTCGCACTCCGTATCCAACAGAGTGGACTCTATGTACAGACTGCTGGACGATTCCAACTTTCTGCACATTCACCCGGCACCGAACTCCCGAGTGGTCAAGGGCTCCCAACACCGGACGCCGATCAGCAGCACTCCCATCCCGTCGACCCAGGAAGGGAAGAAGCTGGACGCACTGGGCAGGAGGTTCTACGCCAATGCCTCCTTGTCCTTCCGTGCGTCCAACTACGCGACGGCCATGGGAGGCTACCAGTGTCGACTCTGGGAGCAAGCGGAGTCGTTCAAGTCCCTGCTGCCACCTGATCGACAAGCGGACTTTGAAAAACTCTGCATGGAGGGCAACCACCTCGCCCTCCAGCAAATCCGCACCGGCCGCCACGTCACCGAGTCGGAGGCAAAAAACTTGGCCTCCGCCATCCAGCTCCGTCGCCACGCCTGGCTCCGTTCGGCTAACCTGCAGGACGATGTCAAGCGGCTCGTGGAGGAGCTTCCCTTCGATGGCGAGGGCCTCTTCGCCAAGGAGACCGACACCTCCTTGGGAGAGCTGAAAGGGGACTACGCCACGATAAAACAGCTCCGCCCTCCACACCGTGGGTCCGGCCGTTACCATCAGGACCAGCCGTCGACGTCTCAGGCGGGCCCATCCTATCAACCTCGCCCGCCACAGAGACAAGGGGACTACTCCCGGTACCAGCCCTACCGGCAGCGCCAACAACCCAACCGTCCACGCTACCAGCAACGGCCTCAGACTGGCAAGCGTACGGAACGGAAGGGCAAACAACGTGTTTGACTCTTCCGTGACCGAGACTCTACCCTACCGCCCCCTTTCCGACTACCTATCGGCGTGGTCTGCCATCACCACAGACCGATGGGTTTTAACCATCTTAGACTCTGGCTACGCGATCGAGTTCGAGAGATGCCCTACTGTCGGACGGATCCGCATCACCGATCCATCCCCACCGCTCCAGGAGGAACTAACAGCTCTCCTAGAGAAGGGCGCCATAGAGCCGGTCGCAGCGTCGGAGTCTCACGAAGGGTTCTTCTCCCGATACTTCCTTGTGGACAAAAAAGACGGGGGGCACGTCCCATCCTGGACCTCCGTCTTCTCAACAAGCATATCGACGCGAGGAAGTTCCGGATGGTAACCCTTCACTCCATCCTCCCGCTGATCAACCACGGGGACTGGTTCACCGTCATCGACCTGAAGGACGCCTACTTTCACGTGTCCATCAGGAGGGAACATCGTCGCTTCCTCCGATTCCAGGTGGGCGGCAACATCTACCAGTACACATGCCTACCCTTCGGCCTCTCCACCGCTCCGAGGGTATTCACGAAGTGCATGGCACCGGTGGCTGCTCATCTGCGACTGCAAGGCGTCCAAGTGTTCCCGTACATAGACGATTGGTTGATCTGCTCCCCGACCCAACAAAAAGCCAAGGACGACGTTGCACATTGCCTCGCCCTTATGCAGAGCCTCGGTCTGCGGGTCAACTTCAAGAAATCCCAGTTGACCCCCACTCAACGAATAGAATACATCGGAGCCGTTCTAGACTCTCTGGCTCTAAGAGCCTACGCTCCAACCAAACGTCTGCTCGACATCCGCACAGTGGTGGCACGGATCCAGGGCAGACGTCGGGTCCGTGCGAGGGACGCCCTCCGTTTACTAGGACTCATGGCGTCGACCACGGCGGTGGTCTCGCACGCCAAACTCAAGATGCGCTCCCTCCAGTCGTGGTTCCTCTCCTCCTTCAACGGCACCCACGACAACCTCGGGAAGTGGCTCACACCGACTCCCGAACTCCGAGACCAGTTAAACTGGTGGACAATGGACCAGAATGTGACCGCGGGGAGACTCTTCACCCTTCCCGCACCGTCCATCCAAGTCACCACCGACGCGAGCACCCACGGATGGGGTGCGTGCTGCCGCGGACTACGGATTCACGGCATATGGACGCCCGAGGAAGCCGACCACCATATCAACTTCCTCGAGCTGCTAGCGGTGTGGAAGGCGATGAGGTCCTTCAGACCGTCGATCGCGGGCAGTGTGGTGCAGATCGCCTCGGACAACACCACGACACTAGCCTATCTCAACCGGCAAGGAGGGACCAAGTCTCTCTCCCTCCTCTACCTGACCGTCCAGATGTGGGAGTGGTGCCTGAAGGTACACGTGTTCCCCATAGGTGTCCACATCCAGGGCACCCTGAACTCCGATGCAGACTCCCTGAGCCGCAAAGGGACGGCAATGCACGAGTGGGAACTGGACGAATCGGTGTTCGACCGCCTGTGCCGACGGTGGGGCACACCGACCCTAGACGTCTTCGCGTCACAGACCAACTCCAAGTGCCGCCGTTACTGCTCCCGAGCAGGGATCGGCCACGGATCGGAGGGCGATGCCTTCATGGTGCCGTGGCACCAGGAACTGCTGTACATGTTTCCACCGATCCCTCTCATCCAACGGGTCCTGATACGGATCCGTGCGGAGAACGCCTGGACGATCCTGGTTGCCCCGTCCTGGCCGCGCCAGCCGTGGTTCCCACTACTCCAAACCCTGGCTTGCGATCGTCTCCGCCTACCCACCGATCCGAATCTCCTCCGCATGGAAGACGGTCGGATCCTTCACTCGGATCTGCCGAGCCTACACCTGACGGCCTGGCTTATCCGCCCAACATAACACGGATCCTTGATCTGTCCAGGAAACCTTCCACACGGAAGTCCTACGATGCCAAGTACCGTCGCTTCACTGACTTCCTAGCATCCAGCGACCGCACCGTGGACTCCGCATCCCTGCAGGATGTCATGTCCTACCTCCTGCACCTAGCCGAGTTGGGATCCGCACATTCATCATTGAAGGTCCACCTAGCTGCTGTGGTCGCCAAGGCCCCTCCTTCTTCAGTATTGTCCTCCGCCTTCAGAGACAAAACTATTAAAAGGTTCCTTCAAGGGCTACGCAACTCCTATCCTCCAGTGAAGATACCACCCCCTCAGTGGTCACTCACTACAGTGCTCACCGCACTCACGAAGGCACCTTTTGAACCCATGGCTTCGGTGGACATTAAGTTTGTCTCTTACAAGACTGCCTTCCTTGTAGCTATCACTTCTGCCCGACGGGCAGGGGAGCTGGCAGCCCTTCGGTCTGACCCTCCTTTTCTCAAGTTCTACCCCGACAGGGCAGTGTTGCACCCAGATCTGACATTCCTGCCCAAGGTCCTGACTGAATTTCACCTGGCCCAAGCCATCACGCTTCCAGCATTCTTCCTGAATCCCTCGTCTCCACAAGAGAGAGTGTGGCACTCGTTGGATGTCAGGAGGGCCTTGCTGTTTTACACCCAGAGGACTGCGTCCTTCAGGAGAGCAAAACAACTGTTTGTGGCTTATGGTGGCAAGACTAAGGGACAGCCTCTGTCTGCCCAGAGACTATCTAAATGGATCTCAGGTACCATTTACCTGGCCTATCAGATGTCATCCCTGCCACCTCCGCCTCATGTCCGGGCTCACTCCACCAGGACACTGGCTTCCTCCACTGCATTCCTAGAGGGCATCCCGATGGAGGATATCTGCAAGGCTGCCACTTGGTCCAGGTCCTCCACCTTCATCACCCACTACCGGGTTGATACAAGGTCCGCCCCTGATGTCAGACGGGGCAGGTCCATCCTGACGGCTGGTCTCCGATCTTCTTCGTTGATGACCGCCCATCCATGATGACATCGCGCTCTCCTGCATCTCAGGACGCCGGCTGCCCACCATCCAAGTAAGTGAGCTTGTTAGTCACCCATCAGTGTGCATCCCCAAACAACACGAAGGAGAAGGACAGGTTTCACTTACCAGTAACTGTCGTTCTCCGAGTATGTTGTTTGGGGATTCACACAACCCAACCCTGCCTCCCCTCAGGGCTGCCGGCCTGAGATGGCCTTAGGCTTAGCGGGCAGCTTTAATATCAAACTGAGGGGAGAGCGCGAAATGGCGCCTAAAGGGGTTGGGCATGGTGGGCGGTCCCACATTCAAAACTCTTTATCCAATCAGCTTTCCAGCTCCGCTCCGGATTCAGCGCAGGCGCAGAACCCATCAGTGTGAATCCCCAAACAACATACTCGGAGAACGACAGTTACTGGTAAGTGAAACCTGTCCTTCTCATGGAAAGCCCTAGAACTATGGAGTTTGCCCAAGACTACACAGATGGGCTCTTCTCTAGAGAGGCAGCTAGACAGCCAGCTAACCAAGCTGCCCAGCCAGCTAAAAGTTAATAATACATCTCTTCATTTCAGCGTATTGAGGCTGCAGACCTGAATGGTGCAAACCGCCACACTCTGCTCTCTCCGGTACAACACCCTTATGGCCTCACTCTGCTCAATTCCTACATCTACTGGACCGATTGGCAGACACGAAGCATTCACAGAGCTGACAAGGATACTGGTGCTAATGTCATCCTAGTCAGGGCAAATCTGCCTGGCCTAATGGATATCCAGGCTGTTGACAGGGGAAAGCCTCTTGGTAAGATCCCAAGTTTTCTTCAAGATGATGTTTCAGAATCTTCAGTAGAAATTCCTTTTAGAAACTGGTATTAAGTAAGGATTTTAAAGACCCTGTTGTGGTGTGTGGAGAAGAAATAGCTGCTCTTTTCCATCCTTGGGCTTCATTTCCTGCAATTGCTTACAAGCATTATCCACAATAATGCTTTAATTCTTGAAATTTCCTCCCTGGCAGTTTGTCAGGGCTGGATTCTTTACATTGTTGGGTGCTTACTTGACCATGCATGTCTTTTCTGCAAGTTTTACTCATTACCTAATATTTTCTGCTCAATATTATTTTTAAAAAAAGATTTACTTCACATAAATTGCATCAACCTAAAAGCCTTTAATCTGAACTTGTGTTCCTATTTTACTCAAACTCATAATGTTACTGTGATTTTGCTTTGTTTCTTTGATTTAATTTGAAGAATCCTAGCTTGACTGCCCTATAGGACTAGGATTTCCCCTGCATTGTTGGTGTTGTTGAGTTGGTAAATGATAATGCAATATCAAGACTCTTAGCCAGTTACTTGTTGTTCTTCTTGGATGGAGACAACAGAATCCATATGTTCATTGATGTTAGATTTTTGATCTTCCATTGATTCCTCTAACTTTTCCATTAATTGAGTTAACCTGGGCTACCTAGACTTGATATAGACATATACAGTAATACCTCACATAAAAAGCACCTCACTTAGAGACTAATTTGCTTAAAGAACAGAATCTTCTCTGAATTGTCACCTCGCTTAACTAAAACCAACCAAAAACTCGCTCAACAACTAAATTGGGGTTCACAGTCCCCCGCCACCAGAAGTCACAATTGGTCACTTACAATAGTGTTTCACTTAAAGAGCAAACTCTCTTAAAGAGCAATCCTGTGGAACGCATTATGCTCTTTTAAGCGTGGTAACACTGTACATTGGTTGTTTGGAATTATGTTTTCATTATAGTTTAAGAAAGTAGTAAACTCATCATTTTCATTTCTCCTAAGGTGCTAACAAGTGTGGCATGAGGAATGGTGGTTGTTCCCATCTCTGCCTTCCAAACCCTGAAAGTTTCTCATGTGCCTGCCCTACCGGTATCCAGCTAAAGAGTGATGAGAAGACCTGTGATCCTTCTCCGGAAACTTACCTGCTCTTCTCTAGTCGTGGTTCCATCCGTCGAATCTCACTGGATACTAGTGATTACACTGATGTTCATGTTCCTGTCCCTGAATTGAACAATGTAATATCACTGGACTATGACAGTGTAGATAGCAAGATTTACTACACAGATGTCTTCTTAGATGTTATTAGGTAAATATCTATGAGATTTCCATTTATATATTTGTGTGTGTGTGTGAGAGAGAGAGAGAGAGAGAGAGAGAAAAACCTGCTTCCTTGTGCTGATTGCTCTTTGTGTTCTGAGATTTGTCCAGCAATGAGAGATTTCAGTGGGTGATGTTGTTTCCTTATTCTCTTTGGTCCCTTCTTCCAGGCGTGCAGACCTGAATGGCAGCAATATGGAAACAGTAATTGGCCAAGGGCTGAAGACTACAGATGGTCTAGCTGTGGACTGGGTGGCTAGGAACCTTTACTGGACAGACACAGGTCGCAACACAATTGAAGTGGCAAGATTAGATGGCAGCTCCCGGAAAGTGCTAATTAATAACAGTCTGGATGAACCTCGAGCAATAGCTGTCTTCCCCAGAAAGGGGTAAGCTGGAGGGTTCAGTATGAATGCTTGCAAAATGTATTCCCACAGAGCAAGTGCAGAAGTTAGAATAAGGTGCAGGGAAGAGAGGATGAGTTTATTGCCCTCAAATGCAGGTCTGGCTTGAGCCTGCACATGCACCTCATTTCCTGGCTGTACAGCTCCTTCACCAGGAGGACCCTCCTTACAAACAAAACCCAGCTATAGCACTTCACCAAGCATGGTAGATCAGCTGGAAGACTACAGTCTGGTATGTGAATAGAGCCATTTAAAGCCAGGTTAATCATTGTGAAGGATTGCAGAAAATAAATTATATGAAGAAGAGTTTTTTCTAGAAGCAGACTGAACCTAATTCCATTATGGTAGGATTCTTCAAAGTCAGCAGTTCTACTAAACATGGAAGGCACTTTTAGCCCATGGAACTTAACGTACTTTGCTAGTTTATTTTGCAGATAAGAACAGTGCAAGTTTCAGGAGAGAAAAGTTGAACCTCTACTAACTTCAGAAAAGAACTTTTGCTTTTAAAAAAACAGCAAGTGTGCCTATATACAGGGTTCTGAATTCAGTTTTTTTTTCTTCAGATACCTCTTCTGGACAGACTGGGGGCACATTGCTAAAATTGAGCGTGCAAACCTGGATGGCTCTGAGCGCAAGATACTGATTAATACTGATCTAGGCTGGCCTAATGGTCTAACTTTGGATTATGATACCAGAAGGTCAGTACAACATGATATCTCAAAATTGCTAGCTATGTAACTGGCATTTGTCAGTTTCAAAACATTTCCCCTGGCTTGTTTTATTTATTTATTTACTTTATTTATATCCCCCTTTTCTCCCAGAAGGGCCCCAAAGTGGCATACTTCCACGCCTTAAAAAGTGTACATATATTTAAAATGGCAATAAATTAAAATGATTAAACTTACAGTATTACAAATGTAAAACATCACTAATTTAAAACAACTTAAAAACACAAATTTAAAACACATGATAAAAATAAAATAATACATATCCCACAAACAATTCCTATAATGCCAGGGCATTTACAAATTAAAAGCCAGTTTAAATGGGAAGGTTTATACCTACTAACAGAGGAAAAGTAAGGAAAGCACCAATCTAGCTTTCCATGAGAGGGGATGTCATAGACTGGGAACAGCCACCGAAAATGCACTCTTTAGAGTCCTCATCTACATAGGGCATCCAAACAGAATGTAATTACAGCATGCATTACTGTAGCCAAGTCACATGTTCCCAGGAACAAGAGCAATGAATACACCACCTGCTGTTGGAAGTCTAGGCATCCAGCTTGAGAGATGAATCCAGAGGTACACTTAAACTGTGAACATGATTTCAGAGGGAGTATAATCTAACATGAGTTGAATCCCTTTTTCTTAATTTTCCTTACAACTGACCAGTACAATATCTATTTTGCCAGAATTAAGATTCAATTTGCTCTTTCTCTGATCTTTTACAGATATCAGACACTGGTTTAGAGTCAAATTAACTTCCTTGGAATTAGATGGGAATAAGACATAGAGTTGGGAATTATCAGCACGGTGATGATACTGAATCTTAAAATTTTGGCCAGCTGGTTTCACATGTTAAATAGTATGGGGGACTGGGCAGAATAATAAGGAACAGAATAATGTCAGAAACCAGACTGTCAAACAGGAGTCCACCAGCACCATCTTCAGGGCTTATCTTTTCAGGAAGGACCAGAGTTACTGTAAAACAGTTTTTTCCAAGTCCCATCCTAGTGAGGTGGACCAGAAGAATATAATGGTTTATGTAACTGAATGCTGCAAAGGTTCCAGTAGAACCAATAGGGACAGGCTCCTATTTTCTAGGTTCTAGTGTAGAAAATCTACCAAGGCAACCAAAGCTATCTAAGTCCCATAACTAGGTCTGATGCTAGACCAGTATGGTAATCCATTTACAACCAGAAATTCCTGGAGCTGAGAGGCCACTGCACAGTCCAGCACCTTGCTGAAACACAGAACATTGGAGATGGCCAAGAGTTGTCCAATATAGAGTTCAGAGATGGTTTTTTTAAAAAAGAGGCCTCATTTTTGCCTGTTTTAAGTTGTATGGAATTAGACTTTGAAGCAGAGAGGCATTCACTACTTCTCTTACTCAGTCAGACCTCCCTTGGCTTGCTGTTATAAGATAGGAAAGGCAAGGATTATGGATACACATAATAAATCCCATTTCTTGAAGGATTCTATCCATATTCTCAAGCTCCACAGATTGGAATGAATCCGTTAACACAGGACCAGCAGGTGCCAAAGTACATCTACATCATGTGTATCAACTGTAGCATCTTAAGCCAGAGCAGATTTTTGTGATTTTGTTTGCAAAGTATTGTGTGGATTCTTCACAGCAGGTTTTTTTGAGTAGTTCACTTTATCTTCCTGTGGACCATGGTATAATAGCCCTTGACCACTTGAAACATTTTTGCTGGGAAATCCTGTGCAAATCCAATGGTGGTAGAGGATGTAGCTTTGTTTACTGAAAACATTGTCACTGAAAAGGCTTTCTAGTAAATTGATATTATCTCCTACTGCTGCTGATATTGTTTTAATTTGAATACAGTTTGGGGTTAATATATATATATATATATATATATATATATATATATATATATATATATATATATATATATATATATATATATATATATATATATATATATATACAGTAAAACCTCATATAACACTAAAACCTGGTTCCACAAGTCTTGGTGTTATATGATTTTTAGTGTTATCTGATCCTCTATGGGATCCATAGAGATACATTGTAACCACACAGGCTTTAGCGGTTGTTATCTGAAGCATCCCATAGGATCTTAATGTTATTTGATGCAATTCTTCCCCCCAGATTCCTTAATGTTATGCGATTTTCGTGTTATTCGATACTAATGTTATATGAGGTATTACTGTATATATATATATATATATATATATATATATATATATATATATATATATATATATATATATATATATATATATATAATTTTATAGCTTTAAGATTTCTTAATGCCACCTGGCTTTGTTTCTTCTGTTTTTATTGGCTATTATGGGATGGTTCTCTCTCTCTCTCTCTCTCTCTCTCTCTCTCTCTCACACACACACACACACACACACACACAAGCCACACTGAGTGGTGCTTGCACCAAAAGGGTGGGACAAAGTGTGAACAAATAAATAAGATGACTGATACATATTTTGTGAAAGGAGAGAAAATTGTTAATCTGTGGTGTTAGAGTGAATGTTGATTTCACCTCCATCCTCTCAATTCTTGTAGGATTTACTGGGTAGATGCTCATCTGGATCGCATAGAGAGTGCTGATCTTAACGGGAAACTACGTCAGGTGTTGGTCAGCCAAGTATCACACCCCTTTGCTTTGACACAGGTATGGGGAGAAACTTGGTGATGGAAGTTATGATGTTTGGATAACAGAACTCTTAGAAATAGTATGTTTGACCTGCAGATGCTTGGGGAAACAATCATTGTTTGTTGCTACTATCTTATGAAGAAAGAGAAAACACTTTATTTGGACTCTTATGATAAAGTTTCTGTGTAATTAATATATGTTTTCCTAATTCTATGACTGTATTAATTTTCTTTCTGAGTAGCAGGACAGGTGGTTGTACTGGACAGACTGGCAGACTAAATCTATCCAGCGAGTGGACAAGTATTCTGGTCGGAATAAAGAGACCATCTTAGCCAATGTTGAAGGACTTATGGATATTATTGTGGTCTCTCCACAAAGACAAACAGGTAAATGCAATAATCTAGGTTTCTTCACTCTAATTTGAATCAAAAGTTAAAACTAGTTTTAGTTTAGCATGTATTTAGAAGCAGTACTCTCTTTAGTAGTCAATAACATCTGTTTATCCTAATGTGTCATTTGCTATCTCTGTGTTTGGTTGCATTTCAATGTGCTTCATCTTGTGGCCGTGTCAGCTGTGTTTTTTGTGTCTTTCAGGCACAAATGCTTGTGGAGTGAACAATGGAGGCTGTACTCATCTCTGCTTTGCCAGGGCTTCTGATTTCATATGTGCATGTCCAGATGAACCCAATGGGAAACCTTGCTCCACAGGTAAGTTGTTTTGGTTGTAAATTTCCCAGCATGAATCATCATCTATGTTTCTGCTGAAAAGAATTGCTTGAAGTGGGACTTCTCCATGCATTAAAACAAGAGTTCTCAACCTTTTTAAGTCGGGGCCCGGGTCATGCTCCCTCAGACAGCTTTGGGGGCCGGATGACCATTTCGCCCTTCCTTCACCACATGGCACTTCCTGGTGTTGTGGAGGCCGTGGGGGGTCCACATGAAATGGCATCGTGGGCTGCATCCGGCCCACAGGCCGCAGGTTGAGAAGTGTATCACTTTGTCAAAGTATTAAAAAACCTCACTGCAGAAAGCACTATTTTGTTTCCTCATTATTCAGTTTCTTTTAAATTTGCCTTTTTTTGTTAAATTCCCTTCTATTCTCCAGATGACCCAAATGCATATTTTAGTGCTAAGAATCTCAGAAGTCTACAGTTCAGAGTTGCTTATTTTATTTATTGATATTCTTTGTGTAGTGGCTTCAACAATGTATACACAAATAACACCGAGCTGTTACATAAGAATGGTTGCAGATTATGTACACTACAAGCTGTAAAGCAGTATTTTCTCATTAGTGGGTCACTTCTATGCCACAATCAAAACCTTACTGCCTCTGGCTATACCTGGAACATCAAAGTACTATTTTTCCTATTTCTGAATAATTATATATTGCTTAAGTATCCTCTTCCTTTAAGATTCTATTTTTCTCTTTTCTCTGTTTATAGTTCCTGGCATGGGGCCTCCAATTCCTGAGGCTACTCCTTCAAGTAAAAAGAGCCAAACTCCTACTGGTAGATCTGGGTCTTCCACAAGCAAGCCCCATGAATCTGTGGAAACAACCGGAGGAAAGTGAGTGGCTTTGCTGACTTAAAAATGTTTTTGTGGGAAGTTAGAGCTTAGGTCCTTTTCTCCCCTGTTAGGCAGGAAAATTCTAGCTACCATAGAAAGGAGATTTTGTAAAATTTAACTGAATAACGTGTGGGTAAAAGCATTTCTATTTACATGTCACTGCATTCTCTGTCCTTCTGTGGTAAATGATCATCCAGTCTTTTAAATAATTAAAAAAGACAAGCTGGCAAAAAGCTTCCTTGAAATAAATTAAATAACTTTTTTTTTAAAAGAACAACAACAACAAAGCAGCAACCTTTGATAGTTAGATTATATTTCAGTAGAGAAGAATAAACTATTTGTGTCTGTTTTAGTTAATTTTACCTTAGCTCTCTCTGGTTTGGGATGAATGACTCTTTTTAAGTTGACCTTTTGTACCTTTCTGTCCTGTAGCTGCTCTGACAAAAAGATTAGCCAAGACCTGTGCAACCGAGCTAGTGAAGCTGTACTGGCAACTACCGGTGAGATTATTTTATTTTATTTTCCTGCACTATACAAATTTTGGAAATGCATTGGGCAAGCTCAAGCCAGGAACATGAGTTGAAAGTAGCCAGACTTAGATTAGCTAAAGGTAAAGAAGTTATGTGTTACAAAACATATCAGACATGCATACAATTTGTTAGTGGGGTGGGTGGGTGGGAAATAACTTACCATCCACATCCATGCTGTCTGTTGGTGATAGAAAATCAATACTTCTAGAGGATGTTCTGTGTTGGAAAAGGCTGCTTATGATAACAAGAGTATGGCCTGCTTTGGTTAACTTGTTGTCCTCTTTCAGGTGAAGGGCTGCATGTCAGTTATATTATTGGAGGACTTCTCAGTATCTTGATCATTCTGTTGGTAGCGGGTGCTATAATTATATACAGGTATGCTCCTTGCCTTCTTTTCATTTCTCTAGCCCAGGGATCAGCAAACTTGGCTCTCCAGATATTCTTGGACTTCAGTTCCCAGAAGCCATGATCAGCAGGTGTACTGACTTGGGCTTCTGGTAACTGAAGTCGAAGAAAACCTGGAGAGCCAGGTTTACTGACCCCTGCTCTAGCCATATGCTGGTTGGAACACATCCAACAAAGACCAACCTTTCTGTGGGAAAAGAAATTGCTTCACTTGAATTTATTTATTTATTTATTTAAATTTATATTCTGCCCTACTTGCACAGGCGACTCAGGGTGGATTACAACCAATATACAATACATAGTTAAAACTAAAAAAAAAAATTAAAACAACATCTCATTCCTTTAAGTAAAGGAGTAAGAGGAGTAAAAGGGTAAATGGAAGTACAGTAATACCTCATATAACATTAGTATCGAATAACACGAAAATCGCATAACATTAAGGAATCTGGGGGGAAGAATTGCATCAGATAACATTAAGATCCTATGGGATGCTTCAGATAACAACCGCTAAAGCCTGTGTGGTTACAATGTATCTCTATGGATCCCATAGGATTTTAACATGCATCAGATAACACTAAAAATCATATAACACCAAGACTTGTGGAACCAGGTTTTAGTGTTATATGAGGTTTTACTGTACAGTAAAACCTCGGATAACGCTAGAACTTGTTTCCACAAGTCTTAGTGTTATCCGATTTTTAATGTTATCCGATGCATGCATCGGATAACATTAAAACTCCATAGAGATACATTGTAACTGGCACAGGCTTTAGCGAACATTATCCGATGCATCCCATAGGATTTTAATGTTACGCAATTCAACTGTTTTTCCAGATTGCTTAACATTATGCAAGTTTAGCATTATCTGATGCAAACATTATCCAAGGTATTACAGTATCCATGTTAGTGTGCAACAAGAATATGTGATTTAGTGATATTCTTGTAGAGCAACTATAGAAATACAATTCTAGACTAAATGGGGTTAAGAAAACCAAATTAAAAAAAGAGAGGGAATTATAAATTTGAATAATAATGCCTATGGTACTGATATTTTGAAGTTATTGTTTTTAATGTTGGTGACCACTTTCTGTTTGTCTCCAAAAATGATCAGCATTGACATAGCTCCGGGGTTCCCAACCTTTTCAAGCCTGGAGAAACAGGTCATGCTCTCTCAATCAGCTTTGAAGTCTGAACGGCCATTTTGTCCTGTCTGCACGATGGGAGAGGTCAATGTGTCCCAACAGCTTCAAAGGGGTGGCCATTTTGTTTCTTGAATGCTCTTGGAGGGGTGGGGGCACATGAAATGGCACCGTGGGTCAGATCCAGCCCATGGGCCTTAGGTTGGGAACCCCTGACATAGATGGACAGTTGTGGCCTTTTAAATTACTAAAATCTGATGGAAGTTTTAGGTTAAAAACAACTAGAGGGCCACTTTTGCTGATTCTTGGCTTACATGGAACACAGAAAAATGGCTGATGTTCCTTTCCCCTGTAGAAACTATTGACCTCATTGTTTCTTATTTGCATGTTCTGGGAATCATACATAGGAATATATTGAAGTTTACACATGTGATGGTTAGTCTTCCATACTTACTCTTTTGCATGGATATGATTCTTTTTCTCCGTACAATTGCCTTTAATCACCACTGATGAATAAAAAGAAAACATGCTTCTTGATTGTGGTCTTTGTGAAACACACTATGTATTCCATCTATTAATAATAGACTTCATATCTCTGTAGGCACAAGAAGTCCAAGTTCACAGATCCTAGCTTAAGTAACCTTACCTACAGTAACCCATCTTATCGGACATCTACTCAAGAGGTGAAGATTGAAACAGTTCCCAAGCCTGCCATGTATAATCAGCTGTGTTTTAAAAAGGAGGTGAGAGATGTGTTTCTAGATTAAAGCTATGTTTATCAAGCAGTTTTAGTAGCAATTGTAACAGCAGTTGTAGTAGCAGTTGTTGTAGTATTGAGAGCCAGTTCTCAATAGGTCTAATTAATTCACCCTGGTCTTAGATGGTTTAATCAGTGATACCCTAAAGAAGTCTATTTTTCACCTCACACTTCAAAAAACGACTGAACTCATACCATTCAATCAACATTATTCTTTAACTTTTTTGTTGTGGTGCACAGATCTCCATAAACTTAAGATGTCATTCTCCAACTCAAGTCTCAGGGCCATGTGTGGTTTTTGCAGTTTATTAAGCATTTAGTAGTAGAAGGATATGCCTGTGGAGAGTTTGGATCATTGATAGGCAAGACATGGTGAAGTTTTACATTCGCTCAAGTTCTTCTGTTGAGCTATAGATAATGCAGGGCAAGTGGTTGACCATGATATATTATGGCACTCAGTCTCTGCTTTGTCTTTCCTTCTCAGCAGCTTTCCCACCCTTCTGATAGCCTTTCACCATTCCTCTTTTGACCTGTTCACAGCCTTATATCAGGTATCACACTGCTGTGTTTGTGCAATTTCTACCTCCCTTTCTTCTGCAGTGAGGAATGCCCTGCTGCTTTCCTGCATTACTTGCTACTTGGCTGCCCCTCTTTCTCTCTCTTTGTATTTGTGTGTACACATCCATGTGCCCTAAAACACCTTTGCTGCCTTTGAGTGCTGGGAATTTTATTTATCATATGATGAACTTCAGTTGTCTACATTAATGCTGATAAATATAGTAAGCACAAATTGTCCATCTCAAGTTCCTAGCTAGAGTTCCACATTTAGGTTTGAAAGCCATTGAGGGGCTTTATCTGTGGCACTATGCAAGTTCTCCAATGTGCCTCCAAATGAGTTATTCTTCTTGCAAGGTCTTTGATATTTACATTGGCTGTCCAATTTTATACATCTTAGGTTTGTTTAGTTTTAATGTTCATATTCCACGATCATGCCTATGTAGAGCAGAGATCCTTCTGGAACTGGTGAAGCACATTAAAGTCTTCATTAGTGTTAATAATAGCAATCTCTCGCTTCTTCCCTGCCCAGCTTGTATGTAAATTCATTGCTTTTATGAGTTTTTCTCTATTTTTTGATCAAATAACATACCTGTTGAGGTGTTTGTTCGATGGAACTCTTCCTAATTTTAATGTTTATGCCTTTCTGACTCTTTATTATGTTGCATTAACCAAATCTGGTTTGTGTTTTACTCAACCATTTCACTGTATTTCCTATGTGGGAATGTTACTACTTATGTTCCTGCCAGTATATTTGGTCCATGTGTAGTTCTGTCTTTCTGTCAGCTTAGGGAATGCACAGTTTGCTGTGGAATTTCTAGTAGCAGGTGATTTGCCAGAGAAAGGATTGCATACATCTAATAGATAGTATTTCATCTTGCAGATGTTCACAAATGAGATAAATTTGTAAAGACCACATTATCTATTTTGATATTCAAGTGTGACAGGATGAGGCAAAATAGATGTTTTCCTCTGCTCTGTCTATCATAGAATCATAGAGTAATGGAAGGGGTCTATAAGGCCATTGAGTCCAACCTCCTGCTCTGTAAAGGAATTCAAATCAATAGTATATCTGACAGATAGTTGTTTAATTTTATTTTTAATGCCTCGAGCTTTGGAGTGCTCACCACCTCCCGAGGTAATTGATTTCTGCTGTTATACTGCTCTTATCAAAATCTGGCTTCTTATAACTTGAGCCCACTAATATGTTTCCAGCACTCTGGGATGGTCACCTTAAGACTCCAGATATGTTCACTGTCTCCTCCTACAGTCCTTGAAATGATGGAAGTTTTTGTTCAACACATGTGGGAAATGTTGGATTGGGAGGAACTGCCATAGGAGAAGCAGTGAAGGTTTGGTGGTGCCCATGTTAGAGGCCAGGATCTTGAAGACAATAGTTTTTTGAACCCTTCAGTTGTGCCTTATTCACAAGCCAGGGGCCAGCCTTACTGGTTCTTTAAATTTTCTTCTTCAACTCTGTATTTCTCGTCTTATTTGTGTCTCTCTCTCTCTCTGCAGATAAGCCCTGATCAAAGCTACACAAAGGAGAAAATTAAAATTGTGGAAGGAATCTGTCTGTTGTCCAGTGATGAGTCTGAATGGGAAGACCTCAAACAAATACGGAGTTCTCGGGGGTGTATCCTCCGTGACCACGTCTGCATGAAGACTGACACAGTGTCCATCCAAGCCAGCAGTGGGTCATTAGATGACACTGAAACTGAGCAGCTACTTCAAGAGGAGCAATCCGAGTGCAGCAGCATCAATGCAGCATCTACTCCTGAGCGCCGTGGCTCTCTTCCAGACACAGGTTGGAAGCTTCAGCGCAAACCCTCGACAGAAAGTGAAGTTTAAAGCACAAACAGAGACATTTGTCCCTCTTTTTCTCTCACCCCTTGCTCTAATGAGACAGGATGTCTTGCCTGTTATCCAAGGAGGAACTGAAGAGACCTGCCTCTGTTTCAGCTGGACCACAGAGACTGCCTTGGAGCCTGAGCTCGTCTGCGCCTTTGAAACTGATGGGACTCAATGCAACGACCCTTTTGACTCATTGTTAGTTTTTGTTTATTTATATGTCCCATACTTCTAAAAAGCTGTGGTGTTGAATTCAGCAGCATCTTTTCTCAGCTGAGTGATGCAGCTTTCAAGTACACAAACTGGCCAGGGATTCTGCATCACTGATGGCCAAAGTTTCTGAACAGATCTGCTCCTGATCCCTGTTGCCTTTCTTCAAAAGGCTTTTGGCACTAACTGGATTTTGC
This sequence comes from Furcifer pardalis, assembly GCA_030440675.1. Lineage (NCBI taxonomy): Eukaryota > Metazoa > Chordata > Lepidosauria > Squamata > Chamaeleonidae > Furcifer > Furcifer pardalis. The sequence continues at coordinate 61,400,700 of CP126894.1, forward strand.
ACTGCATTCTTCCTTCTTTACAGGGGAAAAATTGGGGCCAGAAGAGATGCATGGCATTAAAGAACGATGTGAGTGAAGATCAAGTCTCTTTAGCAGATACCTGTACAATGAGAGGAAATAGAGCTGTAGCTTCATTGTAGGGGGTGAGGGCAGTAAAATATAATTTTCAATTTATGGGATACCCTCCAATCCAACATTTACTAAAAACATCAAGACCTCTGTCTGTTGCTGGCAACAGAAATTGCCTACACTGTGCCCAGTTCATTGTACCAGGAATGCCCACTCTTTTCCTAAAACATACATCTGGCTTTTGCAGGTAGAACTTTCACATCTGTTTATGGTGGATGATTGTTTTTACTTTACTTTCGTCTAGGTTTGAGTTGCAAGGAATATGCTAGATAAAGAGGTCTTCTATCATACATCTTTATTTCTTAGTTCGCTTACAGGCCTCTGCTCTGGAAATGTGTGCTACTGTAAACAATGTCAGCCTGTCTATAATTTTTAGTTTTTTAAAAAAAATTGACTCATTCAACAAAAGTGTACCCAAAATTTCATCTGCAATGTGTTATTGGGTAAATAATACATTTTTATAGCAAAATTATCACAGCGGCACTTGAAGACTAACAAATGTTATTTTGCATATGCTTTTGTAGAATGTAGCCCACTTTTTCAGATGCAGTGGGATACAGTCAATAAAAACATATACCAAAAATGTGTTAGTCTTTAGGATATTACAGGATACTTTGTTGTTTTTGCTGCACCAAACTAGACCACGTGCTTATTTGTCTGAACATTTATTATAGGATGTACTTTCATGGGTTTTAGTTTGCTTCTTCAGACAGATGAAGAATGACTTACAATTTCAGGTTTATGTACAGTACACATGATTGGTTCTGCATTCTCCTGTGCTTCAGTGAAGAAATCCACATCCTGAACCATGCTGGGTTTCATGGTTGCATTCATAACTTGTTAAATGACTTCGATTCTTTGCCCCCATTGCTTAATGTAGCTAATTTCTCTCCTTTGAATTCTTAACGTTGAGGTGGGGAGGGAAGAGAGGGTGGGGTAGATGGCATAGCCCTTAAAACTTCGACTGGCAGTTCAAAAAGGGGCTCTTACTAATAATCAGAAATGTATAGGTTGAGGATGGGATGCTTATATGTAGGTAAAACTGTGAGAATGCTTTCCTTGACATTTTTTTTCTTGAGTACAAATCCAGATAGAAAGGGAGATGTTGGAATATGGTATATTGTGTCAGCAAGTATATCTCACATTTGTTATTACCATGGGAATGAATGTAAAACAAGAAAGGATAAATGGGTTATGTAATTCACATTGCAACTGTATTTCATCTGCATTTGACCTCCCTGAAACCATTCACTTTTCCAGTCAGACCTTATTTTGGAGCCTCATTGAGGAAGAAAGATTAAAAATCAGGAAGAGAGGTGTTTGTGCTCAGGGGAACAATTAAGAAACCCATCTGCTCCTCTTAATTTTCATCACCATATCCTCCACTTTGCTAATGCAGTAGTATTACAAGGTAAATACAGTGTTGGGAATCAGGTTTTCCTTTCTTAATGTCTAGATCCACCCTTTTCAAACTCTTTATTCCCCATTAGTTTCTAGTTTTTATCCTCCTGCAAATTGTCCTCAATCCCATGGTTGGTTCTTTACATTGGCTTGAGATTATATTTCATTTACATCCTGCTTTTCTTTGTTCACTCTTGAACAATTAGTTACATTCCCCGTCTGATGAGTGACAGATACAGTAGTGATTAAAATGTGTTGCATGGAATATGGAATACTAACATCAATAAGGGTTATTATTCATTTGGAAAAAGGAAGGAAGTGTAGAGCAGGGGTTCTCAACCATTTTGTGCCACGAGTCGGACCACTCCCCCTCAGACAGCTGAGCAGGCTGGACACGTGGTTTTCCCCATCGTAAACACTGCTGTAAACCGCAGCGGGCATGTTTGCGCATATGCAGGTGCCTTTACGGCTGTCGTAAACACTTCCGCTTCTGAGGTTGCCACTGTGGGCCAGATGATTTGCTGTCGTGGGGCAGGTCTGGCCCGTAGACCGTAGGTTACGACCCCCTGGTGTAGAGAAAATAAGGTATATATAGTATTTTTGCTTTTTCACAGAGATTATGAATTAAATATTGAAGCTTGGTTGATGCACATTCCTGTGAAAGAGTAGGCTATGACTGGGACGTGACTTATTTTCATGTTTGTTATAGGTTTCTCCCCTACTGCCAGGGGAGAATGTGTGAGATTTTAATTTAATTATATTTATTTAAGTTGTCTCCAAATTTTGTGGCCTTGTCCACTGAAACTTCCTCAGATTGAGGAAAAGGGAAAAAAAGTTTTAGCAAGAGATATAGATTTAAGAGTAGCTCTGCCAAATTATGCATTTGGGGAAAGATTATAGGAAAGAAGAAATGGGCCTTTTGACGTTGATGAAGGCAATGAGGATATGTTGAAATATTGAGTATAGGCAGTGGAATTTAGAAGAACAATCTTTCTAAAATGGGAACTGGGGAGGGGAGGTTTTGAAAAGGACAACGTCCTCTTGGTTGAGGAAGTACAGTTTCAGCAAAGACCCACTGTGTTTTCACCTCACCCACATTTGCCTCCCCATGAAAACACTCTTTGTTCTTGGTGGGACACTTTCTATTGCACATTCCAATTGTTAGACTTTTCTGTTGAACTGCTTTCTCAAAAGTGTTCACCCGACTCTTCTGTTACACCATTAGCAGGAGTCAGAATGGCTGCTGTGGATTGGAAGAATGGCACTACAGTACAGTATATGCCTTTTGGCCCACTTGTGAATTAAGCAAGAATAAGATTTCCTGTTCTGTCATATGCGCAAACAAGCTTTGGGCTATGCTGGTTTTGGGGCTCTGCTTGCATGTTGAAGAAGAAAAGTCTCATTGCACTGAGACTTTATAGAACAGGAAAAGGCTGGAGGTGCACTGATTTACTATGTAAAAAGTAAATGGTTTTCTCCTATCTGTCCTTGGCTAATGGAAACAATTCCCCTGCATTTCTGTGTAATGGTTTTAACGTTACTTACTGAAGAGAATTGATTTTTCTGGAGTTATTTAACCACTATGTTCAGTATTTTAGGCAGTAATGATGATAATTTAATATAAACTTAGCTTTTCTTAACATTTTGCTGGCTTTTTTGAGTTTTGAATCATAACTATTTACCTTTGCCTGCATTCTGAACAAGAGAGACCTTCAACACCCTGATCTCCTTTTAGAAACAGCTGAGCTGGGACAAGTGTGAACACCAGGAATTAGGAAAGCATTTCAAGACACTACTGCACATTGACGTACATGATCAGTGGGGTTACTACCTGGATATACATTTGAATAGGGTTTGGAATATTTTGTTTCCCTTTTCTTTCTTAAAATCCCCAACATTCCCCATCTAGTGGAAAGAGAGGAGGGTTAAGACCTTTACCTCTCCTGCATCAAAAAGGCTTTGGGAAGTGGTAGTGAATTGCTTCAGGCATTGCAATAGATTTAGACAGTGTTCACCAGATCCTTCCAATTTAGGTAAACTTTGGTTTTTAGAAGTACGCAGAGATTCTGTATGGTCAACGTGTTTACAGCATCTTTAAAGGACAAATTGTAAGGTAAGAGGATTCATAGATTTCATTGTAAAAATCAATTCTCTTTCTCGGGGCCCATTTTGTCAGGGCTGATGTCTCCTCTCCTGTCACCTGAGGCAGGAAGCAAAGTGCCATCACACATCTTCTCATCTGGTGTTAGCCTCAGTAGACCACTAAAATCACATAAACAGGATAGTTCTTAAATCTGACCTTTCCGCTGTGGGGAAGTTCCAAAGATGCAGAGAAATGCCAAAATCTTATAATGGCCAGGCACTCCTGTTTACAGCAAGCTCCAAAAAGGAGTCTGCAACTTCCCATAGTTACATTGAGATGGCAAGTTTCTGTAGGTGATACAGATTTCATCATCCATCCACGTGTTTGTACATAAAGGGCTGCCAATCACTCAGCATTCTACCCACTGCCTTATGTCAAAGCACCTGGCTCCTTTTTAACTGGGACCTGAACTATATAGAAACACAGCAAACCCCATATTAAATTTTAGTGCCTAATTTGGTACACTCTTTTTTGAGTAATTGTAAATGCCCTTGTCTCATTCTAGATACTGCCCTAGTGAGCTCTTTAGGGACTTTTCCATAGGCCAGTGATGGCGCACCTTGGCACTCCAGATGTTCTTGGACTTCAATTCCCAAAAGCACAAGCCTCCATGAATCCGCCGCACGAATGGGATTACTGTGATTCATCCGGCCTGCACTGCCCTTATTGCTACTGGAAGCGAAAGTATGGGCACGTTTTACTTCCGCTTCCAGGAGCATTGAGGACGGATAAATTGCAGTAAACCCATTCGTGTGGATTCATCGGGGCTTGAGCTTCTGGAAATTGGAAGTCAAAGAACATATGGAGTATCTAAAAGACTGTAGATTCCTTTGTGGAACTTGCTTTATACAAGAGAACCTGGTTTCATCACCTGGAGACTTTTCTGTTTTTTTCTGCCCCTTCACTCCACCTTTTAATACTCAGTATGAAGATTCCTGCAGGAATCGAAAAACCTAGCCTGTTTGTGAGAATTTAGTGGTCCAAAAAAGTATCACACAAGCTTGTTTTAAGATTGTGTACAAGAACCACACTACACTTTTCCTAACAAAAATAAGATTTAAATATTCTGATAACTGGTCCCACTTAGTATTAATGTGGGTCCAAATTGATTTAAATAAATACATTCAATATATATAGTTAATATTTATATAATATTTTACATAATATAATATTTTATATTTTTATATTTAATAAATTTATGTATTTTAATATAACAAGGATTCTCTCCCCCCCCCCCGGCCTGTATAAACAAAGTTTTGCAATAAACTTTATACATCTAGTTGCATACCAGTAGATTTGAATTATAACAGAATGCAGATTTAATCAGGAAATACTTTATGTAGATTCAAAATGGAAATTGGATATAAATAACTGCACTTCACAATTCCATTCACCAACATAATCATACATATTTTTCTACCTATATAAGCATGCAGCAGATGAAGTTCACATTTCACTATAAAATAACTTTCTTTATTCATGTCAGATGCACCACCCACATACTGTATAGTGGTTCTGCCCAGTTATCTGGTAGCTCCTTGCTCGCCTTCCATAGTTCTAAGACGGTCTGTGGGGGCTGGTGGTTCAGAGGAGCAGAGGTTGTGAGGAAGCTATGGCTTGATTTCAGTCTCTGCTTTGGTGGTTGGTGATCAAATAGCAGGTGTATTTCCGAGGAACTTGCTTTGACTGTTTTAATATGAAATAAAACCAAGAATAGAGTTCATTTCCAAAACTCAGCTGTGGGCTGCCAATGGTCCATTCTAGTTTATATGTATGAAAAATACAACCTCCCTAAATCTTTTCACTTGGGGAATTTATATAGCTTAATCAGGTTGATGCAAACTTGGAAGTGTCAGTTTACTTGGCAAGGTTTATTCCTACTAACTATAGGGCAAGGATTTACAATCTGCAGATCTCTAGGACTGAAGGATTGCTGCCCACTGCTTGCTACCACATTCCCTCTGTCTGTTACTAACAGCAAGGAAAACACTGCCTGTACCACTTGCAGAGCACCAGGATAGAAAGCCTTATCTCAATCCAGAGAGCCTCATATAAATCTCTCTTTGCACTGGGGCTGTGGTAAGAGAGAAGACTTCTTGCTCCTTCCAGGTTGAAACCCCCCTTTAACTCCTAGAATCCCTAGGCCCATGATGGTGAACCTTGGCACTCCAGATGTTCATGGACTTCAATTCCCAGAAGCCCAAGCCCCTGTGAATCCACATGAATGGGTTTGCTACGATTCATCCGGACCGCACCGCCCTCGTCGCTCCTGGAAGTAGAAGTAAACCGTGCCCATTTGTGTGGATTCATGGGGGTTCGAGCTTCTTGAGTGCCAAGGTTCGCCATCACGGGCCTAGGCTACACTGGTTAGGTAAGTGTGGAAGTTAAAATCCAGAATACTATAACACTTCCTAGAACTATATACTTCCATGCAGTCCTACCACCACCACCATCAAACCAATACCAAATACAGTTTTTGAAACCCAGGGGATTGTGTGCCCCTGCAATATTTATGCTAGGTAAGACCTCAAATACCCTGTTTCTGGTAGTTTACAATTAGACAATTGTATTGGTGAGTAACTAATCCAGGGATTCACAACCTGCAGCCCGGGGCACCATTTCATGTGCCCCCACCCCACCTTCACCACAACAGGAAGTTCCATGTGGTTGAGGAAGCACAAAATGGCCATCCGTCCCTTGAAAAGATTGAGACCTCCTGAACTAATGTATGGTTGTCAGAAAAGGAATATCACTCAAAAATAGGCATTTCATCCACTCCATATTAGGACATGGCTTTTATTAATCCAGCTAAAAAGAAAAGCAGTCACAGTAACAAAATCCTTTCCCCAGGCATGGTACTATAAGGTGGGAGAGGAGGAGGGGGGAGAAAGGAAAGAAGGAAAAGAAAGTTAGAACAAAAAGACTAAATATGCTGGAACAATAGCAATCTTGCATGCAACTAACACTGAGTATCAGTGGGAGGTGCTTTACAGATAATGTAATTGTCTTTTGCCACAAAGTTGATGGGTAAAGTTATTTTTCTGCCTCTGGCATTTGAGGCAAACCCTCACCCACTTTTCCTGTTTGTTTGCTTGCTTGCTTGCTTGCTTGCTTGCTTGCTTGCTTGTGCTATCTTTCTTATTACACCTTTTCTTTCACTGGCTTCCAAACAAGAAAAAAGCTTGGATGTTCTCTCCGAGTGCTAGATTTCATTTCCTTCTTTTCTGACTGTAACTACAAATGGTAACTGTAAGTAAAGATAATTTTTCTACTGTAAATGCCTCTATAGAGTGATTTTCTCGCACAAAGTGCTAGTTTGTTTAGGGAAAATTGGGGGGGGGCAGGGCTGAGACTGAAATGCTCTCCACATTTTCCCCTGTCCTGTTGTTTTTCTACCTCACACTCTGCTACCTAAAAAGAATTCAAAAATTCCCCAATAGGTATGGGCCCAGCTGGAATTGTTTGGCTAAGACATACAGCTAACCAGTATTGCTTGGGGGTGGGCTGTTCTAAGTGTTGTGATTTTTTTTACACCACTTCCATCTAAATCACACACTAGCTGTAGAGAGTTATTGTTTGTTCATTTTTAAAAACTTTTTTCCTTGAGATCAGTAACCAAACCCATCAAGAAATATTAGGGTAGATTTTGATTAGAACAGAAGTTCCCCCCTCAAAAATAACTGTCACCAATCTACTGAGGGAGAAGAATAAGATACAATAGAACCCCGGACAACGTTATGACATGGTTCCACGAGTCATGACGTTGTCCGGTTTTTCACGTTGTTCGATAGATTGATCGAACAATGCTAAAAAAAAGCCCTGAAGTCAGGAACAAACCACGCCGAGGCAAGGCTCGGCTTGTCCAAAATCCCCCCTCTGGGCAGGCAGCGATCGCGTGTAGTTCGGGGTTAGGGCAAGGTATGGGAAAGACCCCCGTATCCTGCCCTAACCCCGAACAACACACGCGCACACTCGAAGTTGCGAAAGTGTAAGGATCTTTACCCTTTCGCAACTTCGGGAGGCTTGGAGGCTTGCGGCCACGGCGGCGGTTAGGCGAGGATGCGGGGGTCTTTCCCGCATCCTCGCCTAACTGTCGCTGCAGCGTGCGTGCACGCCCGCGGTTCCGAAGAGGTACCCTCTCAGAACTTCGGGCGGCTTGGAGGCTTGCGCGCCGCCGCGGCGGTTAGGCGAGGATGCGGGAAAGACCCCCGCATCCTCGCCTAACCGCCGCTGCGATGCACGTGCACGCCCGCGGTTCCGAAGGGGTACCCTCTTGGAACTTGGGGCGGCTTGGAGGCTTGCGCGCCTAACCGCCGCCGCGGTGCGCAAGCCTCCAAGCCGCCCGAAGTTCCAAGAGGGTACCCCTTCGGAACCGCGGGCATGCACGCGCGCGGCGGCGGCAGTTAGGCGAGGATACGGGAAAGACCCCCGCATCCTCTCCTAACCGCCGCCGAGGCGCACAAGCCTCCAAGCCGCCCGAAGTTGCAAAAGGGTAAAGATCCTTACACTTTCGCAACTCGAAGTTTCGAAAGGGTAAGGATCCCCGTACCCTTTCCAAATCCAAACATCGTGGGGGCGGGCGCTGGGGGGGCGGTTGGATTGGGTAGATGTTCTACCCAATCCAACTCCCCCCCCCCACGCATACGCTTGTTCCAAATAACGTGAAAATCGCGTTATTCGATACAAGATTTTTCCGAAAATCTTGTCACGTTATGCGGTTTTCACGCTATACGGTACTCGCGTTACCCGGAGTATTACTGTACTCTATATGGAATGCTCATGGTTAGCAACAAGTTTGAAATGTAACCCAAGGCATTTAAGATGGACGATGGAGAGTACCTTTCACTCCATATACAACCCTTCCTGGAGGAACAAGGCATTTTGCACAGGAGGTCGCACAAACTCCTAGTAGAAAGCAAAGGCTGAAAGGAAACTGAGATCTCTTTTGGACAAGACAAGACATCTGCTTCCAAATACAGAACTGCCCAATAAATTCTGGATGATACTATCATAGATGCAACATTATCTCCAGAACAAATTACCAACCAAGAGATCACAAAAACACCATTTGATCTATGGCATGTAGAATACATCAGAATCTTTGAAAGCCTGGCTTATGCCTATGTACCAAAACAGAAAAGGCATAAACTGGACTCTAGAACAGATGTTTTTGCTTGGCTGTGTCCCTTTAAAAGTGCTGAACTTAAAAACAGGTGAAGTCAGCATAAGATATGTGGTTCATCTTGATGAACAAAGGACAGTTACCAGCAAAACTGGAAGCACAAACAAGCAGGAAGAGGACAGCTGACAAAAGAGGGATTGTGTTAGAAATCTCTGAAGGGCAATCCATTGTTATGGGTTTCAGAGTGTTTACCATGTTTGTGTGCAGACGTATCTGACAACACAACAGAAGTCAAAACATAGACAGAAAAGTTGTGGCACTTTAAAGATAACTGCTGTTTGTTGTTCAGTAGCACAGTCGATTCCAACCCTTTGTGACCCTGTGGACCATTGTCCTCCAGGCACCTCTGTCCACCATCCTCAGCCTGCCCACCTCCATGCCCACTGCATCCACAATAACATCTAGCCATCTCATTTTCAGCTGCCCCTTCTTCTTTTGCCCACCTTTCCCAGCATCAAGGCCTTCTCAAGTGAATCTTCTCTTCTCATTTGATGTCCAAAGTACTTCAGCTTCATCTTTACTATTTGACCTTCTAGGGAGCAGTCAGGGTTGATTTCTTCTAAGACTGACCTATTTGTTCTCGCTGTTTAGGGGACTCTCAGAACTCTTCTTCAACCACATCTCAAAGGCATCTATTCTTCTGCGCTCAGCTTCCCTTATGGTCCAGCTCTCACAACCATACATTGCCACCGGAAATACCATTGCTTTGACTATACAAATTTTTGTTTTCAATGTGATGTCTCTACTTTTCACAGTGTACCCCAGGTTTCTCATAGCTTGCCTCCTAAGAATCAGTCGCCTTTTTATTTCATGGCTGCAATCACCATCTGCAATGATCTTTGATCATAAAAAAAGTAAAATCTGTCACAGCTTCTACTTCTTCCCCATCTATTATCCAAGGACTGATAAGGCCTGTTGCCATTATCTTGGTTTTCTTGATATTGAGTCTCAAGACAACTTTTGCACTCTCTTCTTTCAACCTAAGCAGCAGCTTTTTAAGGTCTTCCTCACTTTCTGCCATTAAGATAGTGTCATCTGCGTATCTCAAGTTGTTGGTGTTTGTCCCAGCAATTTTGATCCCAAATTGTGATTCTTCCATCCCTGCATTGCACATTATGTGCTCTGTGTATAAGTTAAATAAGCAGGGTGATAAAATGCAGCCTTGTCTTACTCCTTTTCCTATTCCAAACCACCCCGTCATTCCATATTCTGGCCTAACTGTTGCTTCTTGACTCTTGTACAGATTTCTCATGAGGCATATAAGGTGTTCTGGTATTCCCATCTCTTTAATTACTTGCCACATTTTGTTGTGGTCCACACAGTCAAAGGCCTTGGTGTAGTCAATGAAACAGAAGTAGACTAGTTTCTGACATCCCTTTGTTTTCTCCATGATCCAACATATGTTGGCAATGTGGTCTCTAGTCCCCCTGCCTCTTCTGAAACCCGCCTGCACTTCTGGTAATTCTCTCTCCACGTGCTGCTGCAGACTATCCTGTATTATCCTGAGCATCACCTTGCTAGTGTGTGGGATGAGCGCAATTGTTCAATAATTTGAACATTCTTTGGCATTACCCTTTTTGGGGATTGGAACGTATACTGATCTTTTCCAATCCTGTGGCCATTGTTATGTTTTCCAAATCTGCTGGCATATAGAATGCAATGGTTTAATTCCATCATCTTTTAGGGCTTTGAAAAAGATAACTGCTGTACAGGACATATTTGGGGACCAGGGAACACGGGTTCCCATACTAAGTGGCTTACTTAGGGAGTGCCACTTTGGATCTGGACCAGGGGGATACTGGCGTGTAGTTTGCACTGTTTTTACTTCAAATAATTTTAGATAACCTTTTAAACTTCATGATTTTATATGTTTTTATCTTTTACCTCTGTTTTATGACGATGTAAGCCGCCCAGAGTCGGGTTCTCCCGAGTGGGGCGGGGTAATAAATTCAATAAATAATAATAATAATATAATTTTAATTAATATTTTAAGCCAGGCGCCAGATCACACCCCTTCAGACTGTTGGTGGGCAAGATTGGTGTCCCCCTCCCACCACCACCATCAGCAACCCTCCCACGCAACCAGCCCAGCCCGCAAACACACACACCACCACCACCGCCACTTCCCTGCCGTGGATTAAGAAGGGGTCCTGATTGTCCTTGCCCAAGTGGCACCTAGGAAAGATGCGGGCAGGTGGGAATGTCTGCCACTGCTGTCCTTGTTTCTTCTGCCTATTTTGGTGTGTGATCCAGCCCCTGGCTTAAAAAGGTTGAGAACCCCTGCATTAAAATATAGCAGTCTTTAATGTGCCACAACTTTTCTGTTTTGACTTCTGTTTAAACCTTACAACATCCGCCCTGCTATGGAGCACAGTTAGGGACATGCCAAGCCAGGTGGAGGGAGAAAGGACAGCAACAATGGTGGTGGGAGCAAGGAAACAGGCTGGATAGAATGGTGCCATAGGCCGGATCCGGCCCACGGGCTGTAGGTTGAGAACTCCTGTTTTAATGTGAGCATTTTTGTCTTTTGTTGTTTTTACTTTTGTTTCTTTTCTGAAGTGCAAGACCGCTATGTTAAACCCTTTCTAGGTACAGCAGTGCCAATGCCTTCAAACCCAAGTCAAATAGAGAACAGAAAGGTGATGTCACACAAGATGAGAGCAGTTCTCTAAGAGAAGGGAGCAGAAGTTGAGGCTGTTGAACTGGAAGAGGCACTTATACTACAACATACTCCAGAGCCAGCCATCAGATGCTTACAGTGACCCAACCATGGTGTATTGCCTTCCTCACCTAACCTACCTTGCAAAATCATTAGTGATTAATGAGCAAGCGACCTAGGAGGAAATTGAACAGATGCCAGTAATTGAAGCAGTAAATGAAAAGAAGCTGTAGAAGAGAGAGAACCAGTGGTGTGTATCATCAGGGTCACACCAGTTTGCCAGAACCAGTAGCAGAAATTCTGGCTGGCCCCGCCCATCCAAGTTTTGAAGTAAAGTAGTCCTAATTCAGGTGCAAAAAAAGGCTTTTCCCCTGGCCACACCCACCATACCACGCCCACAGAGTAGGTAGTAAAAAAAATTTTTGAGCCCGCCACTGGAGAGAACTACAGAAGAATGAGATGTGGACCCTGACCAAGGTACCACAAGGCAAGAAAGCCACCAAGTGAAAGTGGGTTTTCAAGGTAAAACAAAGTGCAGATAGAGAAGTGGAATACGCTTACTACAAGGCAAAGCTAGTTGCCAAAGGGTTCCAACAGACACATGGAAAAGACTTTAATTAAATCTTTTGCCCCTGTTGTCCAACACAGTACAATAAGAATGTTCCTGAGTGTGTCAACATCCAAAAAGACTCAAGTCAAGCACCTAGATGTCAAAACTGTGATTCTAAGGGAGATATTGCAAAGAAGCTGAACCTGGCTTCATTAATTAGAAGCATCCTGGTTTAGTATACAAACTAAAGGAGGATATGTATGGGCTGAAGGAAGTTTCCCAGGCATGGAATGAGAAATTTAAAAAGATGTTGATGGAACAAGATTTCATGCAAGCTTTGTCTTCCACAGAATCAGAATTCATTACTGCAGCAGAAACATGCAGAAAATTGCTAGGGTTAGAGGTGTTAAAGATCTTTGGAATAGATGAAGAGATACCGGTCCAAATGATGGAAGACAACCAGAGGTGGATCAAACTGACAGAGTGAAAAGATGAATGTATGTGCCAAACTCATTGGTGTGAGATACCATCTGGTGTATGACCTGATTGAAAATGGGACAATCCAGATGACAGCAGATATTTTTGCAAAGTGTTTATCAAGATATTGTATTGAGAACCTGCAAAGCAAGATAGGTCTTGAGGGTTCTTGCATGCAAACTGGAGAAAATGTATTGGGATAATCTTGCATGCACTAGAACTGGGTATCATTAGTAGGGGGCTTTGCTGCTATTTTGATTAGTTCCCCCCTCCCTCCCCAAATCTGGCATTTGGAATAAGGCCCAGCCCCTTCTTCCTGCTTGTTTCTGCTTCCATGTTTTGTCAATAGCTCTTCAACCAAACAAGCTATAATGTTGTCTCCATATGGTGGAAACTATTTTCATCTTTTTTTCCCCTTCAGGCTGTAACTGTAAATAAAAGATACATTTTTCTACTTCAAATGCCTCTAGAGTGGTTTTCTCATACAAAGTGCTAGTTTGTGTGAAGAAAGGGTGTGGGGAGAGACTGAGCTGATATCTCCCCAGTTTCTTTGTATTGCTGCTGTTAGTTTTCTACTTCATACTCTGCTAACAAAGAGAAATAACTAAAATTCACCAAAAACTTTTAGTGTCTCTATGAATGTGTTGTGGCTCAATTGTAGAATAGGAAGAAATGGGTTATTCTAATATGGGTTTCTCAACTGACAGCTTGCTTCTGTAGGATTTTATCAGGAATCATTTCCTTGGGACTGTGGTGGCTTGGTGGTTAAGACACTGAACTTGAAGCCTGGAAGGTTGGAGTTTACCCGAGTACTCACAACAGAGTGAGCTCCTGTCTCTGTCCTAGCTCTTGCCAACCTAGTAGTTCAAAAGCAAGAAATTGCAAGTAGATAAATAAGTACAGTAAAACCTTGCATAAAGAGCACCTCGCTTAGAGAGTAACTCGCTTCAAGAGCAGAATTTTATCTGAATGGTCGCTTCACTTAACAACTAAAATCAACCAAAAGCTCGCTTAACAAATAAATTGGGGTTCACAATCCCCCACCAGAAGTCACAATTGGTCACTTACAATGGTGTTTTGCTTAAAGAGCAAACTTGTTTAAAGAGCAATCCTATAGAACGCATTATGCTCTTTAAGCGAGGTACAACTATCACATTGGTAGGAAAGTAAACAGCATTGCATGCACTCCAGTGTCTAGGCATACCGGCCACATGTGCAAACACAGACAGTGCTGGCTCTTTGGCTATAAACAGAGACGAGCACTGAACCCTAAAGTCAAATATGACTGGCTTTCGAGCTAGGGTGACCTTTACCTAATCACTTCCTTGGTGAGAAGATGATAATCCTCAATTTTTATAAACATACAGTCCAAGTGTGAATTTACCATACACCTGTCCTCTGGTTTGAAGTTCATGACTCCTTGTAAGGTGGGGATCAGGCACTTATTATTTAAACTTCTATTAATTTACTGTATCTGCTGATAGACAGCAAAAAAAAATCGGTTAAGACCAAAGCAGTTTGTGTTATCAACTGATTAAATTCTCAATTCCCAGCAGTCTCTACCTTTCCTTTTCAAATCCATTACTAAATTACTAGTTGGTATCCTTGAAGTAATGCAGAGCCAGTTGTGTTGATCAATAAACAGAGTCCAAACTTCATATTAGTGTGACAGATCTTTATTAAACTGATGGGAACATACAGGCAAAGATACACAAAGACCTCTTCAGCAGGCATGGCGTTACATAAGATGGGGAAGTGTTCTCACATTAAATATACAGTAGTGTGTCTTTATCAAACTGTGTATTTCAAATTTACAGAACAGGGTCTTCTTAGATGACAGAGAACAGAGACCCGTTTTTTAAGAAGTTCCAAGGGATCCTAATTAGTCCAAGAGAAGTTTTGACCTGAAGGCTCATAAACAGAAAAGTGTTAAGTTTCCCTACCTGTCAATCTTTTCTACTAACTTGGAGTTGCTTAAATACAAACTGCGAGGAAAGGATCCATCTGCTTACCTGCAAGGTGCCTCAGAAAGACTATCTGACAATGGTTCTTTTTACATCTCTCCACTGAGTTCTTCAACAAACAATAGCACCACTGTGGTGACTTAGTGGTTAAGAAGCTGAGCTTGAAGGTCGGGGATCAGTACTCAAATGCTGCACGAGGATCTTGGGGACATGAAAGGAGCCTCATTCGGGTGTTCCCTGAGCAGTGTTTCTCCAGCAAAAATCCTTTCAACCCAGAGTAATTTCTAACACGAAATTTACTTTTTTTCTTTATTACTGTCAGAGGCACCACCAGCATATAATAATACACAAAGCTAACATTAACATATATAAAACAAACAGGAATTAGATGACATCTGCCCAATATCAGGCCACATCAATAGCATTTCCTCTTATTTATTTATTTATTTATTTACTTACTCATATTTACTATCCTGCCCCAATCGGGTAGACCCGACTCTGGGCGGCTTACATCATAGATTAAAATCACAGGTTAAAACCTTAAAAATTCATAAGAAAAATTACAACAATGCAACAGATAAAAACAAGGGCAGAAAGGGGTGGCTGCCCCTTAAATTTCCTCTTGCCAATGTAAGGTCCTCCTCGGTGCACGATGAGGGGCATTGTGGTCATTGTATCATATGGGTGATAGTTTGTTCTTCTCCACATTCACACAGGCTGTTGTCTACAGGGAAACCCCACTTTCTTAGATTGGCACTTGATCTTCCTACCCCTGCACAGAGTCAAATTTAGAGCTTTCCACACAGACCATGGTTGTTCTTGGCCAGGTGGTAGTCATGTGGGTCTATCCAGTTATCTGATAGTTCCTTGCTCGCCTTCCATACTTCTAAGGCAGTCTGTTGGGGCTGGTTGTTCAGAGGGGCAGAAGTTGTGAGGAAGCTATGCCTTGATTTCAGTCTCTGCTTTAGTAGTTGGTGATCAAGTAGCAGGTGTGTTTCCGAGGAATTTGCTTTGATCCACTCTTTCTGACCAGCATTTTCTCAATGGAATTTTGATGGAGGAATTCCAACTAGGTAATGCATTTTTGCATCAGGGTTGTTTTTAGGCACTGTTTCATTTAGGGCAGTGGTTCTTAACCTAGGGTTCGATCAAGCCCAGGGGTTTGGTGAGTCAGTCTCGGTTCAATCGAACCCCAGGGGTCCAGCAAGTCAGTCTCAGGGGTTTGGTGGAGGGGTGTGTGTGTCCATTCCATTTATCAGGGTATTTATGACAAATTCTGCAAAGGTTCGGTGAATGCATGTATGAAACTTGTGGGGTTCAGTAGCTCTAACAAGGTTACGAACCACTGATTTAGGGTCACATCCACCTGCTTTGCATACATTGACCTGTACCACTGGACCAGCATACCTTCCTGCAGAGCAACATAAAGCTAGTGCAGAAGTGCTTAATGTGTATGTTTGGGCACCCCAACTTGTGCCTGTTATTTTCCTCAAAATATTGTTCCTGGCAAAAACCTACTGTTTGGTATTTAGGCAGTGGGTCTTGAAGGTGACAGTTCAATCTAGGGTGACTCCCAGGAAAAAATTACTTTTTAACAGACAATACATATTTCATAATATATGGTGACGGCCATTACTGTAGGCATAGCTACTGTAAGATGTTAGAAGAGATTAGACAAACTCACGGACAATATTATCCGTATTGGAAGAGTAAAACCAGTTGCTGGGGAACAAAAAAACTAGCAAAACTAGGAAACTAGGAAAGTTGAGATGTGGTGTTGGAGAAGGGTTTTGAGAGTCCCCTGGACAGCGAGGAGAACAAATAGGTCGATCTTAGAAGAAATCAACCCTGACTGCTCCTTAGAGGGTCAAATAGTAAAGATGAAGCTAAGGTACTTTGGACATCAAATGAGAAGAGAGGATTTGCTTGAGAAAGCCTTGATGCTTGGAAGGGTAGAGGGCAAAAGAAGAAGGGGACGGCCCAAGATGAGATGGCTAGATGGGATTGTGGAGACAATGGGCACAGAGCTGAGCGAGTTGAGGGGGATGGTGGAGGACAGGAGTGCCTGGAGGACAGTGGTCCATGGGGTCGCAGAGGGTCGGAATCGACTGTGCGACTGAACAAAAGTAAAAAAAGACTAGTAACCTCATGTTTGGCCTGTGGGTTTCCATTGGTTAGTTACTGTGAGAAAAAGCATGTTAAACTAGATGACACAATGGGCACAGAGCTGAGCGGGTTGAGAAGGATGGAGGATAGGGGTGCCTTGCATTCAATGGTCCATGTGGCAGAGATTCTCAACCTGTGGCCCATGGTCCGGATGTGGCCCACTGCACCATTTCATGTGCCCCCCCCCTCCACGACATCAGGAAGTGCCATGTGGTGGAGGGAGGGCAAAATGGCCGTCGTCTGGCCCCTGAAACTTTCTGAGGGAGGATGACATGATGGGACCCCCAGCTTAAAAAGGTTGAGCACTCCTGGTCCACCATGGGGTCTCAAAGGGTCGGACTCAGCTATGTTGACGGAAAGTAGATAGGCCCACTGTTGAGGCTGGAGACTGAGAGGAAAGGGGGAAATTGGATAAAGGCTGGACTTGATATGGGCAAGAGCAGGGCATGAGAATTCTCTCCAGAGGTAATATTGGGGCAGTTAAACTCTTCGCAGCCCCGCCCACCCCGAGCGCGCCCTCGCCCTGAGCCGCCTGGGCAAAAAGGGACAAGCGAAAAGGAGAGGGAAGCGCGCGACCACCGCCACCCGCCGGTCGACTAACGCTCGCGAGCGCGAGGCGGCCCCCCCTCCTCCCAATCCTGCAAAGAGCGCACCAACCGCTGCCAGATTCAAACTGCCCAATAAGATTCCACGATGCGGAAAGGAAGGGCGGGCTTAGGAGCGACCAATGAAGACCCAGGATATTGAGAGGTGCGGGCTGCGTTAGAGATTTCAAACCCTGCTGAGGAGCGGCCCGAGCGCTGGCCTTTCCTGCTTGGCCCCAGGTAAGCGCCTCACCCGTTCGTTGGCGAAAAATGTTACCTTGCCGGGGGCGGGGAGGGGCGTGAAGCCGGATTTTTTGGGTAGGACTGCTAAGGCCCCCCCGCCCCAAATTGGGCCGGTGTTTTCCTCAGGGTTGTCTCGTTGCTCTTGGCCTCCCTCCGTGGCGGTGGGTGCCGAGGCCTGTAGGGTGACGGCCTCGGCGCCTGATGGGCTGGAATAAGGGCGCGGCCAGTAGCCGAAGGGCCCGCTGATCTCCGAGTTGACGTGTGTGTGTGTGGGGGGGGGGAGTGAGAAGCGTCCCTGCTCCTTGCGCGGGATTAGATCCTACTTTGTGATCCGTATCTTCTCCGACACCGGGCGGGCTGGTTCGTGGCGACCCGCTGGAGCGGCTCCAAAGAGAGACGGGTCGTCGGTAGGCACTGTGCACCGCCCGGCCGTCCCTGCCTTCCACTTGGGCTCCTCACTTGTTTTTACTATATGAGAGCCGAAACAAAAGTACATAAAACGTTGTGGCACTTTAAAGACTGAGTGCTGTACAAGTAATACCTCAGATAACATTAGTATCGAATAACACTAAAATCGCATAACATTAAGGAATCTGGGGGGGAAGAATTGCATCAGATAAGATTAAGATCCTATGGGATGCTTCAGATAACAACCACTAAAGCCTGTGTGGTTACAATGTATCTCTATGGATCCCATAGAGGATCAGATAACACTAAAAATCATATAACACCAAGACTTGTGGAACCAGGTTTTAGTGTTATATGAGGTTTTACTGTACTTTAATGTTAGCTTTCGTGGATCAAGCCCACCTCAAAAGCTAACAATAATAATGATTTCGTGTCAGAAATTATTCTGGGTTGAAAGGATTTTTGTGGGAGAAACCCCGCTCAGGGGACGCCCAAATGAGGCTTTCATGTCCCCAAGAGCTGGGACAGAGACGGGCGCTCAATCTGTCATGCAGTGCCCGGGTCTCGAACTGCCGACGTGCCAGCCTTCCAGCTAGCAAGGTGAACTTCTTAACCACTGAGCCACTGCTAACATTAAAATACAGCAGTTAGTCTTTAAAGTGCCCCAACGTTTTATTTTGTCGTTTTGTTTTGTTTACTCTCTGATATGCTTGAAACATAGACTCAGCACGGCTACCCTTTCAGAAAATTCACTTGTTTTTGCCTCAGAGCCTCCCTCTGGGGTGCGGGCGGGGGAAACATGTTAGCCACCACCGTTTGGCAGGCACACATCAGAAGAGCAAGTTGCGAAGTTTGTGTGAATAGTAACGCTCGTTGAGATGAAGAAGAGGCGGTTAGCTGCTGTTCTGCTTGTTTCCTCGCGTGCTTGGTTACGGGGATGGCCCATAACATCTCCTGCTTAGCTTTCCTTGGAAAAGGACGGCTGCTCTCTGGCGGAGATACGTCACGAAGCTGCAACCCCAATATTGGGCCCTCCTGATTGAGGGTAATAAAAGTTGAAACCTTTTGAGAGGGGCATGGTCCTTTTGATGGTGGTGGTACTGTTTCAGCAAAAAAAAGGGCATGATGAGCATTGGTACCAGAAAAGGCAAGTCATACCATGGTCCTGTTCTGAAGACTTGTGCCCTCAGGTTGCTCATCCTTCCAAGTCCCTGGCAGTGACTACTTCTTCTGGAGAGGTACAACACTTGACTATTGCAAGTACTGTACTGAAAGCAGAGAAATAGGCAGTGTGTGATCCTAGTCAGCATTGCCACTTGCATTTGTTACAGTGGTGGATAGTCCTCAGGGATTTATTTCTACTTCTTTGATAAGAACGTCACCATATGCATTTAAATTTGTAAAGATAGGTAGATGACATAAGGACACTTGCCTGAGAAGTGTAAGGGAAAATGTTATTTGCTGGGGGTTTTGGGGGGAGGATAATAGCCATGTTAGCCTGTGTTTCAAGCATATCAGAGAGTAAACAAATAAAAATGTGACACTTTAGAGACTAACTGCTGGGTTTTAATGTTAGCTTTCATGGATCAAGTCCACCTACTTGTATATAAATACAGTAGTGATTGTTTTATTACCAGCAACTGCATGCCAAAAATAAAGTCAGAAGAGCAAGCAGCAATATCTGCTGTTACTGGCTTTCACTCTTGTTAATTTTTCCTGGCATGGTAGTATGTAATGATAGTAGGTAGTAATAGTACGTAGCTGATAATACATTCATAAACTGCATATTCACCTGACCACTCTCTCCTCTTCTCCCTGCCCCCAGTCGATCAGTGACTGGTGCTAACAGTAGCTGTCACAACTTGTTTACTAAGATGGGTAAGAGTTGGAAGGTGCCTTTTAGGCCATCAAGCTCAAACCCACCCACCCTCCTTGTTCAATGCAGGAATCCAAATCAAAGCAGATCTGACAGATGGTTGTCCTTTTTTCTCTTGAATGTTTCTAGTGCTGAAGTGCACACAACCTCCAAGTAATTGGTTCCACTGTTGTTCTTCTCTAACCACCACTAAAAATGTATTTCCTGATATTCAGCCTATATTTGGCATCCTATAGTTTCAGCCCATTATTACATGTCCTGCACTCTGGAATAATGGAGAACAGATCCTTCTCCTCTTCTTTTTGATTATGTTTCAAGTATTTGATAAGTGCTATCATATCCCCTCCGTCTCCTTTTCTCAAGGCTAAACATGCCCAGTTCCTTCAGTCTTTCCTGGTATGGCTTGGTTTCCAGTCTTTTGATCATCCTTGTTGCCTTTTTCTGTACCTTCTCTAGTTTGGTTGCTTTCTTAAAGTACAGCACCCAGAATTGGACACAGTACTCTAAATGTGGTCTAACTAGTGCTGAATATAGGGGGACTAATACCTCATGGATTTTGGATATTATACTTCTGTTAATGCATCCTAAGACAGCATTGGCCTTTTTTGCAGCTATGTCACACTGTTCATACTTAGCCTATAACAATTCCAAGATCCTCCTCACTCATAGTATTACTAATCCAAGTATCCTCCATCTTGTAACGGCATGCTTTTTTCCCTAGGTGTAAAACTTTACACATATCCATGTTCAATGTCATTCCGTTGGTTTCAGCCCAGTGTTCAAGCCTATCAAGATCATTTTGAATTCTGTTCCAGTTTTTCAAGATACAGTATTAGTTATTGCACCCAGTTTTCTGTAATCAACAAATTTGATAAGCATTCCCTGCTCTCCCTCATCCAAGTCATTTATGAAAATGTTGAAGAGCACAAGGCCCAGGACTTGTGGTACTCTACTTGATACTCCCTCCTTGCTTGAGAAGGAGCCATTAATAAGCAATCTCTGAGTATGATTCTGTAAACAACTGTCTATCCACCTGACATTTGTGCTATCCCGACCACACCCATTTAGCTTGCTACTCAGAATATCATCGGACACTTTGTCAAAGGCTTTGCTAAAGTCAAGATAACACTATATTACATCAACAGCACTGTCCACCATGAAAGTTACCCGTTTGAAAAACGATATCTGGCAGGATTTGTTTTTGACAAATCCATGTTTGTTTCTAGCTATTACTGCATTGTTTTCAAGTTGCTTGCCAAGTGACTACTTTATAATCTGCTTCAGAATTTCCCCTGGGATTGGCTTACTGGTCTGCAGGTCCCCAGTTCTTCATTTTTGAAGATAGGGACATTGGCTGTCCTCCACTTGTCTGGCACTTCACTCGGCTTCCATGATTTCAAGAAAATGATAGACAGTAGTTCTGAGATCTCTTCATCCAGTTCCTTCAATATCTTGGATGCAGTTGCTATATTTTGTTAATTGTCTGACGCACTGGCATAGTCATTCTCTGTAGATAGATAAGTTGTACTCCACACAAAATTCCCTTGCTGAATTGAGTGTCTAATTCAGTAGTGTCTTTCCTGCCATATGCCTCTAAGAAACTGCCGCTCCCCTCTTTTTAAAGAAAGTTTATTGATGCAAGGGAGAGCTAGACCTTTAGTCATCATATTGGGGAGGATCAAATACATGGAATTTATGTATTGAACACACAGAAAATTGTATGACTTCTCTCTTGAGTAAGAAAGCCATTTTTCCTTTTAGAATGGGAGATGCTTTTAAATATAGGTAGCTACTATGTCCCTAGAACTGGAAAAATACTAGGTATCAGATCACTTAAATATTTGATATTGATTTCTTGAAACTGGGAGCATTTTAGCACTCTACAACATTGCTCAAATCTTGTTATAAGGACAAAGTATTAAAATATATATTCTTAGGCCTTTCCCCTCTGTACCTTCTGTGATCTGAAAGCTGCTTTTCTTATGGTTGCTAAGTGCGCTTTATTCCAGAACTTTGACAGTCCATAGAACATAATGGAGCTATTACTTCAGAACATTCTTCTTTTTAAAAAACCTCTAGAACATGCTGCAACTTCAAAAATGTCATACTTTATTTTAATGGGCTATTAATAGCCTCATGGGCTATATTATTTCTAAGAGTGACCTCTTTGTGGCTGGTAATAATATTTTGACGTGTTTTCTACAATTTAGTGATAGATTTTTTAGGAACCACAGAGATCAGGAGTAGCTTGGTAGAACCCGAGGCATTTGTTTTTTATATACTGTGTGTGTGTGTGTGTGTGTGTGTGTGTGTGTGTGTGTGTGTATGTATATGTATATGTATATGTATATGTATATATATATATATATATATATATATATATATATATATATATATATATATATATATATATATATATATATATATATATAACGATGTTGTGCCTACAATTCCATTATGGATTTATACATGTGGAAATAAGATTTTTTAAGTTATGATGGTGAATCACTACTAATTAACAAGGTATCAGTCATATTCCTGAAGGTGCCTATTTGTGCAAAGGGCACATGAGCAGAAACATCAGTGGTACCTCTGCAGTTTTGCTTATGCATGCGTAAATTGCCAGTAGGATTTTGGTCTGTGATCGATTTTGAGTGTTTTATAGTAGGCTGTCAATTACTTTCTGTGAATGTTTCATCTGAAACTTCAATGTCATGTTGAAAATATGGTGAAGAACCTTTGATATTGCACAGAGCAAAATGAAAATTTGCTGGAAATGTTCCTCTGCTTGGATCTAAAATTAGGTCATACTTTGCACAGTTACTCTGTTTATAATGCAGCAAAGGGAGGCCTTATTACAGTACTCATGACTGCTGTGTGTTTTTCCTGGGACAACTGTATCAATTGTTTAAAGAATAATGTGACTGTTGGGTTGTTTTCTTTTAGCTGTGAATTTCTTTTTCCTTGTCTACGCCAGACATGAAACTGCCAAAACAAAGGCACCTTTTGTTTAGTTCATTCTGCAGCTCGTTTTCCCTGACCTAGTGTGAGAAAGGTTAGATGGCAACACGAGTCTACCACTACCAGGGTACACCCAGTTGTGGTTCGCAGAAATACCACAATCTTTGAGGAAGCTTCCTGTGGATTAATACAGATGAGAACACTAACTTTGAAACCCTGTTTGGTAGCTTTGCCTGCACAACAAGAATGATGTTAATGGGAGCAGTAGATTGGAACACATTAAAGGCTTCCTTTTGTGGTTTTGGGGTGTTCAGGGCTCTCACACATGCAATGAAGTGTGCATCTTGATGTTACAAAAAGAAGCATTTAATCAGTGCCAATGTGCTACTAACCATTATGTTATTCCTGTGAGGTGTATATACCCTGCTAAACAGGATTTCAGCTGTTATGATGGACATAATTTTCAGTTACAGCACATAACCTGTCAGGCATGAAGACCCATAAGGATGTAATTTTAGATATCAGGGAGGGAGCCTATGTTGGACTATCAGTAATACCACGTGGACTGTGGTGACTCAAATGGTTAAGATGCTGAACTTGCTGACTGGAAGGTTGAAGTTTGATTCCCGGACATTGCATGCCAGAGTAAGCTTCTGTCTCTGTCCCAGCCCCTGTGAACCTAACAGTTCAAAAGCAAGAAATTGCAAATACAGTACTGTAGATAAATAGGTACCACTTTGGTGAGAAGGTAAACAGGATTCTGTGCACTCCTCTGGTGTTGAGGCATGCCTGCCACATGTCCATGGAAACATCTGCAGATGCAGACAGCGCTAGCTCTTTGGCTATAAACAGAGATGAGCACTGAACCCTAGAGTCAGATACAATGAGCTTTTGAGCAAGAGTGAATTTTACCTTTACCTAAGCAACAGCAATTTGGCTAAGACCAAACTCCTCCCCACACTCCCAACTTGGGGGATTTGCTACCAATGCTAGTCCTCCAAAATGAAAAAAGGGCACAATCAGAGAAGGGGCTCAGAGGAATTCCACAAAGTTCGAGGGAGGCGATAATCCCTATGGTACCTTACCTTGGAGTTGTTTGCTACATTGGATCAGATATAACAGCATTAAATTTCATGTCTCCTCAAAGGGGAAAATGCTAGGATATGTAAAATTGCCCATCTTCACAAGTTTCTATAACAATCCTGCAGCTAGCACTTATGGTACACAGATTTGTTCTTTCCTTCTCCTAGGAGGGAAAGACAGGTCTCCTATTTTACCCTATTTTACTCTAGCTGGTACTGCACCTGTATACCATTTTATGTGGGAGTATAGTTCACATGATCCTCATCATCTGACCTGGGACTTAAATCTGGTCCCTTGTTGCTGCATTACAGTTATTTTGGACTAAATAGTGCAGAAACTTACTGTGTAATACACTCTCAATGGTATTATGAAGGTAAAAATTTGTTCATCCAAAGAAATCCAGAAGAATGAGTAAGAACTACTTGGGTAGAATTGTTCCCTTGCCTAAATCTTGTTGAGATTACACATAAAGAACTCAGTGCTATTAAAGAAATACCTTCAACGGAAGTATAAAGATTTCATAACTCAAGTTATTCATTATTCTTCTGGTGATATAATAATGAAAACTTAAATAGACTGCATCAGTAGTTACAGTTCTTAGAATGGTATATTTGGCAGTTTTTCTTTACATATCTTCTGAGAAGACCCTGCCAAAGTGATGGTGGTAGTTGTTGTTCAGTCACATAGTCAAGTCCAATGCTTTGCGACCTCATGGACCACAGCACACCAGGCTCCTCTGGCATCTGCTATCCTCCGTAGTCTGCCCAGATCTATACCCACTGTGTCAACAATGCCATCTAACCATCTCATCTTCTATTGCCCCCTTCTCCTTTTGCCTCAGATCTTTCCTAGCATCAGGGCCTTCTCCAGTGAGTCCTCTCTTCTCATTTGATGGCCAAAATACTTGAGCTCATGCTTCAGTATCTGTCCTTCCGAGGAGCACTCAGGATTGATTTCTTTTAGGATTGACTGATTTGACTTGCAGTCTAGGGGACTCTCAAGAGTGTCCTCCAGTACCACAGTTCAAAGGCATCTATTCTTCTGTGCTTTGTCTTCCTTATGGTCCAGCTCTCACAGCCATACAATACTACTGGGAAGACCATTGTTTTAACTATGCAAGCTTTTTTTTTTGGCTGGGGGGCATGGTGTTGTCTCTTACTTTTTTTCATGCTGCCTAGGTTTGCCATAGCTTGCCTCCCAAGGAGTAAGTGTCTTTTTATTTCATGACTACAGTCACCATTTGCAGTGATCTTAGATTCCAAGAAGGTAAGGTCTGTCACTGCTTACATCTCCCCCTTTTATTTGCCAGGGAGTGATGGGATACGATAATTTGAACATTTTTTAGCATTGCCCTTCTTTGGAATTGTAACTTAGACTGACCTTTTCTAATCCTGTGGCCACTGCTCTGTTTTCAAAATCTGCTGGCATATTGAGTGAAACACTTTAATGGCATTCCTTATGCTTTCCTCACTCTTTTATTGACTATAAGGGCCACTCCATTTCTTCTAAGGGATTCCTGCCAGCAGTAGTAGATATAATAGCCCTCTGAGTTAAATTCACCCATCCCTGTCCACTTTAGTTCACTGATTCCCAAGATATTAATGCTCAGTTTTTCCATCTCATTTTTGACCATGTCCAACTTGCCTTAATCCATAGATCTTACAGTCCAGGTTCCTATGCAGTACTGTTCTTTACAGCATCGGACTTTCCTTTCACTGTCAAATCCATCCACAGCTGAGCGTCCTTTCATCTTTGGCCCAGTTGCTTCACTTATTCTGGGGCTACTTGTACTTGTTCTCTGCTCCAGTAGCATATTGGACACCTTCTGACCTGAGGGGCTCATCTTCCAATGTCATATTGTTTAGCCTTTTGATACTGTCCATGGGTTGTTGTTGTTTTTGACAAGGACACTGGAATGGATTGCCAGTTCCTCCCCCAGTGGATCATGTTTAGTCTGAGTTCTCTGCTATCGCCTGTCCATCTTGAGTGGCCCTACATGGCATAGCCCACAGCTTCATTGAACCATGCAAGCTACCTCACCACAGCAAGGCAACAATCCTTTTTTTTTTTTTTTTTGGGGGGGGGAGTGGTAGGACACCTATACTGAAAACAGATAAGAGAGTAAACAAAACAAAAAGACAAAAAACTTTGTGGCACCTTAAAGACTAACTGCTGTATTTTAATGTCTGTCCGTCCCACCAGGGCGGATCGGAGGGGCTCTCTTGTTATCCCATCGGCTAGGGAGGCTCATCTCTCTAGCACTAGGAAGAGGGCCTTCTCTGTGTTTGCCCCGGCCCTGTGGAACCTTCTCCCAACGGAACTGCGCCTACAGGCAGAGCTCTTACCTTTCCGAAAAGGCTTAAAGACCTGGCTGGCGGAGCATGTATGGGGGCCTAGTAACACGGGATCCCACATAGGTTGGCTTATTTAAGGGACAGCCACCCCTCATGGTTTTGTTTTATTTGCTGCACCGTTTTAATCTTTTATAAATTTTAAGGTTTTGAGATTTTAAATACTATTACTATATAGATTTACTTGTGATTTTAAATTCATGTT
Source organism: Furcifer pardalis (assembly GCA_030440675.1). Lineage (NCBI taxonomy): Eukaryota > Metazoa > Chordata > Lepidosauria > Squamata > Chamaeleonidae > Furcifer > Furcifer pardalis. The sequence continues at coordinate 61,427,082 of CP126894.1, forward strand.
GTAGGCCGCCCAGAGTCGGGTTTGCCCGATTGGGGCGGGGTAGTAAATGTGAGTTAATAATAATAATAATAATAATAATAATAATAATAATAATAATAATAATAATAATGATGATGATGATGATGATGATGATGATGATGATGATGATGATGATGATGTTAGCCTGAATACAGGCGTTCCTGGGTTCAGACCATTGCATCTTGAAGGAGGACTGGGAAAGGGAATGTGGCTGACTAGATCTTTCAAAGTGTCTTGATGGTCTGTCTCAATAGGAAGCACCTTCTTTGCTGGTTCTGTTCTGGGACATTTCTATTTTTCAGGGTATTTTAAAAAGTAAAATGGGATCCATTGTGTCTACCAGAGAACTTACCAGGTCAGAGAGAAAGTGCCAGGAAAGAAACCAGTCGTGAAAGCTTTTCACCTAATGCAAGGGTCCATTAGGAGGCTGTAGTAGGGCACTCACCGCCTGAAATACGGACTTGTCGCTCAGGAATTGCCCTCTTTAGTCAGCCTGAAGGGCGGCAGGCGAAGACTTCTCTTCTTCGAGAAGCCTGCCTGCCTGCCTGCCTGGGCTGGGACAAGGACATCCTTTCGCTTGCCTTGCCTCCCGCGGAGCATCGGGTCAGCCGCCCGCTTTTGGGCGATTGTGTGTGTGTGTGTGGGGGGGGGGGGAGGAGTGGAAGCGAAAGCGGGTCGGTGCGCGCGCGCCTGTTTGGCCGAGGGCGGGGACCGGCCTTTGTTTGTCACATGGGCCGGGGAAGGCCCGTCTCTCAGGTGCGGTGCGAGCCGGAGGTTGGTGTCGCTGGCTGCGACGCGAGGCGCCCCGCCCCTGGGGGTGGCGCCTCTTTCCCTGCCGGTTGCCGAGGCATCTGCCCGCCCGCGCCTGCTGCTGAAGCCGGACCGCCGTTGCTGGCTTAGGGCGAGTCTGGCCTAGCCTAGCCTGGGTAAGGCGACGTTGCCCTGTGGCCGCTGTTGGGCAGGGAGGGTGCTAGTACCGCCCAGGCCCAAAGCCCCGGAGTTAAAAGTCGCCTGCCTGGGGCGGCTGGCATTTACAATGCCGGGGAGCGGCCTGCAACTCCGGCGGTCCGCTTCTGAGTTGGACGCCCGGCGGCTCCGGACAAGGGTGTCGGCGTGGTTCGCGGACTGACCTCCGTCATGAGCTGCTGGGCGCTCCGGGGCTTGTTGACAATAATCGCCTGAGAGCTGGAACAGTAGCGATGGGCGTAGGGCGGGAAAGGGCTCCTAGACAGCTCCAGTCGCGAATGGAGGGGGGAGGATGCTAGTACTGGCGCGGTTGAGAGCTGGATTCATGCAGACACAGGCGATGGGGGGGGGAGGTTTCGAAGGGGGGGAATGCTAGAATCCCGTTTAAGAGGAGTCCCCTCTATATTTGTAAGAAATAATAGGACCTGCTGCAAATGCCAGTTGGCATACGATCGGGCTGAGTGAAATCAAACCGAGCTGAAAGTAAAACCAAGAATGGATCCTGAGAGGGAATGAAATGGGTCACCAGCCTAGAAGTGAAGTGGTGTATGTTATCCTCTGTCATATCAGTTGCATCTCCCACTAGGTCAGGCGAAATGAATTACAGAATAAATTCACCAAAAGGTGGTTTCATTTTCACAGTTTCATGCAGATAAATATATATCAGTTGCATCATGATTTATGCTCTGTACAGCATTCTGAAAAGATGAATATTTTCTAAAGTGAGTTAAGTATTAAATCATGTGATTTACACTGATACAGAAATATAAGGGGGATAGCAATGATAGACTGGAATGTGATTGGACCTTCAGAAATCTCCCATTGGTCCCAAAAGGCATTCTTGTTTGTTTTAGTACAACTCTTGTGAGAAAGATTAGAGCATCTTTTGATGTTTTCCTGTATTGGCTTGTAAGGAGCCAGAATGCTATAAAGATACACTTGTATCAAGCTAAGGAAGCCTTTTCCAACTTCAGTTCCTTCACATCTAGCATTTGACTACCTGACTGGCCTTTTCTTTTTCTATGTGAACTTTGACAGTATTTTTGTAAATTTTTCATTAAATTCTTGTTATTTAGACTGTACAGTCAATGTTTTTACTGCTTAAAATAACTTAAACAGTTCCATCAGCATGCATAATGATTTGCAGTGGAAAGCTTTAAATAGACTGCATGCATGGGTAGGAAGATCAAGGGCTAATCTGAGAAAGTGAGGTTTCCTTGTAGATGACAGACTGTGGGAATGTGCAAAAGTACAAACTATCTCCCATATGATGATTCCCCTCAATGTGCACCAAGGAGGACTTTATGTTGGCAAGAGGAAATGCTGTGGATGTGGCCCGATATTGGGTGGATGTCATCTAGCCCTTTAAAATTCTATTTTGTTTTGGGATGTGGTATTGTTGTCTTTGTGTGTTATGTGCTGGTGGTGCATCTGACACAAATAAAGAAAGAAAGATTTACAGTGTTTCATAAATATTGCATAAAATCAACATGGTTTCTCCCAGGATGTAATGAGTCTTCCTTCCTCATGTCTCCTTTCACCCACTGATGTAAATGCTATGGAAAGTAGCAAACAAAGTCTAAGAGTGAGACTCAGGGCTCTAAACAGTTAATTATATTTTGGAGGCTAAGTAAGACTAACTTGTGAAGATCAGATTTCTATTGCACTCTTGACCACCTCTAAAGGTTGAAGACCTTCTGTCGGAGTTGCTGGCTACAGAGGGCCTAAGTGGCTGGATAATCTTGAATGTGAACATGGTAAACAGTTTTTGTTTGTTGGAAACATGTTATTAAAAATAAGTGGTGGAAGGACTTAAATAAGCAGGTGGCATGTGGAGTGGCCAGATGTAAAGGAGAGAAGAGCTTCTGTCTTGTCAGTAGTAGTGCAGGATCTTTAGCAAGTAATAGGTTGCCACACATTAGGATTTTATGCCTATAGGAGTCCTATAGGCCATGAAATAAAAAGGCGACTGATTCCTGCGAGACAAGCTATGAGAAACCTGGGGAGCATAGTGAAAAATAGAGACATCAAATTACAAACAAAAAATTCGTATAGTCAAAGCAGTGGTATTCCCTGTGGCAATGTCTGGTTGTGAGAGCTGGACCATTAGGAAAGCTGAGCGCAGAAGAATAGATGCCTTTGAGATGTGGTGTTGGAGGAGAGTTTTGAGAGTCCCCTGGATAGCAAGGAGAACAAATAGGTCAATCTTAGAAGAAATCAACCCTGACTGCTCCTTAGAAGGGCAAATAGTAAAGATGAAGCTAAAATACTTTGGACATCAAATGAGAAGAGAAGACTCACTTGAGAAAGTCTTGATGCTTGGAAAGGTCGAAGGCAAAAGAAGAAGGGGGCGGCCAAAAATGAGGTGGCTAGATGGTATTGTGGGCACAATGGGCACAGAGCATGAGCGAGTTGAGGGGGATGGTGGAGGACAGGAGTGCCTGTTGGACAGCGGTCCATGGGGTTGCAAAGGGTCAGAATCGACTGTGCGACTGAACAACAAAAGGAGTCCTATTCTCTTTTCTAAAACAAGATTGGCATACTTCTAAAAATGGTGGGACAACTATTAATAAAGAGCTTTTTTTGTAATATAGCATAATACAGTTTAAATACAGTCTTTGTCTTTCTGGTTTAAATGTTTTTGATTATAGTTACTTGGGGGATTAGCTGTTCTAAACAATTTCCTAAAGAGTCTCTGATAAGGGAAAACTGCTTAAATTGACAGTGCAATCCTGAAAATGTTTACTCACAAGCAGATTTCACTATGTCTTGCCCCAATCCAATGTCCACTTTCTTAGGAGTGTGTGAGTCCTGATGGGCATACTGGGATTTTTTTCTGAGTAAAAGTAAGGTAGCATTTACTTTTTTTCCTCTGAAAACTTTCCTGAATATTCTTTGTCATACTCTGAAGCTGCAGCTGATATTTTGTGGAATAGTAGCCAAATGTTAGCCTTTTAATAAGCTGCCAGTTTGGTAGAGAATGAAGTGATGGACTAGAATTCATGATGCAGTACAAACCTCACATTAAGAGCACCTTGCTTAGAGACTAACTTGCTTAAAGAGCAGAATTTTCTCCAAATGGGTGCCTCGTTTAACAACAAAAACAACCAAACACTCACTTAACAATTAAATCAGGGTTCACAATCCCCCCCCCCTCACCAAAAGTCGCAGTTGGTCACTTACAATGGTGTTTCTCTTAAAGAGCAAACTCTCTTAAAGAACAATCCTGTGGAACACATTATGTTCTTTAAGCAAGGTACCACTGTACAGTACTTGGGTTCAAATCACTAAGAGGCCATGGAAACTCACTAGGGACTGGCATTGCTCCTTCAGTATCTTTTGTTGTTGTTCAGTCGCACAGTCGATTCCGACCCTCTGCGACCCCATGGACCACTGTCCGCCAGGCACTCCTGTCCTCCACCATCCCCCTCAACTCGTTCAGCTCTGTGCCCATTATCTCTGCAATACCATCTAGCCATCTCATCTTGGGCCGTTCCCTTCTTCTTTTGCCCTCGACCCTTCCAAGCATCAAGGCTTTCTCAAGTGAATCCTCTCTTCTCATTTGATGTCCAAAGTACTTTAGCTTCATCTTTATTATTTGACCTTCTAAGGAGCAGTCAGGGTTGATTTCTTCTAAGATTGACCTATTTGTTCTCCTCGCTGTCCAGGGTACTCTCAAAACTCTTCTCCAACACCACATCTCAAAGGCGTCTATTTTTCTGCGCTCAGCTTTCCTAATGGTCCAGCTCTCACAACCATACATTGCCACAGGGAATACGATTGCCCTGACTATGCGAATCTTTGTTTGCGATTTAATGTCTCTACTTTTCACTATGCTCCCCAGGTTTCTCATCGCTTGCCTCCCAAGAATCAGTCGCCTTTTTATTTCATGGCTGCAATCACCATCTGCAGTGAGCTTTGATCCTAGGAAAGTAAAATCTGTCACTGCCTCTACTTCTTCCCCATCTATTTTCCATGGACTGATAGGGCCTGTTGCCATGATCTTGGTTTTCTTGATATTGAGTCTCAAGCCAGCTTTTTCACTCTCTTCTTTTAACCTAATCAAGAGCTTCTTTAGGTCCTCCTCACTTTCTGCCATTAGGGTGGTATCATCTGCATATCTCAAATTGTTGATGTTTCTCCTAGCAATTTTGATCCCAAATTGTGATTCCTCCGTTCCTGCATTGCACATTATGTGTTCTGTGTATAAGTTGAATAAGCAGGGTGACAAAATGCAGCCTTGTCTTACTCCTTTTCCTATTCCAAACCACTCCGTCATTCCATTTTCTGTCCTAACTGTTGCCTCTTGATTCATGTACAGATTTCTCATGAGGCTTATAAGGTGTTCCGGAATTCCCATTTCTTTAATTACTTGTCACATTTTGTTGTGGTCGACACAGTCAAAAGCCTTAGTGTAATCAATGAAACAGAAGTAGACTTGTTTCTGATATTCCTTTGTTTTTTCCATGATCCATCTTATGTTGACGATGTGGTCTCTAGTTCCCCTGCCTCTTCTGAAACCCGCCTGCACTTCTGGTAATTCTCTCTCCACGTACTGTTGCAGTCTATCCTGTATTATCTTACATACCTTGAAAACACTGTTGGGCTTGTCATAATTAAATGCAACTTAATTGCACATAACATTTTATACCTGTCCCCATTCAATAAGGAAAAATTTAGGCTATGTTAGTTGTTTCACTAAAATTAGGAAGATGGAAAGATGCAGGATAATGAATGCTAAGAATGAGTTTCCATCCCAATCCTTATTGTATGTACTACTGAAAACTAAATCCTGCTTAGGTTAGTAAGGCTGATACTTAAAAGTCTGCAGGATTGTAGCAAGAGCCCTGGTGGCATAGTGGTTAAACTGTGTCCTGCAACCAAAATGTTGTGAGTTTGATCCTGGTCAGGGCTCATGGTTGACTCATCTTTCCATCCTTGGTAAAATGGAAAGATGCAGGATAATTGAGGGCAAAATGTTGAGGGCAAAATGCTAATTAACTTGTGAACTTCCTGGAGTGCACTAACCGCTATGGTTTGGTATATAAGTGTGATTACTCTGCTTTAGCAAGAAACTGACAAATGATTGTTTTGAGTCACAGTGCAAATTGTCATTATTGTACAGACTTAGATTTAGAAATCTTTTTTTTAAAAAAAACCTCAAAGCATCTTTAAAAAAAGTAGTTATATGTGGTAGTTTCATGCTGCAGAATGGCAGTTGGAGCTTTACATCAAATTTTGCCATTGGAGAAAGTTCTGTAGCACTGAGAATTGGTAGGATTCATTTGTGAGAAAAGTATTTGAACCCTAATGCCTGAGTCTTAACTAACCAAATTTGCTGAACAGTAGAGCAAAACACACTTATTCTTCCTAGCTGAGCTTTGTTGACGAATAAAAATCAGATATTTGTCCACTTCGTAAAAACAGGTAAATGTTTATTCTTGGCTGCTTGATCATCTTGCAAATGTTGGATAGTTACATAATTGCCATGAAAGCTTTATTAAAAATGTATCTTCAGTTTTGCTTCTAGTGAGGCCTTCTGTGATTGTTCCTTGATTGCGGCAAAACAGTAGTAACTTGGGAAGTAATGACAATAGTGTCAGTGATCCAAACTACCAGTTCAAAAGTAGTCATCAAGTGAGTATGTATAACTTCAATCACATACACTTAATCCTTAATTTCTCCCATCAATACTCTGTTATTGCCTTTCATTTTGGATACATTTATGCTTCTTAAAAACTCTTGGGTTATTGGCAAAGATTTTCTTGGTTCTGAAGTTTGCAACAAATCAGGCAAGAGAGCTATGGTTAGTATTAACATTACTGCTAAAGCATTATTTAGAAGAGATTGGATTTCATAGTACAGTATATGAATCAAGCCTTTGTTTTTAGATTGAATTATCTGTGTACATGCTAATGAAGTTGTGTAAGATGCCTTGTCCACTTATAGCACAGTATAAATGGTTCATAAGATACTAGCTTCTTGCCATGATAGGCTCATGATCTATATACTGCTTTGCTACTAGTATCTCGTGAAGTAGAGTGAGAATTGGATCTGCACGTGCACTCTGTCACAACATGGTCTGCTTGAAGTAAACACTACCAGACCAGAAGTGATGTGAGACAGTTGGTGAGATCATAGTATAAGTTGCTTTTGAGTCAAGCTCAGGGAAATGTCTAGACTCAGCTTGGACATAGAGGGGGATGGGGAAGAGAGCCTGGTGTGGTTGTCAATTCCGGGTGGGAGTGAGGGAACATGGATTGTTGAGTGTCCATGGTGTTAGAGAGAGAAAGGCAAGAGTCATCTGTGGTGTCTGGAGGGCAGGCAGAGGGCTAAAGCTTGCTCTCCTTTAAGAAACTCTTCTTGCCCCTATATATATGTCAAATGTGCATCAAGTTTCCTTTCCTTAAAAGGAACCTGTTTTTCATATTCATAAAGGAACACAAAAACTTCAATTTCTGTTTTAACTCCTATAATGTTTCACATCAAAGTATATCTTGTAATTTGAAGGAAATTGGCCTACTTCTATTCTGAAACCTGAATGAATGAGCAGTGTGTTGGAAAAGAAATATGAGTACATTTTTTGAGTCTGACAGCCTTTTTAATTACAGCAGCCTCCTATTTTGTTAGGGATTTCAGTGGCAGGTTCATCAAGATATGAATTTTCACAATTTCTGGGCATTCTTACTACCTTTTATTACTGCTGTTAGACTTGTAAGCATTTAACCCAGCTACCTGTATGGAAGATTGCCCATCATAACATGCCTAAATATGGGTTTTTGTAATGGCAAATTATTCTGGATTTAGGTGGGTCTTTGAATTTTTTTAAATATAACAGTAGCATTTCTGGTCCTAAAACAACAGACATTATTTCAGTTAAGTTTATTTCAATATTTAGGTTTTACTTCTAATACTTTTGTTGTCTTAAAGCTAAAAGTTTTATTGTTTTTCTTCACTAGACAAAGGTATTACAAGAGAATAGGAATACCGAGGAAGCTGAGGAGTGGCATTTGAAGGGAAAAGATTACATAAACCAAATTTCTACGGAAGTTATTTGCTATTTGAGTTTAGAATATCAGTAGCTTTATGTAGTAATCTCATTTATTTATTTCTTTATCCTTGTAGTAAGCTAAAAGCTGTATACAAATTTCTTCTCTTCAACTTTTCATTATCATGACAGTCTTTTGAGACAGATCATGATGAAAAGTGTTTATTGGCCTAAGGTCACCCAGTGAGATTCACTCCTGACTAGTACTGTACTTTCAACACCAGTCTTCTGAATCATAGGTCTATTCTCTGACAAGCATTTACTGTCATTGGCTTTTTGCCACATGAGCCTCTGTTATAGTGTCTGTCCAGCAATTTTTTTTCTGCAGGAGTTGAGATCAAATTTCTCCCACCATTTATCATATGTCTGGTAAAATAATTTCCCTCAACATGTGAAATATAATGTAAGAATTGAGATGTGTTTTTGGAATGAGACCTAGGATACTGTTGGTCTAACAAGCCCTGTTAACAGCAGGGGTGCCCAAACATTTCAGGCCACTGGCCAGTCTCGTGGTTCATGGGTGCCCAAACTAATCCATGTGGGCCAGATCCGGCCCTGACACCAATTCATCTGGCCCCTTCCACCCTCATCACTCCCAGAAGCGGAAGCTGGGTGAGTTTTACTTCCGCTTCTGGTGTCCTTGGCTGGATCCAGTCCATAGGCCATAGTTTGGACACCCCTGGCTAGCAGGGATAAAAGCAGGACCCAAAATGGATGCCAACATTTACCAACTTGCAAGGTGGCCATCTGGAGCCATGTTCACAGGAATTCATTTTAAATGCTAACAGCAGGGGTGCCCAAACATTTCTGGCCATGGGCCAGCCACATGGTTCATGGGTGCCCAAACTATTCCCTGTGGGCCGGATTTGGCTTCCAATGCCAATTCATTCAGCCCATGCCACGCTCGTCGCTCCCAGAAGAGGAAGTCGGGTGAGTTTTACTTCTGCTTCTGGGAGCAACGAGGGTGGAGTGGACTGGATGAATTGGTGTCATGGGCTGGATCTGGCCCATGGGCCATAGTTTGGACATCCATGAACCACATGACTGGCCCTTGGCCTGAAAAGTTTGGGCACCCATGCTGTTAACTTTTAAAATTTATTCCTGTGCACATGGCTCCATATGGTCACTCTACATGATGGTAAATGTTGTCATCCATTTGGGGCTTGCTTCTATCCCTCAGCTTTTAAAATGGAGTCAGGACATATTGAAAGAGTTTCCCCCCCATGTCTTGGTGATCTTGGAAGGTCAGTGCACTACAGCACAGTGCACAAAGTAAAATTTGTTTTCTTTTGCTCACCTAGTTTTTCTGGTGTGCCATGGCATCATTGAAAAAAAAAAATCTGTCAGCAAAAAGAGGGATCAGATCTTTTAAAACAGCATTTTATAAAGTTTTCAAAAGTTTAAAAAGGCTGTATGGTTTTGTTCCCCTAAAGTCAGGGTGGCTTGTCATGTTTTTGCAATGTAGCGTTGTGTTTTTACCTTTTAAACAAGCACTTTATAAAGTTTTAAAAAGTTTAAAAATGCTGTCTGGTTTTGTTCCCCTAAAATCAGGCTGGTCTGGCATGTTTTTGTAATGTATTTACCCTTTAGACTAGTGGTTCCCAATTAGTGGTACGCGTACCCCCAGGGGTACGCGAGATTGCATCAAAGGGTACGCGCAGCAATCTCTTAACTAAAATATTAAATCCTTAAAAAACAATAATGCAATAACAATTGCCAAAAAATTATTCAATTTAATTAAACAATCAGTAGGTAAGTCAATCGTATGCATCAAGCGCTTTCTCCCGTGGTGACGGTTTTTCCCGCGCCTCGCATCACCCGATCGCGGCCGCCCCGTTCCCGCCTATTTGCTCGTCATTGTCAACGTGCACATTTGTCACATTAATGAAACTTTTGTTCTCTGTCATTAGAATGTCATGATGATAATAAATATAAAATACACCTGATTTCATTTTTTATTTAACGTTCCTGCAATAAGGTGTACGCGATATTTAACGTTCCTCCAATAAGGGGTACGCAAATTTGAGGTCTTTCTTGAAGTGGTACGTAGAAAAAACTAATTGGGAACCACTGCTTTAAGTTTAGACAATTATTTCTTAAAGTTCTTTAAGGTTCCAGTATGTTCCCTTGACTTTCCCTTGAAGTCTGTGTTGTTTACAGTGTATCTCTATGGAGTTGATGTTATCTGAGTTATCTGCATAGGAATTTAACGTTATCTGATGCATGCATCGGATAAGGCTAAAAATCGGATAACATTAAGACTTGTGGAACCAAGTCTTAATGTTATCCAAGGTACTACTGTCTCTAGATAGTATTTCAATATTTGTATGCATGATAGATGGAATACTAATAGAAATAAGAGAACTTGAGTTTGTACTCTGGGTTTTTGAAGTTTATCTTCAGCACAAAAATATTGTGTTTCTAAAGATCATTAATTCTGGGTACATCATAATTTTCACCTATAAGATTACAACTCTTCAGGGGAAAACTGATGCAAAATGCATTACAGTAATACCTTGGATAACGCTAAGACTTGGTTCCACAAGTCTTGGTGTTATCTGATTTTTAGTGTTATCCGATCCATGTTAAAATCCTATGGGATGGATCGGAATAACGTTAAAGCTCCATAGAGATACATTGTAACCGCACAGGCTTTAGCGGTTGTTATCCGATACATCCCATAGGACCTTAACGTTATTCAATCCAATTCTCCTCCCCAGATTACTTAACGTTATGCGATTTTAGCGTTATCCGAGGTAAACGTTATCCGAGGTATTACTGTATTAGTAATTAGATTAGGTGTGTCAGTTTTTGTTGGGACTACAGTGTGAGGAAGTTTTAACTCATATCAGCTATGGTTGCAGTGACTCTGTTCCCTGCTGCTGTTATCCTAATAAAAAGCTTTCATTGATATTAGTAGGATGACTATCAATAGTATCACCACTCCAGAGGAAAGCAATAAGCCTCTTGTATGCTGTGAAAAATCACCTCACTTAAAAATACAGGCAAGTTGTTTCATCTGTAGTGGGGCAGCCTTCTAGTTCTTGCTAATTTTTTCAAGCATTTTTGTCTTGTTCCTAGTTCTTACATCATTTTATTTTCTTTAGTGTCTCCTGATCATGCAAAAAATATTCAGAATTATATGAAAATGCAACTATTAGAAGGAGAAAATGTGTTGAACTTTTACTCAGAATGTGCAAATTCTAGATTTGTGAAATATGTATAAAGTCTAAATTTGAGGACTAGGCCAATATAAATATCTAAAACTACTATGTTCTTTTGTTGTTGGCGGTAGTTAAAAATTTTCAAGTTTGTTTAGATCTTCTCATTATTTGCAAGCCACTTTTGTTAGCCTTATATTTCAGTAAATTGAAATTCTATCACTTTTCTAGGAATTACTGTGAAGAATTAAAAGAAGCTGAGCCATCATGGGAGATGATAGTGAGTGGATGAAATTACCCATTGATCAAAAATGTGAACACAAGGTAAGAGCACAATGTATATTTGTGTTTGTGATATGAGTTGCCAAGTTACTTTTGATTAAGGGTGATTTTATAAATTAATGATTTCTAAAAGCTTCTGTCATTAGCAGCCCTGCTCAGGGGTTGTAGTCTTCCTATATGGGCTTGCTTTTATCAAGACAATCTGTCTCATATTAGCCCTGCTACTGTTTACCTTTCCTAATATTATAGTGCCAGTCTGGTCAGGTTATCCTGCTATGGTAGTAGAGTAGACTGGTCACAGGATGTTTAAAACCAATTCCAATACAAAAAGTGCATTACTTAGCTGGCATCCCTCCACCAAAATTCCATCAAGAAAGTGCTGCTCAGAAAGAGTGGGTCAAAGCAAGTTCTTCGAAAATACACCTGCTATTTGATTACCAACCACCAAAGCAGAGACTGAAATCAAGGCATAGGTTCCTCACAACTTCTGCCCCTCCAAATAACCAGCCCCCACAGACCACCTTAGAACTATGGAAGGCGAGCAAGAAACTACCAGAACTGGACAGAACCACATGACTCTACTACCTGCCCAAGAACAACTATGGCATGTGTAGAAAGCTTTAAATAGACTGCATGCAGCTGTAGGAAGATCAAGGGCTAATCTGAGAAAGTGGGGCTTCCCTGTAGATGACAGACTGTGGGAATGTGGAGAAGTACAAACTATCTCCCATATGATACAATGCACACGATGCCGCTCAATGTGCACTGAGGAGGACCTTATGTTGACAAGAGGAAATGCTGTTGATGTGGCCTGATATTGGGCAGATGTCATCTAGCCCTTTAAAATTCTATTTTGTTTTTAGATGTGTTAATTTTAGCTTTGTATGTTATTATATGCTGGTGGTGCCTCTGACATGAAAGAAAGAATAGAGTAGACCATACTGCTAGAGATTCAGCTCTGATCGTCAGGTGGTGGTTAACTAGCTTGACAATCCTGAGGACTAACGGCCTTGAGTGACAAAGTCCACAGGGAAGGGTGATGGTCTCCAAGTGGATTAAACCTCACTTGATGGAGGGCAGCAGCTTCATCAGTACTGACCTACAGCTGATGAGGACTTTGTGTGCCAAAAGTGCTCAGGACCAGAAAGTGACTCACAGAGCTGGATCAGTGATATGGGTGTCATGCTGCAATGCAGAAGGCAGATGAAAGGTTACTGCATTATATTCTCAGGACAATCTTCATGGCTGATCGCCATGATGATTGCCAATATTTGGAATCAGATACAGCAGAAGAAGAATATTGTATTATAGTCTCCAGCAAGTCATGTCTTCTCATGATGTATTATTTTTGTTCAACTGTACACAAAACAAAAATAGGCATAGATTACTGGAGGCAGCAAAGGGGCAGGACATGCAATCTAAATTGCATCAAGGTGCAGATCTGGAGAGAGCAAAGTGCTCTCATTCCACAAAGATGCCTTTTTTCTGGGGTGAAGCTCTCTGTCTGACTTCTTTTCCAAGCTATCTTTCACAGTGCTGATGGACTGGAGGTCATGTCTCTCATGGTATGTCTAAAACCTAATGAGAAATCAGCAGCTTTTCATTTTAAGATAGTACCCGAGGATGGATAGTACCTTCGCTTCAGTGAAGCTATTTTAGCTCCTAATTAAGGTTCAGGCTTAATTTTGTCTAGAACTCACAAAAACTGTATCAGTCATGCTGCTGGATGACCACCTAAGGGAGACGTGACATTTATTTATTTATTTATTAGTTCAAATTTATATTGCCGCCCACTCACCGTGGCGACTCAGGGTGGCTTACAGACAATACATTACATTACAATACAATATGTTGGGGTGGACACAGGGGGAGGGGCAGCAAGGTCCTCATCCTGCCCCGGCTTCTTCTTTCCCTGGCAGTTGGTATAGGCACAGGGGGAGGGGCGGCAAGGTCCTCATCCTGCCCCGGCTTCTTCCCCTGGCAGTTATTTGATAACAGATATTTGAGATATTTTGGCATTATTAAAGAGTTGAGGGATCCATTGTGGTTTTTTTTTTTACACAAAATGTTTAATTCCTTGATCCAAGGATCAAAGAGTTCTGCTTCTTATAATTTCCTCTAGTTCTGCCAGATTAATTGGATTCACTTGGAATATTCCTTTGATGTTATTTGTTGATTTGTCTTCTTTGCCAGGTTCAGTTTGTGTGGTATTTGGTTTGAGGTTCTATTTGCATGTACTGTCATTGGCTTTTTGCCACATGAGCCTCTGTTATAGTGTCTGTCCAGCAATTTTTTTTCTGCAGGAGTCAAGATCAGATTTCTCCCAGCATTTATAATATGTCTGGTAAAATAATTTTCCTCAACGTGTGAAATATAATGTAAGAATTGAGATGTGTTTTTGGAATGAGACCTAGGATATTGTTGGTCTAATACCCTCTTGGAATAGAGGCATACAAACATTTCAAACTGGAAGTTGCAAATTAATCATAGTTCTTTGGATGAGGGGCAGTCTAAAGTAAGGCTGTGTTTATCACTGTTATAAACCTTTTCCAGTTGGCTTTTTTGAAATTATACCTCCTGCTGAATGATAGATTGAGGTCATGGCTGAGTAAGTCTGACATAGAATGGGTCTGGGTTGAGTGTTTGGGATTGAATTACCTACACTCTTAATAGGCTCACCAACAAAAATTAGATCTGGATTGTAGCCTCTGCCACTATTTAAATCAGCTGGATAGTTTAAGATCATACATGAGGTACATGGAATGAGATTCTGCCCCTTTTATAACAGCTTTGCTATTTTTGTCATGTTCATCACTATTAATCCCCAACTAGAAAGTGAGTGTTTTGGCTTTCAGTAATAAACAGTTTCTTAAAGCAGAATGACATATTAGGTGTTTTTGTAAATTGATGTTACTATATAAGCAGCCAGTTTAACCATCAAGATTTCTATGTTCTCTTCTTCAATAAAGTCCATTGGGAGGATTATGATACCTATAATCAAACTACTACCACAGAGTATCATCCTGGCACCATTACTTTTTCACATTAGCACAAATGATCAACCAACATTCCCATCTGCCTGAAGCTTCATGCGCTCTGATGATCATGGCTTGACAATCTAGGGTAAACCTTTGAGCCCGTTAGTTACCAGTTATCCTTCACATTAGAAGATCTTTCTTTATATTATAAAAATAATGAGCTGAAACCACAGCCTTTAAAAACACAGATCTATGCTTTCCTCTTAAGGAATAGAGAAGCAGAGCGAAAGCTCCAATTTACTGAGGTTATACTTAATGCATATGATGAAGTAGGCTGCAATCCACAAATATTATGTCAAATAAAGCTTGCTAGTCTACATAGTACAAGACTCTGATGGTTTTGCTATAGCATGCTGAACACTTAATACAGCTGCCCCTCTGAAAATTTCTAACATAAAGGGCCTAGGCTAAACCTTTTAGAGGGAAAAGCAATACACCTTGCCAAATAAATAAATCCCACCAGCAAATTGCAGATTATGGTTGAACCATCTGGATGTAATATACAGTCAAACCTCGCTTAACAAATGCCTCACAATGCGAAAAACTCACATAACAAGCGGACATTTCAAAAAATGTCCCAACTCGCATAAAGAAAATTTTCACTATGTGAAACGGACTTTCCCTATGGAAAAACTCACATAACGAAAATTTCTATGGGAAAAACTCGCATAATGATTTTTTTCACTATGTGATTTTTTCCATATAAATTTTCGTTACGCGAAAAAACTCACATAGTGTAAAACTCGCATAGCGAGCAGCCTCGCAGAACAAAATATTTTCGTTATGCAAGGTTTGACTGTACTAGAATTTGAAATAAAGATCAAGAATAATCAAGTAAAATCGGGCTCCTTGAATACAGGGAATTGTTCTTTAAAGTAGAGAAAATCCATAAATGGAGCTATATGAACATGCAATTTATGTCCCATCATGTGTACAAAAGAAGACAACACTATTGAAGTAGAAGACAACACTATTGAACCAATGAATCCTGTTGCTGTCTTATGTTCAGTCACCTCTTCGCAAGAAACAAAGAATCTGCAGATCTGCCAAGAAACATTTGTCTAACTTTTGAATTGTATCATCAGTATAAAAGAGGATCTGCCTAATAGCAAGATCACTGTGGGCTTTGTTACAAAATTTTGACAAGCAAACTTCATATACATTGTATGCAAACAGCTGAGGTATTTAAAGTTCTTTCTGCTCTTCTTTGTCCATATTAGCACTTCTACTTTTTTAAAATCATGGTCCACCTGACATTAACATCTAACTAACAGGCCTACAATTTCTTGTATCTCTTCTTAAAAATTAATGTTACATTGGCCACTTCCAGTCTTATAAGAGGGATGTCTAACATTTATGTTAGGAGATCAACAGTTGTATATTAAGATAGTTCTTAAGGTAGATGATACCTTAGAATAGATCTATTGATTTCTTACTTTCAGTAGGTTATAGAATACCATGCTGCTACAATTGTCCCAATTTGATATTTTCCATTTTGGAAAATGTCAGTTCTAAGTCTGTGCTTTTTGCAGTGAAAACTGATCGAAGAAATTCACTAAGTTTCTCTGTATTCTGATCATCCTGCTTTAGTTATTCCGTCACACAATAGGCCAGCTGTTTCCCTTGCTGGAGTTTTTTTTAACTTCTCAAGTATTTGGAAGAAATGTTGTCAGTGGTAGTCTTAACACTTCCCAAAATTGAGGAGATGACATTGCTTGAATTTTTGTTATGCAGGTTTGTCTTCTTTCTTGTTCCCTCATTTGGGAAGATATTATCTCTCTTCCCCCCCCCCCCCCCGTTTCACACACAAGTATTCCTACAGTGTATAGAATGTGTCTTTTTGTATTTAAAGAGAAATTCGATCATCTGGGGAGAGCTGAAAAGTTGGTCTCTTGATACATGCTTGTTTACCATAAAAGGCTACACTCTTTCAGAAGTCTTAGACAGATGTTTGGGTTTTCATAGCCACATCTGGAATTTGTCCCAAATTTGTTATGCTGAATTGTAGGAGTAGAAGCTTCAAAGCAGATGCCTACAGAGGTGTTTTCCATACTGACATTGCTGCATGCATGTTTATTTTTTGCATGAAAAGCAAGAAAACTGCCCCAGTGATTATTGGGGTTTACAGTACATAACTTCGTGCATGGAATTGTCTCAGTGCCCATTAGGCACTATAGAGGGTGCTTGCCATGGAACTACCATGAAGTATTGTGGCTTCCAGGAGTCACTGGGGCAATTTCTTAGTTTTTCAAAAGAGGAACATGTATCAGTGGTTCCCAACTTGCAGCCCAGGCCTCACAGAGGGACTTTAATTCCCAGAAGCCTAAGTTAGTATGTTGGCTGATCAGTGCTTTGGAGAATTGACTTAGGCTTCTGCAAGGCAAAACCTGCAGCCGACAAAGGAGTTTCCCCCCAGCATTTTGCCTTGCAGCACCGCCCAGGAAGGTCGGGGGATGCCGGAAACAGTGCGGATCGGGTCCTCCGACACTCCCAGAAGCAGCTGGGGTAGCGGAGAGCCCGAAATGGGCAGGGGGAAAAATTGTCATGATGGAGGGTTTTTTCCCCACCCATTTCGGGCTCTCTGCCACCTCTGGGAGAGCCGAGAGATCCAATCCGGGCTGTTTCCAACATCTTCCGACCTTCCCGGGCAGTGCTGCATGGCCAAACCTGCAGCCAACAAAGGAGTTTTTCCTTGGCGTTTTTCCTCCGTTGCCGCCATGGTAAGTCACTTCTTGAGACTTCCAGCAGTGGGGGCGGGTGCATTTTTAGTGATCAAAATGGCAGCCATTTTGTATTTGTATTTAGATTTGTATGCCGCTCTATTTGCCAAAGCCACTCAGAGTGGCTAACAACATCGAACACAAAATATCACATATTAAAACATATTAAAGTAACACATCACATATCAATGACATATCATACATTTCAAAAATCCCCCATCACAGTTACAAGTTAATACATCTTAAAAACATTTCAGTTACAAAATAATAATAGTAATAACATATATATATATATATATAAGAACATTTTGATCTATAAAGACTTGCGTCGGGGGTTTTACTATATTTCGTAAATCTGGTCGTTTTCATAAATCGGGGCATGGATTTCAGCACAAAACCCTTTCGTAATTCAAATATTTTGTAACTCAAGGCATTCGCAAGCCGGGTTTTTATTGTAATATCACTGATTTCTTGCTGTGCTGTTGGTTTTATTTCTACCTATAGTTGAAGACTACCTTGAGAACAATTCTTTGTTTTGAAGATACAGAAATGTAGCTGTCTTGCTTACTTTCTGCCTTACGATATAATTGTTAAATGATTAATAGTGCACCATTCTGAGAAAATTGGCAATGGAAACATTAGTTTGTGTTCCTTTGGGCTGGTATAAGTAAAACTAGTTTTACTGAAGAAAGTAAGTTGCAGAATTTCTCATTTGGAAAGTTTCTTGTATAATGAAACTCAATTTAATTAAGCAGAACTATTAATTGCTATTTTTCTATTTTCTTTCTAGCTGTGGAAGGCCAGATTAAATGGGTATGAAGAAGCCTTAAAGCTGTTTGAGAAGATAGATGATGAGAAGAGCCCTGAATGGTCCAAGTACCTTGGACTTATAAAGAGATTTGTGACAGACTCCAATGCAGTAGCTCAACTAAAAGGTTTAGAAGCAGCACTTGCCTATGTTGAAAATGCTCATGTAGCAGGAAAGTAAGTTCCTTGATACGTATCAGAGAGTAAACAAAATGAAACAGCAAAAAAAATAATTAAAAAAAACATTGTGGTACTGTAAAAACTAACTCCTGTATTTAAATGTGAGCTTTTGTGGACCAAGTTAACTTCATCAGACATAAGAGAAAGGCCTCATGGCATCCCTTGACACAGTTCTTCTAGGGTGGGTCTGTACCAGCCTTTTACAATTTGCATAAAATAAAAAGTAACCAAGATGATGGCCTGGAAATACTAACTGAAACTCAAAAAGAAAATACTCTTTGTGAACATGTGTTATGAAACCTTTATTTATTACCCTTGTATTCCAAAGGTTTGTTTCTCTTGCTGAGGACCTGCAGAGCCCTAGGAATCATAGTGTCTAAAATAAATTGAAAGATCATCATCAAATTTGATATACAGATTGCTATATGCTGCTTGATATTTTATATATTATATTACAACCTTCCTGCCAATTCTCTTTAGCAAAACAGGAAGTAACCAGGTACATACAGTGTTTTTGTTTGCAGGTCAAAGATTGATCAGAGACCAGAATAGGCTTTCTCAGACCCTTTGAGATTGAAAGGGAGACATTTAGAGCTAATCTGAATATAATCTATCGTTGCTGATGACTGTGGGAAGATCTATTGTTGTGCTTGCTTGTCTGTCATTTTGCTTGAACACACCCTGCTTCCTTTGATCCCTGAATTTGGTGTATAAAAACCATGCCTATAAGTTTACTCCTTGTCTGAAGAAATGGACTTGATCCACGAAAGTTAACAAGAAAAATATAGCAGTTAGTCTTTAAAGTGCTACAGTGTGCTTTATTTTGTTTTGTTTATGTTATTTTGTTTTTTGATATGGCTGAACCACAGACTAACACGGCTACTATTCCAAAAAATTAAAATAAATTGATTACGGTTCACATTATTGCTGGGCTTTGACTGGTGTCTTTGAGCCTGCATATGTTAAAAGCTTTAAAATGAAAACTGATTTCTCAGGATTTAACAATTAGACAAACCTGGGTAATATTTTGGGTTGTTTGTGTTATTTCCCAGCTATGATCCTTGTCATGTTTCAGTCATAGCAAACCAGCATCTAAGAAACACAAATATTCGCTTATGCTTCTGATTGTTGGCAGAGCACAATACCAGTCTTCCTGCTTTGAATGTAATATGGAAAAATCCTGATTGTGGGAATGGTAGTTTTTGATTTTAATATAAAATAGTTTTTGATATTAAATCAAAAACTATTTTTTTACTAATTCATTATATTGAGAATGTGTTGTTTTTCATGTTTTAGAAGCCCATTTAAAAAATTGATGAACTTCTCCAAAAGTGAACAACTAATTATGATCAAATGTGTTAATCTGTCTATTTTTTTATGGTTGTATACTGCTCAGAGTGGGAAAATATCCCAGGTGGGCAATATATAAATTAAATAAATAAAACCTTATTATTTAATATAAAAGCCCTAAGGGGGAAAAATATATTTTCTGTGAATTAAGAATGACAACAAATTGATAATTTAATTATTGATACATTGATTCCTTCAGTTATTCTCATGGACTATAGGAGCCATGCAGGAGCATTTGAATAGCATTCTTTTTGCTATACAGTAAAACACCGGATAACGCTAAAACTTGGTTCCACAAGTCTTGGTGTTATCTGATTTTTAGTGTTATCTGATCCATGTTAAAATCCTATGGGATGGATCGGAATAACGTTAAAGCTCCATAGAGATACATTGTAACCGCACAGGCTTTAGCAGTTGTTATCCATCCCATAGGACCTTAACGTTATTCAATCCAATTCTCCTCCCCAGATTACTTAACGTTATGCGATTTTAGCGTTATCCAATCCAATTGTTATCCGGTGTTTTACTATACAGTACTGGCTTATTGCCCTAAATCTAATGCAGGGGTGCCCAAACTACGGCCTGGGGGCCGGATGCGACCCCAATGCCAATTCATCCAACCCGTGAAGGCGGCTTCCAGGAGCAACAAGGGCTTCATGGGCTGGATGGATTGGTATCGGAGGCCGCATCTGGTCCCCGGGCTGTAGTTTGGGCACTCCTGATCTAATGGCTCATCCCAATGAAAGACCGTCTGAATTGATTATTCAATTTCAGATCAAATCAAATAGATTCAGTGGGTCTACTCTAAGTTGAACTAATTGGGCAACTGGATTCCTAGCATGGTCCCCCCCCCCTAATATTTGTCCCCAAAATATTTTAATTAAAATGCTAAACATTAGCTGAGAACAACATGAGCAAAGACCTTTTCTTGATCTAAAACAGAGGATTCTTTGATTCAGTTTTAATTTGTGCTTCATCAATTTATAGGCAGTTGATCTTTTCATATTTAAAGAACCGTAGCAAGGATCCAGTGGAATTTTTTTATTAGATCCTACTACTTTCCGGGAATTGATCGGTTACAAAGAAAACTGTTAACTTTGAGCATGACCCAACCAACTAGAGATACAGGATCCATAGACAAAAGTTGTGTTCCTCTTCATTTCTGTAGCTGCCTGGCACAATGCCAAAAGTTGCCCTGGAGGGCTCAACATTCTTTGAAGCAGGTGTTTAGCACCAAAAAGGCGGTGACAGCAAGGAAGAAGGTTTTGATTTGCTGGTATTAGAGGCTGAATATTGTTAGTTCTAAAACAATGCTACAACTCTGGTATTCTTTTTTTTCCTTTTACATCTTTTGACTAGGTCATCATCTTGGGAATTGTTGCTGATATAGTTTATTACTTAATTTACAAGTGAAAGCATAGCTGTGTATGACACAATAATCTTTCAGTGTGTCAGTTGCAGAGATGGTTATGATAGTTGCAATTTTTTTGAAACTGAATAGAAATTATAGCCCAAACTATATAATGCATGATCATGCTACACTTGATATATGCAAAAGATTTCAGGATGCTTAGTAGAGTCTTATTTTTTTCCTTATCATCTTCTGTTTTTGGCTAGATCAAGTTTCGATGCTAAACTGGTAGTCACATATAGAAAACTAATTTTGCACTAGTGTGTGTGTGAACCAGGCCATGGTATATATAAGTGGTGGCAAACCTTTTGGCATGCATGCCACAGAGGGCATGCAGAGCCCTATCTGTTGGCACATGCGCCATCGCCCCAGCACAGAGTTCGTCCCGCCCCTCTGCCCAGCAATCCAAATGGAGCGCTTCCTCCCTCTCCAGCACAGAGGTTGCTCTGCCGAGCAGCCCAATGGGAGCACTTCCTCCCTCCCCTAGCACAGAGTTCGCTCTGCCTAACAACCCAATGGTAGTGCTTCTTCTCTCCCCCAGCACAGAGTTTGCCCCACTCCTCTGCCCAGCAGCCCAATGGGAGCGCTTCCTCCTTCCCCCAGCACAGAGTTCGCTCCATCCCTCTGCCCAGCAGTTCAATGGGAGCGCTTCCTCCCCCTAGCACAGTTTGCCCTGCTCCTCTGTTTCCGCACTCAATCTCTAAAAGGTTTGCCATCACTTGTATATATCCTTGAAAACAAGAGAATATTGTTTCAGGGAAATCTTAGTACTGTATAGGCTTAGTCCTAGACACTAAGGAACCTACTGTACATGTCTGAGAAAACTAATTACAGTCAAAATAAATGTGATTTAGATCACTTGTCTATATGTAATCGTCCAGTATTACCGTATATACTCAAATATAAGCTGAAGTTTTTAACACAAAAAATGAGGCTTAAAAGGGACACTTGGCTTATACTCGGGGCACCCTCTGCGCTGGTCTTAAGACACCCCCAGATTGAGCTGTGCCGACTAAAACAAGATCTGGGAAACAGGCGCACCTTAAACTGGCATGGAGAAATCTACTTTCTTGCTGCTTCCGGATTGAGGCTCTCCTCTCCTCTTGTGGGTGTGTCTCTCTAGCAACAAGCGAGGCGGGCACATTCAAATTGCTGTGGAGAAAAAAATACCCTTGCCTCCATTGCGTCTCTCTATCTGGATAGTTTGCTGACTGACAAAAAGAGACTTAAAACAAAAGCAGAAAGGGTCCCCCACATACACACAGCAATTTGAATAGCAATTTGTTGTCCGAGAGACGCTCAGACAACAGAAGGGAGAAGGACTTCTCTCAAAACAAGAGCAACGGGGAGGTGTTTTCCTGCACAGAAACTTGAAATGTGCCTTCCTCTTCAATCTGTTACCCCAGATCTATTGCCAGAGGTCTCTAGCTGGGAGAGTTTGCTGACCGACAAAAAGCAGGGAGGAGGTTCTTTCAAACCACTGTGCTCTATTGGTCCGCACACCTCTTTACCCTGCAGCGCCCCCCACTGGTTGGGTGGTGCCAATTAAAATACAGTAAAAAAATACTGTACCTGCACATTGTCGTAAACATTCTAAAAGCTGAGTCACACAAAAGCATCACCCAGTAGAGTGAGCACACAGACTCTCCCCATCCTCCTCCTCCTAAAAAGCCAGCCTACACTTGCTTGAACACTTGTCCAGGTAGAGTGGCCTCTCCTGTCAGAAATGGATACTGGTAATCTTGGGCCAAAACAAAAACAGAGGTCATATGATGCTGCTTTTAAACTGAGGGTTGTGTTAAGAGCTGAACAGAGCAATAACGGTGTTGCAAGTAGGGAATTTTGTGTTGTTGAAAAACAAGGGAGGGAGTGGCGAAAAATGAAGGCTGACTTGGAAAAGACTCCAAAAACTAAAAAAGCCCAGCGTGGTTTGAAGGCTTGTTATGGGACTCTAGAAACTGAATTGCATAAATGGGTTATTGAGTGTCGTCAAAATGGTTACTGTATAACACGTATGGGAATTCACATATGTGCTCTTCAAATGGCTAAAGATGAAAAATATAAACCACCAGGCATTGAAAAATTTGTTGCGTCAGCAGGATGGTGTACTCACTTTATGAATAGATTTGACCTGTGCTTGCGACAAAGAACAAAAATTGCGCAGAAGTTGCCAAAGGACCTTAAGGAAAAAATTATGTCATTCCAATCATTTATTATAAAAGAAAGAAGGATTTATAACTATGATCTGGCAAATATTGGGAATATGGATGAAACACCGATGACTTTTGATCTTCCAAGCAACAGTACTGTGGCAAGTTTAGGAGAAAAAAACTATTTTTCTCAGAACCACAGGAAATGAAAAAAAATTTTTTACAGTTCTATCATGTTTAGCTAATGGAACTAAGCTGTGGCGTGTTGTTATTTTTAAACGAAAGACATTACCTAAAAAGATCAATTTCCCACCAAGAATTACTGTGCATGCACGTGCTAAAGGCTGGCTGGATGAAGATGGTACAAAAAAATGGCTGGAATAAATTTGGAACAGACGACAAGGAGAAGCCTTAAAGAAAACACCATCATTGCTCGTTTGGGATATGTTCATAGCCCACCTATGTGGTGACATAAAAATACTGGCAGTCTAATCAAGTTACTTTGGCTGTTGTTCCTGGTGGGCTTACATCTGTATTGCAACCTTTGGATGTAGCTTTAAATAGACCTTTCAAAGATCGTGTGAGAAGGATGTGGCATGAATGGATGTCATCTGGTCAAGCCCAACTAACAAAAAGTGGAAATCTGAAGAAGCCTGACATTGATTTAATAACAAAATGGGTTCGAGATGCATGGGAAGACATTCCAGAAGATATGGTGCGACGTGCCTTCCAGAAATGTGGCATTAGTAATGCTATGGATGTTACTGAAGACAGTGCTTTATATGAGAATAGTAGCAGTGAAGGTGATGACTCTAAACTCAGTGATGACAATATCTATGATAACCTTGCACCAGCTGAAGCTCCACTTGGACATCCAGATGATGATGATGATGATGATGAATCCAGTTTTGAAGGAGGAGAGGGATGCAGCTTTGAATGAGGGGAGGGACCCAGTTTTGAAGTTTTAACATTGTTGATACCATATTGTTTGTTGAGCCTATTTTCCACTTACAAAGCTTACTAATGTTAGACTTGTTAAGTCCTTTTACTGAAGGTTTTTAAAAAATAAATGTTTAGAAACGTTACCCCACTGATGTCTCAATTAACTTAATTTTATTTTCATGTAGAAGTAATTATGGAAACTCAGTACCAGCTCCTGCATTTTCCACCCTTGGCTTATACTCAGGTCAATCTATTTTCCTAGTTTCTCAGGTAAAAATTAGTTACCTCAGCTTATATTCAGGTCGGCTTATACTGAAGTATATATGTTAATTAGGCATTTATTGCTATAACTAATTTGGAGAAGAGGAGACTTTTATTTCAATAGTCAAACTAACATGTACAAGACAAACAGGTGTTGAATTTTACTGTGAGTTGAATTAATGTTTGTTCTTGCTTCTTCTTTTTTAAAGAACAACAGGAGAAGTGGTGTCTGGAGTTGTAAATAAAGTGTTCAATCAACCTAAAGCTAAAGCCAAGGAACTAGGCATAGACATATGTCTTATGTTTATTGAAATTGAGAAGAGCGAAATAGTGCAAGAAGAACTCCTTAAAGGCCTGGACAACAAGAATCCCAAGATCATAGTAGCGTGTATAGAGACATTGAGGAGAGCACTAAGGTAAGATAATTAATTTTAAGTCACTATCATTCAGACTGTATGGAAATAGGAAGAGTTTCTTTGGAGCACCGGATTATTATTATTATTATTATTATTATTATTATTATTATTATTATTATTATTATTATTATTATTATTATTATTATTATTATTATTATTATTATTATTATTATTATTTTGAAAATGTAAAATTATAATTCTTTTACAGGAGAGAAATATGCAGAAGTTATTATTTAATACAGTAAAACACCAGATAACGATTAGACCGGATAGCGCTAGAATCGGATAACGATGCAAGATTTTTGGAAAAACCTTGCATCGGATAACGATTCTATTCAACAATCTTTAGCGTTATCTGAGCCAATCGGGGGGGGGGGGGTGTTGGATTGGGTAGAACATCTACCCAATCCACACACCCCAGTGATGGATCGCTGCTACTGAACTAGGGTCGGGGGAAAGGCACACGGGTGCCTGCCTTTTCCCCGACCCTAGTTCACTAGCAGCGATTGCTGGACGAAGCCTAGCGGCGCACGGGCTAGCTAGCCCGAGCGCCGCTAGGCTTCGTCAACAGCCCGTCCGGACTGTGTCCGAAGCTGCTGGGCATCGTCAACAGCCCACACGGGCTGTGGAAGGCTAGCCCAGCCCAAGTTGGGCTGGGCTAGCCTTCCGAAGCCCTTGCGTGCCACGGGTACCTGTTCCGTCCACCCCACTGACCCCTTAGCAAGCACTAAGGGGCCAGTGGGGTGGACGGAACAGGCACCTGCTGGCGCGCTTTGTAGCGTGCGATCGGGAAACTCTTCTCGCCACCCGACACGAGCCTTAGCGCTTGCTAAGGCTCGTGTCGGGTGGCAAGACAAGGCACCCGTTCGTGCGCTTTGTAGCGCACGAGCGGGTGCCTGTTCTGTCCACCCCACTGGC
The DNA here is from genome assembly GCA_030440675.1 of Furcifer pardalis. Lineage (NCBI taxonomy): Eukaryota > Metazoa > Chordata > Lepidosauria > Squamata > Chamaeleonidae > Furcifer > Furcifer pardalis. The sequence goes on from CP126894.1 coordinate 61,452,750, forward strand.
CCCTTAGGAGGCTTCAACTAGTTTCCTTTGTTGTGGTTTTTTTGTTTAATAACTCTGAAGTAACTAACCTAGTTACAATTTCCACATGTTTTGTCTGACTGAAAGAATAAATCCTATCTTCGATAATCACTCTAGTTTTGCATCAGTTATGTATGATTAGATGTCCTTGAGGTTTCTTATAAAAGTATGATACCCATATTATATACAGAGGTTGCCAAAAACGCATGCACATTTTAAGAAAGGAAAAGATTATATTAAAATTGTAATATTCAAAATATATCGATAACAAAAGATGGATACAAGTCATGCTTGACTTCTTCAATTACAAGAGGTGCTCAAATTAGCACCCAGAAGCTTTTGATTGCGGTGAACTACTGTGTGAGCAACATGGACCAAAATGTCCCGGATCTACCCTTATGTATATCACACACAGTACCATCTTAAACATATCATAGATCTGTGCAGTTGTTAGGTATGTTGGAGGTTCTGTTGCATAGTCGCACCTCCATTGTTGTCATACTTCCACAACATTTTCGAGTTTCAAATATCATTTGAAAATGGTCTTGCACTCCTCAAATGACAACCATGCTTCTGCCATTTGGTGACGCTAGCATTCATTCATTTAAATATTATCTATTGTCACACACACACACACACACACACACACACACACACACACACACACACACACACACACACACACACACACACACACACACACACACACACACACACACACACACACACACACACACACACACACACCAACAACAACAAAGAGTCTACAGTAATACCTCATATAACATTAGTATCGAATAACACTAAAATCGCATAACATTAAGGAATCTGGGGGGAAGAATTGCATCAGATAACATTAAGATCCTATGGGATGCTTCAGATAACAACCGCTAAAGCCTGTGTGATTACAATGTATCTCTATGGATCCCATAGGATTTTAACATGCATCAGATAACACTAAAAATCATATAACACCAAGACTTGTGGAACCAGGTTTTAGTGTTATATGAGGTTTTACTGTATTTCTCATGGGATCCAAAAATACATTCTTCAGTTCTTTAGTGAAGAATACAGAGGAACTAGTTTAAGAAAAAACACTGACTAGGTGCTTAAGTCCTAAACATATTTATGAGGGAATAAAGTACAGTATCTTGAGCTGAGTAAGAATTGTTTCTGGTTACATTTTTTAGGGCTCTGATGTAATTAATGTTTCTTTTTCCCAAATTAGATATGATAAGCTGAAATTTTGCATGTTAACAGTTTAGTATTTCTCAGACTACAAAATGTTTGAAAGCATTGTCAGTACACATTGTCTTTGTCATAGTATATTAATCTGATGCAACTAATGTCGTCTTGTAAAAATATCACTACTGTTAAGACATTTACATGCATTGTATATCTGTTGATCTCTGTGTGTCTTACATTTCAGTGAATTTGGCTCAAAAATAGTTTCATTGAAGCCAATAATCAAAGTATTGCCAAAACTCTTTGAGTCTCGAGAGAAGGCTGTTCGAGATGAAGCCAAACTTCTTGCTGTTGAGATCTATCGATGGATAAGGGATGCTCTAAGGCCTCCACTACAGAATATAAACTCTCTGCAGGTAATGCTGGCATGTTTCATGTTCTGTTATTCTCAGCAAAAAAGGCACATAAATAAGTAGAATATATATTATGACATCAGCTTTCCCAACCTTATATCCTGTAGATTTGTTTAAGGTGGATCCCATCTTGCCATGAAGTGACCCACACACTACGCCCAGTGACATTTTCCCTGCTTCAGGGGGGGAAATGCATTCGATCCTGTAGTTGTTTTGGACTGTGATTGCCATTGTTCCCACCTAATGTGGTCATTCATCATTCCAGCTGGGATGATCTTGACTTTTACTCCAGTTTATTTGGAGGGTAGCAGATTAGAGAGGACCTGCCTAAAAATTTGACCATCTGAAAACTTTGTTCCAAAAGGATTACTTTAAATCATACTTCAGCTAATCAACTTTTAAAACCTCAGAGGTTTCACTAAACAAATTAATTGATAAGTATTCTAGAACTTAAAGAAAGGCTGTTTTCAAATAGGTAGCTATGTTATTTTGGGGGGAGAGAAAAAACAATAGGAAAAACGTGACAACTTTACAGCTAAAAATTCATTTTGTTGTGAACATTCATAAAATCTACTGTACTTCTGTTTCTCTTTTTCCTTCTGTTCATCTTATTTTTCCTTCTGAGAGGCTGAGGATCTTTGAGATCTTGTGTTTTCAGATGTTTTGCTGTGTTAAGTGTGATAGAATAAACCTGTTCTCCCATGTATTGTTAAGCATAGAAAGCTGTTCCTGCCATACCTGTTGCAGATTGTAGAAAGGGCACAAAAAAGTGACAGCAGACTACTTTTTTTGGAGGATGAATTCATGCATTCAAAATCGTAACAGTTACATAATACATTTATGACTACAAATCTCTGTTTCTACTGTGAGTAGGTACACAAATCACGTTAGCAGACGAACAAATACAATTTCCCTTAATGTTGTGTGTGGCATTGTTGGGTCCAGTAATCCTGCTACCAGAATAAATATGGGGGTATATTTGCCATCTGGGTTTGTAGTGGATTTTAGTTCCATCTCTTCTTCACTGTTGTGTAGTCTGTTAAGAGTCAATATTTTTGTGAGATTGGGAGGTTCTCTATAGGCAAGTTGAGGTCTGCCACCAAGAGCTTGGGAAAGTGTAGTATTTTTGTCCAGGATGGTCTGGAGATCTTTTATGATTCATTTTAGAGGTCTTAGTTTAGGGCTGAAAGTGACAACCAAGGGTGTTCGGTTGTTATGGGGAGGGAAGCCTTTAATAGTTTTTTTTAAGGTTGTCAGATTGCTGATAGTGGTCCCAGGCCTCCACTAGTGAAAAGCATCATGGTAAAGGGGAGCCATAGGGAGCCTTGTAGTCTGAAATGGGAGGAGGCTTTCTACTCACTTTTGTTAAATATTTCCAGCACCAGGATCTGGCTTATGCTGACATAACGCCAACAGGATTTTCCCCATTAATTTTAGCTGTATGGAGTGCACTTAATTGAAATAGTCATACAGTCTGCCATACAGTTAATTGTTTTATGCTTTACTTATTGTACAGTAATACCTCGGATAACGCTAAAATCGCATAACATTAAGCAATCTGGGGAGGAGAATTGGATCGAATAACGTTAAGGTCCTATGGAATGGATCGGATAACAACCGCTAAAGCCTGTGCGGTTACAATGTATCTCTATGGAGCTGTAACGTTATCCGATCCATCCCATACGATTTTAACATGGATTGGATAACACTAAAAATCGGATAACACCAAGACTTGTGGAACCAAGTCTTAGCGTTATCCAAGGTATTACTGTATAATGAAAAAATGCTGCTGTAAAGTTGTTTTCTTTATAATGAAAAAACTGTTCCAAGAAGTTAAGAACATGAAGACTATTGCTATGATGATAGCCAATATCTGGAATGGATATGGCACCTGAAGAAGAGGTTTTCTTTATAATGCCATTGAGTTAGGACTTGAGCATTTGTCTCTTAAAAACCAAATAATACTTGCAGTAAATGAGAGATTCAGTACCATAGTGTTTCATTTTCAGAATTTAAAACTTATTTTAATTATTTCAGTTAAAAGAACTGGAAGAAGAATGGGTCAAACTGCCATCGTCTGCACCCAAACAGACCAGGTTCCTTCGATCCCAGCAAGAAATGAAAGCAAAGTTTGAGCAGCAGCAGGCAGCTGGTGGCGATGCAGATGGAGGTAACTTTTGACCTAGATCTTTAAAGTTGGAGGTTTTGCACACAAAATATTTCATATGACTGGTCAGAAAATGTAAGCAGGCATAAAAACTAAATACAAACCAGTATCAAGGAAATGTTGTTGCTGCTGTATTCAGAAGAAAGAAAGCATTGGTAGAAATAGTACAACCTTGTATTATTTTCTAATTTTTGCATTTGCAGGTGGAGATGATGGCGATGAGGCTGTTCCACAGGTGGATGCTTATGAACTTCTGGAAGCAGTTGAAATTCTCTCCAAACTTCCTAAAGATTTCTATGATAAAATTGTAGGTGGTAATATAGTTAACCTTTAGTCTTTATATGCTATCCCATTTAATTATAGTTCTCCTACCTTTGCTTGTGCAATTAGGGTTTTATTTTATGTACAATTTAATTTTTCAGTTGTCCAATATAAGAGTTCATGTCTAAGGATATCCTTTCATTGTGTGGGAGCTTCTGCAGTGTATCATTGAATGTACTCTCATGACTGAATGCCGGAACAGTGCTTAGTTTTTCTTGTTGCTGGCATATAATGAAAGTGTATCATTTCCATTAACAGAAGTGTTCAAACATAATGCAAGCTGTGTCTTCATAATACTGAATTCATGTTTTTCATTATAGCTTTTGTGTGTGTGTGTGTGTGTCAATGGTGCATACATTGATATGTACGTAACTTCTTCATTATTCATAGAAAACTCTACACTGTAAAACTAGTACAGTACAGTAATACCTCGGATAATGTTTACCTCGGATAACACTAAAATCACATAACGTTAAGTAATCTGGGGAGGAGAATTGGATTGAATAACATTAAGGTCCTATGGGATAGATCAGATAACAACCGCTAAAGCCTGTGCGGTTACAATGTATCTCTATGGAGCTTTAACATTATCCGATCCATCCCATAGGATTTTAACATGGATCGGATAACACTAAAAATCGGATAACACCAAGACTTGTGGAACTAAGTCTTAGTGTTATCCGAGGTATTACTGTATCTGTATGTGTAAAGCCAACACTGCAAATACTAGACATTTCATGGTTAATGCATATGTACATTCTTAATCATTTGCATTTTAGGAGGCCAAAAAATGGCAGGAGAGAAAAGAAGCATTGGAAGCAGTGGAAGCACTGGTTAAAAATCCTAAACTGGAAGCTGGAGACTATGCAGATTTGGTGAAAGTTCTTAAGAAGGCAAGGATCAGTTTATTACTCAGACATATTGAGCACATGTATATGGAGGAGTATGCATTTAGAATATTTTTGATCTTTTATTAGTACATACTCCAATCTGGCCAGGTTATCCTGCTATGGTAACAAAGTAGACCTTACTGCCAGCAACTAAACACTCAGTGTCAGGCAGTGGTTAGCTAACCTGACAACCCTGAGGACTACTTATATACTCGGGTATAAGCCTAGTTTTTTAGTCCTAAAAATGAGGTCAAAAAAGTGAACTCGGCTTATACTCGGTCACTGAGTGCAATGAAAAAGTGTTGGCGGCTAATAGCTTCGCTACCCACTTCTCCAGTCCTGTCGTCGCCGCATCTCAATCAGCATGGAGAAAACCCCTTTCTGCTGCATCTTATTTTCATGTACCATACTTTGATTATTGAAACTTACTAAGCAGTTGCTGCATTTGCCACCCTCAGCTTCTATTCGGGTCAATCTATTTTCCTAGTTTTTCAGGTCAAAATTAGGTACCTTATCTTATATTTGGGTCAGCTTATACTCGAGTATATATGGTAATGGCCTTGGCTGGAGAAGTCAACAGGAAAGGGTGATGGTCCCCAAATGGATTAAATTCCACTTGAATCCATCTTGATGGAGGGCAGCAGCTTCATCAATACTGGCTTGGGGCTGAGGAGGATTTTGCATACCAAAAGGGCTCAGGGCCATAAGGTGATTCACAGAACTGGCTCAGTGGTGCAGGTGTCATGCTGTGATGTGGGTGGAAGATGAAAAGCCACTGCATTGTGTTCTCAGGACAATTTTCATGGATGATCGCCTATATTTGGATTTGGATAGGGCAGAAGAAGATTAGTACATACGGCGTGTGATTGTGATGGTCACCTAAATCCTTGATTTGCTGATGAGAAGCAACTCAGTTCTCTGCAGGGTTACAGACTAGAAGCTTGTGTACATAAGTATACTAGAGTTATTTATATGCACATTCAGAGAGTTCAATTAATGTTCTCCCAAAGTCAATAGTTCAAATACTCAGATATGTGGGAGTACTATTTAAAGAAGTGGTATGTTATTAGACTGGTTGATGAGATGGGAAAGCCAACATCTGAATCTCTGTTGGTTTGTTGCACTTTGCTGCTGCATCTTGGTGGGCTTGAAGTGCCTTTTCAATGCATGTTATAAATGTACTCTTCAGATTCCTGCCACTGGATTATTAACATTACTGTTTCCTTATAGGTTGTTGGGAAAGATACCAATGTGATGTTGGTTGCTTTGGCTGCTAAATGTCTTGCTGGACTAGCTGCTGGGCTCAGAAAAAAATTTGGACAGTATGCAGGTCATGTAAGTAGTACAGTATTATGCTTACTTGCTGAGTAAAAAAATAAAACAGCTGAGAAATAAGTCTTAGAACTGGACAGGTACTAATTTTGACTGGCTAAACAAAAATGTATTTCTGTTAAAATTCTAACAAAACTCAATCTAGCAGTCTGCATTGGCCTCAATTTGTTGAAAGTCATTTCTGCAATTAAAATGCTTTATTCTTTGGAAAGAAAAGGGTTCCCCCCTTCAATCTGTTTTTGTATCAATTTTCTAAGGCTTTTTTCTGGAATAAACAATAGACTTTTGGCAGAAAACTGTGTTAGTAATTTCAAGGATCAATTATTGCAATGCTCTCTACACGGGGGCTGCCCTTGAAGATGCTTTAGAAGTTTCAACTGGTCCAGAATGCAGTTGCTCAGTTGGTATTGGGGGCATAAGGATTCAGTCTTATCTCCCTGAACCTTGCCTAGCCACACTGGCTCTTTGCAGGCTTCTTTGCCAAATTCAACAAGTTAGTAATCGCCTATAAAATCCTGTATGGTTTATAATCTTGACATTTGTAGGAATATCTCTTCCAAAGGAATGCTGTGCAAACAACTTGATCTTCCCAGACTACGGCCTTACAGATGCCTATGCTGAAGGAGGCTGCTAAAACATTGAGAAATCAGTTTTTTTCAGTGGTGGCCCCCATCATTATGGGATTCCCTACCAATGAAATTGTGCTAGACCCCCTCCCACATATATTTTAAAAACATCTTAAAGTTGAGCTTTACAAAAAGGCCATGTTGAAATCAGTTGCATGGTTTCAGTTTAATTTTTTGGTGGGTGGGATGGATTTGTTTTCACTTTGTTTATAAATCACCCAGCGTAGTAGTTATACAGTAGATGCCTGGCATAAAATGTGATTAATAAAATTAAGTAATTTCCTTCTCCTGCATATGGGACAGGTGTTAGTGCTCTTTTGCTCCAGGAGAGCTTTCAGAAGATGATTTCCTCCCTATTTGAACACTTCAATTAAAATTTGTATAGGTTGTCCCAACTATCCTGGAAAAGTTCAAAGAAAAAAAGCCTCAGGTGGTACAAGCTTTGCAAGAAGCCATTGATGCCATCTTCCTTACTGTAAGTACTTGGCTATCCATATTCTAACCTAGACTAGCAGGTTTTTCTTTCATCAAAGCTAACTTCCATTTATTCAAACATTTCAGACTACGCTACAAAATCTCAGTGAGGATATATTGGCTGTGATGGATAACAAAAACCCAACCATCAAACAGCAGACATCCCTCTTCATTGCAAGAAGCTTCCGTCACTGCACCCCTTCGACCCTGTCCAAGGCCCTTCTCAAACCTTTCTGTGCTGCTCTCCTTAAGGTAAAAAAATTTCTTTTGTACTTGAAATAATGCTGTATGCAGAGGCATGTGTAGGACTTGAGATAATACAATAGAACCCCGAACAACGTGATGACATGGTTCCACAAGTCATGACGTTGTTCGGTTTTTCACGTTGTTCGATACATTGATCGAACAATGCTAAAAAAAAGCCCTGACGTCAGGGACAAACCACGCCGAGGCAAGGCTCGGCATTCCCCCCCCCGGTAGGCACGCAATCGCGTGCCATTCGGGGTTAGGGCAAGGTACGGGAAAGACCCCCGTCCCCTGCCCTAACCCCGAACGACACGCGCGCACACGCCCGGAGTTCCGAAAGTGTAAGGATCTTTACCCTTTTGCAACGTCGGGCGGCTTGGAGGGTTGCGCGGCGCCGCGCCGGTGAGGGGAGGATGCGAGGGACCTTACCACATCCTCCCGTCACTGCCGCCACGCCGCGCAACCCTCCAAGCCGCCCGAGGTTGCAAAAGGGTAAAGATCCTTACACTTTCGGAACTTCGAGCGTGCTCGCGCATGTCGTTCGGGGTTAGGGCAGGAGACGGGTCTTTCCCGTCTCCTGCCCTAACCCCGAACGACACGCGCGAGCACGCTCGAAGTTGCGAAAGTGTAAGGATCTTTACCCTTTCGCAACTCGAAGTTTCGAAAAGGTAAGGATCCCCGTACCCTTTCCAAACATCGTGGGGGCGGGCGCTGGGGGGTGGGTTGGTTTGGGTAGATGTTCTACCCAATCCAACTGCCCCCCCACGCATACGCTTGTATCGAATAACGTGAAAATAGCGTTATTCGATACAAGATTTTCCCGAAAATCTTGTCGCATTATTCGGTTTTAACGCTATTGGGTACTCGCGTTATACGGGGTATTACTGTACTGGAAATCTAGTGTGGATACACAGAAGGTGTAACACTTGGAGGCAAGTTGATTCAAGTTAAGAAATCTTTTTTAACAGTACTGTATCTATTACCAACTGAGTTGCACACCTCAGTATGCAACAGAATGAGTCTACAGATTTTTTTTTAACTTGAGACAATTTGACTCCAAAAGTTATACCTTTTGTGTAAAAGTACATTACGATTTCAGCTGATGTGTAATATTGGAAATATTCTGTAGTAGCTCTTGTGCTAATATGCACTAAAACAGGGGTGTCCAAACTATGAGTCAAGGCTGACCCATGGCTCCAATTCATGTAGCCCATGGGCAGATTGCTGCTGTCGGGTTAAAAAAATTCAAAAACATGGCAAAAATGTGCCACCCTTGTTTCCGTTGCCACAGGACGTGGCGGAAGCTGCAAAAATGCACTGTGAATGCATGCGCCGCCACCACAGGAGGAATCACGCCTCCAGCACAGTCAGCTGACTGAAGGGCCATGGTCTGGCCTAGCCTGTGGCACAAAAAGTTTAGGCACCCCTGCACTAAAACAATGAAATACGTAGGAAAATGTTTGCGTCACCCAGGTAAGAAATCAGTTTTCCAAAGCTCTGAGAAGCCACATTATTTGGGACAGTGTCTTTATTTTAAAGGCCTGCAAAAGCCAAAAAAAAAAAAAAACCTGGCTGAATGTCCTTACTTCTCTTGCTACAGCTCCATTGATTTGCGTCTTATCCAGTCCAAAATTGGTTCAGAAAGTTCGATGTTTCTTGGAGATGAGAAAGCAGAAATGTGTTTTCCAGAAACAGATTTATATGTTACTTTTCCTAAATAGAATCGGTTATCTACAGTGTGCTATCTTGCTCCAGTATCAGCAGTCATTTGTTTCTTAGATAGGGCTGCTGAAATAACTTTTTGCACTCATGTGATGTGAGAGGGGCCTTTCCAAGTTCATCAGAGCTCAGGACAACTGCACTTGCATAGGACTTAATTGGAGCCACGTGTTCCCCCACCCCCCTCAGATTCCATATCTGCTTGCTTGAGAGTTTAGAACAGTGTTTCCCAACCTTTGGTTTTTGGACTTCAGTTCCTCAAAGCACTGATCAGCCAATGTACTAACATAGGCTTCTGGGAATTGAAGTGTGCCTGTGGGGCATGGGCCCCACGTTGGGAGCCACTGGTTTAGAGTGATCCTAAACAAATCTTGATTTTGAAGAATGAACTTTAATTTCCTTAATATTGGTTGGCTACAAAACTTAAAAACCTAAACTTTGGTATAAACTTGTTTTTGTTAAAGGACCTTTTGTGCTCATTAATATGTTGCTTACAAAAAAATCAACTTCAAGCAACATCTGAGAACTTCTTCCGTGTCTAGGCCAGTTTTTAAACGACTAAAATGAAGGCACCTAAAATTGTAAAATGTAATTTCTGCCTTTTTATTACATTGCTAAGTTCTGGAATGCTTTTTAGAAAGATCTGCTTTGTGCTTAGTGTCATTTAGCAATCTGGCTGAGTGAATATTCATTAAGGTCTTGTTTTTCGCTACAGCATATTAATGATTCGGCTCTTGAGGTTAGAGATGCTGCATTTGAAGCCTTGGGTACTGCCCTGAAAGTAGCAGGTGAGAAAGCCGTGAATCCATTCCTAACAGATGTGGACAAACTGAAACTTGACCGGGTAAGTTGCAGTCTTTTTGAAACCGAAACTTCAGACAGTTGCAGCGTTTAAATACAACAGCATTGGAGAAGTTCTGCAAGTGGATTAGATACTTCAGCCAAACCCCTGTTGGAAAGAACTGTGTGTGTAAGGGTAGTGGCCCAAGCAGTTTTCCACTCTGTCACCCGACTAACCATAGGATTGTTTATGCATCCAGTACATACGGAGGAGCATTAAAAACACTCAGCTGAAGAGGTAGAATTGCTTGGAGGATTGGGATTATGCAATTGCATAATGTATTAAAATCTTAGCCTCAGACACCACTGCTTCAGTTACTGGAGCTTTTGCTACTTGTTTGTGAATTTTTTATAAGCTTTAGGTTCTATAAAACAGCATCATCCAACAGTATCATCTCTGTGTTAAATAAACTGCTGTTAAGCTGTTATCATGTAATATTTCTGTATTTGACAACTGAAAGCTTAAACAGATCACTACACATAGTAGTAGGCAGTACAGACAGGTGAATCACAACATCACTGCATTATGGCAAGAATGTCGTTTATATAACTCATGAAGTAATTTGATGATGTATTGGCTAGATAGACAGGTTACATATTAAATAATTGAAAACCCTTCTATTTAATAAGAGAACAGTAAATGTGTTGATTCTTTCACTGAAATTGTGAAGATACAGGATCATGTTCACATTACATTAATACCTTTGTTTTCCTAATTCTGTCTACTAGATCAAAGAGTGTGCTGACAAAGTGGAGCTGGCTGCTGGTGGTAGAGTTGTTGGAGGAACTGATAGAAAGGAGAACAAGCCTATTGCTGGGAAGGCGGCAGTTCTTTCAGGGGCTGCTGGGGATAAAGACACAAAAGATAATTTGGCCAAATCTGGACCACAGAAAAAGGCACCTGCTGCTAAGGTATGGAAACTTGGCCTTTCAAATGTCTGTTTCTGCATTGCTAAAAAAACTCTAATTATTCATACACAGACATGGGATTTCCAGAATTCATGGATTACAGTCCTCAGAGGTCTGCCAAATTTCTCCCACCAAAACCTCTAGGGCAGAGGTGCCCAAACCTCAGGCTGTGGGCTGGTCACATGATTCACCAGGCCAGTCACATGGTTCCTCCCACTGGAAGTGGAAGTATTTATTTATTTATTTATTTAGATTTATATTGCCGCCCACTCGCCAAGGCGGCTCAGGGTGGCTTACAGTCAAAACAACAACAGTACAATAAAAATTATAAAATGCAACCACATAAAACAACCAAACCAGAACACAAACTAACTCCCGTCAGGCTGTTGTTGTGGGCCCAGAGGAGTGGGCAAGGTCCCCAGCCACTGCTAGGCCTTGGCATCTTCTTCCTCAGGCTGTTGTTGTGGGCCCAGAGGAGGGGACGATGTTCTCAGCCACTGCTAGGACTTCAGAGTAAAATGTACATGCCCAGAATGCTGACATAAATGCACCCGCGGCTGTTGTAAACATATTTACAACAGCTGCAGGCACATTTATGGCAGTGTTCTGCGCATGCCCGGGTGCATTTTACTTCTACTTCTGGGAGCGGCAAGGGCGGTGTGGGCCAGATGAATTGGCATCGGGGGCAGATCTGGCCTGCTGGCCGTAGTTTGGGCACCTCTGTTCTAGGGTTTTCAGGCAAGCACCCCAAATCTCAACAAGTGTTTCAAAGTTCTTAAAGCTAATAGATTCTGATTCTGGGAACCATTTTCATCCTGTGGAAAAGGCTGGGGGAATGGGTTGGCCAGGTGAAGCTCTGTTGGAGCCACAAGGGATTATTAAATGATTTTATAATTGTTGTAAATCGCCCTAGGTCCCTTTTGGGAGGAGGGCGATAAACAAATTTAAACAAATAAATAAATAGGCCTGTTAGCTTTGATTTTTGTGAGAGACTTGTGCAGAGCTTAACTGGCAAGGACTACACCCACCTGTAATTCATTGCAACTCTCTTAGAACTTGGCCCTGCTTACCCATGTCTGCCCCCTGTCTTCACCACAAGATCAAAATAGTTGCCAGAATCTAAATCGGGGTGCCCAAACTTTTCGGGCCATGGGCCGGTCATGTAGTTCCTCCCACCGGAAGCAGAAGTAAAATGTGCCTTGCAATCTGTTTTGCAACAGGATGAGATAGACTGCCATTTTCTCTGCTTAAATCAGGGGTGCCCGGACTGCCGCCCACGGGCTAGATCTAACCCCCAGTGCCAATTCATCACTCTCGGAAGTGGAAGTAAAATAGGCAGGCTGGATGAAGTGGTGTCGGTGGCCGGATCTGGCCCACAGGCCATAGTTTGGGCACCCCTAATCTAAATTCATTTGTTTTAAGAAGAGTAAAATACATGTCTGGACTTTGATTTCTTGATTAAAATTCCAAGAACATTGGTTTGGGGAAATTTCTGCAATTTTTTGGGGTTGTAATCCAGTAATTCTCAAAATCTCATGCCTGTTCATATGTTACTTCAAGAAGTAATGGCCACTTCTGCTGAAGAGCGCAAATTCTGTACAAGAAATTTTTCAAAATGTACCCAGTACACATTAAAAAATAAACCAATCTCAGGGAAAGTTAGTATTGCTATATTTGTTTTTGATTCTCTAAGGTTTCTCCCACATTTCAAATCACATGGAAGAGCTAATGTGACAAAAGTAAATAACTGAAAACAATTGAATTATAGCACCGCAAGAATATGTGCCAAAAAATAGTTAAACTGCAGAAAACATATGTACATGTATATACTGTTTGTATGCACATACATGTTTGTGAGAGGTAATGTGATAGTTAAGAGTGATGAGCTAAATCTCAGGAAACTTAGATTCAAATTGCCTCTCAGCCATGGAAACTCACTGGAAGATAGCAATGGTGAAACCTTTCCTGACATTTTTCGCATACCTTTTCGCACCATAAATTGTATGCAACTTGGCATTGTGTGTGAGAGAGAGTGTGTGTGTGTGTGTGAGAGAGAGAGGACTCAAGTTTGCATCAAAAAATAGTCAGACCCTGGATCAGTGAAGGCCTCCTGGATGAGCAAAGTTCTAGTGATGGAAAAATCCAGTCACTTGAAAGAGAGATTTGGTGGAGACTTCTTTGAACAGTTCCTGTTCCATTTTGCTGACATTTGTTGTAATTGCTATTGCTATTTTGTTTGGACTCAATCTTTTTCTCCCTCCTATTTTCTCCCTCTTTCTTAGAAACATATTTTCAAAACATTTGTAATGGGTTTAGTTGACTAGAAAATCTTCTTGTTTGCTCACTTAGGTTGGTGGGCCATCCAAGAAGGGAAAGGCAGCTGCTACTGGTGGAGCAGTAAGCACTGGAACAAAAGGCAAGAAGGGAGCTGAAGTAAAGGAAATCTTTGAACCAGAGCTTTCGGTTGGTACTTTTCATGCATTCGAATCCAGTGCAAAATCCCATGTTTTAAGATACATTCCCCCCGCCCCCTTTTAGCTCTCATCAGAAACAATAGCCAAATTAAAATTATTTGCAGTATAGCTTATGTCTATAAACAGCTAGAGGTGGGCATAAAGAACAATTCCAGTTTTCTGTAGATATTTCAGTGGAATGAAATACAAAATTAACATGATCAAAATTTATTTTTAAAAAACAGTTGTACCTTGCTTAAAGAGCATAATGTGTTCCACAGGATTGCTCTTTAAGCGAAACACCATTGTAAGTGACCAATTGTGGGGGGGATTGCGAACCCCAATTTATTTGTTAAGCAAGTTTTTGGTTGGTTTTATTTGTTAAACGAAGCGACCTTTCAAATTCTGCTCTTTAAGCAAGGCGCTCTTTATGCGAGGTTTGACTGTAATTGTTGTATAATTGTTATCTTACACTTGGTCTAAGGAGCGACTGAACTCCTTTGTAACAGCACATATACCTGCTTTAGAAGGAGAGTGCAAATATATGTACTGTATTAATCATGTGATAATGGATTTTGTCAACGTTAGGTTGGACAAAGGAGGGGAAATGGTGTCCCTGTGCAGAAACACAAAGTACACACTTGTTCTCTACCCTTATAAACCAGATTCTAGGTTCTTTTGTTAGAATCCAAAATGTTGTGCTCCCAGCATTTTTGAATAAAACATTTGCATCTACACACCCCTTTTACAGTTATTGAGAGATAATCAACATGGCAAGAGAGAAATTCCTCTTTAACATCTATTTAACATGAGTATAAAGTACTTGGCATGACTAATTATTGTAAAATCAAGGATTATTATAAATGACCAGTAAATGTGTTAAAAAGTACTTATTGTTTGCATTAGTTGCTGACAGTAAATATGCCATTAATACTTGTATATTAAAGCATGGATATATGGTGTAGCCAGTTGTATCCGACCCTAGGGTTCAGTGGTCATCTCTGTTTCAAAGCCGAAGAGCCAGCACTGTCCGCTTCTGTGGACGTTTCCGTGGTCATGTGGCAGGCATGACTAGACAACAAAATGGCTTAACATACTTACCACATTAGCAAGCTACAAAATACAGTAAAACACCAGATAACGCTAAAACTTGGTTCCACAAGTCTTGGTATTATCCAGTTCTTTGGTGTAATTTCTTATTACTGACCTTATCCCTGATTGTTACTCCTCACATCTGTCTTTCCATTGCTCTTTGGGTTACTGCCAGTTTTTCTTCCTCTGATTTTGTTGCTCACATTTCGGATGCGTACAACATTGCTGGTAACTCTGTCATATTGGATACATTTGCCCTGATATTCAATGGCAAACTGTCCTCTGTTAGCACTGTTCGGTTTATATTAAAGGCAATCTAAGCTGCTTTGTGTCTTCTTATCCACTCACCACATAATATGTGTTATCTGGTTGGATTTGCTGACTTGCATCACTAAATTCTTCATTTAATTGAAATATTAGACCATCTTGTGTGATGGCTGCAACTATTGACCTTTTGAATATGGTAAAGGGCTAGATAACTTGGGAACATGAGTTTAGTCCATTGTAAAATATCATTTTCTACTGTGGATAAGATTATTTTCAGCCATACTAAAAAGGATAGTGTGAGATATTTTATATCAGTTCTCTGATGTGCAAACCTAAAGTATCCCTGAGATTAAACAAAACAGGACAGCAAAAAAGACAAACAATGAAATGTAGCATTAGTACTCTACAGTACAGTGTTAATCTCACATGTAGCATGACTATATTTTAATTGAATTGTCTTCTGTAAATTTCTCCATATTAGGGTTTACCTGAATAGCATGATCAAAGTATAAATAGAATAGAATGAATGAACAGGACACCGGAAGATTAACCTTCTTTGTCTGTCTTGTCTTCCTTCCTTCCTTTCTGTTAATAGATAGAGATGTGTGAGGAGAAGGCTTCAGCTGTCCTCCCAGCTGCTTGCCTGCAGCAGCTTGATAGTGGCAACTGGAAGGAAAGGCTTGCTTGCATGGAAGAATTTCAAAAGGTAATCTTTCGTAAACTGAAAAGTGACCTGTAAAAATTTAATCTGTTTGAAAAAACTTTTCTTCTGTAATATACAAAATATGTTGAAGCTATGCTATGCTACACAGATTTCTGATATAATATTTTATTAATAAATGTACAATTTGTTACAGAAAAATTAACCATCTTTCTCAACTAGAAGATCTATTATTTGGTTTAGAGACCTGTCTAGTAATCTACCTGTCTATTTATTTCATTTATATCCCACCCATCTGGGATATTTTTTCGCTCTGGGTTTAAAATTTTAAAGTTTAACACTTCAGGTAGACAGTTTTTCTGCAGAATGAAGAAGTATAAACATTACTTTGGCAAGTCGTAGATCTTGCAAAAGGTACAAAGGGACTTGACTGATACCTGAAAATGTGTCAGGATGAATATTTACTTCCAGAATCCTAATTCTGTTTTGTTCATTGACCTAAAGGATTGTTTTGTACTTTGGGGAGTTCATGATGGTCTTCTCTTAAATTTTAAGGCTGTGGAGCTGATGGATAGAGCTGAGATGCCCTGTCAGGCTCTAGTAAGGATGTTGGCAAAGAAACCTGGATGGAAGGAGACTAACTTCCAGGTAAAGCAGCATGCTCTCATATGAATAGGGACAAAACCTTTCAAGTTGCTCAAGGCTTGAAGAATGAAAATACCCTATTTGCTGGTGTACAAGACTCACTTTTATCCTCTTAAAATACACTGGAAAATGGGGTGTGTTTTGTATATAGTGGGCTATTTTGGTAATAATGGGATGTGTCTTATACTCTGATGCATCTTATACACTGGCAAATGTGGTAATACTACTATAGTAAAATATCTAAATGTACTGTGTCAAAACGGTATGCTTGTGTATCTAACCATGCAAGGAAAGACAAGATGCTCAGCATTCTTTGTATGCAGAGGTAACATCACCATCACTTACATTTTAAATAACTGTTATGTACTAAATATATGAGAAATAGGTCTGCTTGTCAAGAAGTTTAAATCTCTCTTTCAGAGATCCCTTTAACTTGTTTAAAATCAACTTAGTATGCCCAGTGCCTTGATGAAGCCAACTCTAGGTGAGGGAATAAACTCAATTTCACTTTCTTGTGTAACTGTTAAGTTAGCATCACAAGCCTAAGAAGAACTTCTTGAAAGTAGGTTTCAGGTAAACAAGAGAACTAGATCTTTCCAGCGTAGCTTTACTTGAGACAAAATATATTTTCTTAGAGACATGGTTTTCTCTGACAGTTTACAGAATGAGGAGCTTTGTAACTTTGGAAGACTTTGCCCAGCATTATCCAGATGATTGCAGAGAGGTTGTCCTGGCCAAGAAAATACACAGGAAAGCACCTTGAGGCTTACAGTTTCCTGACCTTGTTCTTCATTAGCAAATATTTCAGATTTTGGTTTGTTAGATGTGCCTGTGAGAAAAATATAAACTGTTTGAATATTCTTAGGGAATCTATCAAATGTATCTGAAGGTTGGGAATATGCATCATAAGTTATAGGACAGATGCTAACACAATGTCATGTGCTATGTTGAATGGTACATAGAGTCTCTTAAATTGTCTTGCATTCTATAGTTCCTTCAATGGAGCTGTTAGCTTTGCTGATAAAGGAATTGCAATTGTCTTTTGCAGGTGATGCAGATAAAACTTCGTATAGTTGCTTTGGTTGCTCAGAAGGGAAGCTTCTCCAAAACATCTGCTCAGATTGTGCTAGATGGTCTTGTGGATAAAATTGGTGATGTGAAATGTGGAAACAATGCAAAAGAAGCACTAACAGCAATAGCGGAATCCTGTCAGCTGCCTTGGACTGCTGAACAGGTGTGTGAAATGCTTCCAATACAATAAAACCACTTGTGTATGTATCAGTCATTTGTGTTCTCAGTACCTTATTCTTGTGACTGTATTAGTTTTAACTGCACTTAAAAAAGCACTTATCTCTTTGGAATGCCATTTTATTTCATGTCCTTTAATCTCATGCTGTATTCATTTTGATATAGTTAAAGCTAGGAGTCCTCAACCTTTTTAAGCTGGGGGCCGAGTCATGCTCCCTCAGACAGCTTCAGGGGCTGGACAGCCATTTTGCCCTTCCTTCACCACATGGCACTTCCTGGTGTGATGGAGGCGAGGGGGGGGTGCGGCAGGTTGAGAATCCATGGTCTGAGCTATTGAGACCAAATAGATGTATTCTCTTGCATTTGCAATAAAGCTAGTGCAAGGAGTTCTCAACCTTTTTAAGCCGGGGTCCAGGTCACGCTCCCTCAGACACCTTTGGTGGCTGGGCAGCCATTTTGCCCGTCCTCCACCACATGGCACTTCCTGGTGTGGTGGAGGTGGTGGGAGACACATGAAATGGTGCTGTGGGCTGCATCTGGCCCACAGGTCACAGGTTGAGCATCCATGAGCTAGTGTATAGCACAATATATTTTAGTTGACACTTTGCCATTAATGTAAATCTATTTACCAAGTTCAGTCTAATGTGACCCCTCCATGGGCATTTTTGTCACCTTCTCCCAAATGTCTAGTTTTAAAAGCAGGATAATTTATTTATGTCCTCCCTTTCTCAAATGTCTTGTACAGTAATACCCCGTATAACGCGAGTACCGTATATCGTTAAATCCGCATAACGTTACAAGATTTTCGGAAACATCTTGTATCGAGTAACGCGATTTTAACGTTACACGAAACAGTCGTTCTTAGCAGCAGGGTGGGTGGAAAGCTGAACGGGGTTCTCCGTTCAGCTTCCCAGCCACCCTGCAGCTACGGAGGCAGGGGTGGGGTGGCTGGAAAGCTGACGGGGGGCTCCCCCATCGGCTTACCCAGCCACCCCACAGCTGCGGAGGCATGGGCGGGTGGCTAGGGAAGCCGACAGGGAGTCCCCGTCAGCTTCCCCAGCCACCCTGCAGCTGTAGATCGGGTCCTCTGATCTCTCTGGAGGTGTTTCTGGGCTTCCCCGACGTCCTGAGCCAGTGCAGGAAGCCAGAATGTCAGATTTCGAATCCCGATGTTCTGGCTTCCTGCACCGGCTCAGGACGTCGGGGAAGCGCAGAAACACCTTGGATCGGGTCCCCACACCTCCCTGGACCCGGCGGGGGGGTCAGAGCCCCCAAAATTGGTAAAAAAAACGTCCGTTTTTTTTACCAATTTTGGGGTTTCTGACCCCCCCGCCGGGTCCAGGGAGGTGGGCAGACCTGATCCAAGGTGTTTCTGGGCTTCCCCGACGTCCTGAGCCAGTGCAGCAAGCCAGAATGTCAGATTTCGAATCCCGATGTTCTGGCTTCCTGCACTGGCTCAGGACGTCGGGGAAGCCCAGAAACACCTTGGATCGGGTCCCCACACCTCCCAGGACCCAGCGGGGGGGTCAGAAACCCCAAAATTGGTAAAAAAAACGGACGTTTTTTTTACCAATTTTGGGGGCTCTGACCCCCCCGCCGGGTCCAGGGAGGTGGGGAAACCCGCTCCAAGCTGTTTCCAAAGTTCTCCCACCTCCCTGGAGGCAGCAGCAAGGCAAAATGTCAGGATTCAAATCCCGATGTTCTCGCTTCCTGCAGCCTCCAGGGAAACAGGGCTTTTTTTAACATTGTGTGTTCAATGTATCGCCCAACGTTAAAACCCGAATAACGACGGGACTTGTGGAACCAAGTCATAACGTTATTCGGGGTACTAGTGTATCTTCTTATGGAAGCATCAAGGAGTACAGTAGTAGCTTTCTAAAACCTGGAACAAAACAAAGCTATTTGTGTTTTGTGACAAACAGAGTGAAATTCCCCAAAATTGTCCATCCCTGATAAATCTCTTTCTCTAATTTCACAGTATCCCAACAGATGTTGTATATTCCTAATAATTAAGAGTTGCACAAGGAGATAAAACTTATTTTTTTCATTCTAGGTTATGTCAATGGCTTTTTCGCAGAAAAATCCAAAGAACCAATCGGAAACCTTAAATTGGCTCTCAAATGCTATCAAAGAGTTTGGGTTTACAGGGTAAGTTTTTAAAAACGAGTAAAACAGCTTTAATATGGTGTAAGCCAGGGTGGGGAAGTGGTTTGGCACCATATTCTGTTTGCCTCCCAGGACCAAATTAGAGAGACATAATATATCATGGGGCAGTGACTTATTGCAGGTCTACACTTTGTTTTATCTATCCCTGGCATCATTTTTCTTTTCTCTGTGCAGAAAGAGGCATAAAATCCCTTGCCTCTTTCAACATGAAAGATACCATTGCTATCTCCAGCTGCCCTCCCAGACAGATTGAAGATAGTAGTACAGTTGTACCTCGCTTAAAGAGCATAATGCGTTCCACAGGATTGCTCCTTAAGCAAGTTTGCTCTTTATGCGAAACACTATTGTAAGTGACCAATGGGGGGGGGGGGGATTGTGAACCCCAATTTATTTGTTAAGCGAGTTTTTGGTTGGTTTTATTTGTTAAGCGAAGCAAACTTTCAGAGAAAATTCTGCTCTTTAAGCGAGTTACTCTTTAAGTGAGGCACTCTTTATGCGAGGTTTGACTGTATGTATTCCTCTGTTGTATGTTCCTTCTCTATTGGAAATGCCAGCAAGATAGAAGAGGAATGCCCTGGGCATGTCAAATTATATATAGTAGAGACAGTCTATACAAAGAGAAACATGGAATCCCATTCTTTATGTCCAGTCTTAGACCAGAGAGGATAGCAGGATTCTTCCACCTGCGGTTTACCTTATCAATAGCAATTACACTTATATACTGCCCCATAGTACTTATTGCACTATCTGAGCACTTTACAAGTTAATTAGCATTTTGCCATCACCCCACATGCTGGGTACTCATTTTACTGACCTTAGAAAGATGGAAAGCTGAGTCAACCTGGAGCCCTGGTCAGGTTTGGAACATAGATATCTCCCAGCACATGGGGAGGAGCTTTAGGAATAGAAGAAACACCATCAGAAACATCAGAGGACATGTCTGAGGAAAGTGGAAGCTGTTGAACTTGTTATGTCCTTGATATCATGCTTTATTTATTTAGATAGTAATTTGAATCAGGGTGTTATTTTTGAGAACATACAAAAAAATTGTGTGGATTTAGCAGGAAAAGGGCCTAAATTCAGTGCTTGACATCTGCTGATGTAACTTTTTCTCTCAGTTGGAGGGGGAGGGAGTGATCTTGCTTCCTCATTTTAACACACACACACACACATGCACACACACACACACAAATTTTCTGTAACCAGCCTTTTCGGAATCAGTACCATCAGAACAAATGTTTGAAGTTTTTATTTAACTTCTGTATGAATATTTTCTTAATAAATTGTTTCAGAATAAACTTTTAGTCTTGACTTCAAATCTGTGTTTTCTCCCTTAGATTGAATGTAAAGGCTTTCATTAGCAATGTTAAAACTGCTCTTGCAGCTACCAATCCTGTAAGTAATATATTTTTTAAAAAAACTAAAATTTCAATGTTGTCTGAACAGTTGAAATTAAACATTTCTCTCCTTTACTTGACAGGCTGTGAGAACATCTGCCATAACTTTATTAGGTGTCATGTATCTTTATGTGGGGGGCCCTTTACGGATGTTTTTTGAGGATGAGAAACCTGCTCTTCTTTCCCAAATAGATGCAGAGTTTGAAAAAGTGAGTGAAGAAATATAATTTTTCTAGTGGCCATTTGAATTGGGGGCATTATCAACCAAATAATGAAAATAACTATACCAGTGCAGTCACATAAAGTGACTAAGCATAACATGCTTAGGTCATGTTTTGGAAAATCAAATCAGCAGATGATAATTTCAAAATGTTTCCAACTGTTTGGTATGTATTTTTAAAATTCTGTATTCCCTGGCGTATAAGATGCATCAGAGTCTAAGACTCACCCCAATTTTTAATACACATTTTTAAGGAAAAAATAATTTTTGACATTTTTTCATAAATTTGGAAATGATTTACAGTATTCTGGTTTAAAAGGCCTACATCCCCTGCTGTCGCTGAGCAGTGATGTCATTACATTGGCTTGTAAAAGGGGAAACAACCCCCTTTCCACACTCCTGGCTGGAGTAAGGCTGAGTGACATTTTATCTCCTTCGCTGGCAAAAGCATTGCCTCCCTAGAAGAAGCTGCCTTTACTCCGTGCCAGTTGAACCCATTCTTGATAATCCATCCCATTGAAGAGCTCACCCAAATCGCTCCTGAATTCC
The DNA here is from genome assembly GCA_030440675.1 of Furcifer pardalis. NCBI lineage: Eukaryota > Metazoa > Chordata > Lepidosauria > Squamata > Chamaeleonidae > Furcifer > Furcifer pardalis. The sequence goes on from CP126894.1 coordinate 61,474,588, forward strand.
TACTTTGAGGCTAGAAAGCCTAGTCTTAAAGGTGCACCCGAACTGCCCCTCCCTTCCTCACGAACCCCTAGAACAGTGATGGTAAACCTTGGCATTCCCAGAAGCCCTGATCAGCAGGAGAGCTGACTTAGACTTCTGGTAATTGAAGTCCAAGAACATCTGCAGTGCCAAGGTCACTGCCCTAGAACTACATGCAGTAATACCCCAGATAACGTTAAAACTTGGTTCCACAAGTCTTAATGTTAAGCGGTTTTTAATGTGTGATACATTTATCGCCCAACATTTTAAAAAAGCCCAGTTCCCTTTCTGAAGAGGAAATCTCTTCAGAACCCCCCACCAGGTTCGCTAAGGGGCTTAGCGAACCAGGTGTGTGTGTGTGTGGGGGGGGTCTGAAGAGAAGCTGGGGAAAGGGTACTGGAGAAAGGCTCTGTACTGTTTGTTACTAGGAATATAATACTGTAAGATATAATAGACTAACAATATTGGCGAAAGGAGCCCATTCATTTGATTAATATACTGAGCTGGAATTGCAGTTGTAGAAAGCACAAAGCCTTGCTTTTTTATACCACAACTAATATCTGACACACTTATTTTCAGTTTCACATTTTGACTCGCTCATATAACTATCAATATATCACTGTTTATTAATTGAATCCCTTAACTGTAGTTGACACGCATCTCCAGTAATTTCTTATGTAAAAATCAATGTGATCTGTTGCATAAGAATGTCAGATCAGAATCCAAACAAGTTGTTTCATCTCTCAAGTAGGCCATGGAGATACTGTGGGAAGGAGTGGTAAAACACTCCTTGAACCTCACATATGCCTTTAGGGTTTCTATAAATTTAAAGTAACTGGATGGCGCATAGTAGCATCATTTTATATGCACGTATATAACTATTTCAGATGCAAGGACAAACACCACCTGCTCCAACTCGTGGCAACTCTAGGCATGCTGTTGGCAGTGGAGATGATGGTGAAGAAGGCGAAGAGCAGGAAGAGGGAGGAAATGATGTTGTGGATCTTTTGCCAAGGCTAGATATCAGGTTTGTTTGAGTCCACCATGTTAAATATTAAGTCCAATTGGAGAAACCTAATTATTCATAACTTGCTACTTGTTTGTTTGTAGGATATTATATAAACCTGTTTTCCCGCTATTCACTTTTAATCTGTTTGAAGTTTCTTGTTTAAAGGGAACTAGAATGTGAGGTATTAATTCTTCTTCTTTTTAGTGATAAAATCACCTCTGAATTGGTGTCTAAGATTGGTGATAAAAACTGGAAAATCCGAAAAGAGGGCCTAGATGAAGTGACAAACATCATTAATGAAGCCAAATTCATACATCCAAATATAGGCGAACTTGCACCTGCTCTGAAGAATCGTCTCAATGATTCCAATAAAATCCTGGTATGCTGTTTAAGTTCTAGAATTAGCAAGGAACTCTAAATTTCTATAATGCATATTTTAATGGTGCCTTTCTTTCTACACAGAGAGTGATTTTGCCACTTTTGATACTGTGTACACTTTGGAGAACTTGTTCTGCCACCTTTAAAACAAAAGAAATTGTTATATCACAGAAAGCAGAACCAGAACACATCCAGGCTTTGTTAATCTCCTTATGGCAGATGGTCTAAACTTAAAGTATAACTGGCTGATTTAATGGTATTTTTGTTTAAATGGAGTGAGTAGCCAATGAGGTTAATCCGAAGCATGATTACTGCTAATTGAATACATTATTCAACAGACCAACCTGACTACCTGCTACTTTGCTCCTTCAGTATAAAGTTTTTGGTATAATGGCCATAAGGTTAATGTAGTTTTATACGCATTATTTATTTGTTACATGGATACCTACCTTTTCTCCAAGATGTTAAACAGGATTATCTACCCTGTTTTTGTCCTGACTACAACACTATGAAATGTGTGACTAATCCAAGTTCATCCACTAAGATTCATGGGCAAGTGAGGGTTTGGTCACAGGCCCCCTAGTCTTAGTCTAACACTCTTAACCACTAAGCAGTGGCAGCTATGTATACATATATAATGTACTGTATGGCCTCTTGATAGAAAGGCTGGCATTTATAAATCAGTTTGGAAATAGACTATTTTGATAGGCCTTGGAATACAGATGCTAATGCTGTAAAACTCTTAGTTTCACTAAAATAAAATCCTTTGGCTTAAATTTAGTTTTTAATCCCAAACAGAATAGAGGAATTAAATCAGTAAGTGCCTAATAAACCAATTGTCATTTAAATCCCAGTTTTTTACCCTAATTTATTTGGAAATAACAGAATTCATACATTTCTTTTTCCATTCAGGTGCAACAAACTCTGAATATTCTCCAACAACTGGCCACTTCTATGGGCCCAAATATCAAGCAGCATGTGAAAAACCTGGGCATTCCTATCATCACAGTTCTTGGAGACAGTAAGGTAGAATTGTCATTACAGCTTAAGGAATATACTCTCTGTTGTCTGTGTTAACCATAGTTTACTTTTTAGTGCCTGGGAAAGAACTTTTCAGACTGGTGCAGATTTTGGTGTTAATACTTTCAGTAAGCTCTTCAGTGCAAAGGCCAAAATCTAAAGAGAGGCTTTGAGATTTTTAACCCACTTGTGTTTGTGTTGGAACTGTTTTCTGAGATGGTGAAGGGTCTAGAAACTAAGACCTATTAGCAATTGTTAAAAAATCTGCATCTTAAAAAAGGGGGGAATTGGTTGAGGATGTGGACCTAAAGTACTATCATGTAGAAAGCAAATCAGCAGGTTTAGTCCTGTCCGGTTGCACAGGAGAAAAAGGCTAGAATCCCTGGCAAGAGAATAGATTTCAGCTAAATGTTAAGACAAACATCTGAACAGCAGGACCTCTTTAACAGTGGAATGGTCTACTTCAGCAAGTGGTAGCTTCTCCTTTACTAGAGCTACTTAAGCAGAGGTTGTGTAACTTGCTGTGATTACCCTACATGTACTACACCAAAAATGCTCTTATAGATACTCCAAAGAACTTTGCCCATTGATTTCTGAGAATGATAAGGTATACTTTTTGTATTTACTTTAGAATAATGTACGGACAGCTTCTCTAGCAACTGTTAATGCTTGGATAGAACAAACAGGAATGAAAGAATGGTTGGAAGGGGAAGACCTATCTGAAGAGCTTAAGAAGGAAAATCCTTTTCTAAGACAAGAGGTAAGAGATGCTGTTAGGTCAACAGGTGTTTTGTTGTTCAATCGCACAGTCGATTCCAACCCTTTGTGATCCTATGGACCATTGCCCGCCAGGCACCTCTGTCTTCCACCATCCTCCTCAGCCCTCCCAGCTCTGCTCCCATTGCAACTACAATACCATCCAGCCATCTCATTTTTGGCCACCGCTTCTTCTTTTGCCCTTCACCTTTCCCAGCATCAAGGCCTTCTCAAGTGAATCTTTTATTCTCATTTGATGTCCAAAGTACTTTAGCTTCATCTTTACTATTTGAACTTCTAATGAGCAGTCAGGGTTGATTTCTTCTAGGATCAACCTATTTGTTCTCCTCGTTGTCCAGGGTACTCTCAAAACTCTCCTCCAGCACTACATTTCAAAGGCATCTATTCTTCTCCGCTCAGCTTTCCTAATGGTCCAGCTCTCACAACCATACATTACCATTGCTTTGACTATGCGAATTTTTGTTTGCAATGTCCCTCTACAGTATTGTTCCTTACAACACCGTATTTCTCTTCCCACTGCCCTATCCACCCCCTCTTCTGACCTGATGTGCTAAGTATCCAGTTTCATCCATTTTGCCCCTTTGTTTTGTCTTTTGTTCTAGTCCATAGAGTTCTCTAGGCAAACTTCCTAATGTGGTTTGCCGATTTCTACGCCAGTATTTTACTGTCACACATATTATCACAAAGTTACAGACTAAAATTAAGCTGCTTAATGCTGAATATATGAAACAAGAAGTTATATATGTAGTCAAATGTTAAAAAGTATCTTGTTAGTCATCAGTCTTGGTATGAAATACTGATCCCACAGATATTGGGGATGGGTGGGTGGTGACTATATCAAGTCAACTACGGTAATTCAACTACTTATCAAATGCATGCAGCTATGAGTCTTTGGTGAGAACATCCATCACGGCAACTCCTTCCCTCCTCTTGGCTCTGGCCACTGGTTAGGCCTAAGGTCGCCCAGAGTCGCACTTCGCGATTGGGGCGGGATATAAATCGAAAATAGAATAGAATAGAGGCCTGCATTTGTGTATTCTGTCGCCCACCCACCCACAGCGACTCCACCTGGGTGTCTGCATTGGCGACTGGGCAGTTGAGGCCTTGGTTGCTGCCTTTCTTCTCTGGCCACAGGTTTTTGGATGGGGTGGTGGGAGGGGGCAGGATCCTCTGGGCCTCTGCGATGGCAACTGGTGTATGAAGTAAGATTTTGGGCATAATGATATTTTATCAGGCTATTCTCTCTACAATATTTGCAGAACATGCTTCTTGCTAAAGAAGGAATATTCTGATGTAGTTTGTAATTAGTAGTTAGTAATCTATTACTGTGCTGAAAAGATTTTATTTTATTTTATTTCCTCCTCCTTTCTAGCTAACAGAGAAATTTATCAGTGGTTATCACTGTGAAAGGGGAGAAGGAAAATGATGGAATGAAAAAAAAAACAGGAAAAATTATTCTGCCTGAAATTTTATATACAGTAGCAATCTCCCAAGTGTGGAGATTGCTGCCACCACAGTTCACAGGATAGATTTGTATTCTGCATTGCATAATTTTGCACTGTAATTTTCTAAATATATCTTTTTTATTAAAAAAAAAAAGAGAGAGAGAGAAGAGGAAAATACAGTGGCACCAGTGTAGACTTCTGTGGTTATACTGCCTTACTATACAACTGGCATAGTATGAATCCATATCTTCAGAGCTTGTAACAAGTTGTCTTATGACCTGAAGAATACACTTAAGGCAAATATTTGGTTATATCGTGATTATATTTTGAGAAATGTTGCATAACATTGTGGAAATCATTGAATTATGGAAGACACTTTACATTTTTGTACAAATGTGTTTTTTTAAATCTTGACATAACTAGTGTTCACAAGTCACTTTATATGCTAAGCCAGGGGTGCCTAAACTATGCCCTGGCCCCCAGTGCCAATTCATCTGGCCTGGGAAGCCCTCATCGCTTCTGGAGGCGAATGTAAAACACACCCGCATGGGCGCATTTTACATTCGCTTCCAGGAGCAATGAGGGCTTTGTGGGCTGGATGAATTGGCATCAATGGGCGCATCCGGCCCCCGGGCCTTAGTGACTGACTCCCTAAACCACATGATCGGGCCATGGCCCAAAAAGTTTGGGCATCCCTTTGCTAAGCTGACAAATGATGTAATGGGTTTGCTTTTTAATTAAAATGCACTTGTAGGTATGCAATTTAGTCCATATCTAAGATACTGCTAATTGCTGCAGGGTTAAGGGAGTTTTTCTTTCTTTCAGCTTTTAGGTTGGCTGGCAGATAAGTTGCCTACTCTCCGTAATGTCCCCTCAGACTTAGCTTTATGTCTGCCTCACTTGTATTCTTGCTTGGAGGATCGAAATGGAGATGTCCGGAAAAAGGCACAAGATGTATTGCCTTTCTTCATGATGCATCTGGGGTATGAGAAGATGGCCAAATCCACTGGCAAACTAAAGGTACAGCAATCAATCATAGTAGTTCTTTAGAGTGTGCCAAGTAATGTACTCCATACAGATGGATTGTGGTTTGTCATGTAAATTATATTGTGAATTATTTTCTACTATGTTAAACATCATCGTGTTCTATTATTGCAATCAGAACTATGGAAGATTAACAGCTTCTGTGCATCAAGTAAAATAAGTTTATGCTAAATTTAATATTCCAAACATGAATTTCTACTCTTTTCCTTTTATAGGGAAAAAACTATTTTTCATGTGGTAATTTGCAAAACTGAAGAAATGTATCATGTTGCCATTTAGTTTCTTAGGTGAACTTCAACATGGGTTTCTTCAAGCACTTATTTTTATCTCTATAGCCAGCTTCCAAAGATCAAGTAGTGGCCATGCTTGAAAAAGCCAAAGCCAATATGCCTGCCAAACCTGCTCCACCTAACAAGACATCTTCCAGAGCGGTGGGAGCAGCTCCAGCCAAATCACAAACTTCATCAGGTAATCTTTATCCCACTAAACTCTCCTATTTGATGGAGGCCAGATTTTGAAACAGAAGAGACTTTCCATAGTGATTTACTGTGTAGTGAAAACGGAGACACTGAAGAACTCATGGGAGTATATAAACCATAGCATCCAATTGATGTGTTTTGGGTTAGTATAGTAGTAGATTACTGTTCTGTAGAAAGGCAAGTGAGAATCAAGACTAGAACTTCTTCCACCTTTGTTTCAGATCTGATAAAGTAGAAAGTTGTTTGTCCTAGTTGGCAAAATTATGTTTTGAGATGGTGAAAAATTGTGTTTACCTTGGTTCAGTGAAGAAATTTGGGGTGGGGGAAGGTGGTAAGGATGCTTTGCTGGAGATCAAGGTGAAGATCATTCACATTGTGGTGTTCCCAGTTGTCATTTATCAGTGTAAAACCTGGACAGGAAACAAGTTGCTTCATTTGAAATATGCTACTGAAGGAAGGCTCTGGGGATACTTTGGACAGCCAAATGAACAAGTAGGGCAAATCAAGCCTAAACTGTTTCTGGAGGCAAAATGATGAGGCTACTGCTGTCTTACGTTGATTTCATGAAAAGGCAAGACTCTGGAACATGTTGGGAAAGGTGAAATGCAGCAGGGAAATAGGAAGATCAAACACAAGATGTATTGGCTATTTGAGGGAAGCCACAGGCTTGAGTTTACAGTTGCTGAGCAGGGTTGTTGAGAACAGGACTTTTGGAGATCTCATATCTTAAAATCGAGTAGTTGCTATAAGACAGGCTTCTTGAGAGCACATAGCAACAACTTCGCATTGCTGCAACTCAAATAAGGCACTGGAAACTTTTAATGGGCATATTCTTTGCATATATTCAGATATTGCTACCAGCATTAGCTAAGAATGTCAGTGCTATCTAATTCTATCAAAAGAATTGTAGCTTTCCCCTTGTATAGGATGTAAAACATTAAAGGTAGGTCATTTCATCCTTAGTTATGTAACAGAAAAGATCCTTGGTATGGTCCAGGGATTCTCAACCTATGGCCTGTGGCCCAACCCCCAACCTCTCTCCATCTGCCGCCAGAATTGACTGCAGACTCATTTACAGCCATTGTGAATGGATTTACAACAGCCATAAGTGAGTCCACGGCCATCATAAACACGTTTACTACAGCCGTAAATTAGTCCATGGCCATCGTAAATGTGGATATGTTTTATGGCAGGGGAACCACCAGTCCAGCTCGCTCAGCTGTCAGAGTGGGTGAGGTTTGGTCCACAGTTGAGAAAGGTTGAGAACCCCTGGTAGTCTGTAAGATTTCCAGTTTTGACAAGTATATACTTTAAAGGACTTTCCTTACAAAAAGAAGGTATGTTTAGATAGAAAGTTACTTCAGTTATACCCAGGCATTTGAACATTCAAATTAGACTGTTTTTCTTTTCATATTAAAAATTACCTCTGACGGTCCTCTCAGTTTCAGAATCAGTGTACAATATAACAGGAGCTACAGATGCTTGTTTGCAGCTCTTTGGGGTGTCAGGTACTTGTTTCATGTTGACGCCTAGATTTACAGGGTAGTTTATATCTTCTGCTATTCCTTCTTTTACCACCAAGGTTCTGGTGAAGATATTTCCTCTGGCCCTGTGGATACCAAACCAGATGCCAAAAAGGCCAAAGCAGGAGGAACTGCCCCTAAAACCAAGGTAAGCTCTTCACAAATAAAATGGTGGACAATATTCCTTTTAGATACTTTACATTGATCATAATATGCCATATAATTATACTGTAGCTCTTGTAATGTCATCATGCATCCTTCACTCTAAAAATAATTACAGGTCACCACCCACCCATTCCCAATATCTGTGGGATCAGTATCCACAATTTCAGTTATCTGCAGGTCTAAAAATATTCAATAAAAGTCCTGACAAGAGACTTTGTACTTTATTTCTATGCTCCATTACCAAAGCTGATAATGGACCATATACTCTATAGGGTTCACTGTTATCCTTGGTTTCAGGAATCCACAGTAGGTCTCAGAACGAATCCCCTGCTGATGCAGGGAGGTGACCTGTTTTATTAATGTTTTTGAATATAATTACAACAAAATAACAGATATTGTTGGTGTGTAGCAGAGCGACCGCAGGGCACACAGCTGAAGGTGAGGCCACTTTGATCAACACAGCAACCGAGGCTTATTATTTGTGCAAAAAGAGTTTTACTTATGGTGAAAAACAGAATATTTACATCAAATATTTACATCAGTGATGATAACAGCAACACAAATAAGATAACTTCTTTTTGGTGCCACCCAGTTCAGTTCACAGTGGTGAACAGTCTTGTAAGTTTGTGTGGCAAATACAAAGTAACACAGTCTTCAACTTACAAGTCATGTAGCTCAGCAAAACGGCAGTCTTTGGCCGAGCAAATGGTTTGCTTACAATGCAAGTTGCAAGTTGGTATAATGACGAAGCAATGAGTCAGCATACACAAGCAAAAACAGTTTCAAAGACTTTCAACAGTCAGTCTTACTCTTTCCTTTTGCAAAGATGATCAGTGAGTGCAGCTTCTTGGAATGATTGTTCTAGTGCGGAACCTTCTTCTGGAGTACAACAACCAGTAGACGTTCTTAGCACATAGGCAGTATCTTGTGCATAGATACCAGATAGCACAAGGGCAGCGTTTGGAGCACAGATCCCAGTGAGCACATAGGCTACAGATGTGTGAACTAAGACCTTGATTTATACACAGGTCTTGGAATTACACAGTCAGTCAGCAATACCTGTGCTGTTACAATCACAGAACTCTTAAAGTGGTGTATAATATCTTATACAACTAGTTAAGCTAACACTTAGTACCCTAACAGATATAACACTCCATATTTGTAGGATGGTTGCTTGACATGGCATGTGGTTTCATAAAGTGAAAGATAAGTCATTTCCTTGTTGTTTTGGATGGGGCTTTTAATTCTTGATCATAAATAAGGGGAAGACATAGGAAAGTTAAATATTGTATAAAATTGTGCAAATACTGTAAAATAGTTATCTTGGTAGGTGATGTCAGTCTCGGCATTTGAAAATTGGATTCTGAAAATCTAGAAGGATAAATTTTTAAGATTTATTTTTATTATAAAAAAAGTCAAAATGATTTGAAAAGATATACAGACATAAAATCAACTGGAAATATTTAACCTCTGTGTCCATATAAGCCTCGTCCAAAACTGCTGTTTTTCTGTTTCTGTTGTTTATACAACTCCTAATTTTTTTACTTCTTTTGAGCAATCAAGAAACTGAGGTTCAGATCAGGAAATCTGTATCTAGCTGAATCTGACTGTAGAGCCACCTATTTAAATACATTATTGTGTTGTTTGTAACAAGGATATTGTAATGAGGAAAATAATGCTGCTTTTGTCACTCTGTGCAGTTGTATCATGTCTAACTTCTCACAAGATATAAAAAGAGACTTCTAGAAAGAATAGCACTTTCTAAATCTTGGCATGTTTAAGCCAAGAATTGCCATGGAAGAAATGTTGTAGAAATGCAAAAACTTTAAGCCTTCTCTGAAATTTAAAACTGTTAAATGTCTACTTGGCTTCTGTTTCACCAAGCCTGTGCTGTCACAGACTAGATCAGTGGTGGTGAACCTATGGCACTTGGAGCCCTCTCTGTGGGCACCCATGCAGTCACCCCAGCTCAGAATTTGCTTTGCCCAGCAGCCCAATGGGAGCATTTCCTTCCTCCTCTGTTGCTGTGTTGACACTTTGCGATAAATAAGTGGGTTTTGGGTTGCATTTTAGGCACTCAGTCTCTAAAAGGTTCACCATCACTGGACAAGATACTGTACTGTGCTATCTTAAATGCCATCTGTCTCATTTAAGGCACTCTCCTCAAGATTTTCTTCCTTCGTTCATTAGGAGAATTTCACTTGCGATACCTAAGGGCTGGCTCTTACTAGCTTTGTAGTTCTATCAGACATTCATCTCTTAGAATACAAAAACTGCCAAAAAATTATGGACCTTAGTTTTTACAAAACAAGCACAAATACATTTATAGAAAAAGGCCAAAACAGACTTAGTGAACAAAGTGATAGTGTCTGGCTGTTTAAGAGAGCTGTTTAAATGGCTATCCTGGTTTTGTTATTCTTAATGAACTTTTAAAACTGTTTTAACCTACCTGGTTTAATATTATATTTGATTAATTATTTTTAATACTTTAATATTTCTGTTTTTAATATTGTAAGCGACCTTGCTTGTCTTTAGGAAAAAGGCAGGGTATAAATATTTTAAGTAAGTAATAAATAAATAAAAATTAGATTAGAATTCAACGGGACCTGGGGCCAGAAATATCCCTTTATAAAGGATGCACTGTATATTTAGAATCATATAAGCATTTAACAGAAGAATCAGGAAAGCTCCTTATGCTTGCTTCCCCTTTTCCAGCTTGTTTTTCTTCTGCAGAAGAAGATGGCTGCTTTCTTTCCTGCTTTGCACTGCCCTGTCTCTGTCATTAGCTGATGGAGAAGGTGGTTAGAAAACTGTATGTACCTGGGGGCATAAGAGTGAACCGAATAATGCATCTTTGACATGTATTTTTGATTGCCAGGCAGATGATGGACTTTTAAATAGCAAATTTAGATGATACAAAAAAATGGCTACTACACGCTGACAAAAATGGCATTTCCAAAATATTTTCCAGGAGTCAGTTTTTAAAAGCAAGGCTTAGGGCCCAAAGACCTTTCAAAAAGGTACATTTTTTGCTGCCTTCAGAAGCACAACAGAAATGGAACCATCATAACAAACTATGTGCCAAAAATCTTCTTTCAGCGTTATTCTGGCAAAATGATAGTGATGACTCAGCACTCAGTAGAAAATACTTCCTTGAGTTCAGATGTCATGAGGAACTGAGGTTTGGCCTAAATAAATAGTTCTCAGTCCCCTCATGTATTTGAGAAAGAAGCAAATATGTGAGTCTAAATTTCCTGCAGGTTGGTTTCTATGATACTAAAGCAGGTGTGCCCAAACCACAGCCCACAGGCTGGATCCCGGCCCCCAATGCCCTCTTTGCTCTCTGAAGTGTCAGTAAACCATGTACAGGAATGCTTTACTTCCATTTCCAGGGGTGACAAGGGTGGCGTGGACCAGATGAATTGGTCTTGGGGCAGGATCCAGCCCGTGGGCTGGGCTATAGTTTGGGCACCTCTAGTTTAAACAGAGAAAATGGCAGTTTAAAATCCTATCCCATCCTGTTGCAAAACAGATAGCAAGACGTGTCTTACTTCTGCTTCCGGTGGGAGGAATCACGCTGAGCAACGTGACCAGCTCGCAACCCGAAAAGTTTGGGCACTCCTGTACTAAAGCATGGTTCAGTTTTATGTCCAAACTGGATCTTTGTGTCTAAAGGGCAGAGCATTGGGTATTTCTTTGTCAGTTTACAAAATGAGAGAAGAGAAGGTATCTAACTTTCTAATACAACTTTAAACTCTCATGAGAATTTTTCATCCTATAAGGCATGAAATAGTATAACACATTATTTCCTATAAAACCTCTGAGAATAATTAGAGTGATGGAAAAAATTAGAATATTAATGACTCTTCTTGAATGTTGAAGACTAAGAAATCTAATCTCTATAAGAAAAAAGAGGATCCCAAGAGGCTGAGAGGGCTCTGTTGCTCTAATAAATAAGAAATCCAATATAAATAGGCTTTCTCAGGGCAGGAAAGAAAGCATATTGTGGGTTACTATAAATTGCTATAGTATATGGCATGTGTATGTCAGGACTCTTAGTCTCGTAGGCACGAATTTGCGTGTAACAAAGGTTCTCCTTCATGTAGTCTGTGAATGCACACTCTGGGTTCTGCGCCTGCATGGGAGAAATTTTGGAGCTTCAAAGCTAATTGGATAAAAACTCAAAATTAGGGACCGCCCACCATCTCCACCCGCCTTCGGCGCCATTTAGTGCTCTTTCCCTCAGTTCTCTTTTTTCCACTGCCATAGCAGGAACTTTTTGAGAAAGCTAGCAGTTTTTGTGGCCTTCTAATTTAGATAGCCAGTTCCTTCAATTTTTCTGTGGCCCAGGGGGGTTGCTTCCCCTTGGTCCAGCCAACATTTTTTAGTACAATTTTCCCCCCATCATTTGGGGGATACTGATCTTCCAAACACCGCCAGTTTTTTTTCTCCGTCTGAGGATGGTTTCCCTTCTTGGGCACTTTTCACCATTACTCCGTCATTTCATGGCATCTTCAGCAGCGTTCAAGCGGTGCCCATCTTGTAATACGAAGTTCCCGAGCACCAACGGCCACGAGAAGTGCCTTTATTTGCCTTGGTGAAAGTCATCCAAGCCCTCGGTCTCTCACCAAAAGCCTATGACTACAGGACTTTTTCACAAGAAAAGGAAGACTCAGAAAGGGGAGAAGAAGAAAACAAAATCCTACCACTCTCTTTCCCCTACACCTCGCCCATTAAGATCTCCACCGTCTCCCACAGCCTCAGCAATTTTTATTCGCACAACCTCTTCAGAAGAGCTGTTCTCTTCTTCAGCCCCAACTCTGATGATTCTCTGGAGAAGCCACCTCCTCTACCACATTGTGAGTCTCCTCCAACTCCTGTGCCTCGTGGAGCCTCACTGCGTCTGCCTCATGGCAGTCCACACTGTCATGTCATAAACCCTGAGCCTTCACTACCACCTCTGCCTCAATTCTAGGTGAGCATGCTCACTCCCCTGTTTGAGACTCTTGCTCAGCAAATCAGTGATCGCATTTTAGGGATTGCACCAAACCCCATCCAGGCACCGCCAGAGCAAACCACCAGAAAGTGAGCTGACCATCCTTCTGCTGAACCGCTCACAAAAAGACCAAGACCTGAAGCAGCTATCGGTAGCCAAAGACCTCTACCTCAGTCTCCAGCCTCCACTCCGGAGACTGCATTGAGGACAGCCAGGCAGTACTGGTCTGACTCAGACGCAGAGGCATACGTTCTACTACCACCACCCCACAATATCGGAGGGGTCTGAATGCTCACAAGCTTCCTCTCATGAAGAGGATGAGGCGGTTGTCCAGCCGAAAAGACCTCAGAGAACCAAATTGGCAACAAACAAGAGAAGTAGCAGGAAGATCAAAGAACCTTCATGGCTCTTCTCACAAGGCTCGGCTCAGCACTCAACATAAAAGCAGATCATCATACTTTCCCCTTCGTGGATGAGGTCTGTGGGGTTGCGGATGAACAACAAATCAGGCCAGTGCATTTGGCTCTCCTCCCAACTTTCTCCCATTCTGGGAAAACTTTTTGGAAGAAGCCTGTGTCAGCCTGTACCATTTCTACCCAGGTAGACGGTTTATACAAGTTTTTTTTGGGGGGGAGAAGGTGGACTTTCTCCAAATTCACCCCATGCCAATTTCAAGGGTAGTTAAAGCCTCCCAGGGAGAGACTCCAGCTTCGGGGTTTCCAATTCCTGCCTCCAGGGAGGGGAAAAAGCTGGACTCACTCGGATGCAAGTTCTATGTGAATGCATCCCTCTCTTCAGGCCACTAACTACTCTGCTGCTATAGGTTTGTATACCTATAAGCTATGGTCAAAAGCACAGGACTTTTCCACTAAACTCCCAGCTGAACTACGTGCAGAGTTTGACAAGCTCTGCAAAGAGAGAACCCAGGTGGGCCAGCTGCAGATCAGAACTTCCAGACACATCTGCGATTCCATGGCTAAGAATATTGCCTCGGTGATTCATCTTTGCAGGCACTCCTGGCTAAGATCCACCAATCTGCAGAATGAGGTCAAGAAGTTAGTAGAAGAAATACCTTTTGATGGCCAAGTGCTCTTTTCTTCTGAAACTGATAATGTCCTAAATGAACTTCACCGTGATAAGACAACAGCCAACAAACTCAGGCTGGGACTTATTTCTGCTTATCATCAAGTACCTAAGTACAGGCAAAATTATTAGAACTACCAAGCAAGTTTTCCTCAGTGGCCTTATGGGAAACAACAAGACTGCCAAAGGAAATCATACTATAAACCAAGACACCAACAGTCTCACCCACCATACCAGCAGCAACAATCCACCAAACGCAACATCTTCCCAATAGAATACACATCAAGGGCAAACTAAACACAACGGCGGACTTTCTCAGCAAGAAGAACACCTCCACTCACGAATGGGAACTGGACCAGGATGTCTTCCTCACTATTTGCAAGAGATGGGGAACTCCAGACATAGACCTCTTTGGGTTACTATAACTTGCTATTGTATATGACATGTGTATGTCAGGACTCTTAGTTCCTTAGGTACAAATTTGCGTGTAACAAAGGATGCTCCATATTCTTTTTCATACAAAGGCAAACATCTGTAAAACAATGTGCCATACATAACAGATCTGATTGGGAGCCTTCTGTTAATCATTGAGTGTTTTATGACTTGTTTCAGCATTCTGATGCTAATACAAGCCTCAACAAAAGCAATAATAGTGTGACAAAGAACAGACCTATCAAACAGGTAATTCGTGGGTATTGCTAATGACCATTGCACTGATTGTTATACACTTGCTATTACTAAAAACTCTGTGCAGTAGGGTGCATTTTCTCTTTGCAGTACTAAGATGTACACCTGATGGCTTCATTGCTCTTTCTAATACCAATTATGTGTGGGTGAGAAGTTTGCTATGCATGGTAATGGGATGGGGTTTATTCTAAGTAAGGCTGGCTTTGAATGTTATCTGGTATGTTTCTCCTGAGAAATAAGTCCTGTTGACTTGAGTGGTACTTATTCCCCAACAAGAATAGAATTGCAATTTTTTAAAAGGTGATTAAAGTTTTATTGTAGTGTACTCACTATTATTTTGCTTTTTAGGGTATACAGGGGAAGAAGGTACCAAGCAAGTCTAATCTGAAGGACGATGAAGATAGATCTGGCCCAGTTTTTATTGTGATCCCTAATGGGAAGGAGCAGAGGATGAAAGATGAAAAGGGATTGAAGGTAGGAGAAGTTGACAGCATCTAATCTCAAGGTCTTGTTTCAGAATAATACTGTCCCTGTGGTACTCCACAGCAGAATATGCTAGTACTGTACAATTTGGTATAAATCTGCACATAGCAAACAAGTGACGGTAGCTCTTAATGAATCATTAAGGATTATTACTGGCTGCCTGAGACCTACCCTCTTTGGAATTTTGAGAGATGCTAACAAATAATGAATGAAATAAGGTAATACAGTACCAAACCATCCACCTCATGGATACCAACTCTTTTGATGGTTAAAATTGAGGAAATATTTTCTGCACAGCTTTCAAGCTTTAAATATTAAACAAGAAGAGGCTGGGCTAAACCTGTAAAGAGAAAAACAACACACATTATCAAAGAGATGGATGCTGAAGAGTGTCTCCCACCAAGACAAGATTTTGGCTGGATAGCCTAGAAATCACTTAATAGACTTTGAGGTGAAGTAGAAAGGTCAAAGAACAATCAAGTAAAATGGGGCTATTTGGGCACAAGACAGATTTTCTATGAATGTGGAGAAATACAATCATTAAACAACTGAGATTATGTTATTGAAGTAGCCTGCTTCTGGTCAAAGAAAATCAAATTATTTTAACATTTGAATTTGTTTCAATTTTAGCTATTTTTCATATACAGTTATACCTCCTTAAAGAGCATAATGTGTTCCACAAGATTGCTCTTTAAGCGAGTTTGCTCTTTAAGCAAAACACCATTGAAAGTGACCAATTGTGACTTCTGGCGGGGGGGGGGGGATTGCGAACTCCGATTTATTTGTTAAGCGAGTTTTGGTTGGGTTTTTTTTTTTTTTTTTTTGTTAAGCAAAGTGAACATACAGAGAAAATTCTGCTCTTTAAGCAAGTTATTCTTTAAGCGAGGCACTCTTTATGCGAGGTTTGACTGGGTACATAATTTTAAATTGGGCAATTATTTGATACGAATACACTAGTACCCCGAATAACGTTATGACTTGGTTCCACAAGTCCCGTCGTTATCCGGTTTTTAACGTTGTGCGATACATTGAACACACAATGTTAAAAAAAGCCCTGTTTCCCTGGAGGCTGCAGGAAGGGAGAACGTCGGGATTTGAATCCTGACATTTTGGCTTGCTGCTGCCTCCAGGGAGGTGGGGGAACTTTGGAAACAGCTTGGATCGGGTCTCCCCACCTCCTTGGACCCGGCGGGGGGGTCAGAGCCCCCAAAATTGGTAAAAAAAGTCCGTTTTTTTTACCAATTTTGGGGTTTCTGACCCCCCCCCCCCCGCCGGGTCCAGGAAGGTGGGGAAACCCGCTCCAAGCTGTTTCCAAAGTTCTCTCACCTCCCTGGAGGCTGCAGCAAGGCAAAATGTCAGGATTCGAATCCCGACATTCTGGCTTGCTGCAGCATAAAAGAGGTTGGGGAAGTTCAAAATTAGCGCGCATCAGCTCTAGGGAGGTCGGGAGACCCGATGCACGCTAATTTTGAACTTCCCCCACCCTCTTTTATGCTGCAGCAAGCCAGAATGTCGGGATTCGAATCCTGACATTTTGCCTTGCTGCAGCCTCCAGGGAGGTGGGAGAACTTTGGAAACAGCTTGGAGCGGGTCCCCACACCTCCCTGGACCCGGCGGGGGGGTCAGAGCCCCCAAAATTGGTTAAAAAAAACGTCCTTTTTTTTACCAATTTTGGGGTGTCTGACCCCCCCGCTGGGTCCAGGGAGGTGTGGGGACCCGATCCAAGGTGTTTCTGGGCTTCCCCGACGTCCTGAGCCAGTGCAGCAAGCCAGAATGTCGGGATTCGAACTCTGACATTCTGGCTTGCTGCACTGGCTCAGGACGTCGGGGAAGCCCAGAAACAGCTTGGATCGTGTCTGCCCACCTCCCTGGACCCGGCGGGGGGGGGGGGGTCAGAAACCCCAAAATTGGTAAAAAAAAAAGGGATGTTTTTTTTAAAAACCAATTTTGGGGTGTCTGACCCCCCGCTGGGTCCACGGAGGTGGGCAGACACGATCCAAGGTGTTTCTGGGCTTCCCCGATGTCCTCAACCAGTGCAGCAAGCCAGAATGTCGGGATTCAAACCCTGACATTCTGGCTTGCTGCACTGGCTCAGGACGTCGGGGAAGCCCAGAAACACCTTGGATCGTGTCCCCTGCCTGCTCCAGAGAGATCAGAGGACCCGATCTACAGCTGCAGGGTGGCTGGGGAAGCTGACGGGGACTCCCTGTCGGCTTCCCTAGCCACCCGCCCATGCCTCCGCAGCTGTGGGGTGACTGGGGACGCCGACGGGGGAGCCCCCCATCAGCTTTCCAGCTACCCCACCCCTGCCTCCGTAGCTGCAGGGTGGCTGGGAAGCTGAACGGAGAACCCCATTCAGCTTTCCACCCACCCTGCTGCTAAGAACGACTGTATCGGATAACGTTAAAAATCACGTTATTTGAAACAAGATTTCATACGGTTTTAGCGCTAGATACGGTTTTAGCGCTATATGATACTCACGTTATACGGGGCATTACTGTACAGAAAGAGGTAGGTTTGAAGTAAAACATTGATAATTTCAAACTCCTCGTGGTCATGTCCCATTACAGCTAAAAAATGAGAATCATGTGAGCTTGAGGTTCTCCTTCGTGTTGTTTGGGGATGCACACTGATGGGTTCTGCGCCTGCGCTGAATCCTGAGCGGAGCTGGAAAGCTGATTGGATAAAGAGTTTTAAATGTGGGACCGCCCAACATGCCCAACCCCTTCTGGTGCCATTTCGCGCTCTCCCCTCAGTTTGCTTTTTTCCGCTGCGCAAGCAGGAGCCTGGAAAAAAAGCTGTGAGTTGTTTAGCTGAGATTGTCTCAGAATCTTCTAATTTTTATACCCAACAATTTTTTCTCGGACCAGGGGACTCAATCCCTTGGTCCTCGTGTGGCTGGGGGCTCGCTCTCAGCCGCCAGTACAAAAAAAAAAAAAAAACCTACTGTTTTTCTGCAATCTCGTGTCAGGGCCTCCCGGCCGGGATAATTTTTTCTCTTCGGCCATCTACCTCGGTGGATGGCCTCAGCGGCAGCATTCAAGCAGTGTCCGTCCTGCAAGAGAAAGTTCCCTAGCTCGGACGGACACGTGCGCTGCCTCCGCTGCCTTAGGGAGAGCCATCAAATCCAGACCTGTGAGGTGTGTAGAGGCTTCTCGAAGGCCGCGCTCAAGAACCGCCAGTACCGCCTCCAAGCCTACCTCATGGAGACCGCACTCGCTCCCCCAGCTCCAGAGCAGGCTGCTGCCTCGACGTCTGCTCCTTCGACCTCTGCTCCTTCTTCACGGCCTTCGGCCTCGGAACTGTTCAAGCGGAAGAAGGAGCAGGAGAAGAGGAAGAAAGACAAAAAGGAGAAGAAGCGCCGTAGCTCCTCGTCTTCTCTCCCTCCGACTCTGGGACCGGCTCACCCGTCGCCGCCACGCTTCCTAGCATCCGCCCCGGTTGCAGCTCCACCTACGCCGGGCAGGATGTCGGTCGATGCCCGGGAAGCCGCCATGCTGGAGAGGGCCCCCAGCCCTCCGCCGTCACCGGAGATGCTTCCACCTCCACCGCCGCGAAGATCTTCCTCTCTTCACGCCTCTTCCGTGGCTCCGGGACCGGCTTCCGAAGTGCCGCCCCCAGTTGAGCCTCATCGCCCCGTTCATCGAGGCGATGGTGCGGAAGTTGCACGCTAAGCTCCAGGGCCCCCAGCCGGCACCGTCTGAGTTCGTGGAGCGCCCTCTGCCTCCCGAACCAGCCACGGAGGCACCACTGCTCCGTGAGGAGGGCCCGGCACCGAAGAGGCAACGCGTGGAGCAGGCGCGGTCGGAGGCCTCTCTTCCTCCGTACCAGCTGCCTTTGCCGGGGAGCGACCCGAGATCCGCCAGGCCGTACTGGTCGGACTCGGACCCCGAGGCCTACCTACCACCGCCCAGCGTCTCGGAGCGGTCGGGAGGCTCCGACGACTCGTCGGACCAGGAGGAGGAGGATCAGCCACCGCCGGTTGCCGTCGACAAATCCCCGGACGACAACATCGGCTCCGTCCACGGCTCCCAGCCGGAGGACCAGAAGACGTACACGGCGTTGATCACCCGCCTCGGCTCTACGCTAGGGATCCGGGCGGAGGCTCCCCTGGACGAATGTGAGGATGTTGTCTGTGGCATGGCCGACCGGAAGGAGTTGGTCCCTGTCCGACTGGGACTGCTCCCGAAGATCGCCAAAGCGGCCAAAGAGGTATGGAAGAGACCAGTATCCTCACATTCGGTGTCCAACAGGGTGGACTCCATGTACAGGCTGCTGGACGACTCCAACTTCCTGCACATCCACCCGGCGCCGAACTCCCGAGTGGTTAAAGGCTCCCAACATCGGACACCGATCAGTAGCACTCCCATGCCATCGACCCAGGAAGGGAAGAAGCTGGACGCACTGGGCAGGAGGTTCTATGCCAACGCCTCCTTGTCCTTCCGTGCGTCCAACTACGCAACGGCCATGGGCGGCTACCAGTGCCGTCTTTGGGAGCAGGCGGAGTCCTTTAAATCGCTGCTGCCGCCGGACAGACAAGCGGACTTCGAGAAACTCTGCCTGGAGGGCAGCCAGCTCGCCCTCCAACAGATCCGCATTGGCCGCCACGTCACGGAGTCGGAGGCAAAGAACCTGGCCTCCGCCGTCCAGCTCCGCCGCCACGCCTGGCTCCGCTCGGCTGACCTGCAGGAAGACGTCAAGCGGCTCGTGGAGGAACTCCCCTTCGACGGTGAAGGCCTCTTCGCCAAGGAGACCGACACCTCCTTGGGGGAGCTGAAGGGGGACTACGCCACCATAAAGCAGCTCCGCCCTCCACGCCGTGGGTCCAGTCGGTACCAACAGGACCAACCATCGACGTCGCAGGCAGCCCTGTCCTACCAACCTCGCCCACCACAGAGGCAAGGGGACTACTCCCGGTACCAACCCTACCGGCCACGACAACAACAACCCAGCCGTCCACGCTACCAGCAGCGCCACCAGACTGGTAAGCGAACGGATCAGAAGGGCAAGCAACGCGTTTGACTCTTCCGTGACCGAGACTCTACCTTACCGTCCCCTAACCAACTACCTGTTGGCGTGGTCTGCCATCACCACAGACCGATGGGTTTTAACCATCTTAGACTCTGGCTACGCGATCGAGTTCAAGAAATGCCCTATTGTGGGATGGGTCCGCGTCACCGATCCGTCCCCACCGCTCCAGGAGGAACTATCAGCTCTCCTAGAGAAGGGCGCCATAGAACCGGTCGCAGCGTCGGAGTCTCACGAAGGGTTTTTCTCCCGCTACTTCCTCGTGGACAAAAAAGACGGGGGGTCGCGCCCCATCCTGGACCTCCGTCTCCTCAACAAACACATCAACGCGAGGAAGTTCCGGATGGTAACTCTTCACTCCATCCTCCCACTGATCAACCACGGGGACTGGTTTACCGTCATCGACCTGAAGGATGCCTACTTCCACGTATCCATCAGGAGGGAACATCGTCGCTTCCTCCGCTTCCAGGTGGGGAGCGACATCTACCAGTACACATGTCTACCCTTCGGCCTCTTCACCGCTCCGAGGGTATTCATGAAGTGCATGGCGCCGGTGGCTGCTCATCTTCGGCTGCAAGGCGTCCAAGTGTTCCCGTATATAGACGACTGGTTGGTCTGCTCCCCAACCCAACAAAAAGCCAAGGACGATGTTGCCCATTGCCTGACCCTTATGCAGAGTCTCGGTCTACGGGTCAACTACAAGAAGTCTCAGTTGACCCCCACTCAAAGAATAGGATACATTGGAGCCATATTGGACTCTCTGACCCTAAGAGCCTACGCCCCGCCCAAACGTCTGCTCGACATCCGTGCGGTGGTGGCACGGATCCAGGGCAGGCGTCGGGTCCGCGCGAAGGATGCCCTCCGCTTGCTAGGACTCATGGCATCGACCACGGCAGTGATTTCGCACGCCAAGCTCAAGATGCGATCACTCCAGTTGTGGCTCCTCGCCTCCTTCGACAGCACCCACGACGACCTCGGGAAGTGGCTCGCACCAACTCCCGAACTGCAAGACCAGTTGAACTGGTGGACAATGGACCGCAATGTGGCCGCGGGGAGACTCTTCACCCTTCCCGCACCATCCATCCAAGTCACCACTGACGCGAGCACGCACGGATGGGGTGCGTGCTGCCTCGGGTTACGGGTCCACGGCGTCTGGACGTCCGCGGAAGCCAGCCACCACATCAACTTCCTCGAACTGTTGGCGGTGTGGAAGGCGATGAGGTCCTTCAGACTATCAATAGCGGGCCGCGTGGTGCAGGTCGCCTCGGACAACACCACGACCCTGGCCTACCTCAACCGGCAAGGAGGGACCAAGTCTCTCTCCCTCCTTCACCTGACTGTCCAGATTTGGGAGTGGTGCCTGAAGGTACACGTGTTCCCCATAGGTGTCCACATCCAGGGCACCCTGAACTCCGATGCGGACTCCCTGAGCCGCAAAGGGACGGCGATGCACGAATGGGAACTAGACGGATCGGTGTTCGACCGTTTGTGCCGACGGTGGGGCACACCGAACTTAGACGTGTTCGCGACACAGGCCAACACCAAGTGCCGCCGTTACTGCTCCCGAGCAGGGATCGGCTACGGATCGGAGGGCGATGCCTTCATGGTGCCGTGGCACCAGGAACTACTGTACATGTTTCCACCGATCCCTCTCATCCAACGGGTCCTCGTACGGATCCGTGCGGAGAACGCCCGGGCGATCCTGATTGCCCCGTCCTGGCCGCGCCAGCCGTGGTTCCCGCTGCTCCCAACCCTGGCTTGCGCCCGCCTTTGCCTACCCACCGATCCGAACCTCCTCCGCATGGAGGACGGTCGGATCCTCCACTCGGATCTGCCGAGCCTACACCTGACGGCCTGGCTTATCCACCCAACCTGACACGGATCCTTGAACTATCAAGAAAGCCTTCCAGGCGGAAGTCCTACGATGGCAAGTACCGTCGCTTCATGGACTTCCTGGTATCCAGCGACCGTACCGTGGACTCAGCATCCCTGCAGGATGTCATGTCCTACCTCCTGCACCTGCCCGAGTCAGGATCTGCACACTCATCCTTAAAGGTCCACTTGGCTGCGGTGGTGGCCAAGGCTCCACTTTCATCAGTATTGTCCTCCGCTTTCAGAGACAAGACTGTTAAAAGATTCCTCCAGGGACTGCGTAATGCCTACCCTCCAGTGAAGATACCACCTCCTCAGTGGTCCCTCACTGCTGTGCTCACCGCGCTCACGAAGGCGCCCTTTGAGCCCATGGCAACGGTGGACATTAAGTTTGTTTCTTACAAAACTGCCTTTCTCGTAGCCATCACCTCTACTTGGAGGGCAAGAGAACTGGCAGCCCTGCGGTCTGACCCTCCTTTTCTCAAGTTCTACCCCGATAGGGTAGTATTGCACCCGGACCTGGCCTTTCTGCCCAAAGTCCTGACTGAATTTCACCTGGCCCAGTCCATCACGCTTCCAGCATTCTTCCTGAATCCTTCGTCTGCACAAGAGAGAGTGTGGCACTCGTTGGACGTCAGGAGGGCCTTGCTGTTCTACACACAAAGGACTGCGTCCTTCAGGAGAGCCAAGCAACTGTTTGTGGCTTATGGTGGCAAGTCCAAGGGACACTCTCTGTCTGCCCAGAGACTTTCCAAGTGGATCTCAAGTACCATCTACCTGGCCTATGAGATGTCGTCCTTGCCGCCACCTCCCCGTGTCCGGGCACATTCCACCAGGACATTGGCTTCCTCCACTGCGTTCCTGGAGGGCATCCCGATGGAGGACATCTGCAAGGCTGCTACCTGGTCCAGATCCTCCACCTTCATCACCCACTACCGGGTTGACACAAGGTCTGCTCCCGATGTCAGACGGGGTAGGTCCATCCTGACGGCTGGTCTCCGATCCTCTTCGTTGATGACCGCCCATCCATGATGCCATCGCGCTCTCCTACATCTCAGGACGCCGACTGCCCACCATCCAAGTAAGTGAGCTTGTTAGTCACCCATCAGTGTGCCCCAAACAACACGAAGGAGAAGGACAGGTTTCACTTACCAGTAACTGTCGTTCTCCGAGTATGTTGTTTGGGGATTCACACAACCCAACCCTACCTTCCCTCATGGCTGCCGGCCTGAGATGGCCTTATGCTTCGCGGGCAGCTCTAGTATCAAACTGAGGGGAGAGCGCAAAATGGCTCCAGAAGGGGTTGGGCATGGTGGCCGGTCCCACATTTAAAACTCTTTATCCAATCAGCTTTCCAGCTCCGCTCAGGATTCAGCGCAGGCGCAGAACCCATCAGTGTGAATCCCCAAACAACATACTCGGAGAACGACAGTTACTGGTAAGTGAAACCTGTCCTTCTTGGTGCTTGTTCATATAGAGGAAGAAAATGGAATCAGGTTACATCAAAAGCAGACCTATGCAACTGGCCCAGGCTCTGTCCTTTTAAAATACCAAGTATAATCTGACCCTGTTCCTTAGGAAGGACAATCAAATAACTAAATGTGCACAGACAGATTAGTGTGAACATAATAACAATAAATAAAGGGGTTTTTTTTATCTTTATCTACAAACTGAAATTCAATTTTAGATTATGAATACTAACTATATTATTTCAGCAAGAGTATTGTAAAAAAAAATGATAACCAAATAATTCACTACAGTTATTTTAAAATCAGCTCTTGTGCAGACTAAATAAGCAAAGCAATCACACTTATATACCTCCCCATAGCGCTTAGTGCACTCTCTGGGCAGTTCACAAGTTAATTATCATTTTGCCTCCAACATGCTGGGTACTCATTTTACCGACCTCTGAAGGATGGTGAGCTGAGTCCACCTGGAGCCCTGGTCAGGATCAAACTTGCAAACTTTTGGTTGCAGTACAGCAGTTTAACCACCACACCACCAGGGCTCCTTGAAGTTAGAGAAGAATACTTTACTGTTTCCCAATCTTTGGTTTTTTGGACTTCAATTCCCAGAAGTCTAAATTAATTTCCCAAAGCACTGTTCAGATAGTGTACTGACTAAGGCTTCTGGGAATTGAAGTCAACCAGTGTTCTGTGGAACATAGTTTGGGAAGCATTAGACTGTCTCACATCTTACAGTTAATTTATTAATTGTCTGCTTTTGTGCTGGAGTGCCAAGGTTTGCCATCACTGGAATAGACTGCTGTATTTCTCTCCTTCAGGTTTTGAAATGGAATTTCACTACACCTCGTGATGAGTACATTGAACAGTTGAAAACTCAGATGTCTAGCTGCATTGCCAAGTGGTTACAGGATGAGATGTTTCATGCAGATTTTCAACACCACAACAAAGCTATTAGTGTAATGGTGGAGGTAAGGAAAACTGATTTGATGTTATAGTAAATGAAGGAACATAGGAGCAACACTGGTAGTGAAGGTCTGAATCTGCTTCCCTGAGCAACCAAGTTTTGGAAACACCCTATTCAGCTTTGTGAGTTAAGTAATATGTTCATAGGAACAATCCAATTTGACTTTGCTTCCCTATTTTCCCATCCTGGCATTCTGCAACAAGTGTCTGAAATGCTCTTAATTACAATTTCTGATGCAAGTAACTTATGAATCCTGTGTCAATTGTGTTCAGTTATTTTGATACCAGGAAAGCCACCTGAGTATTCAAGTGGTACTCCTTTTGTCTTGTTGTAAACAGTTGACCCTACTATCTGCTTTGTTTCAAGCATTTGGAAAGCGAAAAGGAGGGAGTTATCAGCTGCTTGGATCTGATCCTAAAATGGCTTACTCTGAGATTTTTTGACACCAACACAAGTGTCCTGATGAAGACCCTGGAGTACCTCAAACTGCTTTTTGTCATGCTGAACGAAGAAGAATACCATCTTACTGAAAATGAGGCTACCTCCTTCATCCCATATCTTATTTTAAAGGTATTCAATGTTGTGGAACAAAGTAGTTGATTTTACAGGGTTTCTGCAGATTGAAAATCAAAGTCATGTTATCACAAATTATGTTTAAATACTATGATGGAGGAGAACTCCATCTAAGCCCTCAAGTAGGCAAGGGGGTTCTGGAAGGCAGTTACTCATTTTGGCAGAAGGAGGCATTCAGTCCTAAAAGTCAAGGAGATTTATTTTCTTTGCCTGTGATCCTTATTTCCCTTTTTTATCTCTCAGGTTGGAGAACCAAAAGATGTTGTCCGCAGGGATGTGCGTGCCATTCTGAATAGGATGTGCCTTGTCTACCCAGCTAGCAAAATGTTCACTTTCATCATGGAAGGAACAAAATCGAAGAACTCAAAACAGCGGGCAGGTGGGAAACTTAATCATAAACTTCTTTTTACTATCATGTCCAGCAGATCAGGATTGCTTTTGCAAAAACTATCATCTCTGGTGGCACTTGAAAGACACATTTACTATGACCTAAGAGTCTCCTTCATCAAGTGCATTCTGTAGGTACACATATGCATTGTGAGAAAGGAAAACCAAGGGGAAGTGAAGTCCAAATGAAACAGGCTGTAACTATGTTGATGATTAAATGTTTGTAAATGAATTAGAGTTAATAATGCATACATCCTGGTACAGCAATACCTCGGATAACGTTTACCTTGGATAACGCTAAAATTGCATAACGTTAAGTAATCTAGGGAGGAGAATTGGATTGAATAACGTTAAGGTCCTGTGGGATGGATCGGATAACAACCGCTAAAGCCTGTGCAGTTACAATGTATCTCTATGGAGCTTTAACGTTATCCGATCCATCCCATAGGATTTTAACATGCATCAGATAACATTAAAAATCGGACAACACCAAGACTTGTGGAACCAAGTCTTAGCGTTATCCGAGGTATTACTGTATTGTTAAACTAATTGCCACCTTAGTAAGATTAAAAATCCATTATCTTTATTCTATTGGAATGAAATTGAACTTCCTGCTTCATTGTAATTCAGTTGTTGACAGTTTTGGAGGCTTAAAAAAATTGGAAAACTGACAAATAAGTGCATGTATTGTGACACGGACCTTGGAATACAGAGCATGTTAAGACCACTTTTTATGGAGAGGTCTGGGCTCACACAAATTCAAGTTGCTAAATTTCACTTGGCCTCTCCCCCTCATCCAAACACCTGAAGTTACCCACTTGCCTATTTGGAAGAGAAAGTGTAAATGTTTTTTTCCTCCTTGCTGACCTGTTATATCCTGTATTGGCTAGTAGTAGTAGTAGTTCCTTCTCAAGTTGTGTGGTGCCTGTTTCTGCCACTACAGCATATCAGGCATCCTTTGATTACCAATCAATGCTAAACCTGTAGTTTCAATTGGTGATCCAAAGAGAAAGGAGAATTTCCACCCTCCTTGCTGATGCAGTGCTACAGTAGGTCGGCAAAGTGGGGGACATTTACACTTTCTCTTCCTCTGTAAAGAAGCAAGGAAGGTATTAATTGGAAACATTTGGTATGCTGACAGGCTCATTATCTCTGTCAGCAAAGTGGATGTTAAAGGGACACAGTTTTTTTCAATGATGTTAAAAAGTAGAATGCTTGACAGGGATTCTAAAAAGATTGCTGAGGGCAGATGCTTCAGCTTCCATTAAATGTGCATCCAAAATGATTCCAAGAGCTTTAAAGAATGCTCTTAAGTGCTTGTTTAGACGTTCACAGTTAACATAGCACTTGTTTGGGTTACTAGAAATCTTCCACATTTTTTTCTTCTTGCCACATATAGATAGGAAAGATTATTTCTCTTTTAGTGATTCTGAATGAGATGAAATAGTTGACTTTTTCAAGGATAGTGAAGTATATTCAAAGCTGTTTGATGAATGTGCTGTTGGCTACCAAAATCCACACGGATCTGGCATGACAAAAGATGTTTCCTTGCAGATCTCCATTAGCTTTTGAATTTTGAGTAGGGAGGAGTACCATTTAATTCTGCTGTAGTAGAAGCAAGGATAAATTCTGGCACCTTCAACATTAACAGATTTCGTTTGACATAAGCTTTTGTGAACTGCAGCCTGCTTTTTCAGAAATAGGGACAAATGGAATACAGTATAAAATTGGCAAAAAAAAAAACACCCCATCTTCTTACCTTAGTACTCTGCTTGCCAGCCTTCCTGAAGACTGATACTCTTTTATTCTTAAAATAACATGGAAAATATAGATTACAAAACAGCTGAAATATACTGCTTGTGATTAGTTGAATTTCTGTATACAAAAATATTGACAACCTCTTTTTCCAAATATTTTGCGCATCTCAACTGTAATGCATTTCACTTTTATTATTTCCTTAGAGTGCTTGGAAGAGCTGGGATGTCTAATTGAGTCATATGGCATGAATGTTTGCCAGCCAACCCCAGGCAAGGCCTTAAAGGAAATAGCAATTCACATTGGCGATAGAGACAATACTGTCAGAAATGCTGCTCTCAACACCATCGTTACGGTTTACAATGTACATGGGGACCAGGTGTTCAAACTGATTGGGAATGTAAGTAAGAAAATCAAGCTTGTGGTATTTCTAATTCTTAATGGCTAGAAAATGGCTCTGAGGAGAAAATAGATGGATCACGGTAGCCCAGTGGTTTCTGGCTATTAGAATGAAGATTGAAAGGTCTACTTGAGTGTTCTGAAGTCCTGGGTTTCTCACAAGAATCAATTATAAACATGAGCAAAATAATTAAGATTGTATATAAGGAAGCAGATTCATGAAGTACATTTGGCTGGCACATAAATGAGAGCTTTAGTATCTCTAGTCCCAAATCAGTCCCATCATTTTTCCCATGTAACTTATTTCAAATTATTGCTGAGACTTATATGTCTCCCTTCAAGGGAGATGCAAAGAGATTTGCATCTACTTTGTTTGATTTGTTGGAAATACGTTTCTCTGAAGATTTTTTTTCTATACTATTAGGAGATAAAAATCCTTATTTTGCTGTAGTTGTAGCTAACTTTAACTTATGGCAGTTAAAAATTATCTTTTTTCCTTTTGCTGTTCAGCATTTTTGTGAGCTTCTAAGAAAGGGAGAGAATCTTGGTTTTCAAGGTTTAGGCAAGCATAATTGATAAGACCTCCAGTTTGAAAACAGGTACAGTGGTACATCGCTTAAAGAGCATAATGTGTTCCACAGGATTGCTCTTTAAGCGAGTTTACTCTTTAAGCGAAACACCATTGCTAAGTGAGCAATTGTGACTTCCGGGGGGGGGGGGGAATGCGAACCCCGATTTAGTTTTTAAGTGAGTTTTTGGTTGGTTTTAGTTGTTAAGCAAGGTGACTATTCAGAGAAAATTCTGCTCTTTAAGTGAATTAGTCTCGAAGCAAGGCACTCTTTATACAAGGTTTTACTGTATACAGGTTATTGGAAGGTTTTCTATTTAAAAGTTGGAATAGTATTTGAAATTTTCCCTTCTGGCAAAATAAGAAAACATCCCAGTGCATGGGTCCTTGAAGACTTAATCTTAACAGGTATCTGATGCAGGATTTCGATAATTTCAAGATGTAGTGGAAATCACAGTTGTATCTGACTCTGTCACAATATATGAAAGAAAATGAAAATGTTGAAGGTCTTGATAGTTTACTTCACAAATTTATCAAGATCCTGACCATAATTAGAAAGTACTTGAAGAATTACTCAATAAGTGATTTTGTGGTCTATATGGGTAGTTGAAAGGAACTGAGACAGATATTTTGTAGACTGCCACTGAACTAACTACTAATACTTCTCTGTCTGAGTTTTGACAAGGCAGTTAGGAGCACTGCCTTCTGAGATGTACAGAACACTGGAAAATAATTTTCATACTTCTTCCAAATGTCATGTTTTAAAGAATAAAATAACTTTACTATATCTTGCCATGCTTTGTCATATAGATGCCTGCAATAAAAATGGAAACTAATGTTCTTGGGTCTCCATTAATCTATGTTAAAGGCGTGTGACCTGAGCATTTAACGGTATTCTTTTTATATTATCTATAATTAGGCACTCAACTACACAGGTTAAACCTTCATGTGTGTAACATGAAGAGAATAGCTGAAGATAAATCTCAAAATCTAGTAAAAAGATTAATGTCAAGTCTATCTAAGACTACAAAAAATAGGGAAAGTAGAAAAATCCCATTATGTGTGATTTTTTAAAAAAATATAAGCTGAAGGAACATTCTCAAGAGAGTGTTCAGTAAATTTGGTGTTGCATTAATTCAAAATGTATAGTAATTCAGTAAGTGGAATGTCTTTGAATCTAAATTGTTCAAAATTAACACTTCTCACACTGAAACGTTATTCCAAACTGGACTGTGTTGAACTTTGTGACACTATAGCAGACTTTCTCAACCTTTTCGGGGCGGAGGCCGGATCACTCCCCTCAGAATGGCTGTTCGCGCCAGTCATGTATTTCTGCATGAGTTCTCATGTGAAAACACATGAGATTCTGGTGAGATCTCATGAGATTTGGTGAGAGCTCGCGCGAGAACTCACCAAACCCATGTCTTTTTGCTGGTTTTCAGTGCTTCCAGGCAGTGGCGGCGGGAATGAGGAGTGTTAGGACATCGGGGGCTGGGTTTTGGCCTGCGGACTGTAGGTTGAGAATGCCTGCTCTAGAGAATGATGTTGGCATTTTATTTAATTAAAGCCTAGAATCTGTTTATCTGCTTTTGATTCTTTCTGTTTAGAAAAGTCTTTATAAACTTTTAAACTAATACACACTAGTAATGGAAATAACTACAGATCCGGGAACATTCTTTGGATGATTTGTACTAAACTTTTCAACAAGAGTCAACCAGTCAAACCATTCTTACTGTCAAGTTTTCGTGACATTGAAAAGTTGCTCTTTTTGTGCAGCTTTCTGAAAAAGATATGAGCATGTTGGAGGAACGAATAAAGAGGTCTGCTAAGAAACAAAATATGTCCTTAGCAAGACAGGTCGATGAGAAACCACAGCGCATTCAGAATCCTGGTGCCAATGCTAGCATGCTCCGGAAGGGACCAGCTGAAGATATGTCATCCAAGCTAAAGTATGTAATGTGGAAACTGCAATCTTCCTTCAGTACTTTCATACTATGTGCTTAAAAACATACCTTGCTGTTGCCTTTTGTTTGTCCTTTGTTTTAATCATCTGGTGTCTGCATGTGTCACAAATTGCAAAACTATTGCAAAGCAAAATCTTTGAAGCTTTCTTCATTTGTTTTGTCATGTCTTGAATGCTTTCTAAATGGTATTGTGCCTTTTTTCACTGCTTCTCCATGGACAGAATTATGTATCGCACTTATAGGATGTAAGTACTGATTACTAAATCCTTGGTAGCAGGTCTCTTGAAACTTTATCTTCATATTTTCCACGCTATAATCCTAAATATATTTGAAAATAAATCCCACTGATTTCAGCGCAACAAAACATATTAAATGTGTTTAAGATTTGAAGCATAGGGGCATTTTATATTTTTTGAACTATTCAGGAAGCTGACTAATACTAGCCAGAACTGTTGCAAACCCAGTTTGTTGTGTAACATCACTGTGCAAGCTAGCAGGTAGAATGTTTGGAACTCAGTTGGTACGTTGTATCAGACTTTACCACGCAAGGTCAAATAAGAGTTCTTTTGAGATTTGTCATTCCACGAGAAGAATATACTCTATTGAGGGAACAGATATATATCAGCTCCCTCGGTCTCAAAGGTTGAGACACTAAGTATGGGGGAAGTATGAAATGAAGAAGGGACCAGGTGTGTTAGTGCAAGCACACTTGTACAGTTTTGGATATAATCCAACAAGAGATTTTTAAATATGAATCTAAACTTGAAATACTTTCTGAAAGCAGATTATTGCCTGTTATACTTAATGTCTTGTGCTAATTATATATTCTAGAACACCTGTTTAGTGAGCAGTCCTTAGCAAAACAGGCACAATGGGAAACCAAATGTGAAAATTGTAAACTCTTAGAATCTTCAGTAGTTAGCCTTTACTATGATATGCAAAAACAGTCACAGAATTAATGAGGATTATAATATTTTCAACCATTAGTTTATCATAAAGCAGTACCGTATTTTCCTGTCTGGGGCCATGAGACCCTATAGTTGTGAGTGGAAGCTAGCTGCCCTTTTGCAAATTTTATTTTAGATCAGCTAGGTAATTGCTTATTAGGCTGGAAACTGAGAAAAATTTATTGGGTAATTTGATAGTAAAGATTGGTGGTCTCACTTCTAGATTACTAGATTCATGCAGAATAACATAGCAACATAGAAAGCCACTTTATCCTGAATCCAACCATTAGTCCATCTAGCCTAATACTTTCAACTCTGGTGGCAGTGGCTCTCCAGTGTTTTGGGCAGCATTGCTACCTAACTGTACCTGGAGATGCTGGGGGTTGCATATGCTCTACTCTTTAGTTTCTTTTTCCCCAGAAAGCCCTCTTTGGCTTGGTTGAGTAACCAGACATTATTTGTGGTCATTGCTACAAACCCACCCCTTTCTCACCTCCAACTTCTATAAAAGCTCAGAGCAAAGTGAGAGTCTCTTCCCTTCTCTCTTCTGGTTTCAGAATCAGTCTTAGGTTGTGGGTGGGTGGGGCGATCCAGTCAGTAAGTTTGTGGAATTTGGTAAAAAAAATGCTGTTCTTAATTTCTGTAGCCAAGCCCGGAACATGAGTGGCCACCTAGAGACAACTCATTCAGTTCCACGGGAGTTCCAGCTGGATTTAGATGAGATTGAAAATGATAATGGCACAGTACGATGTGAAATGCCAGCACTTGTTCAGCACAAACTGGATGATATCTTTGAACCAGTCTTAATCCCCGAACCCAAGTAAGAACGGAGGGAATGCTACTGAGGAATAAATCTGGGACTGATGTGAATGCTTCCTCATATATCTTGCTCTTATTTATTTATTTATTTTGTCCTGTGCATGTCTTCCAAAATAAACCTCCAAGCCCCAACCATTTTGTAACATTATAAGTGAACTTTTAATATAGCTGCTTATATGCCTATAGGATTCAACTTTTTTGGCAAAGAAAATGTGAATAGATAAGACATATAAACGCTGGACCTAGAAATATTAAATCCCTAACATAGAATCCAGAATCTTATTGACAGTTTAATTATGTGTAAGTGAAATGGTACAAATTATTGCAATAAAATTCTGTTAATTAGTTTTTAAAAAGACAAAAAAAATGTTGTGGCAACTTAAAGACTAACACCTGTATTTAAATGTGAAATCCACCTCATTAATTAGTGAGGTGTCAAAATGCACTTATGCTTGCATGCTGATCTCATAAATTTGTGTGTGAATGGAAACACAGCCAGCACCTAGATAATAAACAGTAATTTGCCCCTGTGATTTAAGTGTGTATAATATTGCAAGTAGGATTCACAGCAAAGTGTGGAAAGATTCTTCCCTGTAATATGACTTTGTTGTATTAATTCAAGCATTGAGATTTATCAGTAGTATACAGTGGTACCTCATACAACGATTTTAATCCATTCCATGGGACTCGTTGTTGTATGAAACAATTGCTATACGATGCATGCATCATATAGCAATTTTCTCTATGGGATGCATCATACAATGATTTATTTATTATTATTTTTTGCTAAGTGGTTTTTTCCATTGAAAAATTGTTGTACAGTAAAACCTCGCATAAAGAGCGCCTTGCTTAGAGAGTACACTAGTACCCCAGATAACGTTATGATTTGGTTCCACAAGTCCCGTCGTTATCCGGTTTTTAACGTTGTGCGATACATTGATCACACAATGTTAAAAAAGCCCTGTTTCCCTGGAGGATGCAGCAAGCCAGAACGTCGGGATTTGAATCCTGACATTTTGGCTTGCTGCAGCCTCCAGGGAGGTGGGGGAACTTTGGAAACAGCTTTGATCGGATCTCCCCACCTCCCTGGACCCGGCGAGGGGGTCAGAGACCCCAAAATTGGTAAAAAAAATGTCCGTTTTTTAAAAAAACCAATTTTGGGGTCTCTAAACCCCCCCCCTGCCGGGTCCAGGGAGGTGGGGAGACCCGATCCAAGCTGTTTCTGGGCTTCCCCGACGTCCTCAGCCAGTGCAGCAAACCAGAATGTCGGGATTCGAATCCCGACATTCTGGCTTGCTACAGCCTCAAAGAGGGTGGAGGAACTTCAAAAATAGCACGCATCGGCTCTAGGGAGGTCAGGAGATCCGATGCGCGCTAATTTTGAAGTTCCCCCACCCTCTTTGAGGCTACAGCAAGCCAGAATGTCGGGATTCAAACCCAGAATCGGGGAAGCCCAGAAACAGCTTGGGTCGTGTCCCCTGCCTGCTCCAGAGAGATCAGAGGACCCAATCTACAGCTGCAGGGTGGCTGGGGAAGCTGACGGGGACTCCCTGTCGGCTTCCCTAGCCACCCGCCCTTGCCTCTGCAGCTGTGGGGTGGCTGGGGAAGCCGATGTGGGAGCCCCCCGTCAGCTTTCCAGCCTCCCCACCCCTGCCTCCGTAGCTGCAGGGTGGCTGGGAAGCTGAACGGAGAACCCCGTTCAGCTTTCCACCCACCCTGCTGCTAAGAACGACTGTATCGGATAACGTTAAAATCGTGTTATTCGATGCAAGATTTTTTTCGAAAATCTTGTAACGTTATGCGGTTTTCATGCTATAC
This sequence comes from Furcifer pardalis, assembly GCA_030440675.1. Lineage (NCBI taxonomy): Eukaryota > Metazoa > Chordata > Lepidosauria > Squamata > Chamaeleonidae > Furcifer > Furcifer pardalis. The sequence continues at coordinate 61,508,255 of CP126894.1, forward strand.
GGTACTCGCGTTATCCGGGGTATTACTGTAACTTGCTTAAAGAGCAGAATTTTCTCTGAATGTTTGCTTCACTTAACAAATAAAACCAACCACAAACTCGCTTAACAAATAAATCGGGGTTCACAATCCCCGCCCCCGCCAGAAGTCACAATTGGTCACTTACAATGGTGTTTCACTTAAAGAGCAAACTCGCTTAAAGAGCAATCCTGTGGAACGCATTATGCTCTTTAAGCGAGGTACTACTGTTTTCCATAGGGAAAATTGTTATGCAAGATGCCATCCCCCAAAACAACAACAACAACAACATCTAATTGTTATGCGATTTCGTTGCTATACAAGGTGATTGTTGTATGAGGTTCCACTTGTATATACATTGCCACAGAAATTCTGGACAAATCAATTTCCTGTTTTTACTTAAACCCAAAGGAATTTAACTTTTATCTTAAATGATAAAATATGATTTTATTGTTACTAAATGGTTACCACTTTGAATTGAGTTGAGATTTGATAGATGTGACTGTTAAAGCTTCTTCACTCTTTTTCCAACCAGGATTTGTGCTGTATCTCCACACTTCGATGATATGCACAGCAATACGGCATCTACCATCAATTTGGTTATTTCTCAGGTAGCTAGTGGTGATATCAATACTAGCGTCCAAGCTCTTGCACAGGTAAGCGGGCTTGCTTCTGATTCACAACTGGTATAGCACTGATAGGAGTTGGTGTGTAAACTGCGAGAGTGATGAGTTGCACATTTGGTGGCACTTTGTGTCAGGTAACACAAGTGCTATCCAGAACAACCCTGATGACAGAGCCTAAGTGCACAGGGGCCATCTGACTCGCTGCAGTCAAGAGCAAGGAAAGATAAGATAAGGTGGCTTTCTGATGTTCTAGTTCAGTGTTTCCCAAATGCTGGTTTTGGACTTCAATTCCCAGAAGCCTAAGTCATTTCCCCAAAGCACTGATCAGCCAATGTACTGACTGAGGGTTCTGGGAATTGAAGTCCACTAGTGGGCTGTGTACCCCTTATTGGGAACCACTGTTCTAGTTCCTTTCCCTTTCAGGATAATCTTTGCCAGGTAAAACTAAGGAGTATCTCTTTACTAATAGAGGATAGAGGTCAGACTGCACAAGAGCTTTATTATTTGGCTCAAATGTCCTTTCCTTTTGTGTTTTCTTTCTTTTTCCCTATTATGTACTGATGGGGTTTGCATTAACTAATTTAGAAAAATAAAAACCCATCTCCTTATTGTCATTCTACTGAAACAAAGTAGCTGCCATTTGCCCAAAGGGGTAGTTGCCATCTCTCAACTTTTCCATCCTATCTAGGGTAAAAAACAAAGCAAAGACAAAACATGAGAGGTAAAAATGGCACCTTAAAGGGTAATTGCAGTATTTTAACGTGAGTATTCATGGATCAGGGTTGCTTCCTTACACCTGATCCAAGAAAGTTCACATTAAAATATAGCAGTTAGTCTTTAAGATTCTTCAGTGTTTTTGTCTATTGTTTTATTTGTTTCTTAGAGTATTTTGTCTGTTTTTTAAACCATTATGCTGTTTTCTTTTCCCGGCTTTGTCCTAATGATAAAGTACCAGGAGAAGAAAATGAACCTCTTGTTCTTGAGACAGTGGATTTCCCTAGAGCAGTGGTGGTGAACCTATGTTACACATGCCAGAGGGGGCACTCAGAGCCCTCTCTGGGCACACGCGCTGTTGCCCCACCATAGAGTTCGCTCTTCCCAGCAGCCCAATGGGAGTGCTTCCTCTCTCCCCAGCACAGAGTTTGCCCCGCCCCTCTGCCCAGCAGTCCAGTGGGAACATTTCCTCCCTCCCCCAGCACAGAGTTCACCCCACCCCTCTGCCCATCAGTCCAGTGTGAGCGCTTCCTCCCCTGTCTGGGTAATGTGGGTGGCTCACATGTGGTGTGAGGGTGCAGTGCAGACAGCCTGTTGAGTCTGTGGCAAAGGTGAGCTTGGTCTCTAAAAGGTTCGCCATCACTGCCCTAGAGTAGTTTTGTCCAAAGTCAGTGTGATAAGATTCACTAAGGATGGCTTAAAGAAATGCAGAGACGACCAAGTATTGGTCCTGAAAACTCTTTCCAAGAAGTCCTGATCAAAAAGAGGACATGACTGCTGAGTTCATTGCAGTCAGGCTCTGCCTGTGAACATGGTACCAAACCAGTCAGTTTAATCCTTGTTATTCCCTGGAGGAAAGGGTTAAATCAACCAGTAGTTGGTTTACCTTTGTAAGAATTTTTTTTAAACCCAGTAAGCCATTTTCTGTCTCTGTAAAACAGTTGTTTTTCCTTACAGTAGGGAAGGATATGCTTAGTTGTAATAATTCCTACTAGGGTGTTTCATGTTGCATCATATGATATTTTGCAATTTTAACTGAGTTAAGTTCAGTTGGATAGTTAAATGCTATCTGGTGAAATTCTAAACCAACGTCATGAATGAAGAAAATGAAATAGAATGAATTAAAGAATTACAAAACATTCCTAATTAAAATAATTATAACTATTCCTGTCATTACTGATGACCAGGCATCTGATGCTTCTGATATGCTTAAGAAGAAAGGAAAACTTTGTGATACGTATAGAAAATACATTGGTGACAATATTGTGTAAGGCTACAGTTCATGTTTGGTACCTGCTAAGATAGGACCCTCTGCCCTGACTCTCTCACTGTTTAACATGGGTTCTCAACGTTTTCCCACCACGGACCAGACCACATCGCCTCAGACAGTTGAGTGGGCTGGACACGTGGTTCCCCCACCGTAAACGCTTCCATAAAATGCATCCGTGGGTACATTTACAGTGCATTTTTTGCTGGTTTTGCCACTAGCAGTGACAGGAGCATTTACAGCACATTTCCTGCTATGGCAGAAATGGTGCCATGGGCCGGAGTCAGCCCAAAAAAATTTGCTGCCACACTGTGGGCATGGTATGGTGGGTGTGACCAGGGGAAAAGCCCTGCATTGCACCCGAATTAGGGCTACTTTATTTCAAAACTTGGATGGGTGGGGCAGCCAGAATTTCTGCTACTGGTTCTGGCAAAGTGGAGTGAACCTGCTGATGCCCCCCACTGGCCATAGGTTGCAAACCCTTGGTCTGCTTGGGCATTAAAACATAACTTAGCTTGCCCAACGTGCATTAACAACCAGGACTTGGGAAGTCTGTCTTAGGTTTTCACTTGGGTGAGTTAAGGCTTACACCCCCTACTGTACCCTTACATATTGCAGACACTAATATTCAAAGGAAATGAAATAATGTGTCTGTTTGCAGATTGATGAAGTTCTGAGACAAGAAGACAAAGCAGAAGCTATGTCTGGCCACATTGATCAGTTCCTAATAGCTACATTCATGCAGCTCCGGCTGATTTACAATACTCACATGGCTGATGAGAAACTGGACAAAGATGAGATAGTCAAATTGTATAGCTGCATAATTGGAAACATGATTTCGGTAAGACTTTTGATGTGGTAGAAAGCAAGTTTCAGTTCACTAAATGTGATTAAACCATTTATCTTCCCTGTAGTTAATTTGTTGTTGCTCATATTGCCTGCTGATACTTCTGCCTGGGCACTTTTAGTATTGCAGGGTATGCACTTTTTATGTTTGGATTGTGGGGTTTAAGTCATGTTGCCTAAAGTATATTTGTATCACCTGTTTATCTCCCTGGGCTGCAGACATAGGCAGCTAACAGCTCCCAAAATAAATACTGTGATTTCTGGAAGCCCTGTTAAATTTTATTTAAGATGGAGTAAAAACTTTGCCCACTGAATACTATGATAAAATTAATAAATGTTCAAAGTTATAAAGAAGACAATTAAATGCTTACCTTTTTATTGGATTCTACATTTAATAATCACAGCTATCTTGAGCATGTGTATGAATGTAACTTGTTAGTGGCACCAATTTTAGTATTAATTTGGCAGTTCAAAAGCAGATTGGAGAGATTTTTTTGCACAAAATGTTTTCTCAGGACTGGAAAATTAACATACTGACGCAATTTATTTATATGAACACTGTTGTTCTTCAGCAGTTACAGTGGCCTAGTAATAGACATAAGGCAACTCTTTCATATGCTAAACTGTGTTCTCTCCCTAACTTTTGAAAAAGAAAGACATGCCGCGTTTACTTGTCTAAAAGCAGACTGGCATGCCTACTTTTCAAAGAAGGACACTTTTCTTCTTGAGAATCTCAAGGTCTGAAATCAGAATACAAGGTGCAGTGTTGAGTAATTATACTAACTACAGATTAGGCTAATATAAATTTTGAACCTCGTTTTTTGAAATAGAATTATCCAAGTAGGGCTTGTTGTGTCAAATGTGGTGGATTGATTGGCAACAATCAAAAATCCAGTGGAAATAGAGGGAGAGGGCATATCCTTTTGCGTCTTCTAGCCACCTGTGTGTCACCAATCATCTCCTAGAAAGCTAAAAAAATCCTCCACAGATTATTTTCATGTGGTCCAGGAATCATGGGGAGGGGGGGTCATTTCACTAGTGAAACATAGAATTTAGCCCAAAATCAGATATTCTTGGTGAAAAGTATAGAGCCTTGCCAGATGGAGTATAATAAATCTTCTTTAGTTTGTGAAACTCCCTAGAGTTAAAATGGCAGTCTGTCTCACTTATGTCTAAAACTTGAATAATTGCCCAAATATGATTATGGTAGCTAGAGGTAGATGGGGCATTGACTGTACCCAGCAGTTACTTTTCACAGGGGATGGCATAGTTGCTGTGATAAATACAAGAATAAGTTGAATCCGGATTTATTTTAAATAGAAAGAAAATCCTCTGCATTTCCTCCCCATCTCTGAAGGGAAAACTGCTTATTTACACAAAAACATGCAAAGGTGTGTAACTATTATCAGCTCAAGGATAAAATTGCAGAAAGATCTCAACTATTTTATGGCTCAATTTTCTATTTCTTTATAAAAAGCTGAGGTGTGACATTTCTCTTTTAAGCATTGGCAGTACAAACTTTAATTCTAGAGGGGTTATCTAGATTACGTTGTTTTACACTGAAGATGGCATTATAATTAACTCTTTGATTCCATTGGCAGCTATTCCAAATCGAAAGCTTGGCCAGGGAGGCCTCTGCAGGCGTTCTGAAGGACTTGATGCATGGCCTTATTACCTTAATGCTTGATTCAAGAGTTGAAGACTTAGAGGAAGGCCAGCAGGTTATCAGATCTGTTAACCTTCTTGTGGTAAAAGTTCTGGAGAAATCTGACCAGACCAACATATTGAGGTATATATTGTTGATCTCTTTGTTAGCTAATTTTTTGTTGCAGGGTGTGATGAACAATACTCTTCCTCACCTCGCTTTGGGACCTCTCCAGCGTTTCCTTCCAAGGAGAATTATTCAAAATCCCATCTAGAAACTCACCCAAAATTCACGGCAAGGAATGTATGTCGATCACTCAGCCCACATCCGGCTGAAACAAACCTGGGACTTGTCTGCGTACAGTGCCCAGCCAAATTGATATTGGAGAGGTAATATGGTAGCGTTAAAAGGAGGCTAGTGGCCTAACTTTGCCTTACCCCTGCATCCCATTTCCAGTGAACACACGTTGATTGAAGAAAGTAGCTTTATTGAAGTTGAAGCATGGTTCTTGATGAATCAGGTTACAGATCTCAGCACAGAAAAATAACCGAATCAAAATTCGCTTTTAGAGAAAGAATGCTTTCAGACATATCATCCCCTAAATAAAAAAAAATCTATCTATTTGTTCTAAGTTACCATATTTAAGACTTAAGGAGATAAGCCTGTTGGGATGGCCTTCCTCCCCCCATACAGGTGTTTCCTTGTTGACCACCAGATTCAAACTCCTCTCTCAAGCCATGTGCTTGACTCTCCAGGTATGAGGTGATCCTGGGTAATTAGCATACATCCAGTTAGGTCCCAGTGTTGGGGTAACAACTCTGGCCCTATTGATGAAGCATGGCACCTCAGTCTGTCTCTTCCCTTCTGGGTCCCAGGGAGTGAAAACAAACAGGTGGCCTTTTGTTAGCACAAGGAGCCACATTTCTACTATAGTCTAAAACCTAATAAACTTCATCTTGGATATGTGAAGAACTTGGGGCCACATTATATCACACAGGGCAAATGTTCTCTTGATTTCTTCAGCGTCAGAGCAGGGCAGACTAGACTGGACAGTCTGCTCAAGGTTGGAGCTAAAGTGGGAGTTAAACTTGAGGCAGATGAAGACAACTGAGAGAATGTGTTGAAATGAGTGTATAGCCCACCATCCGCTGGCAGTCATTCTTTCCCATAACCCGAAGACAGATATCATGAGTTCATCTCCATTTCCATCCTTTGTCCTGTCCTGCCTCTCAAGCAAAAGAGTCTTGAGGAGAGAGAGCAGAAGCTCATTGTATTTTAAAATTCAGTTGTATGTTGTCATTTGTCAGCCCCTTCCTTCCTGATGTGTATATGATAAAGGTAAAGGTTTACCTTGCTCAAAAGCCAGTCGTATCTGACTCTAGGGTTCAGTGCTCATCTCTGTTTCAAAGCCAAAGTGCCAGCACTGTCTGCTGCAGATGTTTCTGTGGTCATGTGGCAGGCATGACTAGACACTGGAGTGCACAGAACGCTGTTTACCTTCCCACCAAAGTGGTCATTTATCTACTTGCAATTTCTTGCTTTCAAACTGCTAGGTTGGCAGGAGCTGGGACAAAGATGGGAGCTAATTCCATCCTGCAGTACTCAGGAATTGAACTGCTGACCTCCCGCCTTCCAGTCAGCATCTTAGCCATTTGAGCCACTGCAGCAGACATTAAACCCAGTATGAGCAAAATGAAACTTTAGAGCCAAATGTGCCCCCCCCCACGCACACACACCTGTTTTGAAGCTCCAGTTTTATCAAACTTTCTAGCAGTTACCTGCTTGAAGTAGATTTCCCCAAATTATAAAAGTAAATTGGTGGACCTAGAAGCTTAAATGGTGACAGTTCGCCTTTCAAGTAGGTTTACAGCCCCCCTTGTGTAACACTAAAACAGTTTGTCACAATTTTAGTTGGAGTTGTGTCCATTTATGGTTTTATCTTATTCTTCTACCTTTAATGGTCTGGGGGTCTTGGGGACATAAAATCTACTTAATTGTAGTATGCAACTAATGTCATATTACAAAAGAAGCCAAATGAACCCCAACAAAGCAATTCTATGTAGTCCTGTGTGTGTATAGTGATACTGTTGTACTTATGTTCTCTAGTGCCCTGCTTGTTCTACTCCAGGACAGTCTGTTAGCAACTGCAAGCTCCCCCAAGTTCTCAGAACTTGTAATGAAGGTGAGTGTGTACAATTGGGTCTTGTTTAATGAATGTCTTATTCCATCATGCATGACAAGGAGGAATTTATTGTATTTTATATAGAATAAGTTATATACTTATTGTAAATTCTATCTTCTTGTAGTGCAAGATATTTTCTTTTTCCTTTTCATAATGTGCCTGTTGGTTGTTCTGGAAAAGACTTCAATACAGTAAAACCTCATATAACACTAAAACCTGGTTCCACAAGTCTTCGTGTTATATGATTTTTCGTGTTATCTGATCCTCTATGGGATCCATAGAGATACATTGTAACCACACAGGCTTTCGCGGTTGTTATCTGAAGCATCCCATAGGATCTTAATGTTATCTGATGCAATTCTTCCCCCCAGATTCCTTGATGTTATGCGATTTTCGTGTTATTCGATACTAATGTTATATGAGGTATTACTGTATACTAATTTCTTATGAGCATTGGGTCGTCAAACTATGGCCTGCAGCATCAAATAACCCGTCCAGTTCTTGCTGCAGCTGCAAAAGCAGCAGCCCCTCAACAGTCTGAGGGACAGTGAACCACACTGTTAGAGTGCTTACAGGGACACGCCAAGCCAAGTGGAGGAGGAGGAGGAGGCGCCACCACCTGCAGCCCTTCAACACACTGAGGGACCAGGGTTAAAAAGTTTGAGGACCCCTGTTATGAGCCAATAAACCCCCCCCCCATTCCACTTTAATTGGAGACTTTATTTTTCTTAATACCTAACAATATCTGTCAATTTTGAGATTAAAATTATTATACAAGTGGAACCTCATACAACAATTGCCCTGTATAGCAACGGAATCGCATAACAAATAGGTTTTTTGGGGGATGGCGTCTCGCATAACAATTTTCCCTATGGAAAAAATCGTACAACAATTTTTCAATGTGAAAAACCACTTAACCAAAAAAAAAATCGTTGTACGATGCATCCCATAGGGAAAATTGCTGTACAATGTATGCATTGTATAGCAGTTGTTTCGTACAACAACGAGTCCCATGGAACAGATTAAAATTGTTGTATGAGGTACCACTGTATATCACTTGACTCATAAGGAAGAAAGCACTGTTGTGTTCAGCACCAATAATTTTAACTTTTGTGAAAAAGCTTGCTTTGTCTTTATTTTTTTTTGCAACCCCCCCCCCCCCCAGTGTTTATGGAGAATGGTAAGACTACTGCCTGAAACTATCAACACTATCAACCTGGATCGAATCATGTTGGACATTCACATTTTTATGAAAGTGTTTCCCAAGGAGAAATTAAAGCAGTGCAAGAGTGAATTCCCAATACGGACACTGAAGACTTTGATTCACACCTTGTGCAAGCTCAAGGGACCCAAGGTGAGCAGAGACAGCTTCTCCCCAGCCCATGAATTGCCCTGTAGAATATAGCAAGGTTTCTTTCTAAAAGTTATCCACACTTTTCTTAGATCTTAGATCATCTAACAATGATAGATAACAAGAACGAGTCTGAGTTGGAAGCTCATCTGTGCAGAGTGATGAAACACTCCTTGGACCAAACTGGAAGCAAATCTGATAAAGGCACAGAAAAAGGAGCTTCTCGCATAGTAAGTATTCTATATTATATAATTGAAAGAAAACAACCCTCATCTGTGAACCTGGTCTGTTTTCTAAGCGCAATAGGAATCCTTCTAAATTGTAATTGGTATGTGTCTTGTCTTATTGTGGATTACTCAGAAGGCTGAATAAGCTCTCTTACATGGTATCTGGAAAAAGCCACTGAGCCAAGCACGTAAGGGAACCCATGTTATAAAAGATGTCAGATAACATTTGAGAGCACATATAGTATGAAACAAAGATACTTACCTCCTTTGTTAGTCAAAATCCAAGTTACCTGGTGAATGTGTAACCAAACAGTGTTTGCCTTTCTCTCCATAGTTTCATACAGTATCTGTTGCCTATGTAGTTGTGCATCACCCATGCATAGTACTGCATGATGGTGTTGATACCTATTTGTTTGTAGCAAATGTGTAAATACTGTAAGTGACCAGTTGTGACTTGGGGGGTGGGGGTAGAACTCCTATTTATTTGTTAAGCGAGTTTTTGGTGGTTTTATTTGTTAAGCAAGATGACAATTCAGAGAAAATTCTGCTCTTTAAGCGAGTTACTCTCTAAGCGAGGCACACTTTATGAACGGTTTTACTGTACAAGCTCCGAGATGCAGTGCACTGCTGCTGTTACAGTACCAAGTAAACAAGAATGGTTTTCTTCCTCAATGTGTGATTCCTGCATCCACTATTTTTCTCATACCAGCAGGTGTTGCCAGGCTGTTCTTGTAAAATAACTGATGTGTTCTTAGTTCTCATGTTTACTGCAATGCTTAAATTTCCACTCCTTTTGAGTTTTTCATATGCCTCTGCTTCTTTTTATAGGATGAAAAATCACCAAAGGCCAAAGTGAATGATATTTTAGCAGAGATATTTAAGAAAATTGGCTCTAAAGAAAACACTAAAGAGGTAAGGGCTTTACCACCCTGAGAAATGGGTGAGAAACAAGTAGCTAGACATTTTTGTGCATTCAGCCTTTTGCCGAGGACCATATCTCAGCAGTACATCTAATGCATCACAATAGAGAGAGTCCCAGATTCAGTTCTATGAATCTCTAAGAGAACTGGGTAAAATCCATGTCTGAAACACAGGTGAGCCATTGCCAGTCAGCATACACTAATGAGCTAGACAGACGGGATTGAGGTACAGTGGAACTCTATGTAACGAACGCTTTGTATAACAAAAATTCATACAACAAAGCATTTTTGTGCTATTGGCGATGCACTGTATGACAAAAAATATGTTTGTTATATGAATCGCTATTGCTATAGCAATTTTTATAATGAACATTTTCTTTTCGTTATACGGTGCATCGCTAATAGCGCTTCGTATAACGGAAAAAACTGTATAGCGAAGCGCTCCACAGAACTGAGTTTTTTCATTATACGGGGTTCTACTGTATTTAGTATGAGACAGCTCACTATACATATTCAAACCTTGGACCTCTGCAGAATCAAGTTTGCAACACCATGGCTTGAGAACTATATGTTGGCCTTTTGTGACATTTGAATCTGGGGGTTTCCTTTCTACAGGGTCTAGCAGAGCTGTATGAGTATAAAAAGAAGTATTCAGATGCAGACATTGAGCCCTTCCTTAAAAACTCATCACAGTTCTTTCAGAGTTATGTGGAACGAGGTCTCCGGCTGATTGAAATGGAAAGAGAAGGCAAAGGGCGCATTCCTTCTTCTACAGGTAACTTCATAGCAATGGCTGGAAAGAGCTACTTTTACTGTTCTGACGGTAAGACCCTGCATAGCTTGTGTAGGTTGCTTCAGAAGCATTATACCAGATCTTTATAAAAAGGGCGGTATGGTGATATTATTTGTATAGACTTCAAATTAGAATACAGCAATACCTCAGATAACGACTGCATCGGATAACGATCTGTTAGCGTTATCCAAAGCAGTCGTTTCGTAGCAGCAGGGTGGCTTGAAAGCTGAACAGGGTTCTCCGTTCAGCTTCCCAGCCATCCTGCAGCTGCGGAGGCAGGGGTGGGGTGGCTAGAAAGCTAACGAGGGGCTCCCCCGTCGGTTTCCCCAGCCACCCCACAGCTGCGAAGGCATGGGCGGGTGGCTAGGGAAGCCCACGGGGAGTCCCTGTCAGCTTCCCCAGCCATCCTGCAGCTGTAGATCGGGTCCTCTGATCTCCCTGGAGCAAGCAGGGGGGTCAGAGAGCCCGAAATGGGTAAAAAAAAGTCCAATTTTTTACCCATTTCAGGCTCTCTGACCCTCTCTGCCTGCTCTAGGGAGATCAGAGGATCCGATCCAAGCTGTTTCTGGGCTTCCCCCACCTTCCTGGAGGCTGTAACAAGCCAAAACGTCAGGATTCGAATCCTGACATTTTGGCGTGTTGGAGCCTCCAGGAGGGTGGGGGAACTTCAAAAATAGCGCTCATTGGCTCTAGGGAGGTTGGGAGACTCGATATGTGCTAATTTTGAAGTTCCCCCACCTTCCTGGAGGCGGCTTGTTACAGCCTCCAGGAGGGTGGGGGAACTTTGGAAACAGCTTGGATCGGGTCTTCCGACCTCCCTGGAGACTTTTTTTCACCCATTTCAGGCTCCCTGACCCCCCTGCTGGCTCTAGGGAGGTTGGAAGACCCGATCCAAGCTGTTTCCAAAGTTCCCCCACATCCCTGGAGGCTGCAGCAAGCCAAAATGTCAGGATTCAAATCCCGACGTTCTGGCTTGCTGCAGCCTCCAGGAAAATGGCTTTTTTTAACGTCGTGCGATCAATGCCTCGCACAATTAAAAACCAGATAACGACGAGAATTATGGAACCAAGTCTCATCGTTATCCGAGGTACTACTGTATTAGAGAGGCAGTTGCATAGTATTATCTCTCACTGAGCATAATATAGTGACTTTCTGGAGAAGTCACATAAAAGCTAGAAAATCAAGTCTCATCTCTGGTTGAGATCCATGTTTTCAGATTATTAAAATCTCCCTTCCACATTATTAGTTCCAAAGAAGTCGCTATATCAATTCCTCTCTCAGCATATTAGTAAATTTAAGGGTGGGGGAGGGGGGAGATGCAACATTTTATATCACGATACAAGCTAACATTTTTATTTCAGTTTGAACTTCCATGGATCAAAAAAAGGGAATTTTGATTTGTGAAAGATCACGTTGGCTTTATTTTGTACACTTCTGAAAGGATATTGTTAGCCTCAAATCACATGGGAATAACCCACACTATGGCTCTTTTGAACGCACTCATTCCATGCCGTATAGGACTTCTGAGGTTAACTTAGGAATGTTGGGAAGAGTGACATCTCAGCACATCTTCAACTGAAAGGCTCCTGAGTAAACATCACACCCTTTGTGGTTGTTTGGACTCATTTTGTGTGTTGTATTCATGTGTTTTTCCAGGGGTTTCTCCACAGATGGAGATAGCATGCATTCCCACTCCCACCAATACAGTCTCTTCCTCTTCAGGAAATTCAAATGGGGAAGAGGTTGGACCTTCTGTCTACTTGGAAAGGCTAAAAATACTCAGGCAGAGATGTGGCCTTGACAACGCAAAGGTATTAAAGAAACTTCCATATACAATAATGTCTGTGTTTTGAATTCTATCTAGTCTTTTCTACTCATGGCACATTTACTTTTGCAGTGAAAGTTTCTGTGTATCTTTGTTACGAAGCTAGAAAAAAATTGTTAAAATGTTCTTGTGACAAGCAGTTGGATGGTCTGCTTCAGAAGTTACATGGAAATGAGGAAAGACAAGGCACAAATATGACATGACTTATGTGCCGCTCTTTCATCCCTTTGCCTGGTAGCTCAGGAGCAGAGGGGTTTGCTGCTCTCATCTGCAGCTAAGACATCCATAAGCCCTCTTTGGCAGCCCCTAAAATACCTGCTGGATAAATTCTGGGAAACTAACTAAAAGCTAACTCAGCCGTTGATAACCACTTTTCTTATTTGGCTTTAACATGGACTGGTTCTTGAAAAAAAGGAAAGATGTGAGATTGCCTGAGAAAAAGAATGAAACATGGCAAAACATAGGGATGAGAAATCTTTAGCCTTCAAATGTTACTGGATCACAAGTCCTCTCGACTTGAGCCCACACAAGACACTGATAAGGGCATTTTGGGAATTGCACTCCTATAACATCTTCCCCAACATTGCTGAAAGAGTGTATTACTGCACAACTACTTCTTACTCCAGCATGAGGGGAGATGGGAATAATGAGCTAAATTATGTATAGTTTGGACATTGAAGAATTTAGAGAACCAATTCTAAAGCATGAATCTCAGAAAACAAAACAAAATAAAATACAGTAAAATAAAAATAAAAAACAGGTCTGATGAAGTGGACTTGATCCACAAAAGCTAACAGTGAAAATATAGCAGTTAGTCTTTAAAGTGCTACTGTGTTTTTTATTTTTATTTTACTTTATTTTGTTTGTTTTGTTTTGTTTTCTGAGATGCCTGAACCACAGACTAACACAGCTACTATTCCAAAAAATTAAAGCATGAATGTTTCTGTTCTGGTTTTTTTTTTAATGCCAGATATGAGTATATAGGCAGCTGAAAGTAATAGATATGTATTGTTTGAATGCTGCCGAGTTGATGCCAGGCAAATTTCTGGGGAGCTTGGAACGATGAGCAGAGTAATTAATATATAATTAATCCATTCTTCCATACAATGCCTAACATGGACACAGAAACTTAATTGGTGTATTAATGTATCATAAGATGAGCTCATATGAGCAGACACCTCTCTATAGCTGACAGTTGCAGTACAGTGGAACCTCATACAACAATTGCCCCGTATAGCAACGAAATTGCATAACAGTTAGGTTTTGGGGGGAAATGGCATCCCACATAACAATTTTCCCTATAGGAAAAAATGGTACAACATTTTTTTAATGGGAAAAACCACTTCGCAAAAAAAAAATCGTACGATGCATCCCATAGGGAAAATCGCTATACGATGCATGTATCATATAGCATTTGTTTTGTACAACAATGAGCCCCATGGAACGCATTGAAATCATTGTATGAGGTACCACTGTATATGAATAAAGTGTCGTTCTCTGATAAAGGAGAAATATCACTGATAAAATCTGAAAGTACAAGTGTTGGAATGTAAATTCCTAAGCTGTTTTCAAAGACATAAAAGAACCAACATATCTTCTCCTTCTGAATGCTCTCTATATAGTAAGCATGGCAGAAAATGTTCATGTCTCTCTTTTTTGCTCCTGCTTTTGAGTTTGTGTTCTTCAACATTGTCTCCACTTACAGCAGGAAGACAGAGCCCCGCTGACCTCCCAACTGTCCAAACCATCACTCCCCACAGTTGCCTCCTCCACAGATATGCTCCATAGTAAGCTTTCACAGCTCCGTGAATCACGGGAACAGTACCAGCACATCGATCTGGACTCCAATCAGACCCACCCCTCCGGCATTGGAACCACCACTTCCTCCTCTGCAACATCCAATATTGATGACTTGAAAAAAAGATTGGAGAGAATAAAAAGCAGTCGCAAGTGAAATGACGTGAGACTGTGTGGCTGTTGTGGAGCTGTCTATCTTTAGTTTACTAAACTAGAAGTCTTCATAGTTAAGTGGCCTCATGTAGGCCTTATGTATACAAACTGGTTTCTGTGTATAATACAGCAGATCTTGGAGGAGGATCCAAGTCATTGTGGCACAAGTCTTTGTACATACTTTGCTTCTCTGTGAGCATTTCCTGACTGTAGAAGATTGTCCATGTATTAGTTTTAGTGTACAGAGCTGTAAACAACCATTTTCCTGCACAGTCCTGTTTCTCATAACTTGTTTTTATATGTTAAGTTGTTTTACCTTTCTTAGCTCTCCTGATTCTTAGAAGCTTTTCAGTGGATTTATTTTGAATTTTGTGGATTTCTTTATATAATCCTTGAACTGTTTCTGTACGGACGCATGGCATGAAGTAACTAATTTAAGTGTCTTTTTGTAAATAAAGTTTGCATTAACTCTCTGTGGGAGCAGCAGTGAGTGTTGGTGGGGTGGAGCTGTCAGTGTTCAGAGTGGCTAGTGGCTCAGCATTTTTCTCTGCTAGTGAGCTGCTATCTAAATTCTGGCAGCAGATTGTTTTTCATTGGGACAACATGGAGAAACTGGAAGTTCAAACCTGGTTCTAGGTGAAAGAAGCCTTTAATATTTGTCAATAATGTTGCTCTTATGGCTTCTTGAATAGTTCAGGTAGAGGTAGAAAATCTTAACACCCCAGAAAATGTTTTCTCTAAGCCCTTCTCCATGATAATTTAAAATAGTTAGCCAGCAAGTGCTATATAACATTCTTGGGGCTTTTAAATTCCCTTTTGTGAATTGGAACTTCAACAAAGTAAAAACCCATAATCCTACATTCAAGTCAATTTGTTCTAATGATTTCCCTTTTCATATTGTTACTATACATGGTGAACCCAAAACATTCAAGGTGTGCTAGTTTGGTTTCTGCATATGGTCATTTTTCTTGTTGGCTAAAAGCTGCTAGAAAGTTGGGAGCAAATCACTAGTTGCGGATGCTAGTTGAGAATGTTTCTTTGGGAAAGCTACTTTCAAAATGTTCATGCACTGAAGTAGATTAAATGGTTGTGGAAGTTGAAGGACACCATGTCAGATGATGATGGGGAATTTTCTGGCTAATGCCCTGTTTTTATGTATATGGGCCGTGCATTTGCCTGCCTCTTAGAATCTAATTCCAAAAGCTGCCTCGGTGCACAGAGATTCTGAAGCATCTCGCAGCTTATTCTTTCCTGTTTCTCCCTCCTTAGAGGATTTGTACTAAATGCCATTGTAACAGCTGCATGGTCACTACAAGGGTATAATAAATGCACTGGTTGATATAAGGTGTTGGCAGGCAGAATTACAATTTGTAAGTATGTGTCATAATTGAAATTGGGAAATATGATACTTTGTCTAAAAAAAAAAGTACTTTCACCCACACACCCCACCCCACTCCCATCACCATTCCAGTATGTGGCTTTAGTTTTGATACTATTTGCCATTTCAATATTGGTTTCAGAAATGCTCTATTTTAGCCATGTTGAGCATAAACCTAGAGCTAACGAAAATATTTCTACCATGCATTTGAATAAATGTTACATTTTACTTTTAAGTTTCTCTGCAGTTCCTGAACGGCACTGATAACTTCTGTAGAAAGTATGCTTGCAGGAATAGAACTTCCTTTGCCAGTGGCTGAGAGGACAGTGATTTGTCATCCTATGTATGGACAGTATGTTTAACGAGTGTGAATGATGTAACTTATTTCAATAATTATGGAACATAAGCTATTTTGTTCCCTGGTGTCTTACAGAGCTTCTCTCACTCAGTGAAGGAATGTTCGCTACTGTCGAAGAGAGGCTCAATTAACAACTGTAGGAAGTTGTGGGATATTGCTTAACTTACAGGAATGCTTCTGTGACTTTTCAAGTATGGAATGAATAAAGGTACATCCCACTAAATGCTGTTACAAGCTTCTGTTGCCCTATTGGCCCTCATATATCTGATTGTCATCAATGCAGTCTGTTCAGTGAAATTAGCAGCATTGCCAGGTTTCCTTTGCTTGAGTTGAGTGTAGATCAGAAACAGTCATCTACCAAGATGAAACAATGCTGATCTTTACAGTTTCAAGCTACTGTAAAAAGCCTTCACCTTAGTGATACTGATCTACAAAACAACTTACAGTGGAACCTCCGTTAAGGTAATTAATGCATTCCATGGGATGTTTTTTGCAGTGCAAATTACTTTAACCAAAATGCAGTTTCCCATAGGAATGCATTGAAAACCAATTAATCCGTTCCGGATGTCAAAAAAAAAAGAAGCCAAAACTATTTTTCTGTTCAAAACTCTTTATAAAGTGGTGGGGGGAAATCCAAAATGCACTTTATGAAGAGTTTTGGACAGAAAAATAGGGCTTTTTTGGCTTTTTTCTGACCTTTGGAACAGATGAAATTGGTTTTCAAGGCATTCCTATGGGAAACTATGTTTTGCACCCTCTAGTGGCCAGCTATGGTAATGACCCAACAATCAGCTGTTAGTTCCCCCACCGTCCCAGAAGTTCCAAACGCTGCTTTTAAGCTGCTGAAATGCGCCGTGGAAAGCGGCAGGGGGTGCCCAAGCAGCCCAAAGAAGTTTTGTTATGTGAAATAAATCTGTTAGCTGAGCCACTATTTTCTATGGATTTCCTTTTGCTAACGGAATATTACGGTAACCAAACCATTAGTTAACTGAGGTTCCACTGTACATAACTTCTCTTAATTCAGTGGCCTTTGAACAACGGGGTTAGGGGTGCTAAAACACCCTGGAAATTTACATTGTACTGGGGCAACTGTAACCAAAGTGCTGGTCATCTCTGTGGGCCACCATGTACTCCGTCTTCCCTGTATCCAGCACACTTCATCGGGCTCTTGCTGTTTGCCCTTCTGCCTGCCACCACCACTGAATCGCAGGAACCCAGCCACCCCAACAATGGCAGCTCCAACAGCTAGCCAGAGCTCTCAGAGCCACGTGCTGGAAACGGCTACAGTCAAGGGGAGTCTTTAATTGTTTTTCTGAAATTCCTGGATCAGGGGTCCATACCCTGCAGCCCCCTGTGCTCTTTCCTTCAACCTGCTTGTTGACCACTATTTCCTTCCAGGAATTTCCCCTCAGACCCAAATTGTTCTTGTTTCGAGTGGCACTATCTACTGCTGTTTTTATTGTTGCATTCTTACAACAACAAAAAAGAGCAACATTGTTTCTTCAAGTCTGCATTGTTCCTTCTGGCAGCCCCCTCTTGGTCTCCTGCAGCATTTGGGCCATTCTGGGTGCTTTCCTAGACAACAGAGCTCAGGTATCCCTAACATTAATATTTCTCCATTAACCTCTGAATGTTTACTTTTGATCTAAATGGGTAGGTTAATAATTTTGTTATATTTTAAGATGCGGCCCTTCTTGAGCATTGGGTATTCTAATGTGGCCCTCATGTCCCAGAAGGTTGTCTTAGATGGTGATTGTAGGGCTACATAGCTCTCATGGCACAGCGGTTAAGCTGCAGCCAAAATTCTGCTCACTGTCCAAGTTCGATTCTGCTAGACTCATGGTTGACTCTGCCTTCCATCCTTCAGATGCCAGTAAAACAAGTAAAAATTTGATGGGAGCAAAATGAAAATTACCTTGGAAACTGCCCAGAGGCGCTGTGGAGCAGTATATAAGTCAAATTGCTATTTCTATCAAGGAACTTCAAACGGGGAAATCCACATTAAGATGGATCCATGCAGTTAAAACCCATGTTCAAGGGTCAGCTAAGTCACACCGCCAAATTCAACCTGGGAAATGATTGACATTTGTACATTTTACTGTTGTAAACTGAACTAGGGCATCAATTCAAATAACAGTTCATAACTTTTTAATGCCAGCCCCAATTCCACCTTTGAATAGCTCACAGATTTAGTAAAATTGTTGCATTACATGACGAAGGCTTTTGATTGTGTCTACCACAACAAAATGTGGTAAGTAATTAAAGAGATGGGAATACCGGAACACCTTATAGCCCTCATGAGAAATCTGTACATGAATCAAGAGGCAACAGTTAGGACAGAAAATGGAATGACGGAGTGGTTTGGAATAGGAAAAGGAGTAAGACAAGGCTGCATTTTGTCACCATGCTTATTCAATTTATACACAGAACACATAATGCGTAATGCAGGGATGGAGGAATCACAATTTGGGATCAAAACTGCTGGAAGAAACATCAACAATTTGAGATATGCAGATGATACCACCTTAATGGCAAAAGCTCCTGATTAGGTTGAAAGAAGAAAGTGAAAAAGCTGGCTTGAGACTCAATATCAAGAAAACCAAGATAATGGCAACAGGCCCTCTCAGTCCCTGGAAAATAGATGGGGAAGAAATAGAAGGAGTGACAGATTTTACTTTCTTAGGATCTAAGCTCACTGCAGATGGTGATTGCAGCCATGAAATAAAAAGGCGACTGATTCTTGGGAGGCAAGCGATGAGAAACCTGGGGAGCATAGTGAAAAGTAGAGACATCACATTGAAAACAAAAATTCGCATAGTCAAAGCAATGGTATTCCCTGTGGCAATGTATGGTTGTGAGAGTTGGACCATTAGGAAAGCTGAACGCAGAAGAATAGACGCCTCTGAGATGTGGTGTTGGAGGAGAGTTTTGAGAGTCCCATGGACAGCGAGGAGAACAAATAGGTCAATCTTAGAAGAAATTATCCCTGACTGTTCCTTAGAAGGTCAAATAATAAAGATGAGGTTAAAGTACTTTGGACATCAAATGAGAAGAGAGGATTCACTTGAGAAAGCTTTGATGCTTGGAAGGGTCGAGGGCAAAAGAAGAAGGGGACGGCCCAAGATGAGATGGCTAGATGATATTGTAGAGACAATGGGCACAGAGCTGAGCGAGTTGAGGGGGATGGTGGAGGACAGGAGTGCCTGGCGGACAGTGGTCCATGGGGTCGGAATCGACTGTGCGACTGAACAACAACAAATGATGAGGCCAATTCTGTTGCCTGCCCCTTGCTGCCTTCACTACATCCAAGCCATCATGAAAGGAGCCTCATTTGGGTATTCCCTGAGCAGAGTTTCTTCCGCAATAATCCTTTCAACGCAGAATAATTTCTGACACAAAATTATTATTATAAAATGAAACTAGTGAGGTCTTAAGATCAAAACTTCTTCCCTCTCCCAGCTTATTTTTGTAATATTTTGCTTGATAAAAATATCTTTAAAACTTGCACTCTTGGGGATAGCCTAATAAACCTATTGTCCTAGTAAGGATTTGTGATTTGTTTGTGCCAAACATGACTATTCCTTCTATTGTTTCAACTATGCTGAAGCGATGCTTGGACCCATCCCACAAAGACATTGCAAGTTGGCTTTTTTACTGTTACTGTTAACATAAAAAAATAATCACAATTATAGCTATACTGGAAATTAACTATTCATATCAAAATACTTGCATGCTCTTAATCTACAGAAGAAAACATACTGCAAATGTTTCCTGTTTAGTGTGTCTTAACAGTGGATTCTAAGTTTTTACGTGCACTTTTCAAAGGGAAAATAAGTTTCTTCTGAAGCTAGCAAATAGTTGGAGCAACTGCCTTTTCATTTTGTAATGACAAAGTTGCATAATTAGCACCTTCCTAAATAGAAGCTGTAATCCCTTGGGAATGTCTCACAGAAATTGGAACTTGTTTAGTTTTTCTCTGAATACAGTAATACCTCGGATAACGCTAAAATCGCATAATGTTAAGTAATCTGGGGAGGAGAATTGGATCGAATAAAGTTAAGGTCCTATGGGATGGATCGGATAACAACCACTAAAGCCTGCGCGGTTACAATGTATCTCTATAGAGCTTTAACGTTATCCGATACATCCCATAGGATTTTAACATGCATCGGATAACACCAAGACTTGTGGAACCAAGTCTTAGCGTTATCCGAGGTATTACTGTAATATGAACAGGATTGAGCTATTTTTTCTGATTACTGTAGTTGCATTCACTTCCGCAACAATACTGCAATGACATTTACAATGTGTGTACTTCTTTGAACAAAGTTATTGTCTTGCACGAATACCAGAGAAAAATGAATAATGAGTCCAAAATGTTTATTGGTAAGTGTGCCAAGATTACCATTTTCTTCCTTTTGGTTGCAGTAAAGGTAGATTAATACACATGTCAACAAACCAAGGTGGAGGTGCTGAAGATTATCTCTTTCAAAGCCCATGTTTCTCAGTAACTTTTTGCAACCATTTTTTAAGGCGGAACACATGGGTGTAGAATCCGTACTTGCCATCACGATCACAGCCTTCTCCCCAAGAGACAACACCCACCTGATACCACCGCTCAAGTGTTGGGTCCTGGAAAGGGGAAAGTACAAGTGCATCAAAGGAGCAGGGAAGCAGCAGTCAAATGTGTATAGATCATGCAATTGATATGAAGGGCAGAAAAAACTAGCACTTTATAGAGCAAGGGGTGGAATTGACTGTAGAATGGAGCTTTTTGAGGGAAAACATTTTTAAGCCCTTGTCATAATAGGCAAGTCTGACATTGATTATAAAGAAGGATGCATGTGAGTTATCAACATAAAATGGGTCAATTTACAAGTCTGATTCAATAGGATCAATTCATTCTCTTCCCCCAAAGGTCTAAGAAAAAGTTACACTACTTCAGTGTACAGTTAAAAGCCACAAAGGAAGTAACAATTTTATAGAATCAGAACTAGAAGACATCTTTGAAAACCCTGAGTCTACCTACCTGCCCAAAGCAAGCTTGCCAGTATAGGATATTGTATTAATATTATTTAAATCAGGTGTGAACACCATTTGCGGGTCAGAGGGGAAACATTCTTCTCAAATGCAAAGATATTAAACTTGATTTTTCAAAATCAAGTTATTTCAAGGTTTTGAACAGTCTGGGAGAAGTGGGTATTTTACACATTTAACTGCCATTCTTGGAGCCTTCTGAGAGCAGAAATTCATCTCTTTCTCTGGAGGCAATGGGGCAGCTGCTAAAACAGCTTGGGGGGGGGCACAAGTGTCCCCAGGGATGTTTCTCTGCCCACCTCTGCTTTAAAAGAGTCTTACATGCACTATATTGCTACAATCAGTACTCATACCTTCATGACAAAAGGGCCCCCACTGTCACCTTCACAAGCATCTCCCCTCTGTGTGTCTTCGGGACTATACCCTAGTAAAAACAAAGGTTAGCAACCATGGTTTATAAGTTGATTTAGAAAGCTGTATTTGCCCTTCTTCATCAAGGTGAGTTTGCTATATTTGCCTTTGCACACTTGCAGTTTCACACCTTCACACATCTGGTTTTTGTATACAGTAATTTATCAAACGTAAGCTCTTGGCGTATGGAGCTGATTTCACTTCAGTCAAGTTTATCTTTGCTAATATTGCAAAGTTTAGGGAACACAACACACAGCTGTTATTGTTGTTTCCCCCAATGATACTTTGGTAACTTGTTGAATTTTTGGGAATAATAGCTGTGTTAATTTGTGTTTCAAGCATATCAGAGAGTAAACAAAACAAAAACGTAGCACTCTAAAGACTAACTGCTGTATTTTAATGTTAGCTTTCATGGACTTGATCAAGTTCGTGGATCAAGTCCACTTTGTCAGACACAGGAGTGATAAATGTCTGATGAAGTGGACTAGATCCATGAAAGCTAACATTAAAGTACAGCAGTTAGTCTTTAAAGTGCTACAAAGTTTTTGTTTTGTTTACTCTGATGTGCTTGATAACTTGTGTGTCTTAACAAAATGTTTGCTCTTACAAGATTTTGGTGCTAGAAATGAGAGGCCAACAGGATATTTATTCTACGCGAGGCAGGAATATACAACTGTATAACATTATTGAAGATAAATTCTAAATGTAATTTTGCAAGGTGTGGAATTTATTTTAGTATCAAATCCTTTATTAGTGGTTTTTCAGTAAACTGCAGGGCAATATTCCCTCTACAGTGTTTGACAAGACAGTGGAAACTTCCCCAGGTTTCATCATTTCACCAGTTTTAGACACTCTGAAAATTGACAATTCAGCAAGAAATTGTCTACTAATTATTACTGTGGCTGATACTTGGGATTGCTGAAGTATGCATAGGAATCTATTTAATAATAATATAAATATATTAATCTATTGATCGATTGTGTCCTGATAGTTGTACCTCGCTTAAAGAGCATAATGTGTTTCACAGGATTGTTCTTTAAGCGAGTTTGCTCTTTTAAGTGAAACACCGTTGTAAGTGACCAATTGTGACTTCGGGGGGGGGGGGATTGTGAATGCCGATTTATTTGTTAAGTGAGTTTTTGGTTGGTTTTATTTGTTAAGCGAAGCAAGCATTCAGAGAAAATCCTGCTCTTTAAGCAAGGCGCTCCTTATGCGAGGTTTGACTATAGGAGTTTAGAATTATCTTCTGTTTAAAACTAATAGCATTGGTAAAATTCCCATATATTATCTGAGATAAGATAGCTGACTATCTGAAGACCTACAGTACAGTCAAACCTTGCATAAAGAGCGCCTCGCTTAAAGAGTAACTCGCTTAAAGAGCAGAATTTTCTCTGAATATTCGCTTCGCTTAACAAAACCAATCAAAAACTCGCTTAACAAATAAATCGGGGTTCGCAATCCCCCCCACAATTGGTCATTTGCAATAGTGTTTTGCTTAAAGAGAAAAATCACTTAAAGAGCAATCCTGTGGAACGCATTATGTTATTTAAGCGAGGTACAACTGTATATTGAATTAGAACAAATAACTTAAGAATACAAGAGTTTTTAAAACCACAGATCAATTTGCTGCTAAATTTACAAGCAAACTACTAACTTATCATATGCCTGAGCAAAAGAATGTCCCATTTATTTCAGAGGGTCTACTCTAATTGGTACAAAATTGAATGTCCACCCACAAAGTCCTTTGGTTATGATGGTCCCATCTATTCACTAAAAACTGAAGAGGTTATCCAGAGGGAACCACTTCTCATGTTTTCCTTAGGGGCAGTGACTTGACTGACTTCCTGAAATAAATCACTCCGATCCTTCAATATGCCCACTGCATGGACAAGTTCCCCCACCACCAGTTTTGTCTGTCCTTGAAGAAAGCATCAAAACTTCTTTTTAAAAAAACATACCTGCACAGAACATATTGTCTGTCACCTTGATGCTGGTGGATGCTATACAGGTTTCCCGACCCACAATGGGGAGATTCACCTGTTGCAGCACGTTGGGCAAAGCTGAGCTTCTAGAACTCCAGGTCTCAAATAAATTTCCCCACCCAGTCACACGCCCTTTGTATCCAGAGAGCAAAAGGCTGCAGGACAAAAAACGAAGATCAAAACCATGTGGGTCCCCTGTGCAGCAGGCTCTTAGATTGGCAAAGAGAATGTATGAACTCTGCCTAAGATAATTGAAAATTATACTTCATCCACTCTATTTATGTAGTAGATGTGAACCCATCCCCCCGTGGTGTCAGTACACTGTTTGGCAAGGAATAGAGTGTAAACAGAACAAAGAAACCTGTTTGCGATTGAAGTGATCATTGTGCACAAACCATGTCGAAGGGAAAGAGAAGCCTGGTGTCACAAAAAAGCAAACAGAAGGAGCAAGTGTCTGGCTCATTATGAGTGTTACACACAAACTTTGAGCTGTCCATGACCAGCTATGATTAATCCAGTAGTGAAGAATCTTAGGTCCTTTAGAGTTTCTTTTTTTGCTACAATAAACAATCCAGTTGTGTGACCCATCCATAAATTCAAACACACAAGCATGAGAAGATACCTCTTCTAGGTCACTTTAAAAATTCAAAACTGCAAGCTACGAGTTACGAAAGCTTGCAGAGTTTTGAATTTTTAAAGTGACCTAGAAGAGGTATAATCTCATTCCTATGTTTGTTTGTTTTACTACAGTTGCCACTATCCCTTACCTTTGGCCCGATAGGAATTGTAGGTCAAAACATTTGAAAAGCCAAATGTTCTCCACCCTTCTTTTAATATTTTCTCTGTCTCCATGAGAACATTTTGAAGGGAGAGGGTCAAGTTGGAAACCCTTGGATAGAGGAAGGGGACACTTCTCTGTACTACTCAATTTGGCCATGAGGCTCATTGAAGAAATTGGCTTTCTTTTCCAGACTCTTTAACTTTTAAGGAATTACAGTTGATTCTCCCTGACCTGACCTCTTTGGCCTCCATTCAGGTTAGATCTGGGAATTATTGATAAATGTCTTTTTCCTACTGTTCAAGGAACATATTCTATTGCTTCCCTGATTGAATCTTCAGTACATCAGTTTCACACACTTGGGTTTGAGTGTTATTTTAGTTGGGTTTATATGCGAGAAACAGGATTACAGGTGTAGCAATACGTTTCCAGACTGTATCATGCTTCCTGTTGTTATTTTGACTTAGGGTCCTTGTTTAGGAACTGACTGAGGATTCTCATATGAAAGCTCCAGGGTCATGCAACTCTAAACCTACCATTAGGTGTGATCCAGAGAAGGCAAATGAGAATGTATTCATGACTCTCAAGTCTCCACAATTTTGCAGACTAGGTTACATCAGTAATCGCTCTAGAATGGTGGTGTATGTATGTATGTACCGTATGTAGAGGTGACCCCTCAAGTTTACTTAACTGGACAAATTGTTTTGAACTGGGCATTACCTATGAAAACCAAATGAGCCACCTACTCTGTAGTTTGTGTGAGAAAGAGTAGGCTATTTAAAAAAATGTTCTTTCATTTTACCTTTGAACAACCTCCTTTGTGGGCAAACACACTGGCCGTATGTAATCACTGAAAGCGACAGGCTTTTTTAAGCGCAACAGTGCAATATCCCGGTCCAGGTTCTCCTTCCAGTTGTATTTAGGATGAATGATGATTTTATCCAGCAGGACAATTTTCTCCATGGTTCTTTCGTATCTGAAAGCATTTCAGAGAAGAAAAAGGTAATTTCTGTTTTGGAATGCCTTCAACCTTCGCGTCCTGCTCACAACATGCACATTGCACAGAAACAGAACATATGTGACCAGCACAAACAAACATCCTCCAAGGTACCACTTCCTGAAGAAGGGAGAAGGACATGCCAGAGGTAAGTAGCGTATAAGTCCATGATGGCAAATCTTGGCACTCCAGATGTTCTTGGACTTCAATTCCCAGAAGCCCAAGCCCCCTGTGAATCCATATGAATGGGTTTACTGAAATTCATCCGGCCCATAATCGCACGTTTTACTTCCGCTTCCAGGAGTGATGAGGGCAGTGCGGGCTGGATGAATAGCAGTCCAAGAACATCTGGAGTGTCAAGGTTCACCATCACGGGTATAGGTCAAGGTGTCCCTTGCTCAAAAGCCAGTCCTGTCTGACTCTAGGGGATTGGTGGTCATCTCCATTTACACCCAAAGAGCAAGCACTTTCTGTGCCTGAAGACATTTCCATGGTCATGGCAGACGTGACTAGATACCGGAGTGCATGGAATACTATCAACTTTCCCACCAAAGTGGTACCTATTTATCCATTTGCAATTTCTTGCAAGTTGGCAGGAGCTGACCAGAGACGGGAGATCACTCCATCATGGATTGCTTGGGTCTCAAACTGCTGACCTGGTTGTGAAGCTCAGCATTGTAAGAACCAAGTCACCTGGAGGTAAGTACTTAGTGTTTAACAAGAATGCACCACACATTTGTTTCATAAAGTTTTCTCTTAGAACTGACAGACAGACTGCAGACAGACTGCATTTCTGCCTGTGTTCTTCAACTACCTACAGCCAATGTGTCACTTGGTTTAAGCCATTTCCCTGCTGAGCTCTTACGTCCTTCTGTTGTGTTTGCCAATCCGTACAAGGAGATCATCTGTAGTGAAGTTCTTATCCCAGGGTGGGTAGAGGATACAATGGGCAGCAGTGAGGACCCAGCGATTGCTGATGAGACTCGCCCCACAGAGCAGCTCCTGTGGGCTCTTCCTGAAGAGCATGACTTGCCTAGAATCAGGCCAGAGGGGAAATCATCATACCCAGGGTCATGTGAGAGGAACTATCCTAAGTGTAGAGCACAAGCTGCACCTAACAACCCACTCTAGTCCTTACATGACAGCCTGCTTTTTTCCTTTGCAGTGGGAGGCTAGTTCCTGCTACCACCCAATGTATGTAAACAAGGAGCAGAACATGCAAAGGCGTCAGCCTGATTCAGCCTTGTAGCAAAAACGGGCCCATTTTAATTTTTTAGCTCCAACATCAGAACTGGGTGACTAAAATGGGGCGGGATGGATGGACAGGCAGGCTCATTCCTCACTGCCCTGTGCAGACTGGATGATGTCAGGGAAGCATCTATCCCCATGTCAAGTGGTTCATCTAGTTAGGAAGGGAAAGGAGGCTGAGGAGAGCCTTGCTCCCAACCAGGGACTTCAGGAGTTCTCACCTCCAGCCAAGACTGCAGAGAACAGGGACTCCCTTTCCCAAGCAGGAAGGAGTGGAGTGGCAGGATGGACACCGAGGGAGAAACGGACCTAAATGTTGCTGCTTCTGCCACATCTGAATCCAAATATAGGCGATTCTCATGGCAATCAGCTATGAAGACTGTCCTGAGAATATAATCCAGTGGCCTTTCATTTGCCTTCTGCATTGCAGCATGACCCCCATACCACTGATCCAGTTCTGCAAGTCACTTTCTGGTCCTGAGCCCTTTTGGCACGCCA
This sequence comes from Furcifer pardalis, assembly GCA_030440675.1. Classification (NCBI taxonomy): domain Eukaryota; kingdom Metazoa; phylum Chordata; class Lepidosauria; order Squamata; family Chamaeleonidae; genus Furcifer; species Furcifer pardalis. The sequence continues at coordinate 61,535,303 of CP126894.1, forward strand.
AGTCTTCAACCCCAGGCCAGTATTGATAAAGCTGCTGCCTTCCATCAAGATGGATTCAAGCAAAATTTAATCCACTTGGAGACCATCACCCTTCTCTGTGGACTTCGACACCCAAGGCCATAGTCCTCAGGGTTGTCAGGTTAGTTAACTACTGCCCGACACTTGACGTTGAGGTGCTGGCAGTATGGTCTATTCTATTACCATAGTAGGGTAACCTGGCCAGAGACTTCAAGTAAACAGTAAGCATGAATGTGAAAAATTATTAGCCAAGCCCAGTTGTAACACTTACCAAGGTGCACTGCCTACGTCAGCATCAGAACCCTTCACAATTCGGCCTGAGAGATAGGACTCCAGTAATTCATGCTCAGTTGGATCAGCAATCTTCTTTTTCTCAAATAAAGGACGGAGTCCACATTCTGTAAAGAGAGCCCCATCCATTTTTGAGTGCCCAGTTCACATACACAAAAAAGGATCTATCTTTCCTAAGCCTATTTTTAAAACTAGGGGGGAAATGATAGGACTCATCACCAAGACAACCATTCCTTTGCCAGGAGTTGTACAGGATGGTATTTTGGGGGTTGAATGACATAAGACACTGAGTCTATAATTATATAAGCAGAGAACCACAATTGATCTTCAGGAATGATATTTCTTCAGAGCGCCATGCCTCAGCCATCAAGTTAAGCATATTAAGCTGTCACTTGTTGACCAATGATGAAACAAAGCAAGACATTGGCAAAAGGCAGAGATGGTGAGAAAAGTTTACATTATGTGCCCTAAAATAGTACTATTATCTAATTTTGGAAACATGAAGATAGAATGGTAAAAGAAAGAAATGATTACAATATTGATTACAGCAGCAAGATTGCACATAATCAAAAATTTGGAAGTAGATTTTGAACTTCATGACTGGTATAAAGAGACAATGCTATTCATGATAAATTAACATATGAAAGATAAAAAGTGATTAGTTAAAAATGATTTTATAGACAAATGGGGAGAATTCCCAAATTATGTATTAGTGAAAAGGAAAGGGATAGAGCCAGAACAAGATATATTATCCTTTGGTGAAGGGGAAAATATGGTAATATAACAATATAAAAAAATAATCATAGAATATTGTAAGTTCCATGAGTGGAGGGAGCATGAATGTATGTATGTACTATTTGTTTGTTGTTTGTTGTTCAGTCACACAGTCGATTCCGACCCTCTGCGACCCCATGGACCACTGTCTGCCAGGCACTTCTGTCCTCCACCATCCCCCTCAACTCGCTCAGCTCTGTGTCCATTATCTCTACAATACCATCTAGCCATCTCATCTTGGGCCGTCCCCTTCTTCTTTTGCCCTCGACCCTTCCAAGCATCAAGGCTTTCTCAAGTGAATCCTCTCTTCTCATTTGATGTCCAAAGTACTTTAGCTTCATCTTTATTATTTGACCTTCTAAGGAGCAGTCAGGCTTGATTTCTTCTAAGATTGACCTATTTGTTCTCCTTGCAGTCCAGGGGACTCTCAAAACTCTCTTCCAACACCACATCTCAAAGGCGCCTATTTTTCTGCGCTCAGCTTTCCTAATGGTCCAGCTCTCACAACCATACATTGCCACAGGGAATACCATTGCTTTGACTATGCGAATCTTTGTTTGCAATTTAATGTCTCTACTTTTCACTATGTACTGTGGTTTTTTGAAGGGGGGAGGGGAGTTGTCTGTAATTTTTCTTTAAAACAATTTTTAAAGGAAATAAACACAAGTAAGAACATGTAAAAAAATAAGAAAACTTCATATTAGGACCGTCATATGCCTTTTTATCACTTCAGAGACCACTGCTTCAAAATGTGGAACTGTTTGTCTCAATCAGTCTGACCTCTCATTTTACTGCCATCCATTTGGAGATACCAGTTTTGGTGTTGGACAGACTACATAAGATTCTGAAAGGTCCCATGAATTTAAAAGGTTTGAGCAGTGGTGCAATTCAGCAGGTTTGCCCCAGTACGCCAGAACCGGTAGGAGAAATTCTGGCTGGCCCCGCCCACCCAAGTTTTGAAATAACCCAGGGCTTTCCCCTGGCCACGCCCACCATACCACGCCCACAGAGTAGGTAGCAAACAAATTTGAACCCCACCACTGGGGTTGAGACAAGTTCACGTCACACATGTAAAGGGTTTGTGCCATCAAGTTACATTCATCTTATAGCAACCCTATTTTCAAGGTAAATGAGACATTGAAGGGGAGGTTTTACCAGTGTCAACTCCCTGGTGAGTTTCCATGGCTAAGTGGTGTCTATCATGACACCACATTTGCATCTAAATTTCTTCTGGCAGCTGGAAAATCAAACATCATGTGCGTAGTTCCCCATTTGTGGGTCCTTCCAAATGAAAAGCTCCTAGCAATCAGGAGTTGTTGTCTTTAACTGTTCTGTCTTTTTATTTATTTATTTATTTCTTCCTTCAACTAGGTATCCCGCCCCAATCGGGTAAAAACCCAACTCTGGGCGGCTTACATAAACAATTTTAAAATAAAATTTTAAAAAATACATAGCTGAAGACCATACAGTACCCCATTACAGTACCCCATTAACAGTTAAAAATATGAATTAATACAATATTAAAAATTTAAGCTAAAAGAAATTAAACATTTCCAAGTTATAAAAATTACAAAGATTATTAAAAAACAGGACCGGGGTAAGGAGGTAAGAACAAAGGGTGGCTGTCTCATCTGATAAGCCACCCAACATGAGATCCGGTGTTTTTGGATCCCCAAACTTGTCCTGCCAGCCAGGTTTTAAGGCCTTTCCGGAAGGGCAGGAGCTCTGTCTGTTGACGTAGATCGATTGGCAGGAGGTTCCACAGGGCCGGGGCAGTCACGGAGAAGGCCCTCCTTCTGGTGCTAGAGAGGCGAGCCTCTCTAGCTGATGGAATTGCAAGGGAGCCTCTCCGATCCGCCCTGGTGGGACGGACAGACGTTCTTGGGGTGACACGGTCTCTGAGGTATCCTGGCCCACTACCATAAAGGGCTTTAAAGGTAATGACCAACACCTTGAATTGCACCCGGAGACATACTGGCAGCCAGTGCAGCTGCCGAAGCAGTGGTGAGGCCCGAGCGTAGCACCCGCACCCCATCACTACCCGAGCAGCCGCATTCTGGGCCAGCTGGAGTTTCCGAATGGTCACCAAGGGCAGCCCCATGTAGAGCTCATTACAGCAATCAAGTCTGGAGGTGACCAGTGCATGTGTGACCCTGAGCAAGGAGTCCTGATCCAGGAGTGGGCGTAACTGGTATATTACACGAAGTTGTGCAAAAGCCCTCCTGGCCACGCCTGCCACCTGTTCTTCGAACAGTAGTCGTGAGTCCAGGAGGACCCCCAGATTACGCACCGGATCTGTCTGGGGCAAGACTGCCCCATCCAGAACCAAAGCTGGAAGCTTTTCCTATTTCAGTGGATTTTCTGCCTTAAGCAATGGAGGAGGTGGTAAGAGAGGGGAGGGTTCCTTCTTCTCACCTGCTTCACCATCACCAAAAGTCTTCGGATCAAAAAAGGTTTTGTGCTCCACAGCTGTAGTCCGGCCTCCTCTTTGGTTTTCATCCACATCATCTGCATAACTGAAAAGGTTTTCTGAAAGAAGAGAGAAGGTAGAAAGGATCACAATGAGGAGTTTGTTTAATAGAGAGGTCAGGTTGCCTTCCTAGGCTCACTGTGGTAGAATATGTTCAGTTCCCGAGTAGGCAAGAGCAGGACAACACTGCTAGTCACTCTTAACTATTCTTCAGCTGGATCTACTATAAGAACAGTCAAGGAGGTCATCCTACAATGTGTGGTTGGAAAGCTGAAGTGCTGTGGGACACCAAGGAGCTCCTCTGTGGAAGATAAGGAAAGATTACATGAACAGAGCTGTCCCGAGTGTGGTAACAGAAAATTCTACTGTGGTGTCCTATGGGTGTCAGGGTCCAGAACAGGACATGCTGGGGAAGGCATTGGACCTCTAAGAAATTAAAGTTCCCTCACTTACCTAATACGGCCCCTAAATAGTCTCCAAGCTACAGCAGTCCTGGAGCTAGCAGTTCATAGTCACTATGTTCAAGTTGTTGGTGTGTGTTCACCACAGTACAATCCTCCCCTCCATACTTAGAGTTGCTCTTCCTCTAGTATTATGCATGGAGAAATTAATCATACCTCTGTAACCCTTCAACCATGTGATAGATAGTCGCATGTCTACATAACTACACCTACACTTTCCTCAGTGTAGCATTCCCACAACTCATCCCTAGAAGCTCCTGAGATATGACTTGTTTTCATAAAAATGCTGGCCTGTCTCTTGTAGGCTGTTTCTTACCACAGTAGTTTAAGTCACAATAATCGTGGGTCATGTTAGGATGGTTTATGTAGCACCAGACCCCTTCCTCATCGTTGTCAGGGTTGCGGCAGTAATTCTCCACCAGATTTACATTGGGCAGGAAGTTTTTCCCATGGCTAATCTGTCTTGCAATTTCCGAGTTCCAAGGCAAACACCGGGCCCCAGAGTGGGTGACGGAGAGGGTCCCTTTATACAGTAATCCTTTATCAGGCTCACATGGTTCCTGCTTCTTCTGTGTGGTTCTTGGAGAAAAAGCAACAGTAGTCCGGTTCTCTCCTGAAGAATAGGGCCACAAGAGAAGTACCAGTACTGTATTAGAAAAACACCACTCATTTTCTGGGGGAAAACAGTCTGGTGTAGCCATAATTTCTCAGATCAGATTTCTCCTCTGTAATCATGCATACCTTTTCAGCCAGGGCTATCCACAGCATTCCCCTTTTGGATTACAGTTGCCAGAATCCCCCAGCCAGCACTGACAAGGACTATGCTGGTTAGGGATTGTACTATAATAATATTTGTTGGCTGTCAAATCAATTCTGACTTATGGAGCCTCTTTCCAGGGTTTTCTAGGTAGAGAATGAACTGGCATGGCTTACCATTGCCGCCTTCTGGGTCCATCTTGGGTCTGGGCAGCTTGTCTAAGGTCACACAGGCTGGCTCTTCTCTTTGGCTAGACAGTGGTGAATCAAAGTCCCAGCCTTCTCTGGCTTTGCAGCCAGATACCTAAACCCCCTGTGCTTTCCAGCCAGCTAATCCTATTATAAAACAGTGGTTTTATCCAGACAGCATTGCTTACTCTGTGTGTCATGAAACCGAGAGCAAAACATACTTTTAGTCAAAGACAACTTACTGTATTCTCCTTATAATTACACTTCCAAGGCCTTTCTGTTGATGCAGAATGAAACCATCTTCCCTGTAACGTGGGTCCTCTAATTTTTACAGCCACTTTTATCCAGATGCCAGTTTTAACACGAGTCAACATTTGCCAACATTCGGGTCTGGAATTGTGAGCACGGTACCTCTGTTGGCCATGAAAGGGATTACAGAAGGCAACATACCTTTGCTCATTTGGCAAGTCTCTTCCAGTCTTGTACACACCCAGGCTGGTTTTAAAAGGGAAACTCTGTGCACACGATTACAATCCTAATCAAAATCAACATGAAACACCCACACCCAAGACTTACCACACACTGGGATAGCACACTCTTCTGCTCTCATGACTGGACTGCGGGTAAAGCACCATGGACCCAGTGGGTTACTATTTGGGTTCCTGCAGTAGTTCTCAGAAAGGTTGGCTGTCGAATAGGTTGTCACATTGAACCTGAAAGAAATGAAGCTACAGTAGAAGAGGGGCAGAAGCAAAGGAAAAGAGAACTGCCTTCTGACAGCTACGTGCTTACTCTGAGAGATGTGGCACTTACAACTCTGAGGGCCACACTGCACAGGATGCTCTTTATTCAACATGGAGAGCATGTGTAGGTGCTTAGTCACATATGGCAGGCCTATGCCTGCATTTCAGTGTATATACATAGTGAAAACATGTGGCTAACTGTGGCTTTCCAACAGACATAGACGACAGCACCACGGCATATGGGTGGCAGATTCCTCCCCCCCCCCCCGTGTCAACTTGCTTTTCTCCAACCTAGGCTCAAACTGGACAAGATAGTTTGCATGTAATTAGGTGTAACATGTCCACATATCCTGGCCCATCTTGCCTCACTCAGCTTGCCTTTGTTTAATTATTGAGCCATGGGAGGTGATCACTTTAAAGGCTGATTGTTCTGGCATGGGGAATTGCACGTATCTGAAGGGGAAATGCTGTAACACCAAGAAATGCACATTAGCAGATGATTTGTTCATCAGTGGGTTTTTAATGATCTGCCTCCAGAACATTATTAGTCTTCTAGATGAGTCTCTTAAGAAACCCCACAATCTGGCACAGAGGTCTGGAGACTGCAAAGAATTTGGATTCTTCAAGAATTTATCCTTTTTGATATGTGATGTATTAGTTATGCCCATTAGTTTCCTTTTGCCTTGTATAAATTAATTACACTTTTTTGAAGTTGCTCTCCACATTTTCTTCTCTCTCTGTGCATTTTTTTTAATGTATATTGTTCTGATGTTTTACGATGTGTCAAACCGCCCTGGGTCACCTTGGTGAGGAGGGCGGTATATAAATATAAATAAATAAATTTGCAAAAGGATTAGATTGCGTTTGGGGCTCTCTTAGCTCAAACATCACTATCTTGTATTTTTAAAGGACAGGTTAAAAAACTTACTCATGTTTGTGGGGGAATTTGCTGGACCAATACTGACATTCAATTCCTGACTTGGTGACAGAAATGGTTCCCCTGTAATTCTGCCCTAGATCCTGAGCACAGACACCTGTGAGAGTTCAGAAGACAACATGGGGTGACACAGGGTTAGGGTTAGTGGCATGTTCAGAGAACCAAAGGCATCCATTTCACACTCAATTTAGATGGACCATTTTAAGCCTTTGTTTGGACAGATATCCATCACAGGTATCTATTTGTTGCTTGGGTTCTGGATCTTGTGTTTGGTTCCTATTTCCAAAGATTTCTTGCCCTGCTCCTGTGGACTGTTGTTGTGCCTTGCCTGGATCCTTGAACCCTGACCCTGCCTAGCTCCAGCTCCAGAATGTCTTACTTCTGGCTGGCTTGGGCTACACTTTTGTCATCGGGAGTAATCCTGTATCTGTCAATGTCAAACGTGATTTTGGACATGGACCTTGAACTGTGATATGTTTACTGTTTGGTCTGTTCCCTGCTTGTCTCGGGTCCCACTAACAGCCCATGCCACGGACTCTGTCAGTTGTCTACATTTAGCCAACAGAATAATGGCCATTATATTAAACTAAAACAGTAGTGAAGAAGATTGTTCATACAGACAGGCATCAGGTGATGGACATACATGCAGCAACCAATCCACATAGGAAAAGATCTCTCTTGCTTGAAAGTCAGTCATGTCCAACTTTAGGTGGTGGTGCTCATTTCTGTTTTCAGCCAAGGAGCCAGTGCTGCTCATGTGGCAGACATGACTAGACACTGAAGAAATGCTGTTACCTTTCCTACCAAAGTGGTACCTATTTATCTACTTACAGTTTCTTGCTTTCAAACTGCTAGGTTGGCAGGAGTTGGTACAGATGATGGGCACTCACTGCATCACACATCACTTGGATCTTGATCTGCTGATCTGCCAATCTTCCAATCATTAAGCCACCTTAGCCACTAAGCCAGTATGGCCCCCTCAATCTGCATAGAAGCTTTATAGCCTATGGCCGTAATGCCACTCTGAACATGCCTGATCTTGTCATATAAGCCGCTATAAATGCAAACATGCAAGCATACAGTATTGTGCAAAAGTCTTGGGCCACCACAAGTTGTTTTGGGAGGAAATCCAATGAGTTATGTGGGGGGGCCATAACTCAGACACCCTATCTTCAAACTTCACTAGACTTGGAGAGTGTTGAGAGGAGAGTCAGCAGAAAACACTCTTCAATTTTGGTATGCCTAGGTGACTGAATTATGTCCCTCCAGTGAATTTTCTCCAAACCAGCTGGTGGTGCGCCTAAGACTTTTGCACAGTACATCAGACTTTTTCAATGTTTTTATCCTACACTTCAGCTGACAAGAGGTTCCCATAAGACCAAGGAGAGGAAGCTCCAGAGAAATAGGTAGAGGTCACTCTTGCTCAAAAGCCAGTTGTATCAGACTCTAGGGTTCAATGCTCATCTCTGTTTATAGCCAAAAACCCAGTGCTGTCTGTGTCTGCAGATGTTTCTGTGGACATGTGGCAGGCATGACTAGACACTGGAGTCCCTGGAACACTGTTTACCTTCACACCAAAGTGATACCTATTTATCTACTTGAAATTTCTTGCTTTCAAACTGCTAAGTTGGCAGGAGCTGGGACAGAGATGGGAGCTAACGTCATCATGCAGTACTTGGGTCTCGAACTGCTGACCTACTGTCAAGTTCAGCATCTTAACCACTAAGACACCACAGTCCCCTCCAAAGACATCATTTGCATCCTTTTGTAATTATCCAAAGTCTTCCCACCACCCCCTCCTGTGTTCATCACAGTCACCATTACCATGTCCTTATGGGCCTCTCCTTACCTTTTAAGCACTCGTCCAGCAGGGATCTGGGCTTCCTTTGACTGCTACAAGCTAGCAATAGAAGAAGAACATTATGATTAGATAGCTCCAAAAGACTTTCAGTTTACTCATGAAAGTTAAAAATTTGAAAGAAGTTGCTTTTCTGGATCCCACCTACTAGGATCTGCTAGACAGCAGAGCCATAAGCAGTGTCTGCGAGTGTTTCAGTTTATAACTCCCAGAAGCCTTCAAGATGTACAATACAACCATGGTGCCAAGGGAATTCTGGGACCTGTAGTCTAGAAAGTCACATTTACAAGCTATGCAAATGCAGGCGGTAAGTCTTATCATAGTCTTCCCAAAGGCCCCGTCACTTAACAAGACTGTGAGCCTGTCCAGATGGGCATTTAACCCACTCTTTTGAGCCCTTGGAAGTCTCTGGGCTTCATCCATCCACAATGCACAGTTCCTGGAGTGCAGCAACCCCCCTCCAAGTGCTTCTTTTTCAACTCCATCAGGGGTTCCGCTTTTCCCCCACCGATCCTCACAGTGTTTCCCAAATGCTGGTGTTTGGACTTCAATTCCCAGAAGCTTAAGTCAATTCCCCAAAGCACTGATCAGTCAATATACTGGCTTAGGCTTCTGGGAACTGAAGTCCAAACACCAACATTTGGGAAACACTCTATAACAGTGATGGTGAACCTTGGCACACTAAGTTTTATAACAACTGGAGTACCAAGGTTCGCCATCACAGCTCTTTCAGCTGTTCTCAGAAAACTCCAGATGCTGGGAATGCCACAGAAGGGAGGCTTGCAGTCCAAAAGTGCTTTTCTAGGACAAACAGCTGGCACTAGATTTTAAATCAGACACTTCCTCTGCAGAAAGACTGGTCATTGTGGTGCTGCATAAGTTAGGAGGGTTGAAAACATATCTCTGCTTTTCCCCTTTTATTGCCAATTGAAACTGTCGCTCTGAGCAGTTTTCCATTAGTGGTAAAAAGGGAAGAGAATTTTTTTTATCACTACCACCCTAACTGATGCAACACTATGACAATAAGCTAATAAAAATAATGTCACTTTCTCTGTTGTCCACTATATGGGGAAAGGGTCATTTCTTGCTTTTGAACTGCTAAGTTGGCAGGAGCTGGAACAGAGACGAGCGCTCATTCTGTCATGCAGTACTCAGGTCTTGAACTGCTGATTTGCAGACAATCCAGCTAACAAGGTGAGCTTCTTAACCACTGAGCCACCGCAGTCCCTGTAATCTTTAAATGAACATTTAGCAATAAAGTATATACAAGCACCAAGTCATAGGACTAGATGCAGGCTAACATACCTGTGTATTGTTTCCAAAATAAATCCTGCAAAACAAAAGCACCCAATTAAGAATAATGGCCTGAAAGAATGTCAAAATGTCAAATGATACATGGTTTTCTCTGGCATTAGACATGTTTTGTCTACATGAGAAAGCATGGTGTCAGTCTCAATAAGAAAAAGCCAGAAGACTCAGTTCTGCCTTTCCATCTGCTGTCAGAAATTCAGCCCATTGTTATAATGAAATGTGAATGTTTTCAGTGGAACTCTTGAATGAATTAAAACAAATACTGTTTAGCTATTTGGGAAACCAAGAGAAACAAATCTCACATTGGTAGATAGATTCTTGAATGAGTATTTTGTGAGAAGTAGAAACACCAAATGCTACTTACTGTCTGGACATCCGATTCAAGGGCTTCATGAGCTTCCTCGTAACTGCAAATTTCTTCCAGACACTCACGTTCTAGGTCACCTTTGAGCAGTTCTTCCAGCAATCCCTTGTTGGCTCGGCGTGTGCGTTTCAGCATGGAGAGTGCTTGCCTCTGATCAAGAAAAACTGGCAAGAACAAAATAGCCAAACAGATGGTCACTGGTGGACTAGAAGGAGAGCCATCCGTTGAGATTTCACCTCTGGAAGGTTTCTCTAAAGTAGAGTTTAAAGCAGCCTCCAGTAAAGTGATCTGGCCTTCCAGATGCTTTTGAGCCACAATACCAACCTTAGTACATATAGCCAGACTTGAGAGATTCTGGGAGCCACAGTCTAAAAACATCTTGGCCACAAACAGATAGAACCATAAGATAAGGAGGCTCTTAAAGTGAGCCCTATTTGTTCGTAACTAATTCAGTAGCATCTCTTTTCTCCCACAGAAGAGATCAATGTACATTTTTTACGAACTACTGTTGCTCAGGCTACAGAGAGTAGGGGTGGATAATAGTGGTGGTGATGGACTGTAAATCTCATCAGCTCCCTATAGCCGTAATGGCAAACCTTGGCACTCCAGGTTTTCTTAGACTTCAATTCCCAGAAGCCCAAGTCTCTGTGAATCCACATCCCTGTGGATTCATAGAGACTTGGGCTTTTGCGAATTGAAGTCCAGTAACACCTGGAGTGCCAAGGTTCACCATCACTGCCCTATAGTGACGAAGGCTTTGGTTCAATCTGGAGGTAGAAAGATTATCTGGCAAGGTTGCTGCCTAGGGTACGCCTGATTGTATCCACAATCTTCAAGGAGGTTCTTTATGTGTACCCTCTGAATTCACATTCTGTGAATGTGGAGAGATACAGAATCTGGTTCATTTACTAGTCTGGCAATTTCTGCCAGAAACATGCACAGATGAGGACTTAAGCTTGGCCAATGACAAAGCCAAGAAAGTGGCTTCATTTTGGCAGTCCAGGGTTTGATCAGGACACGAAAGAAGAAGTGACTAAGACTGATGGGAATTGCATTCCAGCAATGCTTGAAGAACCACATGTTGCCCACTCCGGGTTTGTACAGTAAAGATTGCATTGGTTCTGAAGTGGAAAGGTGCTGCAAAGAAGAACCCAGAAGTCTCGGCAAGGTGAAGTACAACAGTACATTTAATACAGTGGAATAAGTTACCAATACATTTTAGGCATCTGATGTATGTCTTGATAACCCAAGAACATTTCCAACTCTTCATTGCTATGATTCTATTCAATTTCCAGATACAGTACCTAAAATGAATGCGAATGTGCTTGCCTTCCTCACATTGACTGTCTTGCGTTACAATAGATGGGATTAAAATTATGTCAAATGACTAGTGCCCAATTGCTACAATTTTTCACAAAGGAATTCACTTCCTGTCTAGGTCTCACAGATCTGCAAACATTTCCAACCTTCATATTTTTGTTCATTTATTTTTCTATTTGCTTGTAGTATTATCCCCAGAGATGGGATCTAACAGGTTCTCACCAGTTCGCCAGAACCGGTAGTAACTTTTCCCAGTGTCCCGGAGAACCGGCAGCAGCTTTTGGGGGAACCACCTTTGAGGCTTACCTTTTCACTGGTTCCTCCACTGCACATGTGTGCCAAGCACTTGGTGTGCATGCATGCCTACAGTGCTTGGCACGTATGCACAGCCTCCTTGCTGTCCTCCCAAACGGGGAGGAGGAAGAGAAACTGCTAGCCTGAAGCTCCCTATAGCCTGCTTCCCAGGGTAAGTGACTCACCTTTGGATGTGGTGTGTCTGTGTGTATTTTAATGTGTATTTAATACCTTTACCTATATTGACGTACTACCACAGTTCCTAAAAAGGCCTGGCGGCCTGGCTTGGGGTTTTTAAGCAAAGTCTTGGAGTTACTTCATCAATAAGCTACACCTGTGCTGTTCCAATTGCTGTTCCAATTGGAGAACTCTTAAGGAGGTACAGCTGTTTTACATTTACATTAAGGCATATTATCCTAGAGAACCGGTACGATGACCAAATCCATGTTGCAACATGGTGCTGCCCAGGCACTTATACTAACAGGTAAGTGATGGGTTTGTGTTTGGGTTGGGTGAGTGAGTGGGTTGATTTGTGTTTAGGGTGGGTGTTTAGGTAGGTGGGTGTATTTTAATGTAATTTTTATTTTATTTTAATTTAATTAATTTATTTATTTATTTACGGGTTTGTGTTGTGGGTGGGTGGGTGGGTTGAGGGGTGGGTGGGTGCTTATTTTTATTTTATTTTTATTTTATTATTTTCTTTGGCCCCGCCCACGGCATCATGACACCATGACATTAGCTCCGCCCACACTGTGAAGACGTCACGGTGGGGTAGTAAAATTTTTGACCCCACCATTGATTATCCCCCCCACACACACAATAACTGGAATCATATTTGTATTCATGTCAAGTGTAAGGGTTAACTGTGGGGAACTGAGTTGTCAGGATGTGTTATGATCATGTACGTGGTTGCACACCTAGCTGCACCCTGCTCCACCCAAGGCAATTTACACAAAGCTTACATGGACCCTGGAAGCATTCTAGTCAATGAGCTACTCTTCCTTCACCAGTTGAAAGTCAACCATATGTAAAAGTAAGAAGGAGACAACTTTTTGAATGCACACCTTAACAGGAGAATGAGCCCAAATGTGTCAATAAGGCTGTGAGCAATGCTGTGAGAGACCATTATGAACATTAACTCCTAGCATGGTCAGGAAAGGAAGAATGGTCATAGCCAAGACACCACACTAGGATGCATCCATCCTCTACAAGGTAATGGCTTCATCAGGAGAAGAGAATGGATAGTTCTGATGGTGATGAGACCAGTAGCTACTGGATAGCAGTAGCTGAAGCTGACACTGGCGAAGGAAGCTACAGTCATGACAACTAGCTAACTTTCATTAGTGCTGGTCTGAAGATGACAATGGCAAACAACTGCTGAACTTTTTTTATCTTGAAAGTAGGAGGCAGTGGTAAACCACTTCTGATATTTTCTTACTTTGGAAACCCTATGATGAGACAGTACAAAATGAGATAAGCTATTGTACTGGAAGATGAAACTTCCCAGTTAAAAGGCATTCAATCAATTATTAGGAAGAACAAAGAACAAATATGAGTTGCATTTTCACTAATCGTGCAATTAGATTAAAGCTGAAAGGTCATCTAGTAGCTGGCACGCACAGAAGTGAAAGAAAAGTTGGATGCTGCACAACTCATGCAATTGGAATATGGAACATGAGAGGTATTGTTATTATTATTTCAAATTTATATCCTGCCCTACTCAGGAGAAACTGACTCTAGGCAGCTTACAAATCATACACAATAGATACAATATAAACAGCAAATCAATGATCTACAATAACCAAAATACACAACGAACAAAAAGTAACATCAGACAATAGGAAACAGCATATAACAACATAAATAAATATAAAATTAACTGTCAATGTAGTTAATAAATCTTATATAAAAAATACAATACAATCAAAAACATTATAATCGAAATGGCTGGAAAATTATACAATATAGTCAATATAGCAGGAAAAAACTCCACACAATATTCAGTCAGACAAAAAACAATATTCGATACAAAACCACAGTACCACATTACAATCCCAAATTCAAACAGCCTCTCCACCCCAGCCACAAATCAGGCCAGGGGTGGCTGCGATGAAAGTTCCATTGCCCATCGGTATAAAGAAATGGAGTGCTTCTAATATTGAAGTAAAATATAGCACAGACAGTTAGGGGCTATAATACAAGGACTGACTGAATAATATCAGACTCCATGGAAAAACCATCAACCCAATCATAATTCAAGTCTATACTCCAACTACAGACGCTAAAGAAGAGGAAAATGAAAACTTTTACTCAAGTATTCAGGAGGACATTGATCACACAACAAGACATGCATGACTGGTACACAAAAGTAAGGAAAAAAATAGAACCAAATATTGTTGGTAAATTCTGGGGGACCAAACAAAGTAGAATAATGATTCAATGAGTTATATGAATCCAGGAACATGTTTATTGAAATTTCGTGCTTCAAGCAAATGAAAAAATGACTGCATAGGTGGACATCATCAGAGAGTCAATACAGAAATCAAATAAACTATGTTGGAAGTAGAAGATGGAGAAAGTATATTATTCCTGCCAGAACAAGACTAGGAGCAGATTGCAGTACTGATCATGAACAGTTAAAATCCAACATTAGAGTAAGGCTGGGAGGGGACCCCACCCCACTAAAACATTGTAGTGCTAAAATATACAGTAATTTAAACAGCATTTCTGATGAATATAAAATGAGGAACACTTTTGCATTACTAAACTTTATTGACCAGAAAACAAAAGGACTGTAGATAGAACCCAATGGATAGAGAAGATTGCAAAAATATAATCCTGTAGTCAAAAGTAAATAAAAACCTAGATGGATGATGGAAGAAAGACTTAAATTTGTGAAGGACAGACAAGCGGCAAAAGTAAAAGGAGACAGAAATAGGGTCAGAACCCTGAATGGAGCTTTTCATGATTGTCTTGTAAAGATAAAGATAACTACTACAACCAGTGCAAAGAAATGGAGGACAGAAAAGGGAGGGAAACAAGTTATCTCTTCCAGATGATCCAAGAAATCTAAGCGTAAATTAGGGAAGCACACTCTCTGACCAAGAGAAAATAAGGAGAAGGTAGAAAAAGTATATTGAAGACTAAAATGAAGATGATAGACTCCTCTGAAGAGGAATTCTATAATGAAGAACCTTTAGTTCTTTGTACAAATTGAACCTCTAAGGGGATAAAATGCAACATTCCTGATCCCTTTGCCTATAGGAAACCATTCTGTTTCTCCATATTCTGTCCTAATGTTCTTACCTACACTGGTAAGGAATCAGGGCAATTAAGTGCTGAGGTTCACCCATTTCTTTCAGAACAACCATAGTTTCACATAATCCACACAAGACTTCTGCAGATGCAGACAGTGATGGCTCTTTGGCTATAAACAGAGATGAGTACTGAACCCTAGAGTTGGATATGACTGGCTTTTGAGCAAGGGCAACCTTTACCTTTATAAAGCATAAACTGATCTTCTGCCATTCTCTGGTGTGTTCCAGTAGATAGTGGATATTTGGAACATGTATTGTACCTGAGTGCCCTTTTTTTGTCAGAAACCAGCTGAGCATCTGGTAATTCTCTCTCCATATAAATGAAAAGTCTTGGGTCCAAAACATTAAGTATCACTGCTTGCAGTCGTAGAAATTAGGTTAATGGTGCATGTTATAGTTACTACATTCCTTGGCATCTCCTTTCTTGGGGACTGGAATGTATTAGGAACATTTCCAATCTATAGACCATTGTTTTGTTTTCCATATATACAGTGGTAGGATTCAAATTTTGTTACTACCTACTCTGTGGCTGTGGTATGGTGGGTGTGGCCAGGTGAAAAGCCCTACATTGCACCCGAAGTAGGACTACTTTATTTCAAAACTTGAATGGGCAGGGCCAGCCAGAATTTCTGCTACCATTTTTGGTGAACTGGTGCAAACCTGCTGAATTCTACCACTGTATATACATCAGCATACTCTTGTTAGGATTTTGACAGACACAGTCTTTCTGGTTTGAAATACAGTAAAACACCTGATAACGATTGGATCGGATAACGCTAGAATCGCATAACGTTAAGTAATCTGGGGAGGAGAATTGGATTGACTAACGTTAAGGTCCTATGGGATGGATCGGATAACAACCACTAAAGCCTGTGCGGTTACAATGTATCTCTATGGAGCTTTAACATTATCTGATCCATCGCATAGGATTTTAACATGGATCGGATAACACTAAAAATCGGATAACACCAAGACTTGTGGAACCAAGTTTTAGCGTTATCCTATGTTTTACTGTATAGTTGTACCTCGCTTAAAGAGCATAATGTGTTCCACAGGATTGCTCTTTAAGCGAGTTTGCTCTTTAAGCAAAAAACCATTGTAAATGACCAGTTGTGTGTGTGTGTGTGTGTGGGGATTGTAAAGCCTGATTTATTTGTTAAGCGAGTTTTTGGTTGGTTTTACTGTATTTGTTAAGCAAACCGAACATTCAGAGAAAATTCTGCTATTTAAGTGAGTTACTCTTTAAGCGAGGAGTGAGGCGCTCTTTATGCGATGTTGGACTGTAGTTCAATCAGTATTCAACCTTCCCCTGGTTATTTATTTCTTCCCAGTGTTTTTAGAGCAGCTTTCACTTTGCTGTCTAGAACATATCATACAGAAAGCCAGACCAGATTCAGGTGAAGGAGGAATGAAAACTGCTGGAAGAAACATCAATACTTTAAGACAGGGGTGCCCAAACTGTGGCCCACAGTGCCAAATCATCCAGCCTATGCCACCTTTGTCGCTCCAGGAAGCGGAAACAAAATGTGCATGCGTGTGCTCATAACACACCTGCGCATGCGCATAACACTGCCGTAAATGACCTGTGGCTGTCATGCGATTTACTTCCACTTCTCGTGGGAGGAACCAGGTGAATGGCATGCTCAACCAGGTGACTGGCCTATGGCCTGAAAAGTTTGGACACCCTTGCTTTAAGCTATGCAGGTAACACCATCTTGCTGACATAAAGCAGCAAAGACTTAAAACAACTTTTAGTCAAAGTGAAAGAAGAAATTGCCAAAGTAGAACTCCGGTTAAACAATAAGAAGACAAAAATTATGACTACAGAAGAATTCTACAACATGAGTGTTGACAATGAAATAATTGAAATTGTGGAAGATTTTTAATAATAGCTGGGAAAGGTGGAAGGCAGCAGGGAAAGAGGAAAGCCAAACATGAGATGGGATTGTTTGAATCATGTGGGATTTTGCATTGTTTAGTTGTTTTGCGCTCATGTTGTAAGCCGCCTAGAGTCGGGTTCGCCTGATTGGGGTGGGATAATGAATAAATAAATAAATAAATAAATAGCTGTGTTAGTCTGTACAAGCATATCAGAAGGTAAACAAAACAAAACAAAAATGTCATAGCATCTTAAAGATTAACCCCTGTACTGCATTGTAATGTTAGTTTGATCCACAAAAGCTAATGTTAAAATACAGGAGTTAGTCTTTAAGCTGCCACAATGATTTTTGTAATTTTTTTGTTTTATTTTGTTTACTCTCCGATATGAGATGGATTGCCTCACTTAAAGAAACAACAGTCTCAAGTTTTCAAGAGGTGAACAAGGCTGTTGAGAACAGAATATTTCAGAGATTGCTCATTCATAGGGAGATTGCTCACCATATGTTTGGGGGTGACTTGAAAGCATGTAACAATAACATCATCAAAGCTCTCTTTAACAGTCTTTCTGTGCTAAGAACAAGGGATGGGTGGATGTGTGCTGAAGGATGCCTCACTATTTGCAAATATTTGGCTCACATTATGGTTGTTAGGTCAGTATCATCCCACTTCAAGGTCAAAACATCAAGCTTTGATAGATTGTTGTGATGCTCTATGGGCTTAAAAGGCAAAGATTGGGTGAATGCTTTCCTCAGGGTCTGCACTACAATTGCCATGGCTTGTGCAACATGAAGACCCATGAGTTGTGAGGCTGGTACTCCACTGCTATCTTGCTCCACATGAGACAATGGGTCCAATTTTGGCACTCTAAAAAGCCAGAAATGAGGACCAGAAGATATCCAATGTGCTTCATTCACTCAGCTCCACTGTGCTGTTTGGAGCAATATACACAAGCAGATTCACAGTTAGACCTTGTCTGTGTAGATAAAAGTACAGCAGCAAATAAATGTACAATGTCACAGTTTGTCCCAGAGAGAATCAGGGCTCTGTGATATTGGTACCTACGCTGCACTGCAAAAATCAGATCCTTAAAAACCAGTTCCCTAGGCTGGCCGGGAAATTTTTTTATACACTCGTTCCTCACTGAAGCTTTACCTCTAGAGCTGTGCTTCCCAATGTGGGGCCCGCACCCCACAGGGACTTAAATTCCCATTAGCCTAAGTCAGTACATTGGCTGATCAGGGTTTTGTGGAATTGACTTAGGCTTCTGGGAATTGAAGACCAAAAACCAGAGGTTGGGAAACACTGCTCTAGAATCTAACCCTTCAACAATTAAAAGCCAGTTAAAGGATTAAATAAGGTTTCAGAATTGGGAACCATTTGACATGAAAATAAACTCTCCATAGTGCCGAACCGTATAATTTTTCTTCCCTGTAGACAACTCCTCAGCTACTGTGCTTTTGTGTCAGCTGGGAAGCAATGTGGAGCAGCCTCACATTAAATTCCCAAAGTACTGTACTGTATTAAACTGCTTCCTCCTCAGATTTGTCTCGTTACCTTGAGAACATGAGTGGCATAACTATTCAATAACACTTCAATCTCTTTGCAACCTGAATTCTGGGAATAGCCAAATGTTAAGGGAAGATCCAATTTTGCCATCATGATGGGAATACAGACTAATAACAGCATTTGCTTAGTTTTTAAACTGTTAACAGGTTATATTGGCAGGACTGGAAGTGTAGCAATATGCAAAATGAAAGTTTTACCTTTAATAAACTATCTAATAGCTATGGTTCTAATAAATATTACAGATAAAGAATTAAAGAAATGACAAAATATGGTGGATAAGTTTTGTAATGGGAATAAAAAAAGCAAGAATAAACCAAAGTTTGTGGTATATCCCTAAAAAAAACAGGGGGGGGGGATTGGGAATCCCTAATATTAGAGCCTATTATATATCTGTCCAAATTAAAGAAATATTAAGGTTGATGCTTGGAGAATAAATAATATGGAAATACAGGACAGTATATAGAATACAGAGAAAAGGGACATAGAAAACAAGGAAGGTTTCTTCAAGATTGGAATCGAAGTACTATTTAAAATGCAAAATATGATTTGTAGAAATAGTTTGGCAATTTGACAAAAAATTAAGAAAGATTTATGCCCTGGAATACCTTTACTGGTGAAGATTAAGAAAATAGACAACTTGCCTGGCAAATTGAAAAGTGGAGGAGTGAAGCCAGCACCTGAGCAAATGAATTTTTGGAACTAAAAGAAAGAAGATGTGATATACCGCTACTCCACGGGCAATGTAGATAGTACAGTGGTGAGTGTCGTAAGTTAGGTTATTATTATGCGCTTTTTCTTACATTGTTGTTATTTTTCTTTTTTGTTTAGTTTTATTATGTCATTAGTTTTGTAATTGTATATGATTTTATGTTATATTGATTATGTTATTTTATATGTTGCCTTTTCAAATGAGAAAAACCATGTGGTTATTTTTTGTAGTGTTACATTTGTATTTTTATTTGAAAATTAATGTAAAAAAATTAAAAAAAGAAAGAAAAATGAGGACTTGGATGAGTTGGAGAGAAGATTAAAAATGTTAAAGGACTGGGTAGAAAAAAAGTAAGAATGGGGGGGGGGGGAGAGAGAGAAGAGATTTATAGGGTATGTCTGTAGAATCAGTTCCAAAAACTACAGATGGAAAAATGGAGAGATGAATGTGTGCAGAAATGGAGAGAATTCAGGGAATGGACAAGGTTTGAAGATATTATTTATCAACTATGTCAGAATTTTTTTTAAAGCTATAGTTAGTAAGATCTACATAACTTTAATAGAACAGGGAAGTCCCCAGAAATCACTGAGGAAAATATGGGAATCGGACCTGAAAAGTCATATAACAAAGTCAGAATGGAATCAAATGTAGAGTCAAAGAATTATGAAAAAATTATCAGTAAGAATAAAAGAACATTGTTATAAGGTAATCTAGAGATAGTATTTTATCCCAATTCAATTAACTCACTATGAATCTGGATATAAGGGAGAAAGTTGTAGATGTGAAAAATATCCTGGGACTTTTTTTTAACCTATGGAAGGAATGTAAGGAGGTGAATAAAATGTGGATAAATGTTTGTGAAGAAATTAATACTATACTATCTCTTAGAATACGACTGTGCCCCAGGATTGCTTTGTTAAATGATTTGGGAGGATTAAAACTGCATAAACATTTTTTTGAAAAAATTCTTATTGTTATCATGGTTACAGTTGTGAGAATTTTAATAGCCTGGAATTGGAAATCTTGTTGATATCTAGATTTAAAAGAGTGCTATAAAGAGATCTGGAACTTGGCGATTAACGATAAATTAATGTACGAATTGAAACAGAAAAGAGGTACTGTATTATTAAATAAAGTGAATTTGAAAATATTTGGAGAGAATTTATTGAATATACCTTGGGGAAATCTAAAGATGTTAAACCCAGAAATGAACTTATGATAATTTTGGAGAGAGGTGAAGAGATTGCCTTACTATGCAGTTGGTTTGAGTAACAGTTTTGGAAAAGTATTGATGTCCCCCGGGTGATGGGTATACACTGTATATGTATTATGTTATCTTTGTAATAATGTTTTTTTAAGAATAAAAACTATTTAAAAATATAAATAAATAAAAAACAGGCTGTATTGGCAGGATCAGGTCTTTCATTTACTTTAATATGAGGCTTACTCTCATATTCATCTCTGTTTGCTTAACCTAAGTGTTTGAATCTTTGTTGTTTCCCCTCAAATGCCACATGCTGGAAGACTGATTCTCCCCTTCCACATTCCACATAAACCTGTAATGTTACTGTAGCACAGGAGTTCTGAACCTTTTTAAGCCAGGGGTTGGGTCACACTCAGGCAGCTTGCGGGGGCAGACAACCATTTTGCACTTCCTCCACCACATGGCACTTCCTGTTATGGTGGAGGCAGTGGGGGCCACATGAAATGATGCAGTGGGCCACATCCAACCCATGGGCCGCAGGTTGTAAATCCCTGCCATAGCAGAAGGTTTGGGAGGAGGCGAATCACACAAAAAATTTAATTGGCTATTTTGCAACAGAAAAACCTGGCTAGAAATACAAAGACAGAAACAAGAAATAATCTTGTATCACTTTAGGGTTAATAAGAAGGTTTCTTATCAGCATCTGACAACGCTGACTCAAATCCACAAAAACTGATGTCCTCATAAATAAGTTACTCTTTAAGATGCTGCAATACACTTTTGTCAGTTTTCAGTCAACAGACATGATAACAACTGGGCTCTGGGAGCTGGAACTGGAGTTAGCGGGCACACCCAATTTCTTTCAGAAAACGTCTAATTGGCCATGGAAGTTGACACATCCATTGTACATATCCTCCTCAAAATGGTATTCTAAGCCATAGAGAAGTACCTGTAATCTTTCCATGAGTCTAATGCTTAGTGGAAACTAAAGCCTCTCCTCACACCAATATACCCTATTAAAATCCTGAAAAGGTGCCCAAGGAAGCACAAACATCCACATGCCCACTTCAATCAAGTATTGCCTCAGGATTAATCTGTAGGAAACTATTAACCGCTCTTCGTTTTGTGCAAAGACCACATGACTCTCTTTCTCTCACACGCATTCAAGTATGCTCACTCAAGTATCACTGGAAAGTGAGAAATGGCTTGGAGAGAAATTTCTTCAGGATTGGTGTTCTGGCCTTTCCTTTACACCATTTGCTAAAATCATCTGGAACTCTCAAAATGCAATATTTCAAGACATATGTAGAGGCATAAAAGCCTGTAGGCAGTTGCCATATCGCTTCCTTCTTTGATGTGCTTCTGGCTGACTTTCCCCAAAAGCCAGTGTTTCTTTCTTTTCTAGCAACAACAAATGTGATCTCTCCAGCAGGAATGGGGGTAGATGCCTTCAGAAGGAACACTGGATTCTGTTCCTTTAGCCACACAGCACTATTCTAGATGTGTCTACTCAAAAATACTGTGGAGTTCATTACATTCTTTCCCTGCATGCTTTGGGATTGTTTCCTGTGGGCAAAGAAGAATGATCAAACCAAATTTCCCCCAACCTTCCCCAGTTCTTTCCCCATACGGATGCTTGATCAGTCCCTTACCCTTGTCATAGCTCATGGTGATGTGCAGGAGGCTGGTGAGAAGAAGGATCCTCAGCATTTTGATCCTGCTTTGTCCCATTGTGTGGGATCCTAAACTGCCAGGGGAATTCTGCAGAGGACAGATGAAAAGCTATCACAGACCAGCCTGGGTTAATGTTGAACCAGCATGAAGAAATAGGAACCAGGTCACAGTGTGTCAGGGACAGTAATGCTGAGAATCTCACTAGTTCACTCACTCCAACTGCCTTCCTTTCCCTTCCGTGCGTTTTTGCTGGCTTGATCCTTTGGCATGAGCAACCAATGAATGAAAATTAATTTGCTTAGTTTTGTAATGCCAAATAAACCCAAACATGAACAACTACCTCAGTGCTTTACAAAATACAGTAATATAATTTCTTGTTTAGGAGGTTGGGTGCCAATGCCTAAAAAAACAGAATTGTCATATGCAATTTAGGGATCTAGATACAGTACTGCAAAAATTTCCCTCAGGTGTCACCTCAAGGTCTATGCCCAAGCTTTTGATAGGATACATCCTATTACACCTGCCACTATTTCAGGGTCTCATGATTTCTGACAAAGTTTCTGGCAACCTGGTGATTATCTTTTCTCTGGTAATGAAAACACACTTTTGTGCTCATCTAGCCAAAGGAGCAGCAGCAGAATAGGCCTAGTGTCACAGTGCTAATTTGAGATGAAATTAATCCAATGATTGATTAGATACCAGTAAAGACACAGACAGATTGTTAGTTAAAGTCTTGCAGCCCAATGTATCAACTACCTCAGTGAGGGATCTCTTTTCTGGCTGCTCTGCATTGATGCCCTTCCCACAAGAATGGCTGCAGTTAGCCTGAGGGCTTCTACCACCCTCTTGTTTGACATCCCCAGGACGTCCAAGGGGTTTATATTTCCAGATAATGCTTTTATTGTGCAATAGCTCAGCCTAGTTGACAGAACTAGCAACTAGACAAAAACGCCTTTGCTTCATAAACATGCTGTACTTTCTCCCTTCACTGAGCATTTTTCAGTGTTCTCTTCGCCACAGGATGTTTGTATGTTAACTGCCTGTTCTTTAAACTCTGATCTTAATTGGAGGAGGGGACTGTGTAACTGCTCTTTGTACAAGTGGCCAAAGAGTTATTTCCCAGCTGGCCCCCTAATGCTAATATTTACTTGCCTCTGATAGAAAGAACAAATACTAAGTAAAAACCTATATGAGAAAAGGGACTGAGGAAAAGAGAAAGAAGCCCAGGACCAGAACTTCCACTCCCAATGCTTACTTTTTATGTTAGTTCAGAGGTCCTCAAGCTGTGCCCCTTAAGCCAGAGTCAGTCCCCAGAGCAATTTCTGAGCAGTCTTCCAACCTCCTCCTCTTTCTTCTTCTTCTTCTTCTTCTTCTTCTTCTTCTTCTTCTTCTTCTTCTTCTTCTTCTTCTTCTTCTTCTTCTTCTTCTTCTTCTTCTTCTTCTTCTTCTTCTTCTTCTTCTTCACCACTATTGTCATCCTCAAGCCATTTCCCCTCAAACCTACATTCTCCTTCCTGCCTCAGTCAGCACCATATACTGCTGTTTTTCTTGTCCCTTTCTTTAAAAACAACAACAACACAATGGTAACATTTTTCTTTGGGTTTCAGTGATTTCTTCTGTCAGCCCTCTCTTGGTTTTATTCTCCATACCGATATTTTGGACATTTTACTGCTCAGCTTTTCCACTCCCCCTCTCATAAGCAACCATGGTGAATGCTATACGTGTATGTAAGGGAGATAAAGCAGCTGTGTGGGATGAGATGAGATGTGTAGCCTACTTCTGCAAAAAAAAAAAAAGGCAGGATAAGAAGAATAAAAAGCCTGGCATTTGTTGCAAAAAGAAACTAAAGTGTTTAGCATATTGAACACTTATAGAGGCTCCACCCCTCAAACTAGGTGGAATTCCAGAACAGATTCATCAATGGCCATAAGCATGGCAAGGAAATAAGAACTGAGAAGTCATTTGAAGTCACACCAGAAGATGCAAGCAATTTTTTTTCCAGATTTCTATGCTGGTCTACCTGATATATTTATTAACCTACAAAAATTTGCTGCAGGCATGTTCACAGTTTTCTCTCTCCACATACATCTGTGAACAAACTTTTTCCAAGAAGAAAATTGTGTAATCCAAGCATAGGTCAAGACTTACAGGTGGAAACTGACATCACATTTTAAGAATATCTGTCATAAATTTTGACATGAAAATTAATAACTTGTCTAATAGAAAGCAGCCACGAAAACCACACCAACTAGGTAAACATGTATAGCTAGATAAAAAGACTCCGCAGTAAAATATTGTTCCAAAACAGAAGGCATTCACGTTAACATTTCTTCATTGATCTCTGAATGTTTATTTTTTATCTAAAGTGGTGGGCTAATAATTTTGTTACATTTTGATTTAAAGCAGTGGGCACTCTGCTGCAGCCCCCATGACCAGAAGGTTGGGGACCCCTGTTCTAGATGATAGCTGAAAAGAAAAAGTCTAACCTAAGCAAACGACAGGCCAATCTGTACTCTCCAAAGACACAGATCCCAAATTATTAATTGAGTGTAGCAATTGAGTGTGCTCTTCCTGGAAATGTTTTATACTTAATAAATTGGCTTCTTTGGGCTTGTGTCCAGCTACCCTGCTTGCAATGGAACCACAACAAGCCAGGGAGCTAGTGAAACAGAGAATAAGGGACACTGAACGGCAGGAAGATGTGGCCAAGTCTCCTGGTTTCTTCTCCAATGTTTCCATCAGGTACCAGCTTGTCCCCGCAGCTTATCTGCAGGAATTAGATCTCCCAAAACATAGGCTGGCATTCACCCAGACCCGCTGTGGATGCCTGCCTTCAGCTGTCCTTGAGGACAGATATAACGGGATACCCTATTCAGAACGATTATGTCCATGTGGAGATGGGGATGTTGAATCGATTGAGCATGTTCTCCTTTTCTGCTCATTCTATAGGGATGCCCGTGCAGAATTAATAATCCCCTTGCTGCGCCAATGCCCAGGAAAATTGCCGGCCCAACAAGCTTCCTTCCTACTCCAGGACAGTAGTATTGCTATCACGCGCAAAGTGGCAGGTTTTTGTGCACAGGCTAGTAGGATACGTCGGCTGCTGACTAGGAAGTCTAGTGTGGCTCTATAGTTTACTGAGATTGCTCCCGCACTGAGCAGCTGACCTACACTACTTATTATGTTATCTCTTCACCCTTATCATTATCGATCTGGCCATAAATTACTGAGTTTTAGTAAACTACAACTCTATTAGAGAGTATTTTATATCCTTGTAATGAGGCTATCCCTCTTTTTCTTGTAAATATTAGTATTGCATTTTATTTTCATGACACTAGGTTTTAGTAATTATTGAGGGATTTTAGTAATATTGTTTTTAGATAGGCACCTGCTGTTTTATGTCAATTCCCAGTAGGTTTTTAGTATTATAGTACCATAGTTTCCTTTTATTACCCGTGTCCAGACTAGTTAGGATGTGGTATTATGTTTTTGTGTGTTATGCTGGTCATGGACTGTAAACAACTTGAACTTGAACTTGAATTTTTATTAATACTGATTGTCTTAGCATTTTTACACATTGTAATTTTAGTAGATATTACATTTTACATCACATCCTTTTATATCATATTTTTAATATAACTGCATATACCATAATGTGATTTTAACTGAATCTTACTGGTTGAGTCTGATTACAGCATTCAAAAATCTCTTTTGTAGTCCTGCTATAGTATGGTCAACCATGTTCTGAATGCTTTGTTTTTTATGCTGGTCTTTGACCGTAACAATAAACTGATTGATTGAAACTGATTGATTGAGTGTAGCAGTCCACATATTTTCCATACTGATCTATTCCAGGCAGAAATCCCTGACTACTTTATTATTTGGCTTTAAACAAGAGACAGATGGTGACAATCTATTGCACTAGTGAAAATTACCCAGCTCCATCCTAGTAGTCCCAACCCAGTGTTCAATCTCTTTTCCTTACCCTTCCTAATTGTTTTCCATATTGGCCTTTTTATTCCCAAACTGACATTCTTCCCCTAACTCTGGCTGTTTTTACTCCCTCTACCCCAGTACCCAACAAGGTATCTGGATTTCAGTTCCCAGAATTGACAACATATGTTTCAGAGCCAAATGATGTTTCATACAGTGGATACCAACAAGAATAGGACATTTGTGAGATGGTACAGAGATCCAGCCACTTAAAAGTAAAGACAGATTTCTCCCCTTGACTACCTGCTTAAATCTGCTAGGGACAAAGGTGGGCAAGGATTCTTTGTCAGTCTCATAGCTCTGCAAAATGGGTCTAGCTGAGTTTGCGCAGGACTCTGAAGACATTCTTTAAATCACAGTCTCAGCCAGTACATAACAAGCAGGTGTACTACAGCAAGTGCAACATGGGAATGCATCTCAGTCTGGATTAATCCTACTTCAGCCATTATGTGCACAGCATGTGTGCCATGGGAGGCAAAATATTTGAGAGATATATTATAAAAGAGTTTTGAACCAACAGTTGAATGGGAGCTGTTGTTTATTCCCCATATCTTTGCCCCATATATTATTTCCTAAGCAAACACCTCAAGTACAGGAGCTCTCCTCCACCACCAGTAAAGCTCTCCCCAAGGAGTCTGGGAGACTGGGTGGGATGGTGTCATTTCAGATTAATTTCATTCATATGCTGTCTCCATGAAAGTTAGCCATTAAAACAAAGGCAAGATATCTTAAGTTTCATAACTGCTAAATGGGTTTATCATCAAGTTTCCATATGTGGATTTTTTTTCCTTTTAAAGATTTCTCCTTTGTCTTGGTGTAGTTGATAACCAGGTATTCTCCTACACTGAATTTGCTGTTTACC
Source organism: Furcifer pardalis (assembly GCA_030440675.1). Lineage (NCBI taxonomy): Eukaryota > Metazoa > Chordata > Lepidosauria > Squamata > Chamaeleonidae > Furcifer > Furcifer pardalis. The sequence goes on from CP126894.1 coordinate 61,562,295, forward strand.
AAAACTCTTCACATGCCAACTAGTAGAGCAGACCATTGCATTATCATCTGTGTATAAAAGGACTGAAAGGTTGAAATTCCAGACTGAAGGTAAAGCCATTTGTATGGATTCACAGGGACTTGGGCTTCTGGGAATTGAAGTCCAAGAACAGCTGGAGTGCCAAGCTTCACCATCATGGCTTTAGGGCAGGGATTCTCAAACTGCATGCTGGATGTGGCCCACAGGCCCCCCCCCCCTCCACTATACCACTATACTGCAGACATTTCCGTGGTGATGTGGCAGGCATGACTAGACACTGGAGTGCATGGTATTGTCTGGAAATATACTGGCTGAAATCCTGCTGCTTAGTGTAGTAAGTCACAGCTGAATCAATTGAGATTTGAAAAGTCAAGTCCTCAATAAATTCAATTGATTCAAATGGGTCTCATTCTAGTTGAGACGTACTGTACTATGCAAAGCAACAGGAATTCAGCCATTGAACTAGATAGCATTAGTTACTAGGCCGCTCTTCCTTATTTATGCCAAAGATTAACATAGGGCTGCCCAGAGTACAGCCCATGAACCAGATCCAGCCTGCTGTGCCATTCCATCCAGCCCGCACTACCCTAACCACTCCCAGAAGCGGAAGTAAAACACACCCACATATGCACAAAACACTGCCGTAAATGACTCATAGCTGTTGTAAATGACCTGCAGCTGTCATAAAAGCGTTTACAACAGCCACGGGCACATTTAAAGCAGCATTATGCGCAACCACGTTTTACTTCCACTTCTGTTGGGAGGAGACAGGTGACTGGCCTGCTCAACCACATGACCAGTCCATGGACCGAAAAGTTTGGGCACCCCTGGATTAAAACAAAGCACTGACAATGAACCAAAAGGGACCCTAACACTTAAGTGCCACTACGCCTCAGAGTCAGCCTGTTTGTTTTGAAAGTGAGTTTCCCAATCACAGAGGATTATGTTATGGGATAAGTTTACAAAACAGTAACCATGTTATTCTATGCCTGCATATCAGTCAAACAGACCAAAATTAAAAACAAAAAACCAAAAATGACAGAAAATGTTGCAGTACCTTAAAGACTAACTTCTATATTTTGACATAATCTTTTGTGGATCAAGTCCACTTTCTCAGACCTCCCCCCCCCCCCCAATTGAGGATCTCATTCCTCTGGGTTAACCCACCAGGGCCCAAGTGCCAGCAGTGAGTGGCAAGCAAAGGGCCAAGCAAGGAATATAGCAGGGAATAATCCAAATGAGTCACAATTGCCCTTTCTCCTTGTTTCTGCCACTCCATTCTCTCTCTTTCCATTTGGTGGTCTTCTGTGGAAGGGACAGATCATTTTTGCAGGGGATTGATAACTTCCAGAGAACCTCTCAATTAGTGGCATAGCGTGGGTTTCAGCCACTTGGGGCACAGGCCAAACTTGCCCCTCCCATCTAGGTTCACTGCCTCCCTATCTAGGCTCGCTGCCCCCCATCTAGGCTCGCCCCTCCTTGCCCTTGCCACCAGGAAGTCTGGGGGCAGCGACGAAGTCCCACTTATTGTGAAATTTTGCCACCCAAAAAAGTGCCACCCGGGGCGCCCCCCTGGCATCCCACTATGCCACTGCTCTCAATTCAGACCAAAGACACATGGAACCTTAGATCTGTAGACTGCTCTCCTTTTTTGTTATCTGCAGTTGTTAGCTCCCTGTTTTCTTGGGAAATGGATGGTATCTAGTGGCAACATCCCTGAATATGGACATCAGGACATGCATGAATGCATAATAGTGTAAATAAAATACTTTTCTACCCCTACCCCCAATTTGCATTGATTTTCAGAATTCCCTATGTCCGTGATGGCAAACCTTGGCATTCCAGCTGTTCTTGAACTTCAATTCCCAGAAGCCCAAGTCTCCGTGAATCCACACAAATGGATAACCCATTCATGTGGATGCACAGAGACTTGGGCTTCTGGGAATTGAAGTTCAAGAACAGCTGGAGTGCCAAGGATTGCCATCACAGCCCTCTGTAAATCACAAATAGCATGTATTGATTTCCACATGATAGTCTTCAGCAGCCAGACTGGTCAATACAAGTGTCAATCCTTCTTTTCATTCTTTTAAATCAGGGATTCTCAATCTGTGGCCCATGTGCTGGATGCGGCCCGCGGCACCATTTCATGTGGTCCCCCACTGCCTCCCCCACAGCAGGAAGTGTCATGTGGTGGAGGAAGGGCAAAATGGCTTCCTGGCCTCCGAAGCTGTCTGAGGAAGAGTGACTCAGTCCCCAGCTTAAAAAGGTTGAGGACTCCTGTTTTAAATGATCACATCATCACAGTTCCTTTAAAAACCATGAGATCAAGCATTCCCTGCTAACAAACAAGTCATCGCCGCCACTGACCCCCACCCCCACCCGGTGGGCTAACTATGAAACATTGGCAGCATAAGACCAAGAGACGTGCCTGACACCACAACAAGCTTGGAAGGAAGAAAAAATTTTTTTGGTTTACAGACAGATTTCCTGGTATGGGCTTCAGTGAGGTCACTTTGCAACTGTGTCAATATTTGAAACACGCAAAAGATAGATCAGTTTTCTGGCTGGAATAGGAGAAAATACACACCAGCCATTATAGAACCCTATTCTAAATCCTACTGCCTAAAAAAATTAGAGTGCCACACTGTGCCTTACAATGCAGTAAAGTTAAAAACTGTGTAAAGGGTGTAGAGCACAACAAAGTCTAGTGTTTTGCAGAAAGACTAGTTGGAAATGTGAGAATTGCACAGACATAGCAATTAAAAAACTTACATGACAGAACTTACAAATGGTTAATTTGCAGCTGACTTATCAAACGTGGGCAAGAAGCAAATGTGGTAACTAGACTCTGGTAGCTACTCAATCAGCAGCAGTCAGATACAGTACAGCCAAGATAGCAAGTAAACTGTGCATCCCTCATATTTCATAGTAACATTGAGACTCTGCAGAAGAACTCTTCTGGAAATCATTTCAGATCAGAATTAATAAGAAATAATTATGCTCTGAGTGACTTTGGCTTGCTCCTCTCTTGGGAGGAAACAGAAGGGATTCAAATTCCTGGCCTCTGGTTTCATAGCCAGGCACTCCAGTCCCAGGAGCAATATTAGCTCTCTAGATCAGAGTTATTTAGAATAAAATCTCCTCCCAGTTATATTTTTCAGCTAATACTGAAAGGCTTACCATCATTAGATTACAGAGAGGACAAAGGAGAACTAGCAATAGCAATTACACTTCTATTCTGCCCCATGGCACTTAGTGCACTCTCTGGGCAGGTTCCAGGTAATTAGCATTTTCCCCTAAACATGCTGGGGACTAATTTTACCAACCTTAGAAGGATAGAATGCTGAGTCAATCTTGTGTCCCATCAAGATCGAACTCAGAATGTTTTGGCTGCAGTACAACAGTTTAACCACTGTACTACCAGAGCTTTACTATAAGAATTGACATGGTCACCCTTTTAAAAAGCCACAGTGCAGTGGTATCTCACATACAGTACATATCAAACTTCATGTGCTCGTTTTCATACCAGTTACTCCTTTCCATGTGAAACTTCTGATGTTGTATGTAGCTGATGTACTCTTGCCAAATATACTGCTTTTCCTCCAGTGAAGGCAAGGTGGCTTCCATACACTCCACTTTATCCACACAACAGCCCCACGAGGAAGGGAAAACCGAGATAATTTGAGTACCCTAAGGCAGTGATGGCCAACCTTGGCACTCTGGTGTTCTTGGACTTCAGTTCCCAGAAGCCCTGATCAGCAGGAGTGCTGACTTGGGCATCTGGTAATTGAAGTCCAAGAACGCCTGGAGTGCCAAGGTTCACCCTCACTGTCCTAGGGCTTCCTAATAATGCTGGAAAAGATGGAAGGCAGTACAAAAAGAGGAAAACCAAATACAAGATGGACTGATGCTAAAGGATGTCACAGGCTTTAGTTTACAATTGTTGAGCACAGTGATTGAGGACAGGACATTTTGGAGACTGCATATTCATAGGGTCACCGTAAGTTGAGAGTGATTTGATGGCACACAATAGCAGCAGCAGCAGCAACTTCCAAGTGTTGAGGGCAAAATGCTAATTAACTTATGAACCACCCAGAGAGTGCATTAAGCACTATGGGGTGGTATATAAGTGTGTTTGCTTTGCTTTAATGAGTTTCATGGCCATGAATCCTAGATTGACACTCGGTGACATCATACTGACTTTCTCAATCATTCAATATCACTTTCTTGACCTTCTTCTTGCCCCTCAAAAGCACTGGGAGATCACACTCAGATACACTCAAATTGTTTTAACATGAGTTATGCAGACCACTAGTCATGTTCCCACCTCAATCTCAACCATTTCAGCCATAGTGCTAAGATTAACAATGAGCAAGTCACTGAGGGTGCCTTCCTTCCGAACTAGGACACATTCCTCCTTGGTGTCTGAGAGTGGGATATTCATGACATCTCCACATCCAATGAGAACTCTGCAGCACTGCAGTGTAGTCCTCACTACTGGTGATGCAGAATTCTGTTTTGTCCCTGGGCACTGCTGCATCTTGTGAGTACACAACCAGCACAGTGGGCAGTTGTGAGGCTGGCAGCTACTAGGCGCCTCTCCCACAGCCAGCTGAGGAGAGACCCCTGTCCAGGTTGCCTTTGTGCTCAAGCTGATGGCCCCACAGAGTATGGGGAAGAGCATAGCTCATGCCACAAAGGGTTCATTGGTGGGGCTTTGTTGAGTATTGTAGTGCAATTCTCAGCATGCAATGCCTGCTAGCACAATAACCACAGAAATAGAAATATTAGCCTAAACTAAAGAAAGTTGTTTTCTATTGCATTGTCCCTAAGTAATTAATTGGAACGTTTCCCTCTCTTCCAGGGCTGTAGCCAAGATTCTAGATTTGGAGGGGTGAAATCCCCCCCCCCCCAAGAGGTGCAACAACGTCTTTCACACACATATATAACATTGGCATCACAGGGTGGGGTGGGAGGGCTATTAGCTCAGGAGAGTTTTTGCCCTCCCCCCCCCCACTACAGCCCCGGTTTTTTCCTACATCCAGGGGTCACCTGAACTATTTGCATGTACAAGTAATACCTCGGATAATGTTTACCTCGGATAATGCTAAAATCGCATAACGTTAAGTAATCTGAGGAAGAGAATTGGATCGAATAATGTTAAGGTCTTATGGGATGGATCGGATAACAACCGCTAAAGCCTGTGCAGTTACAATGTATCTCTATGGAGCTTTAACGTTATCCGATACATCCCATAGGATTTTAACATGGATTGGATAACACTAAAAATCGGATAACACCAAGACTTGTGGAACCAAGTCTTAGCGTTATCTGAGGTATTACTTGTACTGTATTAAGGCTTTGCATGTTCTAGCCTTTTTCTTGTTTTTTGCTTTTCAAAGATGAAATATATCTATTTGAGCTCCTCCATTTTGCACACTACATGGCAGGCCTAAAAGACTTAAAAGAGCTGAAGACTCTACTTTAACTTTACCTCTTTCTAAAACAATCTCACCAAGAATCCTGAGCACATGTATATTTCTCTGACCTAATTGTGAGTAAATGATATTTTGTTCTTTCTCCAAGCATCTAGTGCAAATGTATTCATTGGCTGGCCTAAACAGGGAAAAAGCTTGGTGGAAATTGCATGCAAGCTAAGATTTGCATAAAAACCTGTCCCATTTTACTGTGCTGCTGCTAAATATAACAGGCTTGTCATTGTGGTGAGCTTTCTGATGGCGCTGAAGCGTTATGCCCAGAGGGTATGATTTGGGGCGGAGAAGACAGCGGAAGGGGCACTTGCCTGTGTGCAGGTGCTCATGTGCCCATAGCATGTGTGGATCACACAAGGCCTTCTCACAGACTGTGTAGAGATGAGCTTCACTTGTGTGGGAGATGAGATGTTGGCACAGCTCAGGCTGCTGAGGGAAAGCATCCCTGCAGAAGTGGCAGCAACAAGGGTGCTTGCCTGTATTGAGGTGGAGATGCTTTGGGACAGTAGGGGGGCGTGTAGGGCCGTTCCTCTGTGTGCAGTTGCCTGTGGTTGCACAGTGACTCGGGGTTGGCTAGGTGCTGCCTGGAAATGGTACACTGGCAAGCAGCTCCAGCAGAAGGGCTTGTCTCCTTCACCTGGTATATTTTGCAATGTATACGGAGAGAGAACTGATGGGCAAATGACTTTCCATGTTGTGGGCAGACAAAAGGGCACTAGCCTGTGTGCATCACCTGGTGTTCTTGGTGCCGTATGCCTTGTGGCACTTTGGGCAGGGAAAAGGCTGTACCCCTCGAGGGCCCAAGATATGTGCTTTGGAGCTCTCTTCTGAAGGATAGCTCTTTCCACACACCGTGCACAGAAATCGTTTGTGACGTGTGTGCCCAAAACAATGTTTCTTTCAGATGACCAAGCTGCAGGAAGGTTTGGCCACATTCTTCATACCAATGTCATTATTCACTGCCTCCCTCCGTCCCTTCCTCCCTAGCATGGCTCCTCTCCTTATTTCCTCACTCTGTTCCTAGGTATAGACATGGCACTATCGTGGGGGGCTGCTTTTGCACACGAAGGGCCCTTCAGCTGCTGAACTTCTCAGCCAAGGAAGTACTGAGTAAAACTACACTGGATAGCGGCTGTGGACAGGTTTCATTCAACTTTGGCTCTGTTGCTGTCTCTTTCATTAGATCTGGCTGAGAATCTTTTTAGCACAATGTCTTCTTTGCTTTTACCATCTTTGATCACAAAGCCTTGGCTCTCTTTGATCCTTGGTCTCCTTCAGGCTCTATAGCAAAAATCCTGTTTTCATTCCTTTTCTTGTCTTTCTCATCCAAAAGAAAGGGATGTTTACTTGTCACCATGTTATCCAGCCTAGGAACACAAGGGTTTGCTTGGATACAGCAGGAGCACCTACATATTGGGTCCCACACCAGTTACTTCCTTTAAAAAGATGGCAAGATAAACTTTTGACATTAAATTAACAATATTTGTGCTTTTATTCACCACCCCACTACCTGCTTCTATTATGTTGAACAGAGGTAAAGTCAAACCTCACTTAACGAATGTTTTGCTTTGCGAAAAACTTGTGTAACGAGTGGATTTTTCAAAAAGCGATCCGGCTTGCATAACAAAAAAATTTTCACTATCCGAGTCCGACTCACATAGTGAAAATTTTTGCTATGCGAGTTGGACTTTCCCTATAGAAAACTCGCATAATGAGCGTTTCTATGGGGAAAACCCACATAATGAAAAAAAGCTCATTATGTGAGTTTTTCCATAGGAATTTTCACTATGCGAGTCTGACTCGCATAGCGAAAAACTCGCATAGTGAGCAGCCTCGCAGAACAAATTAAATTTGTTATGCGAGGTATTACTATACATAGTTCACTACAGAAGCTCCAAGAGTGGCCCTAGTGACCAAAACTATTGTTTTACGATTGAAAACATAAGCAGTAAAATTACAAGTGATCTCTATTTTAAGGATTTTGGAAATAATATTTCAGCATCTGCTACAAGGTTATTTCTGGAAGGACAGTTTACTCCTTTCTAGAGCTTTAAAAAGTTATGGTTCTAGACTACAGATCTCAGAATCTCCTAGAAAACATGACCAAATGTACTCACAAAATAACATTTCCAAGCTCTGCCCCATTATTTAAAATATACCACCATGGGATCATTAAATGTATCTATCACAGTAACAGGTCATAGAAATGTATAAAAAGTGTTAAAATACATCTTTCAAAAACTTTGTAGTTTTGTACAAAATGGTTAGCATAACTGATAAGTATACAAATTAATGCAGTTTTTAACAACTGATAGTCCACATAATTAAATCAGTGGTCTTCCCAGGAGTAATGTATAGTTGTGAGAGCTGGGCCATAAGGAAGGATGAGTGCAGAAGAATAGACACCTTTGAACTGTGGTGTGGGAGAAGACTCTTAAGAGTCCCCTGGACTGCAAGGAGATCAAATCTGTCAATTCTGAAGGAAATCAATCCTGACTGCTCCTTGGAAGGACAAATACTAAAGTTGAAGCTTAAGTACTTTGGCCACCAAATGTAAAGAGAGGACTCACTGGAGAAGGCCCAGATGCTGGGAAAGATTGAAGGCAAAAGGAGAAGGGGGAGGCAGAGGATGAGATGGCTAGATGGCATCATTGATGCAGTGGGCATAGATCTGGGCGGGCTACAGAGGATGGCAGATGACAGCAGAGCCTTGCATGCAGTTGTTCATGGGGTTGCAAAGAGTCATACTTGACTGTCCGATTGAACAACAAAATACTTGTCATTCAAATTAGTTGTGGAGCTTTGCCTTGTTGAATTGTAAATGGTTATACTTATACAGTACTTTGCATACTTACCTGTTATGCTAACCATTTTGTACCTGTGTACCTGATGTGTATAAATTGATGCCATGAAGTCTCACTCTGTGGATCACAAATTTTAAGTTTCCTTCACTTGAAGAAAGAATCCACTTTTAGGAGGTCAAGAACCACATTATAGCTTTTGCAGGACAAAATAACCATGGCAGACAGGAAAGCAACTCTAAACCATTCTGTTCCCAACACTTTATTCTGTTTTCCTGTCCCTCTGTTTTTTATCATCAGGAAAATACATCCAAAATGAGCAAAAGAGCTGATCAGTTTTTTATCAATTGCTACTCAACATAAGAAGGTAAGCAGAAATAAATAACAGCAGTATATTTAGGGTTGTTAGACTCAAAGTTCTTCTCAACCACAGAGCAAAGCAGTTATTTGATTACTCTTTTGTCTGGATTTGTTTTTTTCAGGTGTGTCTGAAGAACTAACTCATAACACTACATTCTGAAATTTGACCTGGTAACATGAAGGGACAATCTGATCACTACAGCATTATAGAATTTGTGGTAATAAATACTAAAAATATTTGTGTGGTCAAGTCTTATTTTGAATAGGAATTGTGCTACATTGTTCCAGTGAAAATATAAAACATTCTGGTGTGGTAAACACTTAATTCTGATTTACACACAAGTTACATAAATTTAAATTTGACTTCAAGCAAGGTTGGAGTCAACTAGAACCTGATTTCTCTTAATGAAGCATTTTCAGGATAAAAGAGTTGTATCTGTCAGACAACCACCCGTCTTACCCTGGGGGCGCCTCCCCTGCATTCCAGAGAATCAATCTCTTTACGGGAACTTCCATCCCCCTCCAGTAAAAGAGCTGGGCTGCAAAAAGAACTCTTACTATGCTCAGGCGATGAAGCAAATTGGGGAGGTTGGTAGCCAGCCTTCGTGTGTGTGTGGTGTCAGCTTCTGTTGATGAAAGAAACGTGGACCTTCAAGTGAAAGTAGTAGGTTTATTGATCAGGTTCATAAAGCAGAGTCCATGGTGAAAAATCGTACATAAAGTCCAGTAGCAATAAAAAATCAGTCCAGCAGAACAAAGTACAGTTCTAGGTAATCATTTTGAAGAAGTAAAAAGGAATAGTCCCCCTAGGCCTAAATGTTAACCCTTCGACATCCAAAAGCGGACTAACTGTTCTCTCCAAGATCGAGATTCTTCTACCATGTGGGGCCTTTTGGGCCAATAAGAGAACGTCTTCATAGGAAGAGAAGGTTCTCACAACAATATGTGTATTCAGACATACATAGTCACAACAACAGAGAACTCAGCTAGCTACAGAAATGAGAACACTGAACTGAAAACAAGCTGTCTCGTGACACGCAGTCTTGTGAGACAAAGAAGAGAAATGATGTTTAAGGCCCAGTGAAACTACAACCTCCAGCTTTGAGAAACGTAGGAAAGAAATGTCTCCCATGACAGTATCCAAGAGGATTTAAACTCTATTATTATAGAAACTGTATCAGATGAGACATCAGGGTGCACAAAAAGAGCCTCCATGAAGATTGTGGTATTTTGAACCATAACTGGGAGTACTATGGCCAATGGCCGCCTTGCCCTGGCTAATCTTTCTCATGGCAGGTTGGGTGAAAGAAACCGCAGAATAAACTCACCAAAAGGTGCCTTCATTTTGGCAGTTTCACATCTGGCCTAGATGTGGAAGATGAGCCATCCAGTGTGAATTATCCATATCTTCACCTTTATGGGATGAGTTTCAGTTGATACAGCCTGGTGATGTTGATCAGAATTTAGGAAACGTCTCGTGCCTATTTGCATACTGGATTTTCTCCTCTGGGGGAAGTTTAAGTCCCCATAAAGAATCAGATTTGTAGTCTAGACATATGTATGGATTCAGTCCTGAACATGGATGGCTAAGTTTTGGATGTTGCTCAATCAAAACTAGGGTGCCACCTGGGCCCTGCTTCTTGGAAATGCCTGATCTGGCTCAGTAGCATTTGGTGGGTGGAAGGCAAGGCAAGAGGTGGCAGGCAGAACCACAGCAAAATTGGTTTCTTCTTCACGTGTGTGTGCGTGCACACATGTGCATTTGCATGTGATAAGGGGGAGGCAGGAGTGGTGTAACTATAAGCAGCTTTGTTGGACAGAACCCCACTTTCTTTAATGAGCAACTACTAATCGGGCTAAAGGGACATATGCTTCAATTGTTTCTAATGTGGATAACTGTAATCTATCCTATTTGAGGTTTCTTTTAAAAAGTGTTCAGAAACTTCAGCTAGTATAAAATGAGGTGGTCAGACTATTGACAAGGCGTTTCCCAAATGCTGGTTTGTGGACTTCAATTCCCAGAAGCCTAAGTCATTTCCCCAAAACACTGATCAGCCAATGTACTGACTTAGGTTTCTGGGAATTGGAGTCCACTTGTGGGCTGTGTACCTCCTGTTGGGAACCACCACTGACAGGAAGTACATGACTCCCCTGTTATGACAAATGGGTTGTTTCCAGGCACAATTAAAGTGTTATTTATGACCTACAGGCATCTGATAGATAGTGGGCTATTTTAATACTCTAGTTGAGTTATACTGTTATTTAATTATGATTAGCACTGATATTTCCTTATTTTAGCACATCTGTTACATGCTAACATTATATAGATAATTGTTTTAGTTTGCTTATTTAAATGTTTTAATATTTTTTAAAAGTGCCCTTGACTTTTTAAAAAAGTACTGTACAGTACTTAATAAATCTAATCAACAGTAATAATGATTTAGATCATGTACCCAGTTTAAAATCAAGTTCAAAACCAGGTTGCATAAATTAACTTTTAGTGGTTCACTGTAGTTTAAAAAAATAACAGCCATAGTTTATTTTATGAAATACACAAAGTTGACTGAGAAGGCTGTACAGATGGCTGTAAGTTATTAATATGTTCTGCTATTCTCAACTCAACCAGCTGGATATTTTGTGGCAAGCAGAAGTCTCTTTCCTAGAAGCTGATGGAAATGTCTGAAATGGAGAGCAAAAGCAGTCCCTGTCAGATAGTTTCCAAGGGGCTGAAACCATAGCAGGAAATATTGGAGTAGCTACAGCTTTCACCTGAGGATCAAAGTATAGCAACCTTAAAATGAATTGCTTAAAAAGGGGGAATGAATAAAAGAAGGGAGCAAAAGACAAGCCTTTGTGGCAGCTAAAAGATTAACTGATTTATTTCAACTTGAACTTTTACAGATGAAAATCCCATTCCTCCGACACATCTGTCATTCATGCTATTTTGTAATCCAACAAGAAAAACAGTCACCTATGCAGAGCCAATTTACATATGATGTACAGTACATCATCTGTGCCGTGGGTGATGGCTCTGAGATCATAGAGTGTGGGTCACTTCATGGCAAGATTGGATCCACCTTAAACAAATTCATGCCAGTGACATTTTTCCTGCTTCAAGAAAAAAAATCCCATACGAAAGCACTAGATCAGTGCTGGATTAAGCCTATAAAACAAAACACAGCTCACACGTCGATCAACTCTGCCGCTCAACACAAATTCGCCCTATTACAGAGTAGCGTATAAGATGCGTGTGCAGACAGAGACAGCTCCGCCTGCATGCACATCTTGTTGGCGTGCATTGAACACTCCAATGAGGCATCGGTGAGTCTCTCCGAGTGAACATTTTTTGAATATCTGCGCAAATGCATGGAATATTTAAATTTGGATTCTCATTCTAACCGAGCGCGGCCCCCCCCCCCCCGAGATGTGGGGCCATAGCATTTGCTACTCCTGCTATATGGCTGATCTGGCACTGCTCGAATCAAAAGTACAGGGTATAAATGTGAATAAATAAATAAATAAATAATGACCCTCTTTAAAAGTCATCCAAGCTAGCAGCCAAAAGACTCCCCCCCCCCCCGCCCTTCACAACATACTGAGTGAGAGGCAAATTCTGAGCCCATGTTTTCCTCCTGTGGAAAACATGACTGTTTTTAACTGGCTGAAATGACACACTGAGCCTCCCAGAACCTGTCTTTCAACATGGAAAGTCAGGGATTCAGACAAGCAACCCCCCACCCAGGTCTAAGCATGACAAGGATCCTACCTACCCCTGGTGGCACAGTGGTTGAACTGCTGTACTGCAGTAGTTGTGAGTTTGGTCCTGACAGGGAGCAAGGCTGACTCAGCTGTCCATCCTTCCTAAGTCAGAAAAATGAGTATTTATTTATTATTTATTAGTTCAAATTTATATTGCCGCCCACTCGCTGTGGCGACTCAGGGCAGCTTACAGACGATACATTACATTACAATACAATACGTTGGGGTGGGCACAGGGCGGCAAGGTCCTCAACCTGCCCTGGCTTCTTCTTCCCCTGGCAGTTGGTATAGGCACAGGGGAAGGGGTGGCAAGGTATCCAGCGTGTTGGGAGGCAAAAATGCTAATTAACTTGCGAACCGCCCAGAGAGTGCACTAAGTGCAATGGGGTGGTATATACTATACTGTATGTGTAATTGCTACCTATTGGCTTACTGCAGGAGTCATGCTCCCTCAGACAGTTTTGGGGGCCAGACAGTCATTTTGCCCTTCCTCCACCACATGGCATGTCCTGGTGTGGTGGTGGTGGTGGTGGGGCAGTGATGGGATGTAACAGGTTCTCACCAGTTCTCCAGAACCGGTAGTAACTTTTCCTAGTGTCCCGGAGAACCGGTTGCAGCTTTTTGGGGGAACCACCTTTGGGGATTACATTTTCACTGGTTCCCCCACTGTGCATGCGCGCCAATGAACTCACCACAAGATGTGCATGCACACCTACAGTGCTTGGCGCGTATGCACGGCCTCCTTGCTGTCCTCCCAAGCGGGGAGGAGGAAGAGAAGCTGCTAGCCTGAAGCTCCCTATAGCCTGCTCCCCTAGATATCCTAGAGAACTGGTTAGGCAAAGACTTAGTACCTAAATTCTTTAACTGTTGAAAAGTTGAAAAGTGCCAAAATGAAGCCATCTTGTGGTGAGTTCATTCTGTAGTTCCTTCCATCTGACCTAGTGTGAGAAAGATTACCCAGAATAAGCTTTAAGCTCTAGTTTAAAAGCTCAGGTTGATTTGTGTTGTTTGTTGTATTTTAATGTATTTATTTATTTAATTTATTTACAGGTTTGTGTTGTGGGTGGGTGGATGGGTGGGTTGAGGTGTGTGTGTGTGCTTATTTTTATTTTATTTTTTATTATTTTTAATTTGTTTTCTTTGGTCTCGCCCACATCATGATGTCATGACATTGGCTCCGCCCATGATGTCATGATGTTAGCTCCGCCCACACTGTGATGATGTCATGGTGGGGTAGTAAATTTTTTGACATCCCACCACTGTGGTGGGGCCACATGAAATGGTGCCACAGGCCACATCCGGCCCGTGGGCTGCAGGTTGAGAATCCCTGGCTTAGTTGTTAAGATGCTGAACTTGGGAACTGGAAGGCCGGCAGCAGGTCAGCAGTTCAAGACCCGAGTGCTGCACAATGGAGTGAGCTCCCGTCTCTGTCCCAGCTCCTGCCAAGTTCGAAAGCAAGAAGGATGGAAGGCTGAGTCAACCGGATCTAACTCAAAACATTTTTTGGCTGCAGTACAACGGTTTAACCCCTGCACCCCCCCGGGGCTCTTTAGGTGGGGGACGAGGCAAAGAAGCGGAACGTCTCACACAGCCGTCCTCCGTTGCACCCGGACTTCTTTTCTTCGCCCCACCAGGTGTCGGGGAGGGTCTCCATGGAGACCGCGCCATTTTCCTTTCCGGTTTGGAGAGACGGATGTTTGCGAAGGGGGTTTGACAGGCGGGAGCGAGGAAGAGGCGGCCGTGGTTGAGAAGCGCAGCCCAAGCGCCGTCCTTCTGGGCTGGGCAAAGTGGGCGCGGGATCGGCGTCGGAAGAGCTGCCGCTCCTTCATGAGAGAGAAGGGACGAGCGGAGGTAGGCCGCGCCTGGCTTTTTTGAGGGGGATTTTGTGTTCCTCTTCGTGGGCGGGCGGGTAAGCCAAAAACCTGGGACGGTTGGACAGGGCTTTTATCGTTATTCTTCCCCCCTGGCCGAACACGCACTTCGTATTGGGAAATGCTTCCTTATCCCTCTTCTCTGTGCCGTATTCCTAATTCTGAGGAGGGTTTCGATGAGGCTTTTCCATTGGGGGAAAAGGCCGCAGGTGGCTGCAAACGAGAGAAAGGGATGAGGGCGACCTGCTCTCCGAGAAATTCCTCCCATGAACTTCCTTAAAAACATTATTTTAAGCAGTAATCTCCGCGCAGCCATCTTATACATTCTTATCTTGCATAGACGATACAGCCATAGGTAAATGTGGGCATTGTTTTTGAGTCAAACGTGCATAAAGTCAAGTTTGCATGGGTTACTTTAGAAGAGAGTTTCAGTATTTTTGTCCAGAAGGTCGGTAGATCAGCAGTTCTAGACGTGAGGTACTGTGTGACGCAGTGAGCGCCCCGTTGACTGTCTCGGCTCCTGCCAACCTAGCAGTTTGAAAGCAAGAAATTGCAAGTCGATAAATAGGTACCACTTCATTGGGAAAGGTAACAGTGTTCCATGCACTCTGGTGTCTAGTCGTGCCTGCCACATGGCCATGGAAAGATCTGCAGACACAGACAGCACTGGCTCTTTGGCTATATAAATGGAGATGAGCACTGACCCCAGTGGTGGGATGTCAAAAATTTTACTACCCCACTGTGATGTCATCACAGTGTGGGAGGAGCTAACATCATGATGTCATGTCATGGGCGGGGCCAAAGAAAAAATACAAAATAATAAAAATAGGAAGCTTCAGGCTATAGGGAGCTTCAGGCTAGCAGCTTCTCTTCCTCCTCCCCGTTTGGGAGGACAGCAAGGAGGCCGTGCATATGTGCCAAGCACTTGGCGTGCATGCACACCAAGTGCTTGGCATGCACCCGCAGGGGGAGAACCAGTGAAAAGGTAAGCCCCGAAGGTGGTTCCCCCCAAAAGCTACTACAGGTTCTCTGGGACACTGGGAAAAATTACTACCGGTTCTGGACAACTGGTGAGAACCTGTTACATCCCATCACTGACTGACCCCCAGAGTCAGATACGACTGGCTTTCGAGCAAGGGAGACCTTTACCTAAGGGTTGAAGAAGCCTGGGTCAGAATTTCTCCATTTGTCTGCCTCAGAAAACTACAGGAGTTAATTTGGTAATCCTAGTTGTTTACATCATCTAAATCCTGGTTCTCATCAATCAACTTGATGTTCCAGGGAAAAAACTGTTCAGAGTTTTAATCGTGATAGTTAGGCCATGCTTTTGTGGGAAACATAGTCCTCTAGCCCAGTCTCTAGGGTGTTAGTAATGCTCTGTAATCTCTGTATATATGAGTAAAGAGTTGCATAATATATAGATCTCTGAAGGAGGAAGTAGGTGTGGATGAAAGAGGCTCTGAAAAACAGCAAACAAAACTGAGCAATATTCCCCCCCCCCCCGGGATATTTCTTTAAGAAATCAACATTTGTCTATTTTGGTAGACCTCATTTATGTTTATAAATACAGGATAAAATGAAACAAGAATGGAGCCTTTTAAGAAATATGCCTGATTTATGAAAAAGATTCTGGAGCAGAAAGTATGTTGGGAATGCCAATACTGTATCTATTTTTATGACAACCCTCAGATAGTGAGTGACAGAGGATGCACCCTGGTGAAACATTTTCATGCCCGTTGAGTATAAGCATTCAGCATCACCATTAAACAAAGCAAAGTGCCCTAGGAGTGGTGTTCAGTACGTTATAAATCTAGAATAACTTTTTAAAGTGGTTGGATTTGTTGTTTCAAAATGTATGCTGAGCCAGTGGAAATGGTCAGTGGGTTCAAGACAGCCAAGTTTATGTTCTGGCAGGAAAGATACACATTTGTTTTCTGGACCTGTCATATGACTCAGTTATTTGAACTTAGTACTGTAGATTGCATTATGGTCCTGATTGACTTCAGATGGCAGTGTGTGAAGTCAGGAACTTGAGATTGAGACATCAGGATTTAACTACAGTATGTTCTATCTTTTTCCTGAAATGGACCACACTGCTTGTTAGGTAAGTGTAATGAGACATCATCCTGCCAACAAAAGTCTGCATAGTTAAAGCAATGGTCTTCCCAGTATTATTTTATGACTGTGAGAGCTGGACCATAAAGAAGGCTGAGCGCAGAATAATAAACACCTTTGAACTGTGGTACTGGAGGAGACTCTTGAGAATCCCCTGGACTGCAAGGAGATCAGATCAGTCAATGCTGAAGGAAATCAACCCTGACTGCTCATTGGAAGGACAAATGCTGAAGCTGAAGTACTTTGGCCACCAAATGAGAAGAGAGGACTCACTGGAGAAGCCTTGATGCTGGGAAAGATCGAAGGCAAAAGGAGAAGGGGTGGCAGAGGATGAGGTGGTTGGATGGCATTGTTGACACAGTAGGCGTAGATCTGGGCGGGCTACGGAGGATGGCAGATAACAGCGCAGCCTGGTGTGCTGTGGTCCATGGGTTCACACTTGACTGTGTGGCTGAACAACAACAAATGGCTGCCTTCTGTATAATGTCTAATATCATGGAGTGAAAATTCAATGGATTTATTAATTATTACAGCTCTGCAGGCTTAAACAACTGAGCTTATAGAGAGGTTAGTAATGTGAAAGTAGTAGAGTTGTACATTTCTTGTAAGCTTATAATGTTGTTCTCATCCACCAGCAGTTAAAACTACAATGTATTGTAGCCTCTAATAGGTAATGCTTTCATAGAGGATCAAATACCATCCTAAGATAAAGTACCGGTAGGTTTTGTGGCAGTCTAGAGGAAAGCATTTTAAGTTGTGGCACCATATCTATGGAATAGTTTCCTTATAGAGATCGGCTAGAATTTTTAAAACTGAAACAATAAAGAATAATTTTATCTGATCTGCCAGACATATGCAAACTGATTCTCTTGGGGCTATAATGGAAAGGACTGACTTTCCATTATTTTATAGTACTGTAAGTGGAAAAATTGCTTTGTAAGTTCTTGCAGAAAAGTAAAAATGGAAATATTGGAAATGAGTGAAAGAAGTGGATCAAGATACTTAAAATTAACATTACCGTATTTGTCTTGTCATTTGAGCTAGTTTTCATTTCAAGGCTTCATATAATGCTACTTAAACAGGTGGCCTTGTTTGCAGAAATGGCAAACCTTAATTTGCCTGTGTTAATGTATTGCCCAGTTTGTTGAAAACTGTGATTGGAGGTTTCTACTCTCTGAACTTCAGAGAATATGAAGATCCAACTTTCCTTATGGATATTCTTATAATACCAAAATATGATTTGGTGTAACATCAGAGCAAGAACTTAAAGTAGAATATTCCAGTGAGGTTTGTTCTTTAAGACAGAAGCCAACCAGAAAGGCAGCAAACTGTACGTGATATATAAAGGGATCTGTGATTATATTTGAATTTGAATGCCAAACTTCATTTAACATATTTATATAGCTTTCTACTTAGAGATATACAATAGCTAAGAAAAGGAAGGTTCCCAGACAGAGAGTATACATCATTGAAAAATCCAGAGTGAGGCAGAAATGTCATAATGTTATAGAATCAATTCCCATATGCATAGTTTCTTCTCCCATCCAACTTTCTGCTGAAAACATAAACTGCCTTCAATAAAAACTTTTCTTTTTGAGGTGTTATGAATCTTTTCTTATAATGTTGACATATAGTATACATTAATTAATTAATGAATTAATACAACTGAATTCCACAAAGGCTTTATTCACCAGCTTGTTGGATTTTAGCTCTCCAGAATCCTTCCCATTTTCTAGTCAAACAGAACCTGAGAGAATGGTGTGGCATGTCCTCGGAAGGACTGTTTTAAGGAGTTAAGAACAGGAAGACTATCACCATGATAATAGCCAATATCCAGAACGGATATGGACCTGAAGAAGAAGAAACTATTGGGAAATAATATAGTTATTGCTAAAATCTAGCATCCCAGACTCTCACATCTTTTGGTTTGTTTTGTTAGAATCACCGCCTTGGTAGATGAGGTAGATAAAGTGTATCTTGGCTTCAGCAAGCCTTTTTTTGACAAAGCGTTTAATTATAGTTTTGTGGGCAGATTAATATTATGTGAGCTAGATGATGTTATTCTTAGGTGGATTGTTAGCTGACTTATAGGCTCTACCCAGACAGAGCTCCTCAAAGGTTCCTTATTATCCAGGAGTGAAATGAAATGTGGGATAGAGCAACATTCTGTCTTGGGCCCAGTGTTGTTCAACATGTTCCTAAGTAACTTGAATGAGGGTGTGGAGTAGATGGTCATCAAATTTTCAGATGACCCCAAACTGGAAGGGGTAGTTAATTCTTCATGGGACAGATTCAGAATTTAAGACTACCCAAGCAAATTGAGCCAAAACATATAAAATGAGGTTCAGCAAGAAAAAATGTAAAGTTCTATACTTAAGCAGAAGAAGCCAGGTACATAAGACAGATGGTGATTGTACCCTAATCTATATAGGGTCTTAATAAACCACAAGCTAACATTATACTACTGTGTACAAAAACAGCAAAGGTAATGTTAGGTTGAATCAACAGAAGTATAATGTCTAAAGCAAGGAAAATAGTTGTATTACTGTATTCAGCTTTGATCAGACCTTGCATGGAATATTGTGTCCAGTTCTTAGCACCACAGTTTAAGAAGGGTATCAGCAAGCTGGAATGAGTCCATAGAAGGACTTTCAGGATGGTAAAAGCCCTGGAAGCCAAGCTGTATAAGCAGTGGTTGAGATGGTTGGGCATATTTAGCCTGGTGAATTGAAGACTTGAGGTATGGTGTGATAGCATTGATACTGTGAGAAAACTGAATTGTCCTAAACATTAGGAAGAACTTATTGACAGTAAGAGCTGTTTAATGGCAGAACTGACTGCCTTGAAGTCATTAATTTGATATATTTAAATGGCATCTTATCAGGTTGCTTTATGTATTAATTTCTTTCATTGGCAGCAGATTGGACTATGACCCTTGATCTTCCTGATTCTTCAATTCTGTATTTCTAACTCTTTGTTCAGTGACCAGCTCCGATGGAAAAGATCCTTTTTTCCTTCATTGTGCAATCCTGAAAGTATTTGGGCTTTTTTTAATAGAAGGAATATCACTGACATTTTCTTCCATAGACATGAGGTCTTACCAAGTGCTCTGATAATGCAAATCTAGGGAAATGGTGGTCTTCATGCATTGCAGTGATCCACCATTCAGTTGGTGGTATTTGAAACCAGTATAAGTAAGTTTGGTATTGTCTGTATTGTACTACTAGGAATAATAATAGATTTTTAATTTTAAAAGTCCCCTACCATTGGTTGATTTTTGACAATTATGAGAATATGCTGCTGGATCTAGAGTTGTTCGGAGATATGTGAGTCACTGAAACTGCTGGTTAAGGTTTCCATAGAAACTTAGTATATTGCTAGGGGCAGATGGTTGGCTGCAATTTAAGCTTGATTACAACATTAGCTAATAACTCAGAGGAGAGGAGGAAAGTGTACTGCTGTTATCTTCTACTGAGGTCAGGCGACTCCTCCGGTCTTTGAAGGAGGAGCAAAAAGTCACTGAAGTTGATTTTGTGGATTTGCCAGTTGTTAAATACTTTGTGATCAGCCCTGGAGATTTCCTGCCCTTATATGTCGTGTTTTGTCTGGTTACAGGAATGCACTTTGACATGTTGTGGTAAGCTTAGACCCATTTAGAGAGGAAGGACAGTGATGTATAAACTTTGAAGGGGGCTATAAAGCTGTAAATCATGAGTCTTTTCAAGCACCATTATTCAACGATGCAGTCAAACATTGTGGAATTGTTTTCCTCTGGAGTGGCAACACGATTCGCCTGAGGATCTTGTTAACCTCTGGAACAAGGGGGCAACAGCAGCCTTGGACATAATCGTGCCACTATGGCCTCTCCACGCTTGTGGGCACCGCTCATCCCCATGGTTCACGGAGGAATTGAGGGAGTTCAAACAGGCAAAGAGACGCTGAGAGCGCTGCTGGGTGAAGATCCAGAGTGACTGCCGCCGCCGCTGCGCCCCTCCCAGCCACCGTCATCGGCTGGGAGGTGAAAAGGAGCCCCTGCCGAGGGGCTTGAAGGACGCCGGCCGCCGAGCGCGGGAACGCTGCCGCCGCCGCTGCGCCCCTCCCAGCCACCGTCACCGGCTGGGAGGTGAAAAGGAGCCCCTGCCGAGGGGCTTGAAGGACGCCGGCCGCCGAGCGCGGGAACGCTGCCGCCGCCGCTGCGCCCCTCCCAGCCACCGTCACCGGCTGGGAGGTGAAAAGGAGCCCCTGCCGAGGGGCTTGAAGGACGCCGGCCGCCGAGCGCGGGAACGCTGCCGCCGCCGCTGCGCCCCTCCCAGCCACCGTCACCGGCTGGGAGGTGAAAAGGAGCCCCTGCCGAGGGGCTTGAAGGACGCCGGCCGCTGAGCGCGGGAACGCCGCTGCCGCCGCCGCGCCCCTCCGTGTTGTTTTACACTATGTGGTTGTTTTACTATGTCATTTGTTTACTGTTGTTTATGTTCTTTGGAAGCCGCCTTGAGTCAGGTTCACCTGAGCAAGGCGGGGTATAAAAATAAATTTGAATTGAATTTGAATTGAATTGACTCCTACCGAACACTTGTTAGAGCTGCCATTAAACCTATCTCTAGCAGCAGAAAGAGGGCCTTCTCAGTATCTGCTCCGGCCCTATGGAACCTCCTGCCAATTGAGTTGCATCTCCAGGCAGAGCTGCTGCCCTTCAGGAAAGGGTTAAAAACCTGGGTGGCAGGGCTGATGTGGGGCACCAGCAATGTGGTAACCCCGGCCTGCTGGCTAATTTAGTAGAACACACACTCTCTCTTTTAATCTTTTTAAACTTTTGTCAGTAGTTTTTAATGGGTTTCTATATAGAGGCAATCATTTTTATTGCTTTTCAAACTGCTATTGGTTTATATTCTGTGAGCCGTCCACAATCTTCAGAGTTGGGTGGCAATACAAATTAGAAAATAAATAAATAAATAAATAAATAAAGTGCCTAAAGAGCTTCCTGTTGAAATGTGAATAATAAACGAGTCTTGCCTGACCATGTCTTTACATATAAGTTGGTCTCAAATTATCTTGGTTGTTACCTTATTTCCACTCACAGTTGTAGAGCTGATGTTTTTCTATTGGTTGTTTCCTGAAGAATTCTCTGTCTCTTCTACTGTCATGATTATATTTCCTTTCATGTTCTGCCCCAGGAGAAAGATTAATTTATTTAGTACCCTCATATACTTGGACAGAGGTGCCTGGTGGGCAATGGTCCATAAGTTCACAAAGGGTCAGAATCAACTGTGCAACTGAACAACAACAAAACTTGGTTATTAATGAGTATTGCTGCATCTCCTATGGGTGCTAATTCTACCAAAACACAGTGTTACAATGTTAGAGTTCACATCCAGATTTAGAATGCTGATGGTCTCTTGGAAGTGATGATAGTCCAAAAGAGCTGGACTAATAACTATTTTTTTACAACCTCTGGAACCCTTTGGCTGTTTTTTCTACTTCTCCCTTACTGGATGGCTGTCTTCCATTACTGGACATAAGTATACTATCTTGCCAAGTTGCTACAAAAGAGAATTAGCTAGAGAATCTGACTTTAGTATTGTGCAGATTTTATCTCATTAGTCTGATAGATGAGGGCAGCAGCGTTATCTAATATCTATTCATTGTAAATCCTCGGTATGTAAGCTGCTTGGCTTTTTGGCAAGGTTACCAAGGAAAGTAGGAAATGAAAACAATGACAACCAGTTTGTGAGGGAGCTGCTGTCATGTGACATTCCCTTCCATTTTTCTGAAAATGATACAAACAGAAAGCAACCTGGCTATATTTGCTAAAAAGAAAAAAGGGAGGGGGTAAAGTGCTCTCCAATAAAAGTATCCCATTGGTATCCCTCTTATCTCAAACACAAAGGAAAGGTCTGATTAGTGGCAAAGTACTTTTGCTTATGCCAATGAACGTGGTATTTGCTTATCTGTAAGTATCCATAGTGGTGGCTTAGGGGTTAAGACGCTGAACTTGATGACTGGAAGTAGACAGGTCAGCAGTTTGAAACCCAAGTGCTGCATAATGGAGTGAGCTCCCGTCTCTG
This sequence comes from Furcifer pardalis, assembly GCA_030440675.1. Lineage (NCBI taxonomy): Eukaryota > Metazoa > Chordata > Lepidosauria > Squamata > Chamaeleonidae > Furcifer > Furcifer pardalis. The sequence continues at coordinate 61,584,773 of CP126894.1, forward strand.
TCCCAGCTCCTGCCATCCTAGCAGTTTGAAAGCAAGAAATTGCTACTAGATAAATAGGTACCACTTTGGTGGGAAGGTAAACAGTGTTCCGTGTATGCCGTTGTCTAGTCCTGCCTGTCACATGTCCACAAAAACATCTGCAAACACAGACAACACTGGCTCTTTGGTTATAAACAGAGCTGAGCGCTGAAACCTAGAGTCGGATACGACTGGCTTTTGGGCAGGGGCGACCTTTATCTTTACCTAAATACAATATCTACAACCTTTCTTTTAGGCTTTGCATTTGAGCCCTGAAGTCTGAAAACCATGGAGCAGTATCCAGATCTACAGGAAGACCTGAGTTTGGATGATACCAATGAATCCCTTAATCAACTCAAATTGGCCTCTTTAGATGACAAGAATTGGCCACCAGATGAAGTTCCTGTTTTTCCAAAGCCTGGTAAGCATTTTTGGTTGAGATGGAGTGGAAAGAGATTAGGGAGGAGGCAATAGCCTTTTTTTCAAAGGGAGCTATATTTTGTACTATGGATTTTAGACTTTCAAGATGTTCCAAGTGAATGCGCATGCTCTTCCTATTCTAAGTTGGGATTGTTTTCAATTAAATGGTAATGCTAATGTTGTGAACTGCTAGGTGAAAATGGCATGGTTGGCTGCATATGCCAAAGACTTAACTGTTTAACATTATTGTATAGATATCAGATTTCAGTTTATTGTAGTTGATAAATGTGGCATTTCATATTGAAGAACTTTAGATCCTTGGTTTTAATCCACCAGTAAAATGTTTGTACAGTTAAATTTACACAGTTGTACTTTTAAAATCTGCAGTATAAAATTTGATATCTCAAATATGAAATTTTTGAAACTTTAATATCAAATATTTCCGTAAGTCAAAATATTTGAAATCTTCACGTTGAAATATCAAATCTAACTAATTCAACATTGTGTATTGGTCTTTTTTCTGCATTCTGTGCCTGTCTTCTGTTGTTCTGAGGTGTGATAGCTTTCTGTTAGTTGCAGTTTTGTGCTCTTTTTCAATGTAGATGACACCAAGGGCTCTCCTGATTCTGTTACTCACTTGCGGTGGGATGATCCATATTATGACATTGCTAGGCACCAGATCGTGGAAGTAGCAGGTAACAGTTTCTATTTCACTTTTTTATCTTGTACTACAAATGACAGTTTGGTGTTATTTGGTCACTTGGAACAATAGTGGATCAATTATGGGACCACTTGGCACGCACTCTTTATTCCACTGTGTTCAGAAAGATTTATATGACCACCTCCCTCTAGCAGATGTCAAGTACTTCCTGTGCAGTATGTATAGGCATCCATGGAAATTAATGGCTAAAATCTGTTGCTTAACATAAAATTACAACTTTTGGGCGTTCCTCCCTAGTTAAAAAAAAGTCCTTGCAGTTCTTGGAGGGAGGGGTCATGTGCACACACCAAGAGTCATAAATTTTGGTTTCTTCCTGTTCAGGTTATAGAGGCAATCATTTTTACTGACATTGAAATAAGGAGTCATTTCAAAGCTAGCAGTATCCATGCTAGGAAAGCGTTAAGTCTTTTGTTGTTTCACTGGTAACTAGACTGTAGAGCTCACATTCCTGGTTTATCCCATTTGGCTGCTTTGCATGCTTTCTTAAATTCAGTAATATCTGTGAATCATGGGGAAACGTGGCTAACTGTAGGGAAGAATATGGTGTGTTAATGATTGCTGAAAATGGAGGTACTGTATCAGTGAAAACTGGGAATTGGTTGTGTTCAGCTTCACCACTGACTTTTAAGGTAAGTACTGTAGCAGTACAACTACCCTTTGGCTATACAAAACTTTGTTCCTAATGCATTGTAAGGTCGCCCTTGCTTGAACGCCAGTCGTATCCAAATCTAGGGTTCAGTGCTCATCTCTGTTTATAGCCAAAGAGCCAGCGTTGTCTGTGTCTGCAGACGTTTCCGTGAATATGTGGCAGGCTTGCCTCAACACCATAATGCACAGAACGCTGTTTACCTTCCAACTAAAGTTGTAGTTATTTATCTACTTGCAATTTCTTACTTTTGAACCACTAGGTTGGCAGGAGCTGGGACAGAAATGAGAGCTCACTCCATCGTGCAGTACTTGGGACTCAAACTCCGACCTTCCAGTTGTTGAGTTCAGTGTCTTAACCACGAGCCACTGCGGCATGGTAACAAGTGCTTCTAGCTAGGAACTAAAGAAAAATTGTCCCCCCCCCCCCGCCTAAATATATTTGCTTGAGAAATCCCATGAATGGGTTTCCCAAGGTGTGGTCTCTATTTTGAGGGTTTTGATTCTAGGTTCAGTCTTCTTTCACAGTTAGGCAAACATCCAAAGATTGGCGCTTGCCAGGTCTTTGTTAAGATGCTCTGCATGTAGTTGAACAGGTTTTCTGTGTAACAGACCATCATGAACAATTAGGAAGTCTTACATTCAATCCCAACTGACAAGAATGTGTCTTGTGCCATCACAGTTCAATATTAGTTTACTTCTTCTGGGTGTCAATGTTGCAGTAATGACAAACAATCCAGAATGTCCTATTCTACAAGCTTTATTAACTACTGACATATACTTAAAATATGAAAGTTGCATGTAGGAGCACAAAAAGAATAAAAAATATAGTGCTTAAGGTACTTGAATTTTTTTTAAAATATAGGCTAAATTGCATTATAAAATGATTTAAACAGCATAGATTTAAATTAATAAAAAGTCATATCTAGTAGTGAAAAGAATATCATAAAATATGAAACTTCTGAAAAATAAAAAGCATTTTTAAAAATAAAAAACATACAGGAAAAAGTCCTGTCCTGGCCTGCTGTAATCTATGGGCAACACTTAATTGTTAATATGCTAGCAGTGGCATAGGACAGTTTTCAGCCACCTGGGGCCACAGGCTCAACTCGCCTCCCCCAGGCTTGTTGCCCCCCTCACCTGGGCATGAAAGTCCTATCTTTGGGCTTCCTCTTTTTCATGGCCAACTCATGGCGTGGCCCAGGGTTGAGGCCCAGGGGCTGGGGCGATGCAACTTGGGCCCAGCGGGGAGCCCACCATTGGGGTCCCAGGTACACGGCCGCCCTGCCTCCAAGCCCGGCGGTGGCAGCTCGTCCGCCTTTGGCAGTGGCGGCACCCTGGAAGGCAGGAAGCGAGGCCGGTGGTCACTGTGGCCGGAGCAGTGCCCATGGCCAGAGCAGCTCCGGCCAGGCCGAGGACTGCCCCGCAAGGCCTGGATGGCGCTGCTCTGGCCATGGGTGCTGGGCCGCAACGACCACTGGCCTTGCCCCCCTGCCCTCCTGGCCTTGCCGAAGGTGGATGAGCTGCTGCTGCCAGGCTCGGAGGCGGGGCAGCAGCGCGCCTGGGACACCGATGGTGGGCTCCCTACTGGGCCCGTGCCTCACCACCCCAACCCTTCAACCCTGGGCCTCGCCCGCGCTGTTGGGGTCCCAGGTGCGTGGCTGCCCCTCCTCTGAGACTGGGGGCGGTGGCCAGGAAGGTGGGAAAGGAGGTAGATGGTTGTTGGGGCCCATTGCCTGTGGCCGGAGCAACACCGGCCAAGCCTTGCAGGGGGGGGTCCCTCGGCCTGGCCGGCACTGCTCGGCCGCAGGTGCTGCTGCAGCTGCGGTGAATGCCAGCTTAGCTTCCCGCCTTCCAGGGCATCGCTGCTGCCAAAGGCAGACAAGCTGCTGCCACCAGGCTCGGAGGTGGGGCGGCGACGTGTCTGTGACCCCGACAGTGGGCTCCCTGCTGGGCCTGCCCTGCCCCAGCCCCTAGGCCTTGACCCTGGGCCTTGCCCGCACTGTCATGGTCCCAGGAGCGCAGCCGCCCTGCCTCCGAGCCCAGTGGCAGCAGCAGCACCCAGGAAGGCAGGAAAGGAGGCTGGTGATCATTGCAGCCCAGTGCCCGTGGCAGGAGCAGTGCCAGCCAGGCCTTGCAGGGGTGGTCCTCGGCCTGGTCGGTGCTGCTCCGGCCGCGGGTGCTGGGCCACGGCAAACGCTGGCCTCGCTTCCCGCCTTCCTGGGCGCCGCTGCCACCAAAGATGAACGAACTGCCACCGCTGGACTTGGAGGTGGCTGCCTGCCTGGGATCTCGACGATGGGCTCCCCGATGGGGCCACGCTGTGCCAGCCCCTGGGTCTTCGGCTGGGGGCAGCCGCCCTGGCTGCCAGGAAGTCTGGGGCAGTGGTGTTGCTACCTCCACAAAGTGCCGCCCAGGGCAGGCCGCCCCCCTTGCCCCCTCGCTATGCCAGTGTATGCTCGCCTCCCAGTATGAAAAGCTAGTTGCTGCTTGGAGATGTTTCTAGCTGTTGCGTGTCATCTTCCTATCTCCTGTTTCTGTTGTAGTCTTATTGTGTCTCTTTTTATATAATCTCATATTGTTTTGAATTTACACTCCATAGCTCAAGCTGAGCGCTACAGATTATGCTGCCAGTTTGATTTGGAAGCCCCCACTTAAGCTTAAACATCCCCTTTGTGTTCAGTTATCAGACCCACTAAATGATGCTATTAGAAATAATCCCTTTATTGTAAAATTGGGACTTATTTTCTCTTCCTCTTTGTGCCATATTACATCCTTCATTGTTTTATATTTGCGCCTCATTTTACAGTAAACCATGAAAAATAAAAACAAAGATTAAGCATGCTTGATTGGCATTTCTGTTTTCCTTTTGATGAACTTGCTTAGTAGAACAGTATGATAGCTGTCTCCTAGACAACGATCTACGTTGCAATTTGAAAAAAGCTTTTATTTTTGAAGGCTTTCCCCCTTTATTGTAAATTTCTTGAATACTCTGCATATGCTCTGAAGGAACTCTGCAATAGCCACTTTAGCTATTCATGAAGGTTTGAGGTGTGTCGTGGGCAAAACCCTAAACAGATTCGGTTTGATTTATATCTGTAGTGTGTGATCTTCAGTATGGGCACAGTTTCTATGTTCCTTCTGGATACCATGGGGATTGCTTACCATTTTTTTTGGCTGATGAGTGGACATCAGTGAATAATTTAACGACAGATTTCCATTGTTGAGTGACTAGATGGGTCCAAATAAAAGAAATTCTCTGATGCATAATATATTAAAATGTGTAATAATAGCTCTGTGGCTCACTTTCCAGAATTACTTAAGACTTGATAGAACTCACAAATTAGCTTTATTGAAACATGACTAGCTGTAGTGCTCTATTGTGTGAAATTTAAAAATGCACAAATATATTCCCTTTTGAAATTACTACATCAGGTTCATAATCTGTATCAGTGTGTTCTCAAGTGCTTTCCATCATTGCCTGTGCCACAGAGAAGATTAAATGAGACCAAGTATATTATGTCTTTTAATAGTAAGATCAGTGCTTTATGTCTGACCTCATTCATTATTTTAAAAAATGTCTGATTTCTTTCTGTTTGGATTGTGCCACTTTCTTTCTCCCTATCCTCTGTTTTATCATCTGGAAATAATGTCTCCCAAATCTCTCTTATAGCTGCTGTTCAAAGTACTTGTTGTATTCCGACCCTTTGCGATCCTATGGACCATTGCTCGGCAGGCACCTCTGTCTTCCACCATCCTCCTCAGCCCACCCAGCTCAGTTCTGACATAGCCCTGTAGAGTGTGAAAGCTCTTCACTGTTTTTTTTTCTTGTGTATTAGCATTAGTGCAAATTTTCTGTATGAATGCAAAAGGTTTGTGAGGAGGAGTTGTCAAATACAGTATGTAAAGATCTGCATAGTATCTAATCCAAGACTGGCAACAATTGTTCAAAGCTAAACATTTATTTCTTTTAAAAGTTTATCATATAGGTCAGGGATGGGTCAACTTGTGCTTTCAGGTGTTTTGAGCTACAGTTCCTATAAGCCCCAGCCATTGTGGCTAGTAGCCAGCACTCAGGGGTAGCACACTCTAATACAGATGTATTTGAATACCACTAATGTACATAATGTTTAATACATTTAGTAGTACTGTCAGGAAAATAAAATAATAGGTTTGGGTTGTATCTACTTAATCAGTCTGCCACTTTCTTAAACATAGGCGTGCAAGGACATGCATGCATGTACACACACAACCCAGTCTGCTTTATGTGCGGAAGATGCCATAAGATAAGGAGCCCCTTCTGAACAGTAGGTTCTCTGTTCAAAGAAGTGTGATGGGGACTCTCCAGAAGATGTTTTGAGCTAGTTGAAGATCCTTTGCATGGTTTTGTGCAATTCCTCTTTTTCATTCCAGTTCTCTACTTCCCACTGTTCAGGAAAGTACTATCCACTTCTGTAGATGGTTTTCAAGATGTTCAGGAAAGGGAGAAAGACAGAGCTATGTTTTGCTCTTGGAGCCATTAGAAAGAACCTGAGCAAATATTGGGTTCATCTCCGAAAGGGGAGGGAATCAAAGTAGTTACCAACTGGACAACTTGATGTTAATACCAGAAAAGGTTCTGGAATTGATCATGAAACAGTCTGCCTATGAGTAGAAAATAATATGGTGATTTTTAACAGTATGTATTTCTCAAAAAGAAATCATTATAAACTTGGTTGTAACTGGTTGATGCACCACTCCAGAAGATTGCTCACCTCATACTCCTGGACATATGTGACAGAGGGCTAGGGCGGGCCTAAAGATGAATCAACAGTGTGATGTGCTTTGCAACGGAAAACTGAGAACAAATTAATGCAATTCTAGGCTCCATCAATTGAATTATTGTATCTAGATCAAGTGAAGCAATAGCAGCTTTCTGTTTTAGTTTGGTCAGACCTCAGTTGGAGTACTGTGTCCATTTCTAGGCATTGTTTTAAGGAAGGTATTATTCATGGAATAATAAGCAAAATGGTAAAGGATCTGGAAACAAAATTCTATGAGGAATGGTTGAGATAGCTGGGTAGGTGTAGTCTGATGAAAAGAAGACTGTGAGATGGTATAATAGCCATCATGAGATGTTTGATGGGCTGTTACCTAGAAGACCGAACAGCATTTTCTTGTGACAGGAAACATTAGAAAGACCTATTGGGGAATGGTGTGCTGTATAAACTAAAGGATCTATAGTATTTTTTTCCTTCAGAGGTTACCCAAAGAATTTGCTGTGCCGTTTATAACACATGCACGCACGCACGCACGCACGCACACATACACACACGATCAGTTATTGAGTCAGTGAAGTGACCAATACTAGTCCACATCAAGATTAAAGGATCCTGCTCTAAAAACGGCAAGGGGACACAGAGTTTCTGATCACTTGCTTTGACTGAAATTGCCACCTTTTTCATATAGAAAAAGCAATGTCTGCCCATATTTTGAATGCTTTACTATAAACAGGTTTGTGCCTTCAAAACTCTCTTCAGACTCATGAATAGCAAATAGCAGACATCAGAATGGAAATGAAAACTGCAGCATGGCATACTGCTTGTTTCCAAGCAGGGGAAAAACTTATTCAGGTAAAATATTAACAGCTGTGAAGGTAAAAAGTGCACACTGGACATGCTAGCAGTACCATTAAAGCTGATTTACAATTTATGGGGAAAACCTGGAGCTGACATCCATAAACTGATGTTTCTTGCTTGCAATTTTGCCAGATTCATTTCTTCATCTGCTTTAATGTAGCCCTAGATCAGTGTTTCGCAACCTTTGGTTTCTGGACTTCAATTCCCCAAAGCACTGATCAGCCAAAGTCCCCTTGTGGGGTGTGGGAACTACTGCCCTAGACAAAAGAGTAAAGGAGCTGTAAAGGCATACACTATTTTGCTTTCTTAAATCCTCTTTCATAAGATTGGATAGCTGTTCAAGCTGTGGAAGAGTTCTTTACATTCGATTCTGTCTTTGATCCGAGAAATGTGGGAAATACCTAGTTGGAATCTGTGGTATAAGCACTAGTAGCTCTTACAATGTTTTTGCTGCTCTGTTACATTGGCTGAAGGTTGCTGAAAGATAGTATATACAGTTAGAAATGGCCTCATGTATAGTATCTAAAATCCCTTATCTGAAAAATTAATTATAAGCTTATAATTGCAGCAAAATACAAAGTGTATGTAATTGCTGTCAGCATAGGAGCTTGAATGTTCTCTGCATAAATCATATTGTGCTTAAATGTATCCATTTGTACATCTATGTGATACTTATTTTCTAAATTGTCTGAGAGTCATCTTTTTTTATTCATTACAACGCAAAACAGAGAATAGATTACTGAACTTGTCATGTAACTTTGTGTTTTGTTGGTTTTCTCTTATTTATTGTACAACAGCATTTTATACAGCCCTTTTAATAGTAAAAAAAAGCATACAGAGAAGTGAAATACAATCGACAGAATATTTTCAAAATACAAAATAAACAAAATGGTTCTTAAAATTAATTCAAACAGCATGAAAATGTAGCCAGCAATAGTAGTGCAACAGGGTCTAAAAATTAAAAATCAGATTTTAAAAAAATATTCCCCGGGCACTGCAAAGATCACTATTTTATGTTTAAGACACAATGTTTGTTGAGAACATGTTCAGCAAAAACACATGGTTTTTTTTAATATATGGAATAAATGTCATGTGAATATATTATTATTAGCTATTTCTAGTTGATGTTTGCTGGTGAATAAGAAACATTATTCATCATGATAATGTGCTTTCAGTGACACATTTTTGCCTTTGCTTTCTCCCACAATTTTTATGATGATTTTTCTTCCCTTTACAGTTTTACTTTCTTTTCCATTTGCTTACTACATATTCCTTATAAAGAAAGATGACAGCAATCTTGGCTTTGCATTTACAAAAATGGATAATGAGTATGATTATTTCCATGACTCTGAACAATTAACATGCTTCATTCTTGTGAAAGACCTAGGAAGAGGTAGGATAGTATCTTAGCCCACCTTGGTGTGTTTCTACCACAGCTCTTAAACACACAATAGAGTAGACTTCAAATTATATAATGATCTATTATAATGGAACACAGGGATTTTGGTGATGTTAGTCTGTTTGCTTCAAACATAGAATATTTACTTTTCAATAATCAATATACTTTTCCTACTTTTTGCTGTGTATGCTGACTTTCAGAGATATTGATCCATTAATGTGAGGCTTTATAATAATAATAATTTCATGTCAGAGATTACTCTGGGTTGAAAGGATTTTTCCTGGCTTTATGTGCCAGAGTGATTTGTGTAGTGTTTTGTTAAGGAGGAGATTGTGCCCACAGAGATCTGAGAAGTCTTTTTGTATCCAAAATCCAAGGACCACCAGTCCGGCCCCACAACTGTCTGAGGGAGTGTGACCCAGCCCCCGACTTAAAAAGACCAGGCAACCCCTGGTCTAGAGTATCTTTAGCTCAGTCTGTGCGTTTGTTCTGATTCAAGGACTTGAGTTATTAGTGCTTTTCTATTCAGGACAGGATGCACTTCATGGGGGCTAATAAGGAAGGTGGAGTATTTAGTACTCTTGTCATTGGCAGTTAACATTATTGTGGCCTACTGCTGTATTGTCTCAGGAATACAAATTCTGCAAAGCAGAGGGCTGTGTGCCAAATTCATGAAGTCACACCTTTTGTGCATCATGCCAAGAAGACTGCAGTAATGTTTCTCTTCCTTTAAATGGAAGATACAGCCACCTAGGCTATGTTAGCTTCATACTACCCTCCAATGTGGTGGTGGTGGTTGTAGTTATTGTTGTTACATGCTATCAAGTTGCTTCAGACTTACAATGGTGACCATAATAGTGAGTGATTTCCAAAATGTCCTGTCATCAGTAGCCCTGTTCAGGTCTTGTAAACTCAAGCCTATGGTTTCCTTAGGGAATCATTACATCTTCCTTTTTTCCTATTGTCTTCTACCTTTCCCAAAATAATTATCTTTTCCAGAGAGTCTTGCCTTCTTATAATGTGACCAAAGTAGGGCATCCTCAGTTTTATCATTTTTACCTACAGAGATAGTTTAGGCGTGACTTTTTCTAGGATCCATTTGTTTGTCTGTCTGGCAGTTGAGGATATCCATAAAACAAAGACAATGTTTTTAACATTTATGCTAATTTTAAATAGGTATTTACATTACTTTGTTGCAGAGAAGGCCTTATTAGACTGAAAGTGAAAAACTATTGTATGAATTTATTCCTTCTTCCTTTTGAACCTCCATTCCTAATCCATCCAACCAAAATTCATTCTTTTGCTTTCCCTTTCTCTCTCCTTTGTAACCTTACTGGTTTTCTTTTCCTCTAGGTTGCATTAATACTCTTCATCAACCAGGTAATGCAAATTTTTGAGTGGGAAGTGATTAAATAAACAATCCTAGTTAGACATTAAAATGGAAATAATAAGAGGTAAACCTAACATTCCAAAATAGAGACTGCAGACCTAAACCACCAATATAAACTGTGATACACAGTTATACCTCAGGAATGTAGAATCAGTTATCTAGCTCAGTGGGTATAAGACTGCCAGTCGCTGAGAAGAGAACAGAAAATCTCAATTTTCTTTTGGTCCCTTTGCCCCAGAAACATGGCAATCTATGTATCAGAAAATCTGTAGATTAGCTGTACCCTAAATTTTATCAGATTATATAGCTTCAGTGTCTAGCCAGAATCAGGGTAATCACTAAAGCCTTTTGAGGGTAATTGCTGCCAAGTGTATCAAACTAAATGCTACAAGTATTGCAGGTCCCGAGGAAGTATTCAGAGAGCTGTCTGGACCTCAATTGTGGGATAAATCTAGTTATTGCAGCCAGTGGATATACACTTACTTGGTAAAAATAGAATATGTGTCATTTCAATTCTTCCCCATTCCCACACTTGTGAAATCTAGCAGAAATGGGAACAATTAGGGGATTTGCGTTTAGCTCAACAATAATGTGTAATCATAATTAATGCTTGTGTGTCATCAAGTCAATTCTGACTTGTGATACTTTCCAGGGCTTTCTCCTGGTTGTGCTCTGGATTATGGCGGCATATCTGAACCTACACAGATAACGGGACACTTAGTGTTGTCAGCTACACACATTCTGGGTGATTCTGTGCCTCCTTGGAAGCACAATGAGGATTTGAATTCTCAACTCCTGGCTGTATATCCCTGTATATATGAACTATAGGAAGGTGGAATTATTGAATTGTTGCAGTGTTTTTAACTTGGAGTTTCCTTTTAAGATAATCCACTGCTTATAGTATTTGCAATATGCTGCTGACTGTGAGTTGATAGGCAGCAAAAGCAAAGCACATCACACCCCTTTTGAAATCTCCCAGTGGTTGCCAGTGAGCTAATAAGTCTGATTGAATGTCTTGTTGCTAGATTAAAAAATCTAAAGGGCTCTAGACCCAAGCATTGTACTTAGAAGATTGCTTTACCCAGGATTTAACTGGCTTGTGGTTTAAGATCTGCTGGGGAGTTTCCCCCCCTTGATGAATATGGCAGGGCCTTCTTAGTGATGGATTTCAGTGGAACTCCTGTCATCATTTAAAGCATGTACTAATGATGTATGTTTTTCTCATCTTTTTTGATGGTTTGATTATATTTTAAAGATGTGAATGATATATTTATTTAGAATTATATACTGAGCTGATTTTTAGAAGGGAAGGAAGAAAGGAATGCAGTGGCCAACCTTGTATTGCATTGGTCCTGTTCCCACTTGCATCAGATATTTGTATAACCAAAACTATTTCTGCTGACTCTATATTGTTTTCCCCCATTCTTCCTTTAGTATAATTAATCTGTTTCCAAAGGTTTTCATAGTAAACTGTTCCATGATTTCTAAAAGATTTAGTGAGCTATCCATTGCTTTAGTTAGTTTATCTTTTGTGAAAGTATTTTCTATGTTATTTAGATAATTATAATGATTTTCTGTCTCACTGTGTAATATATTTGTCTTCATCAACCACCAGCAAGTTTTATTATCCAGTAAAATTGTGTTTATAGGACATGCTTCCTGTGTTTAATGCTCTTTTTGAGTATGAGAAATTGCTGAATTCTAGGAGCATTTTTCTTTTTGGAAAAACAAGAAACATTGTTTCCCCTCCTGAGCCCAGGGCACTTGTAAAGCAGAGAGCAGAAGATTAACTGTAAAATATGAGAGAGCTTGTTTCACCAATGTGTTTTGAATTTATGGCAGAGAAACGGTGCCTACCTTAAATCTCAGGGTACTCTTATACTCATGAGAGTATTGTGAGATCAGTTTAAACACAAACAAAATTCTTAGACTCGTTTTTTTCCTCCTGAGCAGACATGGACAATTTTCCACCCTTGGGCAAAAGTCACTGGTATTGATTCCTATCCACAGGATTACAAGGAAGTGGACAATGAGACTGTTCATACTGAGAGTTATTGGCTGAAGCCTTGTTGTGCAGTTATTAGCATAATGCTCAGACATAATTGCCATAATTGCTTAAGCTATGAAATCTCAGTAGAGATTGGTGAGATCCTGTTGCACAACTGTGTATATGTAAATCCAGTGATGTCATCAGCTATGGATGTTACAATTTCCCACCCTATCCCCAGATTCTGGGGCTCTGTAGACCTTTTTTTTAACTTGGGGAAGCCTTTGGGAGCCTCAGGAGAGGGGTGGCATTTAAGATCCTCAAATTAGTGCTGTCGGCTCTGATCCTGGTGGTGAGACCAGCAATATTTTTTGGGCACTGAAACATCCAGAAGCTCTCAGAGGCTTGCCAAGGTTAAAAGGAATTCCCAGGGAGTATCAGACTCAGAGCAGTAGGGAATAGGAAACTTTAAAAATCCACAGCTGATGATGTCATTAGGATGTCTATGTGCATAGTTGTATAACAGGATTTCATCCATTATTCTTTATGTGCTGAGTTGCATGACTTGTTATGCAATTGATAATGTTTATGGAGATTTCTTAAGATACACAGAAAACATAATGGTTGGATTAACTGTATAACAGGATTTCAACCACTGTGGCAAAAATGCTCATAAGATGAGAGTTCAGTTTTGATAAGTGCAGCTGACTAATAATTAATTAATTTCAGTGCCAGGCAGTAACTTCTTTCCTTCAACAGTTTTGATTTGTTTATTGATTGCATTTATTTGTTCATAAATAGACTGGTTGGAGAGCCAGAATTAAAGGGCTTTCTTGTTGATAAACCTGTGCTGTTGCTGTTAGCTGTAGCTCATGGCAAAAATCTTCCATACATTTCATATTAATAGTAATCCTTTTGCCATGAAATAACTAGAAGACCTATGATCAGGCATTTCTTAGGCTTCTAGCTGTGATACCCCATGCCTAGGATTACAAATATGCTAGTTAATAGGCAACTAGGGAAACAAATGTACAGTGTGTTGTTGTCTACCTGTGAAGTCTGCTTGTGGTTTTATGTAGATTCCTTTCACAGCTTCTTTGCTTTAGTCCAAAATGTTTGAGGCCATGTTATCACTGCAGCGCTTGCTTTGCTTTCTAATTGGTGTTCTGTTCTTAAATCCTAAATAAAAGAGTAGCATCCAGTGTGCAGTTAGGAACACTGGGGAGAAAACCGATCAAGAACAATGCTTTGCAAAGGGATTAGCAAATTATTCTCTCTGTCCATCTGTGGAGGAAGTGTTTTCCCCCTGCCTTAAGCATCACAAACCTCAGCAGTCTTGACTATAGTCTCAGTGTCAGTGTTGTTCTCTGTGAATATTACAATTCAAATGGTCTTTAATAACTTGTGGGTGCCATGGTCATTTTCCAGAGTTTGGGATGGAATTATCTCTCACTTTCTAGCACCCATCATCCACAGGACTTGTGGGTCTTCTTCAATGACAGCATTCTTCACTAAGGGCTCCTCAGGGTTCCTTGCAGGTGAAGTTCTACATCACAGTTTTGAGCCAGGCATTTGAAGTTTAGATTAGTGTGAATTTGGAAGAGTGAAGCATTCTAGAGCAAATTCTACATTGCTTCTCTTTTATGGATACTCCTTGATTTTATCCTTCAACCTACTGTGACCTCTTGCATTTTTGTTTTCAGGCGATGACAAGTATGGGCGGAAAGTAATTCTGTTCAGTTCCTGCCGGATGCCTCCTAGTTATCAGCTTGACCATGTAAAACTGCTGAGGTGAGTGTTATACAAGCTATCTGGTTTATTCCTGAAGCTCCCTTCCTATCCAAATACAGTAAAACCTTGCATAAAGAGCGCCTCGCTTAGAGATTAACTCACTTAAAGAGCAGAATTTTCTCTGAATGGGTGCCTCGCTTAACAACTAAAACTAACCAAAAACTTGCTTAACAACTAAATTGGGGCTCGCCAGAAGTCACAATTGGTCACTTACAATGGTGTTTCGCTTAAAGAGCAAACTCATTTAAAGAGCAATCCCATGGAACACATTATGCTCTTTAAACAAGGTACCACTGTATACAGTTAACAGTGTTTTTGCCTAACAATATAAGTATAAATTCCCTAAGTACTGAAATTCAGGTTGTTTATATCTCTTCCTTTGCTTACTGATACCCCTTTAGGCTCATATCAAACATCTTTTCACGTGTTTATAACTAGATTTTCTTCAGACTGACAGGAAATGCAAAGAAACAAATTAATGTTTATTTCCCCTCAGCTACCTGAAGTATACATTGGACCAATATGTGGAGAGTGATTATACCCTAGTGTATCTGCACCATGGCCTGACAAGTGAGAACAAACCATCTCTGAGTTGGTTGCGGGATGCTTACCGGGAGTTTGACCGAAAGTAAGTATTTGCTGCTGTTCATTTTAGAAGAGTTAAGATGTTGTGAGACAGATGTAGCTAGACCTGTAAAGCATGTGTGAAGTAGTAACTTACAGTAGTTTTCAAAATGGGATCTATGTTAACCTGTTTCAGCACATGGTTTGGGTTGTCTGTTCATTTTTATTACAGCAAATCAAAATCTCTTTTGTCTGTCTTTTTTAGATACAAAAAGAACATCAAAGCATTGTACATTGTTCACCCAACCATATTCATCAAGACTTTGTTGATCCTCTTCAAGCCCCTAATCAGGTAGTAAGATGTGAAAGTGCTTCACTGTATCTTGGACCAATCACACCAACTTTCAACCATAGATAAATAAATAAGCAGATTGTGACATTCTATTTTGTATGTTGTTGTAAAGATGGGGTGAGCCTTGTACTCTGTCTTAAGTACTCTAGCTAATTAAAATATATGGTGAGAATCCTGTTCTGTCAATGAGAAATGACAATTGCATAAACATTTTTTCCCTTCCTGCAGTTTCTGCTTTCTATAGTTACACTGATTGTGATATGAACTGTGGCTACCAGTTATGCCACCAATTGTGCAAAGCAGTGTTTGCCAGAGGAGGAAAAGTTGCACAACTGTATTTCTGCATGTGGAAAACCTGAATAGGATTTAGGCCTAAGTTTAGAAAAGAGTAGGTTCCAAACTGAATGAGGTGGTAGCAATTGACATCACTTCTTGTTCTGTTACGCTTTGGTCCTCTCTTCCTTCCAAAGAGTTTCCAGAGAGTTTTACCCTTGCAACAACTGTGAAAATAGGATAGACTGAAAGAATGACTACACATCATCAGCAAGTGCAATTTATATCCATCTCTCACTGCTTAAAATTCACTATCTGCATCTGTTAAACATTGAATTGAATTTTAAGTTAGAGTGAGAAGCTAGCATGTGACCAGATCAGCATTTTATCATTGTCATCAAATTTCCAGCTGTGCCCCTATTTAGTCAGGAAGTCTCTGACAAGACTGGTCCACACATTGATAGTCTCTAGAATGGACTACTATAATGCTTTCCATGTGGGGCTGCTCTTGTCCCTGATATGGAGATTGCAGGGGCTCCAGAATGTCAAACCTAGGTTGATTTTGGATGTGAAAAAATACGAGCATAGTCCCTGAATCTTGGCTTACCTACACTGACTTCCTGTGGGGCATCATGTCAGGGACAAAGTAGTAATGTTAATATACAAAGGCCTAAATGGTTTGGAGCCTTACTACTTGGCAGAGTGTTTCTCCCAAAGACCCATTGCTTGCATTACCAGGTCCTCTTAAAACATGCAACTCCAAGTACCAATACCAAGAATGGCAATGAAGATCACAACTAGGCATTGAAAACGAGCCTATTCAGCGAAGCATTTAAGGACACCCTTTTATTGGCTAATCAGTCTGATTAGTTGTTGCTGCAGGATATGTTATTGCTACCCTCCTTTCTTAATAGAGTTATTGTTGTATTGTTTTATTGTCATATGCCACCTTGAGTGGGGAACTTTGGTTATCCAGAGGGGCAATATATAAATGTATTAAATAATAATGTTGAGCTTGGTTCTTTGCAAGTAAATGCATGCTCGTCCCATGCCATGTACTCCTGCATCTTTTTAGATAATTTTTGCTCTCTGATGACCCATGTATAGTGTCCTAGTTCATGACATTCCCTCCATTTCCCCTTCAAATTTAAGCTTTCACCATACACATTAATTTTGTGTTAATGTGAATGATGAAAGAACGAGGAAAGAGGGCAACATGTTTCTACATGTTCTTGACCTCGCTAGCAGACAGCCCAAAAATTGCCCTGCGGACCAACCAGTTCATGAATGAGAAGAATTGATATCGCAGCTTATTTCTTCCTGGCTTTTGCTCCTGGAAAATGTGTAGAATTTTTCTTCAGTGCCTTGTTTTGACCTGGACTGAACAGTTCTCTCTGTCCTGTTGGGATCAGCTTTTGATGATCCTGTGCTTGCATTGTTTGTGCATGTGGCCTTTACTTGACTAGTAGCCCTGGCTTGCAGCAGAAATTTTCTGGCTTTCGTCAATGAATAAAGGGAAAAAAGAAGAACATAAATTGCTGTTTAGTTTTTGCAGACTCTGCAAACTTCAGTACCATATTTAGAGATAGGAGCAATTTTCAGACCATTTCAAAGTTTAGGGATAGAGTATTAGTCCTATAAGTTCATGGTCACTAAGAACAGAAGAGTACAGTAAAACCTTGAGTTATGAATAAAATCAGTTCCATGGCTTTGTTCGTAACTCAAATTTGTTTGTAACTCGAGGCATCCCCATAAGGGGAGTGATGGGATGTAACAGGTTCACACCAGTTCGCCAGAAACGGCAGTAACTTCCCAGTGTCCCGGAGAACCGGTGGGAGCTTTTGGGGGGAATCACCTTTGGGGCTTACCTTTTCACTGGTTCCCCCACTGCACATGCAAGCCAAGCACTTGGTGTGCATGCATGCCTACAGTGCTTGGCGTGAATGCACGGCCTCCTTGCTGTCCTCCCAAGTGGGGAGGAGGAAGAGAAGCTTCTAGCCTGAAGCTCCCTATAGCCTGCTCCCCAGGGTAAGTGACTCACCTTTGGATGCCGTGTGTCTGTGTGTATTTTAATGTGTATTTAATACCTTTACCTATATTGACGCGCTACCACAGTTCCTAAAAAGGCCTGGTGGCTGGCAGACCTAGTGGCCTGGCTTGGGGTTTTTAAGCAAAGTCTTGGAGTTACCTCATCAATAAGCTACACCTGTGCTGTTCCAATTGCTGCTCCAGTTGGAGAACCCTTAAGGAGGTACAGCTGTTTTACATTTACATTAAGACATATTATCCTAGAGAACTGTTGAAAAGTTGAAAAGTGCCAAAATGAAGCCATCTTGTGGTGAGTTCATTCTGTAGTTCCTTCCATCTGACCTAGTGTGAGAAAGATTAGCCAGAATAAACTTTAAGCTCTGGTTTAAAAGCTCTGGTTGATTTGTGTTTGGGGTTGGTGGGTGGGTGTTTGGGTGTGTGTGTGTGTATTATAATGTATTTTTATTTTATTTATTTAATTTATTTATTGAAGGGTTTGTGTTGTGTGTGTGTGTGTGGGTTGAGGTGTGTGTGTGTGTGTGCTTATTTTTATTTTATTTTTTATTATTTTCTTTGGCCCAGCCCACAACATCATGACATTGGCTCCGCCCATGATGTCATGATGTTAGCTCTGCCCACACTGTGATGACATCACGGTGGGGTAGTAAAATTTTTGACATCCCACCACTCCATAAGGGTAAAGAAAAAGTCCGACCCCCACCCTCCAAAAAACAACCAAACCACCCAAAAACAACAGCAGCATTGAAAGGAAAGCATGCATAAGCTAAACGCTGTTCCTTATCTTAACGAAGCTTTGAAAATGGACAGAAAACTCAGAAAACTCTTAACAATAAGCAGCAAACAGCAGCCATTTTGGTGCTGAAACTCCAAAGAACTCCTCTCTAAGCACTCTACTGCCACCTACAGGGCTCTGAAAGGCTGCATGTATGTAACATATAAACCCATAGGGGAAATGACGTTTTTTGCTTCACTTGAGGCAACATAGAGGAAAAAGAATTAATTTGTAAATTGGGGCATGTTTGTAACTCGAGGCATGGATTTCAGTGCAGAACCAATTTGTAAGTCGAATTATTCCTAAGTGGGGGCATTCGTAAATCGCGCTTTTACTGTACCTCTTTGCGGTCTTTCCTGTAAATCTCAGTTCCATTTTAAATGGTTAATTTAATGTGTTGTTTGGTGAGCAAGTGCTGTAATATCCTGATTTCTTAGGTATTGCTTTATCGTCTGTCTTGTAGCTTTAAGTTTGGAAGGAAGATTTTCTATGCAAACTACCTGAGTGACCTGGAGGAACACGTGAAGCTGGAACAACTGGGGATCCCAAGCCAGGTGCTAAAGTGAGGACATGCTGTTTGTCTGCTAGCTTTTCTTCTGCTTTTCTTCTGCACAAAAGAAGAGGTCTGGGCGAGAGGAAAGAGAAGGGGAAGGATGTGCTCAAAATCTGGTATTTCACAACATTTGATATGATGCTGTGAGCTCTTGGGAAGTGTCTCAGCTGACAAATGTCAATTTCTTCTCCAACATTTAGCTCCTGTTTTCTGCTGTCTTTTTGTTGGATACTGTCTCCTTGACATTTACCTCTGACTGTTTCTGCCCTTTTGTACTCTTTTACCACTTTGACCATTTCCTGAATGAAGGTCTTCTGGTGCTGTCACTGGCCTGGCCCTAGCCATTTAAGATGCTATCTCTAGTGTTCAGTGTCACCACACCCCTGCTTCCACACTACCACTTTGGGGCCCAAACAGTTTGGGGCCCAAACAGAATACAGGCGGGCGGAGAGGGTGAGAAACCAGGGGCTGCCTAGAATGGGATGGCTAGGCCTTGCATCAAGGTCCTCCTCAGACTGCTGGGCAACAGATTTTTACTTCCACGTTAGCCCTGAGACAGTATCTCCAGTCTGAGCCACACCTTCCTGGGCAAACTTCCAAGGACATGCAATAGGAGTATTGCAAGTTCCCTCAAACTTTGTAGCGAATGTTATCTCGACACTTGAACCAACAGTCCAGTTCACAAAACAAAATGTTTGTTTGTCTTTTCATGGAAAAGAAACCAAGCCTGGCTTTATTTATTTATTGGGTTTATATAACCACCCTTTTCGCCTAAGCAACCCAAGGCGGCTCACAACTTCAGTTAAAACCCATACCCAATACTAATTAAAACCAAATACTATAAAACTATCTAAAAACATCCATAAAATCTCCCCAATTCCCTTAAAACACTCGGGCAGGAGTAAATAAGAACCCCAGGCAGGGCTAAATAAGCCAGCAAGGCTGGGTAGTGGTACCAGTTGTACCTCACACCTGCTGGCATAGTCACCTTTTTAAGGCCTTCCTGAAGGGGAGCAACTGCCTGGAGGTGCAATTCATGTGGCAGGAAGTTCCATAGGGCCGGAGCACATACCAAAAAGGCTCTCCTCCACGTTCCAATGAGATGTGCCTCCCTGGCTGATGGGACCACTAGGGAGCCCCTATGGTCTGCTCTCGTAGGATGGGTCAAAAACCTTGGGGTGACGTGGTCTCTTAAGTATCCTTCCTTTTATTGTAGTGATGAGAAACAAAACAAAATCCAAAACATAGCAATAGCTAAACTACTAATCTAATAAAACACTTTTAAAAAATAAAATACCCCATTCCTGGGTCCTTACTCTAATTCTACTGTAATACGCATACTTATACTTAAAATAAGAAAATTCGCAGAAACTAAGTATAGACTTGAATCTTTCTCCAGATTCTAAGTCCCACCTCGATGAAATTTCGGCTAAGTGTCGGTGTGGTGAGATTTCCTTCCATCTCCCTATGTGCAGCCTGACTTTGGCCCCATCAAGGTCCCATCTTCCGATCTTTCCCTTTGATGTCTCTGACTCATACAGAGCTTCACTGCTCTTGAAGAAGTCCCTTTTTTCCT
Organism: Furcifer pardalis; assembly: GCA_030440675.1. Lineage (NCBI taxonomy): Eukaryota > Metazoa > Chordata > Lepidosauria > Squamata > Chamaeleonidae > Furcifer > Furcifer pardalis. The sequence goes on from CP126894.1 coordinate 61,604,901, forward strand.
CTTTCAACTGAACAATTTCAGGGGGTTTTATACACAATTTCCCCCTCATCCACCCTCCTAAAGAATTTAGAGGTGTCCTTGAGGCAAGACCTTGAGATAACCATTATCTTCCCAAAATCTTTCAAGGTCAGGGCTTGTTAGCAAAGTGCCAAGCTCTCTTTTTCACTCCCCCTCCCTTTCTGGTGAGGTGAATGACCACAAGTTCAAAAGGACAATGAACTGGAGTTACAAAGTTCAAGCAAGTGCAATGAACTTTGAGATTCCCTCTCAGGTGTTTCACTGGCCACTAGAGGTACTAATCCTGATGATGTAATGCTTTTTAAAAAAAACTTAGACTTGCTGCGCTGCAAAGTTCTGTTTCTCAAACTGAGAAGCGGTGACAAGTAACTTTAAAACAAAGTAATGTTTTCCAGGTTCATGAGGTTCAGGATATCAGTCCTGTTTGTCTGAAGAACACAGTTAAACCCTTAGCCCAGTTTCTTAGTTTCACTTTCTCTCTTTTCTCCACTATGTGTTTTCTTTTTCTGTTGGCTGAAGCTCTTGCCTTGATACTATATTTCTTCCCAGATGCTTGTTTACTCCCATAATAGTATTTAGCAGTTCCTATGCTGTAACTGTTATGGTAGGGGATGTGTAGGGAGTTTTCAGGGTCTCTGGAATTTTTGGATGCAGTCTTAGTCATCTTGGTGTAGGACAGAATTGGTACGGTAGCATGCATATATGTATGTCTTCTCTCACTCTAACTTTAGGTATGATGAATATCTGAGATCACTGCAAAAGCCCTCCCAAGCGCCTCAGAAAGTCACACCACCCCGTCCACCACTGCCAAACCAACAGTTTGGAGTTTCTCTCCAGCAGTGAGTATTCCCATTTCTTTATTTCACTTTCTATTCCAGTGATGCTGCATTCTGCCTATGAGTAATTTTGAAAATGGTTTCCAGTAATCTAAGATCTGCAACTGTGTTTAGCCTTTTTCTTTCTTGTCTAAGTTGCTAGAATGAGATCAAGAAAGACACTGGAGATTAGATCAGGTTCAAATATGCTTTAAGTGACATCCTTCCCCTGCTGCTGGAGTGATTTTAGGATTTTGGGGGTCTTTTTACCAGTGGCCTGAGGTCTAGCAATTGCCTTATTTAAGCCAAAAAATCTTCAGAGAAGAGACAGGGTGGATTTAAACTTATCCTTTTCTGACAGCTTAAGAGAGAAGAGCTCAGACCAGAATCCCATTCCACTGGTGGTCAGGGAGACGATTGCCTTTCTTCGCGAACATGGTAAGTGAACTAGACAGATCTCTGTTCTTATTACTTTTCTGCTATTGTCAGTTCCAGGCAGCAGTCTTTTGTGTTGCAGAAATTCAGCCTTCTTCACATCTCTCAGCACTACCCCAGTTTTTATTATTTTTCTTAGAATTAGGTCTACAGAGCAGTTGAGTAAAATTTGACATTGGACAGTTGAATTGCTGTGGAGTTCCTGTTCCCTATAAATGCCCGATGCCTTTGATGTGGCTGTCCCAATTGTTCTATGTTGAAGGCTTCCTGCAAGATTGACAGGCTTCTTACTTGAAAAGCTCACTGTTCTTGAACATGCATAACACTTGTTGACTACATCTCCATCTGTAGTTCTCCCTGAGCTTCAGCTCTTCTCTTCTCTTTCTGCTTCTAGCTCTCACCACACAAGGAATTTTTCGGCGATCAGCAAATACACAAACAGTCAGAGAGGTTCAGCAGAAATACAATATGGGTAAGTGCTTACTTTGTGTTCCAGGAGTCTGTTTAGGCTACGGCCCACCCTGTTTCTACTGTAGCTTTCTTTTTGGTCTACGAAATCTGCCTTTGGCACTTGAAGCTCTTGCTGTAGCACAAGACGCTCCATCTTTGAATAGGTCTTTGTTTGAAACTTGACTAGCATCCAGCAGTTTATTCTATTTGATATAAACCTGTTCAGTAGAGATCTCCTTTCATTGGATAAAGAAGATGATTTAGTCCAACCCAGCCGTTGGACAGCCACTGCCTTGAGTTTTCAAAAGTTGAACAAAGCTATAAATGGCAAGACATTTTGGAGGTCACTTTTCATAAGGTCGCTATAAGTTGGAAGTGACTTGTTGGCACAATAGTAAACAGTTGAGTTTGACCTGAATACATCATGTTTCTTCTCTGCTTCATCCATATGTGGGTATGCCTGTCTCCATTTCTTTACTACTTCTTTCGCAAACACATTAATTGTTGCTGTTTTGGAGGACGATCAAATGTCACTGATGCTTATTTGACCATGTGTGACATCTGTCCTCTGCCATGTCGATAGCTTGTACCACTAACTCTCCTGTCTTACTGTAAATGGTTGAAAGAGCTTTAGTCCTTTCATAGCAAACTTGTTCTCTGATAATGCCTGTGAACTAGTTATTTTGTCTTATCCCAGGGCTGCCTGTGGACTTCATGCAGTATGAAGATGTTCACCTTCCTGCTGTGATTCTCAAAACATTCTTGAGGGATCTTCCTGAGCCTCTTCTCACCTTTGGTCTCTACAGCGATGTTGTCAGTTTCTCCAGTGAGTGGCTACCACAAGAGTCCTGATTCTATAACTGGAACTCCTCTAAATCTGGCCATCACAGAGTTATGCTGTTCAGACAATAGACAGACCCTGTTGTTGTTGAGCAGTAGAGTCTTAGGCCTTAGTTTTAATGTACCGGTAGATTTGCTTTATAAATTTTGTTTATTGCTTTAAAAAAAGCCCAGTGCTATTCCCAAAAGCAAGAATTTCAGTGAAACACTGAACTATCTATTTCAAAGTAAATGAGGAGAGTTGGCAGTATTTAGCAGTAAGGAGAACATTGAGTTAAATAGTCTGGTCAGTGGAAGTGCTCTATACCTGTGATGGCGAACCTTGGCACTCCAGCTGTTCTTGGGTTTCAATTCCCAGAAGCCCAAGCCCCCGTGAATCCACACGAATGGGTTTGCTGCGATTCATTCAGCCAGCGCCACCCTTGTTGCTCCAGGAAGCGGAAGTAAAACACGCCTGTACAGGCATGTTTTACTCCCGCTTCCAGGAGCGACGAGGGCGGCCATGGCTGAATGAATTGCAGCAAACCCATTCGTGTGGATTCATGGGGTCTTGGGCTTCTGGGAATTGAAGTCCAAGAACAGCTGGAGTGCCAAGGTTTGCCGTCACGGCTCTATATTAAGAGTACGCTGGATAGATTTTGGTGAGGAGAGCATTTCTGTATGTGGTCTCCTTACCACCACCATTGTGTGGTGTGATCAGCAGTCCCCACCTCCAATGTACAGATGTGAGAGCCTATATCAGAGAAGGTCTTCCCTTTGATAATTTGGTTTTGAGATGTTTAGGGATTTGCAGTTATTGAGCCACCTTGAATGTGGCTCAATAACTGTTAGCCAGCAATTATTTTTCAGTCAGGAGTTCATATGTGTATGACAGGAAAGTTTACAGCACAACCTAACTTCTGAACCAGCCTGAAAGGCAACTTTACATAAAGCTTTCTATGTTAGTTTAGCTTTGTGGTCTGCTATGAATCACTGTGCAAGAATTGTTATAGATGTTATACCAGTCAAAGCTGATAATAGATGCTCATTGCCACTAAACCTTCTGTAGGCAGTTTCCATATCTGGGAGTTGGGTTATTTGCCTGCTCTGAACAGAGTTACACTCCCCTTGCAGGTACAAGTATATAGTCTGACAACACTGTTTTACCCAGAATTCTATGCTGGGCTTGCATCTGATCTATTGTTTCATCAATTATGGTTGCAGGCTTTACCTGGCTGCTCCTTAGAGATCAGGATGGGTGTAGCTGGGTTAACTGTACAGTTCACTGTCATGTTGCAAATTTCTAAGACAGTATAATGGCACTCATGGCACTTGGCAAGTTCCTGTTCTTCTGAAGAGTTGTTGCTCAGAAAGCTATTTTAGCGCGTGTAAGACCATTGCTAATTATTTGCTGGTGAATGTGCCTCTCTTGTCTTTCTTTTAGCTATAGAGGAGGAAAAGCGTGTGGATATTGTTCGCAAAACACTGCAGAGTCTCCCAGAGGAAAACTATCAACTGCTATCTGTACTGATGACCTTCCTTGTGCAGGTGAGATTCCCCCAAGCCATATCTTCACAAAGGGCAGGAGTTCTCAACCTTTTAAAGCTGGGGTCCAGGTCACGCTCCCTCAGACAGCTTCGGGGGGCAGCCAGCCAATTTGCCCCTTCCTCTACCACATGGCATTTCCAGGTGTGGTGGAGGCGGGGGGGGGGACATGAAATGGTACCGCGGGCCACAGGTTGAGAATCCCATTGAGAATCCCTGATTTATCTTTAGCGTAATTGGTGGCTTCTGTTTCTCCCTTTTACTTAGGTCTCTGCTAACAGCGAGATCAACAAGATGACCAATGCTAACCTGGCAGTAGTTTTCGGCCCAAACCTGCTGTGGGCCAAAGATGCAGCCATAACCCTGAAAGCCATCAATCCGATCAACACTTTCACAAAATTCCTACTGGACAACCAAAGAGAGCTTTTCCAGAGCCTGGAGGCTTAACTAAGAGCCTGTCTATGTATCCTGTGTCCACTGTGACCCTCTTTCTTTTTCCAGTTTTCCTTTCAACCGTAACCTGGAGCGGTGGCCAACTCTGGGGAAACTCTAGGTGGCAAGCAGAGTGAAAGGGCAACTCTGTGAGAGTTGTGTGTATAATCAAGTTAGGGTGGGAAGCAGGCCTCCCTATCTCTAGAAATGAAGTTCTGCCTTGGTTAGTCTGCCTTGAGATGCTTATGATCAGGTGGCACTTAAATATTACAGTTCCTTTTTCTAGTTTGGCCCCATCAAATGGGGACCTCATTTGGGTCCCAGGAAGAATTTCCAACTTTTGCGGGAGCTTTTTGTGTTTATGTGATCTGAATTCATATTGATGCAGTAGCTGTTCCAGAGGGAGAAATCTCTCTTTCTCTTCTGTAGTCCACTTTGGTTCTCCTTGTATAGCCAAGTCAGGCACTCCTGAGCAATTCCTTTGTTGGAGGGAAGGGATGCTCTTGGAACATAAGCAGGCCTCTACTCTTGGGGACAAAGTAGGCTTTCTACTTCTGAAGATGAAGCTGAGTCATGAGAGAAGGTTGCACTATCTTGGGAGTGCCCACTTTCCTACCAGTCCTTAGACTGATATTTATACATTTCTAGGAGCTCTGGCAATTTGCTGTAGGTGCTATTAAAGCTTGATTGTCATTTTATGGTTGCTCTGTAATAAGGTGGAGCTCCCGGAGTTCTCCATCTTTAAAATGTTCTTTTGCCAAGAATGTTTCTGCCTGCAGAGTTTTCCTCCTAAACTCTCTTTGCCAGTAAGCCTTTCCTTTTTAACTGGCTTTGTCTGTGATTAGATTTGTGGTGTGACACATGCTTCTCTCTCTCTCTCTCTCCCCCCCTTTAAACCCAGGAGTCACTAGGCATCACACAGGGGATTTATGTCCTGGTGGTATTGGCTCCCCAAACTGCCAAAGCCCAAATTAAGTGCATTGTGATTGCACAGGTGCTGTACATGCTGATAGAGCATCTGCGTCCCTAGCTGCAGCTACTTATTTAGATTAGAGCATTCTCAACCCAAAGGTTGACCATTGAGGCCAAGCCTCATACAGGAATCATCCTGCCCTGTATGTTGGGCTGTCTTGTGCCATCATTCAAGAATATCTACTTTCATGGGCTCAAATGTAGCCTCCAAACACAGCCAAAAATGGCTTGTGTGTACCCTTGGTTTCTTTGACTCAAAAAGATACGAAGCATTGCTGCTCCTTTCTGTTATTGAAGAAAGTTGATGCAGTTTTGCAGTGTGGATTTTTTTTTCCTTGTCCATGTAAACAACTCCCCATTCCATGTCAGGCAGATGAGCCTGTCTGCTATTGAAACCATGCCCAGCCATTGTCCAAGCACAGATGTTCTAAGCTAAGCCATTCTTCTAAAAAATTAAGAGTTTTCTACTGGGCTTACAACTAGCGTTGCCTTTTCCACGATGTCTTGCTGCCAACTGCCTTATTGCCGTTCTGTCTAAACAAAGCCTATAGCTTCACCCTGTAAAATAGCAGGGTTCAAGTTCAGAGAATTACGGAGAAGTTATTTTGGTGTTTTCTTTTTATAATTTGCCCTGTGCTGGTGGTCTCCTGACTCAACTAGGTTACAGAGGACACAGGAGAGCTTTTTGTAAAGTTGAAGGCCTGTGCTGAGCTCTGAACTGACGAATGATTAGCAAGTGCATTAAGTTTATCCACACAGTATAGCCTCACCCTGCCTCATTGGGCTAGGCTTTTGCCATGTCAGTTCTTAGAATCTTTCTGTTTTCCATAAGGAGACTGAGGATGGCAAACCAAGATGTTTGAAATTGTCATGGGGGAGAAATGAGTGAACTGAAGAGAGTTCATTATCCTGCGTTACATCTGGGAATCAGGTTATGTGTAAAGCAATGTGTTGTGTAGTCAGTCTTGGCTTTTCAGATGTTATTGGACTACATCTCTCAGCAGGCCTAGCCAGCAAAGGCAATGGTGGGGAATAATGGGAGTTGCAGGTCAGCAACATCTGGGGAGTCACAATGCTCCTTCCTTGTTTAGACGGCAGAAGCTGATAGAACAGAGTCAGTTTCAAATGTGGAATAGCTCATAATTTGATGGTGTGCAATACATTTAACTGAGACATTGAGGATCTTTCACCAAGGAAGATAGGTGGCAACCCTGAGAATGTAGGCACATATGGAACTGGCAAGAGCACTTGCCTTATTCTGTCTCCTACCTGCAGCTGAATGGGGCTCCATGATGAGCAGTTTGTAGATGACGCTTCCTTGGGCCTCATTGTTTTGAAAGTGTACTGGGGTGCTGTGCCGACAGCCGCCCTTTTGTGGCCTGTTTTTTGGAATCAAGGCTTTGATTTCAAGCTCTAAGTTGCTAGTTCACTTTTCCTCGTTCCCAGGTAGAAAGGAAAAGTCACTATTTTTCACAGAAGTAAAAAATTGTGAAAGAAATAAAAGACCTTAAGTAAAGGACCGGACCTGGTTTTTCTGACTCAGCTGCTGTACTCCAATAGTCACACTTTTAGGATTATTGACAAGGCTGGTGCAGCCCTGGAAACACCCCTTGGGTGAAGCATGTTGTAAGCAGAATACTTTGAGAAGTCTTGGCCATACTTTGAAGTATGCTGTATGTATCGCATTCATTTCAAACTTCCAGGGGTGTCCCCTTTACCCTGTTGTTACTTTGCAAAACTGTGTATTGCTAAGTTCTGGACATACTTGCCAAATCCTGGACATGAGCTGGTATAAATAGTCCCCCCCCCCCCAAATTGCTGAGCTATCAAGATGCCTGGTTGCATTCATCCCCTGCACGCACCACATGAGCTTCTTTCTGCCTTTTCCAAAACTGCTGCCACTGTGGCTGGACTGTGTTGTTGTCTGCTGGTCCCAACTGTACCCCAAGAATGAAACCTTGGTTTTAGCAAGATAGCTTTGATCTCCATTCCCCTTCAGGTTCCGATTGCACAGATATCTGCCAGGTAGATTGGGGTGGCATTGGGATCCAGGTGTGTCATTCTTTTCTTATCATTGAAGCCGATAACCTGTGTTGATGGCTGTAGCTTTACATCTGTCCCTCTTTGCTGCTCCAATTGTCTCTCTCCCTGGGCCTCTCTTGCTGCTTGGCCTCCATGTTAGCGATTGACCACAGTGCGTCTATTGGTGCAATGTTTTATCTCCACTGTATCCTTTGATAAAGCTCACAGGTGTCTTGGGACTCCTGAATACATTTGGTGCCTCGCAGCTGTAGCAGGCAGTCCTGTGTCTGTAGTAAGAAGAGGATTGGGGTGATGTGGCTGATGCTGAGGCCAATTGGATGCCTTATGGCAGGGGTGCCCAAACTACAGCCCATGAGCCAGATCTGGGCCCAGATGCCCACGAAGCCCTCGGCACTCCCAGAAATTGAAGTAAAACGCACGTGTATGGGCGCGTTTTACTTCTGCTTCCGGGAGCGATGAGGGCTTTGTGGGCCGGATGAATTGGCGTCGGGGCCCAGATTCGGCCCCCAGGCTGTAGTGACCAGCCCCCTGAACCACTTGGCCGGCCTGCAGTCCAAAAGGTTTGGGCACCCCTGCCTTATGGTAACTGCCTCTTTGCTGACTTGGCAAAGGTTTTTTGTAGCCAAGTCCCCCCTAATTGTGTACTCAATCACTGCGATCTTTATGCTTTGCTCTCTACGTTGTTATCCCCTGCATTTTTCATTTTCATGATTTGATGTTTATTGGAAGCAGGGCTGGGTTTTTTTAATGTGACATTAATTCACACACCTGTTTATTTCCTTTTATGGTACCAATCTTGTATTTCACAGTTTGCACTTTTTGTACTTCAATAAAAACCCAAAGCCAAAACCAGATTGTGGTAGTTTTACAAAATGATGTTCAAGAGACAATCAAGAAAGTTAGTGTCTACTTGACACGGTCTGAAAGATACAGTACAGTCAAACCTCGCATAAAGAGTGCCTCGTTTAAAGAGCAGAATTTTCTCTGAATGTTCACTTCGCTTAAATAAAACCAACCAAAAACTTGCTTAACAAATAAATTGGGGTTCACAAACCTCCCCCCCCACACAATTGGCCACTTACAATGGTGTTTTGCTTAAAGAGCAAACTCGCTTAAAGAGCAATCCTGTGGGACGCATTATGCTCTTTAAGCGAGGTTCAGCTGTATACATCTAGTCTTCTCGAAGGAAATCTTGGGTTGCTTATCCTCCGATTCATCCCGCTGCTTTTGTCCACTGTTCTACCTACTCTAGTTGACCCATCCTATCATTTATCTGACCTTAACAATGTTTGATTAAATGATAAATCTTTCATAAAGTCTACCTAGGCATGCTTATTGAAGCTATTCAGTTTGCTTTGTACCCCAAGTATCTAGAGAACATGTTGAAAAACAGCTATGACATACACTTTCTGATGGATGATAAGTGACTAACTGATGAAAAATGAGTCAAGTTTTGGGATTTCCCCTTTCTGGGTATCTGTGTGAATGGCACTGAGCACAGAATGGGATCCTTGTAAACCATCTTGACTACCAGTATTCATTCTGGTCTTTTTTAAAAAATTAGTAGCCGTGTTAGTCTGTGATTCAGACATATCGGAAAACAATAACAATAATAAAAAAAACACTGCAGAATTTTAAAGACTTAACTGCTATATCTTTACTGTTACCTTGATCCATGACTTGATCCATGAAAGCTAACAGTAAAAATAACAGCAGTTATTCTTTAACGTGCTGCAGTATTTTTGTTTTTATTGTTGTTTCAGAGCAGAAATAATTGCTTTCATGAATTTTCTTATTATGTGAGCTACCTGTGAACTCAGTTATAGGGTGTCATAAATAAATTACCTGCACAATTCTGTCATCTTTTTAACAGAGTTTGGGGATTTTTAAATCTTTTGTCTTTGCTAAGGGGCATGGATGTACAACCGCAAAAATTATCTATTTCCCCAAACATGTTTCCCTCTTTCATTTCTCCTGGATAACTCCCTACCCAGGTTTTGACTAAAAGTGGGGTTAACTGCAGCAAAATATCCTCTGCTGACTACAATAGTGCTACTGCACAGCTACTGATGCAGCTGACAGCACTTCCCACTGTTATAGGTCACACTTTACTGGAGAGAAAAACTTGACCCAAATGTTATACAGTAACCAGTTAATTCCCTACCTCTACTGAGGTGCTGAACATGCTTGCATTCACTTTAAACTTCCTTAGGTTCATGATGGCGAACCTTGGCACTCCAGATGTTCTTGGACTTCAATTCCCAGAAGTCCCCGTGAATCCACATGAATGGGTTTGCTGTGATTCATCCATGCCGCGCTGCCCTCGTCGCTCCTGGAAGCAGAAGTAAAATGTGCCCGTATGGTGCAGTGTGGATGAATCACAGCAAACCCATTTGTGTGGATTCATGGGGGCTTGGGCTTCTGGGAATTGAAGTCCAAGAATATTTGGAGTGCCAAGGTTCGCCATCACAGACTTAGGTAATACAGAAAGGTCTGGCATGGGCATGTCAACTCCACAATTACTCCTTTGAACTAATGACTAGGGCTAAGATGGAGTTACGTAAGAACCATGGCCAACAAATTTTGTCCCATGTTAATATCCTCTGAGTATATACATACCAAAATCTATTTGTCATCTTGTAATGGTATTTTCTAAACACCTAGTGTCATGTAGCAAATAGCATGATGTATTACAACTTAGGAGACCTGGGTTCGAATTCCTACTTGATAATGAGAATTCGATGAAGAGTAGAACTGTTAAAACAATTTTTAAAATATCTCACTTCTAAAGTCATACTAATGTGGATGTAAGCCAGTTCTGAATTCATGGCACATATTGTAAAATAAGTCCCACTGAAAATATACACTGGAGTCATAACACTTTGAATTAGGCTATGAAGAGATATGCAAGATAGCCCTTAGAAATAGCAACTGCAGAATTAGTTTTTTTTACTACATAGCAGCTGTGCTACTGGTAAGAAATACATTGAATATATAAGAACAGGTGAGATTTTGTTGACAGCTGGATTAAGAGTAACATATATAACAGTTTTATTGGAAAGTATATGAATACATATTCAAATTATTTCCAAGAAATGTAATTCAGGAACTCTTCCCCTTCCATCAAACTATTAAGTTGCAAGTTATGTATAAATTATCATTCATAGAAGTACAGCACCTAGGAGGTAAGCAGAAAGAAACCTGTCCTTGAAAATCTGCAACAGCTGACTCCCTCTTGGAGCAAGACTGATTTTAGCTAGTAAAGGGGTTGATAATCAAAGAGTTATTTTACCCTCTGAACAAGCAAAATACCAGGATTCAGAAACTCACACAAAAGAGTAGTTTGGAAAGTTGTGCACATTCCATATTGACTGGAAGTGAATACCAACAGCAGTCTCTCCACTGTAATTCTGTTCTGAGATACAGAAGATGTGATTTCACTCTAAAACTATACATCATTTATTATTTGGAGAAAATAAATTGCCCTAACTATGGTTAACCTTCTTTAACAATTATGGCATAAAGATGAGAAGAAAATAGGGAGGGAATGTTGTGTCAGACAGGAACGTCAGTGGGAAGGTGCAAAATATTCTAGACGTTCCATGCGGAAATCTATTGGAACAGTGTATCCTGCTGTTATTGCTGTGAGGACTACCTCGTTAGACGAGGAGGACAGGTTTTTACCCATCTAACTGGTATTTGACAATGTGCTTGGAACCTCATGGATAACACAAGGGATGTAATGTTCTCATACATCCCAGTTTACTGACAATAAGAGAGTAGATGTTTAAGACCCCCTTATACTGCACACATCACAACCAAGGTTTGTGACATTTTTCTCTTGGAGAATCAGAGAGGCCCTAGGGCAGTGATGGGCAACCTTGGCACTCCAGATGTTCTTGAACTTCAGTTCCCAGAACCCCTGATCAGCAGGAGTGCTGACTTTGGGCTTTTGGTAATTGAAGTCCAAGAACACCTGGAATGCTAAGGTTTGCCATCACTGCCCTAGGATAGCTTTGCGGTTGGTAAAACACAATTACATCAAAACAATTTAAATCAGAAACTGGATTTGACTGCTTTTCCTGGACCAATTACATGTAATTGTATCTCTGCTAGCTGCTCTGAATACCATTTGTAATGCCATTTTAAAGACTACACAAAGTTCTTGCAATTTGAGTTAGTCATTCAAATTCTGTGCCAGAACACAAGAAATTTAATCTTTAGCTCGTTTCTGTGCAGCAGCAACAGGGATTAGAAAGCTTCAAAGGTTACATGGGTAGACAACTGTCATTTTCAGAAAAGCCCCTCAAATCTTTTTATCTTAAAATATGGAGCTGTCTATGCCAAGAAATAGCTATCTCACCCTATTCACAAATCCGTAAAAGTCACTGAAGTCAAAAAGGCCCCACAGTTATTAGAAATGGTATCTAAGATAGAAGGCAAGAGAAAGGTGTGGCTAAAGGGGTCTGTCTTCAGCATTTTACAGAGCAATTTCCTCAGAAGTTAAGCTGTGATGTTTAAGGAGACTTACACTTAAAAATAAATCTGTATAGGATTTCTTCTTCAGTCTGGCTTTTGATAATGAAAACACAGGAATTGTGCCCAGAGTCCAGCTTATCCCTGAGCTCGTGCTTAAATGGCTCATCTCTTCCCTTCCCCATGAACGAAAGAGAGCAGCCAGATCAAACATACAGCAACACCAACCAAGCACATTCCTTAATGCAGGGGTGACCAAACCTTCCCCTGGGCTGTGGGCCGGCCACTTGTTTTAGGGAGCCTGTCACTGGCCCAGGGGATGGCTCTGGCCCCCGAAGGCAATTCATCCAGCCCACGAAGAAGCCCTTGTTGCTCCCGGAAGCGGAAGTAAAACACGCTCGTATGGACGCATTTAACTTCCGCTTCCAGGAGTGACAAGGGCTTCGTGGGCCAGATGAATTGGCATCGGGGGATCGCATCCAGCCCCCGGGCTGTAGTTTGTGCACCCTTGCCTTAATGGGTAGCTCAATACAAAAATAAACTTTTAGTCAATCAAAGCTCAGCTGTTCAAACAAGTACTACAAACCTCTTAAAATGTGCTTCTTTCAATAAGCTACTTTCAAACTAGCCACAGACAACACCAAATATATTTTGCAAGCATGTCAGAACTCAGCTTTTTAAAAACTTCCTGTATACTCACTACATGGTGGACACTACTTTTGTGACATCTATGGACCCTTAATGGCAGCAAGGAAATGCTGCCTGTCTCAAAGAGACTTTACTTTCCCATCTGTTTCAGCAGAGGGTAGGAGAGACCAGGGTTGTTGATACAGCACTCCTACAGTGAAAAGGGGCACACATGCCTATATGGCTGGATAACAAAAAGAAAACACCACATACATTTTTCTTTAAATATAGCTTTTCTTTAGAGTAATAAATATTTTTTTTTATGTTAAGACAGAGCAGCAATCTCGGGTGGGAACAGAGGAAAGAACTTTGGACTGAAGAACCCAAATTAAATAACCCTAGAGAATTAGGATTCCTAATTTATATTTACAACTATAGACTGATTCTTCTCCTTGGGGAAGTGATATTTCAACATATTCTGTGCTGGCCAGGGAATTCATGAAAAACAATTATTTCCACCACTTCTAGATTACTTCCCACGTACACCTCAGGCAGCAGCAGAACAAAGGTGTCTACTGTTGGTGTTTGCCTTGTTTACTTCACCAAAAGCAAGCTCTGGTCCCAGCTGCCTAAACTGCAGTCACTGAAGAAAGGCCAATTCCATAAAGCTGATGTTGAGCTCTCATTAGCAGAATCAGTCCAATACTCACAAAATGATTATATTCAGTCAGTATCTTTGATAGTAGTGCCGATGTAAATTAAAAGAAAGTACTCTAGAAACCAGAATATTATTGATGGAGGAAGCAGCACTGGAGTCTCTGTACTCAAATGCAAGAAGCTTTTTTCTTCTTGTTTCCTAATTCACTGTATTAGATATGAACCCTATACTGGGAGGGAAATGAGTCACAACAAGGTCAAGTTCAAAGAGGTTAGATACACTGTGATCTGCATCTCATAGATCAAAATAATCAGTGCCTACTTAATGAGGTGACTGGATAAAAACAAGGACTCAAAAGAAAGGTAGAATTTACAGGTTTCCTTTTTCAGAGCATCCAAGAGAAAGTTTCAATATTGCTGTAGAAGAGAGATCAGGTTTACTGTAAAGTCTCTACAAAGGCATCAAATTCTTTGACGTTCTTCTCATGGACAGCCAATTTCTCTGGCAGTGAATCCTGCAAAGAAAGAAAAATTCTAAGCAGCCACATCCACCTGATCTGAAAGCAAACTGGAATCAACAGAAACATTCAGCACAATGTGATCTCAAACTCGGCACCCAGAGCTGCTAGTTTTTATGGACAACTCTCATAGAAAGGATAAAAATGTCATAAATATAACCTTAATGCCATGATGGAGAACCTTGGCACTCCAGATGTTCTTGGACTTCAATTCCCAGAAGCCCCTGTGAAGGTTTACTGCAATTCATCTGGCCTGCACCGCCCGTACGGAAGCATTTTACTTCTGCTTCCAGGAGCGACGAGGCCGGATGAATCACAGTAAACCCATTCATGTGGATTCACATGGGTTTCTGGGAATTGAAGCCCAAGAATATCTGGAGTGCCAAGGTTCACCATCACAGCCTTAATGTATACTCAAGGCTTTGCTCATAAAAGAATATGAGACAAGGGATAGCAAATGGTCCCTCAGATTTCTCAGTCAACTTTCTTTTTCGTTATTCATGTCAGATGCACCACCAGCATATAATAACATACAAAGCTAAAATTAACACATCTAAAAACTAAACAATTGAAAAGGGCTAGATGACCTCTCAATAGGCTGGGAAAATGCCATTGGCATGAATTTGTTTAAGGTGGGTTCCACCTTACCATGAAGTGACCCACACACTATGATCACGGAGGCATCTCCTGTGGCACATATGAAACGAGACATGCAGGATTTAACATGGCAATGGACTGCTGCAGCTTTGAGGATATGGACAAGGTGCACCTTCAGAGCCACTCCACCTAGCATGGCCTCTTCCACCTCCATGACCGTTGGGCATCAAGAGTTTCTCCTCCGCTCATTTTGCCATTGGGCCCAATATGGTTTTCAGTGGCATACATATTTTAGAACTTGACACATGCCAGTAAGCATTCAACAACATTTTAAATAACTGAACAGGGCTAGTGAATCTGACATAAAGATTCTCCATTTCTAAGGGCCTGAGAGTAATCCATTTTAAAAGTTTTGTATCTCTTCCAAGTTCCCTCTATATTTTCAGACTGAGCATTGCTTGACAGTTCTGCGACATGACATTATGGAGGGGTCAGGTGAGCTTCAAATGTTGTTTGTCATGTAACAGCGTGTGATATTCATGCTATGATCAACCAATCAGCCACCCAAACTACCATGTCCCTGCAAACTGGGAAGAGGGCAACAATTTAGCAAGATCAAAAAATTAGTCCAAATGTGGGGGGAAAATACATCTCTACTAAATAAACAACAACACTGAGATACACGCCGCCAACAGCAACACCTGCGGATGGAGGGAGGCCACCTCTGCGTCTGGCCCCGGGACTCACCCACCTGCTCCCAGAGGCTCCGCCCGGCAGAGGCTCAAAAGCCGCCGCCGCGGCAGGACTTTTGCACCACCACCGCCAACAACAACACCTGCGGATGGAGGGAGGCCACCTTCCCGTCCAGCCCCGGGACTCGCCCACCTGTTCCCGGAGGCTCCGCCCAGCAGAGAGGTTCAAAAGCCGCGGCGGTGGCAGGACTTCCGCGCCGCCGCCGCCAACAACACCACCTGCGGGTAGAGGGAGGCCACTGCCGCGTCCGGCCCCGGGACTCGCCCACCTATTTATGAACTGTTGTTTTCTTGTTAAGGTGAGAGCCCTGATAATATCGCATCATGTACTGTATCTATGTATTTTTTATATTGTATCATATTATTGAAACTATGTAATATATATGTAATTGGAATTGATCTTTGTAACTTTATTTTGCAGTGTGGTTTTGTTTTGCTGCACTGCTGTACTGTATTGTTATATTTATACTGTATGACCTTTGATTATGTTATATTACTTTTGATTGTCTTCTGTAAACCGCCCTGAGTCGGTTGCACCGAGTAGGGCGGTATATAAATTGAATAAATGAATGAAATAACTGTGCATTTGCTGCTCAGTGAAGTGGATGCCTAAAAAGATATTTACTGTTCACTGTAACTAGGTACAGTAACACCCCGGATAACGTGTGCACTGCACAGCGTTAAAACCGGGTAACGTCGGGAAATTTGAGGAAAACTTTTGCACCACACAACGTTAACGTTGTGCGAAGCAAATGTTTTCCTCAAATTTCCTGACGTTGATCTCTGCCCCAAAGCCCACAGGGATCTCCAGAGAACGGGGATCTGACGCTGTGATCTGTGGCTTGCTTTGGGGGAAAGCGGGTGAGCGCTCTGGCCTGACTTGCCCTAAAGGAAGATGTGGATGCGAACCTCCCATCTGCGCCTTCCTTTGGGGGAAGTCGGGTCAGCACACTTGCCCACTTTCCCCCCGAAGCAAGCCACGGATCGGAGTCTCCGAACGCCAGCTTCCTTTGGGGGAAGGCGGGCAAGCGTGGTCGCCCCTGGCTTCCCCCAAAATAAGCAGGCTTTTTAAAAAACAAAATGTATCGCACAATGTTAAAAACCACATAATGTTGAAGATCACGGAACAAATCTTTAATGTTATGCGGGGTATTGCTGTATCTGAATTTAGCAGGTGTCACAATGAAATGTTAAATAACAGTCGCCTTTCCCTAAAGTGAGTTGTGAATCTTGAGTTTACATCTCAATAAAAGCCACATTCTCTCAAAAGGAAAAAAAAAGTCTGCAGATATAATGTTCTGTGGAATATAATGTGTCTAATGTGACAAATATTACAAGAACACCAAATAACCCCAGTGAAGGCTGCTAGAAGTGCCAAAACAAGATCCTTGCATCTCCCTCAACACCTGATGGGGCACAAGAAGAAGCAAAGAAGAATGTGACAAAGGAATAGTCGTCAAAAGCTAGCATAAATGTGCTTAGTGGGTGTAGACATGCTCCAGAAGTGTATTAACCTTCACTAGGATAATTTTTATACTCTTCTAAAGTGGGTTGAGTCAAGGTATGGAAATACTGATTACATATCATTGTATTTTATGTAGCATTTCAAGTGCTTATCACAGGAGAATATGTATGTGCCAGTCTATTAGAGGGTTAGAGGCTGAGATTTGTCAAAGGACAACTACGTTCATAGCACCAGTGAGAAGCAACATTTGAACAAAGTTTTCTCATTTAAAGCTCTCTCTTCTCACAATGTTACTGCAACTATCTATTATTATCAGCAAAGGAACTCTCTGACAGGAACTCTCAAAAAAGGCTTGTTCAGATAAATCAATTGATTGCCAGAATGTTTCCTTCCACAATATCACACACAGAATGAAAACCCATTTTAACACACCAGATCTTCTGCCATGGACTGAGCTCCAATATCAATGGACAGGCTGCTCAGCTGAGGAGGATTCTGAAATTCACGGTAGAAGGTCCCCAGGTCCATTGGGAGGATGTCATCTTTAGAAAATGCTGGTTTCTAGAATTAAAAGGTACAGATGTCTGTTCGTTACTGATAATGAAACATGATTTGTTTTTTTTAAAAAGAATCATATTTAACTCTGATCTCATGAAATTCCACATAGAAACATTTTTTTTATAAAAAAAGTCAACATTTGGGAAGATATATTATCCATTACGAGGTCGCCCTTGCTCGAAAGCCAGTTGTATCAGACTCTAGTGCTCATCTCTGATTATAGCCAAAGAGCCAACGCTATCTGCATTTGCAGAGGTTTCTGTGGACATGAGGCAGGCATGACTAGACACCGAAGTGCATGGAACACTGTTTACCTTCTCACTGAAGTGGTCCCTATTTATCTACTTGCAAACTTCTTGCTTTCAAACTGCTAGGTTGGCAGGAGCTGGGACAGAGACGAGAGCTCACTCCATTGTGCAGCACTCTGGTCTTGAATTGCTGACCCGCCGACCTTCCAGTCGTCAAGTTCACCGTCTTAACCACTAAGCCACCGCAGTCCCTTATCGATTACTAATAAGCATCTATTTAATCTAATTGTGCCACTTTTCTGGTTATTTTCATTTCGCTAGTCTCTCAAGTACTGTATGTGCATTATCTCTGCTGTTAAAAAAAACATTTTTAGTTCCTTTTCTCTGTTTCTACCATACTGTCATTTGGTCATGATTAACAAAGAAAGAAGTTCAGTATTTCAGTATTCATTGATTTATGTCACTTTGTTTAAGTGTTCTGTTAAAGGAATATTTTCTACACTGGTTATGTAAAGATGTCTCAGTTCTTTCTTTGTGTCAGAGGCACCACTAGCATATAATAACATACAAAGCTAAAATCAACACATCTAAAAACAAAATAGGATTAAAAGGGGCTAGATGACATCTGCCCAATATTGGGCCACATCAACAGCATTTCCTCTTGCCAACATAAGGTACTCCTCAGTGCATGTTGATGTGCATTGTGTGCACTGTATCATATGGGAGACAGAATTCACTGATATTTTTTTCATTGCCTTGATTCAGCATTTGGATTCTATTTCAAACATTGAACCGTTGCAGAAAGGCTCCATGTGCAAAAAGGCTGGTGTGAACTTACAAAATCTACCATAACAAAATCATCATGGATGTTGCCACTGCTGCTGTCGTCACTCGAGCCCACTGAGTGTAGGCTGCCCTGGAGGGGAGATTCGTCTTCTGGAGATTCAGGAGGATTCATCTGTCAAAGAAACCCCCAGTCAGTCCAATATATTCAAGTATTGACATAAGAAAGGAAAACAAACTCAGTATAGAGAAGGAAGAGCTGAGAAAAAGTTGAAACATTACCATGGGATCATTATCATCCAAGTCTACATTCTTTGGAGCAAACATAGCAAAAGGAATGTCCAAACTGGCCATCGTCACCTATAGAGATTGAAGAGACAGAATATTTCATAGTTGAATTTTTTGGAATAGTAGCCATATTAGTCTGTGTTTCAGGCATACCAGAAAGCAAAACAAACAAAAAACAATAACACTGCAGCACTTTAAAGACTAACTGATATATTTTTAATGTGAACTTTCGTGTCTGATGAAGTGGACTTGATCCACAAAAGCTCACATTAAAAATATAGCAGTTAAGTCTTTAAAGTGCTACAGTGTACATTGTAACCGCACAGGCTTTAGCGGTTGTTATCTGATCCATCTCATAGGACCTTAATGTTATTCGATCCAATTCTCCTCCCCAGATTACTTAACGTTATGCGATTTTAGCGTTATCCGATCCAATCGTTATCTGGTGTTTTACTGTACAAAGATTAAAGATAGCCAGAGCCCACTCCAAATTATGTGTAATGCAACCAATAAGCAATGGCATGCTTTACTGTCGTCTGCCTTGTGTGCAGAGGAGTTAGGCATTCATGGTGTTTTTTTCTTTCCTGCACAAACTACATGTGACAAAACCACCACCATTTACCTGGTTGATGGGTTTGTTGACAAAGGCCCCCACCTTCCTCACAAAGATGGTCTCTAAGAGATCATGTGGAGATCCACTCTTTCCTTCACTGCTGTTAGAGACTGTTTCATTGTCCTCACTGAAAAACAAAAGCAAAAGAGAGACTGGTGGTATTACTTAAACTTCTAGGGCTGATGAAGCAGTGCTGGGTAACTGCACATTCATTTTCATTATTGCTCCTAATTTCCATCCTGCTTTTTTACTGGAGATATCAAGCCAACATACAACAAAATTAAGAATATTTAGGTGCCTTAGGAGCCTCTTTTTGGCTGAATAAGAGACTAAAATTTCCTTCAATTAATAAATAATAATAGCTTTCAAAATGTTTTCTGAGTTACCTAAACCTGCCTGGAAGGTGGGATACAAAAACTAATAAATAAAACAATTTGCAGCTATGATTTATTTCTACTAGTAATGAACAATTTGCAATGGGATGTATAATTTTTTTTGGCAAACACCTGCCAAGTTGGATCATCTAAAATAAGAAATGGCTTTTAATTTAACTGAACTGTACTACTGGTAATATCAAGAAAATGGATCTAGGTGGGCCACTGTTCTATTTTTATACCATCTATTTTAGTTGCTATATGGATATTTCAACATTGACTCCCTGCCAAGGCCTTGCCTGTGTTATCTGCTCCTAACTCCATTCCTGGAAGTATGTAAGCCAGGAAGAATACCATGAGCATCAACAATGAGTAAAACAATTTGGAGACAGTATATAACTCCAGTACAATTAAGCTATTACGATTTAAAATATAATAAGGACTGTTAGAGATGCAAAAAAGAGGTTGGGACAGATTTTCATTTGTGGTGGGACTGTAACCATGTAAAGAAAATGTGAAAAAGAGGGTTTTTAAAAAAATAATAAAAAAATCTATCAAATATTGTCAATAAAATTTGGGATGTGTCTTAGAATGGCATTATCAATGTATTTTAGAAATACACAGATAGAAAGGAATAAGAAAGAAATGATTGTTATAATGTTACAGCTTTGAGATTGGTTAATAAACAATAAAAAATGGAAAGTAGATCATAAATTTGAATTAATGACTGGTTTAAAGAAATTTGGCAATATGGCAATAAATTATAGATTGACGTGTGAATTAAAATTTTAAAAGGGATTATTAAAAAAGACTGACTTTAGAAAGATATAGGGAGAATTTTTAAGGTCAAGAATATCTATAATTTTAGAAAGAGGGGACAAATTTATAATTAAAATGTTATATAGAGAATAGTCAGATGAAGATATACAATATTCCACTAAGCTGGTGGTGCACATTATAATTTATAAAGGTTTTAAAAAAGATTATGTGTACTTTTTCTTATACAGTAGAACCCCCCCCCCCCAATGAATAAACTCCATTCCACGGAGCTCTTCGCTATGCCGGTTTTTCCGTTATGCGGTTCCCTATGGGAGATACCCTGTAGAACGGGAGGGGAAAAGTTCGTTAAGCGGGGTTCCCATTGAGTGGGTATACCCATTACCAAAACCCCCGCATAACGAATGATTTTTCTCATTATGCGGGGTATTGCCCTTGCATAACGAATGGTTAGTTATATGTGAATTTATTGCTATGCGATGCGTTTGTTATGTGACGTACCACTGTATTTTGTATTTGTAAGGTTTTTTTCTATTGTTTATGTTTATAATTTTTTGTTTTAAAAAATTAAAAAAATAGTATAAGCCATTGTATGGCAAGGCCCAATGTCCTTTCAAGCTTCCTTTGGCTGTCCTTCTCCACCCATCTAGGACAGGGGTTTTGTATGGCATCTTTTGGAGGTGGGTAAGGCATGAGCCAGGAAATTAATTGTAACATAGGCAAAAATATCCAAACACTTCAAATCTCTTCTTATACAGACATGTATGATGCCCAGACTATTCTGTCTTGATTGGGAAAGGCCTGTCAGGTGAACACAGGAGCATGGAGTGTCGCTTAACTTTTTTACAGCAATAAATCTTTAAACAATTGAAGAGCAAAGGGAAATCGGAAGCACAGAAAGAAACTTTCATAAAACATGACAACAGACTAGAATCAAATAAATAGATGTAAAATCTTAACCAATGTACATTTTGAGCTCATTATGTTTCCAGACTCATACAGAAACTGGTAAGGCTACTCCAATGTGCACAGCAATACTGTACTACCCCTTGAGATCCTCCTATGTCAGTAACTATAATGTGACCATGGTTAAGCACTGACATGTTAAGTAAAGCACAGAGTGAGGAATGTAGGGACATAGCAATTGACTGTATGTATGCATATGTATTTTCCTAAGAGCACCTGCTATCTCTGCATGCCCAAATCTGAGTGAAACACTCGAGCTAAGGACCTCAGCATCATTTGCATTTAATTTGCTATCTAGCTGGAAGTCCAGCTTTCAAACATCATCCTAACCCAGGGGGTTCCCAACCTTTTTACACCGTGGGCTTGACCAAACTCTCGTGGACAGCTAAGCAGGCCAGATGATCCCCCTAGAAGTGGAAGTAAATGTGCCTGCTTCTGCATTTATGACAGCCATGGGTGCATTTATGGCTGATGTAACCGTGTTTACAAATGTGCGGGAACGTTTTATGGCTGTCGTAAATGAGACTGCTTCCACTTCTGGGTGTAGCGGTGGCAGTAGGCCACATGAAATGGTTGGGTCCAGCCCACAGACAGTAGGTTGGGAACCCCTGTTCCAACCCGTTACTGATTGCTGACCAATGCAAGAAATCATTTTGTATCCTAAATACATTTATTTTTCTTTTAAAGACTGTACCAAGAGAGCATCTGCGTAGTGTTTAGGCTGCTGCCAATCCTCTGCTCATGAACTGAGTTCAATCTTGACAGGAACAAGGTTGACTCAGCTTTTTATCCTTTCGAGGTTGGTAAAATGAGTACCCATCTTGTTGGGTAACATGCTAATTGTGAACCATCCAGAGAAAGCTGGCTGTAAGCACCACAGGGAAGTTTGTAAGTTTTACTGCACTTTCTACTGAGAATATTAACTAATAGAGAGGAGTGGGATACTTACCTACTAGAAGGAGTAACTGCAGAGTAGTGGCCACCATCTAAAGGTGTGCATGTCATCATTCTCTCCTGATCAGCCTGAGTCCCATGCATTGGTTGATTAGGAATCATGGGCAGTCCTCCTTCCTTCCCTTGAACGACCAACTAGAGTGGGAAACAGGTGACAAAATAAGATACTTTATTATTCAAGCAAAGACTACACCAGAGGAACATTCAGGCTGACTTGAAAACATGAGCCAGAGTCTCAAAGCCAAGGGAATGTTAGCTAAGCTACATATCCATTATAATCTGAGATAGTCTCTAGATCTACCTTTCTGTCAACAGACAAAGAAAGCTGGAGAGGACTTCTGGCAAATTAAGAGGCAAGTTGCTAGGGGGAAAATTAAAGGAAATCAGAAACAAAGGACAGAGATATGGAATGGACAGGAGAAATATTTCCACATTTGCTCAGGTTCAGCTGTGATTTCCTTCCAGTTTTGTTGGGCTGTTGATAGAGAGCTTCATAATTCTTAACAAATGGATTGCTCTTCACATGGTTGGTGTAGTATAAACTAGGGGTGGTCAACCTAGGCCCCACGGGTCAAATCCGGCCACCAGCACCAATTCATCCAGGATGCAGTGAGGACCTCGTCTCCGCTGGAAGCACCGAAAATGCACCATGAATACACCCGCCTAGCGTCGTAGCCAGGATTCTAGATTTGGTGTGTGTGTGAAAATTTTGTCAGGAGGGGCAAAACATTTTTTGGGGGGAGGGGACAATGTCACACTCACATATATAACATTGGCATCACGGGGTGGATTGGGGGACCGGGCTGTTAGCTCAGGAGGGTTTTCGGCCCCCTGGTCCCCCTCTGGCTACGGCCCTACACCTGCCACCACCTGAAGTGGCACAAACAGTGGGAGGAACCACGCTTCTGACACACTTACCTGTCTGAGGGGGTGTGGTCCAGCCCATGGCCTGAAAAGGTTGGCTAGCCCTAATATAATCAGTATCTATCTACATCTTGCAAATAAATGAGCAGTCTTTAATATATAACAAGGGAAAGGAAACTGTAGTAAATTTTTGAATAATTATTTCTTTTGTCTTTACTGTATGCTGCTTTATTATTGGAGACAGAGAAATCAGAACTATTCACAAGCTCACTGCAGTCTAAATATCATTGAAACATGTACTCAATATGATTGAAACCACAATTCTCCTTCTATGCACCAACTAAACTAATTCAGACATCAGTAGGAAGATCTCACAGTATATTCATAAGATGTTCAGACTTTTGGATGTTTTAGAGATGAAGTTGTGTTTAGCTGTTTCTGAAGTGGATTGTTATCTGTAAGAGCTCACACTCATATACATTTATTGATTACAAAGATGCTCCTCTCTTTTTGTTTTTGTGTCTGTTTCTTCTTGCAAAGTTTAATCAACATTCTAGAAAAGGAAATAAAATTCCTTAATTTTTATTCACTGAAACTAAATCTCTTAAGTCCTCATCATAAAACAGTCATAGTGAACTTTTGCACTCCAGGTGTTCTTGGACTTCAATTCCCAAAAGTCCAAGTCTCTGTGAATCCACACAACTGGGTTTACTGTGTGGGCTTCTGGGAACTGAAGTTTACTGCATATGCAGTAAACCCATTTGTACGGATTCGCAGAAACCTGGGCTTCTGAGAATTGAAGTCCAAGAACATCTGGAGTGCCAAGGTTCACCATCGCAGAGTTAGGATAACATCATTAAATAATGCTAGGAAATACAGGGCCCTGGCAGTTAAACCTGGACTTGATTTGCGTTCTGGGTCATTTCTTCACTCCTGAAAAGAATGATCCTTTAAAAAAATCATGTGAATCAAAAAGGGTAATATGAGATTACCTTTCCTTGACCTTTGCGAACACCATGGTATTTCTAACTATTCTCCTTGATTTGTTATTGAGGTACGAATGGGCAAATAAGCCAGCCATGTTGAGGAGCAATGTTAGTTATGTCTTAGGCACATTTAGTTCCCTCAGCATCGCCACGAATACCTGGTGAGGATGTGCAGCGCTCAAGCTGCCAGCAAAGACTACTGGGTAGGCCAGATCAGCTGATCCAACTCTCAGGGCTGCCAGCTGGTAAGAAAGACGAGAGCTCGAGAGCTAGGAAATGAAAGAGGGGAGGGCAAGGAAGAGAAATGGGAGACCCCACACTGTCTGAATAGTACTTTAGTATGACGGGACAAAGTCAGGAAAAGAAATCAGATCTGCAGTTTATTTGGCCTGAACGATAGCTGTATAACAAGCATGCACACACATACTGAATCCTACACATACTGACTCTGAAGAAAAAAGCTCCAGTTTCAATGGGAGGTACTTCATCATTACTAAAGACCATTTACCAAGCCTAGATTATTTTTAAGAAGAACAGATAACAACCTATACATTATGGAAATGCACTAAACATCATTTGAATGATAGCAGGAAGAGGGTAACAGTTCACCAGTAACATGTTAAATAAAGGAGCAATCACTTAAAACTACAAAAGAAGCTTCTACCACTAGTGCTCTAACAATACACTATTACTAAGGATTTACACTCATAGGTGAAAAACAATACCACAACCTGTTGTATAGCTTTTATTTATTTTGCTTTGCACTAAGGAGTTTATTATACAAGTATAAAGCCTTGCAGTTTCTACCTTAGTTACAGAATCAGCAATGTCCTGGGTGGGCATTCTGTCATCTTCAAGCCAAAATCAATCACCGAGGAATTCAGAATTTCCAATAATTAAATAATTTTATGGAGGGAGGGTTAACTTAAAAGCAGACCACCAGCAGAAATGCTATCTTGATTATATGAAAACTCCTCTCAAAGCCTTTTACACAATAACTCTCCGTAACTCCTGAAAATAAATAAATCTGGATTCTGTTACAAAGATCCTGCATCTAAACTATATAAAAAACTTACTACACAAACAGAAAGTTCATTGGGTACTCTATGGTACGTAATTGATTCCAGCTATCCCACTCTCATTAGAGCCCATTTTAAAGACCTTAAACATTTTGCTGGTTTAATCAGTTATTTTCTTCTGTCACATACAGTAGAGATCGCCTGCTGAATCCTACTTCGGCAAAATGGGCACGGAGCAACACTATCCTTTGAAGCAGTCTGGGGGCTACTCACAAGGCAAGATCCCAACTGCCAGGGGGAGGTCAGTGAAACATCACGCCACCCCCCACCCCCCCGGGCAAGAACAGGAAGGAGGTGGCAACCAAGAACCCCACAGTCATTTGACATCACAGAAGCCCAGGGGGAGTTACGTTTGAACCATGGTTATATGATTCTCACAACTTTTCAAGATACTGTACTCTGGACACCCACCAACAGCCGGAGGGAAGAGAGAAATCTATTATTCATTTAGAATAATGTATTATTTTTTGTGTGTGCTGTGTTGGTTTTGCTGATTGTAAGCCGCCCTGAGTCGCCATGGTGAGTGGGCAGCGATATAAATCTAAAACAAACAAACACACGGAACTGTACCTTCTGCAAGGTTTGGATTCCTTCAATTCCAGGTGGAATGTTTTTTTTAATTGTGTGGGATTTTGTTTAACTTTTAACTGTTAACAGTAAAAATCCATACACAACATCTGTTGAGGCGGTGTTTACACTCCTGATCAATGAACCATGGCTTAATTTTTCTTCAACCTTCTGCAAACAGTTATGGATGAGAAATATGTCTGTTAATTATTGCTGCAAGAACAAACCAACTGGTTCTACAAAGACTGGTTCTACAAGGAGCAAATTTAATACACTCCAACTGTATAGGTACTATTTGTGAACCAGCATATCTATATTTTCCATAATATATACTCGTCGTTGGCTGCAACTCATATCCGAAAATACATTTTTTCCTGAAGCAGAAAAAATGCTATTGGTGTGAATTTGTTTAAGGTGGATCCTAGCGTGCCAAGAAGCGACCCACGCACTATGATCATGGAGCCATCTCCTGTGGCACATACAATCTGAGACATGCAGGATTTAACACCAGGACTGTCGCAGCCTTGAGGATATTACAGTAATACCTCGGATAACGTTTACCTCGGATAACGCTAAAATCGCATAATGTTAAGTAATCTGGGGAGGAGAATTGGATCGAATAACATTAAGGTCCTATGGGATGGATCAGATAACAACCGTTAAAGCCTGTGCGGTTACAATGTATCTCTATGGAGCGTTAACGTTATCCTATCCATCCCATAGGATTTTAACATGGATTAGATAACACTAAAAATCGGATAACACCAAGACTTGTGGAATCAAATCTTAGCGTTATCTGAGGTATTACTGTATCAAGGTGTGCTTTCACAGTCAGTCCATCTGGCATGGCCTCTTCTGCCCCCATGACCATTGGCAAATCCAAGTTCCTCCTCTGTTCATTTTGCCGTTGGGCCTAATAAGGTTTCCAGTGGCATTTCTCCACTCAAGGGGACCATTACTCCACCTGTAGCCATTGGCCTCTCTTTAGGGAGTCAGGTTATTTCCTGCTGCCCAACGCTTGGCATTGAGTGGCTGGCTGTACAGTGTACTCCATTATCGTAGAGGAATGTCTGGCCAGACAGACATAATATATACACTAATACTGCGGATAATGCTAAGATTTGGTTCCACAAGTTTTAACGTTATTCAGTTTTTAATGTTATGCGATGCATTAATTGCACAATGTTAAAAGAACCCTGGTTTCTTCTCCAAAGAGGTCGATCTGCCTGACTCTTTGGAAAGGGCAGTGGGGATTCCATGCATGGAATCCCAGCTGCCCTTTCTAAAGAGAGAGGCGGATTGAGCTAAGCACTGGTTTGATTGCAGGGAGAGCACATGCCCCTGTTCTTCCCCCCAACCAAACTACTGATCTAAGCATCGGAGAGGTTGGGGGGAGGGCGCGTGTGCCCATTCTCCCCTCAACCAAACCAGCGACTGGATGCTCAGATCACCGGTTTGGTTGGGGAGGGCATGCGCACCCGTTCCTGAGCCTGTAGACTTGGCAGATGGGCCAGCGACAGAGGCAGAAACAAACATGGGGGCATTTTTTACAATGTCTCCGTGGCGGTTTCTGCTGCTGCTGCTGCCCTGTCCGCTGGGTCCACAGGTTCCGGGTTAGGAGGAAAAACTTTTTCAATCGCAGCGAAGGCTCTGGTGGGGACCGAAGGGATTGCTTTCCCAAAGCCTTCCAGAGGTGGAGGCGGACATGCCGGACACAGTGCCAAACAGCCAAGAGGATGTTGTAAAAAATGTCCTTATGGCCATTTGTGCAGCTGAGTCTGGCATATCCGCCACCCCTACTCCTGATGCTCAGATCACCCATTTGGCTGGGAGGAGAATGGGCACACACGCTCTCCTCCCCAACCAAAACAACGAGCTGAGTGTCTGATCACCGGTTTGCTTGGGGGGAGATTGGGCGAGTGCGTCCTTCCCCCAACCAAACTGCTGCTCCAATGCTCAGAGCGGCAGTTTGGTCGTGGGGGAGGCGCGCCTGCCCATTCTTCCCCCAAACAAGCTGGTGCTCTGAGCCGGAGATCTCTGCCCCAAAGCTTGCAGGGCTTGTCTCCAGCCCTGCGGGCTCTGGGGCAGAGATCAATGTTGGGGAATTTGAGGCAAACTTTTGCATCGCACAACGTTATCTTAATGTTGTGCAGTGCAAAAGTTTGCCTCAAATTTCCCTTCGTTATCCGATTTTCGTGTTGTGCGGTGCAAATGCTAACTGGAATATTACTGTACTAAATATGTACCAAACAATGGCCAGCTGTATTTGTTTGACTGTCATAGGACTGATTTACAGATTCAGAGTGTATTAATGAGAGGGGGGGAAATAGATACATATCTCCTTCTGGGTGCTGTCTTACCTTGGGACTTCAGAACCTACCAGGTTTACAAATGAAAAGAATACGTACTACTGTACACTAGTACCCCGAATAACGTTATGACTTGGTTCCACAAGTCCCGTCGTTATCCGGTTTTTAACGTTGTGCGATACATTGAACACACAATGTTAAAAAAAGCCCTGTTTCCCTGGAGGCTGCAGGAAGTGAGAACGTCGGGATTTGAATCCTGACATTTTGGCTTGCTGCTGCCTCCAGGGAGGTGGGGGAACTTTGGAAACAGCTTGCAGCGGGTCTCCCCACCTCCCTGGACCTGGCGGGGGGGGGGGGGTCAGAGACCCCAAAATTGGTAAAAAAAAGGACATTTTTTTACCAATTTTGGGGTTTCTGACCCCCCCGCCGGGTGCAGGGAGGTGGGGAAACCCGCTCCAAGGTGTTTCTGGGCTTCCCCGACGTCCTGAGCCAGTGCAGCAAGCCAGAATGTCAGAGTTCAAATCCCGACATTCTGGCTTGCTGCACTGGCTCAGGACGTCGGGGAAGCCCAGAAACACCTTGGATCGGGTCCCCACACCTCCCTGGACCCAGCGGGGGGGTCAGAGACCCCAAAATTGGTAAAAAAAACGGATTTTTTTTTACCAATTTTGGGGGCTCTGACCCCCCCGCCGGGTCCAGGGAGGTGTGGGGACCCGCTCCAAGCTGTTTCCAAAGTTCTCCCACCTCCCTGGAGGCTGCAGCAAGGCAAAATGTCAGGATTCGAATCCCGACGTTCTCACTTCCTGCAGCATAAAAGAGGGTGGAGGAAGTTCAAAATTAGCACGCATCAGCTCTAGGGAGGTCGGGAGACCCGATGCGCGCTAATTTTGAACTTCCCCCACCCTCTTTTATGCTGCAGCAAGCCAGAATGTTGGGATTCGAATCCTGACATTTTGCCTTGCTGCAGCCTCCAGGGAGGTGGGAGAACTTTGGAAACAGCTTGGAGCGGGTCCCCACACCTCCCTGGACCCGGCGGGGGGGTCAGAGACCCCAAAATTGGTAAAAAAAAGTCCGTTTTTTTTACCAATTTTGGGGTTTCTGACCCCCCCGCTGGGTCCAGGGAGGTGTGGGGACCCGATCCAAGGTGTTTCTGGGCTTCCCCGACGTCCTGAGCCAGTGCAGCAAGCCAGAATGTCGGGATTCGAACTCTGACATTCTGGCTTGCTGCACTGGCTCAGGACGTCGGGAAAGCCCAGAAACACCTCCAGAGAGATCAGAGGACCCGATCTACAGCTGCAGGGTGGCTGGGGAAGCTGACGGGGACTCCCTGTCGGCTTCCCTAGCCACCCGCCCATGCCTCCGCAGCTGTGGGGTGGCTGGGTAAGCCGATGGGGGAGCCCCCCATCAGCTTTCCAGCCTCCCCACCCCTGCCTCCGTAGCTGCAGGGTGGCTGGGAAGCTGAACGGAGAACCCAGTTCAGCTTTCCAGCCACCCTGCTGCTAAGAACGACTGTATCGGATAACGTTAAAAATCGTGTTATTCGATACAAGATTTTTCCGAACAATAAAATGCAACAATAAAATGCAACAATAAAATGAACAAATTTGGGACAATAAAAAGTGAAAGGATGCACCATATACACTCAAATATAAGCCAACTTGAATATAAGCCGAAGTACCTAATTTTGACCTGGAAACCCAGGAAAATAGATTGACCCAAGCATAAACCAAGAGTGGGAAATTCAGCAGCTGCTAGTTAGTTTCAGTAATTAAAACACATGAAAATACAGTAAAATTTATTATTTTAGTGATTTTTAAAAACTGTATTTGCACCAGCCACCAGTGGTGGTGCTGCTGCAGGTAAAGTGAATGGACCAAGTCAACTGCACTGAGGCAGGAAGTGTTGCTCTAGCCTAGCTTCTTGCTCCCCCTGCTAGGAAGGAGAATGGCTTCCTCCCTCTATCTTGGCCACATGGAGCAACCACGAAGGTAAGTGAAATCCTTTCTTTTTCCACACCAGTTTGGAAGGGGACACGACTGCATTGTAGAGCTTCTTTCTTCATCTGTGGTTTTCCATAGGAATCAACTGAAAATAAACTTCAGAATAGGAGAACTTGATTTTCAATGTATTCTAATGAAAAACTGCAATTTGTGCCATCTTGTGGCCAGTTGTGTAATTGCCCCTCAACTTCTTTTGCTGTGGAAGTCCTGAAACTTAATTTTAAAATGCCCAAATCACTCAAAAAAACATATTTTTAGGCCCTCATGGCTGTTGACCCATGTATAAGCTGAGTCCCATTTTGGAGCTCATTTTTGGGGTTAAAAAACTCAGCTTATATTCGA
The DNA here is from genome assembly GCA_030440675.1 of Furcifer pardalis. Classification (NCBI taxonomy): domain Eukaryota; kingdom Metazoa; phylum Chordata; class Lepidosauria; order Squamata; family Chamaeleonidae; genus Furcifer; species Furcifer pardalis. Next base: position 61,635,230 of record CP126894.1, read on the forward strand.
GTATATACAGTATGTGACATTGCAGCAGAATGTAGACTTCAAGTTAATGTCACAAAATCTTAATAGCAGATTACTCACAAATGATCTGCTTGCTAGGAAGACAAGTTTCTTTCTCTCAAATACTGGAGTATAAAAGTAGTTGATGACAGGCATTATTCCTTCTATCAAGGAGTGGTATGTACTCTCCTAACTACAAAAACTTCGAGTTCTCTTCATGGGCTCTCCTTTCCCTCATTGACCTCCCCTATTCAGATTTTCTTCTTTTGCACTCATCAAAAATGTGTTAAACACTGATTAAAATTTTTATATTTAAGTGCCAGACTTATGCACATTTGCAGCATATATTGCAGTGATGGCGAACCTATGGCATGTGTGTCAGAGGTGGCAGTTGGAGCCCTCTTTGTGGGCACCCATGCAGTCACCCCAGCAGTCTGCCCCACCCCTCTACCCAGCAGCCCAAAGGGAGCGCTTCCTCCCTCCAACACAGAGTTTGACCCACCCATCTGTCCAGCAGCCCAATGGGAGCGTTTCCTTCCTCCCCTATTGCTATGCTGGCACTTTGCAATAAATAAGTAGGTTTTGGGTTGCAGTTTGGGCACTCTGTCTCTAAAAGGTTCGCCACCTCCGATATATAGTAAAGGACTGGAGAGGCTCTCTGGTTGTACCATCAGCTAGAGAAGTGCATCTCTCTAACACCAGAAGGAGGGCCTTCTCTGTGTCCGCTCCAACCCTATGGAACCTCCTGCCAACTGAGCTGCATCTCCAGACAGAGCTGCTGTCTTTCAGAAAGAGTGTGAAGACCTGGCTGGCGGAGAAGATATGGGGTATGGGTCAGTCGGTTGCTCAGGCCCACTGGTTCGTTTGACTCCTCCTCTCTCCCCTGTGAGTTTTTAAATTGTGATTTTTAAATCTTTTCTCTTTTTTAATCTTTTAATCCTTAAATTTTAACTTTTAATTCTTCTTAGATGGGTAGGTATTTTATTGTGGGTTTTATTGATGATTGTTTTTAATTGTTGTTAGCCGCCCTGAGTCATTCGTGAGGTGGGCGGCGTAGAAATATGATAAATAAATAAATAAATAAATGTATAGGCTGTCCTTGCTTGAAAGCCAATCATATCTGACTCTAGGGGACAGTGCTCATTTCCATTTGCAGCCCAAGAGCCAGCAATGACTACATCTGCAGATGTTTCTGTGGTCTTGTGGCAGGCATGACTGGACAGCAGAGTGCATGGAATGCTGTTACCTTCCTATCGAAGTGGTACCTATGTATCTACTTGCACTTTTTTGCTTTCAAACTGCTAGGTTGGCAGGAACTGGAACAGAGATGGGAGCTCACTCCATAGCGCTGAACTCACATCTAGAACTGCTGACCTGCCAACCTTCCAGGCATCAAGTTCAGTGCCTTAACCACTAAGCCACCACAGTCCCACCTTTGCACATACTTGTTTTATGCAAATTGCCTTACAAAACACACGTGGCTGTGACAATATGCTTTTTATTTCTTCAAAAATGAAAAATATTGTTTATCACTGTACCTGCACCCTGGGCAGACACAAGTTAACCTTTTCTGGAAAGAGATGTATTATTATTATTCAACAGTCCCTGTCCAAAGCTAAAAAACCTTTATTATTCCAAATTTCTGTCACATGATAGACCTAACAAGGTGATTCCTTGATTTTATGAACTGCTCTGATGTTGCAAGCAAGACTAAGTAAAGTAACCCTAAATGCCTGTTGCATCTTAAGCGAAATATCCTTCAAATGATAAAGTCAATGTAACATGATATACTGCTTTCTGCAAATATGATTGTGCCATATACCTTCCAGGTATTTAAACACTTTTCTACAATGAACTCACTTGATGAGAAAAGACCATCAGAGGGCCCTTCAAGGTATCCATCACCGCAAGAGGGGGGCTCTGGACATTTGCTTTAGTGACAGTGAACACACACTGTACAGTACAAAGAAAAAGACACACAAAAGAAAACACGAATGGAAGAGAAAGAAAAGGACTTGAGGGAAAAGGTTGAAACAAGTTGGATGAACTAAATGCTGGAAGGAAGTGTCTGTAGCTAGAACTACTGGTTTTTGACAATTCATGTATATTCAGTGCCACAGATTTGCAGGTACAATAATGCATCATAGATAGAGTTTAAAATGCTGGAGAAACTGCTATAGCTGTTTCAAATTGTAAATTCTCACTCAAAACAGTTCAAAACCTTATGCTCCAAAATGGATATAAACTGAAATTGCACAGCACTCTGAGTTAGGAAACTTTGGGTGAAGTTGAAGACTCTCTGTCCACTGCTGCACTTTTCCTTCCACCTAAGAGACCACAAGGTCCATCAGCAATTTTACAAAAACACGTGTACCCTTAAGTCGAATGTTTTCTCCTAGCCCCAAAAGTGTCTATCTGGATTTCCAACACAAAAAAATTATACATCCTTGCTGAAATGAAATTTAAAATTAACTTTCTCTTTCACCCTGCTATACAGTTCGCAGGATTTTTGACCATTATAAAAATTAAATTTCACATGACTATTAGCTTTAGTCTCTATGAATTTTCAAAACAGTGAAAAGAAACCTTACATTTTCTGAATAAAAGACTTTTTAAAAAAATTATAGGATTAAAAAAAGATACTATTTATTTTGAAGAAATTTTAGGAATAAATTTTATCCTTGAAAACTTGTATTAAAACATAGTTTGTCTTTAAGAGGCCAAATGTTTGTTTTTTGTTTTGTGTGATATACTATATCAGGGGTTCCCAACCTACAGCCCACAGGCCGGACTTGGCCCATGACACCAATACAACCAACCCGTCGCTGTTTCCCCACGCTGTTAAGATGATCTCTGGCGTGAGCAGGACAGAGGTCATCCACACATCCTTGCTCTTCTTGACCTCCCAGCGGCCTTCGATACCACTGACCACGGTATCCTTCTCGAATGGCTCTGTGGATTGCGGATCCAGGGCACTGTATGGTCCTGGTTTCCCTCATTTCTGAGGGGCAGGACCCAGTCGGTGTGGTTGAAGGATGAGCTGTTCAGCCCTAGGCTTCTACAATATGGGGTGCCTCAGGGCTCTGTACTCTCACCTCTCCTATTTAACATCTACATGAAGCCATTGGGAAGGATCACCCGTTCCCACGGGGTGAGATATCATCAATATGCTGATGGTACTCAGCTGTACATCTCAGCCCGTGGTGATCCAAGTGATGCTGTTGGAGTCCTATCCAGGTGTCTGGATGCTGGATGGGGGACAATGGGCAGCAACTGAATCCTGGTAAGACTGAGTGGCTGTGGGTCAAGGGCCCTGCGTTATTCCGGGAGCTACCATCTTTGGTCCTGGATGGGGCCATTTTGCCCCAAACAGACCCTGTGTGTAATCTGGGGGTCCTCCTGGACTCATGACTCCTTCTCGAAGAGAGGTGGCAGACATAGCCAGGACAGCTTTTGCACAACTTCGTGTGATCCACTAGTTATGCCTGTTCCTGGACTGGGACTTTTTGCTCATGGTAGAATACATATTGTTCCAGGGGCATGGTCAGGCCCACGGCATAAAAAGGTTGGCCACCCTGTACTATATATTCAGACTCAAAAAGTATCAGATCTTAAAACTACACCCTGTGCAGTCAGCTGAGATCAATACCAAATATTTATTCATGAAAAAACTGGCATAATTTTTGTAATAACAAAAAATATGCAAACCCACTGTATATTTCTTAAGTCCACAATAATTTCATTTTTAGTCATCTTAGATTTCTGTTTGAAACTGAACCTCAGTATTGACGTGATACATTTATTAGGACAATCCTCATCTCACATACAAAGCATATAACTCTGAACAAAAATTTTGTGTTTGTCTTCCAGATCAGAAGATATTCCGTACAAAAAGTGGCTGCCAGTAAACTAGAACATAACTTAAGAAAAGCAAGTTGGGAGACTTCTTGAACCATCTTTTAGTAGCAATCTACCTGGGATGGTGGAGAAGTAGAGAAAGAAGTAGTACATGCTTCTTGGGAGTCTTCCACCGATGGGAATGTCACGGCATTTTCCTCACCAGTTGCTCTGTAATAAAGGATACATTTCATAATGAAATGTTCAGTAAAACTCAGAAAGAAACAGTACATAATACAGTGACACAGACACTGCAGACAACCATCATAATATTTCAGTGGAGTTGAAAGGAGAATTATGAAGGAGCTGTAACAGCTCCCTTACTAAGGACTGAAAGAAATAGGGCTAGAATAAATAGTATTGATATGATGTGCCTAGCAAATGCCCCTGGAGAAATATGAAATATTATTCTCATATTTTCCATACAGCTGGACGTACTCTGGGCAAAGGCCACCTTGTGCCAGCTAATTCTTCTCACACTAGGCAGGTGAATGGGACTATGGACTGAATTCACCAAAAGGTGGCTTTGTTTTGGCAGTTTCACGTCTGGCCTAGACACAGAAGCAGCAGCTGCAGAGTGGGACAAAAAAATTCTAAGATGGCCAGAAAAATGAGTCCCAAGGGCATGGTCATAACCTTTGGTATGATCATCCAGGAAATGATAAGGGAGGTAAGCTGATCACACCCAACATACGTACATACTGAAGTGTGATACATCAATATATGTAAAACATTCTGTGTCATGTTTGTCTCTTCCACCACTATATCAGGAGGGAAATATTAAAAGAGATGCTTGCAATAAACTTGTTATTTTTTTGCTACAAGTCTTTTGGCACAGCAACAAAACATTTTTTTTGTTCTATATAGTAGATAATTATGGAGAACATCACGAGAACGTGGGAGTTTGTCAGAAACGTTTACAAGTCTCTGGACCATATTCTACCCACCCACTTTTAATGTCAGGTCTTCTTATGGGCTCTGATTTATTTATTTATTTATACTTACTACCCCGCCCCAATCGGGAGTACCCGACTCTGGGCGGCTTACAACGTGGATTAAAATCACAAATAGATCCTTAAAAGTTCTTAAAAAATTAAAACAATATAACAGGTAAAACCAAATATCCCAAACGTCACAGGGGGTAAAGTATAAGTAAAGTATAAGGTAAGCAGACTTGCATCCTCTTCTCTACCAAATAATGCATGCTGTAAATTAGGGGTTCTCAATGTTTTTTAGCCATGGGTTGGACTACACACCCTCAGACAGCTGAGCGGGCCCAACTGGTAGTTCCCTCACCGTAAACACTGCTGTAAAACGCATTCATGGCTGTCGTAAACATGTTTACGACGGATGTAAATGAGACTGTGGCCGATTCCGGTGGTGGCAGCTGGAGTGAGGTTGGGGGCCAGCTTTGGTGCTGTGGGCTGGATACAGCCCATGGGCTATAGGTTGAGAAACCCTGCTGTAGAGGCTATATATCTGCAAATGCCTGCCTCTATCTGTTCTTTGCAGTTCCTGATTCCTCACCTGTAATTGCAGGGGTGCAGGGGTGAGGAGTTGGGGTAGGGACGGTCCACAAAGTGATCAATAATAATCCCCATGATAGGTGGGGTCCTCTCAAACTGCCTGCAATGCAACAATCACATCATGTTATTCATAAGACTTTCCCCCCTGCCCTGTTGCAACCCTAGTTCTTACAGCTCTCTATATTGCATACAGCTAGATAGAAGGCAAAGCACCACTACAATTCAACCCTGCAACTCCACGAATGAATAAAGACTGTGGTGTTCAGGAGTATGTTTTAAGTATACCCAGCAACCCCATTCTGCAAAATCCAAGAAGCCCAGTATTGTGGGTTTAAGTAGTAGAGGTTGCACTGTGGGGGGCGGGAGGGGAGGGATTTGATTTTACTATATTCTCCTCACCTGGTAGACATAAAAGCTAGGTTGATTCTATAGGCACAGGACAAAGTGATGGTGCCCAGTGGAGTCCCAACTGTCCCCACACGGACTGTCTGAAATCCTACAGAAGCAAAAAACAAGTTAACAATCTTATAACTATCATATAGAGGAAAAAATTATCAGCAATGAAAATCAAGACTGATATACTATTTCTCTGCCCTTAGATGACTGTTTCTGTAAAATGAGTCTCTTGAGTTTTCCTACCAATGACTCAGGCAGAGTTGTTCTTTTAATAAACTGCTGTCAAAACATGCTATTCGATAGGTCAGAGGTGGCAAACCCATGGCAAGCGTGCCAGAGAGGGCCCTTCCAGCCTTCTCTTTTGGCACGCATGCAGTTGCTTCCTCCCTTCTCCCAGCACAGAGCTCATCATGCCCTTCTGCCCCGCATCCCAATTGGAGCACTTCCTTCCTCCCCCCAGCACAGAGTTCACTTCACCCCACCCCTCTGTTTGCGCACCTGGTCTCTAAAAGGTTTGCCATCACTGCTATAGGTCTCCCATGCCTATGTTATGCCTTGATTTATTCTTACTTTTTATGTTACAAAAACAAGTCTCGCATTAGACTGTATATTGCCATACCTTCTCCCAAGCCACTCAGTTGCACTTCTCCAAAGTATATCCTACAGTAAATGAAGAATGAACATGCATAGCATTAGATATGGTATACTGTTAACCACTCATCTAGCATTTGTAATGTACTGGTGCTTTATAATCTTGTTTTTCTCTGTCTCAGCAACACTGTATCGAGCCCTGTTGCCCAAAGCCAGGGGTCAGCAAATTTGGCTCTTCAGGTGTTCTTGGACTTCAATTGCCAGAAGCCCAAATCAGTATATCTGCTGATCAGGGCTTCTGGGAATTGAAGTCCAAGAACATCTGACGAACCAAGTCTGCTCACCTCTGCCCTAGGGGAATGGGTAAACATGAACCAGAAAATGAGGACAGTAACATGTCCTAAGCCATCTAGAGCATATCTATGGCTAATATGGAAATCTAGACCCATCATCAGGATTTTTCACTACTGGATCAGATAAATGACCTGGTTATTTACCTACTCTTTTTCAGATGTTTCTGGCCATAGAATGAAGCTCATTAACTAAGATACTGTATCTGCTTTCTGCATTTTCCCAGAAAGCAGCTTCAGATGAATATCACATTGTTCATAATAATTAAGAATAATTATGTACAATTTGAAAGTTGAACAGAGATGAAAAAAATTATTCATTTGAAATGTGATGTTAGAGAGCTTTATGAGTACTGTTGAATACCAGAAAGATAAATAAGACGGGTGCTGCTAGATTAAATGAATTCCAAACTAACTGAACTGAGGCTTTCACATTTTGGGTTTGTCATTTTACAAGACAACATTCACTGGAAAAGACAGTAATACTGGAAAAAGTTGAAACCAGCAAAAAACAGGGAGATCTAATATGAGACTGGCTGATTCAATAAAGGAAGGTATTTCATTTGGAAATACTTGCCCTGGGCTGTCTAACAGGACTTTTTGGAAATTATTCATTCATAAAGCTACTATAAGGTGCAAGTCATTTGATGGTACAAAACAACAAAGATTCAAGGTGTTTTGCAGATAGCCAGTAAAAATGTTGTAAGTTATGTGTGTATGTATTTAAATGTTTTAAACTGTTTTATGAACAGCATTAATACACACACACACATATATTAATACTGCTCATAAAAACCATTCAAAATGTTTAAGAAAATAGAGACTCAAAGAAAAGAAAAATAATGTACAGCAACATGCAACAAAACTTTGTGTTCAGTATATGCTAGTAGCTTTATTGTTTTTCAATTTCAAAAGATTATTAGTGGCATTATTACCTGTACAATATTACATATTCATGACCTTGTTTCCTTGACAGTCTGTAGGCAGGAGTCACTCTTGTTATAGCAATTAAAGACTTCAGCAGGAGAGACAGCCTGGTATACACAGTGTAGGAAATTTTGACTTCTTTATCACATCTAAACAGCAGAAAAAAATAATAATTAATCCAGCATCATCAGTGACACATCAAAAATTAAACCAAATAGAGCCATTCATTCAGCAATTATTAGATGGGAATCTGAATTAATAAGTCTGAATTTGTATGGGAGGAGTTAAACCAACTTGGTAATCAACACATAAAAGAGCAGCTACTGGTGAAGTCCTTTCCTCTCATGCTCACCATTTCATTTGGGGCAAGAAATAGAGCAGGCTCCACTAGAGTCCTCTGTCTTGGGTACTGTGCTCTCTTTAAGGTAGACCAGGGGTTCGCAACTCCTGGCCTTCAGGCCTATCTGCATATCATTAATCTGGCACGTGGTGCCAGGCACCTCTAGCCTCCCCCCCCCCCACGGAACTCATGATATGTCACTTACTGTGGCATTTGCAGCAGGAATCACGATGTTTTAGCAGGCTCTTGGATAGCCTCCACTGCTTCCCTGGGTGGCGGGTTTTCGGAGCAATTTCCCTCTGGTTTGGGATTTTCCCGTAGCTTCTCTGCTGTGCTTCAGAAGGGATTGTGCAAACATGAGTGACTTCTGGTGGGTGGAGCTTACGGTCAGCACCTGGGATCCCAGTGCGGAACCAGGAAGTTGCTCACGGTTATACTCTCGCTGCCAAAGTGCAGCAGAGAAGCAACAGAAAAATCCAAAACCAGAGTGAAATTGCTCCGAAAACCCTCCTGTTGCCCTGAGAAGCGGCAGAGGCTGCTAAAGCCATTGAAAAAAGGGCATGATTGCATGCAACAGCGGAAACCAGGAGCATGGTAAGCAATAGGAGGAACCATGTCTCTGGCCCTCCCACTTATGTAAGGGGAGGTGTGACTGGCCTGCAGCACACAGATGTTGCGAACCCCTTGGGTAGACTGTTCTGTCTTTAGGGCTTTGATGTTTAAAATCCAACACCTTGAATTGGGCTCAATAAGTAAATGGGAACAAGTGCAGTTATTTCAGTACCAGGGTCATATGAATCCAGTTATGCAATAGTTGAAAGTCTAGCTGCCCCTTAATTGTACAAAAAAATCCACAAGTCATTCAAGATAGCCCCATGTAGAGCAGTCATGAGTACCTAATATAGTCATGGCAAACCTTTTAGAGACCAAGTGTCCAAACAGAGGGGCAGGGAGAACTCTGTGTTGGGAGAGGGGGGAAGTGCTCCCATTGGGCTGCTGGGCAGAGGGGCGGGGCAAATTCTGTGGTGGGACAACAGCACATGTGCCAACAAAGAGGGCTCTGAGTGCCCCCTCTAGCATGTGTGGCATAGGTTTGCTACCATTGACCTAAGACATGTATGGCTGTTATTAAGTCAGATCAATTCAAAGAATGTCATACCTAGTGTACTAAATGGAATTGTGTAAAACTACCTCTTGCCACTTCTGCCATCTGAAAATCCAGGGGCAGTTCAGAATCAAGGGGTACTTCCAGACTAAAAACCTGACCTGTCGGCGAAGCACAACTCCCTCTGAAACAAGCTGAACCCATCTCTAACTCTGACTTTCTACTGGCCAGTGCATCTTTCACAGTCAGAATTTAATTTCATCTTTTTCAAGGCCATTATCCAGTTCTGACCATGTTCAAGAGCCCTGACTAATTCTTTGTTGCAGGGTGACTTGGGCTTCTGGTAAGTGAAGTCCAAGAACACCTGGAGTGCCAGGTTTTACCATCACGTAGACAAAATATTAAAGGGCTAGAAAGCTACACAGGGAATCTGTACTGGGTGCATTTTACTTCTGCTTCCGGGAGAGACAAGGGCAGCGTGGGCCAGATGAATCGCAGTAAACCCATTCATGTGGATCCGCAGGGGGGCTTGGGCTTCTGGGAATTGAGGTCCAAGAACATCTGGAGTGCCAAGGTTCGCCATCACGGGTCTAGATAATTAGTGTCATGCAGGAATGTTTGGAGTCGCAAGACCACCATCTTCTTAACCTTCTTAGTCAAAACAGTAAATCTGAGAATGGCCTTTAATTTGTATGGACTTCTGAGTCAAAGGCAAGTAAGTCCACTGCTTGGGAGGGAATATTCTAACTGGTCTGCAATTCCTACAGAGGTTTGCTGCAGCTCCCAGTCTAAAACTACTGAGATAATAATAACAATGGACTTATAGGTAACCCTTTCATCTTCATATCATCAGTTTAATCAAAAGAAAATATCGAATCCAGAGTATGCCCTTGCACATGCATGAAGTCAGTTACTAACTGGGATAGGTCCATGTGTGTCATGGGTAGAAACGGATACTGCTGGGCAGCAGGATGGGTAATGACTAATAGAATTCTAGTGCTGTCCTAGCCACACAACAACAGCAGCATTCACTCAAAACGCTAGATCAAGCATCTGGTTAATAAGACAAGAGTTTTGATAAGACTGCAGTGTAAGCAACAACCCTGGGTTTGAACCGGAGAAGCTAAATGAATTTGGGAATCAGCTAGATAGAATTTGGATAAGCAGCCACTGGCCTTTCCCTTGTGCCCACTCTATCCCAATTAGGACAGGAAAGAGTATAGGAGTGCTCTGCCTCCTCAGAGAAAGGAAAAATCATTGCTGGATGGCATCAAGGCAGAAGGCTCGTTCCCTGGCCTTACTCTGCCCCAGTACAGATTCCCTATGTAGCTTTCTAGCCCTTTAATACATTGTCTTACATGCTTATATATGCTTAGTTATCAGATAGTATTTTCTAGTTATTTTCAAAAGATGCCTTTTAAAAGACATATGAATGCAATTTTTGAGATAGTTTGATATGGGTTGTAGCTACTCTAATAAAGTATTATTTTTTAAGAGAAATAGAAAAATTATGTAATACAGTATTAGAAGTAAAACAACTAGTACAGTAATACCCCGGATAACGTTATGACTTGGTTCCACAAGTCATGACGTTATCCGGTTTTTAGCGTTGTCCGATGCATGCATCGAACAACGCTAAAAAAAAAGCCCTGACTTCAGGGACAAACTGAGCAGGCTGTGGGGTGCCTTTAAAGCTACCCACCACCACTGTGACTGCAGTAGGATCGGGGGGAAAGCACCTCCCCCCCAATTCTACTGCAGTCTTTCATCCGTGCTTACCTGCACGCTCCGTTTACTCCAGCCCAGCTATACCTTCTTGTTGCTTTTGGAGCTCCAACATGCAGCTGATCGCATCCTTCCCTCCCTGTATACATTTAAACAGGGAAGGGGGAAAGAGAGAAATCTAATTGGTTCTCTAAAGAGAACTAATCTGATTGGTTCTCTCTCTCTTTCCCCCTCCTTGTATTGTCAATACAGGAAGTGAATTTTAAACATAAAAGCCTAGATCAGCTGCATGTCGGAGCTCCAAAAGCAACAAGAACGTATAGCTGGGCTGGATTCTCTCCGAGCAGGCAGTGGGGTGGGGTGTCCCCAAACTGGGGGTGGGGGTGGAGGTGGGGGAAAGGAAGGAGGGAAGTGGCAGGGAGAGGAGCTGTGGCCTCCTTCTTTAATACGATGCATCGGATAACGCTAAAATGAGCGTCTAAAATGAGTGTTATCCGGTGTAAATCTTCCCCCAAAATTTGCCGTCGTTATGCAATTTTAGCGTTATCCGGTGCAATCGTTATCCGGGGTATTACTGTACTTGTAAATGTTGCAATACACAAGGACAGATCACTTATTTTAAAAATAATGGGAAGAAATTATTTTTTAAAGTAATTTTCCTAGCTGTGGATTGTTGAGAAACAATATCAAATCATGGTGTGACATTATTAAATTAGGCAAGCTGAAAGCATCAGTCTATGGACTTCCTCCTTTGCTTCCCAAAGAGAAGATTAGAAACCTCTAATCCAGTTTTGTGGCAAATCATCATTTGCTGTCCTATCCAAACCCAACTAATTAAGAGTTTGATCAAATTTTAGTTTATACTCAAGCTAGGATGACATTTTAATTCAGGATTTAGTTCAAAGTTAACTAATAAGGTTACGGTCTTCTTTGCTTAAAAGCCAGCTGTTTCTGACTGTAGGGGGCAGTGCTCATCTCAGTTTATACCCAAAAAGCCTGTGCTGTCTGTGTTTGCATGTTTACATGGTCATCTGGCAAGCATGACTAGACGCTGGAACGCTGTGATATTTCCTGCCAAAATGGTACCTATTTATCTACTTAGTTTCTTGCTTTTGAACTGCCAGGTTGGCAGGAGCTAGTTTCTAGGGTTTGCTTAAACAACAGGGTGTCAGGTTGAGACATAATAAACTATGTTTTGATGCAAACCTGATTCAGAAGCATCTCAGTATCCCCTTACTGTAAACTAAAGGAGAAGGGAGAGTAAATGAGCCAAAACCTGTTTGCTTTTATACTGGTAAATGTGTTTCAGGGAATTTTTTTTATCGTGTCAGAAGCACACAAATGTGCTTTCTGTGTTGAAAGGATTTTTGCTGGAGAAACTCTGCTCAGGGCACACCTGAATGAAGCTCCTCTCATATCTCCAAGATCTTTTCCCACTGAAGTGGTCTCTATTTATCTCCTTGCAATTTCTTGCTTTCAAATTGCTAGGTTGGTAGGAGCTGCTAGGTTGGGACAGAGAAGGGCGCTCATTCTGTCATGCAGTACTTGGGTCTTGCACTGCCAACTTGCCGGCTAGCAAGACGGGCTTCTTAACCAATGAGCAGTCCCTTGTCCTGGGTCCTGAATACATGGTTTATTAGTTTGTATTTGGTTGGATAAGGGGCTCTTATCTTCCTAAGGTCTTCTCACTGGGGAGTATATCTCTGCACAAAATATTTAAAAATATAACAGATGTATAAAAATGATATTTTCCCTTTGAGAAACAAAATGTGCACATGCAGAGTAAGCCCAGAAAACTGAACAAATAACCCATAAAGAGGTAGATACTGTTTCAGTACCACATTTAGATGCAGTCAGTGTTCTTTGCAAGATGGAATATAAATTTCTATTATTTGGATGATAAAGCTGTAAACAGTCAGAAATTGCAGGAATAATACAATAATGATCTATTACGTTATCTTTGTAATACACTAGTACCTAGGATAACGATGAGACTTGGTTCCACAAGTCTCGTTGTTATCCGGTTTTTAATGTTGTGTGATGCATTGATCGCACAACGTTAAAAAAAGCCCTGTTTCCCTAGAAGCTGCAGCAAGCCAGAACGTCAGGATTTGAATCCTGACGTTTTGGCTTGCTGCAGCCTCCAGGGAGGTGGGGGAACTTTGGAAACAGTTTGGATTGGATCCCCCGACCTCCCTGGAGCTGGCAAGGGGACCAGAGAGCCTGAAATGGGTAAAAAAAAACGGCTATAGGGAGGTCGGGAGACCCAATCTGCACCTTTTCTGAAGTTCCCGCACCCTCCTGGAGGCCGCAACAAGCCGAAACGTCAGGATTAGAATCCTGACGTTTTGGCTTGTTGCAGCCTCCAGGAGGGTGCGGGAAGTCCAGAAACAGCTTGGATCGGTTCCCCCACCTCCCTGGAGCCGGCAGGGAACCCCCCTGCAGGCTACAGGAAGGTCGGGAGACCCGATCTGCACTATTTCTGAAGTTCCCGCACCCTCCCGGAGGCTGGGGGAACTTTGGAAACAGCTTGGATCGGGTCCCCTGACCTCCCTCGAGCCGGCAGGGGGGGCAGGGAGCCTGAAATGGGAGAATAAAACAGACTTTTTTTTAACCCATTTCGGGCTTCCTGACCCCCTCCCCCTGCCAGTTCCAGGGAGGTCGGGAGACCCGACCCACAGATGCAGGGTGGCTGGGGAAGCTGACGGGGACTCCCACCCATGCCACCCGCCCATGCCTCCACAGCTGTGGGGTGGCTGGGGAAGGCGACGGGGGAGGCCCCAGTCAGCTTTCCAGCCACCCCACCCTGCCTCCGCAGCTACAGGGTGGCTGGGAAGCTGAACAGAGAACCCCGTTCAGCTTTCCAGCCACCCTGCTGCTAAGAATGACTGCATTGAATAACACTGACAGATCGTTGTCCTCACCAAAAAACATGTGAGAACTTGCCAAAAATGCATGTTTTTATAAGAGAACTCACATGTGGCCAGAAATTTTGCATCGTTATCCGATGTCAGTGTTATCTGATGCAGTCGTTATCCGAGGTATTACTGTACTTGATTTAGCACCCCTACCCATTAACCATGAGTGATAAACAAAGATATACATACTTTTCATTCATTTCTAAACACCAGATTTCAAGCTCCATGGAATCTCCCTGCAGTTGAAAAAGAAATGTTTCAATAAAGCTAATTTAAAGAAAAGACACATTTGAACTGTCAAAATTAATTAATAATATTTGTATACCATCAAATCAATTCTGATCTATAGTAACTATTTTCATGGGTTTTTTGACAGACAGTACTCAGAAATGATTTACCATTCCCTCTTCCTGGGGGTGCCCTAGCACCTCAGAGCTTACCCAAATCATGAGATGCACAGAGATTGAACTCCCAGTCTCTGGCTCTGCAGCCAGTTAACTAACTCAGGCTTTTTCAAACTTTTCGGGGTGCAGGATGGATCACTCCCCTCAGACGGCTGAGCGGGCTGGCCACGTGTGAGTTCTCTCATGAAAACATGCATTTTTGGCAAGTTCTCACATGTTTTTGGTGAGTTCTTGTGCAAAAACGCACATCTTCGGTGAGTTCCTATGCATTTCCGGTGAATTCTCATGAGAAAATGCGCATTTTTGCCAGTTTTTGGTTCCAGGGGGTGGCAGCAGGAATGAGGGTGGAAGGCCACATGAAATGGCTCTGCGGCCCGGATGCAGCCTGCAGGTTGTGAATACCTGATTTAACTTATTGAGCTATCCAGTCAAACTAGTCTAAATGAGTTAAGAACCTAAAATATATGAAAACAGGAACCTGCACTCTGTTAATGCTAGTGCGCTTAGACAAGCACTAGGTATCATATGCATGATGTAAAGACATACAGTAATACCTATAACGTTTACCTTGGATAACGCTAAAATCGCATAACGTTAAGTAATCTAGGGAGGAGAATTAGATTGAATAACGTTAAGGTCCTATGGGATGGATCGGATAACAACCGCTAAAGCCTGTGCGGATACAATGTATCTCTATGGAGCTTTAACATTATCCGATCCATCCCATAGGATTTTATCATGCATCGGATAATACCAAGATTTGTGGAACCAAGTCTTAGCGTTATCCGAGGTATTACTGTATAGTAAAATATGACACAATTCTAGAAGCAGAAAATAGCAAACTAAACAAAACCCCAAATTTAAATGGTACCTCAGAGGTTTTGAGAGAGATTTCCACACACATTGACCGTCCAACAGCAGGCAGCTGTCCTGCCAAGGCTTTTTTGGCTTCATGAGTAACTTCTGGTATATCTTTGACTGCCACGTTGAACTGCAATGTTAAAAATGCCCATTTTAAATATTGATAAAGTTATCTGAGAGTCTGCCCTGAAAGAATATTAACACAAGAGGCTAAATAACTTAAGGCACTCCACAACCCGAAAGGAACTTCATTCCCTTCCCTTTCTCTTTGCTGCCTATGCAGCTTCTCAAGAACTGGCTTCACAGCTTTTCTAGCCCTGTAGAATAGGTTCTTGTGATGCATAGTGCATTGAAACTAAAATGGGAGATTGCTTGCATCTAGAAATTCAATGCTGAATTCTATCGTCAAATTAAATTACAGTCAAAGCTCGAGATAAGAATGGTCCGACTAAAGAAAATTTTGAGATACATCTGGAAATCTCAGGAAAAAAAACAGGTTTGAGATACAAATTTTTAATAGGATTTTTTTCAAGATACAAAATTCAATGCATTCCTATAGGAAATTGCATTCAATGCATTCCTATGGGAAAATCAAGATAAAAATTTTTCAACCAACCTCGAGGAACGAATTAAATTCGTATGTAGAGGCTTGACTGTAATTAATACCTAATGAGTATAGCCTGTGATTAGAGAAAAATCATCTGTCATTTAGCATAGATATCACTACTTGTTTTCTTTTCTCTTTTCCCATAAAGAAGTTAATTCACACATACATCCATAAATCCGTTTCTTCTTCTTTCTTCTCTCTGTCGTGGAAAAAAAATGGAGGGTTTTAGGTTTAATGTGTTGTTCACTGACGGGGTGGTGGTGATTGTGGTGTCTTCTGGGCCTGTTGCCATGCAGTCTTCGTCTTCTAGACAAAACAACTAGACCCCGTGTTTTAGACGGATGTGAAACTTAACATTAGTGAGATATAATTGGCTGGAGTCATGCACATGAGAGGTCAGAGGTGAGAGATGGAGAATAGCATATAAGGAAGAGGAAGAGAAAATTCACTCTTTTTTTCCTGGAAGATGAGAGTCTCACTGCCAGGAGTGAATGTGAGTAGAACTTAGCAGAAATGTAGAACACATATTTGTTCAGGCTAGAGCCCAAAGTGTGAAATGACTAGATTGCAAGGTCTTGAGCCTATGCTATAACCATTGAAATAAAACATTTATAATATAGAACCTTTGTGTCTGTTGATTGGAACATAGAGCTGAGCTGGAGCCCAGGCCTGAGCCATTGCTACCACTAAAGTAACTTTAAAGGAGTCCTACACACACATGCTAACCCATAAGCCAGGCAGAGTACACAGGGAGTAAAAGGGGTACTGCCCCACTCAGAGAAGGTACAGGCTGCTATTGGTTAAATGGGCAGCAAGGTGCGAGGTGTAAGGAAATGTGAGGAGTTGGCCCTTCCAAGCAGAGGTCATACCTGCATTCATTATACTCTCAATTTACAACTCCTCTCCAGCAACCTATTATCAGAGTTGCAAACATCTCAATGAAAAGTATTACGTTCCATCTTAAACACATAGTAAAAGTAGGATACAGTAAACTCTCTTTGAACGAGTACCTCATAGAGTGACTAATTCACTTAACGACTGGAAATTGTTAGGAAATAGCACCCTTGTGTGGCGACTAAAAACTGCATAGCGACTGGAACTTTCCCCTCCCATACTACATTGTGCCTGGGAGGGGAGTTGGTAAGTTTGCATGCAGCAGAGTGTGGAAAAGAAGCTTTTGTGAAGCAATTTTTGGAGTTCCATTACTGGATTTTTGGAGCAGTTTTGGATTTCTCAAACAGTAAAACGGTAGGGAGTATTTGATTTGACGTTTGTGGGGATTTGAGGGGGGTTGGAAGTTTTTTTTTTTAAATGGAGTTTTGGAGAATTAGTGTATTAAAATGTATTGCACAGGTACAAACAGACATCATCTTCCTCACCAAATGCAAACAACAAAACTACATTCCCAATGGACTGACTGTGAAAAACCCTCTACAATCAACATACCCCACTGAATACAGTGAGAGATTATGCAACAGTCTTTCCAAGAAACTACTAAACCACCTAATCAGTATCCTGTACAGCAAGCAAAATAAGATCTCGAAGGACATTGCAGATCTTGAACCTCTTATACAAAACCAGCTCTCTGCTCTGGACACCATACAAGCATTTCCCACCACAAGAAATAAAATCTATGATGCTCAACTTTCTTCCCTGAAGAAAAAGAAAGAAAACAATCTGTCCAGCCTATTACAGAAAGACTCCTCCTGCAACAAGGCCAACGTGGACCTACCGAATAACATCATAAAACTTTCAAGCTGCCCTCTAAGCCAAGCAGAGGAGTCAGTCCTATCACGGGGCCTGTCCTTCTGTCCCACCAAACCCACACAAATTATAGAATTCTGTGGAGACCTGGAGGCATTCTTCTGCCAACTATGACTCAAGGAATATTTCCATAACCCAGAGAACAATCAGCATGACAATCCACAAGCTGTTTCTCACCCACTACAACATGAGGAGGAACCAGGCACTGATCCACAAACATCTTACTCCTGGCAACACAGAAAGAAGAATTCTACGTGGACACCTCCAGAGGGTCGGAACAAGGAATTGGACTTCTACATTGAATGTTTCTGCCACCGTGCCCAAGCAGAGATCATCAGCCAGGGATGTGGTCCAATTTACAATCTCAGCCAAGCAGAAATAATCCCAACATCATCATCAAAGAGGCAGACAAGGGTGGTAGTGTAGTTGTCATGGACAAATCGAGCTACACAGAGGAAAGAGACAGACAACTTTCCAATTCTACATTTTACCAGCCTCTAAAAATGGATACAACCACCAAATATCAAAAAGAACTACAAAACCTTCTAAAAAAATGTTCCTAGAAATGTACATGATCAAATCTTGACCGAGACACCACAAGAACCTCAACCAGCTACCTTTTATCTACTACCTAAAGTTCACAAACCTGGAAACCCTGGGAGACCCATTGTTTCAAGCATCAACACTGTCACTGTTTGAGTATCTGGATATGTGGACTCCATTCTCAAACCATATGCAACCAATGTACCCAGCTACGTAAGATACCACAGACTTTCTAAGAAAACTTCAACATACATATGACCTCCCGGATAACGCCACCTTCGATACAATGGATGTGGAAGCTCTGTACACCAACATTCCACACAAAGATGGATTACAAGCCATAAGGAACACCGTTCAAAACACCTCTCTGTGCAACTCTGTACTTACACACAATTACTTCACTTTCAACAATGAAACCTATCTCCAGATCAATGGAACTGGCATGGGTACTTGCATGGCCACAGTATGCTAATATATTTATGGCTGATCTAAAACAACGTTTTCTTGACTGCTGTACCTACAAACCACTTGTCTATTGAGGTACATTGATGACATATTTTTGATCTGGACGCATGGAAAAGAAACCTTATAAAAATTCCACCAAGACTTCAATAATTTTCATCCGAATATTAAACTCAGTTTGGACCAGTGTACACAACAAGTAAATTTCCTGGACACCACTGTGAAACTACAAAATGGACATCTTAGTACCATGCTATATCACAAACCCACGGACAGATGTACCTACCTGCATGCCTCCCACTTCCATCCTGAACACACAAAATCCATTGTCTTCAGCCAAGCCCTAAGGTACAATTGCATCTGCTCAGACCCACATGACAGGGATGCCAAGCTCAAGGACTTACAAAATCCATTTCTCAAACTAAAGTACCCATCCAATATGGTTAAAGAACAAATCAACCAGGCCAGACGAATACCCAGGAGTGATCTACTACAAGACAGGCCCAGAAAAGAAAGCAACCAAACACCACTGGTTGTCACTTTCAGCCCTCAACTTAAACCCCTCACAGGCATAATGAGCGATCTCCAACCCAACTTGGACAAGAGTGCTTCGCTTTCCAAAACCCTTGGTGACAAACCCCTACATGTTTATAGACAACCCTCCAATCTCAAACAACTATTGACACACAACAGACTATATAAAAGAGAAACAGAGATGGGAACTAAACCCTGCTGCAAACCCAGATGTCAAATATGCCCCCACATTCACTCTGGAAACAGTACTACTGGACCCAATGGCACCACACACAACATTAAAGGCAGTTTTACTTGTGCTTCTGCCAATGTGATTCATGCCATCTCTTGCCAAAAAGGTCCTTCTGTGCTTTATGGAGGACAAACAGGGCAATCTTTACACAAAAGAATTAATGGACACAAATCAGACATCCGGAATGGCAACATAGAGACACCTGTCTCAAACCACTTCAATCTACCTGGACACTCTATCAAAGACCTGAAAGTTACGATTCTGGAACAGGGAAATTATAAATCTAGGAAAGGGAGACAGCAGAAATAAAATACATCCATCTGTTGGACACCTATCACAGAGGCTTAAATATTAGCCAAGGGTTTCTGGGACATTATCAAATTTGATACACAGCTATATGCTGATAGATATTTTATATACAGCAAAACCCCTACTTACGAATGCTCCTACTTACGAATAATTCGACTTACGAATTGGTTCTGCACGGAAATCCATGTCTCAAGTTACAAACATGCCCTGATTTATGAATGGATTTCCCCCCCTCTTTGTTGCTTCCAGTGAAGCAAAAAATGTCATTTTCCCTATGGGTTTATATTTTATACACATGCAGCCTTTCAGAGCCCTGTAGGTAGCAGTAGAGTGCTTAGAGGAGTTCTTTGTCTGGAGTTTCAGCGCCAAAATGGCTGCAGGTTGCTGCTTATTATTAGAGTTTTCTGTCCATCTTCAAAGCTTCTTTAAGGTAAGGAACAGCGTTTTTGCTTATGTATGCTTTCCTTTCAATGCTGATGTTGTTTTTGGGTGGTTTGATTGATTTTTTAGGGGGTGAGGGTGGTCCGTTTTGCTTGTTGGAGGGTTGGGTGGGAATGGAGATGCCTCGAGTTATGAACAGATTCAGTTTACAAACAATGTCCTGGAACTGAGTTTATTCGTAACTCGAGGTTTTACTGTATTATATTTTTGTGTATTATACAACCTTCCTGCCAATTATCTTTTACAACTTGAGCAGAACAGGAAATAGCCAGGTGGCAGTAAACAAGTGAGATGTTAAATCAGAAACCAGACAGGGCTTTACTTCATACCTTTGAGATTGAAAGGGAAACATTTAAAACTAATCTGAATAATCTATTGTTACTGATAGCTGTAGTAAGCTGTATTGTTATGTCATTATGTCTGACATTCTGCTTCAGCAAATCCTTCTCCCTTTAACCCCTGCATTTGGTGTATATAAACCATGCCTGTAAGTTTTACTCCTTGCCTGAAGAAGTGGACTTGATCCACGAAAACTAACAATAAAAATATAGCAGTTAGTCTTTAAAGTGCTACAGTGTTTTTGTTTTATTACTTTTTGGTTTCTGCCTAGCATTTTGGCATGGCTTTTAATCACCATTATGCTCTCTCTCTCTGTTTTCTATGCTGGTTTCTACATGTATTTATGCAGTTTAAATATACTTTATAAAGAATTTTGAACATAAAAATGGTCTTGGGGGTTAGAGCAGTCCTGTGGAACGCATGATACTTGTGTTAAGCAAGGGTTTACTGTATATGCTGTATCTGTACACCCAGTGCCAGAAAGAATAATATATATAAAAGTAAGAAAATAGGAATACTAGTACAGTAATACACCGGATAACGCTAGTACCGCATAGCGCTAAAACTGGATAACGTTACAAGATTTTCGGAAAAAATCTTGTATCGGATAACGCGATTTTTAACGTTATCCGGTACAATCATGGGGGGGGGAGGGTTGGATTGGGTAGAACATCTACCCAATCCAACACCCCCCCCAGTGCCCGCCTACACGATGCTTGGAAAGGGTATACCCCTGCACTCGTAGCGGCTCACTATGAGTGCGGGGGTATCCAGGCGAGGAGAGGCACCTCTCCATGGGATTCCCAAGATCTGCATCTCATTTGTGACTGGAGGGGGGGCAGGGAAGCCCCGGGAAGGCCATGGGAAGGAGAGGGCAGTGATGAACGGGGGAGGGGAACCCCAGTCCTCGAATAAAAGTTGGAATCTGGTGTGCTCTGATGGGCTCTTAGACCTGTTAAAGGCCATGGAAGGGTGTGTGTGTTAAACATGTGTCGCTCCTTCGAAATGGGGCGGGATGGGGGGGGCTTAAGCAACCCGATCGTGTAATAATGAGACTTTTACTCTTTGAGGGAAGTCCCGTCGATTTCAGTCTTATTTGTGCTTAAGGCTCCCTCCCATGGCCTTCCTGGGGGTTCCCTGCCCCCCCTCCAGTCACAAATGAGACGCAGATCTTGGCTGGCGACCCAAAGGCCGCCTCTCAGGCATGAACTTTTCGCTGGAGCCAGAATCTCGCCCTGGGATTTCCAGCCACACCGGAGAGAAAGGAAAACAGAGATGGCCCGGGGGGAGGGGGCTGTCAGGAAGGAGCTGCTTCCCGGAGGGAGGATGGATCCCCTGGAAGGGGAAAACAGGCCGAGGGGAGGCGGGAAAACCCGTGCAAGCAGGCTTCCTTCCTTGCGGCTCTCAAAGCCCCCACCCTCTCGCCCCACGGTCCCCTTCAAACAATGGATCAGCTGCTGTCGCTGCTTCCGCCGGCCAGCCTTCGCCTCAGTGCCCGTTTCCTCCACGGGAGGAGACCGGAGAGAGAGGGGCTTCCATGCCTCTTTTATTTCCTTGTCCCTTTTGTGCCCTACCGCAAGCCCAGCTGGGATACGGGGGGGGGGTGTCCCAAGGAGGCAGGCCAAGTCCCACAAATCCCCCTTTCTCTCTCCCCCCCCCCTCGGTCCTCCCTCCCTCCCACTCGCCAGGACGTCGGCAAACCTCTTCTCCCAGATCGGGCATGGGTGGCTTGAGCGGCGTGTTGTGCACCCTGAAGTCGGTCTGCTGGGAGTCCATGCTACCCATGTTGCCCATGGCGGGGGCCCTTCCGCCGAAAAGGGGTTGGAAGGCAGAAAGGGGAGATCCGTCCACAACCTTGGCTCGTGTCAGGTGGCGAGACCAAGCCGTAAAGGGCCAGTGCGGTGCGGAAAACAGGCACCCGCTGGCGCACTACAGAGCGCATGAGCGGCTGCTGTGTCTTGCACCCGACACGAGCCTTAGCCCTTGCTAAGGCTCGTGTTGGGTGGCAAGAAGAAGTTTGCCCCCGAAGTCAAGCTGACCCTAGGCTAGCAATCGCTATTCTAGGGTCAGTTTGACTTCAGGTACAAAGTGCGTAGTTTGTCCCTGACGTCAGGGCTTTTTTTTAGCGTTGTTCGATCAATGTATCGGACAACGCTAAAAATCAGATAACGTCATGACTCGTGGAACCAAGTCATAACGTTATCCGGGGTACTAGTGTATTATCTTTTCTATATTTAGATTTTGTACCTCTTCTGATGCACTTCCTGTAACTTAACAAAAAAGTGGGAATGTCATGGGGTTGTTATAAAGAACAGGTTTTACCCAGTCAGAGCCAGTTGGTGAGGATGATGATCGAGTGCAGATCTTTTCTCCAAGTCGTGCCTGGACAATCACTTGCACTGTCTAAAAGAAAAAATAAACTTCCTATAAGAAATCATGTGCAATTACTGTGGCCCTTCAGACAACTAAAATGGCACTTTAATGCAAAGAGTAAAATACAACAGCAAAAGTGGCTGCTGCCTACGCAATCTGGAAGGCTGAAATGCCAAGATTTGGGGCAGTATGAAGAAAATGAGAGGTGCTTCTACAACAAGACATGTTGTCCGATTAACCATACCCACACTGCCTTAATCAGACCTTTGTCTTATAGTTCATCTACAATTTATCAATATAGGTGGTCTACACAGAGACCCTGAAAGCACTTAGCTCTCTAGACATACTAGTTCAAGTCAAGTCACAAGTCTAGTCCAGAGCCCAGATAACAAACTGATCCTTAGCTGTACTCTCCGTATAGTCTTTTCTTTATCTGGAATCTCTTCCTCCTTCTTCTTACAATATCATAGAATAATCTAGCAAAATGGGGTTACTAGGGTACAGGACAAATTTTCTGTGAATGTGGAGTAATTCAATCATTGCAGCATTTATGTACATGAAATTTATGCCCCACCATGTGTACAAAAGAAGATCCAATAAATGGTCAAGATAACAACACTGAAGTGGCCTGCTTCCAATCAGAAACAGCATAATTATTTTAACATTTTAATGTGTCTTGAATTCTATCTATATTTCATATATGCCCATACTTTTAAATTTTGTAATGCTCTGATATGAAGAAAAGGCAATGTGAAGAAAAGCTTCTAGACTGGAGACAACATTGTATACTTCCACTGCCAGACTCACCCTCAATACCCATATATATTGGGCAGTTTGCTTTGTATCTATATGTATAGACCACATGATCCTTCTCAAACGCTGCACTGTTTGTTAAAGCTACTTGTAGAAACTTAAGGTATTGGTTCTCCGCTAAACTAGCTCTGTTCTGAAGAAAAGGCCTAAGCAAAACCCACAGAAGTCACCTTGTGTATTTCTAATCGCCCCCTTTCTAAAGAGGACTTTATAGGTTGGATGATACTTTGTGGAAGAAATCTTCACATAAGAGAACCAAACAGAAAAATGACATACAGTACAGTGAAAAAGTCTTAGGCCCTCACCAACTAGTTTGGGGAAAATTCAATCAGTGACCCGGCCCGGGGGGGGGGGGGATAATTTATCCTCTGAGGCACAGACACACCAGAATTGTAGGGAACATTCTGCTGGCTCTCCTCCTAACTCTCTCAATGTTTGGTGAAGTTTGGAGTTAGGATCTCTGAATAATGCTCACCTCCAAATCACTCACGGAATTTCCCTCAAACCAGCGGGTGGAGCCCTAAGACTTTTGCACAGTACTGTATTATTTATTTATTTAAGACTTCTTTAACCACCCCCTTGCCAAGGTGACTCTGGGCAGTTTACAATGCAGGAAACAACACTAACATAAAACTCTCTGACACATGATACACATAAATAAAACACCATAAAACTCTAAAATCCAGATGGCAGAATTGACTGATAATCATATGAACCAGCGGGGTTGGGAGGTCCAGTAGCAGCACCTCACACCTGCTGGGCCAACCATGTCTTTAAATCTCTTCTAAAGGCTAGCCGTTGTGGTTGGAGGAAGAGGTCAAATTGGCAGGAGGTTCCAAAGGGCCGGAGTGGATACGGGCATGTTTTACTTCCGCTTCCAGGAGCGACGAGGGCAGCGTGGGCTAGATGAATCACAGTAAACCCACTCGTGTGGATTCACGGGGGCTTGGACTTCTAGGAATTGAAGTCCAAGAACATCTGGAGTGCCAAGGTTCGCCATCACGGCTATAGGTAAAGGTTTCCCTTGCTCGAAAGCCAGTCGTATCTGACTCTAGGAGTCAGTGCTCATCTGTTTCAAAGCCGAAGAGCCAGCACTGTCTGCTTCTGCAGACGTTTCCATAGTCATGTGGCAGGCATGACTAGACACCAAAGTTTCAATTTCTGTCATACTCCAAAACAAATGCAAAAAAGCTCATAATTACCTTCAATGCAAAAAATTTGATGAACTTATCCAAGTCCTTCCTGTCCTGGGAATTCACATCAGTGTCCATTGCATATGGAAATCTGGAAGAGAAAAGACATAGCACATCCTGTTTTTATCAGAGTTTCTGCATGTAGAAATCCGCTAGTATTACAAAAACCTGATCAAAACCAGTTATCTTCAGCAAACTGATCCTAAAGAACCAATAAACTCAACTTTAAAAATCACTACTGTCAAAATCAATTAGAATAAATTTCATTAATGCACTACTGGACTAAAATCAAGCAAGCTATGAAAATAATACACCAGTGAAAATTCCATTTTGAAGAACAGTGAACTATCTATACATGTTTAGAAGTGGAATAGTCATGATTCAACTGGGTGAAGGAAAGACCACATTTCATTTTAACTGCTGGAGATTCTTAGAACTATGCAACGAATTAACCTATTTATTAAATGTGTTTTAGGAAAACCCACTATTACTTCAAAGATGAAACATGCTTAGTAATGTAGTGTTCTGTTTACATTTGCAGAGTTTCAAATCTGGCAGAGCAGATTTACTACAAACTTAAGGACCTATAAATGACAAGAATAGCTAGCTGCTTCCCTAAGTGGCACGCTGTGCCATGGAAATGGCTTCCATTGATAGACTGGCTGCCAATTTATTTATTTAATTAATTTATTCAGATTTATATTGCCGCCCACTCGCCGAGGCAACTCAGGGCAGCTTACAGTCAAAACAGCAACAGTACAGTAAAAATTATAAAATACAACCTCACAAAACAACCAAAGCAGAACACAGACTAACTCTCCTCAGGCCGTTGCTGTGGGCCCAGAGGGGGCAAGGTCCACAGCTGCCTGCCAGGCCATGGAATCTTCTCCCTCAGGCCATTGTTGTGGGCCCAGAGGAGGGGGCAAGGTCCTCAGCCACCTGCTAGGCCTTGGAATCTTCTCCCTCAGGCCTTTGTTGAATCAAGAACTCTTGTCATTCATAGAGGAATCTTCACCCAAAGGCAATTAATTAGGAAAGAAGTTCACTTGTACCTTGATCTTTTCCAGAATCCTCTTTCAGGCTCTTCTTTAATACTTGGATAATAGAGGTTTGCTTCCCTGGATGACAACTGTTCTATCTCCCCCTCACATATATTCAAATGTGAACTAGATAACAATGGCAGACTCATTACATGGAGCTACATTATACAAATTATAATTGATAGTATTTAGCCTGATCTTGCATTTTAACCTGTAACTGCCTGTGCTACAACCCAGAGGCTTGGATGCCCAGATTATCCAAAATATGTAATGTTGCGGAAAGGTTAGAACAACCAATAACATATTGCCCTCTCCTATTAGATACTGCTGTGTCCACTGATACCTTAAATATCTTCCTTTGCTCTGAAAAGGTTCCCTGCTTTGACTAGTTCTAGTGATCACTCTGGTATACTCCCTCCCTTTCAAATAGAACACAGCTTCATCACGCTGCACACCAGTTACATGCAATCTGAAACTGAAATACTGTACCCAAATGACAGTAAGAGCCACAAATGAAAACAGGGCTTGTGTGACAAAAGTGTATAACAGCATTAAATACTGTACTACTAAAACACAGATTCAAATGATGTCACCATCGCTGATATAAATTTCTATTTTTGTATGTTCATAGCAAGAAAATCAGTGATACTCTCACATTCCATATCATACAGTATATACATTTAACATTATAATCAGATATAAATCTAAGTTGCAACTTACTACTGGATTTCAGCCACTTTAAGTAAGATAAAAAGAACAAAGAATGCATATTGTAGAAAATGTAGATTTTACAAAATGACAATGGTTGTTGCCATCTCTTTCATAGATACTGAAAGATCAAAATCATCAGGAGTTGTCTCTCTCTCTCTCTCTTTTAAACAAACCATCACACATTTTTTGCTTGTGGTGGACATGTGCTTTGCTTCTCTAAAGGAAAGAATAGTCATTTTTTGTAAAGATAGTCTCTGTAAATTAAAAAGACCTCAGCAAGAAAAAGTAGTATTATTTTCACCTTGTATCATTCTTGCTTGAAGGCAACTGACTCAAAATTATTTGAAGTATCTCTCAAGTCAAACTAGCCTCAACAGCAGAGAATAAATAACTTTACAAGTATTCTTTATATCCCTAGATTAGAATAAAATGGACTTTATAAACAAGAGACTAAACATATTTCTTAGGGATGATGTGTCAGAGACTGAAAGTCATCTTAGAAAAAGCCCTGTTTCTCACACCAGCTTAATTGCACTTGAGGAAAGGCCAAAGAGCAAATGTTCTAGTATCAATGTTTAAATGAGTGGAAGAGAACCATCAAATAGCTAGCTGCAAGTCAATTGGGATTTTATCAACATTTTAATTGAATTTTGAAAGTAACAGGCAGCTACTGCAACTGGCACAGAATAGGTGTTGTGTAATCACAATGCCTCATTCCTTCAAACATTCTCACAGCCCCATTCTACATCACAATAATCCAATCTGGATTCAACTGGCACTTGGGTAACCAAGAGATCTACCTTCTCTATGTAAGAATACAGAGGAGAAACAGGACAAAGCTGGTGAAAAGTACTGCTTGATCACTGGTGTCACTGGCACTTCTATAGAGAATAATTATCTAATATTTATAAACTGTATACTTGGCTCCTTAAAATTCAGCCACAGAACAGCTGTAATACAGTACTACTCACTGATCAGCAGATTTCTTCATCCACAACTTTTCTACCATGCTTGAATTAGGTTTCAATCTACAGTAAAACCTCTACATTCGATTTTTCCCCGTTCCACGGTTATTTGTACAAGTAATACCTCATATAACATTAGTATCGAATAACATTAAAATCGCATAACATTAAGGAATCTGGGGGGAAGAATTGCATCAGATAACATTAAGATCCTATGGGATGCTTCAGATAACAACCGCTAAAGCCTGTGTGGTTACAATGTATCTCTATGGATCCCATAGGATTTTAACATGCATCAGATAACACTAAAAATCATATAACACCAAGACTTGTGGAACCAGGTTTTAGTGTTATATGAGGTTTTACTGGGTATGTTGAAAAATTTGTATGTCGAAAACACATTGCATTACCAGAAGAGGCCACTAGATATCACTGTATATTGTTTTTGTATGTTGAATTTTTCCTATTAATTTTTTTTGTCAAACCTTGCATAAAGAGCGCCTTGCTTAGGGAGTAACTCGCTTAAAGAGCAGAATTTTCTCTGAATGTTCACTTCGCTTAACAAATAAAACCAACAAAAACTCGCTTAACAAAAAAATCGGGGTTCACATTCCCCCCACCAACAGAAGTAACAGTTTGTAACTTACAGTGGTGTTGTTTCCGCTTAAAGAGCAATTCTGTGGAACGCATTGTGAGTTGTACCTTGCTTAAAGAGCATAATGTGTTCCACAGGATTGGTCTTTGAGTGAGTTTGCTCTTTAAGTGAAACACCATTGTGACTTCTGGAGGGGGAGATTGTGAACCCTGATTTATTTGTTTAGCGAGTTTTGGTTGGTTTTATTTGTTAAGTGAAGTGAATATTCAGAGAAAATTCTGCTCTTTAAGTGAGTTACTCTTTAAGTGAGGCAATCTTTATGCGAGGTTTAACTGTACATATACATACTAATGATATGCTGGTCTTTGACCGTAACAATAAACTGATTGATACATACTAATGATACCTTAGCTCAAATCTCCAAATTCCTTTCCATCCATTCCTCAGTACAAACTACTGTACTGTATTTGTTAAGGAGACTGAGGAAGTTTCTGTCCCACATCTAGGTTTAAATCTGGATTTGGAATGGATCTGAGTAAGCAGCATCACCCACGAATAATTGAACACAATGAACTCAATAAAGTTTTGTTTTCAGAGGATTAGTTGTGTATTGAAAAGCCTACTTGAGAATAATCAGTCTTCATGACCAAGTTTTCCTTATTGCACAATGTTCCACCCACTCACCTGATATCCATGTTCCTCTTGCCTACTTACAAACATACATCCTTATTCCAGTAAAAACTTATGAAAACAGTGGAGATGCCTAATAATTACCTGTAGGAGGACTGAGATGATGGTTTGATGTCTCATTCCGAGGATGAGTTCAGAGGCTATTCTAGCCCCTTTGCATGGCCGAATTTCGTGGCCTTTAATCCCAGGATGGGAAGGTGGTTCTTCTTGTTTTTTTTCCCTCACGATTTCGAGACTGCAGAGGGAACGTCTTTGTATCCCAAGCGGGAGAGTTTAGCAATAAGGGAAACCAGTCTTCAAGCCTTTCCTATTCTCCCTTCCCTTTCTAGTGTAGTTTTAGTCTTACTAACCTGTCTGATTTTCGTTTTTAAGTCACTCGCACTTCGATTAAAACTACGAGGGAGGGCTGTCCTGGGGCCTTACTGTCCCTCTGACTGAGCCTCTTCCCCCCCCCGACCTTTGCCTCCGGCCCCAAGGCCAGTAAGTGGCCCTTCCTGTCGACCCAGGGCCGGGGGCCTCTTCTGAGCCTCCCCCTCAGGCGAGAAGGGAAATGGCCAATAATGATGGCCCACGAGGACGGTTAACGGCTGCGGCGGCACTCGACCGGGGGAAACCCTGAGCAAGCGCCGTCAGTCCTCGAAGAAGGAGAGCCCAGCCTCTCGGCTCCGCGTCGCGAGGGCCTGCCCTGGAGGCGCCTTACGACGACGGCCTCCGCCAGCCTTCGGCCACTGCCGTCACCGCCGCCATTGCTGCTGTTTGTTTTCATCCGCTCCAAGGCAAAGCAAGGCTGCACTTCCGCGGCGGCACTTTCCACACGGGAAAGACACACACGCGCACACACGTCTCCTCCTCCCCGGGGTTAGGTAGGCCGCGGTGAGGAGTAGCAGCGAGAGGTGCGAACCGAAGTCAGTCTCTCTACTACCCCTCCCCACAAAAGAAAGCACGGACACTTTGTGTGGCGAATCTGCGTTTGGGGAAGAGGAGCCACCGTGAGGCGAGGGGGACGCCTGGCTGGCTGGCGGTGCGGGCGCTCACGAGTAAGGCTCGGATTGGCTCCCCTTGTCAGGACGGTTGGGTCGCGAGCGGAGCACGTGACGTGATCCTTCTCGCGCCGCGGAACGTGCCCGCCGTTGCCCCGCCCACCCTCGCCCTGTCACCTGGGCTTGGTGGTCCCCAAATACAACCTCCCCTTCCGACCGAGGTAAAAGGAACCTCAGAAGGGAGGGGGGAAGGGACAGTGGCCTCCAGGTCCAGGTAATATGGGTGCTACTAGAGAATTCCCAGTTGGACTGTGGTGGCTTAGTGGTTAACTTTTCGACTGGTCGGTCAGCCAGTTCGAGACCCGAGTGTTGCACAACGGAGTGAGCGCCCGTCGTCTGTCCCAGCTCCTGCCAACCTAGCGGTTCGAAAGCAAGAAATTGGCAAGTACAGTTTTTGTTGTTGTTCAGTCGCACAGTCGATTCCGACCCTCTGCTGCGACCCCATGGACCACTGTCCTCCAGGCACTCCTGTCCTCCACCATCCCCCTCAACTCGCTCAGCTCTGTGCCCATTGGGTCCACAATACCATCCACCCATCTCATCTTGGGCCGTCCCCTTCTTCTTTTGCCCTCAACCCTTCCAAGCATCAAGGCTTTCTCAAGTGAATCCTCTCTTCTCATTTGATGTCCAAAGTACCTTAGCTTCATCTTTACTATTTGACCTTCTAGGGAGCAGTCAGGGTTGATTTCTTCCAAGATCGACCTATTTGTTCTCCTTGCTGTCTCAAAACCCTTCTCCAGCACCACATCTCAAAGGCGTCTATTCTTCTGCGCTCAGCTTTCCTAATGGTCCAGCTCTCACAACCATACATTGCCACAGGGAATACCATTGCTTTGACTATGCGAATCTTTGTTTGCAATGTGATGTCTCTACTTTTCACTATGCTCCCCAGGTGTCTCATCGCTTGCCTCCCAAGGATCAGTCGCCTTTTTATTTCATGGCTGCAATCACCATCTGCAGTGAGCTTTGATCCTAGGAAAGTAAAATCTGTCACTGCTTCTACTTCTTCCCCATCTATTTTCCAGGGACTGATAGGGCCTGTTGCCATGATCTTGGTTTTCTTGATATTGAGTCTCAAGCCAGCTTTTTCACTTTCTTCTTTCAACCTAAACAGGAGCTTCTTTAGGTCCTCCTCACTTTCTGCCATGAGGGTGGTATCATCTGCATATCTCAAATTGTTGATGTTTCTTCGAGCAATTTTGATCCCAAATTGTTTTCAAATTGTTTTCAAGTACAGTACCTGTAAATAAATAGGTACCACTTCGGTGGGAAGGTTAAACAGCGTTCCATACACTCCGGTGTCTAGACATGCTTGTCACATGCCTACGGAAACATCTGCAGACACAGACAGCACTGACTCTGGCTGTAAATGGAGATGAGCACCAACTGCTAGAGTTGGACAGGACTGGCTTTCAAGCAAGGCCTTTAGCCTTTACCTTACTACAAGTCCCATAATCTCCAACCATTGGCTATGATGGCGAAGGGTGGTAAGAGAATTGTCATTGAAGAACGTCTGGAAGGCCCCCAGTTCTCCCCTGCCCCCCGTGCTGTAGAGTTGTAAGATGTTGAGTCTTCCCATGGGGCAGGTGCCAAGTAAGCCGGCTGTCCTTCCAGGTCATTTGTTTTGAAATTATTTCTGCAGAGATAGATGTGTCAGCCTGCTTGTGGTTCAATCAGTGATGAATCATAGCTTATACCCTAATCAACTTTATTTTAAGGAGTCCTTTAGAAACTGATTTTTAACTATAATTGGCCCATCTTGTTATTCCCTTTCCATTTTGCCTTTTCTGGTAGCTTCTGTTGTACTCACTCCACAGTTTGTTCTTTTTTTAGAGCCCTCCTTTACTATTTATTGTCAGCAGACTTTCTTCTTTAGAAAATAACTTGTTGGGGCTGAACCTGTAAGCACCTCAGGCAGTGGGAAATTAGCACAGTGCTGCTTCTTAAATAAAACAAAGAAGGCCAGGTTTTGTATTCTTGTTAGCTATTCTGTCCTCCATACATAGTCTTGTGATGGTGAAATGGTGCCTTGAGGCACAGCAATCACCCTAATAAAATTGCTTTTCACAATGATGGAGTTTCTTCTTTCATGTCCCATCAAACACTGTACTGCCAAAATAGAAGCCACTTTCTTGTCTTTGTCTGTGTCCAAACTTAAGTCCTCATCTGTGCATGTTTCTAGCAGTAATAGGCAAACCAGTAAATGAGCCAGATTCTGTATCTCCACAGTCACACAGCATGTTGTTATCCACTATTAGCCCCCACTTGAGTGTGTTGGTCTTGCATTTATGAACTTGGACCCTCAGCCTATTCAGGGTCCTCCCAAGTGACCTAGGGGAGGTTGAATTCCTCAGCTATATCCTCTAATGTTCCTTATCCAGTGAGCTCCTTTCTCCATGTTCTAATTTGGTTTTCCTTTTGCTTACCCTCAAGAATGTTTGTTCTTGCTATAAAGCTCTTCATGGATCTGAGTCGGACTTGAGGCTCATATCTGTTCAGGGGATGTCAAACTCTCAAACTAGCATAGATCAGGAATTGCTTAGGAGTAGGTCCGGGAGACAAGACAGATATACTACCCCACCCATTTCACCCTCCTTCAAGTTGGAATACTATGATCTTATGAAGGTACCACAGGTATTGGCAGAAAGCATCTGGGATAAGATTTTCCCCAGTACAGCTATTGGATGGTATTCTTATAGGCACATCTGTGATTACAGATGTCTTCAAATTCAATTTTTCTTGATAAAGCATATGGATTTGCAGTGGCATAAACTTATTTTTTTAAAATACTGTACAGACTAAAACCCTATAACATAAATTATAACTCCTGTAATTAGACCATCATCTGTCAGATCTGCTTTGATTTGGCTTCCTGTGTTGAACAGGGGGCTGGACTCGATGGCTTGATTTACCTTGGGAATGGAAGCTACTAATGCATTGCAAGTGGTTTTAACACAAGAAACTTTTTGAAAGACAAGATTGTACATAAAATATCTTTTATGAGAATGAACTCTGGGTGTAACATGACATTGATTATCTTATGGACATAATGAAAAAACAATTTGTCAAAAACCTTTCGGAGATAGCTGTGATCTTAAAAGTGAAGGTCACCTTGCCTCGAAAGACAGGATGATGCAGACAGGATGATGCATTTGTCCTTCCTGCAGTGGCCTTGTTTTGTCTGTCTATGCAAACTCCTACTTATCTAATCAAAAGTATGCTTGGATTCCTTTTCATTGCTTCCAAGACGATGTATTTGTTCTCAACAATTTGCTTAAAGTATAGCTTTTAGGAGTTGTAGCTTTTTGTTTCTGAACAAAAGGGAAGATAATCTAATTATGGAACTTCTGGCTGCATAGTAGAATTGGGTTTCTTCACATTGTATATTTTTCAAGAACAAAGTTTTTGTATGCAGAAAAAGAGCTAATAAGGTATAGATTGTATCACAGTTTTAGCTGTAACATATAGATTGATTTGACAGCTTTGCTGACTTCTAAGTTCTCACCTTTATTTAGGCACACTAAGCAAAACTATGACCTTCCTCTATTTTGTACAAATGTATTCCAACAAACTAATGGCAGCTTGTTTAAAACTACTGCAAACTCTTCTGCAGGTGGATGTGGAGGAGTCACAGGCACATTTGTGGAGGGAAGAATTAAACTGGCTCATAGCATATTGTTTTGATATAGACTAGAGTGGTGGTGATGGCAGTGTGTACTTGTGAATAAAGTAAGAATTAAAATAAATATGCACAAAATGTAGTTTGCTCCTAAGAAAAGCATTCTCTGCATTAAACATAAGCATTACCTTCATTGGTTTTTGAGGACCTACAATAAGTTTCCATTGTAGAAATGTTACATGTAGGCTAAAACAGGTGAGCATTTTCTTATTACTTCTTGAATAGTCATTTAGCACTAATAATGGGGAGACGTAGCTGTCATTTTTGTCAGATTGCATCTGAGTCTCTTTCTAGAAAATTCACTTGCTATTGTGTAATCAAGACTTGGAAATAGTTCATGTAGTTTCTTTGATAGTTGTAGTTGCTATCCTGCCAAATGATTAAATGGATTTTGTTTCAAATCATTTTGATTGATATCACTAATTTTTGTGTTTTATTATAATAAAGTTATCAAGCCTTTTGTAATGCTGGATTGAGATGATCAGATGAAGGGTGGGATATGAATGGGAAAAATAATTAATACATTATTATGCCCCTGGGTTTAACAAATAAAGCAAATCAGTCAACGTCCTAACCATCCCCATGATTTTTCATGGCATGTTATGGCTCAATTATATAAATTCATAGATGAGTTCTAAATTTTCTAGCATTCTGAACTATGGAATGGCCTGAAAAAGGGAAAAATACTTTTTTTAATCTTTAGGGGAGCAGCTTATAGAAGAAGAATTATATCAAAGTAATTTAATTTTTAGTGCTGCCTATTTCTAAGAATAACATCAACATGAGTATTACTGACCCACACCCTTATGCTGGCACAATCAATTAATTTTATGCACTAACTCTGAAAGAAGAAAAACAAACTTTCTTAGACTTGCTTAACTGGCTCAGGAAGAATGACAACCTACCTCTAATTCTGGAACACACACCCTGCAAGTTCAAGTCTGCAAATGACCCAAGGTCAATAATAATTGTGCATACCTTTGCTATGAAAATGTCCATGGCTTTGTGTGAAAATATATAGTTTCAGAAATTTTCCACTACTAGATGTTTGCCAGAGCCATGACCATAATCTGTTATACTCTTAGCTGAAATTAATTGCAGAATCTCATTGAAATCTCATTTCTTTATTATCTAGTAAGTTTTAGCTGGTAGGATTCAGATACTGTACAGTTGTACCTCGCTTAAAGAGCATAATGCGTTCCACAGGATTACTCTTTAAGCGAGTTTGCTCTTTAAGTGAAACACCATTGTAAGTGACCAATTGTGGAGGGGGGATTGTGAACCCCAATTTATTTGTTAAGCAAGTTTTTGGTTGGTTTTATTTGTTAAGCGAAGTGAACAGAGAAAATTCTGCTCTTTAAGCGAGTTGCTCTTTAAGCGAGGCGCTCTTTATGCGAGTTTTGACTGTACGTTAATAAAACTGTGGGGAAATCTATTATATCTCTGTTGCTTATATTCTGTGAATTCCATGCTGCAGTCTCACCTATATATTTATAAATGAATTACAAAATTCCTTTAGGAAATAGTGAGACTATGTCAAGAGATTTTTTAATTAACTGAGCTAGAATGAAGATGACTGTATGAAAGGTAGAATATATCCATGTATGTAATGAA
This sequence comes from Furcifer pardalis, assembly GCA_030440675.1. NCBI lineage: Eukaryota > Metazoa > Chordata > Lepidosauria > Squamata > Chamaeleonidae > Furcifer > Furcifer pardalis. Next base: position 61,670,211 of record CP126894.1, read on the forward strand.
CTTTCCTTTTTTGCTCCATTACAGGTGAGTACAGAAGAAAGGTTGATTAATAATGGCTGTTGCCATAGCAGTCCTTGATTGTGACCTTTTGCTCTATGGTCCTGGCCATAGGACACTTGATCGTTTCAAGCTGGAGGATGTCACTGATGAATATCTGGTATCCATGTATGGTTTTCCACGACAATTTATTTACTATCTAGTGGATCTCCTGGGTGCCAGCCTTTCTCGTCCTACCCAGCGATCAAGGGCCATCAGTCCTGAGACACAAATCCTTGCTGCACTGGGATTTTATACTTCTGGTTCTTTCCAGACACGGATGGGAGATGCCATTGGCATCAGTCAGGCCTCAATGAGTCGTTGTGTTGCAAATGTTACTGAAGCCCTGGTGGAGAGGGCCTCCCAATTCATTCGTTTTCCAGAGGATGATGTATCGCTTCAGCATCTGAAGGATGACTTCTATACATTGGCAGGGATGCCAGGAGTATTAGGGCTAGTTGATTGCACCCACGTAGCTATCAAGGCACCAAATGCTGAGGACTTGACATATGTGAATCGAAAAGGCCTTCATTCTTTAAACTGCCTAATGGTGTGTGACGCTAGAGGATTGCTTCTAAGTGCAGAAACACACTGGCCAGGCAGCCTGCCAAACTGCACTGTGTTGCAGCAGTCAGCCCTAAGGAACAAATTTGAAGCTGGTACGCATAAAGATGGCTGGCTACTTGGTAAGTTCTTTGTGATCATTGATCTTTTGGAAAGTATATTTTGGTAAGAGTTTTGCTTCATTCACTGAAATGTAAAACAATATATTTATTGGCAAAATGTCATAGATTAAGTTCTCCCTCTAAAGAAATTAATCAAATAAAGGTCACACAAAATAAACATGCATTTCTTCTCACCTTTTTGAGATACTGTTTTCAAATGAATATCCAGCTTCACTATCAAATACTAGAATTCAAACTAGAATAATCTTTCTTTTCTAATGTCTCGTTTTTGTGTTTGACAGGTGATAATTCTTTCTTTCTTCACACTTGGTTAATGACTCCTCTGCACATTCCTGAGACATCTGCAGAGTACAGATATAACATGGCTCATTCGGCCACTCACAGTGTCATTGAGTGGACATTGAGGACAATTCGGTCTCGATTCCGTTGTCTTGATGGATCAAAAGGCACCTTGCAGTATTCTCCAGAGAAAGCCAGCCACATTATCCTGGCTTGCTGTGTACTTCATAACATCTCCTTGGAGATTGGGCTGGATGTATGGTCTTCCCCAGCAGTTGGACAGATAGAACAGCCAGAGGAAGAATATGAACATATTGAATCGCTTGAATCTGAAGCTTGTCGAGTTCGAAAGGAATTATTGCTTACTCATTTTAGCTAACATTTTCAGACAGATCCTAGTAGATTTAAGGACAAAGCCAAAGCAAGCATAAAGCATCCTGGTTCCCCCTCCCTTTAACTAAAGTAAGAAATGGAGGGGGGGAAGCATTAAAACAGTCATTTTGTATTTGGATTTTTTTTAACTTTTGTATCTTGGTTTCAGCTTATATGTTGAACCTGAGTCAGGAACTGCTCCATACTTTAGCTTGTATTTAATGAAAACAGTTAATTGAGGGCATGAATATAAGATCAGGATTGATTATACTGGTTATCTTTAAGCATTAAAAAGTATAATACACTTTTATACACATTGTCATCAGAGTCCAAGATTTTTGTTTAGATTACTTATTAAAAATCATTGTGTATTTGACTTGCCTACAATGCAAAATTATATAAGGATTCTTTCTTCTACTATATAATCTTCCAGTGTGTGTGTTTTTTAAATTCAGCAACTGCATTTGTATGAAAGGATCGTGCAAAGTCTTTTGTTTCACATATAAAATGTCAGTTTTTGTGGGGAGTTCTATTAGATTATTTGTACGTTATTTTGAAGTATTTAGATTACTTGTAGGTCATATGAAAGTAATCTTGGGGCCTCTGTAACCTTTGAGAATTCTTGGGGAACAGGTGAACTCCTGAGTGGGAAAATATCCCAGATGGGCGTGATATAAATGTAATAAATAAATATTGAAGTCTGAAGACAAGCAAATGTCATTCCCCCTCTTCAAAAAGGGGGAAATGAAGTCACAAGCAACTTCCAACATGTCAACTCAGCTTTGATACTAAGACAAGCTTTGGATCAGATAGTTAAACAGCCGTTCGGGCAGCTGGGGACATCTCCACCACCACCCCCGGACTTTTTCCACCTGTCAGAGGCTTTTGAATTTTCACTAGCTTCTCCTCTTGTTGCTTTATTTTTTTCTGTTATCATCTTGTGTATTGTACTAATTTTGTAAGCCACCATGAGTCACCATGATGTGGAGAGTGGGTGGCTATATAAATTTGAACTATAAATAAATAACCTTGAACTCTTAGAAAGTAATATTGTGATTTCTGAGAAATAAATGTAATATAATGAATAGCATGGTTTTCTCAGAAATAAGTTGTGTCAGACCAATCTTATTTTGTTCTCATTTTGAAAGAGTCACAAGCTTATTAGATGAGGGAAATGCCATATATTTTGATTTCGTTATGACTTTGGACATATTTTAGTGGCTATGATGGTAAAAAGTGGGTTGAGAGATGCTACTGTTAGGTGGTTTTGTAGCTGGCTGTGCTTAAAGAGTTTGTGGTTCATTGTCACCCAAGAGAGAGGTGACAGGTAGGTTGCTCAACTTCTTTTCTGTGCCTAGTGTTCTATGTCTTTATAAACACCTTGAATGTGGGTGTGGATGAGATGCCAATTTTGTAGATGACACCAGACTAGGAAGGATAGTTAATCAAGAGGACAGAGTCACGATTCAAGACAACATAGAGTGGACAGTGGAGGCCCCCCCCCCCAAAAAAAAAAAAAATTAAGTTTAGGGGGAAATGTAGATGGACAAATATAAGATGGATGATCCTTAGCTTGGTTGTAATACCAGTGGAGTGAATTTAACAGTCTTTATTTGGCACAAGCTAAGCGTACCGGTAAGTCAACAGTGTGATGTGCTGCCAAGAAAGCAAAAACAACAATAGAAGTGTAGATCCAGATCAAGAGACATAATAATAGCACTCTATTTTGCTTTTATCATGCTTCGCATGGAATACTGTGTCTAATTTTCAGCACCACAGTTGAAAAAAGATATAAAAACGCTGGGACATGATCAGAGGAGCCTGATTATGATGGCAAAAAAGCTGGAACCAAGTCCTATGAAGATTGATTGAAAGGTCTGAGGATGTTTAGTCTCGAAGGGAAGACTAGGAGGCAATATAAGTAGCTTCAAATATTTTAAGGTCTGGAAAGAAATTTGTTCCTACTCCTGGCATAAACAAGCTTATAAAGGTAACATTCCATAACTTCAAAACTCCAGATCCCTCCCAAAGTAAATTGTTGAAATCCTGTTGTAGTTATGCAAATGGCATAATTTTTAAGGGAATTGCTACAAGTTAAGAAATTTCTGTAAACATTTGTTGCATACTGAGTTGCTTGAGTAGGTGCAACAGGTAAAGTCTATGGAAGTTTCCTAACTTAAAGCAATTTGTTACACTATTTGGGGCAGATTGGAAATAATATTGAACAATATCGGAGGGACCACAAGTCCCTACCCTAGACATAGCACTTGGATGTTCAAAGTCCATATTCAGCATCAGATTTTTGATACAAGATAACATTAAAATGCACATGTATGATACATATGGAACAATAGTTTTACATCATAAATTCATTTTGTGATTACTGTACTTCAGGAATTTCTAACACTCCCATTTTGTGCTTTGCTTCTATTTTCTCCAATAAACAATCTACTGCAAGCCCTACTATCAAATTATTCCACACTGATTCATGTACTATGTGGGTGTATGCCATTAACATTTCCTTATGAGTGTGTTTCCATTCGTCAATCTCCCCCCCCCCATGCCTTAGGAGCATCCCCTCCCCTCATTTGACTTGTTTGGTTTTCTTGGAATATCAGCAGTTCCTGATTTTTTTTCTTTTCCTTCATGTCTAGTAAAAATCTAGCACCAAGGTACATGGACACCTGTTTAAAAATACCAGTATACCACAGTATATTATAGAAAATAAATGATACCTATCCAATCTAATTTCTCATTCTATTTTATTTGTTTTTTGGGGTGGGTGTGGGTGGGGATATCATGTCCCTGTCTTCCTTCTTTTTCTTTTTTATAGCATAAATTAACATTAACATGCATTGACATTTCTGAAAATATCAGAATACTGTATCTCAATACTGCACAGAAAATCAGCAACACCTAACCCAATCTTATTTATTTTTCTCTAGTCTATTTTGTTTTCTTAATATGAAATAACTCATTTCCATTTCCTTTTTCTACAAATTCTCTACATATTACCCAGGAGGTTTTATTACAAAAGCAAGCATTGATTAAATGGTGCATTACAAAAATGTAAGTAAAAAAATATGAAAAGATAACATTGGCATACTCACATAGGTGGACAGATAAAGGTTGCAGGTTGGTGGGTGAGAAACCAATAATAAAATTCGAACAGTGCTAATTAACATTGATACCACTTCCAAAAGTGTAAGGATGTGTCACTGGAGATCACAACCAATATTATCCACACTCTTGCATCTCCAATCCTCATGTATGGATGGGAAATTTGAGATGATAAAGAAAATTGACAGAAAAAAAATACCAGAGAGCGAACAAAACAAGGGACTGTGATGTCATAGTGATTAAGACTCTGAACTTGATTGGAAGGTTGGCAGGTGAGTTTGAGACCAGAGTGCTGCATGATGGAGTGAACTTCCATCTCTATCCAAGCTCTTGCCAACCTAGCAATTTGAAAGGAAGAAATTGCAAGTAGATAAACAGGTACCACTTCGGTGGGAAGGTAAACCGTTCTGTGCTCTCCAATGATGAGTAATGCCTGCCACATGTCCATGGGAACGTCTGCAGATGCAGACTGCTGGCTCTTTAGCTATAAACAGATGAGCACTGAACCCTAGAGTTGGATATGACTGGCTTTCGAGCAACGGCAACCTTTACCTAAACAATACAAAAAACGTTGTTGCACCTTAAAGACTTAACTGCTGTATTTTAATGTTAGCTTTCGTGGATCAAACCCACTTCGTCAGACCTAAGTGAGACTTCAAGGCATACATTTATACACATCAGGGTTTTTTTGTTGTTCAGTCACACAGTCGATTCCGACCCTCTGCGACCCCATGGACCACTGTCCTCCAGGCACTCCTATCCTCCACCATCCCCCTCAACTCGCCCAGCTCTTTGCCCATTATCTCTACAATACCATCTAGCCACCTCATCTTGGGCCGTCCCCTTCTTCTTTTGCCCTCCACCTTATTTATTTTATTGCATTTATACCCCACCCTCATCCAAAGACTCAGGGTGGCTTGGAAGAGAAAGGCCCTAATTATATCAGACATGACAGGTATCTCCATTACAAAAAGTCCTTTTTATTGCCCTCCTGATATCAACTCTGAACCGGATCTCGGGTTTGAACAAATTCAAATTGGCAGGAAAACTGCCCGATAATCTTATAGAAACCTCTGGAATAGCATGACATTATGAATAGATTAATAGAATTTCTTTACAAAAAAATTAAACATTACATGAATATACAGTCTCATGCTTTTGTTGTTGTTCAGTCGCACCCTCTGTGACCCCATGGACCACTGTCCTCCAGGCACTCCTATCCTTCTTTTGCCCTCAACCCTTCCAAGCATCAAGGCTTTCTCAAGTGAATCCTCTCTTCTCATTTGATGTCCAAAGTACTTTAGCTTCATCTTTACTATTTGACCTTCTAAGGAGCAGTCAGGGTTGATTTCTTCCAAGATCGACCTATTTGTTCTCCTCGCTGTCCAGGGGACTCTCAAAACTCTCCTCCAACACCACATCTCAAAGACGTCTATTTTTCTGCGCTCGGCTTTCCTAATGGTCCAGCTCTCACAACCATACATAGCCACAGGGAATACCATTGCTTTGACTATGCGAATTTTTGTTTGCAATGTGATGTCTCTACTTTTCACTATGTTCCTCAGGTGTCTCATCGCTTGCCTCCCAAGGATCAGTCGTCTATTCTTCTGCGCTCGGCTTTCCTAATGGTCCAGCTCTCACAACCATACATTGCCACAGGGAATACCATTGCTTTGGCTATGCGAATTTTTGTTTGCAATGTGATGTCTCTACTTTTCACTATGTTCCTCAGGTGTCTCATCGCTTGCCTCCCAAGGATCAGTCGTCTATTCTTCTGCGCTCGGCTTTCCTAATGGTCCAGCTCTCACAACCATACATTGCCACAGGGAATACCATTGCTTTGACTATGCGAATCTTTGTTTGCAATGTGATGTCTCTACTTTTCACTATGTTCCTCAGGTGTCTCATCACTTGCCTCCCAAGGATCAGTCGTCTATTCTTCTGCGCTCAGCTTTCCTAATGGTCCAGCTCTCACAACCATACATTGCCACAGGGAATACCATTGCTTTGACTATGCGAATCTTTGTTTGCAATGTGATGTCTCTACTTTTCACTATGTTCCTCAGGTGTCTCATCGCTTGCCTCCCAAGGATCAGTCGTCTATTCTTCTGCGCTCGGCTTTCCTAATGGTCCAGCTCTCACAACCATACATTGCCACAGGGAATACCATTGCTTTGACTATGCGAATCTTTGTTTGCAATGTGATGTCTCTACTTTTCACTATGGTTGGCTAACTAACAGAGAATATACAAATCAAGGTTTTGTCTTTTTATCTTGTTTAATATCTGATATGCTTGCACAGACTAACGTACGGCTACCATTTCAAAACTGACAGAAAAAAACCCCCCACCCGTGATTAATTTGAAATATGGTGCTGAAAAGGAGAGCTTGGCAAGAGACCCTGGAAGACAAACAGGTGGGCTCTAATGCAAATCAAGGCTGAACTGTCTCTTGAGTGAGTCCAAAGGGGTGAAGAAACTGACGCTGTCGAATAACTCGGAATGGAAAGTAAAATAAACAAGCAAAGGAGTTCAGGAAGGGTTGATTCGCCCTAACTTGCTGGTGCAGTTTTGATCCCTACTACTCCCCCACCCCCGCCTTCCTTTCTGGATCTCCACCCACCCCTTCAACACGAGGACGGGCCCGATCTGCCATTCTGAGTTCCATTCCTTTGGTCTGCTCCGCTCCCCTTCCTCTCCCCGCCGCCTCCGCTCGCTCGCGGCTCCACGCTCGATTGCTCGGCGCTCCATCCAGTCCCCTGGCCCTGGTAGTTATACGGGAACGGCCGCGGCGGCAGGAGGTGGCGAGGGGGAAGAGTTTGGTGGCCGGTGTGGGCCGCCCTTTTCCCGGACCAGACTACGAGACCGAGACTCGCCTCTCCACTACGCTTCGGTCCCTGGCGGGGGCCCGAGTGAGTGCTTTTGGCCACCCTCCCTGAGTCAGGTAAGGCTCGGGGCCTAGAGAGGCTCGGGGCCTGGTTCTCCTCAGGGGGTTGCCAGGTTCCAAGGCAGGCCTCACGGGTGGGCCTCCTGAGGGGACTTTGGGGGAAGGGAGGGGGGAGAGGCTCAGGGTGAAGGCCCGAGGCGGGTGGGTCATAAGGAAGTAAGGCAGGCCCGGCGTCGAGCTCCACCACCCCGCCCACCTTGGGCTTCCGAGCGCCCCGTCCTCCACCCGACGAGGGGGGCCCATTTCCTGAGGGAAAGAAACGAGGAGCCCCCCTAGTCTTGCTCTTCGAATTTGTTTTTCAACGACCCGCTCGTCGGTTAGTGTGTTTCCGGAGCCTTCGGTCCTGTGAAGGTGAGGCCTTCACAGTATCAGAGAGTAAACAAGACAAAAAAGGACCAAAAAATATGTTCTGGCACCTTAAAGACTAATTGCTGTATAAAGAGCTAAAGAAACCTCTTTAGCTTCAAAGAGGGCCATCTAGGAAGGTTAATATGCAAATACTGTACAAGTAAAACCTCATATAACACTAAAACCTGGTTCCACAAGTCTTGGTGTTATATGATTTTTCGTGTTATCTGATCCTCTATGGGATCCATAGAGATACATTGTAACCACACAGGCTTTAGCGGTTGTTATCTGAAGCATCCCATAGGATCTTAATGTTATCTGATGCAATTCTTCCCCCCAGATTCCTTAATGTTATGCGATTTTAGTGTTATTCGATACTAATGTTATCTGAGGTATTACTTGTACCTGTCTTCCTGTCTTTGGGAATTGTAAAAAGATGCAATCTGCTGGTTTTTCTCCACAACCCATTAAGATAGACTACCTGGCTGAACATCATGCCATGAATTTCTGGAACTTATCTTTGTAATTTCCCTATCCTGCCTGAAGAATTGATTTTGAATAATGAAAGTTTGTTTGATTTTTTTAAAAAGTGATCTTATAAAGATAGCGCCTTCTTCCTGCATTTACTGTACAGTAATACCTCAGATAACATTAGTATCGAATAACACTAAAATCGCATAACATTAAGCAATCTGGGGGGAAGAATTGCATCGGATAACATTAAGATCCTATGGGATGCATCAGATAACAACCGCTAAAGCCTGTGTGGTTACAATGTACAGTAATACCTCATATAACATTAGTATCAAATAACACAAAAATCGCATAACATTAAGGAATCTGGGGGGAAGAATTGCATCAGATAACATTAAGATCCTATGGGATGCTTCAGATAACAACCGCTAAAGCCTGTGTGGTTACAATGTATCTCTATGGATCCCATAGGATTTTAACATGCATCAGATAACACTAAAAATCATATAACACCAAGACTTGTGGAACCAGGTTTTAGTGTTATATGAGGTTTTACTGTATCTCTATGGATCCCATAGGATTTTAACATGCATCGGATAACACTAAAAATCGTATAACACCAAGACTTGTGGAACCAGGTTTTAGTGTTATATGAGGTTTTACTGTATTTTATTTTATGCATGGATCACATGGCTTGTCTTTGCTTATTGCTGTATTTTAATTAGCCTTTAAGGTGCCATGATGTTTTTTTGTCTTTTTGTTGTTGTTTTGTTTGCTCTCTGATATGTTTGCACAGACTAACATGGCTACTTCAAAAATTTCAACTATAAAGGGCACTTTGTTTAGAGGAGGACCTTGGATGTCTCTTAGGCTACTTAAACTCGCCATTGCAGTTTCTTCACTCCCCACCCCACCCCTATACTCCCCCTCCCTCCTCAGATGCAGATAAATAGGGGTGATTTGTTACAGTTGTGCCTTAAAATGCAATTACAGTACAACACAATCTTGTGCATCATTCCTGGGACAAAACACAGTTGAGCACAGTGGGATTGATTGCAGTGGTGGAAGCATTTTAATGGGGGTTTGTTATTGTGGTTACTACAAATATGTAATGTGGGACTAAGTGGATAATAATACTTCTACCCTGTCTAGGCCAGATGTGAAACTGCCAAAACAAAGCCACCTTTGGGTGAATTCCTTCTGTAGTTCCTTTCCATTTGCTTGACCTAGTGTGAGAAAGATTAGCTGGCACAACAAGGTTTCCATTGCCCAGAGTACGTCCAATTGTGGTTCAAAAATACAGTGGTACCTTGCTTAAAGAGCATAATGCGTTCCATGGGATTGCTCTTTAAGCAAAACACCATTGTAAGCAACCAATTGTGACTTCTGGTGGGGTGGGGTGGGGGGAGAGATTGCAATCCCCAATTTAGTTGTTAAGCAAGTTTTTGGTTGGTTTTAGTTGTTAAGTGATGTAACCATTCAGAGAAAATTCTGCACTTTAAGCAAGTTAGTTTCTAAGCAAGGCACTTTTTATGTGAGGTTTTTCAGTACTACAGTCTTCAAGGAGGCTCTGTGTACCCCAATATTGTTTTTATAGACTGATAAATTAGTTTCATTAAACCATTTATATCCTAATCTGGGATATTCTCCCACTCAGTGGCGTATAACAACAGATTAATTAATTTAATACCAACACAAACTTAAATGTAAACAGTAAACCCAACCAGATAAAATTATAAGTAACAACAAAAACAATAACAATGCCCCCCAAAGGGGAGTGTTTGTCTTTGTTTCTATAAAATAACAAATCTGCCTGCCTTCTTTCCCAATAACAGGATAGAAAGATATAAGTGAAAAACTTGAATGCCCCAATGCTTTCCTTTCAGCCTCTTTTTAAAATATAGATTATCTTTAGTTATTATAAAATGCTTTCTGAACTCATTTATTATTATATATAAAAAGGAAGATAAATTTTGCTGTGCAGTTTTAAGAAAAGTGTCTTACACTATATGTTTGAGGGTTCTCTGAACCATAATTTTGTTTTGTACTAATTATAACATGGTGGATTGTGGAGATCCAAGGACTGTACCTAGTTAATGCAGAAAAACAGCATTTCACAAGGAAAGAATGCTAGTATTGTTTCTGTAGAGATGCAGTCTCCTCACCAGTTATTACATCTAATCATGTGATAAAATGGTGTATTGGATAAAGTTACACAAATGCCATGTGCTTTTGTTGTTGATTGCAGAATACTATAAGGAAGGACAATATAAATCTTTTCTGTACAATTAGGCTTTTAAATAATGGTGGTCTCTAGCAAGTTTGTTTTGCTAATAGTTCTGTGTACTTTTCAGTTTTGGTTGATGCTGTATTACAGTAATTATTGGGGCTTTCAAGGTGTGATAGAGATTTTAGGACTGGTTTTATCAGAGCCGTACTTGCTGAATTTTTATGGCTAAGTGAGGAGTCAAACCCAGTATATTAGAATGATGAACTGGGTCTAGTCCTACCTGGGTAAGGATTGGTTACTTTAATAGTCTTGGAGGCTGTTGGATACTTGAATTAAAATGGTATATTTTTACACTCTCTGTGTTTAAATAATAGATTCCTTCTATTTGTCTGTATAGGTTGTCATTTTAGATGTTAATGATCTTTGTAGTTTGTTTTGAATCATTTCCAGCTTAACATGTCCTCCTTTAACGGAGGTGTCCAAGTAAACATAGCCTGTATGTTAGTGGTGTGCTTCTCCTGGTACGCCCTGGTATGGGCGTACTGGTAGCAAAAATTCCCCTAGGCCATTCCCCCTTCCTGACTCCATTGCTCAACACGCATACGCTACTTCTACTTCATAACAGCCGTTTTCTGTGCCTGGAGTGGGAACAGTGCAGACGCGGCAGAGAGAGCGGACCGGAGACAGTGTCGGGAGCAGAGACGGAGGCAGCGACATTGGCAGCAGGCAGAGGCAGCGGCAGCAGCATGGCCAAAGCGGCAGCAATGGAAGAGACGGAGGCAACGATGGTGGTGCCTTCCTGGGAGCTGAGTGAGGCGGCAGGCAGAGCAGAGCCTGGAGTCCTGGAGGAGGCAGCTTTGGCGGCAGCAACACTGGTGGAGGCAGAGCAGCGCCTGAGTTGCTCAACCCTTGACCCTTTGCCTGCCCGCCTGGTGCGAACTACAGGTGCTGCTGCTGCTAGAAGCAACTGGCAGATGCCAAAGACTCACCGCGCCTACCTAGGCCTCCGCTGCCTCTACCAGTGTTGTTGCCACCAAATCCGCCTCCTCCATGCCTAGGTAGGCGAGGTGAGGCTTGGGCAAGCCGTCAAAGCAGAATGGACCTTGCATATGCTGTTGGAGTGTGCAGCTATATTCAGTCTTAGCATAGACAGTAGTGAAGAGATGTACAAGCTGCAAAACAGCTAGAGGTCAAGGCTTGTGTGCTCCCCCTCCTTTGTGTCAAGAAAAAGGAGGATACATTTACTCAAGTACACATGGTGAATTGGGCAGAATTTGAAAATATTTTACAAATAATTTGGTTCCCTAAGTGTTAATTTTTAAAAATAATACAAAAGTACCTTTTTTTTGGATACTTACGAAAGATCCCAGATTTAGAGGCGGCAGTTCAGTGGAATGCCATGTTCCAGGCCTTTCATTACTTTAGTACAGTACTGTACTTAGAATATATTGGCCAAATAAATCTGCTGTGAAATTACAAAAAGTGTAACTTCTAGTGGTCAGTTTCATAAATTGACAAATCTCTATAGACATTAGTTGTTGCATACTGAGTCATAGGTGTAGGTGTACAGTGAATAATGTCTGCACAGATTTCTTAAAATATGGCAATTCACTCCTGAAAGTTTCATCTTTTGTATAACTGTAACAGGATTTTGGCTATTACATTGTCATGATCTTTGTGTACTATGTATTTTCCCTAAGATGTGTTTTTCAAAATGCTTTGTATGTTTTGAATTTTTTTGTCTTGCTTGCCTTATTTTGTTCTAGCAAAGTGCTAGTGAAGAATCAGATTGCTTACAAAAGTTGTTTTTTTAAACTCCCTTTTCATATTAGCAATTTTACTTTCTTTTAAAGAATTTAATTTTCTGTTTGTCTCATTTTTAGATTATCATTCCAAAATGCAGTACAGTAAAACCTCATATAACACTAAAACCTGGTTCCACAAGTCTTCGTGTTATATGATTTTTCGTGTTATCTGATCCTCTATGGGATCCATAGAGATACATTGTAACCACACAGGCTTTCGCGGTTGTTATCTGAAGCATCCCATAGGATCTTAATGTTATCTGATGCAATTCTTCCCCCCAGATTCCTTGATGTTATGCGATTTTCGTGTTATTCGATACTAATGTTATATGAGGTATTACTGTAGTTCCAAACCTGACCAAGTAGAATAATCTGTGAAACAACATTTCCGTTGTTTCAGTAACACAATTATTTTGTTTTGGCTATTTCTTGTTCTTTTGTTCAGTGAGTTAGAGATCTTGAAGAGAACAATTGGAAAATTTCTACTTTGAAAAGAAGTGCGGGTGATGTAACAATCCGCATACTCCCAAGTAGGACTCGGTAGTCCTCCGGCCTTCTGGCGATTAGATACCACTTGATCCTTCCAGCCTGGTCAAGATTGGACCCAGCAGTTCAGAGCTTTTCCTATCAGTGTGCCCAGTCACTCCTGACTGAAATCTAGGTAGTGAACAAAGGGTGCTGTGAAAACTAGTGTAGAATCAGGTAGTGTAGAATCAGGTATATCTTCAGATATTTTAGAAATATATTGTAAGCATAGCAAGATTCAGGATACAGTCTATCAAAAGATCAGCAAGCATTTGAAAGCAGACATAAGCAAGCTATAGGTTCCAAGGGAAAGCCTATGCCCCCCTTTCTCCAGCCTCTACATTTTGCTGGTTAAAGGCAGAGCATTCCAGAGAGAATGAATAGTGTATGTCTGCGTCTCTGGGTTACACATCTGGCCCTCCCCCTTAGGGATTCTAGCCAATGATCTTACAGCAAGGCATGTCAATCACACAATAAGTTTCATTTCTTCAATTCCATGAGGCACATATTGTTTACATTCCATGAGGCACATATTGTTTACATATTTCCTCTCCCACTGATTTGGATTCACCATTTTGAAAGTATTAAAACACATTTAGGTGGGTAAAAAGATAATGAAATAAGCCCCATTTAAAATGGGGCTTATTTCATTACAGGTGATACCTTTTACTAGAACACTGAAAAAGTAAAAAACATAAGCAAGGTTTTGGTTTTGTTTGAGTCCTCAATGGACTATGCCTTACAGACCTGAGGTGGTAAAGAACAAACATAACATTCCAAAATCCATGTCCAGATGTGCAGGCCAAGTTTCCTTGTTTAAAACCAGTTTCAAAATGGGGGCTGCAGAAATAGCTTGGAGTTGGCAGGTTTCAAATGTCAGCTCTGGTGCTGCAGATTGTTAGATGCCCTCTCCCTGCCTAAAATAGTCCCTTTTTGGCTGGGAATAGAGATGAGAGAAGTATTTCAAGTTCTGTATCAGAGAAGTTGTAATAGAATCTAGTTTGTACATTAGGCAAGCCAGTTCCAGCCAAATTGTAAGTATTATCCTAGCAGGGTAGATTTGATTTAAATCACAATTTACTAGAAAATCATGATTTTCTATGTATAAGTTCCTCCTTGCTGATAAAAATCTTAATATTTACAACCAGACAAAGGTTTTTAGGGCAAGATCTTTTAGATTAGTTTTGCAGTAATGTAAATTTTTTTTACTGATTTGGTTCTTCTGTTAGAAACACATCATAGATAGTTTGCCTTGAAATAATATCGTAATTATCTAACTCTAGTTACATAGCTTAATAATTCACATTTGGGCAATTTTTCTACTGTACTTTGTTGGAATTGAAAAAAATAACCATTACCTTAACAATTTTAAATAGTTTCATTCAACTAAAACAGTAATATTATAATATTTACTTAAACATATATATATATATATATATATATATATATATATATATATATATACACACACACACACACACACACACACACACACACACACACACACACACACACACACACACACACACACACACACACACACACACACACACACACACACACAGTAATACCTCATATAACATTAGTATCGAATAACACGAAAATCGCATAACATCAAGGAATCTGGGGGGAAGAATTGCATCAGATAACATTAAGATCCTATGGGATGCTTCAGATAACAACCGCGAAAGCCTGTGTGGTTACAATGTATCTCTATGGATCCCATAGAGGATCAGATAACACGAAAAATCATATAACACGAAGACTTGTGGAACCAGGTTTTAGTGTTATATGAGGTTTTACTGTGTGTATATATATATATATATATATATATATATATATATAGATAGATAGATAGATAGATAGATAGATAGATAGTTTAATGATCGTTAAAATCATGGATGTTTAAGTAAATATTATAATGTTACTGTTTTAGTTAAATGAAACTATTTAAAATTGTTAAGGTAATGGTTATTTTTTTCAATTCCAACAAAGTACAGTAGAAAAATTGCCCAAATGTGAACAAGCAGGAACACTTGTTTTAATTTTCCAGATTGTTAAGATACAAAAAGATGAAGATGAGTGAGTCACAGAGAACAATATTTTAAGTTTTTCATGTAGGAACCGGGCTGATTGCGTGCCTGTGTGCGTGCATGCGCGCGCGCGCACACACACACACACACAAAATCAGCCCGGTTCCTACATGAAAAACTTAAAATATTGTTCTCTGTGACTCACTCATCTTCATCTTTTTGTATCTTAACAATCTGGAAAATTAAAACAAGTGTTCTTGCTTTATCAAGTCCCAAGGGATTTCTCAGTTTGAAAGAGAATATTGTTTCTTTGTAAGCAGAACAAGGTATTACTGCCAAAAGTGAAATCAGTACAGTAATACCTCGGATAATGCTAAGACTTGGTTCCACAAGTGTGGTGTTATCCGATTTTTAGTGTTATCCGATGCATGTTAAAATCCTATGGGATCGATCGGATAACGTTAAAGCTCCATAGAGATACATTGTAACCACACAGGCTTTAGCAGTTGTTATCCGATCCATCCCATAGGACCTTAATGTTATTCGATCCAATTCTCCTCCCCAGATTACTTAACGTTATGCGATTTTAGCGTTATCTGAGGTAAACGTTATCCGAGGTATTACTGTACTCTGAATTCAAGTGCTTAAGTGACTTCTACCAGTTCAATGGTGTGACTTTCTTTAAAACATCAGTAAACATACATTTTTTGAATGATTCCTCCTTATCTCTAAAGTTTATTATAGCTAGTGTTACAGATGGAAGGTTGCTGGATAATCATGTCATTGCTAACTCCTCTTCCTCATCAATTAAGGTCTGAGCCTGGTACCAGATAGTGACAATATTTGTGAGAAAATGAGTTGGAGATAATATATTTCCCATTTGTTTTTTTTAAATGCCTGCACTTTAATTCTGTGTATAGTTTTTAACATTGTTATTTCCAAATTTCAAAAACATTTGTAATAAGGCAGCTATTTTTCTTGTTTAAAGTTTCAGAAATGGGTTTCAAGATGCTCAGCATGTGTTCAAATTTTTTTAAGCCCAATGTTGAGGGTTTATGCCATGGCATTGCCATTGATTTTGTCTTTATTTTGTTCACAAACTGTCACCAGAATTGGCCAGTCTTTGATTCACTGTTCAAAAGGAGGGCGGGGTACAAATGAAATAAATAAATAAATAAATAAAAGAGTCACAGAGTTCTGTAGACCAAGTCAGCCGTGTGATTCATGTATACAACATATGCAGAAGTAGAAGGTGATACCTTTTCTGTATCACTAAATAAAAAAATCATTGCAAGCTTTCATGACCCAAGGTCACTTCTTCAGGCAAACTTCATGGTATGTTCTTCAAGCCAGGTTGTTTTCTGCAGGCATGCATTCAAATGTTCATGGCATAGTGGTCTGTATGCTAGGCTCTGCTCTTAAAAGTAGCAGTTGATTTGATACTCTGGCCCCATTTTTGAAACACAGGAAACCTACAGAGTATTCTATTACATATTGCAGAAGCAAAGTTGCTGCAGCAAAGTGATTGTTATGTAAGGATTTAGCTGTTTCAACAACATTAATCTTCATTTCTGGAACACCAAAGTCTTTGGCTAGGCAGTGCAGCAAAATTGCACTGCAACCATATTTTATCAGCTTTGTATTATCTTCCTGCTCTTCCATCTTGGATTCATGTGCAGCATTATCTGTGACCGAACAGTTTACTACTTGTTTACTTTTTTGTTCACATGGTATAGTTTGTGCTGCCATTTCTTGTAAGTATTATGCTTTGTGCATTTCCCGACATATCAATTGTTTCTGCAAGGAGGACATTCTCTTATGTTGTTATTAGATGTAAAAGTTCTGGAAATTTTGAAAGGAGGGGGAAAACCTGGAAATTTTTTTGGGGGGGAACCCAGAAAATTGGGAAAATACTATTTCTTTGTAATTTCTGCAAGTTACATTCAGATTTTTTATTTTATATATGTATAAACAGTACAAGAAATGTATATTTGGTTAAGATTAATATGTAATAAAATAAGTTTTTCATATATAAGAAACTAAAAAATACTTTTAGCACCTATGAAACATTTATGAAAAATTTCTGCAAGTGAAAACATTTAGTTGTGCAGCACGTGGTTTAATTTTGCTATTTCATGACATAGTGAAGTTAAAGGCAATGGAAGATCTTCAGTCAGATGCTAAGAAAATTACCAGATTTGTTAAGAAACATCACATTGTTCAACATTCATGAGCATTCAAAAGGAGAAAAGTAAAGGGGTCTCAGAAGAATTATGCAAGAACACTGAAACTGCCATCTGTTACCAAATGGGGAGGAATAACGATAATGCTGAAAAGTCTCCTGGACGGAAAGGAAGCTCTACAAGCAACTTTTATTCAAGATGGTTTACCACTCGATAAACAAATAAGAAATATTGTTTGGGCAATGATGTATTCTGGGTTTGTGTAGAATCTATAGCTTCTCTTCTGAAACCCATAACTACTGGTGTAGCAAGAATAGAATCTGATATGCATGTTTGTCTCAGGTACCTGAAATGTTTTCTGAAATAACAAGGAAAATAACAGGACCTGAAGGACTGTTAGTAAAAACACCCAGACTAAAGAGATTTTTGGAAATAAGGGAAAGAAAGAACTTTTGTTGTGGAGATATTCATTTTGCTGCAGTTAAATGGATTATTGTATTTCTTTGTTAGTAAAAGAAATATTTTACTTCATTAATGGTATATTTAAACCTCATTTTGTAACATAAGCCGTGGAATGACTACTATCTGAAATAAAATTCAAAGGAATAAAAAGGACATTTTTGAAAAAATCTATTGTTTTTTGAAATGCATTTATTTTTCCCTGCACACTCAACATGCTTTACTATTGCAAACTTCCCTCCTTTCAAAATTCCCAGAACTTTTACATCTCTAGTGCATGACTTATGCAAGTTTATGGTGCTCTGCACCATGTGGAATTGTATGCTCCCAGGATGCTAAAGGCTTCCCCCCCCAAAATAACTCACGCCCATGAACTGTAGAAGCATTGATTGCAATTTCCCCCAATTTTCCTGTCCTCCCCCCTAGTCAATTTCCCCTTCCCAATTTTCCCGGGTCCCCCCCCCCCCTTACATCTCTAGTTGTTATACAAGCACATATAGCAGGATCATTGTGGACATTGCTCAACCATCAAGTCTTAGACCAACAATGTTACCATCTAGATTTGCTCAATTTCTCTGTACAATAGTACCCCGGATAACGTTATGACTTGGTTCCACAAGTCCCGTCGTTATCTGGTTTTTAACGTTGTGCGATACATTGATCACACAATGTTAAAAAAAGCCCTGTTTCCCTGGAGGCTGCAGCAAGCCAGAACGTCGGGATTTGAAGCCTCCAGGGAGGTGGGGGAACTTTGGAAACAGCTTGGATCGGGTCTCTCCACCTCCCTGGACCCGACCGGGGGGGGGGGGGTCCAGAGACCCCAAAATTGGTAAAAAAAAAGTCAGTTTTTTTTTTACCAATTTTGGGGTCTCTGACCCCCCCGCCGGGTCCAGGGAGGTGTGGAGACCCGATCCAAGCTGTTTCTGGGCTTCCCTGATGTCCTCAGCCAGTGCAGCAAGCCAGAATGTCAGGGTTCAAATCCCGACATTCTGGCTTGCTCCACTGGCTGAGGACGTCGGGGAAGCCCAGAAACAGCTTGGATTTTTGTATTTGTATTTTCGACTTATATGCCGCCCCACTCGCAGAGCGATTCTGGGCGGCTTACAGAAGAAACAGCTACAATTACATAGTACACTAGTACCCCGAATAACGTTATGACTTGGTTCCACAAGTCCCGTCGTTATTCGGTTTTTAACGTTGTGCGATACATTGAACACACAATGTTAAAAAAAGCCCTGTTTCCCTGGAGGCTGCAGGAAGCGAGAACATCGGGATTTGAATCCTGACATTTTGGCTTGCTGCTGCCTCCAGGGAGGTGGGAGAACTTTGGAAACAGCTTGGAGCGGGTTTCCCCACCTCCCTGGACCCGGCGGGGGGGGTCAGAGACCCCAAAATTGGTAAAAAAAAGTCCGTTTTTTTACCAATTTTGGGGTTTCTGACCCCCCCGCCGGGTCCAGGGAGGTGGGCAGACCCGATCCAAGGTGTTTCTGGGCTTCCCCGACGTCCTGAGCCAGTGCAGCAAGCCAGAATGTCAGAGTTCGAATCCCGATGTTCTGGCTTCCTGCACTGGCTCAGGACGTCGGGGAAGCCCAGAAACACCTTGGATCGGGTCCCCACACCTCCCTGGACCCGGCGGGGGGGTCAGAAACCCCAAAATTGGTAAAAAAAAAACGGACGTTTTTTTTACCAATTTTGGGGCCTCTGACCCCCCCGCCGGGTCCAGGGAGGTGTGGGGACCCGATCCAAGGTGTTTCTGGGCTTCCCCGACGTCCTGAGCCAGTGCAGCAAGCCAGAATGTCAGGATTCGAATCCCGACGTTCTCGCTTCCTGCAGCATAAAAGAGGGTGGGGGAAGTTCAAAATTAGCGCACATCAGCTCTAGGGAGGTCGGGAGACCCGATGCGCGCTAATTTTGAACTTCCCCCACCCTCTTTTATGCTGCAGGAAGCCAGAATGTCGGGATTCGAATCCTGACATTCTGGGTCGCTGCACTGGCTCAGGACATCGGGGAAGCCCATAAAAAGCTTGGATCGTGTCTGCCCACCTCCCTGGACCCGGCGGGGGGGTCAGAGACCCCAAAATTGGTAAAAAAAACGTCCGTTTTTTTACCAATTTTGGGGTTTCTGACCCCCCCGCTGGGTCCTGGGAGGTGTGGGGACCCGATCCAAGGTGTTTCTGGGCTTCCCCGACGTCCTGAGCCAGTGCAGCAACCCAGAACGTCGGGATTCGAATCCTGACATTCTGGGTCGCTGCACTGGCTCAGGACATCGGGGAAGCCCAGAAAAAGCTTGGATCGTGTCTGCCCACCTCCCTGGACCCGGCGGGGGGGTCAGAGACCCCAAAATTGGTAAAAAAAAGTCCTTTTTTTTACCAATTTTGGGGTTTCTGACCCCCCCGCTGGGTCCTGGGAGGTGTGGGGACCCGATCCAAGGTGTTTCTGGGCTTCCCCGACGTCCTGAGCCAGTGCAGGAAGCCAGAACGTCGGGATTCGAACTCTGACATTCTGGCTTGCTGCACCGGCTCTGGACGTCGGGGAAGCCCAGAAACACCTCCAGAGAGATCAGAGGACCCGATCTACAGCTGCAGGGTGGCTGGGGAAGCTGACGGGGACTCCCTGTTGGCTTCCCTAGCCACCCGCCCATGCCTCCGCAGCTGTGGGGTGGCTGGGTAAGCCGATGGGGGAGCCCCCCGTCAGCTTTCCAGCCTCCCCACCCCTGCCTCCGTAGCTGCAGGGTGGCTGGGAAGCTGAACGGAGAACCCCGTTCAGCTTTCCACCCACCCTGCTGCTAAGAACGACTGTATCGTGTAACGTTAAAATCGCGTTACTCGATACAAGATGTTTCCGAAAATCTTGTAACGTTATGCGGTTTTAACGATATACGGTACTCGCGTTATACGGGGTATTACTGTACATACCAAAGCACAAAAGCAATTACAGATATCAAATACTAAATTACAAATATTACGTATACAGTATATATGTGTCCAATATCAGTTACAATTACAAAACATTAGATTAGAACATCCAGAGAGATCAGAGGACCCGATCTACAGCTGCAGGGTGGCTGGGGAAGCTGACGGGGACTCCCTGTTGGCTTCCCTAGCTACCCACCCTTGCCTCCGCAGCTGTGGGGTGGCTGGGGAAGCCGACGTGGGAGCCCCCTGTCAACTTTCCAGCCTCCCCACCCCTGCCTCCGTAGCTGCAGGGTGGCTGGGAAGCTGAACGGAGAACCCTGTTCAGCTTTCCAGCCACCCTGCTGCTAAGAACGACTGTATCGGATAACGTGAAAATCGCGTTATTTGATACAAGGTTTTTCCGAAAATCTTGTAATGTTATGCGGTTTTCACGCTATACGATACTCGCGTTATCCGGGGTATTACTGTATTACACTTTATCCAATAGTTTCCTTGCAACATTTTCTCTGCCAGGTGGACTGTATTCTAGTCTCAGTGACTGCCATGCTAATCAAGTGTGCAAAAGAACAGTTTGTTGCAGTTTCTTATCTATGGTGGCTACTGGATTGTTTTATTTTTCTTTATTTTAGGTCATATACTGTGCATATGTGATGTATAGGATATGACTGAAATACTATCCTGAACAGGAGGATGGTGATCTCAAAGGGGAATAGTTTTCAAAATCCTTTATGTTGATGATGGATTTCATTAAACAAAAAAGCCAATGATTTCTTCATGATAGAGGGGGATTCCACAGGGATCTGAGGACTTGTGGGGGTGGAGGAAACAATTCCCCCCTCCCCAAATTGCTGCAACTGATGAAATTAGTAACCGTATGTGATTTATTTTTGTGAACAGAATTTCAGCAAGTGAAATGTTTCTTTGTGAGCTCCACAGTGTGCTTTTCTAAAATTTGGAAAACTAGTTTGAGAAGACAGTTAGGGACTTCACCACGATTGTGTAATTCAGCTTTGCACGTAGCTAATTTTCTCTATTTGGTGGAGAGGATTATGTGTTGAGCATGGTTCTCATTAGAAATGTTAAATTCTTGGCAAATATTGTGAATAGCTTTTGCTCTTCCAATATTGGATGTCTTCATAAAGTCTGTCTAGGCCTGTCCTTAGTTGATGAGGGAAGAGAAAATTTGTTGAGCTGTTCAGCAGGCTGAGGATTTGTTTCTGGAAGGAAAGTGCTAAAGAGAGCAAGATACTGTGTTTAGCTCTACAAAAATTAAAATTTACACAGTAGGTACTCTGAATCATTGTGGCAGTTCTCTGCATTCTATTTCTTGAACCATATTCTTGTTCTGTTTGACTTTAGCAAGTAATACAAAAGCATAAGATATTAAAACATGTTTCTTTTCCTGTGCCACAAGTTTCTTATGGTGGCTGATCCCGTTGCTGCCTAAACATTATTAGAAAATTAACAATAGGTACATACAGTGTCTCAAGTGGTTAAAATGCTGATTGGGAGGTGGAAGGTCAGCAGTTCAAAACCTGGGTGCTGCATGACTTAGCAGTTTGAAAGGAAGAAATTGCAAGTAGATAAATAGAGACCACTTTGGTGGGAAGGTAAACAGCGTTCTGTGCACTTCGGTGTCTAGGCATGCCTGCCACATGTCCACAGAAACATTTGCAAATGCAGACAACGCTGGCTCTTCGGTTACAAACAGAGATGAGTGCTGAATCCTAGAGTTGGATATGACTCGCTTTCAAGCAAGGGTGACCTTTACCTTTTACCTTTACATACATACAAGTATGTTATTTATGTCCCCCCCCCCCCCCCCCCCGTAAATTTTCTTAACACAAAGGGCATTCAACAGCTTTGGAACATTTATGGAGAAAGCTTTCTCTCATTTCCCCATCAGATATGTCTGTGAAAGTGGTGGAACTGAAAGAAGATTGCAAGAGCTAAGAAAGTTTGTAGAGAGAAAGGTTCCTTCAGATAGCTGGATCCTATTTGAATTGGTCTTGGAAGTGAATTGGCAGCCAGTGAAGCTATTTATATATATGGTTCCATTTACTGGCCCTGGTCGGCAGCTTGGCAGCAGCACTTTGAACCAGTATTAGTATTCGGAATGCAACACTGCCTTTGTGAACAGTTCTTGTTCCATTGTATGGTTCTGCTTGACCAAGAATGGGCAATTTCTAAAAGCATGGGGCTCCACATGCTCTTGTATAGCCTCTAGAAGACTATACTCAACCCTGATGGACTTTACTTTTCAATCAAAAATGCCCCATTCAACCTCGGCTGGCTGTATTGGGGGGGGGCGGCGGCGGCGGCGGCGGCGGCGGCAGCAGCGGGGGCGGATTTTGCCCTTGTGCTGATATAAACCTGTAGAGGGTTTTTATTTTTAGAAAACTGGGGGGGGGGAGTGAATGGAAATCATTAAATTAGACATCTTCCAGTGATCTAAAAAGGCCCCAAATAGATTAAAATTGCCTCACACATCTAACAGAGCACAAGGACCAGTTTCTTTGTTATGAACTAAATAAATGAAAGTATTTTAGAGGCACCTTGTCTACCTTTACCTTAAATCTGCTTGACTCATTTTATGGTAGTTGACAAGTATGTTTTGTTACAAGTATCTTGAATTAAACTTGAATATGATCATGAATGTAATCTGGGAGTATATAATGAACAGATGCAAAGCACTCCTAAACATTTTTACTCAGGAGTTCCACTATGTTCAATGAACCTTTCTACTATGTCAACATCATAGCTCAACACAATTTCTATTTAGTTAAGAGTACTATAGTTCACTTTCTGTTCAAATTTAATGATGACTTTGATGCTTTGTGCTGTTGAACAGTTTGTGAATAGCATATAGCAAAAGAAATACAGTGGTACCTCGCTTAAAGAGCATAATGCGTTCCACAGGATTGCTCTTTAAGCGAGTTTGCTCTTTAAGTGAAACACCATTGAAAGTGACCAACTGTATGGAGGATTGCGAACCCTGATTTTTTTGTTAAGCGAGTTTTTAATTGTTTTTTTTCCATCCTTTTATCCTTTCATGTCCCCAATATCTTTTCCCACAAAAACGGTCCCTGTTTATCTACTTGCAATTTCTTGCTTTCAAACTGCTAGATTGGCAGGAGCTGGGACAGAGATGGGCACTCATTCTTTCATGCAGTTCTAAGGTCTTAACTGCCAACTTGCTGACCTTCCAGCTAACAAGGCGAGCTTCTTAACCACTGAGCCACCACACTTCTAGGTTAAACATAGATTTCACTTTTCCTATATGGGCTTTTAACGGCATTGAAACACCCATGATGTTACTTATAAAGTTAAACTGCTTTTCTTTACTCAAGTAAATCAAAGTTGTTCCATGGATTGTTGTTTTTAAATTTGACCTTGTACCTAACATTTTTGTCATCACCCATTGAATAAAAACCATCTGTCATCTAGTGTGTTTTGCAAAAAGGTCTCGTCTATTAAGTCACAGTAAATTGATATCCTTTGCAAATTAATACAGTTCTGTATAAAAGCACACATATATCCCAATATTATTCCCATTGTAGGGCTGGGATCCACACTCAGCTTCACTTTTTTCCACAGTGATAATATTGTTGCAATGTTGCACATAAAAGCTGTCATCTTTCAAATATACAGTACAGTAAAACCCCAACTTATGTAAAAAGTCTGTTCCATAGGCTTTTATGTAATTCAGTTTTTTACGTAACTCAAAGGATACCCATAGGGAAAACAACGTTTTACATAAATTGAAGCAAACCCATAGGAAATTGTTTCACATAAATCGGAACATTTATGTAAATCGGGACACAGTTTTAGCACAAAATCATTACGTAAGTCAAATTTTATGTAACTCGAGGCATACGTAAGTCAGGGTTTTACTGTAGTTAGGAAGGAGGTTGGGTTTCTGATTACAGAGTGATTCAAATATAAGATTTGTTTCTTTAAAAATGTATGTATACATATGCCTGTGTGTGTTCATTTATAAGACAAGAAGATACAGTTTGTAGGACAAAGATACCTAGGAGATATACAGTACAGTATCTGCTTTCAAAGATGTCTTTCATGGGACCTCATTAGGCTTCTTGAAGAGAAGAAAGTTGTGAAACAAAGATGGTCATGTTTATTATTTGCATGCATGTTGATAGCACACTTTAGTTCTGAAGGTCCTGGAATACCAGAACGTGGAACTTAAGAAAATACTAAAAGCCCTGTAGTAAATAATTTGGTTTCTGCAGCTCACAGTGATTTTCACCTTTGGATTGACATTACCAAGTGTTCTCATTCTCAGATCACCAAGGAACTTCAGAGTGCTTTGGGCAAAAGAAGCATTCAGGACAAGAGATGGCTCATGAATCTTAATGAATGCTAGCAGCAGAAGTGCAAAAGAGTTTTATGTGGAAAGAGAACATGACCCAAGACATATTTTCCTTATAAATTGAAAGAAATATACAGAACAAACAGGGAAAGCAAAACATTGTTTATCAACTTTGGCAGGGTAGTTTCTGCTATCAAAATCAACAACAAGGAGCTGAAGAAATGTGTTTTTTTGTGTGGGGTACTAAATCTGTGGCCCGATTATCTAGGCTTTAGGAGGAACTTTGACTTGTAAAGGTAAAGGTCACCCTTGTTTGAAAGCCAGTTGTATTTGACTAGGGTACGGTGCTCATCTCCGTTTACAGCCAAAGAGCCAGTGCTGTCTGTGTCTGCAGGCATTTTAATGGTCTTGTGGCAGACATGAGTAGAACACTGGAATGCATGGAATGCTATTACCTTCCTTCCCACTGAAATAGTACCTACTTATCTACTAGCAATTTCTTTCTTTCGAACTGCTAGGTTAGCAGGAGCTGAGACAGAGAAGGGAGCACACTATGTCATGCAGCATTTGAGTCTTGAACTTTTGACCTGCCAACCTTCTTGCTGTCATGTTCAGCGTCTTAACCACTAATCCGCCGCAGCCCCTCTTTGACTTTTACCTTTGGCTAATTAGAATTATTATTATTTATTGTTCTGTGTATCCATTCAAATGCTAGCACTTGATCCATGTTTGTTTTTCAAGACTTTCTGACTTGTGTGACAGTTACAGTCTTTGGCAGACCTCCATCCTTTATCATATATCAGCAATGGCGAACCTTTTAGAGACTGAGTGCTCAAACTCAACAGGCTATCATCTGTGCCACAGAGGGGCAGGGTGAACTCTATGTTGAGGAAAGGGAGGAAGCGCACTGGGCTGCTGGGCAGTGGGGCAGTGTGAACTTTGTGCTAGGGTAGGAAGTGCTCCCATGGGGCCTGTGAACAGAGGAGCAGGATGAACTCTGTGCTGTGGCAATGGTGTGCATGTCTGCAGAGAGGGCTCTGAGTGCTGCTTTGGGACATGCGTGTCATAAGTTTCGCCACCACTGACATATACAGTAAAACCTTGGATAACGCTAAAACTTGGTTCCATAAATCTTGGTGTTATCTGATTTTTAGTGTTATCCGATTCATGTTAAAATCCTATGGGATGCATCGGATAACGTTAAAGCTCCATAGAGATACATTGTAACCGCACAGGCTTTAGCGGTTGTTGTCCAATGCATCCCATAGGATCTTAACGTTATTCGATGCAATTCTCCCCCCCCCCGATTACTTAATGTTATGCAATTTTAGCATTATCTGAGGTAAACGTTATCAGAGGTATTACTGTATGTTAGTTTTCTAGCATCTCCACAAATAAAAATACTGTTATTTTATGAGTTTATGTAGTTCTGTTATTTCTAGAACTGCCCAGAGTAACCTAGATGTTAGATGGGTGCCGAGTGAATCAATGCATGTTTTTCTTATAGTTCTCCTGAGGTACAAGCTGTTATGTATGCTGCAGCATGTGAACAAGAGTACAAGTTATATCAAAGATACTCTACATTCATACATTATATTATAAAGAAATATTTTCATTGATTTGTTGAGGAAGATTGAGGTCCAGTGGTGACTAGTGGAGACCACTCACTCAATCCATGGCAGGGGGTTCTTAAGAAAAGTTCACCAGCTCCATAAATGCTGTTAATCCATTATTATGCTTCAGGGCCACAGCATCTCACAATGGCTGAAATCCTGTTGCTTAGTATAAATACCCACTGATTCGATAGACTTGCTCTAGTTGCAACTTACTAGGCTAAACAACAGTATTTTAACCTTTATAATGGCAAAAATGCTTAAGTGTACGTAGCACAGCATTCAGAAGCATAGGGTTTTCCCATTTCATGAACACAAGTTTTGTCCTATTTTACAGACTGGAAGCATGAAGTTAAGCAGCTTGGCTAGATTACTTTTGGCTTTTCACAGAAAGTGATGGCATTTACTAATACAGTTAGGCTTTACTGAAGAATAGCTGTATTTAGTTCTTTCACATAAGAGATTACATATGGGAGTGGTTCCCCCCCATCGTTTGCAGAGATATTGAGTATGGATTTAGTTTATACCAAAGCTAGAAGAATTAGTCCTAGAATATTTTGCACCAAGCTTTAGGCCTCATACAAATGTAATAATAAAAAATGTGTCCCATTTTCTTTTCCTGCTCCCATGCCCAGCATAAAACCATAAGGTTTGAAATGGAGCCAGATGCCCTTCTGTGTTTCTAAAACAGACAGAAATTAGTCTGTGATCAACAGTCATAATGCATGTATACAACCAAATACTATTGCCATTGCCTTGCTTAGCTTCACTCCCCCCCTTGCTTCCTCACATGTATGTACAAACAGCAAGCCCAAATATATTTATGCTTTCTCTATCATTTATTTTTCTGTCCACTGGCTGCTCTTGAGGAGGTAGCAAAGTAATAGGATAGGCAGGAAGTAGTTTCTCCAATGCTGGCTGACCTTGGACTCAACCATTATTGCCTCCTTTTTTCTTATTTCATCATAAACTAACTTTTCCTCCTATAACTGAGAAAGTCAAAACATGGAGGAAAGGAGCTGAACCTCTCAAAATCCGTCTTCAGATAGTAATCCCTTTTGACTAGTAACTCTCACTTCTGCAGATAATTCTATAGGCAACTGGTAACAGCTGAATGTAGGGAGATTTATAACGCACAGTGTCTTGAAACTGCCCTCGAAAATACTTTAAAGTAAAGTTATAACAAAATGAAGCAGCCAACAGTACATACCGGTAATATTCTAGCTTTTCTATAGTACACAGGGTTATTGGTCTATGTCAGCTAGGTGGCGTTAATGTACTGATGTGAAAGTTTTTGTTCACTAAGTCTATGTCTAAGCAAGCCTTAATTTATTCGCTGCAGATATGTTGTATGTATTTTAGAGCAGTACAAACACTTTTCTTTAAATACTGTACATTAAATCTCTTTGCCAGGTTGAATATGTTGAATATTCCTTTGATATATTGAAGAGTGAGCCCAGTTTTTCCTACCTACCCACTAGATGGGCAACTTCATGCTTCTCTTATTTTTTTTTATGTGGCAAGGGAGAAAGTGAATGATTTCTTCTGCTTTTTCCCTGTACCCATATTATGGGTTCGCTTTGTGTGTGAGTGGATATGTGGTTTTTCTGCCTAAGAACAAAAGAAAATGAACTTCTTGGGAACACATGAAGTTGCTATAATTGATTGAGAGGTATTATGGATACATTGCTGAATCTAGTTTGTATTGTATCTCATAGTAAAAGTCCCTGTGTGGTATTGTATTTAAACATTAAGATTTCCTTACATTGTAACACAGAAGTACAGTAATACCTCGGATAACGCTAAAATCGCATAACGTTACGTAATCGGGGGGGGGGGGAGAATTGCATTGAATAACGTTAGGATCCTATGGGATGCATCGGATAACAACCGCTAAAGCATGTGCGGTTACAATATCTCTCTGGAGCTTTAACGTTATCCGATGCATCCCATAGGATTTTAACATGCATCGGATATCACTAAAAATCGGATAACAGCAAGACTTGTGGAACCAAGTTTTAGCGTTACTGTATAATGTTTTTGAAAGGGTATGGTACAGAGGATGGAATATCAGACAAGGACTCTGAAGACCTGGGTTCAGATTTCTTTTCAGCCATGGAAATTCACTGGGGTGGTGGCAGTGGTGAACTATTTCTCAAACATATTATGTTCCTTGAAAGCTCTCTACAGTTTTTAAAGCAACATTTGAGAACTTGAGACAAATGAAATTTTCTTCCCTGCATTTTCATGCTACAGCCTCTAGAGATAGTTATCCAACTCCAAAAAAGTGAAGATTTCATTGGCTCAAAATAGACTAAGAAATTTTAATAAAATATACACAGATTAACTGACTTTATGTAAATTTGATTTATTATACAGTAGAACCCTGTATAGCGATTTTAATCCGTTCTACGGAGCTGATCGCTATGCGGTTTTTCTCATACGATCTTCCTTATGGGTAAATCCGTACAATGATTTTCCCTATGGGAATGACTGTACAATGATGTTTTGCGGTAAGTGTTTTTTCCCATTGGAAAATCATTGTATGGATTTTCCCGTAGGAATGATGGCTATGCGGAACGGCTCCCCCCCCCTCCAAGTCTCATCGCTATGCGATTTCATCACTGTATGGGGCAATCACTATACGGGGTTCTACTGTATTTGAGAACAAAGATTTAATGAATGCTACTAACTTTCTGTAGCAAGGAAAACTCTTCTGGTGGCTGCTTTCTAAGCAACTATTGTTTTTATTCAGGTTAGCAGTTTGGAGATTCCTAATTAAATGAAGTTTGTAATGAGAGCTCTCTAGTTTTATGCTTTGACTGCTGGTAGTATTTGAGTAGATCCTCCTCCTTGGACATTAGTTCATAATGCTTTTGATCTGAATATCTATTCAGATTTAGCTTAATATTTAGGAACCTTTGGTTAGATCTCTTAGTTTTGTCTATGAGAAAACATACATAGAATTGTTGTGGAAATGACCACCATATTTGCCGGTGTATAAGACACATCAGAGTATAAGACGCACACCGTTATTATGAAAATAGCCCACTATAGGCCTCTATATACAGTACAAGACACACTCAATTTTCCCAGTGTATTTTAAGGTGGGAGTGGGTATTATACACCAGCAAATATGGTAGTTTATGTTCTGTAGAGATAAGTGATACTGCAACATTAGTCTTAATTTGTATTTAGCTATCCTATTTGTTGGCAGAATCCAGTTGAATGTTTATGCTGATAAAAGTGCAGTGGTGAATAGCTACTTGTTCATGGGTATCTGATTCAATCCCTAGTTGCATACCAGTTGCATGATTCAACATGTGATTAGGAATAAAATAGGTTAACAAGAGTATCCATGTAGTAGACTGGATGTCAAACAGGTGGTTAGTGAAGTGTATTTATTGAAAGTGAGACTTGCTGTCTGCTAATCCCTGAATATAATAATTGTGTGTTGGTGATCATAAAAATTAAGTGTTAGAAGAAGAATTTCTTAGAAGAAAATTATTCAAGATACAGTTGTACCTTGCTTAAAGGAGCATAATGCTTTCCACAGGATTGATCTTTAAGCTACTTAGCTTTTTAAGTGAAACACCATTGTAAGTGACCAACTGTGACTTCTGCTAGGGGGAATTGTGAACCCTGATCTATTTGTTAAGTGAGTTTTTGATTGATTTTATTTGTTAAGCGAAGCAAACACTCAGAGAAAATTCTGCTCTTTAAGCGAGTTACTCTTTAAGTGAGGTGCTCTTTATGTGATGTTTGACTGTACTAGGTTGATGTGATGTGAGATACATATAATGTCAATGCATATGAATCTTTGGAAATATCTCTTCCCTATCTAGATTTCCATGAAGACAGACCTTACAAGCGGTAAATGGCTCTTCTGTAGATTCTTGGCTTTTCTGATTTAGTGCCTGTTTGTGACTCATTCTTCTGCACTGAGCAACTAAAAGCCATGAAAGTTGTGCCAGAGAAAAATGCTGTGCGAATCCTGTGGGGCCGAGAACGAGGAACACAAGCTTTGGGAGCACAACGACTTTTACAGGAGTTAGTGGAAGACAAAACCCGTTGGATGAAATGGGAGGGAAAGGTAAGGTTTTGAATAGCACGCTTACTTGGAGGCCTAAACGGGGTAAGATCCCTAATTTCTAAAGCTGAATACTGGATAGATCTTTTAGCCCATGCTGGCTGGTGTTTTAGGCAAGGCTATTTCCTATTACGGCCTCCTCATGTTAGGTACTGAACTTGGGACCTTTTGCTTTGTTTTTCCTTTAAGCATCATCTAATGTGTGACCATTCTAACCATTGGTAATAGAGCTGAAAGATTTATTTAGTTGCTGGATTTTTGAAATATTTGTATTCGATACACGCCAAAGCAAATACTGGTAAGACTTTTCTGAAATTAAATTACCCATTAATGATTATGGAAGTAAAGTACAGTAAAACCCCAGCCTACGACTGCCGTGGGTTACGTTTGCCACCATTTACAATGGTAAATACTACAAAAATGATGTCCTGCCTTACGACTTTTTTCGGTTTATGACCAGGAATTAGAGTCTAAAATGGTGGCCCCGTGCCATTTTAGACTCTACAGCGGTGCCTGCCCCCCACTGCCTGAAGTCACAATTCATCATTTACCGCTGCGGGGGCATCGGTGTCATTTTTGGTGTGGTTTCCACAGTGTCCGGCGCTTCTACCTGCAGTGGCAGACTGTGGGGACCATGTCGCACGGCACTACAGCCGGGAATGCATGCCTCTCTGGAACTTCCTGGTTATGTGCTGGGCGTCCAGGTGTGCATTCCCGGTTGTAGTGCCATGGGGGGACAAACCGGCGCCCAGACAAATTGATTAGGAAGCAGCAGCAGCATGCAAAAGGTAGGGAAATTGCTTCCTCCTTTACTGTACAGTATGTGTCATTTTTTCATTTGATCTCCACTGTTAGGGGCTGGCTGGGGGGAGGGAGGGAGGGGGTAAAACACCCCCTTTTCTCCACCTCAGCCCCTCACCAGTTGGTGGGATCAAGTGAGGGATGGGGGATGATAGTGTTTGGCATTTTTTGGGGATTTTTTTTTTTTTGGGGGGGGGATGTTTGTATTCTTTTTTGTGTAGTCGGGATCGAATTTTTATTTTCAATGCATTCCTGTGGGAAAACATACTTTGGTTTATGATTTTTCTAGTTTACGACAAAGGCTGTCAGAACAGACTAAGATCGTAAACTGGTTTTTTTCTGTATTATGAAAATGGCCCCTTTTCCCTGGGCTGGATTTGTGAATGGGGGAAGTGATGATATCTATAAAAAGGTATTTTGAGCTCAGTAAATGTTTTGTGTTTTTATTTTTCAGAAGGTTGAATTACCAGACAGTCCGCGTTCCACCTTCCTGTTAGCATTCAGCCCAGACAGGTATACATTTACTACTTTTCTGCTCTCTTCTAAAGTTGTGAAGGGGAGTTTCCCCAGAGAACTTGGAGTTGATAGAGAGGAGTTGCCAAAGTATATTTCAGCTTCTACAATACCAAATACTACTGATGTTTTTGTTGTTTGATGCTGGTAGTTTATATGAAATTATTATTATTATTATTATTATTATTATTATTATTATTATTATTATTATTATTATTATTATTATTATTATTATTATTATTATTATTATTATTATTATTATTATTTTGTAAATTAGAATGGCAATCAAATGTGTCAGGAAGTTGTGTTCTCTGTCATGAGGGTGGACAGGAGGAGCCATATTCTATAGCCTGTAACACCCATCACCTTGGATATAGTTACTGGTGAGGTTTTATGAAAATTGTGGTCCAAAAACATTTGAAGAGCCACAGTGCCTTAGCAAAGCAATCACACTTGTATATCGCCCTATAGTGCTCAATGCACTCTCTGGGCGGTTCATGAGGTAATTAGCATTTTGCCCCCAACATGCTGTGTACTCATTTTACCAACCTCCAAATGATTGGAAGGCTGAGTCAATTTTGAGCCCTGATCAGGATTGAACTTGCAACCTTTTGGTTGCAGTACTTCAGTTTAACCACTGCTCTTTTTTATAGTCCAGTGTTTCCCAAATGCTGTTTTGTGGACTTCAATTCCCAGAAGCCTAAGTCATTTCCCCAAAGCACTGATCAGCCAATGTACTGACTTAGGCTTCTGGGAATGGAGTCCACTTGTGGGTTGTGTACCCCCTGTTGGGAACCACTGTCTATACAGTCAAACATCACATAAAGAGCACCTCGCTTAAAGAGTAACTCACTTAAAGAGCAGAATTTTCTCTGAATGTTCGCTTTGCTTAACAAATAAAACCAACCTAAAACTCGCTTAACAAATAAATCGGGGTTCGCAATCCCCCCCACAATTGGTCGTTTACAATGGTGTTTCGCTTAAAGAGCAAACTTGCTTAAAGAGCAATGTCGTGGAACACATTATGCTCTTTAAACGAGGTACAACTGTTTTCTATATCTCTTTATACTAACTAGTCATCCAATCCAAATTTATTTATTTATTTTATTTATTTTACAGACTTATATGTCGCCCTCCTCAAAGAGACTCAGGGCGGCTAACAGAAGCTTAAAAAGATACATAAAAACACAATATAAAATCCAATTTAAAAATTATTAAAATATTAAAGCTAAACAAGTTAAAAGATTTAAAAATTCATACAGTGAGAGAGAGGGAGGGGGTTAAATGAGCCAACAAGCCGATGCAACTGTCTGACCCAGACCCCATACCTGTCCTGCCAGCCAGGTCTTAACCCCTTCCTAAAGGCCAGCAACTCCGACTTGAGACGTAACTCAATTGGCAGGAGGTTCCATAGGGCCGGGGCGGACACAGAGAAGGCCCTCCTCCTAATGCTAGAGAGGTGCGCCTCTCTAGCCGATGGTACACCCAGAGAGCCTCTCTGGTTTGTTCTGGTGGGACGGACAGATGTTCTTAGGGTGATGTGGTCTCTTAGGTATCCTGGCCACTACCATATAGGGCTTTAAAGGTAATAACCAGCACCTTGAATTGCACCTGGAGGCACACTGGCAACGAGCGCAGCTCTCTGAGCAATGGTGAGGTAATTCACTATCTGCTTTCCATTTTTAACAGTAATCATTCTCAAAGCTGTTACCAATATAATAATAATTTCTTTCTTATTCCATTCTATCTTTTTATTTCCAAAGTCCATTAATAATGTTATTTTAGTACACATCTCCAATTTTATAGACAATATTTGGTTCATTTCCAATTTTCCCCATATTATCTTCACATTGTTACATTCCCACCATAAATAAAAGTAAGCTTCAACTTTTTTTTATATCTTCAATAATCTTTAGTATATTTTGAGTAATAACTTTAACTGCATCAGAGTCATATACCATCTCCAAATTGTTAAGATTGTCTGGAAATTTCTCTAGGTCTTTTATAAAAGTCAAAGGTGAAATTCCTGGGCTAAAAAGTTTTGTTTCTATACCAAATTCCTAAAATTTTCCTACAAAAGGGTTTTTTAACCTCTTTTATTATTTTATTACCTTCCTTAAAAAAACCCAACAACAATCTTTATATATTACCAGCAAGATTAAATGATTCATTTTCTCCCTAAATCAATTTGTTATGTTATAACACCAAGAACCATTTTGATCTGGTTGGCTACATATTTTTTTTAAATTTCAGATCCTAAACCACCTTTCTGAGAAACATACTACATTTTTTAATTAATTGAGACTATACATATTAAAAGAATGAAAAAGCTGATTTGATAAGTATGCTTGGTATTTATGCCAGGTAATGAAAATAAATGAACAATTGTAAAATTCTATTATTTCAGTTCTTGAAGATTGTGCTTACTAACTTATAGCTATGTTAGATGATCTGTCTCTAACCCTAGTATGTTTTACTGCAAATTAAATAACAATTAGTTTAATTATTTTTTATAAAAGTTGTCTGTACTTGGTGTTGGAGCTGTGACGTCTGAGTGACTTTGATAACGGGCTTCATGTTATTTCCATGGATTCATACCCTTTATCACTAAACAAATTTGTGTATTTCTATTTCTTCATCCAGTATAGCTTGCTAAATGATAACCCACCCAATTAAATATTCATGGGACTTTCCCCCCCTAGGACCCTTATGGCTTCTACACATGTGAATCACAATATTTATATCACAGAGGTGAAAACTGGCAAGTGTGTTCACTCTCTAGTCGGGCATCGGCGTACCCCATGGTGTGTAACCTTTCATCCTACCATCCCAGGGCTTATTGCTTCAGGGTGCCTTGATGGAGAGGTTAGAATCTGGGATTTGCATGTAAGTTTCTTTCAGTGATGTTTTCTTCTCTTGATAAAGTTAATTTACATACAGTATTATCACAGTAGTGCATGTGCTTTTCTGTGGCTGCTGCCCAATCTCCTCTAGTAATTTGGATATTCAGAGAACCCTGTAGATGTTAACAGTTAAATTGCTCCATTACTCACTGTCACCTGACATTACGGGTTGATTTTCTTCTGTCTGATCCTGAAATGTCAGATTTTTGGTGTTAGACTATAATAGCCATCTTTGCTAGCTAATAATATTTTGGTAACACATTATTGGTAACATAATTTCTATGCATATTTTGATTAAAGATCTGTAAGTTTCTAGAACTAAAAAAACCCAGTTTCTGGATAGGACTCTGTTTCTGCCAATGTTTTTATTATTACTATCATACATTTCATGATGATTATCTTAACTTGGTTTGGAACTGCAGAGATGTTTGTGTCAATTTGAATGGGTTGTTAGAATTCCTTTGTAATATCTGATGTCCCTTGAGTATCCTGGACAAATAAACATTGTGTTTTTAGTTAAACAAGATAAAGAATCTTAGAAGTTGGATGTTCAATCATGGCAGAAATATTAAATGGCAGTACATGTGATAATGCATTATGGAATCTGACGTCTTAAGTATCTATAGGGTCTGGGTGTGTTGTGATTCAGTGGGTCTGTCAGTTATTCCTTGGTGAAATGTTGCGAACATCTGGGGGTGTTGTGCCTTTGCAGGCGATGTTCTAAGTATCTATAGCAGTGATGGCAAACCTTGCCACTCTAGTTGTTCTTGGACTTCAGTTACCAGAAGCCTAAGTCAGCACTACTGCTGATCAGGGCTTCTGGGAATTGAAGTTCAAGAATACCTAGAGTGCCGAGGTTCACCATCACTGCTATAGAGACTTAGAACATCACCTGCAAAGGCACAACACCCTCAGATGTTGGCAACATTACACTGAGGAATAACTGACAGGCTTGCTGAGGAACAACAGTGATCCTAAGTACCTATTGGGACAGGTGTTATGATGTCCTATTTGTCAGTTTTTTCTTTGTTTCAAAACCATTTGTAACTTTAAATTGCTTTGGTCTCAGGGTGGAAGCGAGAGCTGGTTTACAGATAGCAACAATGCCATTACTTCGTTGGCTTTCCATCCAACGGCCCAGCTCTTGCTAATTGCAACAGCGAATGAGATCCATTTTTGGGACTGGAGCCGCCGGGAGCCTTTTGCAGTTGTGAAAACATCCAGTGAAATGGAGGGGGTCCGGTGAGTATTCCTGTGTATCTGAATCTAGTCAGACAGCAAGAGGTAAGAGAACTAGTTTTAGACAAAAATTTCAGGATAATTGTTGGGGTAGAGTATGGAGAAAATGATCCAAAGTAGGCATGGGATTTTCAGATTTTTTCACCACACCTCCTAGAGTTTACCAGGAATTCTCCCAATCAGAATTCTCTAGCTGTACCCAAAAACATCCTAGTTCTCAGAGGACTCTAAAATACACACACACCTGTGCTTCAGTAAATCTACATCAATGACTATTAGGTTGAAGCCTGAAAAAGCAGGAAGTAGATGAAGATGACTAAACTTTATGGGATTAAGGGCTGGTAGGTTTTTAAAAAAATATACCATGTATACAGCCTAATTAGCAGAGATAACTTCTGTGGAGTTTAACCCCTCCATGGGTGACTTGATGATTAAAATTCTTTTTAATCTTCATTGGTGTTTAATTGTTTTTAATAATTTTATACAGTATTTTAAGTTAATATTGTATGATTTTATTTGTTGTGAACTGCCTTGGGTCCCCTATGGGGAGAAAGGTGGCAGACAGGCAAACAGATTACTGGGGACCTATGGAGACCAGAAAATGTGAGGAGAAAATATTTTATTTCCAAGAAAATTGGTTTGTTTGATGACATCAGTCTTACACTGTAGAATTTAAAAATTATTTTAGCCCCTGAGACATGTGATAGTTATCTGAGAGCTAACTTGTTTGCAAAACAAGAAAGTGAAAATTTGTTGTTACTCTTCTGGGGCTATTACTATGGGTTATCCTAACAAAGATCAGAAAGTATCTGCTGATTTTAGTAAAGTTTAATTAAATCTGTAGTCTGAATATTCTATAGTAGAATATTCACATGCTGCTATGGCTGTACATCATTCTCAGTCTACTGCATGTGATCTACCTCCATCATAGTTTGTTTCTTGGTGAAATATATGTACAGTACTTTTTTTTTTGGGGGGGGGGGTTACTTCAGATACATAGCAATGCTTTGGGGAGTTTGTGCATTTCAGAGAAAGATGAACTTCCTCCTCCTATACTTATAAATATAATATAGTATCTGTTCGCGCCATGACCTGTGCACTGGACTCTTGCCCTGCCTGGTTAATTAAAGCTTCCAAGACTATGGCAGCTGGCTGGATCGGGGCGATTATCAATGCTGCTTTAAAAGAGGGGCATTTTCCAGCACCTTTCAAACACGCTTTAGTGCTTCCCCTCTTGAAGAAGCCGTCCCTCGATCCCATGGTAATTTCCAACTACCGTCCAGTGTCCAACCTACCTTTCTTAGGTAAGGTTCTGGAAAAGGCTGTGGCGCTGCAGTTACAGGAAGTCCTGGATGAAGCGGATTATCTGGACCCATTTCAGTCAGGATTCAGGCCCGGATATGGTACTGAGACCGCACTAGTTGCTTTGGTGGATGATCTCTGGAGAGAACGGGACAGAGGGGAGCCGTCTGTCCTTGCTCTTCTCGATCTCTCAGCGGCTTTTGACACTGTCGATCATGGCATCCTTCTGGGAAGGCTCTAGGGTCTGGGGATCCAGGGCACAGTGTTGTCCTGGTTTTTCTCATTCCTGAGGGGCAGGACCCAGTCGGTGTGCCTGGAGAAGGAGGAGTCCAGCCCTAGGCCCCTTCAGTATGGGGTGCCTCAGGGCTCGGTGCTTTCTCCTCTCCTATTCAACATCTATATGAAGCCGCTGGGTGAGATCATCCGTTCCCACGGGGTCAGGTATCATCAATATGCAGATGATACCCAGTTATACATCTCTGCCCGTGGGGACCCAAGCGGTGCGGTGGAAGTCCTTTCCAGGTGCCTGGAGGCTGTTAAGGTCTGGATGGGGGACAACGGGCTACAGCTGAATCCCGGCAAGACTGAGTGGCTGTGGGTAAGAGGTCCCGTGTTAACACAGGAGCTGCCATCTTTGGTTCTGGATGGGGCAGTCTTGCCCCAAACAGACCCGGTGCGTAATCTGGGGGTCCTCCTGGACTCACGGCTACTGTTCGAAGAGCAGGTGGCAGCCGTGGCCAGGAGGGCTTTTGCACAACTCCGTGTAATACGCCAGTTACGCCCACTCCTAGACCGGGACGCTCTGCTTATGGTCACACATGCGTTGGTCACCTCCAGACTTGATTACTGTAATGCGCTCTACATGGGGCTGCCCCTGATGACCATCCGGAGACTCCAGCTGGTCCAAAATGCGGCGGCCCGGGTAGTGGTGGGGTGTGGGCGTTATGCTCGTGCTTCACTGCTGCTCCGGGAGCTGCACTGGTTACCAGTATGTCTCCGGGTGCAATTCAAGGTGCTGGTTATTACCTTTAAAGCCCTATATGGTAGTGGGCCAGGGTACCTAAGAGACCGCGTCGCCCCAAGAACATCTGTCCGGCCCACCAGGGCGGATCGGAGAGGCTCCCTTGTTGTTCCTTCGGCGAGAGAGGCGCATCTCGCCTGTACTAGGAAGAGAGCCTTCTCCGTGTCCGCCCCAACCCTCTGGAACCTCCTGCCCACCGAGCTGCGCCTTCATACGGAGCTCTTGCCCTTCCGGAAGGGCTTGAAAACCTGGCTGGCAGGACATATTTGGGGACCAGGGAACGTGGGTTCCCATACTAAGTGGCTTATTTAAAGGAGTGCCACTCTGGGTCTGAATTATGGGAATACTGGTGCGCAGTTTCGGTACTGTTTTAACTTCTGACAACTTTTTAAACTTTTACGATTTTTCTATGTTTTTATCTTTTATTTTTTATTTTTATCGTGATGTAAGCCGCCCAGAGTCGGGTTTCCCGATTGGGGCGGGGTAATAAATTTAATAAATAAATAATAATAATAATAATAATAATAAAGTTACGGCTTTTTAAACTCGGGGCTGGAACAGAAATGCCAACTATTTTGTTTGACAGGATTTCAGATTAATATTAACTGGAATTATTTGCCTTGTTAGTAATGCATATTTCTTTTTGTTCTAGGCTAGTACGTTTTGATCCTCTTGGGCATTATTTACTCACGGCAATTGTTAACCCTTCCAACCAACAGGTAGAGATTATCCCTTTGTTCATGAATAAACCCACTAGTGCCCTAACCATAGGATTTTCAGATTTTGCAAACAGACTCAAGGTGTTATTTAATGTAAAGGTCTGCGATGTTAAGTAAACTATGGATGTTTTATGTTTTAAAAATTGAAATTGATGATCTGCATCATGTAGTATAATGGTTCAACCTAAATCAGGGGTCCCAAACTAAGCCTGGGGGCTGGATCTGGCCCTGGGCTGTAGTGACCAGCTCCCTGAACCACTTGACTGGCCCATGGCCTGAAAAGTTTGGCCACCCCTGACCTAAATAGATGTGAATAGTATTTAAGTTTGAGAAACACTCCAAAAGAGTTTTCAGAAGAAGAGTTAGAGGTTCTCACCCAGTGAATGGGTGATTACAAGAATATTTGATATTGACTTGATGACATCTTTGTCACTGTAGGCATTCATGCTCCCAAAGCCTCTTTCTCTTACATCATAGCACTTTAATGGGTATGTATAGCTGCAGTCTACCTGTGGCAGAACTCTCTTGGAGAGAACTATAGCAATATAAAGTACATTCTCCCCACATCCCCTGATTCAAAATATATATAAAGAAAGATATTCAGTAGGCTCTTTTCTTTGTTTCTTGCACTATTTATCTTATTATTGTCTTGTATCTCCTTATTTTGAAAGAAAGGGATTGATCAGGTACACTTTTCCTCTGCAGAATGATGAAGAGGTGGAAATACCTGTGGATAGTACTGAAATCCCACATTACCGGCAACGTTCCATTCTTCAATCTCAGCCTGTGAGACGCACACCACTCCTTCATAATTTCCTGCATATGCTGCCCTCCCGCTCTTCCGGTATCCAGGTGGGAGAGCAAAATGCCATGCAAGACTCGGCTACTCCTTCCCCTCCCCCACCACCGCCCCCTCCCCCACCACCGCCCCCTCCCCCACCACCTCCAGCTAGTGAAGCATCTAGAGCATCTGCCTATAATGGCCTCAGTGAGCCTGTCAGTTATTCCTCGGTGAAATGTTGCCAACATCTGGGGGTGTTGTGCCTTTGCAGGCGATGTTCTAGTGCAAGACTTCCTTCTTCTCTCTTCCCATCCCAGGACAATGCCCCTTCTACTTCCTCTGGGTCCACGGGAACTTCCTTTTCTTCTGTGCAAATGGAGCCTTACCAATCCCAGGAGCAGGCATCTACAGCACAACAGGAGCAGGGACTCCTTAACCGACCATCTGCTTTCAGCACTGTGCAAAGCAGTACTGCTGGCAACACCCTGCGCAACCTTAGCTTGGGCCCCACTCGTAGATCCCTTAGTGGACCTTTGTCAGGCCATTCGTCCAGGATGCACCCAAGAGAGATGGCGTCTGGGTTAGAGGGTTCTGAGTGGACTCGAACAGTGTTGAATATGGGCCCTCGCTCTGAGCTGGAAGGTATGCCTCCTCCTAGAACCAGTGCCTCTTCAGTGAGCTTGTTGTCAGTACTGAGACAACAGGAAGGAAGCTCTCAGTCCTCTGTTTATACTTCAGCTACAGAAGGGAGAGGTTTTTCAACTCCCGGAGCTGAAGCAGAAAGCAGCGGCAGTGCCGGCCCAAGCAATCCACCTGGTCTGCGTAATGAGTTTCAGTGTGACTTAAGGCGATTCTTCTTGGAATATGATAGGCTTCAGGAGTTAGATCAGGGGATAGGTGGTGAGACCAGTCAGCCACATCAGGCCCAGGAAGTGCTTAATAACAACATTGAGCCTGATAGCCCTGGTCCTTCTCATCAACAGACCC
Organism: Furcifer pardalis; assembly: GCA_030440675.1. Taxonomy (NCBI): domain Eukaryota; kingdom Metazoa; phylum Chordata; class Lepidosauria; order Squamata; family Chamaeleonidae; genus Furcifer; species Furcifer pardalis. The sequence continues at coordinate 61,710,921 of CP126894.1, forward strand.
CACATAGCAGTGAGAACAATTCCAATTTGTCACGGGGGCACCTGAACCGCTGTCGAGCCTGTCACAATCTGCTGACTTTTAACAATGACACACTCCGCTGGGAAAGAAGCACACCCAGCTATGCACCAGGGCAGATGCAAAATACATTTGAAGGTGTGCCATCCAGCAGTAGCCAGCTACCACCTCCTGAGAGAATGGAAAGCAGGACATCGTGCTCTAGCAGGCTGCCATTGGGAAGATCTTCTAACCATCCAGAAGAAAGGACTGTGAGAGTGGTCTTCAATCAGGAGACAGGGCATTGGGAAAGAGTTTACAGTCAATCTGCTTCAAATAGACCTGGGAATGTATCACAGGATGCCTTAAACCAGGAAATGCCTGAGGAAAGTTCAGAGGAAGATTCACTCAGAAGGTAAGATGCATCTGTTTCCATGTCTTCTGAAATTTGGCCTGCAGACCGTAGTTTGGGCACTCCTGGGTTAAAATGCCTGGTATGATAACAAATGGGCTTGTCAGCAAAACTCAATGAATAAATCACCTGTTTTTTGCAGTTCAGTCTAGTTACAGAGAGTCAAGTATAACGGTAGAAGAGGGAATTACACATGTAGGGAGGAAAAATATATTGGGTAGTTGGAAATGACAATTCCCTCAAAGTTTCTCCTTTTCAGATTAGTTAAAAACATTGCTTTGAGAGTAGTTAACCAGAATGTTAACAGTAGCATCTTTTTAAGTTAATGAAGTGCATCTTCAGTTCTGAGGGCGGAAAATACTTGACTAATGGTGGTGAAAACATGGGCCCCTCCCCATCATCCTTGCCTTAAATACAGTCAGTACTTTTCAGGAAAAATTATGGATCAAAGCAGTTGATTTCATATGATGACAGTTTTTTAGTTATGAAAATATACTAGTTCTCATACTATTTTGGATTAAATTATATGCAACACAGTCTTGTAGTAGGTGGTTGATACAATATTTTAAATTACTGGGCATGTCTGGTGAGAACAGATTTTGCCAAGGTCATGTTTGGCCCAGGACAAGAATAGTTTTCCCTATGCACAACACACAGTTCTCTTAACCTTAAAAACCAGATTCTAGGTTCTTTGTCAAATTTGTGAAAGAAAAATTTGTGGTCTTAACACCTATGCATAAGATATTTGAAATTATTGAGAGACAATAAACATAGCAAAGGAAAGATTCCATTTTAATATTTATTTAACATGAGTATATATGAGTGTATATGACATAACTAATTATTTCAAACCAAGATTTCATATATATGACAAATGCAAAATATTTGTTGTTGTTCAGTCGCACAGTCGATTCCGACCCTTTGTGACCCTCCAGGAACCCCTGTCCTCCACTTTTCTCCTCAACCTGCCCAACTCTGTGCCCATTGCGCCTACAATACCATCTAGCCATCTCATTTTTGGCCACCTCCGTCTTCTTTTGCCCTCCATCTTTTCCAGCATCAAGGCTTTCTCAAGTGAATCCTCTCTTTTCATTTGATGTCCAAAGTACTTTAGCTTGATCTTTAGTATTTGACCTTCTAAGGAGCAGTTAGGGTTGATTTCTTCTAATATTGACCCATTTGTTCTCCTTGCTGTCCAGGGGACTCTCAAAACTCTCCTCCAACACCACATTTCAGTGGCGTCTATTCTTCTGTGCTCAGCTTTCCTAATGGTCTAGCTCTCACAACCATACATTACCACCGGGAATACCATTGGTTTGACTATGCAAATTTTTGTTTGCCAGGTGAAGTTTCTATTTTTGAGCGTTTCTATGGGGAAAACTCGCATAGCGAAAATTTTTCGCTATGCGAGTTTTCCCCCTTGAAATGCTCTTTATGCGAGTTTTTCCATAGGGAAAAGTCCAACTCGCATAGCGAAAAATTTGTTATGCGAGTCTAACTCGCATAGTGAAAAACTCGCATAGCGAGCAGCCTCGCAGAATGAATTAAATTATTTATGTGAGGTATGACTGTACAGTAAAACCTCTACTTACATAAAAAGTCTGTTCCGTAGGCTTTTATGTAAATCAGTGTTTTACTTAACTTGAAGCAAACCCATAGGAATAAAGAATTTTTACTTAACTTGAAGCAAACCCATAGGAAAATGATATTTGTGTACAGTGGTGCCTCACTTAAAGAGCATAATGCATTCCACGGGATTGCTCTTTAAGTGAGTTTCCTCTTTAAGCAAAACACCATTGTAAGTGACCAATTGTGACTTCTGTTGGGGGGAGGGGATTGCAAACCTCGATTTAGTTAAGTGAGTTTTTGGTTGGTTTTAGTTGTTAAGCAAGGGGACCAATTACAGAAAATTCTGCTCTTTAAGTGAGTTAGTCTCTAAGTGAAGCGCTCTTTATGTGAGGTTTTACTATAAATTGAAGCAACCCCATAGAAAAAATAATTTTTTTTATGTAACTGAAAGCAAACAAAGCAAATTGTGTTATGTAAATCAGGACATTTATGTAAATCAGGACATGGTTTTAGTGCAAAAATCGTTATGTAAGTTGAGTTTTATGTAATTCGAGGCATATGTAAGTTGGGATTTTTACTGTATTTATAATTTGAAAGGTGAGATAGTTTGTTTCTCCCTCCCTTTTCTCTCCCACCTAGCTTCTGTATATTGGAGCATAGTGATTGCTGGACTGATAAGCAGTTGCTGACCAGTCTGAACTGCCTTAGGCCCCCCTTCTTTCTAACATCCTTGGTTTTTTTCTTAACTGCCATGCTGAGCAGTTTTTTCCTGGCTTTGGTTGACACATGTAGATCTATAAAGCTACATACATTGCTTTTAAAGCGTAAATACCAGGGGGCGTCAGAGTGCATAAATTAATAAAAAAACTTAGAATCTGGTTTTTAAGGTTAAAGGACAAGTGCCAACTGTGTGTTGTGCATTGGGGGTGCTATGACAAAAGCTGTTCTCTCTAACATTCAGTAATGAAACTTAAGTGATCCTATTTTTTGTTTGTTTTCTGAGAGGGAATGAGAGATAGAGAACGTTTCTCACATCAGCAAAACTGCTTCAGAGATGAATTAGGCACCATGTTAATTCTTTTTATCTTTCCATATGAGCTTCCTTGGCTCTTAAGATGTTTTGAGGATGCCCTTCTCTCGACCCCATTGTCATCAGAGGTATGTTTAATGGGAATATGAGAAGAGCCTTCTCTGGCAGCTCTCAGATTATAGAATGCTCTCTCAAGAGATTAGGTTGGCAAACAGCTGAAGACTCATCTCTTCAGGCAGGCCTTTAATATTCATAATTGAGGCCCTGAACATTGATTTTTAGCTACGTTAGGTTTGTTTTTAAATTTTTAATGTTTTAATCATGTTTTTAATCATTTTATGTGTTTGAATTATTGCTGTAGTTTAATTGTTTTAATGTATATTTTATTGTGTGTTAATTTGATCTTTTGACATTGTGAGCTGCCTTGAGTCCCCTATTGGGAGGAAAGTGCCTATAAACATGACCGATATATCAATAGTTGTTGACTCGGTGAATAAAAAGTAATCCTTCTGTTTTAAAGTTCCTGCCTTGTTTTACACACTATTTTGGCAGTTGCTGTCTTCCTGTAAAGTAAAGAAATCTCCTCTTGCCCTAAGTATACCTAATTTCATGAGTGTTAAGTTCTTTCATGGATACTAATAGTATCACTACAAATGATTTTGGTCTATACAGTGTTTATATCCAACTCTCCTTTCTTTTACCTACCACTGTGTATAAAGGCCCTCATTCACCAACTGGTATCTTTACTGCATAAACTGATAAATTCCTAGGAAGCAGAAGATTTTCACCTCAACCTTAACTGTTGATGTGCTTTGAAAGACATGAGGAAAAGAAGACCAGAGCATAAAGAATATGCTTGAAGTTTCAGTGTTCTCCATCTGTCACAGGGCTGTCATAAACCTAATTTCTATTTAAAATTGCAAACTTTCCTCTCAAGAATGCTAAAAGAAAAGAAGTTGCACTTAGAGTATTGATTTGTGTTCTGTCTTAGAGAAGCTTCTATATGTTATACTGTCTCTGCTAGGAAGCAGAAGTCAAAACACATCTGTAATGGAAACTGAGTGTGTGTATGTGAGTCTGTCTGTGAGTGTTCAAGCTAAGTGGAGAGAAACTGGACAGCACTTGTGAGGCAATAGGACTGTATTTGGGGAAAAGGAACGTGAATGCAGTGGTGGATCTACTGTGGAAGAGATAGATGATGTTTCCCAAAAGTATCTGGAAACTGAGAATTCTGTAGTAGCTTTATAAATACTTATTTAGGTCATAGAAAGATGTGTCATTTTTCTTTTCTGTGTATCTTTGGTGTAAAGCAGTGGTTCTCAACCTATGGCCTGTGGGCTGGATCTAGCCCGCGGCGCCAAATAATCCAGCTTTATAGACCTGCATTTACAGCTGTCGTAAACGCATTTATGACAGCTGCTGACTCATTTACAACAGCTGTAAATGAATCTGGCCAATTCTGGTGGCGGCGGCTAGATCACTAGTCTGGCCCACCAACTGTTTGTGGGAGCATGACCCAGTCCTCGACTTGAAAAGGTTGAGAACCCCTGGTGTAAAGTATTCATGCCTTTCCATTGCCTCAAGGTCAGTTCTGTTCTATGTTTTTTATGTTGTGTTAGATAGTAGAATATATGTTGGAGTAATTGCTCAGAATATAGTGACAATGATTAGAATTTACCATGGAAAGTGTTGTGACAAATATGTGGGAAAGCTTTATCTTAGGAGTCCCTTTTCTTTCACCACGGTTAAAGTACAGAAGGCAAGAGAGCTCTTCTTCAGTGGATTGGCTCAATGTGAACTGTTCAGGTTCTTCTTTCTGTGATTTCTATTGTTTGCCTGATTCAGTTTTTGAGCTAGCATAGTAGTCAAGGTTGGTTATTTTCTGCCATCTCCTTTGAGTCTCTGGCAGCTGTGCTCAGACTATTAGTCATTTTCAACTCTAAACAGATATTTCATATTATGTTAAATCAGTCTGGAATCAACATCCAAGTTCTAGGCATGTTTTGGTGTTCAATCTATAAAGATTCTGGTATCACACAGTCGTTGTAGCCTTTCTAAACAAACCTCTGTTGTATGTACTCTTCCAGCTATGTATTGAGATATTTCTGTTCAGGATTCTCCACACATGGTAACATTGTAAACTTCCTCACAAAAAAATTCCTCAGCATTTCCCAACAAAGTAGAAAGAGAAGTGATCAAGTAGGCAGGGCTTATGCAAGAAATCTTTCCCGTTTGGTGCTCAGATTCAAACCCTGTAGTTAGCAGTGTGATAAGAAACTATTGGGAAGTTGTGGTACAGGAAGTAACTATAAATAGACAAGAACTGTTCTTAATAGAAACTTACTATTAATGATGGAAAGTAATAGTGTGAAGGTGATCAACAGGGAATTTAAATGTTAATGGCTGTTGAGTCACACATCTGAATGTGTAGCAGACAAGAAATAAAAGAAAAGCAACAAAAAATTATGGCATCACAAATAACAGGGTTGGCTGGATATCTCTTGTTTTAAGTATCTGTCTGAGAGTTCAATTCCCCTCTGTCCTTCCTGTGAATAGAGCCACCCTGTGTGGCCTTGAGCAAGCTACACAGTCCCAATTGCCACCAGAAGAATGAAATGGTAAATCAAATCACTTCTGAGTATTCTTTACCTGGGAAACTCTGAAAACTGTTACCATAAGTCATAATTTATTTGATGACACATCATGATGATGTTGTGACATGGTGCTTAAGCTGCAATACAGTAATCAAAACTATGTTCATGATCCAAGTTTGATCTGGATGGGTTCAAAGTTTAATCAGCCTTCCATCCCTCTGAGGTCAGTTTGCATAATTACCATGTAAATATATAAAAAGCTGCATTTAAAGATCATGTGGTGTATTTTAATGATAGCTATCCAGGATCAAGTTCACTTTGTCAGATGTAAAAATGAGAATACTTGGCAGTATCCATGGCCTCAAGATAAAGAGACAATGGTTAGTTAGCAGACACAAGTCTAGTAACAGAAATGGAAACAGAAACAACATGATATACCGTATATGCCGGTGTACAAGACGACTGGGTGTATAAGACGACCCCCTAACATTTCCACTCAAAATATAGATTTTGTTATATATTTGCTATATAAGACTACCCCCTCTTCTGCACACCTTCTGCACACTAAATAAAACGTAAAAGAACATCAGATTTGATTTCAACATGTTAATTTATATTCAAATGCTTATGACATGCAGGAAATCTGTCACAAGGCTGTATGTTATCAAACATGTACAGTAAACATAAAACAGTGCAAGTTTATTAAACCTAATTCACCAAAGACAACACACTCCTCTCCTCAGCGCACGCAACACTCCAAGTGGACCCTATGGACAGAAGGAAGGAAGAAGATGAAGAACATTAAACAGAAAAAGGAAGAAGAGAAGGAAGGAAGAAAGAATAAGAAGAAAAAAATAAAAAGGGAAGAAGGAAGGAAGAAGAGGAAGAATAATAAACAGAAAAAGGAAGGAAGATGAGAAGAAGAAAGGAAGAATAAGAGGGAAGAAGAAAAATAAAAAGGGAAGAAGAAGAAGGAAGGAAGAAGAGGAAGAATAATAAACAGAAAAAGGGAGGAAGATGAGAAGAAGAAAGGAAGAATAATAAGAGGGAAGAAGAAAAATAAAAAGGGAAGAAGAAGAAGGAAGAAGAGGAAGAATAATAAACAGAAAAGGGAGGAAGATGAGAAGAAAGGAAGAATAATAAGAGGGAAGAAGAAAAATAAAAAGGGAAGAAGAAGAAGGAAGGAAGAAGAGGAAGAATAATAAACAGAAAAAGGGAGGAAGATGAGAAGAAGAAAGGAAGAATAATAAGAGGGAAGAAGAAAAATAAAAAGGGAAGAAGACGAAGGAAGGAAGAAGAGGAAGAATAATAAACAGAAAAAGGGAGGAAGATGAGAAGAAGAAAGGAAGAATAATAAGAGAAGAAGAAAAATAAAAAGGGAAGAAGAAGAAGAAGGAAGGAAGAAGAGGAAGAATAATAAACAGAAAAGGGAGGAAGATGAGAAGAAGAAAGGAAGAATAATAAGAGGGAAGAAGAAAAATAAAAAGGGAAGAAGAAGAAGGAAGGAAGAAGAGGAAGAATAATAAACAGAAAAAGGAAGGAAGATGAGAAGAAGAAAGGAAGAATAATAAGAGGGAAGAAGAAAAATAAAAAGGGAAGAAGAAGAAGGAAGGAAGGAAGAAGAGGAAGAATAATAAACTGAGTCTGGACTGGTGACCCGAACAACCCAGGAAAACCTAGCTTGTGGATTGCAGTGGATTGGGTTCTTTACTTAGGAGGGAAAAGATGTGGGTGGAGAGGCAGTAAGGACTGAGTGGATGGGGGAGCAGGGAACTTACTCCTGAGTAACAAGGTGCCTGAAAAGTCCTTCCACTACGAGGCAATTGCCCCCTCTCCAGCAACAATGCACCCTCCCTCCTCAGCCTCCAGCGCGAACCTTTGTGTGTCCTTTCACATCCTGCTCGCTACTTCCCTCCCCCCCACTTCAAATGGACATGCGATTGCTGCCTGTTGTGCGGCCACTGGAGTGGATTCTGTGAGGTGGTGTGCTTCCTTCAGCGAAGGCTCATGCCATAAAGCAGTGGATCGAGCCCCTTACTTCTGGGAAAAAGAGAGAGAGAGACAGACGCAGGCAGAGAGAGAAATGCCAAAAGGAAGCAGACGGGATTCTGTTGCCTTGGATGCATCGTTGGAAAAAACAATAATAAATAAAAAAACAGGATTGCGACTCCTCCCCTGGAAAGCAACATTTTCACACACAACTTCCATTTGCACGCCCCTTTTGGCTTCTCTCCTCCCGTTTCTCCATTTCCTCAGACGTAAGGGGCTTGACCTACTGTGGAGCCTTGGAGCAAACAGACCAATCGTTCCGAGAGAAGGGAAGCTCCAGCTTTGCAAGTGGGCAGGGCGAGGGGGAGCAGAGAGAGTGGCATTAACTTTGCCCCCTCTCATGCACACAAAGATAAGACACACTCATGTCCGCACCTCCCTCCCCCTCTCCCCTCCCCGCGACTCACCCACGCCTGCTGCCCTGGGCTGGGCTGCTCCTCCTTGGGGTGGGGCGAGAGCGCCCGGAGCGCAAAAGGAAGCCCAGCTTCAGCCTCCTCCTCCTCCTCCTCCCCCTTCCTGGTGCTTGGTGCGGAGCTCTTTGAAGTGTACTCGGTATACAAGACCACCCCCCCACTTGGAGACATGATATTCAGGGGCAAAAAGTCGTCTTATGCACCGGGATATACGGTAATAATAAAGGAGTCTTAACCCGTTATATTATGTGATGATCAAAGGTTTCTGCTGTTGCTCTTTAAAGAACAAAGTGTCAAAGGAAAAGAACTGAATATCAAACAGGAGTCTTAAATTATTACTAGGCATCAAATGCCACATTCACTCACATTAGTTGCCTACTAACTAGACCCTGTCTCTTTATTTTGAAGCCATGAATAAGTGACTACCATATATTCTGTATAGCACTTATGTCAGATAAAGTGGATATGAACAGTGAACACTTACATTAAAATATAGCAGTTAGTCTTTAAGATGCCATAATTTACTTGCCTTGATATGGTTGCATAGACCTGTGATGGCGAACCTTGGCACTCCAGCTGTTCTTGGACTTCAATTCCCAGAAGCCCAAGTCCCTGTGAATCCACACGAATGGGTTTACCTGTGCATACAGGGACTTGGGCTTCTGGGAATTGAAGTCCAAGAACAGCTGGAGTGCCAGCAAACCCATTCATGTGGATTCACAGAGACGCAGGCTTCTGGGAATTGAAATTCAAGAACATTTGGAGTGCCAAGATTCACCATCACTGGCATTGACTAGCACAACTACCATGTTAAAAACTACATCTGAATGAAGAGAAAGCAGCCTGTTACCAGTATTCTTATGTTTTGCTTCTCAATATTGATACTGTTTCTTCCAGAAGTCTCATTGGCTAAAATCCTTTTGGGATAAACCATACATATTTGTTGTGCAGGGATTCTCCTTCAACTAACTACATGGCATACGGCTGGTTTTCTGACAGTAGGAACTGAAAAATGGGGTTGCTGACGAATAGTGTGAGTAAGCTTATTGTACAAACGTCTGTTTACATAGCATATGACCAGTAGAATTTTAGCCAGTGTGAACAAAGAAAAAAAAACTTGCAAGAAAAATCCTAAGATTGTAGTAGTAGTAGTAGTAGTAGTAGTAGTAGTAGTAGTAGTAGTCCATCATCACCGAACTGCGGAACAGGAAAGGACTGTATGGCCCCTATTAAGAAAGCATAGCGAGGAATGGAAATCCCAACCTTTGGCTCCATAGCCAGATACCTAAACCAGGGGGTTATCTAACAGTTTCTTAGACTGTTGTACTAGAATTTGGAGAACAGCATAAATAACCTTGTAGTGAGTAATGTCCATTGTTAGTTCATCTGGCAGAAGTCATTCAGCAACCTTGTTGATGAGACTAGAGAGCAAAATCAGATACAGTAATACCTCGGATAACGATTTCATCAAATAATGCTATAATTAGATAACGATGTAAAATTTTGGACTTTTTTTGCATCAGATAACGATCTCTTAGTGTTATCCAATGCAATTGTTTGTAGGACCGGGGTGGCTGGGAAGCTGAACGGGGACTCCCCATTTGGCTTCCCCAGCCACCCCGCAGCTGCGGAGCAGGGGGGGCTGGAAAGCCAACAGGGGGCTCCCCTGTTGGCTTCCCCAGCCACACTGCAGCTGCGGATTGGGTCCTCCGACCTCCCCGGAGCCGGCAGGGATTCCGGAGAGCCCAAAATGGACGGAAAAAATCCCCTTTTCCGCCCATTTTGGGCTCTCCGGCACCCCTGCTGGTTCTGGGGAGGTCAGGGGTCCCAATCCACGCTGTTCTTGATGTTCCCCAACCTTCCCAGCTGGTGCAGTCAGTCAAAACGTCAGGATCCTTGCTGTTCCCGACGTTCCCCGACCTCCCCGGCCGGTGCAGTCAGTCAAAACGTCAGGATTCAAATCCCGATGTTTTGACTGACCGCACCAGCCAGGGATTTTGGGGAACATCAGAAACACCACAGATCGGGTCCCCCAACCTTCCTGAGGGTTGCAGGGTGTCGGAGAGCCCGATACCCCTGCAACCTCTTGGGAAGTCGGGGGACCTGATCTGAGCTGTTCCCAACCTCCCCAGACAGCTGTTCCCAACCTCTTTGGAAATGGTAGCGGGGATTCCACTCATGGAATCCTTTCCAAAGAGGCAGGTAGATCGCCACCCTGTTCCCTTTCCTCTTCGGAAAGGGGATAAGGCTTTTTTTTTAAACATGTGATCGATGCATCACACAACATTAAAAACCGGATAACAACGAGACTTGTGGAACCAAGTCTCATCGTTATCCGAGGTACTAGTGTAATTTGCTATGTCTTTGTGAGAGTGGGTTTCTTTACTTATTTTATGAGTGTAACAAATTATTTGTTAGGAAAGTATGTCTACAGCAAGTGAATGGTTTTAGTGATCACTAAGTGAAAGCCACCCCGTCTGTCTTCATGTTTTACCCATTGATCTTGTACGAAAAGAAAGTTCTGATCTTTGAGTGGACTCTGCTAATTATCTTAGGCTAATTATACAAACATCAATAAACATCTAATTGGCTTTCTTGACTGGCATTCCAGATCATTTTGTTAATGGAAGGATATAACCAAAAGTCTTATTAAAAGGAGTACAGTAAAATCCCGACTTACATATGCCTTGAGTTACATAAAATTCAACTTACATAATGATTTTTGCACTAAAACCATGTCCTGATTTACATAAATGTCCCAATTTATATAACACAATTTCCTATGGGTTTGCTCTGAGTTACATAAAAAGTTTGTTTTTCCTATGGGGTTGCTTTGAGTTAAGTAAAAATTCATTTTTCCTATGGGTTTGCTACGAGTTAAGTAAAAAAACGATTTACATAAAAGCCCACGGAACAGACTTTTTAAGTTAGTAGGAGTTTTACTGTATATGCCCTTTCCAGTTGGTTTGACCTTATAGTGTATGTATAGACTATAATCAGTGATGGCTAACTTTGGCACTCCAGCTGTTCTGATAAGGTGTCACTCTGCCAATGTTAGTCACCAGGGATATAGACTTGGTGGTCTAGCCAAGGAACTTTGGCTTCTGAATAAATGACAACAATAAATACATCAAACAGTGCAGGTAGGGAAATATGGAAAGGAATGAAAGACCAGACACTCATTCTATCTCTCCTCTTATTTATTCATATCTGAATGTTGTACAATTTAAAAATTATGGATGTATATGAAATATAGATAACATTAAACAGATTAAAATGTTAAAATAGTTAGACTATTCTTGACCTCAGTGTCTGGCTGGACATCCCGCTACGGTAATGGAGTATACCATACAGCCAGCAACTCAGCACTGAGTGTTGGGCGGCAGTAAATAATCTGACTCCCTAAAGGAGCCAATGGCTATGGGTGGATGAGCCTCTTTAGGTGGGGTGATGGTCCCCTCAGTGGAAGAAATGCCACTGGAAACCAGCATATTGGGCCCAAATGGCAAAATGAGCGGAGGAGGAATTATGATTCCCAACAGTTATGGAGGCAGAAGAGACCATGCCAGATGGAGTGGCTGTGAAGGCGCATCTTGTTAAAATCCTCAAGGCTGTGGCAGTCCATTGCAATCCCAGTGTTAAATTTGAACAGATAAATAAATAAATCTTGCATGTTTCATTTCAAATGTGCCACAGGAGATGGCTCTGAGATCATAATGTGTTGGTCACTTCATAGCTGTGATCCACTTTAAACAAATTCACGTCAGTGCCATTTTTCCTGCTTCAGGAAAAAATGCATTCTCGGATATGAGTTGCAGCCAACAATTTTTGAGCAGAAACAAGCAACTGCAATAGGATTATCTGTGCCATTTACTAAATTTTGTAAACTGAATGCACATAATTGCTCCATTAATAAAATTCCTCTACATTCACAGAAAATTTGTCCTGTATCTAAACAACATTAAGAGTCTATTAAGTGACTTCCATATGGCCCAACCAGAATCTTTCTGTTCCTTGTAGGTTGGGATTTGATCCAAAGTAACACTTAAATGCTTAGGGGTTGTGCAGTGTTGTGCTGACATCAAAACAGTCTCTAGATAAAATTATGTTAGACTAAGTGTGATTTATTTTTTGCGAGACAGTGATGTTTTCTTCTGGCACTAGAGGGTGCCTCTCTCAAACATAGAGAATGATTTCACCCGGTCTCATTTAGTTTGGGACCAGTGTACTGCTATAAAAAATAGAAAATAAACATACTTTACTGCTTTTTATCTCACCAAAGATAGTTTTATGTGATAATTTTAAGCCATTTTTCTATATGTAGATGTCTTCTATGATCTATGTTGCAGGATCAACAATTGACTACTCATTATGTGCCTGCTTGATACTGTTGTTGTTATTGTTGTTGTTGGACTTATATGCCTCCCAATCGACGATGCGACTCAGGGCGGCTCAAAACAATACCACATTATACATTATACACATATCACAATGCAATAAAATAAGATACAATTAGCATAGGTCAAAAGATCACAAATCAACTACCATCATAAAGCATTAAAAAAAGTCAATCATCTAAAAAGTTCAGTAAGTCGACTGCAAAACAGTCCAAGGCCTAAAAGTCCATAATGTCCTAAAAGTCCAAGGCCTAGGCTGGCCAGGGGGGATGTCCTCCGCCCCCCAGGCCCAATGGCCAAGTCCATGGTCAAGTCCATGGCACCAGCCAGCATAAGGGCAAGAAGCTTCACCAAACCAGGGCCCTTGCCACCGGCCCTTGTGTGGCTGAGCCACCCATTCTGCCGGTGCCCATTCCACCGGGGCTCAAACTGACGCTGGGCCTACCACACTCGACACTGACGCAGCCGCAGCTGGGAGCGGAAAGCCGCGGCTGCTGCTTTTCAACCTCCAGCCAGGTGAGAGAGGGCTGGAGGTCTCACGGGGGACGGCGGCAGCAGTGCAGTTCTTCCTTGCTTCCTTCCCTACACGGCTGCTGCTTTTCAACCTCTAGCCAGGTGAGAGAGGGCTGGAGGTCTCATGGGGTGACGGGGGGGTGGCGGTGCAGTTCTTCCTCGTTATAAGTTGTCAGAGAGTAAACAAAAAACAAATGTTGTGGCACCTTAAAAACTAATCCCTGTATTTGAATATGAGTATTTGATCCGTGAAAGCTCACATTTAAATACAGGAGTTAGTCTTTAAGGTGCCACAACATTTTTTTGTTTTTTTGTGTTGTTTTGTTTACTCTCTGAAATTCTTACACAGACTAACATGGCTATCGCTTCAAACATTGAAACAGATTTGTGTTATAGCAGTTCAGTGAGTCTCCTCAAAGATTGTGGTATTTTCCAACCACATTTGGGCATATCCTGGTAACGGCAACTTTGTGTTGCCAGCTAATCTTTCTCACACTAGGTCAGGCTAAAGAAACTGCAAAATAAACTCACAAAAAGGTCCCTTCATTTTGGCAGTTTCACGACTGGCCTAGACATGGAAAAAGAAGAAGCGGCTCCTGCTTCAAACTCCCAAAGCCACTCCAATAAGGTTCCATGGTTGGTGGTACCACATTTGCTGAGACATCTCAAAGAATCAACAGGAGTATGCACCCTCTATAAATTGTACCTGTATTAGTTCCTCAAATTTAAGAGATATGTCCTGTTTGTTTTTATTTTGTTGTATTATGTTGTGATTTTGTTGCTCTTTAAGTTTTACTTAAAATCATAGAACAATTGAGTTGGAGGCCATCAAGTCCAATCTCCTCCTCAACGCTGGAATCCAGATCATAGTAGATCTGACAGATGGTTGTCCAACCTTTTTTGAATCTTTCTTGAATGCCTATTATCTTTGGTTGCTACAGCTTATTCACTAAGTTTAAACAGCAGGAATAGTCTAAAGACTCATGAGCCACCTCTTCTATTCTTTGTCTCTTTTAGGTTGTATCCTGGCTTTCAGATAATAGGTTTGGAACTTCATTCCAGGATGACATTTTGCTATATTTGTATTTTAAGATTTATTAATGTTCATTGAATATAAAGGGTGACAATGTCTGTAGGATGGGGTGAATGATGTATCTCCGGAGGAACTGTCAGTTTATTCTGTTAATGACTAAACTAGTGGTAATCTGAACTTGCGGTGGAAGTACATTTTAAGATATGAAACATTGCTGGATTGTTCTAGTAGTAAAGTTTGAGCTATGAGGGATAGATAGCTGGATCACTGTTCTTTGCTTGTTCAATGCTAAACATAACAGCAAGCAATAGTTTTATATTCAGCAATACTATAAATGGAAATTAACAGAAATTGAAAATTTTCCTACCCTTCATGTCACTGACCATTTAGAGCAAGGGTTGGTAACTTATCACCTGCAGGCTGAATGCTGCCCATGGCGTGAAATAATCTGCCCCCCTCCAACCGCCACCAGAAGCAGCTGTAGATGTGTTTACGGAAGCCATGGACGTGTTTAAGGCAGATACATTTATAGCAGCATTTGTGGCAGGGGAACACCAGTGTGGGCCCCTCAACTGTCTGAGGGAGAGTGACTTGGCCCCCCGACTTAAAAAGGTTGCTGACCCCTGATATAGAGCATTAAAAAGTTGTATTTCTTGTTTCATATGTTAGTACCAATTATTCTCTTAGTTTGGCACGCTGTCTCATTAACTCACCTGTGATACCTCAAATTGGGTTTTCATTCCAGAGGATAAGAATGTAAGCAGAGGCCCCTTTTTCAGATGTTAAGGAGAAGGATATCGATTTTATTGGCAAATTTTTTCCCTTGTCTTTCTACCACCTCTCAGTAACTGCAGCAGTGAGAAAGTCCAACCTAACAAACCTTAATTTTGCTCTCTGTCTGAGATGGAAAAAAAGTGCACCCCATGTCTGCAGTCTGGGACCCTAAGAAATGTTCCAGCTTGGGAGGTGATTCATTAAATAGAATGTAGGAGCCTTTCTTTGTATAATCTACTGCACATCATTTACTATCATGCTGGATAACTCAGTGGTTTAGATATCTGGCTGTGGAGTCATAAGTTGGGAGTTTGATCACCCACTGTGCCTCCAGGAAGAAATGGTGACATTTACAGTCCAAAGGAGCCACCAAAAAAAGGGGATCCTGGACCACAAGTTTTACATTAAGGTCATAGCATGGACAAGATTGAAACCAGAGATTGGTTTATTCATAACTTAGTGATTCAAGCACTAGTTTACACACACACTCTCTCTCTCTCTCTCTCCCCCCCCCCAACACAGTAAACTCCAGACTTTATCTTCCCAACAACCCTCAGTTTACTCTCTCTTTACACACGCACGCATGCACGCACACACCCCCCACACACACACGCAGAGAGTAAACTCTAGACTTTATCTTCCCAACAACCCTCAGTTTACTCTCTCCACACACACACACACACACACACACACACACGCACGCACACACACAGAGAGAGAGAGAGAGAGTAAACTCCAGACTTTATCTTCCCAACAACCCTCAGAACAATCCAAAAACGTTCACACCTCTATAGAGCCTGACTAAGGTGTAGCACGGTCCAACACTCTTAACTAAGTGGTTCCCAACATGGAGCCCACACCCCACCGGGGGGGCGGGGGCGGCGGCTTTAATTCCCAGAAGCCTAAGGCAGTACATTGGCTGATCAATGCTTTTGGGAATTGACTTAGGTTCCTGTGAATTGAAGTCCAAAAACCATTGGAAAGCATTGCACTAATCTACTATTCTGGCTCTTGTGCAAATGTTGGGTAGATTTCATGCAGTCTGTGGCTCTTTGATATATGTTAGCACTCTTATTGTGATTTAGATTTTAAAGTAGTGCTGGTAAATGTCGAGGATTAGTTCAAAGTAGGGGAGCTACTTTATTCCATAAAAAAGCCATATTAAATTATCTAAATTGAGCTAATTAAGATACAGTAAAACACCGGATAACGATTGGATTGGATAATGCTAAAATTGCATAACGTTAAGTAATCTGGGGAGGAGAATTGGATCGAATAACTTTAAGGTCCTATGGGATGGTTTGGATAACAACCGTTAAAGCCTGTGCGGTTACAATGTATCTCTATGGAGCTTTAATGTTATCCGATCCATCCCATAGGATTTTAACATGGATTGGATAACACTAAAAATCGGATAACACCCAAGACTTGTGGAACCAAGTTTTAGCGTTATCTGGTGTTTTACTGTACTTTATTTTTCTTTCATGTTCTTTTAAGCAGTTCTCTCTTTGTCTATGAGCGCTCTCTCTATACAGTATATTCTAACAGGTATGGCAAAAGGCAACTGGAATAACATCCACACACTTCTAGCTAGCAATTCATGAGTTGCCTGTGCCATCTTCTCCACTACTGTCCTTACATTTAGTTGAATTGTGCAAGCTGTTATCTTCCTCACTTGCTCGCCTTACATTTTGACTGAAATCCTGTTCTAGAGATATCCTTTCATAATTCATCATTATATGAGCAGCTGTACTGGTTGCACCAAAGCAGAAGTACTATTCATGAAGCACATGTGTATTGTGTAATGGGCAGCCAGGCTCTTGCAGTTAAATGAGCCAAATAAATACACTTCTTTCCCTGCTGAACTGTTCTCTTTGCTCTCTATCTTTTCCTTAGCTTGTTGTTAGACTAAGTGCTCCAGCAAAGTATAGAAATGGGGTGAGGGGATAGTAGAGGAGAATGCATTTTTAGAAAATTCAATTAAGCTGTCCTAACATGACATTTTCCACTAGCCAAAAAAACCCTTAACTTTTATGGATTTGTATAGTAAACACTACTGGGGACTGTGGTGGCTTAGTGGTTAAGATACTGGATTTGATGACTGGAAGGTTGACAGGTCATAAGTTTGAGACCCAAGTGCTGCATGACAGAGTGAGTGCCTGTCTTCAGTTCCAGCTCCTGCCAACCTAGTAGTTCAAAAGCAAGAAATTGCAAGTAGAAAAACAGGGACTGCTTCGGCGGGAAAAGTAACAGTTTTCCTTGCACTCTGGTGTCTAGTCATGCCTGCCACATGTTCACTGAAACATTTGCAGACAGCACTGACTCTTTGGCTGTAAACTGAGTTGCCTTCTGCACCTGGCTTTTGAGCAAGGGAGAACTTTACCTTTACCTATATTATACACTGAAACTGGTAACTGTTTATTTCAAATATTGGCTATACATCACTTAAAGGAGCTAATACAGGTGCAGAAAAGTATGAGCATTTGAAGAAAAGAAAAAAACTATATTAAAATTATAATACTCGAATATATACTGATAACAAAATATGAATACAACTCACATTTGACTTCTACAATTATGAGAGGGGCTCAAAGTGGTTATCATCAGCATCCAGACACTTCTGATTAATGCAAACTGGTTGAGCGACATTGACCAAAGCGTACCAGATCTTCCCTTGTACACATTATACATAGTGCTATGCGACTCAAAGTTATCATGGTTGTGTCTAATTGTTAGGCTTGTTGGAGGTTCACTTGCATACGCTTGCCTCCATTGTCATTACATTTCCATAATCTTCTTGAATTTCAAATACTACTTAAAAATGGCCTTGCACTTTTGAATGACAACCGTGCTGCCACCATTTTTTTACTGTCCTGCCTGTCACAAGCGATGCTAGCATTAATTCTTTTGAACAAATGTTGTACAGTACTATACATTACTAATGAAATTCAATCAAACTTTGAAAAGTAAGTCATAGATAACCGTATTTGCTGGCATATAAAATGACTCCCCCCCCCCCGAAAAATATGCCTCCAAGTGGGGGGGGGGGTGTCGTCTTATACTGCGGGTGCACTTCAGTTGGGATAGACATAGCTGCCCATAGTGGCCTCTCGATGCTCGCCCACCTCATTCTACATACCATCCAGGTGAAGAAAGAAGCTCTACATTACAATTGTGTCTCCCTTTCAAACTGGTGGGGAAAAATAAAGGGTTTCACTTACTGTTACCTTCTGCCCTTATCTCTACTCTGCCAAAGATGGAGGAAAAAGCCATGCTTCCTCCTTGTAGGAGAAGCAAGAGGCTAGGCTAGAGCAACACTTCCTGCCTCAGTGCAATTGACCTGCCCACCCACTTTACCTGCAGTGCCACCACTGGTGGGTGGTGCAAGTACAGTTCTAAAAAAATCAATAAAATAATTAATATTACTGTATTTTAATTACTGAAAATCATTAGCAGTTGCTACATTTCCCACTCTTGGCTTATACTCAGGTCAATCTATTTTCCTGGGTTTCAAGGTCAAAATTAGGTACCTTGGCTTATATTCATGTATATATGGTAGATAAATTAATACCACTTTGCACTTGCACTGTTTTATGTTTACTGTACATAACATACAGCCTTGTGACAGTTTTTCTGCATGTCATAAGCATTTGAATATAAATTAACATGTTGAAATCAAATCTGATGTTCTTTTACATTTTATTTGGTGTGTGGAAGGTGTGCGGAAGAGGGGATAGTCTTATATGGCGAGTATATAACAAACTATATTTTGAGTGGAAATGTTGGGGGGTCGTCTTATACACCCAGTCGTCTTATACGCCAGCAAATACGGTAACATCTCTTTAAATGTGTATACTTTTTGGCATCCTCTGTATGTTTATTATTTTTATTAATATACATTTGTTTTGTTGTTCAGTCGCACAGTCGATTCCGACCCTCTGCGACCCCATGGACCACTGTACGCCAGGCACTTCTGTCCTCCACCATCCCCCTCAACTCGCTCAGCTCTGTGCCCATTATCTCCACAATACCATCTAGCCATCTCATCTTGGGCCGTCCCCTTCTTCTTTTGCCCTCAACCCTTCCAAGCATCAAGGCTTTCTCAAGTGAATCCTCTCTTCTCATTTTATGTCCAAAGTACTTTAGCTTCATCTTTATTATTTCACCTTCTAAGGAGCAGTCAGGGTTGATTTCTTCTAAGATTGACCTATTTGTTCTCCTCGCTGTCCAGGGGACTCTCAAAACTCTCCTCCAACACCACATCTCAAAGGCGTCTATTCTTCTGCGCTCAGCTTTCCTTACGCTTCTTTTCTTTTGGTATGGTTTTCCTTGCTGCCTCCTGCATGATGTCCCGCATCTCTGTCCATAATTCTTCTGGCTCTCTGTCTATCTGGTCCAAGCCATTAAATCTGTTCCACACCTCCACTGTGTATTCCCAATGAATGTTGTCTAGGTCATATCTGTCTGGTCTAATTGTTTTTCCTATTTTCTGAATTTTGCAATCAGTAGGTTGTGATCTGAGCCACAATCTGCTCCTGGTCTCGTTTTTGCTGATTGTATGGAGGTTCTCCATCTTTGACTGCAGATTATGTAATCAATCTGGTTTTGATGTAGGCCATCTGGTGATGTCCATGTGTAAAGTCTCCTCTTGTGTTGCTGGAAGAGAGTGTTTGCTATGACCAGTGCGTTATCTTGGCAGAACTCTATCAGTCTTTGGCCTGCTTCATTCTGTGTTCCAAGACCAAATTTGCCTGTTATTCCATTTAACTTTTTGATTTCCTACTTTGGCATTCCAGTCTCCTATGATAATGTGTACATCATTTCTTGGTGTCTGTTGTCACGTACCAGCTGGCCCTCTCTCTGGGAAACCCCTAAACCAAAACATCCAAAGGGCAGGCTGGACGGCAATAAGACTTTACAGTTGCTTATCAGCCAAAAGGGGTTTTAATTTGGTAGCGTGTTCAAAGGTTTGTGTGTGAAATGCAATGCTTCTCTTACCCTTTTAGTCCAATGAAGACACGTTGTTCAGGAAAATGATGAAGATTTATTAATCAGGTTCATAAAGAATAAAAGTCAGTAGCATAGGTCAGTCCAATACGGTCCACAGGTAATCTAGGTGACCATTTTTAAGGAGCAAAAATGCATAGCTCCTAGGCTAAGGATGTTAGCCCATAGAGATCCAGAAACAAAAGCTCTCAAATCAAAAACAGGTCTTAACTCGTGGAGAAGCAGAAACAAACTCTTCAGTTCTCTCCAAAATGGAGAATCTGCAGTCAGGTGGGTTACTCTTAGCCAATCAGGTAACAGAGAAAACTTTCTCAAAACAATACATTGTTTACACACGTGCACAGAGAGTGTTCTGGGATATAGACAAAACATTGGATCTCAGCTAGCTTAGAGAGATAACACGGGTACACTGACACTGAAAACATGGTTGATAAACATGCTGTCCAAGAGACAGAGAGAAGACAAAGGATTTCTATGAGGCCAATAATGAGGCCTAACTGAAAAATAGCAATTTCAAGCCTTGGGAGACATTAGGAAATGGGTCTTTTTCCTGACATCTGTTCTATGAGGTGTTCTAAGTCTTCATAGAACTGGTCAATTGTGGCTTCATCTGCACTAGTGGTTGGTGCGTATATTTGGATTACAGTGATATTGAATGGCTTGCCTTGTATTCTGATTGACATCATTCTATCATTTTTGAGATTATATCCCATTACTGCTTTTCTCACCCTTTTATTGACAATTATGGCTACTCCGTTTTTTCTGAGATTTTCTTGTCCACAGTAGTAGATATGATGGTTTCCAGAGCTGAATTCACCCATCCCTGTCCATTTTAACTCGCTGATTCCTAAGATGTCAATGCTTATTCTTTCCATTTCCTTTTTTACCACTTCCCGTTTTCCTTGATTCATAGATCTTACATTCCATGTCCCTATACAGTATTGTTCCTTGCAACACTGTATTTCTCCTCCCCCTTTCCTGTCCCTCCCCTTCTTCTGATCTGATGTGCTAAGCATCCTATTACATCTAAATTGCCCCATTTGTTTTGCCTTTTGTTTTGGTCCATAGGGTTCTCTTGGCAAAATTCCTGACGTTGGTTTGCCGGTTTCTACGCCAGTATCTTCTCATCATACATGTTATCACAGTTTAAAACAAAGTATTGTCATGCATATTATCACAGTTTAAACAATATCAGACTAAAAATAGCTAATTAGCATTGATTATATGAAGTTATAAGTCAGTAGTTTCTAAGTTCACAGGGAGAATGGCCGAAGGGGCGCTGGGTCGGCGGCGCATTCCTCTCCTCTGCCCGACCCGACCCGCATCTTTGTCCTCCTCTCTCTCATTGCCTTCCAGTCACAGGGAGAATGGCCAAAGGGGCACTGGGTCGGCAGCGCGTTCCTCTCCTCTGATTTAATATACATAGTGAGTAGGAAATCAGATAAGCTATATAGTTGCTTTCTTGCCTTATAAATACAGGTTCTCTTAAATAACTTCTGTTGCTTCCCTGATTTGAAAAACAAACTTAGTTAGCCAAATCATCAAGGATACTTCATTACATTCTATTCTCAGTTTAAAGCCATCTTTCCAGTTGCCATTTTTGTGCTCAGTTCATACTGTATGTCAGAAGCAACTTAGTGGCACATAATAGCAGCATAGCTAGAAGAATGTGAAGCTGAATGTGTCAATTCTCCAAAGACATCTTTAGGTTTTTTTAAAAAAAAACAGAGAAGTGTTGGTTGCCTTTCATCCCATGTGCTGACTATTTTGCCAAGAAGTTGACTTCTGAGGGCAAGGATGAGCTCATAGAAGAACTGGCAACTGACAGGTCTTTGTGTTTCAATATTTCACTTGTTTTGCCGTTTTCAATCTGAACCCATTACTTTATCATTCTGTACACAGTGTTCTTGGATGGGAAAAAATATTTTTAAAAATTATTAGTGGTTTAAAAAAAAAATCAAACGTTTATACTGCCCTCCTCAAAAATACCCAGGGCGGCTCACACAACCCTCAACATCTAAAAACACAATAAAAACATAATATAAAATCATGATAAAAGATTAAAAGCTAAAACAAGACACACACAGAGAGAGGGATCAAATGAGCCAACAGACTGGGGCAATTGTCTGGCCCATCCCCCCCCCCCCGGTAATTGTGACTGTCTCATTCTTTTCTTACATGGCAGCACATATTTCCAGTTTTTGGATAATGCTGAATATAAGCGTGGCAACGGTAACATCCTTTCCACAAATATTACTGGTAATACAGTCAAACCTCGCATAAAGAATGTCTCGCTTAAAGAGTAACTCGCTTAAAGAGCAGAATTTTCTCTGCATGTTTGCTTCGCATAACAAATAAAACCAACCAAAAACTCACTTAACAAATAAATCGGGGTTCACAATCCCCCCACACACAATTGGTCATTTACAATGGTGTTTCGCTTAAAGAGCAAACTCGCTTAAAGAGCAATCCTGTGGAACGCATTATGCTCTTTAAGCGAGGTACAACTGTATCTAGAAGAAAAAAATGTGTTAAAAGATCACAACAGATATCATCGTTGAACAGATAACAGTTTATACCTTTCATAGTAAAGAAAGAAAGACAGGCTAATTTAGTAAGGTAGGTCTGTGGCACATATTAGCATGCAGAGTTACTGTTAATCGCTGCTGCATTGATTGATGATTTGGAGGATGTTAATGCGTGATTCTCTTGGTGAGTAGGAAAACAATGAAAATTTCAATTGCTCAGTTCATTGTGCTTTAGATGTCATTTGTGACTATTCATGTTGTCTAGACAGATTGCACATCACTTGCTTGGTGAGTGTTGTGTTGCTGTGGTGTTACTGTGAGCAGGGTTTACTAAAGAGATCTTAAAATTTTGGAGGGAGGGTGATATTCCGGGTGCAACATCAGATCTTAACCATAGTTAGAAAAAACAGTTTCAAGAAAAGAATGTACAACTTATTTTGATTCTGTTCTTCCCTTCTCCTGCCACATACATGGGGTGGTAATGACAAATGCAGTACAGTAATACCTCGGATAACGTTTACCTCAGATAACGCTAAAATTGCATAACGTTAAGTAATCTGGGGAGGAGAATTGGATCGAATAACTTTAAGGTCCTATGGGATGGATCTGATAACAACCGCTAAAGCCTGTGCAGTTACAATGTATCTCTATGGAGCTTTAACGTTATCCGATCGATCCCATAGGATTTTAACATGCATCGGATAACACTAAAAATCGGATAACACCAAGACTTGTGGAACCAAGTCTTAGCGTTATCCGAGGTATTACTGTATGTAGTATGTTAGCATGTATCTTGTTCTTAGATGATCTTTTTCATAGCTGAAAAATACTCAGATTTTTTCATGCTATCATAACATGCTTGAAGGCATGGATGGTATCTTCTGTTCTTTTCCTTTCTACCATATACCAAGCTCTGTCTCAAAACACTGTAAGAAACTGCTCTGGTTGTTTCTGAGTCTTCAGTAAACTTTTTAATATATATTTAAAAGCATATTATCTTAGTTAAAAGAGCTAGAAGCACGCAGTATTTATTTAGATTTTTGGTTGAACTGTACATCTAACACCACTACCTGCTTTTTAAAAATGTGTACAGTCATGGGATACAGGATTGATTGCACTGTATCTTGTCCCTCCTGTGTTTTTAGAACTTGAGTGTCAATTTCTTGCCTCTGAGATCCTTGGAAGATAGCACAGACCGCCCAAAATGTAAAACATTGCAAGAAGAAGTAGTGAAAAGTCCATTTTATGTTGTTGTAAAATCAGTTTATGGGGTTTCGAGATGGCTCAAGCAAGCCTGTGGTCTATTTAAAAGGTGAATTGCTGCTTTTGGAGGCTTGCTGTACAAATCACCTTATAGCAGGGGTGGCCAACCTCAGGGCAGCCCGCGGCACTATTTCATGTGGCCCTCCACCACCCTCACTGCTGGCGGAAGCGTTTATGGCAGCCATAAATGAGCCCATGTATGTGTAAACGCTCCCTTGCCTCCAGTAAACATTGCTGTAAATGTTCCCGCGGCTATCGTAAATGCGTTTATGACACCCGCAAATGCTATTTACGGCAGGGAAAATCACGTGACCAGCCCACTCAGCTTTCCGGGGGCGTGGTCAGGTTTGTGGCGTAAAAAAGTTGGGAACCCCTGTCTTATAGGAACAGGGGAAAAACTGCTTGTGCTGAGTCAGACCACTGTCCAGCTGATTCAGCACTATCATCTCTGACTGCCAGTTGATCTTCAGGGATTTGTGTAGGATTTCCCCCCTTAGCCCCATCTAGTGTTTCCTGATATTCACTGGTGGTCTCACATCGAAGTGCTAATCAAGCCTGACTCTGGTGAACTTCTGAAATTGGACAAGATTTAGGATGGTGCTAGGGTTTAAATGTATTTAGTGCTCAGTGTTTAGCACCAACAGTTAAAACTCCTGTTATCATTCCCTTTGTATTCCAGGGGAAGTGACTGCATGCCACGGTGCCATCAAACCTGAGTAACATAACCAATGGAAAGAAAGAGTGCGAATTTCAGTTCAGAAATGTGTGGAGGTTCACATGTTCAGTTTCTCTGCTCAGTTCCATCACTCTCTTCATCCACTGTCAAAAGTTTGTTTTTGTCTTTACGCACCTTTATCCTTTTATCTCCATTGCTGATTGCTTGCAAATTCCACTCTTTTTGCCCCACTTTGCTAGTTTAAACAGAATAGCAGTGGAGTTTATACTGGATCATGTGGTAGTAGTCATTGATAGACCATCTGACCATAGAGGCCATTTCTACCTCTAAAGATGCCTTTCATGGAGTTAAATAGATGTTTGTTGCATTATAGAAGTAATTTATACTGGTGTTCCTTGCGCGCGCACACACACACACACACACACACATTACATTTATGTGGTATGTTGGGTCTGGTAGAAAGTTTGAACTTTACAGTGTTTTAAAATAGTTGTAGCTTTTTACTTGCAGACTAATAGAGCTGAACGTTGCAAAAAACAAATTGTTCTTCATTTCACTTCTTTTAAAAAATATTATATACCATCCAGAGTGGGAATGTCACCCAGATGGGTGGAATATAATGTAATAAATTAAAATAAATTAAATATCTATTTTGGACTTGTTTATGTCTAAAGATTATGAAGTATAAGCTACAATAAGGAAGATCAGCTTTCTTAAAGATGTTTGAAAACATTCTGTCACAGGTCACAGAATCCTTGATTGTAGATACATCTTCATTATTGAACTCGTTTATCAAGCTGTTAAGGTGTGCTCTTTATTGAAGCTTAATCCTCAGTGTTCGGGTTATGCCTGAACAAATACATTTTAACTAATAAAAGATTAGTGTTAGTTTGAGGCTCAGTCATTCTCTGATATTTCCCTGTAGCACAATATAGCGATATTGCCTGTCCAGATTCTGCAGTTTGGTTTCATTGCTGTTGGACTCTTGACTCTGTTTTGTGTTAGATGTGTCCAATGCCTACAACCTCTTTGTTGTCTTTTAATATTTTGGTAGGACTCTTAACAGAAATATAGTACTGTATTTGGGTTTAAAATCAGTTTGGCAGGGTATATTCAGTTTCATTGAAGCAAGCAGAAGGAATATACCAAGGCTTTCCTTTGTTAGAGCAGGACTTGGCTTTGGCCTTCTGTGCCTGCTCCTGAAAGACATATATCGCTCTCCAGTTCTGTAGCTCCTCTGAAAAACCTGAAGCACAATGTAAATATTCAAGCCTTTTTCCTGGAATTAGACTTTGCTCTTTACTAGGAAGAGAGGAAAACTGCCTTTGGTATGCCTGTTTCACAGGTTGGGATAGGAAGAATCTATTTTCCCAGGAAATTAGTATGTCAAGGAGGATTCAGCTTGAAGAGGGAAGGGTACCTATTTGAATGTTCCTCTCAATGCTTGAATGCCTTTTTAAAAAATGTACTTTCTCACATCTCACATCTAACCTGGTTTAAAAGTGCTGTCATTCATGAATGGTTTGCTCTTTGATTTTGCTGATTGTATAAACGGGCCTACAGAAGCCAAGGATAAGTGTGGTTTTATTTCAGTAGTGTGTTTACATCTATTTTTAATGTTGATGTTTTATAAAGTATTTCACTCTTAGCCCTCAGGGAGAAGTTGAGTTATAAATCTAAATAAATAATAAGTTATATTTGAAAGACTGCTGAGAAAAAGAGTCATCAATAGAATGTATCTAGTGGAAATGCTTTCAGGATCATTACATACACAGCTGTGTAATTGTGGGGTGCTGTGCAGAAGCTCTAGGTGTTTGGGTTGTGTGAAGCATGCCAAAAATCCTTTCCATCCTCTAAGAAAAAGGATTTTGCGAATCTTACACTTCTGCAGGCCAGAATAACTGGGGAATGCCTTTTACTTTATCATCTAGTCTGATTCCACTTTTGAAGAGGAAGTTTTGTAGTGATTCTCAGTATTGGACATCCACTTGGAGATAACTAGGAGTTATATCATTTATTACATTTATGCTCCACCCTTCCACAAAAGGATAGCACTCAGAGCTGCTTACAAACATCTTAAAAGAACAAAAGAGATAAAATCATAGTTATCTAATCATAAAATCATATAACCATCCCCATGTAAAACCTTTAAAATCAAATAAACACATTTAAAAATAATTAAAATCAACAAACAAATACAGTAAAACACTGGATAATGATTGGACCGGATAGCGCTAGAATCGGATAACAGTGCAAGATTTTTGGAAAAACCTGACGTCAGGTAATGATTCTATTCAACAATCTTTAGCGTTATCCGAGCCAATAGTGTGTGTGGGGTTGGATTAGGTAGTAGAACATCTACCCAATCCACCACCCCCAGTGATGGATTGCTGCTACTGAACTAGGGTCGGGGGAAAGGCACGCGGGTGCCTGCCTTTCCCCCGACCCTAATTCAGTAGCAGCGATTGCTGGACGAAGCCTAGCGGCGCACGGGCTACGTAGCCCGAGCGCCGCTAGACTTCGTCAACAGCCCGTCCGGGCTGTGTCTGAAGCTGCTGGGCTTCGGACACAGCCCGCACGGGCTGTGGAAGGCTAGCCGAGCCTGGGTGGGCTGGGCTAGCCTTCCGAAGCCCTTCCATGTTGTGTTCGAAGCCCAGCAGCTTCGGACACAGCCCCCAAGGGCTGCGGAAGAAGGCTAGCCCAGCTCAGCTTGTGCCTTGCAGCGCGCCAGCGGGTGTCTCTTTCCCCGAGCCTACTGACCCCTTAGCAAGCGCTAAGGGGCCAGTAGGATCGCGGAAGAGGAACCCGCTAGCGCGCTAGTGGGTCCCTATTCCCGACATCCTACTGGCCCCATAGCGCTTGCTAAGGGGCCAGTAGGGTGCGGGGAAGAGGCACCCACTCGCGTGCCTTGTAGCACGCCAGCAGCTGTCTCTTCCCTCAGTCCTACCGATCCCCCGGTAGGATCAGGGGAAGAGGCACCCACTGGCACGCTTTGTAGCGCCAGCGGGTGCCTGTTCCTGACACCCTACTGGCCCCATAGCGCTTGCTAAGGCGCGCAAGCGGGTGCATCTTCCCTGCACCCTACTGGCCCCTTAGCAAGCGCTATGGGGCCAGTAGGGTGTCAGGAACAGGCACCCGCTGGCAGTGCAAAGTGCGCCAGCGGGTGCCTGTTCCACCCACCCCACTGGCTCCTTAGCAAGCGCTAAGGGGCCAGTGGGGTGGGGGGAACAGGCACCCGCTCGTGCGCCACAAAGTGCACGAGCGGGTGCCTTGTCTCGCCACCTGACACGAGCCTTAGCAAACACTAAGGCTCGTGTCGGGTGGCGAGAAGAGTTTCCTGATCGTGTGCCACAAGGGAGAAACTGTGCTGTTTGTCCCTTGTAGCGCGTGATTGGGCGCCTTGTCTTGCCACCCGATACGAGCCTTAGCGCTTGCTAAGGCCCTGTTGGGTGGCGAGAAGAGGTTTGCCCCCGAAGTCAAGCTGACCCTAGGTTAGCAATTGCTATCCTAGGGTCAGTTTGACTTCAGGGACAAACCGTGTGGTTTGTCCCTGACGTCAGGGCTTTTTAAAAAAAGTGTTGTTCGATGCATGCATCGTACAATGCTAAAAATCGGATAACGTCATGACTTGTGGAACCAAGTAATAACGTTATCCGGTGTTCTACTGTACAGTTAAAACAATACCAAAGTAGAGCTTTTTGTGTATATGTTCCCATCCTCCAGAATACAGTATGTGAGGTTACCTAGTAAGTATATTCTGTCTGAAGTCAAGAAGAAAAGTGTTTTCATTGTTGAAGGGAGTGGTTTTGAAGAGTAACATCTGACAGAGATTTGGATATAGGTTTTACATTTTTGAGTGGTTATATCATCTGTTATTCTGGTTGAGTTCATTTATCTACCGTATTTGCTGGTGTATAAGGCGAATTTTTCACCCTGAAAAACATGCCTCTAAGTGGGGGAGTCGTCTTATACGCCGGGTGCACTTCAGTTGGGACATAGCTGCCGATAGTGGCCTCCCGATGCTGACCCACCTCATTCTACATACCATCCAGATGAAGAAAGAAGCTATACATTACAATTGTGTCTCCCTTTCAAACTGGTGGGGGAAAAGAAAGGGTTTCATTTACTGGTACCTTCTGCTCAAAATGGAGGAAAAAGCCATGCTTTCTTCTTTACAGGGGAAGCAAGAGGCTAGGCTAGAGCAACACTTCCTGCCTCAGTGCAATTGACCTGCCCACCCACTTTACCTGCAGCGCCACCACTGGTGGGTGGTGCAAGTACAGTTCTAAAAAATCAATAAAATAATATTACTGTATTTTAATTACTGAAACTCACTAGCAGTTGCTACATTTCCCACTCTTGGCTTATACTCAAGTCAATCTATTTTCCTGGATTTCAAGGTCAAAATTAGGTACCTTGGGTTATATTCGGGTTGGCTTATATTCATGTATATATGGTAGATAAATAAGTACCACTTTGCACTTGCACTGTTTTATATTTACTGTACATGTTTGATAACATACAGCCTTGTGACAGTTTTTCTGCATGTCATAAGCATTTGAATATAAATTAACATGTTGAAATCAAATCTGATGTTCTTTTATGTTTTATTTGGTGTGTGGAAGGTGTGCGGAAGAGGGGGTAGTCTTATACAGCGAGTATATACCAAACTCTATATTTTGAGTGGAAATGTTGGGGGGTCGTCTTATACACCCAGTCATCTTGTACACTGGCATATACGGTAAAAATCCAAGGAGAACAGGAGGTGTCTTCTGAGTTTGATATTTTACAGTGTGTGTTGAATTGACAGGAAAAAGAGCCATTTGTCCATTTGTTGGCCTACAGTCAAGCAGGGTAACAGTGTGTTCCCTGCAGAAGAGTGGAATAGAAATAGTTTGGCCCATTTGCTGAAAATTCTGCCATAGCTTTGGGCCAAGAAAAGAAACATAGGAAATAATATTTAGAAATAGAATGTTGTCTCAATATAAATTAGACCCTTGATTCATCTAGCCCAGTATCGTTAAGCTGACTGGCAGCCACTCTCCACAGCTTTAGGAAGGCTTGTTTCCTGGCCTTCCCAGAAGATCTCTGGTAGTCTTCTACCTAAGTTGTGACCAGAGCTAACTCTGCTTAGCAGATGAGATGGGTATATTCATGGTAATATGGTGGGATGTAAAAAGAAGGCTGCAAGATGATGGGCTTGCTGAGGAGATGACAACAATTAGTTTGTAGAATTATGCTTGCACTTTGAATCTGTGAACCTGGTGGGTGATGTGGTGGAGACTATGGAGAGTTTCCTCAAAATGAAAGGAGGTAAAGAAAATGGGAGATTTCCACAGGCTGCTTCTTGCTCACAGAGCGAGATCGTTTTCTGGAGATGAGGAAGAATTCTAATTTTCTAAAACAACAAGTGTTGGCTTCTGTGGCTTTTAAATTATAAAGAAAAGTGATGACAAGATTTGTGTTTTCTGATGGCCTGTCAGTGTGCTTTTGGTATTGAAAAGGTGTCAGCCAAAAAACTCACCCAAAACTCCTTCTGGTTTCATCAGATAGGCAAAAGCTAACATACAGTCTGTATGAGCAAAATATATCCATTTTGTATATTTCGGGGGGGGGGGGGGAACCCTGATTTTTGAAAAGCTGGGTTTTATTCTTCTAGAGCTTCAAAAGAGAAATGACCTCTCATTCTAATTTTGTTAGTGGTTTGCACCTTAAATCTGTTTTAGAAGACCTTGTTATCTATTTCTACTTCCTTCATGTCAATTTCTCCCACAGTGAAGGAACAGTTTTCTGAAGCTTCAGCTAGCATGGTCTGTTGGTGGGCTATATCGGAGTTTGTACTCCCTAACATCTTTATTGGATAATGAAGGTTTCATTTTTAGCTGCATGCTCTTAGTAACATGTCATAAAACAGAAACTGGAGCATTCTAAGTACAGCAGTTAAAATATAATAGAATTCTGTCATGCTTATATCAAATACAAAAATTGGTAGGCACAAACAAAAATAAATACGGCAATACATTGCGTAATGAATTTAATTCGTTCTGTGAGGCTGCTCACTATGTGAGTTTTTCGCTATGCGAGTCAGACTCGCATAGAGAAAATCCCTATGGAAAAACTCGCATAACAAGCTTTTTAAGTGGAAAAACTCGCATAGCGAATTTTTTTCGTTATGCGAGTTTTCCCCCATAGAAACGCACGCTATGCCAGCGTTTCCATAGGGTAAGTTGGACTCGCATAGAGAAAATATTCATTATGCAAGTCAGCTCGCTTTTTGAAAAACCCGCTCGTTAAGTGAGTTTTTCTCTCAGCAAGATTTTTCACTAAGCGAGTTTTTCACTAAGTGAGTTTTTCACTAAGCGAGATTTGACTGTAATGATATATATAATAAAAATATGATGTTGAGGGAAATCAGTATGTTGAACATGAGGAATGCAAGTAATTTATTTTTGTTTGCTAAATTTTTGTTTCATTTCCCAGGAGGCTTTTGGAGTCTTCGCTTATTTCGCTATCACGTTATGATGGAGCAGGATGCCGGGAACATCCAATCTATCCTGATCCAGCAAGGTATTGATGGAACTGAATCTACTGATAGTTTTGTGTTTTATGAAATGCGCAAGTTCTGTATGTAGTATAGCCTCTGGCTTTCTTCAGCTTCTAGCTGTTTTATTTATATTCCTTTCTTTTTTTAAACCAAAGGGTATGTAATTACAGTAGGAAAAAGGAATCCTATGGAACAATTCTAATTTTTCGATCTTGTATTCCTGAGATTCTCTTCCATGTCTGTTGGCATGCCTTCTCTCTCTTACAATCAATTTTTTCCATAGAGGGTTGGACTTAAGCCTTTTAGCCATATCTCTATCTGAAATGAAATCAAAGTATGTAGATACAACATGATTTGGATTAGGAATTCTCAACCTGTGGTCCACAGGCCAAATGTGGCCCATGGCACCATTTCATGTGGCCCCCACATTGCCTCAACCACACCAGGAAGTGCCATGTGATGGAGGCAGGGGAAAATGGCCGCCCGGCTCCTGAAGCTGTCTGAGGGAGTGTGACCCGGCCCCTGGCTTAAAAAGGTTAAGAACTCCTGATTTAGATCAACTTATTTTTAGTTACCCTTGCAGCAGCTATCTCTCAACCCTACCGTATTGTTAAAAAAGCAAAAAAGTAAAGAGGTGCTTATGTTGCTTATGGGTTCTTCATAAAGAGCCACCTCTGTCAGCATTTATTGAGAAAATAACTCAGAATTGTGCCTAAGGAGCTGATTTTTGTTGTAAGAATTCTTAATAATTAGACATGTTCATGAATTTGAGTACTGGTTGCTTCAGTGTTTCATCTCAATAGTTTGTTTGATTATGGACAATCATCTATTTTATAAGGGACTGGTTGAGCTGCCTGGGCAATGCCAAGGACAATGCTATCGGATTTAAAAGAACAGTATTAATAATTCCTGGAGGATTCATCTTGGATCTGCTTTATTAATAGGAAAGAGTTGTGTAATGGTAGTAACAGTGATAATGATTACTTGTTTGGATTTGAGTAAGACATACAAATTCAGAGTGAAGCAAAAAGCATTAAAAAGAAGTTTAGGATGGCTCATATTTATTGGAAGTTCTCAAAACACAGCAAAACACCAGAGGACTCAAAAGTATTTTCCTGAAACATATTTTTCAAAACATATTTCAAATGTGAGGCAAGGCTGAGATACTTCAGGTATGTTGAGGGTGAAGAAAATGGCCCTGAGGCCCAAGACCACATAGTGCCCATTCAGTTTAAGCAATATATTTGCTTTCCATAATAAGCCAGTTGTAATAAGCTAGTTTTTATACTAGGATAACGTATATAAATAACTTTTTAAGTATAATACAGTAGAACCTTGCATAACGAAAAAACTCCATTCCATGGAGCTTTTTGTTGTGTGGTTCCCTATCGGAGATACCTTGCATAACAGGGGGAGATGTTAGTTAACGGGGGTTCCCATTGAGTGGGTATACCCCAGTTACCAAAAACCCCGTATAATGAACAAATTTTTTGTTAAGTGGGGTATTGCCATTGCATAATAAGTGCTTCATTATGTGAATTTTTCGCTATGCGATGCATTTGTTATGCGAGGTACCTCTATTTTTACTATCCTTTATTAAACACAGTGAAGGGCCCAAGTATCATAATGCTTCAGGCGTCCAAAGGGGTAGTAATCTTATAAAATAGCAAGAACAGAGCAGGCGTAGCTCTTTGTGTTTGTATATAAATCTCAGAAACATTACACTTCATGGGTAGTTAATGTAATTATATACAGTCAAACCTCGCTTAACGAAAAACTCATAACAATTGAGTTTTTCGCTAACCAGTCTGACTTGCATAACGAAAATTTTCACTATGCGTATCTGACTTTCCCTATGGAAACACTCGCATAGCAAGCGTTTCTATGGTGAAAACTCACATAATGAAAAAAATTCGCTATGCGAGTTTTCCCCCTTAAAAAGCTTGTTATGCAAATTTTTCCATGCATAGCAAAAAACTCGCATAGTGAACAGCCTCACAGAATAAATTAAATTCATTATGCGAGGTATGACTGTATTGTAGGTGATTTTTTTTTTAAGAGCCACTTTTTGTATCAGTGGGTTAAGCACATGTTTGTAGATAAAACATCGAATTTCTGATAATGTAATTTCAAGATTTTATATTCCAGGCACAGATTTATGCAGTAAATTTGCAATCCTAAACTTGCATTATCAAGAATTATTTATTTATTATATATATTTTAAATATTTTTTTAAATAAAAATTTAAATTAAAAAGTAAAAGAATAAAAGAATTAAGTCCCTTTATATTTCATGCAATTTGCTACTGAGCTAAAAGTGGTTTCTTGTGTTCTCAGATTGTCTCCTGCTGCTTATTATGCCCAGAGGATGATCCAGTATCTTTCACGCAGAGATAGTATTCGCCAGCGTTCAATGCGATATCAGCAAAATCGGATCCGTTCTTCCTCATCTTCTGCCTCCACCTCTGAGAATACAGGTCCATCTGTGGAAGGAAATGATCTAGAATTTGAAGATTTTGAGTAAGTGATTATTCTACTAATTATAATAAGCATGTTTGTTTCTTCTGACATGTGTCTTGGACATTTTGTAAAGATTAAAAATATAGTTTATATTTCTCAAAAATAAGAAATTTAAAACATTAATTGGTCTGTTATTTTTGACACCCAGAAGATAAATAACACTACCTGCTGCATTTTGTGATATTTCAAATTATCATTTGATGGTATGCAGAATAGACAGCTAAACTTGGATTTTGTTCAGATGTCCAAATGAAGGCTGTTATCAGTTACCAAGAACAATGTTGTCAAATCCGATTTATAATAAGGATCCCTTCTTAGCCAGCACTTCTGTCAGCTCCATTTATAAAGATACAATTTAAAAGTCACCCTTGCTCTGAAGCCAGTTGTATCCGACTCTAGGGTTCATTACTCATCTCTGTTTATAGTCAAAGAGTCAGCATATCAGTATGCTAATTCTGATTTGTTTCATGTATTAAAAGGATAGAGCAGAGATTCTCAACGTTTTCCCGCTGTGAGCTGGACTACACCCCCTCAGACAGCTGAGCGGCCTGGACATGTGGTTCTCCCGCTGTAAACGCTTCTGTAAAACGCAATCCGCAGCTGTCATAAACACATTTACTGTTTTCACTGCTTCCAACAGTGGCAGCGGGAGCGAGGGCAGTGCATTTTGGCTGTTTTAGCTGCCTCCGGTGGAGGTGGTGGGCCACATGAAATGCCATTGTGGGCCGAGTGGCATTGTGGGAACAGGGGATGATCTGCCTGACTCTTTGGAAAGGGCAGCGGGGATTTCCAAAGAGGCAGGCAGATCGAGCCAAGCCCCAAAGTCAGCAGAACTGGTCTTTGACTTTGGAGCTTGGCTCTCCTGCATGCTGAGCATTGGAGCACCAGTTTCCTTGGGGTGAGGGCACACCCGCCTGGTCTCCCTCCAAGGAAACCGGCACTTTGAGCGTTGGAGTGCCGGTTTGCTTGGGTTGAGGGTGTGTGTCATGTTATCCCCCCAAGGAAACCGGCGCTCTGAGCGTCGGAACGCCAGTTTGCTTGGGGTGAGGGGGTGCGCACGCAGTCTCCTCCCAAGGAAACAGGCACTCTGAGCGTCAGAGCCCTGGTTTGCTTGGGGTGAGGGCACGCATGCCAGGTCTCCCGCCTTGGAAACCGGTGCTCTGTGTGTCGGAGCGCCGGTTTGCTTTGGATGAGGGTGTGCAAAGCGTCGTCCGCCCCGGAAACCGGCGCTCTGAGTGTCGGAGGGCCAGTTTGCTTGGGGTCAGGGCATGTGTGTGTGCATTCTCTCCCCCATGGAAACCGGCGCTCTGAGCGTTGGAGCACCAGTTTCCTTGGGGTGAGGGTGCACATGTGCTCTCACCCAGAGGAAACTGGCGATCTGACGCTTGGGTCTATGGAGGCTCCCTTGCCCCCCGCAAGGGGGGCTCCGGAGATGTCTGCCCCAAAGCCCACAGGGCTGGTCTCCATCCCTGCAGGCTTTGGGACAGAGATCAACGTTGGGGAATTTGAGTAAAACTTTTGCATTGCATAACGTTAACTTAATGTTGTGCCATGCAAAAGTTTTCCTCAAATTCCCCAACATTATCTGGTTTTAACGCTGTGCAGTGTACATGTTAACTGGGGTATTACTGTATTTGAATAAGGTAATAGGCTTATTATTTATATATACTAAACAGTATGAATTTTGTTTAAAAAAAGATTGTGGCACTTTCAAGACTAACAGCTGTGTTTTGAAGTGAGTTTTCATGGATGAGATCAAAGGTTCTCAGCCATTTTAAGCTGGGGGCCAGATCACACACCCTCAGACTGTTGATGGGCCAGACTGATGTCGTCCCCCACCGCCACCAACACTCCCCATGCCCCCACCAACATTCCCCACCCACCTGCCCCCGCCGTCAACACTCCCCACCCACCTACTGCCCCTGCCAACACTCTGGCCCACCAACACTCCCACGCCCCCCACTGCCAACCTTCCCCACCCACCAGCTGCCACTGCCAACACTCCCCCCCCATGCCACCAGTCTGGCCCACAAACACATACACACACCACCATCACTGCTTCCCTGCCCATGGGTGAAGAAGAGGGCCTGCCTGTCCTTGCACGTGCTTGGCCAGAATGGTACCGGGGAAAGACTTGGGCAGCCATGTGCTTTTTCTGCCACCGGTGATGTCATCCATGTCCCCTCTGTTTTGCTTGACGTGTCCCTAATACTGTTCCATAGCAGGGTGGATGTTGTAAGCCTTCTTATAACATCCACCGTGCTGTGGAGCGGTTAGGGATACACCAAGCCAGATGAAGAGGAAAAGGATGGCGGTAGGAATGAGGGTGTGGGCCAGATGGAATAGCACCACGGGCCATAGGTTGAGAATCCCTGGATTAGATTCACAAAAGCTCACCTTATAATATAGCATTTAGTCTTTGAGGTGCCACAATGTTTTTGTCATTTGTTTTTTGGTTTCTGCTGTGTTTTTTCTTTTCTTTTTGTCTGATGTGTTTACCCAGACTAAAATGATGAATGTTGTTGTGTCTTTTCTGGCCTATTGTTTTGAGCATCCCTAAGTTTAATCAATTTCCAAGTAGGCTATAATACTTTCAGTGGTCATTTGCTCTATTTTCCCTACAGTTCTTCTAATCCCAAAGTGTACAGTAGCACCTTAGGAAGCTGCCAACAGTGTTGTGTGATTCTAGACCATAATGGCCTTTAAAATGTTTGGTTGAATTACAGTTTTCTCACACTATTAAAATGCTCTGACTAGAATTGAAAACATAGAATATTGTATCACAACCTATGCACATTTTGTAGTGATACTAGATGAGGTAGAAGTAGAAATCCTTCATGTCTTTGAACTACAGCTTGAACCTTTGCTGAGCCAGAATTTGTCTTCTACTAGAGCAGCCTTTTTCTTTGGAGCTGTCATTTCATGCTCTAGGAATCAACTGCTCTGAAACACAGAGGAATTAGTGTGCCTTCCCCCTTTTCATTGTGGTTTTGATTTGTAAGATGTAAATGAAGGGAGAGATGTAGAAGTATCAGCTTGCCCAATAGCTTCTCTAAACAGCACCACAGGCTGCAGGAGTAAGGCAACCTGCTGGGGCTTATTTTGATGAGGAAAACACAGCAAGAGCAACTCTCGCTTGTTTCCATGTTTGCCTCCGGTTCATTCTCTGGGGAAAGGGGTTCATTTGCTAAAAAGAAATGGTATGGTCTTCATTCACCAAGCTAGGCAGGCATCTGTAGAGAAATGTGTTCCCCTGCAGATAATATTCACACAGAGAAGGGGTCCATTCAAGAAACAGATTCAGTCAGCCATACCAAGACTGCCTTTTCATTTCATGCTGAGTGGGAAGGCAGTTTGTTTCTGTCCTCCGAAGTAGCAGTGCTTTTTGTTAAGAAATGTTTCTTTGTGATCTTAGCTCCTCTGTGCATTTAAGCCAAGGCTTTCTCTCCTTTTCAAGCAGTTATCTTTTTTTGACTGATTCAGAAGCTGGTAGAGGGGCCTTTGAGGTAGAACCTTTCTCCACTGATATTTAACAAGTCAGCTTTCTTTGGGCTGAATTTCTTAGCCTCATCACTTCTTTGTATGTATATGTTTATGCAGTATCAAAATAATATTTTTTAAATGATAGAAGCAATTTTTAGGCTTCTGCACTTTCCAGAGCAGGAAGGGTACAGTGTCTTTCAGTTTCTCTGCTTTCTTGTCCTATTGCATAAGAATTTTAAATTTTTTTAAAGAGGTGAATGATTGCTCATTTCTATTTAACAAGTCTCATTTTAAGTAATAGTTTGTGTAGCTCCTGAAGTTAAGGAAAATAACTTCAGTTTCTGTAGTTGTATTGCTAGTCTGGTTGACATAGATTTTGCATTCTATGACTCATGTAAATCTTTTGAAAATAAATGATTTGTATCGCACCAGATTTTCTCATAAAATGTTTAAATACACATTATTATCCACATAATAGCACCATGACCTTGATTAGGATTAAGAGGAATGTGCTAAGTGTGTGTCCATTTTTATTCTTGAGTAGGGATTTTGAATTTGAATTTCCAGCTCTTGTGTCTTACACTTAGCTTCTTCATTCTGCTTGTTTTAGAGAGAAAAAGATCTGCAATTTAATTGTCTCTATATTTTTGAGACAGGAAACCAAGCACTTTTGATCTTTTTCTTTTATTCTATTTTTTAAAAGCTTTTGTTTCACAGAAACAGCTTATGGAATTTGTGTTCTTACAATGTTCAGAAATTCTCCAGCACATTTTGAAATTTAAAAAAATGTTTATATTAAGATGTAGATTAGGGATTCTCAACCTGTGACCCGCGGCACCATTTCATGTCGTCGTCCCCCCACCGCCTCCACCATACCAGAAAGAGTCATGTGGTGGAGGAAGGGCAAAATGGCCATCTGGCCTCCAAAGCTGTCTGAGGGAGCGTGACCCAGCCCCCGGCTTAAAAAGTTTGAGAACTTCTGATGTAGACGTTGATTTAGTTTTGCATGCTCCTTCTAACCTATGGGTTAGCTATTGTAATATAGTCAATGCCAAATGTGATCTCACTGGAGTTGAGTATGCAGTATATTATGTTGTTAAGCATAAAAATGTTATATTTCCAGACTGAAACATTTCTGCATTAGTATGTGGCAGCATGTGGAATTCACCATCTGTCTTCAGCAAGTGATGAGAATATAAAAACTTTGTTATCTCTGACCTGCATTAATATGCAGATATTTGGGACAGTTTGTTACTCTGCTGTCTGAAAACCATCTTTGAAATCTTTCACCAATGTTTTATAAACTATAACTGATTACCTCCCATCACAAATACCTGTAAGCTGTTTAGCAGAATATAGAACACTAACTACCTGGTACAAAATAATTTGTTTAGAATTTGTACCTAATTTATTTTATTTAGCATATGGCATCTAGAGAGGTTATGCAATTATTAATATGTAAGTATGCTAGCGGCCTTTGGCAGCAAAGTCCACAGGGAAGGGTGATGGTCCCCAACTTCATCAATACAGGCCTGGAAGGGGCTGAGGAGGATTTTGTGTGCAAAAAGAGCTGAGGACCAGAAAGGGACTCGTGGAACTGGATCCGTGGTATGGGTGTCATGCTGCAACGTGGAAGGCAAATGAAAGGCCACTGTGTTATATTTCAGGACAGTATTCATGGCTAATCACCATGTTCCTGTGATTTTCCTGATTAAGCTATTCCTTGTTTTCAATTTTTGTCCCGTAACTTCAAGATCTGAGAGAGAGAGAGAGAGAGAGAGAGAGAGAGAGATCAGGAATTAGTATGAGATATTTTGAATGGCAATTGTGTTTTATCCTCTTTTTACAAAAATATACATTTAGCTCTTTATTTCTATTTGGTTACTTAAATGGAAGGCACATACAGTGGAACCTCAGTTAACGTAATTAATGTGTTCTCTGGGACGTTTCTTACAGCAAAAATTAGTTAACTGTATTTCCCATAGGAATGCATTGAAAACCAAATTACTTTAACCGAAATGCAATTTCCCATAGGAATGCATTGAAAACCAATTAATCCATTCTGAAAAAAATTTCTGTGAACCGAGCACTATTTTCTATGGATTTCCTTTTGTTATGCAATTTTTATGTTAACTGAGCCATTTATTAACCAAGGTTCTGTTGTACTTTGGTTTTATTCGGGTTTGGGCATGGCTTCCATTTCTCGTAATATTGGCTTAATATTCGTAGATCTTTAGTGACAACA
The DNA here is from genome assembly GCA_030440675.1 of Furcifer pardalis. NCBI lineage: Eukaryota > Metazoa > Chordata > Lepidosauria > Squamata > Chamaeleonidae > Furcifer > Furcifer pardalis. The sequence goes on from CP126894.1 coordinate 61,749,964, forward strand.
TGTTCCAATCTTCAAGATTCTTAGTTTGGGTAGCTATTGACATAGCAAAATCTTTCAGAAATTGTTTTTGGTAGATCACTGACAATATAAATTAAAGAGGATTGGAGCTAGGACTGAGCCTTGTGGCAAACCATTCTCAATGGTAAAAGATTTACTAATAGCATGTCCAATGGTAACCTTGAAGTATCATTTGTCTGGCCCTACTTTTGTTGGCTTTCTTGCAAACTTCAGCTGTTATTGGACTTCAATTCCCAGAAGCCTTGATCAGCAGGTGTACTGATTTGGGCTTCTGGTAATTGAAATCCAAGAACTGCTGGAGTGCCAAGATTCACCACAATTGTCTTAGGTGATGATGATGGGTTATATGCCACTGATGGTGAACCTTAGCACTCCAGAAGCTCTTGAATGTCAGTTCCCAGAAGCCCTGATCAGCACTCCTGTTGCAGTGCCAAGGTTCACCATCACTGTTATATGCTGTGGGTTTATCTTGTTTCAAATCAGATTTATTTTTTTTACTGATTTCTTTAAGACTAATGTACTAGTTTGGGAGAAAGTAGGGGCTTCAGCAGATGGAGCAAAAGGGTGAGTCTGTTTAGTAGTCTGGTCAGATTGTGCCTGAGTAGTGTCTTGAGAATATCTCTGATGAAATCTTGCCATAGTTTTCTCCAAGTCCTTTAGCTGTTCCCTCAAAATCTCATTCTTGGGACAGCTTATGTGATCACTAGTTCAACTGAACAGAGAAAGGCTAGTTGTGTTCCATCCAAACCGAGAAAAACATAAGAAAAAACACAAATAGCAATTTTATGTCAAATCAATTCTGGTTCAGATTCTCTATCTTTGACTTTAAAAAAATTGCATTGATGCTAGAGAACAAATGACTTATTTTAATGGCTGTACTTTCTGGATTGTTAATACCCAACTTTTGTCAAACCCCTTGCATTGAAGCTGACAACCTGAGTTGCCAAACAAGTTGTCCTTGTTCTAATATTTCTGGACCTAACTGTATATCCTATTCCATTCTGATGTTATATGCAGTGGAACCCCAGGTTACGGAATTAATCCATTCAGGGACGTTTTCTATAAAGCAATTTTTCTGTAACGCGAAGCACAGTTTCCCATAGGAATGCATTGAAAATAAAAATCTGTTCCGGAGGTTAGAAAAGAGCAAAAAAAAAAAAAAAAAAAACACCAACCCTGTAATTTTTCTGTTCCAAACTCTTTCTAAAGTAGTGAAAACACAGAAAAAAAAAAAATTAAAAAAATCCAAAGTGCACTTTAGAAAGAGTTTGGAACAGAAAAAACAAGGTTGTTATTATTATTATTATTATTATTATTATTATTATTATTATTATTATTATTATTATTATTATTATTATTATTATTATTATTATTTACTTTTTAGTGAGCTTTGGAGCTGATTTTTAAAAATTATTTTCAAGGCATATTTGTCACATTTATGTCAGTGCCATCTAGTGACCAGCCCTGGTAATTGCAGAAAACATTCCCACCTAATAGCTGATGGGGAGATTTCCAGCATTTCCTGGTTGCGGGGATAGCTTCTGCTGGAGCAAAAAGCGATGAAAAAAAAATCAAAAACAGAGCTGAAATACTCCAAACATCCTCCCACCGCCCTGGGAAGCATCAAAACACTCAAACAAACTTTCCCTATCATGAGTTCTTCCTGCAAATTGGGACGCCATTTCCTCAGAATTTCCTTCCATAAGTCAAGTTTTCCGTTGCCCGAGGCATCCGTAACCTGGGGTCTTACTAGTATAGTCACTTAAATTGTCTTTATGTTAATATTGATAAAAGATGTTTTCCTAATTGTTTGCACTTTAGAGTTAAACAACATTCAGAAATTCTCTTAAATAAAATGGGATTATTTGCATAATAAAACTTGGCTTTTTTTCTTGGCACATACAGTAAAACCCCTACTTACATAAAAAGTCTGTTCCGTAGGATTTTATGTAAATCGATTTTTTTACTTAACTTGAAGCAAACCCATAGGAAAAATGAATTTTTACATAACACAAAGCAAACCCATAGGAAAAATGAGTTTTTTAGGTAACTCAAAGCAACCCCATAGGAAAATTGAATTTTTTACATAACTCGAAGCAAACCCATAGGAAATTATGTTATGTAAATCGGGACATTTATGTAAATCGGGACATGGTTTTTGTGCAAAAATCATTATGTAAGTCAGATTTTATATACCGTATTTGCTGGTGTATAAGACGACTTTTCCACCCTGAAAAACATGCCTCCAAGTGGGGGGGGGGGTCGTCTTATACGCCAGTTGGGATAGACATAAATGCCCATAGTGGCCTCCTGATGCTTGCCCACCTCATTCTACATACCATACAGATGAAGAAAGAAGCTCTACATTACAATTGTGTCTCCCTTTCAAACTGGTGGGGAAAAAGAAAGGGTTTCATTTACTGGTACCTTTTGCCCTTATCTCTGCTGTACCCAAAATTGAGGAAAAAGCCATGCTTGCAGGGGAAGCAAGAGGCTAGGCTAGAGCAACACTTCCTGCCTCAGTGCAATTGACCTGCCCACCCACTTTACCTGCAGCGCCACCACTGGTGGCTGGTGCAAGTACAGTTCTAAAAAAACCACAATAAAATAATTAATATTACTGTATTTTAATTACTGAAACTCACTAGCAGTTGCTACATTTCCCACTCTTGGCTTATACTCAGGTCAATCTATTTTCCTGGATTTCAAGGTCAAAATTAGGTACCTTGGGTTATATTCGGGTCAGCTTATATTCATGTATATATGGTAGATAAATAAGTACCACTTTGCACTTGCACTGTTTTATGTTTACTGTACTTGTTTGATAACATACAGCCTTGTGACAGTTTTCTGCATGTCATAAGCATTTGAATATAAATTAACATGTTGAAATCAAATCTGATGTTCTTTTACGTTTTATTTGGTGTGTGGAAGGTGTGCGGAAGAAGGGGTAGTCTTATACGGCGAGTATATAACAAACTATATTTTGAGTGGAAATGTTTGACGTTGTCTTATACGCCCAGTGGTCTTATACGCCGGCAAATACGGTAACTCAGGGCATATGTAATTCTGGGTTTTACTGTATTTTAGTTGGTGGCAGATCACAGCTACAAGATAACAGGTTCAGAGGTTCCTAAGGAAAAAAACAAACCTTTTGTGTGATATAAACTTCACTGACTAGAATGCTAGTGAAAGAATGTGACAGTTTGTAGAAAGAAAGCACCAAGTTTTTATGGCAAAAGTTGCTGGAATAATTTCCAGGGTTCCAGATGAGCCATATTTTCCTTGATATCTAGTTGCCTGGGCATACTTTTACACTTGTAGCCTCAAGGAGAAAGTAAATACCCAACAGGTTCTCTATAATTAAATATGAATAAAAGTTCTTTTCCTTATAAATTTGATTTATAAGATTATGTGCATTTGGCTCTCCTTGTATGTGGTTTAGAGACAATAGATGCACACTTCTGGAATGTCAACATCCTATTGTACATGAAAAGTCTACTATTCCACTGCCCAGTTTATATTCTAAAGGTCTTCTTTGCTTCAAAGTCAGTTGTGTCGAACTCTAGGGGGTGGTACTCATCTCCGTGTACAGCCATAGAGCCAGAATTGTATGTGTATATAACTGGTAAGAATGCTTTGTGGATGAGCGGTCTTAGTGTGTTTTTAATCAAAACTCCTTGTGTTTTCATTTTGTTACCTGCTTTATGTAGGGGCCATTAATATTTCAAGTATTTCATTGTGCATTTTTCAGGAGTTCTCACTTTCCTTGTTGAATCTTCTAGTTGCCATGGTTTTTGATGATCCATTGCAGCTACTGAATACTGTAGCTCATTGTTGATTTGATCATCATGTCTCCATGAGAGAAGTAGGGTCAGAGGGGACTAATTTAATTTCCAGGTCAGAACACAGACTTGTGACTTTATTCTTTCCAAATTGTCTTTCCTGTAGCAATTCATCTTCAGCATTTAGCAAGACTGTTGCGATGCATAGCACTTGACCAGGTGGATAAATCCACTTGTCTTTGGTACTTGTCAGAGGTGCTTGATCTTGTAAAGCACTTTTCTGTTGTAGAAATCTCTTAATTCTTCTTCAGAGAAGTAATCAGGGTTGTGGTTTTTGATCTTTGAAAGAACCATGAATAACTCATTTCCTGGATATAATCTTCTTGGCTTATATCTTTAGCTGATAAATTGGCAAGGGATAGTATGGTGTTTCGTTACAGTAGCTGAAGAGGAGACTATGTTTAACAACTGGAAAAGGGAGAGTATGAACTATATTTTTACAGAAAAGGGAGGATTGTTCCCTACTTCCCTCTTTTCTCCCCATTCTCCTCTTATATTTGATTGCATTTCTCTTCCATCTGTTGAGAAGTTTTATTTGACTTTGAATAGTTTTTTTATTATGTACCTCTCATCTTTTTAAAATTCCAGTAATATTATTCTGCATGATGATGAAGCTCTTTATAATCTTTTTTTAAGGTTTCTGTTTGTTAAAAAAATTCTTATAACTAATCAGCATAACTTGGATAAGAGTTTGTTTATTTATTTCATTTTTATACTGCCCTTATGGGTATTGCACCCACTCTGGGTGGTTTACAAAATAAACACATTCATACAAAACAAAGTAGCCTTGGAGTGGAATAATAGAGCTATATCCAGTCTTGAAATAAATCCTCTCCCCTCCCCCCAATCACCAATTACAGAGTAGATCCGGGAAAATAAAAATGTTTATCTGAAACTTAAATTATACATTAACTAGTTCAATTGATTCCTCGTTGAGAGACTTCTTAGCCATTCTTGGTGTAGGCACCAGGATTTGTGCAGTTTGAAAAGAGCAGGTGAATAATTTGGAGAAGAAACTATTTTTACTTTTCTGTGGAACTACTGCTAGGAGGATTCTGAACAGTAAAAGTATGTTGAAGGAGATAAAAAAATGTTAAAGCACTGTGTTGGAAGAGTAGTATGTCTTCCCAGTTTCCAGTCAATATCTTGGTTTGCCCAAGTTTGCTTACTTGTTGCCTGCAGAATGTGTTGCATTTGCTGCACATCCAGTCTGGAAAATATACAAGCACCCACAGAGAGTAGCTAATGTTGCTTTGACCTATCTACTCAAAGCACCATGAGAGCATTAAATATCTGACTTTCAAACACACAGTCATAACATTAGCTGAAAACTTCATATTACTATCTAAAATAAAGTGGTAAAAGAATCCTTTTGATGGGTGGTAAGCAAGTTTGTTTGGGCAGAAGAAGCAGATACGTTTGTACAGATGCCTTTTCTGTGGCAGTGTGGCAGAGAGTACCTCACCCAAATGATAAAAGTCTAAGGAAGAAGTGGAATGAAACAAACCGTATGTGGTCATGGTAGTGAGGATAGAAGATACTTCTGAATGTCTCCAGTTGTGTCCATTTGCTACCTACTTGCTGAGAGCAGAGTGCATCATATTTGCTGCGTGCACAGTTGGGGACAGCCACAAAAAGAGACACTGTTCCATAGCACAGAGAAAAACAGTAGGTCAGCATAAGCCTCTTCTGTGGCAGTTTTTAGGGCATGTCCGACCTAAACAGTAGTACAAAGAATAGGAGAAGAAAAATGTGTTTTAGGGAAACGTTCCCAATCAGTAACTTGGCCTGCCTAAGTGTGCAGTCCCACTGCATAGCTCAAATCAAAATACAGTAAAACCTCATATAACACTAAAACCTGGTTCCACAAGTCTTCGTGTTATATGATTTTTCGTGTTATCTGATCCTCTATGGGATCCATAGAGATACATTGTAACCACACAGGCTTTCGCGGTTGTTATCTGAAGCATCCCATAGGATCTTAATGTTATCTGATGCAATTCTTCCCCCCAGATTCCTTAATGTTATGCGATTTTCGTGTTATTCGATACTAATGTTATATGAGGTATTACTGTACAGTACAGTATTAGCCATCCAGTACAGAACTAATGAAATAATGACTAATAAACGCTAATAACAGGCATTAAAAGTGTAGGATAGCAGTGGGGAGGGGAGAAGAGAGTAGCTAATGTTGCTTTGACCTATCTACTCAAAGCACCATGAGAGCATTAAATATCTGACTTTCAAACACACAGTCATAACATTAGCTGAAAACTTCATATTACTATCTAAAATAAAGTGGTAAAAATCAACTGCACCTAGTCTAAGAATAAGTATTAAGTGATGAGCTATTTTCCACTGTCCATTTTTAACCTCTCAAATTCTAAAGGAAACTTAAATGATCTGTACAAGTGTGTGAACCAACCTGAGAATAATGGGTCCTTCTTGGACCATCCTATATCCGATTCAGTAATGTACTGATTCTCCTCCTCCACCTTAGTTGCTGATTTTTTTTCCTGAAATCAGTGTGCATGTTTTTTACCCTTGTCATTTTGGCTCTAAAGCAGCAATATCAGGTTGCTATCTTGAATTTTTAGACCACAAGCACCTACTTTTCTTTTACCTCAACTATGTACATTGGAATTTCTTAGATAAGTTTTTTATCCTATTTACGTTAAAAAAAACTACTGTCAATCCTTAGATTTCTGACTTGTTCTAATAACCCTCCATCTTAATTCTTTAATCTGACTTGTTCTAATTAACCATCTAATGCATATGTACACAGCTCCTGTGCTTCAGGATTCTGCAGGGGGGAAATCCAGGATTCCTATTCAGTAGCATATTTTCATGTCCTTGTTGAATCCCTAAATTATTGCAATGAATATAGTATGTTCTATTTAAAGAGTCTTTATCACTAAATTGGTTGTGAAATCAGTTAAAATATATATCTTCTTAACCTCATTGTCTGTGTCTGTATGTACATGTACCAGTAATACCTCATATAACATTAGTATCGAATAACACTAAAATCGTATAACATTAAGGAATCTGGGGGGAAGAATTGCATCAGATAACATTAAGATCCTATGGGATGCTTCAGATAACAACCGCTAAAGCCTGTGTGGTTACAATGTATCTCTATGGATCCCATAGGATTTTAACATGCATCAGATAACACTAAAAAGCATATAACACCAAGACTTGTGGAACCAGGTTTTAGTGTTATATGAGGTTTTACTGTACAGGTATATGTAGAAACTGACAGGCTGCAATCCTGGCACATTTTCTTTTAGGCTTAACTGTGTCTACCAGAGCAAAAATTAGGCTAGAATGGTAATATGACAGTTAAAATGTGAGGCTTTGCAAGCCTTATAATGCTGTTTTGTCTTTGTAGAGCAGTCATAACATTTGCTGTCTTTGCTCTCTACATAGTATGTAAAAGCTGCCAAGAAAGAGCAGAGATAAGGCTGCCCACTTATCTGAAACATTTGGACTTTTAAAAAAAAACTTTTACTTTCTGAAGGCAGAGGAATAACCTTTTGAGTGGGAAGCAAAGCAGTACCAGATGCTTCAGTTCATTTGCTTTACATGATGAATGTTTTCATACTGTAGATGGAACAAGAACATCAGAATTGTTTTGCATTCCTTTTAAGAGTGATCTTGCAAATGTCCCACAAAGGCCTCCTTTTGGTGAAAGAAATGAAATATGAGAGTGGAGAGAATTTATGCAATCTCAGAGAAGTGAGGGAAACTTCCCTATGTCACCTTTGGGTGCTGAATAAATTCTTTTGCCTTTGGGTTAAGATGCTTTGATTTATTAACTCAGGTTTAGGTATCTGGCTGTGGGGCCAGAGATTGGGAGTTCAATTCCCCAGAAGAACCAGTGTGCATAGCCTTTGGCAAGCTGCACAGTCCCCGGGCACTCCAGAAGAAGGAAATAGTATACCATTTATCACAGAGAGTATTGTTTTCTGGATCACAGCGAGTTAAACCTGCATTTAACTTAAGTTTGTTGTTGTTCAGTCGCACAGCCGATTCTGACCCTTTGCGACCCCTTGGACCACCGTCCGCCAGGCACCCCTGTCCTTCACCTTCCTCCTCATGTTGCTCAGCTCTATACCCATTGTGTCTATAATACCATCTAGCCATCTCATTTTTAGCCGGCCCCTTCTTCTTTTGCCCTCGACCTTTCCAAGCATCAAGGCTTTCTCAAATGAATCTTCTCTTCTCATTTGATGTCCAAAGTACTTTAGCTTCATCTTTACTATTTGACCTTCTAAGGAGCAGTCAGGGTTGATTTCTTCTAAGATTGACCTATTTGTTCTCCTTGCTGTCCAGGAGACTCTCAAAACTCCTCTAACACCACATCTATTCTTCTGTGCTCAGCTTTCCTAATGGTCCAGCTCTCACAACCATACATTGCCACCAGGAATACCATTGCTTTGACTATACAAATTTTTGTTTGCAATGTGATGTCTCTACTTTTCACTGTGTTCCCCAGGTTTCTCATCGCTTGCCTCCCAAGAATCAGTCGCCTTTTTATTTCATGGCTGCAATCTCCATCTGCAGTGAGCTTTGATCCTAAGAAAGTAAAATCTGTCACTGCTTCTACTCCCCCCCCCCACCTATTTTCCAGGGACTGATAGGGCCTGTTACTATGATCTTTGTTCTCTTTATATTGAGTCTCAAGCCAGCTTTTTCACTTTCTTCTTTCAACTTAATCAGGAGCTTCTTTAGGTCCTCCTCACTTTCTGCCATTGGGGTGGTATCATCTGCATGTCTCAAATTGTTGATGTTTCTCCCAGCAATTTTGCTCCCAAATTGTGATTCCTCCATCCATGCATTCCGCATTATGTGTTCTGTGTATAAGTTGAATAAGCAGGGTAACAAAATGCAATAACTACATGCTGCATGCCAATTTTCACTCGTGGCAGCTCTTCTGAGGGTTTTCTAGGTATAAAGTACTGAGTAATAATTTGCCAGTCCTTGCAGCCTGCTCAGGGAAAAACAGGATAGCTCTTTTCCCAGACTGGTGGAGATTTGAACCCCTAGTAGCTCCACAGGTACATGTTCCAATGCAATGAACTAACAGTCAACTGTGTTTACATTATATGTTTTTTTTAAAGGATTTTAGAGATGCTTAGGTGGTGCATGGCCCAAAAAAGGTTGGGAATCACTGGGCCAAAGTGGCAAGCATGAACGAACAGTAACTTGTTTTTTCTTTGTAGACTGATGGAGCTTTGCTATCCATTTACAAACTGTACCTTTCTGTTCAGATAGATATAATTCATGAGTATTTAGATAATGTAGAGTTTCAAGAGAGGGCTTTCTACACCTATGACTCATTTTTGCAGATGAACCCAAAAATGGTTAAGTTGGTTGTTTCGATTTATAATTAATCGCAACCATTAATTTATGGTGATACAAAATGAGGGTGGCTATCCAGTGATGTACTAGTAGCAAGGAGTAGTTAGAGCAGCACAACAGTGGAACCAAGTGCCTTGAGAGGTGGTAAGTGCTTCAACCCTGGAAGCATTCAAGAGAGAATTGCACAGACCTACAGTATTTTGATTCCGATTTCTTCATTGAACAGAGAGTTGGATTCTATGGCCTAAAAGACACCTTACAACTCAATTATTCTGTGATTCTATGAGGCCTGGGTTTGAATGCTTGCTTAGCTGTGGAAGCTCATTGGGAAACTGGAAATGATAAAACCGCTTATTTAATATCTCACCTTGAAAGCCCTGTCAATTAAAGTTGGTTCTGACTTGGCAGCATATAACATAAACAAATGGAAAGTCCAAATCCATGAATCGATAACTGATTGAAATTAAACAAAGATTTTGACTCAGAATCATTTACCAAAAACAGCAATATAATGTTTTCAAGTGTAATTTGTAATTAAAATACTACTTTTTTCTTTTGAAGGGACACTGGAGACAGATCAAGACATCGCGCCCCTCGCAATGCCCGTATGTCTGCACCATCCCTTGGACGCTTTGTTCCCAGGTTTGTTCCAAAGAAATATAACAAATATGTTGTTCACAATGCAAGTCCTAAGAGAGTTAGCAGTATTTATACCATGTCTTTCTCCTCTTTCTAGGCGTTTCTTGTTGCCAGAGTATTTGCCTTATGCTGGGATCTTTCATGAACGCGGTCAACCCGGTTTGGCCACTCACTCCTCAGTTAACAGAGTCTTAGCAGGTAAGAATATCTTTTCCCCCATTTTGGGAATGTGCTGTGTGTATATATGATGAATATCTGTCAAAAAATGAACATGTGGTGTAATGTTTTACTGGAAAGAGATGAAGGGATAGATTTCAGACAAACTGGATTGTTTTTCTGTACAGTAAAACAGCATATAGAGCACCTCGCTTACAGAGTAACTCTCTTAAAGAGCAGAATTTTCTCTGAATGGTCACCTTGCTTAACAAATAAAACCAACCAAAAACTCACTTAACAAATAAATCGGGTTTCACAATCCCCCCTGCCAGAAGTCACAATTGGTCACTTACAATGGTGTTTTGCTTAAAGAGCAAACTCGCTTAAAGAGCAATCCTGTGGAACACATTATGCTCTTTAAGTGAGGTACCACTGTATAGATTTTTGAGAGCGTCTGATGATTCAGATTGTATATGGAAAATAAGAGACATACAGAGGAACTCCAAAATGGAATTCCAGAAAGAAAACTCTCTACCCAATCATAAAACACTTCTGTCTTCTTACAAAATGAACATGCCGACAAGCTAATGATCAGTTTGCTCCAGGTCCCTTTAATTCAATTATAGGGTGCCTTGTTCATGTTCTGGCTTGTGAAGCTTCTCAAGAGCAATTCAGATTCAATTAGGATCCTAATAAGTGCATATTAAAACTTTGGCAGCATCTGGTTATAGTGTACTGTTGGAGAGTTTTCTTTGCAGCAGGGAAGAAGGCTTATAAATTGGGACTTTGCTTGCCTGGAAATGAAGTTTGTGATGGCAAAATTTCAAAGAGTTTGTTTGTGGAGTTTGATGTGTTTTTTGTTCAGAACCAGATGCAAATGTGATTTAATAATGCTTGTATTCATTAGAGCATAGATGTGTGTCCTCAGATTGTAATGGGAGTTGGAATAATCTGGGTATTTTCTTTCCCTCTGACTATTTTACTTAATGCCAGTTTGAAATGCAGTATTTGTTATATTACATTCAGTTCAAAGGGTATAATAGAAAAACTAGTATTTTTGGAGCAGAATGTTACTATCAAGTTTGTACCTAAGCATATGAATAAAGTGATTATGTGTATTTGGTAATTTCAACACCAATTAGTGATGCTAGGACCTATAATGAAAAGCTTCCAGTTCCATGGAATACGGATTATTTTAAATTATTCTGAGAGTAGCTCTTGTTCCTCAGCTGAGCTGCCTTGGGTTAGAGACTACTGGACCAAGGAAATGAAACACAGCTTTACTTTACTTTCAGTGTGTAGCTGTGCATTAGATTTGCATTTTTTGTTTTCCTAATTTATCTCTGTTTATGATCAGAAATTGAGAAATTTTGTCTTATCAGGAAAAGAAAGAAGCTTCATCCCTTTGTTTCAGAGTCTGTCAGTTTAGGTCTTCTGGAAAAGTTTTAATTTAATCTGTATTCTTTAACAGTGATGTTTTTGTAAGTTGGGTGTGGAACTACAGTTTGTGGCAAGACACAGCAAACTCCTCAGTTTCACTTTAATACACCTACTTTTTGAGTTGCACAAGAGGAAACAGAAACAGATGAGACTTCACTCTCCACTCCTTAATTCCATCTATGTGCTTCTTTGTCTTGGTTTAGGAGTCCTGGCTTTTTAGGTAGCAATAACTGTAGTCTTGGATTCAGGCAGAACTAGAAACTCTGCTTAGTTGGAGCTTGCAGTTTATCACTACCATACTGTTGTGAACAAACCTGACCTCAGAAGCTAAGAAAGATTTGCTGTGGTTAATACAGTACTTGTAAAAGTTGCCTTTGCTCAAAAGCCAGTCATATCCGGCTCTAGGGTGCGGTGCTTACCTCTGTCCATAGCCAAATAGCCAGCACTGTCCGTATATGCAGACATTTCCATGAACATGTGGCAGGCATGATGACGTATGGAATGCTGTTACCTTTCCCACCAAAGCAGTACCTATTTATCTACTTGCAATTTCTTCCTTTCGAGCTGCTATGTTGGCAAGAGCTGCGACAGAGATGGGAGCTCACTCCATCATGCAGCACTCATGTCTTGACCTGCTGACCTTCTAGTTGTTAAGTTCAGCGTCTTAACCAGTTAGCCACTGCAGTCCCAATACTTGTATAGGATACCACTAAGGAGTACCAAGGATGCCATTGTATAGCTAGAAAAAATGTGTTTCAAGTGGCTGCTAATTAGAGTTGATAATATTGGGCTAAATGGTCTAACTCTGCCTAAAGCATATTCTTATGTTTATGTGGTCATGCCAATAGAAAAATATCAAAATTCCATGTACTACATGATGCTCCTGTACAACTTAGTTTAGTGTAGTGAGATTCATGACTTTCTATGAAAATTCAAATAATGTACAGTAAAACCCTGATTTACATAAAAAATCAGTTCCGTAGCAATTTATGTAACTCGGTTTTTTACATCCCCATAGGGATGCATGGGGGGGGGAAGAGAATTTAAATGGTGTGCTCTCCCTACTTTTGCTGTTGCTTCCTCCTGCTTCTTCAGAGTGGGAGCCACTGCTGAAGCTCTGCCACCTCTGGGAAGGTCTGGGGACCAATCTGTAACCTGCAGCCGGTGGAGGGCCCCCCCCCCCCATTTCAAGCTCTCTGCTGCCCCTGCTGCCTCTGGGAGGGTCAGGGGACCCAATCCACACTGTTTCTGACATCCCCCGACTTTCCCAGGCAGTGCTGCAAGGCAAAACCTGCAGCCAACAACGGAGTTTCACCCCTGCATTTTGCCTTTCAGCACCACTTGGGAAGGCTGGGGGACGTTGGAAACAGTGTGGATTGGGTCCTCTGACCCTCCCAGAGGTGGCAGGGGTGGTGGAGAGCCCAAAATGGGTGAAAAAAATTCCATCATGATGGAGGTTTTTTCATCCATTTTGGGCTCTCTGCCACCCTTGCCACCTTTGGGAGGGTCGGGGGACCCGATCGTGCTGTTTCTGACGTCCCCCAAACTTCCTGGGCGGTGCTGCAAGGCAAAACCTGTAGCCAATGATGGGAGTTTTCCCCTGCATTTTGGCCTGCAGCACCACATGGGAATGTTGGGGGATGTTGGAAACAGTTTGGATTGGGTCCCCCAACCCTCCCAGAGGTGGCAGGGGTGGTAGAGAGCCCGAAATGGGTGAAAAAACCTCTGTCATCAGCTGCAGGTTTTTACTTGCAGCACCGCCCAGGGTGCAGCCGCCTCCACCACCGCCATGGTAAGTCTCTTCTTGTGACTTCTGGTGGTGGGGGCAGGTGGATTTTTGGTGATCAAAATGCCGTCGCCACCATTTTGATAACTAAAAACTTGAATTTTAGAGATACAAATGGCAGTGGCACCATTTTGATCTCTAAAGAGTTACGTAAAACTTTATGTAACTCGAATTTTTTGCATAAACCATGACACAGATTTACGCAAAAAAAAAAAAAAAAAAACCAACAGCAACCCTTATGTAACTTGAATTTTACATAATTCAAGTCATTCGTAAGTTGGGGTTTTACTGTATAGCCTTTGACCTAAGAAACTCATCGAGAAAGAGAGATGGAGAATATATCCTTGCCACTAGTAACATGCAGCCTTTGGCAAATAATCCATGGGACATTGCATTCTTTGACAGGAAGGTAAAAATTCCTTTTCCCTTTATTAAGATTTCTGTATTACAAATGGGATGTCCTCCATTCCCAGGTAGGATCCTTTTAACTTCTCTTCAGTGAGGTAGAAATTCTTGCTTATCGTTGTCAAGATAGTCTCCCCCTTTGTTACTTTTTTTCTGAAGCATTTTAAAAAGTTAAGCATCTCTTCAGTTCCCACACAGAGAATCAGAACTGCATCCTTTCCCAGTTCTGGTTCTCTGTGTGGGATTTTGTTGTAGGCATATGGAAATAGCTCACTGGGAGATGATAATTTGCTGCCAGGCAACACTGCTGAATTCTTTTCCAGCTCTTCTGTGCTTGAGACATTTGCTCTTACTCCCTGTTAACAATCTTTTGCTACAACTTTGAGAGCAACAAGTGGTTTCTTCTGTCATTGTCTATCCATTTTTGGCTTGCATATGTGATGGGGTATAGTAGTAGTTGTTGGAAGTAATATTTTTGTACCTTGGAACTGCATTCAAATTAAACTGCAGCACTATAAGAATGCACTTTGCTTCACAAATAAAAATTACCATGTTCTCTTTTGTCATTAAAGTAAAAGTGAAACTTAATTGGGTTAATGATTTAAGCAACAAGTAGTATACCACCACTCATTGTCTATATACCAAAGGCATTTGTGATGTTGGACAGATTCCCAAATAATGACACTATGAATCTAAACCTTTAGATAAAAGATGTTGTTTCCTTGTTTTGGACCTGAAAGCATTGCATTCTTAACTATTATCTGCAGTAGAGAGCTGTGCTGAACCAAATTCATATTTTAATTGTCCATCCAGAATAGTTCTGTCCACACTTGTTTTAATATCCTGTTCAGGTAGGTTTTTTGTTGTTCTTAAAATACATTTAATGAAGGGATGGATGAGGGCTCATGAATCAAAATTGAATTCAGATAGAATGGGTTCTGTTAAAAGGTTAAAATTTGTTTTCATACTGCTGGAATTGTTTAACTGCATTTTTGTTTAGTTTTATGCAGTGTTGTGTTTCTGTGTTTACCAATTGTGCTTTCTAATGTTTCCTTTTTTAGTTTTAAGCAATCCTTAACTTAGTGCAGGAATCCAGTATATATATTTTGGTATATGTCTATTATGTTTGTATTACCTTTTTGATTACTTTTGAGGTTACTTTGTGACTTGGTGCTATTCTTTGTAGGACTTATGGTAGCTATGTGTTTGTTTATTATAGTATATTCTTTTATTGTTTATCCAGACACAATGAAACATGGTCCAGTGAGAAATTAGATTACCATTTTCAGTGAGTGACCTAGAAAATATTTGTCATGGTAATGAAATGATACTGTTATTCTAAATCTAGATGGTTGCTGCATTCCGATTATTCTCTTAAACTCCTGTATGTGAAGTTTACAGAAATGATAGTTTGTAATCCAAGTTTGAACCATATTTTCCCAGTATGAATATAATGTCAATCTATGTTTAAAATGAAGTTACATTAAATGATTCCTGGGAAATTGAATGATAATGAAGACTTTGAATTGTGGCTCATTTCCAAACTTCAGGCTAGGTTTTGGACAAATCCATTTGTTGCTTACTTATGATCTTCAGGACAAAATTATTTAGGAAGTTTTGCCTCTAAACATAACTCTGTAATGTATTATTAGCTCACCTTTTTTGGATGTTACTCCATACAAGTGAGTAATTTACAATGCATTCCATCTTAGTAAGAGTTAGAAATTTATTTATTTATTAGTTCAAATTTATATTGCAGCCCACTCGCCATGGCGACTCAGGGCGGCTTACAGACAATACATTACATTACATTACAATATAATATGTTGGGGTGGGCACAGGGGGAGGGGCGGCAAGGTCCTCAACCTGCCCTAGCTTCTTCTTAACCTGGCAGTTGGTGTAAGTTGTCAGTTAGTTGTACTACACTAGCTGTTGCTTTAGAAATTAACCCAAGTATCTTTCACTTTATCTTTAATGATGAAAGAGAACATGTTAACAAGCTGATTTAGTTTCCTTGGAAACCATATTCCAAGCAGTTACTCAGACCTCCTTAGCATATTAGGTTGAGGCGTCTGCTACATTCAGCTTATTTGAGACTAAATTTGCCTATGCTATCAAGTGTTGGTTTTGCTTCATATAATTCTCAATTGTTTAACCTAAAGGAAGTTTATCTGTGACTGTTAGTCAGACATCAGTATCAGTATGTGGTATCTTATTGAACATTTTAAACTTGCTGCACTCAAATAATTGATTTCTTGACTGAGGGAAGTCTAGAATTCCCTTGACATTTGCACATAGGACTTGATTTCCAGGTTCCTCACCACCTAGATATATTGCTGGAAGAAAAATCAGTAATTTAAGATAGGCAAATGACACCATCTTACTGGCAAAAAGCAGCAATAACTTTAAATGACTTTTAGAGAAAGTGAAAGTAAAAATTGCCAAAGCCGGACTGCAGTTGAGGATTAAGAAGTCAAAAATCATGACTAAAGAAGAGCTACACAGCTTTAATGTTGGCAGTGAAGAAAATGAAAGAGGAAAAGGTTTTGTATACCTTTTTCAATCCATCCAAAAGGAGACTGCAACCAGAAGACTGAGACTCATAAGGGCAGCATGGCTCTGAGTCTTTATCGATAATAAAGTGAAAGTGGTACAGTTTTATTTCCTTATATACTCAAGTATAAGCCGAGTTTTTAGCCCCCAAAAGGAGATACAGCTTATACTCAGGTCAACAACCACGAGGGTCCAAAGACCGCACTGGATTGAGATGTGGCAACAATTAATTTTACCATATTTTCATGTAGTTTGATTATTGAAACTAACTAGCAGCTGCTGCTTTTCCCAACCTTAGCTTATACTCGGGTCAATCTATTTTCCTGGGTTTTAGGTTAAAATTAGGTACCTCAGCTTAAATTCGGGTTGGCTTATACTCAAGTATATATGGTAGATGATTAGGGGATTACATGGAACATTTAATTTTGTTCTGATCACAAGTTCACAAGAGCAGACAACATGGCTTTAAAATGTGTTTCTGACTATGATGTTGCATTACTCTATCTCAGGAGTTCTCAACCTTTTAAAGCCAGGGGCCGGGTCATGCTCCCTTAGACAGCTTTGGGGGCCGGATGGCCATTTTACCCTTCACCACATGGCACTTCCGGGTGTGGTGGAGGCGGTGGGGGCCACATGAAATGGCACCATGGGCCTCATCTGGCTCACAGGCTGCAGGTTGAGAATCCCTACTCTTTCTCTTCAGTCTCATGCCAAAATTGGGTATTCTTGAATCTCTGTATGCTAGGAGGGAACTGTGTCTGCAGCAGTATTCTGATCTCTATAGGCAACAAAGGCACCCATAAGGTTTTGTGTCTCTTTGTAAGCATTCAGACTCACTTAGTCAGCTGTAAAAGTACTTTCTCACAATCATTCAGGTCATTTAAAAGGGGATTACCCACAATCCATAGTTTTATATGGAAAGGGGAGGAATGGCTAATCCAGCAGTACCCCCCATCCCCACTCCCACCCCGGTGGCCCACATCACTTGCAGTACATGTGCTATACATAAGAAAATTGGAAGGTAGATCAATCTGACATTCTTCAGGATGAGGAAAGAACTGGAAGTGAGCTGTGCAGTGCATTTAAATTGAAATAAAGAGCTAGTGGGCCCTTATAAGAAAGTTCTTTTCAGTAAGTAGTTATTTAGCAGAAAGCTTAATATAGTATTATCATTAATTGCTGAAACTCTTAGGAGTTGTTACTTTAAATAATCACAACTGTTGTGGTTTATATCCTGAAATGGACATTGCTAAAATAAAACTCTTCAAAATAAAGCTGTTGTCTTGATTTATGTTTCCTCATACTTTTTAGTCTTTCAGAAAACTCTATAAAGATTTAAAGCTTAGTAAAACCAGTCTGCGTAGTACTGTGAGTGTCATCAGTAAAAGCAAAGAAACGTATAGAAAGAAAGAAGGGGGGGAGAGAGACTGAATTAATTTAAAAATCCCTAATCCTGGTCACATTGCTGTACTTCTTCTGAGAGAGAAATAGAAGATAGAATGAAATATTATGAGTGAAGCAGATGAAAAGAGTATTACCATTCCCTTCTTATTCTGTTTGGAAACTGACAAAGGGAATAATTATCCAAGATTAAGCAGGTCATGAACTAATGTAAGAGAAACTGAGAGACTCTGTGAATTCAATCATGGAAGGAAGAATGCACCTAGTTTCTGGGTTTTGGTTCATGTAGAGAGCTTTTGTATGTAGAACAGACTTTTCTTCCAGTAGATTGCTTTTGCTTTAGAAAAGTAAAGGTTAAGAATAGCAAAACAAGTGTTCTCTCCTCATGTATGGGACTAAAAATGGTTGTCGATATGTTTTCTTCCTTAATAAATCTAGTGTCTGAAGGTTTAAAAAATGGAAATAAAAATGTTTACTTTGCTTAAGCCATAATATTTCATTACCATATACTAATGGGACACTTAGGCTACAGATCTCTAAAATATCTATGTGGGATGATGTCTTGGTGAACTTAATGGAGCTTGCTTCTGAGCGTGCAGGTACTCATTGTTACATCTCTTAGCTATGTTTTGTTCGATGGAGCTGTTCTGAATAAATGTTCTTTAATAAGAGGAGTAGTTCATTTCCATTCCTGTAAAAGTCTTATTATTTCATGTTAACAGCTTTTTTTTCCTAAAGGAAATATTTCTGTTATGCTGGATAGCCACTTTGTGGTCAGTTCTGCTTAGTTGAATTTTGAACAACTAATTCATGTTGGATTAAGGTCAAGTCTGCCCTGAAAAGGAATTCAACTTACTTGAAATGTGTGTGTTTTTTCCTTCCAAGGGCTAAATGCTGAGTAGCTCTTCTGTACTTTGCCCTAAGCTCAAGCTTGATTTATAGCTTGCATGAGGCATGTTGTAGAATTTTGATTTAATATTTTTTTTCAAAGCTCAGTTACATATGGAGTGAGCTATACTTAAGTCTACTGACATCAGTGGGCTTATATCATTTGGGGGTTGTGGCATAGTATACAAGGACATAACATCCTCCTTTCTTTTGTCCTACTGTTATTCTTAAAGCATGTTAAACATTGCTAAACTGAAAAATATGCAATAGAATCTGCTGAGCCATCATCATAAGTAGGCATTGGCTAAAGCAGGGGTCAGCAAGCTTGACTCTCTAGATGTTCTTGGACTTTAATTCCCTGAAGTCCTTGATCAGCAGGTGTACTGACTTGGGCTTCTGGTAATTGAAGTCCACTAACACCTGGAGAGCAAATTTTGCTGACCCCTGCTAAACTAGCCATTAAGCTAAGTTCAAACATAGAATGCTGCCTGTTGTGATTGACTCTCCTGCTAAATTTTATGCCTGTTAGGTTGCTTTACTGGCTTACTGTGTACAGTAAAACCTTGCATAAAGAGTGCCCCGCTTAGAGACTAACTTGCTTAAAGAGCAGAATTTTCTCTGAATGGTCACCTCGTTTAACAACTAAAACCAACCAAAAACTCATTTAACAACTAAATTGGGGTTCGCAATCCCCCCCCCCCTGGTCACAGTTGGTCACTTGCAATGGTGTTTGGCTTAAAGAGCAAACTTGCTTAAAGAGCAATCCCATGGAGCGCATTATGCTCTTTAAGCAAGGTACCACTGTATTGGACTGAATCCCTTATCACAGATGGTGCTAATGTTTGTTCAAAGCATTCTTTAATGCCTTTAATGCTACATTTCTTTATTTTTTCATTTTCTAAGTGTTGTATTGTGCTTTTCTGTTACAGTTACTCAAGCAGTCTCATTATTCCTGTAACGCGCTCTACATGGGGCTGCCCTTGGTGACCATTCGGAGACTCCAGCTGGTCCAAAATGCGGCGGCCCGAGTAGTGACGGGGCGCGGGCGTTATGCTCATGCTACGCCGCTGCTTCGGGAGTTGCATTGGTTGCCAGTATGTCTCCGGGTGCAATTCAAGGTGCTGGTTATTACCTTTAAAGCCCTATATGGTAGTGGGCCAGGATACCTAAGAGACCGCGTCACCCTGAGAACATCTGTCCGTCCCACCAGGGCGGACCGGAGGGGCTCTCTTGTTGTCCCATCAGCTAGAGAGGCACACCTCTCTAGCACTAGGAGAAGGGCCTTCTCCGTGTCCGCCCCAGCCCTTTGGAACCTCCTGCCAATCGAGCTGCGCCTACAGACAGAGCTCCTACCCTTCCGGAAAGGCCTAAAAACCTGGCTGGCTAAGCAAGTGTGGGGAAATAGGGTCGTGGGGTCTCATATAGGGTGGCTGATTTAGTGACAGCCACCCTTCAGTTCATGTGGTGTGATTTTTATGCTTTTATGAATTTTTAAAGTTTTAACATCGAGTCTTAGGATGTCGATATTTTAGTCTGTAATTGCCGCTCAGAGTCGGGCTTGCCCGATTGGAGCGGGGTAGCAAGTACGAATAAATAAATAAATAAATAATTCCATAGATAAGAGAGAACCTGTAGCTGGATTAAAAACAAGATGCATGAATAGAAACATCTGACTTCCCTAAATTAATGGAGAAGAAAGGCAATAAGTAGAAGTCTAAATGTGGGCTCCTGCCTCAATGATTCTCTGAAATCAAGAATATGAATATAAAGTATAGAACCTGACATTTGAACTTGGTTATAGATTCATACTTATTAGAGTAGTGACAAGCCAGGATCCACATTTAGACATCACACACATTGTTTCTTCTTCGTCGTCCCTGTGAAAGCACACAAATGGGTTAAATCCTGCATATGTGCAGACAACACAGAATGTTCCAGAGCTGTGAAGGAACCACAAGCTCCACCCACCCCTCTAAGCATGCACACACCCACCCCAGCAATCCGTCAATTTTTTGTTGTCACTCTCTTGTTCCAGAGCATCTTCAGTGATCTTTCAGCAAGTTATATTTACTGTTAATTGTTGTTACCGTTAGTATAGTGTAGTTCAGAGATGCCCAAACTATGGCCCTTGGGCTGGATCCAGGCCCCTGATGCCAATTCATCCGGCCCTTGCCGCTCCTGGAAGTGTAAGTAAAATGCATGGGTACGTTATGTGCCTGCACATGTGCAGAACACTGCTGTAAATGACCCATGGCTGTCATAAATGCGTTTATGACAGCTGGGTTGCATTTGTGGCAGCGTTCTGTGCATGTGCTTCTGGTAGGAGGAACCACATGACTGGCCCGATCAGCTGTCTGGGGGCATGGTAGGCCCATGGCCTGAAAAGTTTGGGCACCCTGGTGGAGTTAGTTCTTGTTCTTACTGTTCTAAAAAAGTTAATAGTTTTTGTTGTTCCTTTGTTTCTCTGAATGGTCGCCTCGCTTACAACTAAAACCAACCAAAAACTTGCTTAACAACTAAATTGGGGTTCACAATCCCCCCCCCATCCCAAATGGTCACTTACAGTGGTGTTTCGCTTAAAGAGCAATCCTATGGAACACATTTTGCTCTTTAAGCGAGGTATCAGTGTATTCTTTGACAGAAGCAGAAGAGTAGCGTGCCTTGG
Source organism: Furcifer pardalis (assembly GCA_030440675.1). NCBI lineage: Eukaryota > Metazoa > Chordata > Lepidosauria > Squamata > Chamaeleonidae > Furcifer > Furcifer pardalis. Next base: position 61,771,127 of record CP126894.1, read on the forward strand.
CGGGGCCCCGTATAAAAATTTGTTTGGGGGCCCTTAGGAAGGGTAAAGATTTGTTTTGCTTACGCACGTTGGGGGCCGCCGTGGCTTGTGGCCCCCGTATAATTGATTCGGCAGATACGGAGGTAGCTACGTCTCTGGACAGAAGGTCATACTTGGTGAGAGGCATCACTGTCTCACAATAATACTATAAGATTAAAACACTAGAACAGCCATGTTTTGGACAGCGGTATCTTGAGCTATGCTGCTGAAAGAGGGAAAATGAAGCAACTTCAGGAGCATGGCTTTGTCTTGTCAATTAAGCTTTATGTAATTGCTTAAAGATTCCAGAGCAGACATCACACAGTAGTGGTCAGTATAACACAAGAAAGAATAGTTTGTCTAAGAGTTGCTCGGGAGAAGGACATAATGCAGGTTATGCTTACTGCAAGAAGCTTGTTGTCATTGTCCTGTCTTGCAAGGCATGCTATCTGAAGCAATTAGGATTAGCAGGCATATTTCATGCTCTAAAAAGTCAAAATGAAGAATGAGAGCTTTGCACAAAGAAATGCCTGCCAGACACAGATTTTAGTCGGTTTTTGTAGAGAGTATAAACACTGGTGTAGAGACTAAAAAGCAGGTTTCCACAGCGTTTAATGAAAATACATGTAACTGGGCAGTAGCATCAAGCTACTGAGCTATAGGGGCCAGTTTTCATATGAGACGCTCTGTAAAAAAGTCAAACCACCTTTTTGAGAAAGACTGGGCTGGTTAAAATTCACAGTTCTGATGGTCGAAGAGGTAAGGCCAAAAGAACTTGACTTTTGTTTTTAAAATTTACTTGTGAATTGAGATGAATTAATGAGAAAGGAATTGTAAAGTTCTCATGCTTAAGTTCTAGGGAAACAGAAGAACAATAAATGTCATTAAAGCAGTTGCAAGTTTTATGCAATGTTATTGTGGGAGTGAACAATGGAAGAATCAAATCTTGTCCGTTTTACAAAAATGTCTTATTATCTATTTATTATTTCAACTTGTATACAACCCTATATTGCATAACACTGCGTGATTTACAGCAATAAATTCAATCAAATAAATAATTCATCCAACATGCAATACAAAATGACATTAAAATAATCTACAGCCCTAGACAACCCCAAATTTAAACTAATTAAACAATAAAACAGTTTTTTAAAATCTCAGGTTCCTATAAGTAAAAGCAAGTCTAAACATTTTCATTTTTTACACATTTCTTAAAAACTGAGAGGAACCTGGTGAATCTCTAACATGATTTCTTGTGTCCATTTTTCTGGCTTCTTTTTGTATTTCTTAACATTGTGAACTGAGAAGAGCAAGTAAGACCGATAATTGTTCTGTGGGAAAAGTGTTCCAACAAGTATCAGGTCCGAAATCATTAAGAGGTTTATAGGTAATATCCAGCACCTTGAATTATGCACAGAAACTAACGGACCCAGTGCAAATGTGCCAAAACTGAGAATACGAATTCTGGTCTATTAATCTCATAATCAGTCTGACTGCTGCATTTTGGGTGTGCTGAAGATTCAGTACTGGCTTAAAGGACAGGCCTGTGTAGACATCATTGAGGTACAGTAATACCTCGGATAATGCTAAGACTTGGTTCCACAAGTATTGGTGTTATCCGATTTTTAGTGTTATCCGATGCATGTTAAAATCCTATGGGATGGATCAGAAAACGTTAAAGCTCCATAGAGATACATTGTAACCGCACAGGCTTTAGCAGTTGTTATCCGATCCATCCCATAGGACCTTAACGTTATTCGATCCAATTCTCCTCCCCAGATTACTTAACGTTATGCGATTTTAGCGTTATCCGAGGTAAACGTTATCCAAGGTATTACTGTAGTCTTTTTTTTTTAAGATTACCAATGCATGAACCACTGTTATTAGGCTTTTGTTATCCAGATAGGAGCACTGCTGGGCAGTCAACCAAAGTCGATAAAAGGCAATTCTGGACACAGCAGATATTAATGCCTTCATAGAGAGGGACGGATCCAGAAGTACTTCTAAACTTGGTTTAATATTTCAGTAGTCCTGCTTTGGCACATTCTTCTTTCACTTTAATTAACAGTTACTTCAGGTCATTGCAGCTTTCTGCCAATAAGATGGTATTACCTGCATGACTGAAATTATTGATATTTTTTCCAACATTTTGTACTTCCTCTGAATCTAGTCTGGCTTTTTTGTATGATACATTCTGCATAACAAATTAGGGATAAAATGCACCTTGCCTATAGGAAACTAATATGACTATACCAGTAAATATAAATAAGTGGTTTTGTCTAAGAAAGAGTTTGCACTTAAGAGTGTTCCTTTGGTCTTTCCATATCCTGTCCTAATGATAACTTCTTGTCTGCAATACAGGTTATACATTAGAACAACCAAGAGGTGACGCACAGAAAAGCCCATAGTTTCTCATGAGCCACACATTCAAAGGGTTTGGTGTAGTCTATAAAACATAGACTTACCATCTTCTCCTGCTTTGTTTCTGTTCCTTAGACCAGATTTTCCAATAGCCTTTAGTTTGGCTTTGTTCCCAATTTTTGTGTTTTTTTTTTATTTTAGGGTTTTTACAATATTAAAAATAAACTAACAAAACAATCTACAAAACATAAAAGAAACAATTACATACAAAAAAAGTAGTTCCCACGTACATCCTACAACGTTAAAAAATGAGAAGAGGAAGAGAGAAAAAAAATACATGTCAATATAATATAATGTAATCAGATGTTATTTTCTATACATTTGCTATACTGTATATTTTCATCTTTATATCCACTCTCCTCTTTAACCACCATATTACAACTTTAATATTTTGTACATGGCTCCTACCACCCAGTCCACTACAGTCCTTGAGTCTACCAGCCACTCCTTTTACAACTCATTCATTCTGCCAAAAATACATTGTATTCGGAGCAGGTTTTTCTCCTTTATTATCCATCAATGTGTGTTGCAAAAAAAGGCTTCCAAATGTCCCAAAATCTATTTTGTTTTATTAACCCCCTTTTTATATTTATATTTTTGTGTTTTAATCAAGTAGGATTATAAACAGGTTTTGTTTTTGTGTGTGATCAGTTTCCTGCTAGATACCTACATAAAAATGTTTCAATTTCATTTTCTGCACCATCTGTAATTTGAACATAGTTTTTTGAATGATAGTTATGTTGATAGATTTTCCATGGAATCTGATTGATATTCAGCCAGACTTTGCTAGCACGTAATACCTGTGCTACATCTTGTCTCAGTATTAGAATTTGTTATTTCCAGAACATTTTGGTTTTATTAATTGGAAATATTCTGCTACTGTCCATTTTAGTTCAGTGACATCAGTCACTGTGTTTATACATTTGATTTCTTGCTTTATGGTTTCCAGTTTGCATTGATTCATGCCTCTCATGTTCCATGTTCCAATTCTGTGTGTCGTGGAGCATCAGACTTTCCTTTCACCAAGCAACATACCAGTTATAATTGCTATAGTAGGCTATATCTACTCTTTTTCTCTTGTAAGTAAATATAAATGTTAATTTTAATGGTTTTCATGTTAGGGTTCATTTTTTAAAATGTTCATTTCAATGATTAAAGTTGGTTTAATTTGTTTTATTACTATATAACGGGTTCAAGCTATCTTGAGCACTATTTGTAGTGAAAAGTCAGGGCATTTATAATTCAAAAAGAAAGATTAGTTTTCTTCTAGCTTACAGAGAAAAGTAAGTCTACACCACATGAACTAAAAATGACCTTTGGCTGCCTGGCTTTTGTGGAAAGATTTGTGTAGGGACTTGGTAAGGAAGGTACAAGTACACTTTAAAACAGGGGTTCCCAGCCGCCAGCCCAGGGGCCTAATCCAGCCCATGCATATCATTAATCGGCCCCGTGGTGGCCACCCAGGCATCACTAGGACTGCCCCCATTGCCAAAAGTCATGCTACGTCACTTACCTCGGTGGCGGCAGTGGCAGAAATCATGCGGCTTTGCCACTTTGCGCACAGCCTTCGCCACTTCCCAGGGTAGCAGGAGGTTTTTCAAATTAATTTTGCACCAGTTTTGTCATTTTCTGATGCTAGAGTGGTCCGGTGAACTACTTCTAGTGTCGGGTGGAGCTTACATCAGCACCTGGGATCACAACACGCAGCCAGGAAGCAGTTCACTGGACCACTTAGCTGCCGAAGAGCAGCAAGGAGCGTTGGGGAATTACAAAACCAGTGTGAAATTGCTCTGAAAAGTTTGCTGGCACCCTGAGAAGCGGCAGAGGCTGTGCACAACGCAGCAAAAGCCACGTGATTCCTGCCACCACCGCCGATTACAACAAAAAGTTGTGGGTGCAGGCATGCCTCCAGCCCCCACAGCTGAGCATGGTGGCGGGAACTGGCCTGTGGCAGGAAAACGTTGGGAACCCCTGCTTTAAAATGTAACTAGCATAACACAGTACAGCTGTTTAGCGGTGGTTGATCAGGGCAATGCTGTTTTTAGCCAGAACAACAATTTTAGCCTCCAGAAGGAAATCTGTAGTGGACCTTTTTACAAGCACTGTACAGTATATGTGATACCAGAAATGTGTTTTCTGTGGAGATAAAATGCTGTCATTCCATTTTCTGGTAAAGATGGGAGTATTGTGTCCTGTGATTAGACAGGAGCCTGTTTCCATCATTCTCTAATTTGTCAGAAAACAGACAAAAATGTGTCACATTCAGTTATGCCAAAAGCATTTTTTGAACAAAGAGCTAATAATTAAAACAAAATGCTGATAAAACAAAGAAATAATGGAGCACTACAAGTGCAGTGGATTGTCTACCATTTGCTCATGAAATGCCAGTCTTGCAAATCAAATTAGTCAGCTGCATGTTGTAAAACCCATCACAGATCACTGGCAAATAGAAACAGAAATATCTTCATATTAATAAAAGTTCATACTATAGCACTTCTACAAATAGAGTAACTATCCTTTTTGAAGTCTGTTCTCAAAACTGACATAGTTTCCTGGCAATCAAAAAATGTTTCAGTGAACAGCATACTGGTAAAATAATTCTTCTGTTTCATATTGGAAGAACAAATCATAGTGTTAAAAAACACAAAGTACAGCCATGCAAGGTAGATTGAAATTCTGATGGTTTCCTAGTACATGCATTGTTTTAACCAAATGTTTCCAATCTAATATTTTCTTCATAATCGTTTTTGTTTTTTTAAATATACCGCAGGAACGATGCCAGATACAGCTGTGCATACTTGTCTTTAGTTTCAGCAGGGAGAGTGAAATTTCAACAGCTGCTCATTCTTGTTTCTACCAATTTGAAAGAACTTGAGTGGATTTTGGTTAGGGATGGGGTACTATTTTGACCCTGGAGCAAGTTTGGTTCTGATGACTGCTAGGCTAAATAGCCCTATTCCTACAAAGTGATCAGAGCCCACTTCCAGTGTGAAAGTTGTTGGGCTGGCACCTTGAAAAGGAATGAGAGCTGAACAAAAGTCATATAAGTTTTTCTGTATTATTCCTGTACTCGCTGTATTGTCTGAAGGCAAACTCTTTTTCTCTCCTTTACATGAATTGCACAAGCTGCAAAGACCCTTGGGAGGATGTCAGATTATTATGTTACCCAAATGGGAATACTGTATAAGAAACAGGAAGGTGGCATATTTTCACTTGTTGTGATTGGGTTTTCTGAACAATCAAATTTCACCCAAATCTTTTGGCAAGCATAGTCTTTCAGAGTATTTGTTTGTCTTAACCAGAGGCCATGTCAGAAATAATTCAAAGAAAACATCATTGAACAAAGCTCAGTTATATAAGCATTACACATTGTGTTCTTAATATGGAATTAAATTTTGTAATGGTAAATTATATCCAAATGACAATTAACCTCATATGATGAAACAAAGTTCAACTAAATTTTGCCCAAAGCTAGTGAAAGTGACCACTGTTTGAGCTATTATTGGATTGGTACGTTTTAAATTAAAATTGTACACACTTGACTGGAAAATTTTGTTACCATTATTTACTGAAACAACAGAACAAAGGAAGAAATCCTTCAGATTCTCCATATTTTGCGACTTCTTGTTCTTGTGCCATATCTGATTACGAATATTGGTGGTCATCATGGCAATCAGCCATGAAGACTGTCCTGCTAATAAAATGCCATGACCTTCCACATCACAGCATGACACACATACCACTGATTTGGTTTCGAGAGTCACTTTCTGGTCCTGAGCCCTTTTGGCACATAAAGTCCTTCTCAGCCCCAGGCCAGCATTGATGAAGCTGCTCCCCTCCATCTAGATGGATTCAAGTAGGATTTAACCCATTTAGGGACCATCACCCTTCCCTGTGGACTTTGCCAAGGCCGCTAGTCATCAGGGTTGTCAGGTTAGTTAACCGCCACCTGATGCTTGGCGTTGAGTTGCTGGCAGTATGGTCTATTCCAGTGTTTCCCAAATGCTGGTTTTTGGACTTCAATTCCTAGAAGTCTAAGTCATTTTCCCAAAGCACTGATCAGCCAATGTACTGACTGAGGCTTCTGGGAATTGAAGTCCACTAGTGGGCTGTCTACCCCTTGTTGGGAACCACTGGTCTATTCTATTACCATAGCAGGATAACATGGCCAGACTTTTGTGACTAGTTAGATCAAATTTCTGCTTGTAGGCAGTATGTATGTGTCCATTTAAGTGGCTATATTTGGGTAATAAATTGTACAGTAAATTATGGTTTAGTGTTATGTGAAGTTGTTCAACAATAGGTAGATCATGGTTAATCTTAACTGATATATCAAATCAAGCCAACAATATAAACCATGGTTAATAGTTTGATTGTTCTAGTAAATTATAGTTAATACTAACCATGATTAAGAATTTGTTGTAAAATATGTGGTGGAGTTGTAATGTGGTTTAAAAAATTGGATTAAGATTGAGCAAGAAGCTTCAAAAATAATGGGAATAAGCATCAGGCTGGGTCCAGGTAACGTCATGTTGACAGATATTGAAAATATGAACATGGATAAAAGAAAAAGAAATATAATATTAACAATTGATAGACAATGTATTGCAAGAAATTAGAAAAGTGAGGTATTAAAAATTGAAGATTGGTATAAGGAAATGTGGGAGATCTTATTGAATGATAAGTTGACATGGGAGTTGAATAAAAAGAAAGGTATTATTGTTAACAACAAGTTTTGGGACATATGGCAACCATTTGTGGAATATACACTAAGTGAGGGTAAAGGGGGCAAGCCAGCACCTGATCAACTGAGTTTTTGGAAAAAATAAAAGGCGACTGTGATACATCACAACTCCCAAGGCAATGCATATAGCACTGGGGTGAATATTCTGAATGTGTATTTTTCATAATTGGTATTTTTCCTTTTACATGTTGTATGATATAACAAGAGAGAATAGGTAAAGAAAAATGGGTGCATATGTTAAAAAATTGATAAAGAATGAGGTTCTAAATAAATACTAGGATAATGAGTATAAATACATAAAATAGATAACACAAAAATGGCCACAGGGTTGGAAACGATCAGTATAAGTTCCAATCCCCAAAAAGGGTAATGCCAAAGAATGTTCAAATTATTGAACAATTGCGCTCATCCCACACGCTAGCAAGGTGATGCTCAAGATAATACAGGATAGACTGCAACAGCATGTGGAGAGAGAATTACCAGAAGTGCAGGCGGGGTTCAGAAGAGGCAGGGGAACTAGAAACCACATTGCCAACATACGTTGGATCATGGAAAAAACAAAGGAATATCAGAAACAAGTCTATTTCTGTTTCATTGATTATACTAAGGTCTTTGACTGTGTAGACCACAACAAAATGTGGCAAGTAATTAAAGATATGGGAATACCAGAACACCTTATATGCCTCATGAGAAATCTATACATGAATCAAGAAGCAACAGTTAGGACAGAATATGGAATGACGGAGTGGTTTGGAATAGGAAAAGGAGTAAGACAAGGCTACATTTTGTCACCCTGCTTATTCAACTTATACACAGAGCACATAATGTGCAATGCAGGGATGGATGAATCAAAATTTGGGATCAAAATTGCTGGGAGAAACATCAATAATTTGAGATATGCAGATGATACCACCCTAATGGCAGAAAGTGAGGAGGACCTAAAGAAGCTCCTGATTAGGTTGAAAGAAGAAAGTGAAAAAGCTGGCTTGAGACTCAATATCAAGAAAACCAAGATCATGGCAACAGGCCCTATCAGTCCCTGGAAAATAGATGGGGAAGAAGTAGAAGCAGTGACAGATTTTACTTTCTTAGGATCAAAGCTCACTGCAGATGGTGATTGCAGCCATGAAATAAAAAGGCGTCTGATTCTTGGGAGACTATGAGAAACCTGGGGAGCATAGTGAAAAGCAGAGACATCAAATTGCAAACAAAAATTCGTATAGTCAAAGCAATGGTATTCCTGGTGGCAATATATGGTTGTGAGAGCTGGACCATTAGGAAAGCTGAGCGCAGAAGAATACATGCCTTTGAGATGTGGTGTTGGAGGAGAGTTTTGAGAGTTCCCTGGACAGCAAGGAGAACAAATAGGTCAATCTTAGAAGAAATCATCCCTGACTGCTCCTTAGAAGGGCAAATAGTAAAGATGAAGCTAAAGTACTTTGGACATCAAATGAGAAGAGAATACTCACTTGAAAAAGCCTTGATGCTTGGAAAGGTTGGGGGCAAAAGAAGAAGGGGGCGGCGAAAAATGAGATGGCTAGATGGTATTGTGGACACAATGGGCACAGCTGAATGAGTTGAGGGGGATGGTGGAGGACAGGAGTGTCTGGCGGACAGTGGTCCATGGGATTGCAAAGGGTCGGAATCGACTGTGCGACTGAACAACAAAAAAGATAAAACAAGATTTACTTATTGTATAGATGATGTAAGGAAGAAAGGACTAAAATATTCTGTGATGTAATCATATTATGTGTTGATGTTTTTGGGTTTTTTTGTACTGTATATGTTTTGATTTACATTTTTTTTGTATTTTCTTTAAAATAAAATTTTAAAAAAGAATTTGTTGTATGACTAAGCATTAGATGACTGCACTTGTAAAGGAATGTGTCCCATATCCTCTCACACGCACTGTGTTCAGAAAGAATGCATGAAACTGAAAGTTGTTAGCTATGCTATAACTTTGTATTCTATGTGGGTTTAGTCAAAGATGAAGTGTGGGTACAGCTATTTTTCTCTCATATTAATCTTGCATGTGGCATCCCGGTCATGTTATTTTCATTATTATTCTAGTGCTGCAGTTCTGCGCCTTTCTGTTTAATAAAACCACCAGCTTTTTCAAAGTGGTGAAGAATTATTGATCACAAGGGATCCAGGTTGATTAAAAAAACCCATTCTTTTGCTTCTTCATATTAGACTTGCAATGGAAAATAAAGATGAATAGGCCTTCCAGACCATAAAAGGATCCTGAATTGAAAGATATCGGAAGATCCTTTTGTGAATCAACTGATTATTCTTGCTGGATCATCTGAGCTGATTCACATTTAGATTGTTGTACTTGTGGTTGTAATATTACCTGGTAGAGCCCTTGTCTGGAGCTGGCTTCAACAAGGGAGTGTAAAGGAAGTGAGTGGATAAAACCCTGTACCCCAAATTATAAAAAAATGTACTGATAGATGGTAGAGAATAACTGACAAAAGAAAAACATTGTAAAGCAGAAAATAGGAAGGGCAAATGTTTCCAGCTTTCATTAGAAAAACCTAATAGTCCTTTGGAGGGACTGTGTTTTTTAAAATGTAGTAGGAACACTAGTTGTGTGGTAGATGCCTTAAGGCTGTTTCTGCCTTATGGTGACTCTGTTAATTAATGTTGTGGTATGATGTAGTGAGACCTTAGGCTTTCTTTGATTTAGATCCTTTTTTTGGTTTTTCTTACTGTCCCTAATTATCAGCAAGCCTTTATTCAAACACCACGTTTCAAGTGAGTCAGTTTTTCCTGTCAACATTCCTCACTGTCAGGCTTTCACATATACAGTATGTACCATAATCAGGATAACATAGATCAGTGATGGTGAACCTTGACACTCCACATGTTCTTGAATTTCAATTCCTTGAAGCCGTGATCAGCAGGCGGCTGACTTGGGCTTCTGGTAATTGAAGTCCAAGAACACCTGGAGTGCCAAGGTTCACCATCACGGCCATAGAACCTTAATGTTGTTCTCATTATGTGCAGTTAATTTACTTCCAACTTAGGTCAAGCTTATGAATGTGTGACCTCCAAACTAGACACTTATTAATATTAACACACCTAATCAGCTCTTATAAATTCAGTGCTTTTGCTTTCCTAAAATTCCTTAACAGCTGCTCTTTTAAGTATAAATTTTCTTTTGTTTTATTGGTTGCAGTCTTTATTTTTATTGATGGTTGAATCCAGGTATAGAAGATCTTTAAGACTGTATTTATCTTCACTGTAAACTTTAAAATTAAGTAATTCTTCTTTAGTCATGACAAAGGATGGCATAGATCACTTTAGCAGAGGAACAAGTAAATATTCTTTGTCAATAATGCCCTTCTTCATTCTACATAGGACATAAAGAGCAGATTCTAGGCAAAAGAATTAATGGATCTAAATCTGACATCAGGAATGACAACATAAAAACCTATTTCACAACATTTTAATCTATGTGGATACTCTTTAAAAGTCACTGCTTTTGGAAAAATACACTTAAAACCAGACTTGAAAAAGAAATAGCCAAGATAAGGTATATACAGTACATGCTGAAAGACTCACTTAAGATGACTGGGTATAAGTCAAGGGCTCTTAATTTTTTAGCAAGTATGAAATCCTTTATTGATTTGCACAGTTTGCCACTCATGTCAACTATGTTCTTGTTGTCTTCTAAACTGATAATTGAAATTATTTACAACCTGATAGCCTATTTTATTACCAATGAAGCATTGTCAGTTTTGTTTGTTATCTATATCCAGTGGTGGGATGACAAATTTTTTTCTACCCCACCCTGATGTCATGGATGTTGTGGGCGGGGCCAACGTCATGACATCATGATGTTGTGGGCGGGGCCAAAGAAAAATAAAAAAAGTCAACCCATCCCCTCCCAAAACACAAATCAACCCGCCCACCCACCCCAAACACAAATCAACCCACACACACACCCCACACACAAATCAACCCACACACACACCCCAAACACAAATCAACCCGCACACACACCCCAAACACAAATCAACCCACCCCAAACACAAAACCACCCGCCCACCCCAAACACAAATCAACGCACCCCACCCGCCCACCCCAAACACAATCCCATCACTTACCTGGTTTGGGGTTGGGGAGCAGGTACTAGGCAGTCAGCACAGCAGCTTGCCTCCTAACACCCCCACCATCTGCCTCACGGATGCTTCGGTGAGGCGAACGGGGGCTTTGGGACCAAGCTGTGCACGCGCGTGACTTGCTCCAGAAGTCCCCGTTCACCTCACCGAAGCATCCATGAGGCAAACGGGGGTTGTTCCCAAAATCCCCGTTTGCCTCACCGAAGCATCAGTGAGGCAAACGGGGTTTTTTGGGATCAAACTGCTCATGAGCGCGGCTTGATTCCCAAACCACCGCTCCCCTCACCAAAACTTACTGCGCATGCGCAGAATTCAATCTGATGCATGCACGCTTCACAATTGTAGTGCGCATGTGTCAGATTGAATGCTGCGCATGCGCACTAAATAGGAGCTATTTTGGCTCTAATTTAAAAAATTTGTTTTTCTTTTTTTGAGGCGTCGGAACCGGATGCCTCAAAAAAGAATTGCCCTCCCGGAGAACCCTCCGAGATTGTTCTTACTGGTTCTGGGGATCCGGTCAGAACCGGCATCATCCCATTACTGTCTATATCCCCATATAAATATGAGTCATATAGTCTCATGCCTGTGTCTGAAGATGAGGACTTGCTCCATGAAAGCTCACATTAAAATACAGTAGTTAGTCTGGCCAGGTTATCCTGCTAGGGCTGTGATGGCAAACCTTTTAGAGACCGAGTGCCCAAACTGCACCCCCCAAAACACTTGTTTATTGCAAAGTGCCAACACAGCAACAGGGGAGGAAGGAAACACTCCCATTGGGCTGCTGGGCAGAGGGATGGGGTGAACTCTGCTGGGGGAGGGAGGAAGCGCTCCCATTGGGCTGCTGGGCAAACGGACAGGGCAAACTCTGTGCTGTGGTGATTGCACGGGTGCCCACAGAGAAGGCTCCGAGTGCCACCTCTAGCATGCGTGCCATAGGTTCGCCACCACTGTGCTAGGGTAATTCCCTACTGCAACTACTCATTGCCAATCGTCAGGCAGCAGTTAACTAACCCGACAACACTGAGGACTTACAGTACTTGGTGGCTAAGTCCATAGGGAAGGGTGATGGTCCCCAAGTGGATTAAATCCCACTTGAATCCATCTTGATGGAGGGCAGCAGTTTCATCAATACTGGCCTGGGGCTGAAGAGGACTTTGCATAACAAAAGGGCTTAGAACCAGAAAGTGACTGGTGGAACTGGATTGGTTGTATGGGTGTCATGCTGTGATGCGGCTGGCAAATGGAAGGCCACTGCATTATATTGCACCCAGGACAATCTTCATGGTTGATTGCCATGAGGATCACCAGTACACTAATACCCCGGATAACATTAAGACTTGGTTCCACAAGTCTTAACGTTATGCGATTTTTAGCCTTATCCGATACATGTATCGGATAACGTTAAAATCCTATGGAGCTATCTCAGATAACATAAACTCCATAGAGATACATTGTAACCGGCACAGAGTGCAAGGTAAAGTCAAGGAATGTTCCCCGTACCCTTTCCAAACACCGTGCGGGCAGGTGCGTGTGTATCAGATGGGGGTTGGGGAGGCTATGGGGAAGATCTCCGTAGCCTCCCCAACCCCTGTCTGACGCGCCCGCACAGTGTTTGGAAAGGGTACGGAGGATGTTCTCCGTACCCTTTCCAAACACTGTGGGGGCAGGCGCGTGCGTGTCCGATGGTGGTTGGGAAGGCTACGGGGAAGATCTCCGTAGCCTCCCCAACCCCCGTCTGACATGCAAGCGCCCGCACGTTGTTTGGAAAGGGTACGGGGGATGTTCCCCGTACCCTTTCCAAACACTGTCTGGGCAGGCATGCGCGTGTCAGATGGGGGTTGGGGAGGCTACGGGGAAGATCTCAGTAGCCTCTTAAACCCCCGTCTGATGTGCGTGCGCCCGCACAGTGTTTGGAAAGGGTACAGGGAACATCCCCCGTACCTTTTCCAAACACCGTGCGGGCAGGCGCACACGTGTCAGATGGGGGTTGGGGAGGCTACGGGGAAGATCTCCGTAGCCTCCCCAACCCCCGTCTGACACGACGCGCCTGCACGGTGTTTGGAAAGGGTACAGGGAACATCCCCCGTACCCTTTCCAAACACAGTGTGGGCAGGCGCTGCGGGGGGGGGGGGTTGGATTGGGTAGATGTTCTACCCAATCCACCACCACCCCACGATTGTACTGGATAACGCTAAAAATCTTGTTATCCGATGCAAGATTTTTCCAAAAATCTTGCATCGTTATGTGGTTTTAGCGTTATCCGGTACAGTCGTTATCCGGGGTATTACTGTATTCGAAATCAGTTATGGCACAAGAAGAAGTTAGTATTTACACTGTCGATCCATTCTTATTGTTTTTCTCTTGGTTTTTTTTTGTTTGATATGCTTGCACAGACTTATACAACAAGTTACTTTGAAAAATATTTCAGCACTTCTTTCTGTAACCTTCCTCAGTAGTCATTTCAAGTCATTACTATCTTCTGCTAATAATGAGATTTTAGCTACGTCTCCAGTCGGAGTTGCTGCCCTTTAGGAAGGGGGTTCAGACCTGGCTGGCGGGACAGGTATGGGGCTTGGGTCAGACAATTGCGTTGTCCTGTTGGCTCATCTGACCCCTCCCACTCTCAAAAGTATGAATTTTTAAAATATTTTAACTTTGCCTAGTTTAAATATTTTAATATTAATTTTAAATTGGATTTTATATGGTGTTTTATGTCTTTTTTAAACCTTTGTTAGCTGCCCTGGGTCTCTTTGAGGAGGGTGGCATATAAGTCTGAATAAATAAATAAATAAATAAATAAATAAATAACGGCCTGTCTTTGATTATTGATGTTTCTCCTACCGGTTGGGGTACTCTTGTATCTGATTTTCGTCTAGCTCTAATTTACCTTTCCATGCGGTATGCTCTGAATATAGATTGTACAGATAAGAAACTGAGTTGTATCATTGTCTTTACACCTTTGCTGATTGCATGCCATTCTCCTCCATATTCTTGTTCATAGTTGTCAAATAGCCAATTAGTATTTGTAACGTATTGTCTAGTTAATGTTCCTTTTTCTAAATCCAGCTTGGATGCCTGACATATCTCACTTCAAATGTGGGAAAGAGCTTGAGCATCACTTTGCTTACATGAGGAGTAAATGTGATGGTCCTGTAGTTGATGTGGCCTTTGGGAACATCTTTGTTGGGATTGGAGTGCACTGTATAGTGCAGGTTTCCAGTTTGTGTGCTTTTGTTTTATGTTCCTTATTTGTTGACATAAGATTTTGATAATGCCATCTTTGTAACTTGAAATGCCATTGTTGGTATTATTCTTCCTAGAATAATGAAATTACAGATGAAATCCACACTCCCTAAGTACTATTTGTTGCCAATACCTCTAGTGCAGTGCTTTGATGTAACAGCAGATTCAAGAAACGTTTAAATGTAATACTGGTACATACATACATGACTTGAGGCTGTTTTACTGCTTTCTTTGTCTCTTAGCGACAAAATGAGCTTCTACTTCAAAAAGCTAAATCATAGGCACCTCCCCACCCCACCTTTTTTTTTTTTTTGCTATGAGCTACGCTGGGCATTAGTGTGTTCTCTCAGCAAGAAGATTGTCCCTAGACATATATTTGAATTTGCATCCATGCTTGATTTTTTTTTTCATTTGGAAGTTTCATTTTTGCTCTAGGTGTTTTTGGTATATTTTTGACAAAATATCTTTATAGGATGAATTGATTATTTGATTCAGTCCTCTCCTGCCCCACCCAAAAAACATGTTTACTAGCATATTGGGAAGCAAAGGGAAGTACAGTCAGCGATGTTAAGCTTGGGTGAAGCTCTTTTATGAAGTTCAGGTAGCTAGAGGTCTGAGCCCAGAAGCATTATCTCCAAACCACAGTGTTGGCTTTAAAATTGCATACAATACTTTGAAAGTTATTTTGAGATGTTTGTGTTTTCTTTTCATTGGAACTGTTCCAGTTGTGGTATACTATATCCTTCTTGGTGGTCACAAACGTACTTTCTTTTGATAATACTATACTATCTAGTCCATTCAGGCGTATGGCAGTCCATTTCAGGGTTTTCTAGGTAAAGAATACTTAGAAGTGGTTTACCATTCCATTCTTTTGGGAGCATCCGGGGACTGTGTAGCTTGTCTATGACCATGTAGGCTAGTTGTTCGGGGATGCACAGTGAGGAGTTGAACTTCTAACCTCTGGCTCCACAGGCAGATAAACACACTGAGCTATCTAACCAGCTATTTTCTTGTACCAAAGAAGAAGCATGTCTTACTAAAGGCTAATGAATATTTCAGAGTGGTTTGCTTTGCTTATATAGTAGTATCATTCTTAAAATATTTTTGTTTTGAAAGCTGCTATTATACTAAAATACCCTGAAGAGTATATAAGATTCTCCTTCGTGTTGTTTGGGGATGCACACTAATGGGTTCTGCACCTGCGCTGAATCCGAGCGGAGCTGAAAAGCTGATTGGACAAATGTTTTGAAGTTAGGACCGGCCACCATCCGCAACCGCCTCTGGCTCCATTTCGCACTTCTCCCTCAGTTCTCTTTTTTCCGCTGCGCGAGCAGGAGCCTGGAAAAAGAGCTGTGTGTTCTGTCTGAGATTGCCTCAGAAAACCTTGAATTTTCCCCTCAAATTACAATTTTTTCTCGGACCAGGGGACTCGCAACCCCTTGGTCCTCGTGGAGCTGGGGGATTTCCCTCAGCCGCCGGGGGGGGGGAGGGCTCTTTGAGGTAAATTTTACCTCAGAAAATCTCGTGTCAGGGCCTCCCGGCCGGGACAATTTTTTCTTCTAGGCCACCTACTTCGGTGGATGGCCTCCGCAGCATTTAAGCAGTGTCTGTCCTGCAACGTTAAATTTCCAAGCTTGGACGGACACGTGCGGTGCCTTCATTGTCTGGGAGAAAACCACCCTGTCCAGACGTGTGCAGTCTGCAAGGGCTTCTCTAAGGCCGCCCTTAAAAACTGCCAATACCGCCTCCAAGCGTTTTTAATGGAGGCTGCTCTGGCACCACCGCCTCCCCCTTCAAGGGAGGCGCCCGCTGCGTCTACCTCCGCTCTTTCGTGGCCGTCCGCCGCAGAACTGTTTAAGAGGAAGAAGGAGCAGGAGAAGAAGAAACACCACCGGACTTCTTAGACTTCTCTCCCTCCAATTCCATGTGCGACGCGCCCATCGCCAACTCGATCGCTGGCCTCCGTTGCCGTCACGGCCGCGATCTCGCCGGGCAGCTCGTCGTCGACCTCTCCGGTCATCATCTCCCCGGAGAAGGTCCCAAGTCTTCCGCCTCTGCCGGAGACGCCACCGCCACCGCGGAGGACTGCATCCTTGTCGGCCCCTTCTGCGGCTCCGGCTCCCGAGCCGGCCATACAATTGAGCCTCATCGCCCCATTCCTGGAGGCGATGGTGCAGAAGATGGCCGAGCAGTTCTAGGTCTCTCAGCCGCCACCGTCGGCTGTTCTGGAGGCGCCACCGCTCCGTGAACTAGCTCCAGAGGCACCACTACTCCGTGAGGAGGGCCCGGCTCCAGCGAAGAGGAGACGCACGGAGCAGGCACAGTCGGAGGTCTCTCCCTCTCCACACCAGTCGCCTTTGCCGGGAAGCGATCCGAGGACCGCCAGGCCGTACTGGTCGGACTCGGACCCCGAGGCCTTCTTTCCACCGCCCAGCATCTCGGAGCGGTCAGAAGGCTCCAACGGATCGTTGGACAAGGAGGAGGATCAGCCGCAGCTGGTTGCCGCTGAGAAGTCGCCGGACGACAACATCGGCTCCGTCCACGGTTCCCAGCCGGAGGACCAAAGGACATTCATGGCGCTGATCACCCGCCTGGGATCCACGCTCGGGATCAAGGCGGAGGCCCCTCCGGAGGAGTGTGAGGACGTTGTGTGCTCCATGGCTGATAAGAAGGAGTTGGTCCCTGTCCACCTGGGCCTTCTCCCAAAGATTGCCAAGGCTGTGTGGCAGAAGCCGTTCTCGTCCCACTCGGTTTCGACACGAGTGGATGGGATGTATAGACTTCTTGGAGATGATGCCACCTTCCTACACATCCACTGGCGCCCAACTCGCGGGTTGTGAAGGGTGCCCAGCACCGGACTCCGGCAAGCAGCACTCCCCTCCCTTCATCACAGGAGGGGAAGAAGTTGGACTCTCTGGGCAGGAAGGTTTATGCCAACGCCTCCCTGTCCTTCCATGCAGCCAACTATGCAATGGCCATGGGCGGCTACAACTGTCGCCTATGGGAAAAGGCTGAGGCCTTCAAGTCCAAGCTGCCGCTGGAGCTCCAGGCTGAGTTCGGGTCCATCTGCCAGTAGGGTAACCAGCTAGCCCTCCAACAGATCTGAACTGGGAGGCATATCACGGAGTCAGAGGCTAAGAACCTGGCCTCCGCCGTCCAGATACGCCGGCACTCCTGGCTTAGCTCGCCCGACCTCCAGGATGAGGTCAAGAAACTGGTGGAGGAACTACCTTTCGACGGCGAGGGTTTGTTCGCTAAAGAGACGGATGTCTCTTTGGGGGAGCTTAAAAATGACATTACCACTATTAAACAGCTCTGTCCTCCACGCCAAGGGTCGGGTCGGTACCAGCCGGACCAACCCCAGACCTCGTCTCAAGGTCCATCCTACTAGCCTCGCCCACAGCAGAGGCAGGAGGACTACCCTCAGCACCAGTTCTACCGGCCGAGACAGCAAGCCTCACGGCCGCGTTACCAGCAACGCCAACAGACTGGTAACCGGATCGATCGGAGGAGCAAACAACGGGTTTGACTCCTCCGTGACCGAGACTCATCCCGCTACCTTATCATCCCCTGGTGAACTACCTGTCGGTGTGGTCCACCATTACCACAGACAAGTGGGTTTTAATCATCTTAGACTCTGGCTACGCAATCGAGTTCAAGAGATGCCCTACTCTCGGACGGGTCCGTGTCACCGATCCATCTCCACCGCTCCAGGAGGAACTGTCAGTTCTCCTGGAGAAGGGCACCATAGAGCCGGTCGCAGCGTCGGAGTCTCACGACGGGTTCTTCTCCCGCTACTTCCTCGTGGACAAGAAGGACGGAGGGTCCCGACCCATCCTGGACCTCCGCCTTCTGAACAAGCACATCGACACAAGGAAGTTCCGGATGGTAACCCTTCAGTCCATCCTCCCACTGATCAACCACGCGGACTGGTTTGCAGTCATCGATCTGAAGGATGTGTACTTCCATGTATCCATCAGGAGGGAACATCGCCGCTTCCTCCGCTTCCAGGTGGGCAGCGACATCTACCAGTACACGTGTCTACCCTTCGGCCTCTCCACCGCTCCGAAGGTATTCACAAAGTGCATGGCACCGGTGGCCGCCCATCTTCGGCTGCAAGGGGTGCAGGTGTTCCCTTACATCGACGACTGGTTGGTCTGTTCCCCGACCAAACAGAGGGCCATGGACGATGTTTCTTATTGCCTGGCCCTCATGGAGAGTCTCGGTCTGAGGGTCAACTACAAGACGTCCCAGTTGACCCCAACTCAACGCATAGACTACATCGGAGCCATACTGGACTCTCTGGCTCTGAGAGCCTGCGCTCCACCCTAACGTCTACTGGACATCCGTGCGGTGGTGGCATCCATGCACGGGACGCCCTCCGTCTCTTGGGACTCATGGCGTCGACCATGGCGGTGATCTCGCACGCCAAGCTCAAGATGCGGTCCCTCCAGTCTTCGTTCCTTGCCTCGTTCGACCTCGTCAACGACCATCCAGGGAAGTAGCTCACACCAACTCCAGTTCAAGACCCGGGTACTGCATGATGGCATGAGCACTCATCTCTGTCCCAGCTCCTGCCCACCTAGAAGTTCAAAAGCAAGTAATTGCAAGTAGATAAATAGGGACCACTTTGATGGGAAAGATCTTGGGGACATGAAAGGAGCCTCATTCGGGCGTCCCCCAAGCAGAGTTTCTCCAGCAAAAATCCTTTCAATCCAGAATAATTTCTGACACAAAATTATTATTATTATTATACCACATCCAGGAAGCATATGGTATGGAAACTACATTGGTTGTGCTGGTGGATGATCTCTGGTGAGAATGGGACGGAGGTCATCCATCCGTCCTGGCTCTCCTTGACCTCTCAACAGCGTTTGATACCGTCAACCCTGGTATCCTTCTGGAAAGGGTCCGAGGATTGGGGATCCAGGGCACTGTGTTGTCCTGGTTTTCCTCATTTCTGAGGGGCCGGACCCAGTCGGTGTGGCTAGAGGATGAGGTGTCCAGCCCAAGGCCCCTCTGTTATGAGGTGCCACAGGTCTCAGTACTCTCGCCTCTCCTATTTAACATCTACATGAAACCGCTGGGTGAGATCATCCATTCTCACGGGGTGGAGTCCTGCAAAATCTTGGGAGCTACCATCTTTGGTTCTGGATGGGGCGGTTCTGTCCCAAACAGACCCGGTGCGTAACCTGGGGGTCCTCCTGGACTCGCGACTACTGCTCAAAGAGCAGGTGGCAGTTTGTGTTGTGCGCCAGTTACACCCGCTCCTAGATCGGGACTCCTTGCTCATGATCACATGCTCTGGTCACCTCCAGACTTGATTACTGTAATGCGCTGTACATGGGGCTGCCCTTGATGATCATTCGGAGACTTCAACTGGTCCAGAATGCGGCTGCCCGGGTGGTGTTGGGATGTGGGCGGTATGCACATGCCTCACCGCTGCTCCGGGAGCTGCACTGGTTGCCAGTATGTCTCCGGATGCAATTCAAGGTGCTGGTTATTACGTTTAAAGCCCTGCATGGTAGTGGGCAAGGATACTTCAGAGACCACCTCACCCCAAGAACATCTGTCCGTCCCACCAGAGCGGACCGGAGATGCTCTCTAGTTGTTCCATCGTCCAGAGAGGCACATCTCTCTGCCACTAGAAGGAGGGCCTTCTCTGTGTCTACTCCGGCCCTGTGGAACCTCCTGCCAACCGAGCTACGTCTCCAGGCGGAGTTGCTGCCCTTTAGGAAGAATTTAAAAACATGGCTGGCAGGGCAGGTATGGGATGCGGGAGGTATAGTGAACCCAACACACTGGATGATTTAAGCCCCTCCCTCCCTTCAAGATGTAGTAATTTGGCATTTTTAAAACTTTTTTGACTTTAGACTTTAAATTTTAATCTTGCACAGTTTTATATCTGAGTGTTTTAGGAATGTTTTGTTTTGTTGTGGTGCTTTTGTGATTTGTGAGCCACCCTGGGTCACCTCAGTGAGGAGGGTGGTGGATAATTATGAATAATAAAATATAAATAATAAAGCATTGTGGCAGCATCCCAGCTGGTGCCAAGGACTAGCATATTGTTCAGCCCTGAACGCTTCAGCCTTGTCCATATGAGTCAGCTGAAAGTGTCTGTAGATATGGCTCTATAGGTTGGAGTTCTCAAAATTCTGTCTGAGGAATTCTTGGAGAATTCTAGGAATTAGAAGTCCAGGCAAAAAAAAGAAAAACCTATTCCCTAGCAATCAGAGTTAGGGTTAGGTTTCCTTGGAAAGGGGCAGTGGCTACCCCAGTAGTGACAGCTCTGTTCTTAATCTTTTCTGCCTTTTTGGAGTGATTTCTGAAGTTGTGAATTTCCCATATAGTGAACTAGGGTCAAATATAAGGAAACTGATCGTCTGAACATGAACATTATTTGTCTCTACTAAGCCTTCTATCTCTTTGCTTTATCTTGAATCGGAATGGAAAAGAAAATATTCCAAATAGGGATAAAAGGTATTCTGCCATGACCTCACTGTTAACTGTTTTCCTTCAAGTCTACAATGTTGCTGATCACCATATTGAAACATTTGCTGAAAATAGTACAGACATAGCCATGCATTTTGAATTGCAGTTTGCCATTGGAGATCTGTTGTGGTACGGGAACAGTGTGAAACCTTGATTTTCTGAGTTGTATTAAGTGGAACCTCGGTTAACATAAAAATCACATAACAAAAGGAAATCCATAGAAAATAGTGGCTCAGTTTATGGATTTTTTCCTGGAATTGATTAATTGGTTTTCAATGCATTCCTATGGGAAACTGCATTTTGGTTAAAGTATTTTGGTTTTCAATGCATTCCTATGGGAAATTGCATTTAATGTATTCCTATGGGAAATTCAGGTAAAGTAATTTTTGCTGTAAGAAACGTCCCAGAGAACGCATTAATTACGTTAACTGAGGTTCCACTGTATCTTGATCTTAAAAGGACTTTAAAATATATATTCAGAATTTTCTTTAATTGACCGACTCCTTTCATTTCTTGTTTCTTTTTATTTGCAAAAAGCTAACTGAAAACCTTACTCTCCATCCTACAATATGCACAGAGAGATGTTTCATTTTGTAGCCATTAATTTCTAAGTTAGGTTTGATATGCAAAGACTTAAAGTAGAACAGAGAAAAGGTAGACAGTTGGACTGTCTGGCACATAGTGCAATTTAAATGACTTGGAATGGTTTTGATTTTTAATGAATCAGGTTTTTTGTATCCTTTTTCAGAGTTTGTCACTCACTGCTGAAAAGTAATGCCTGTCTTCCTTGTAAAATAGTTGGCTCAATTCTGAATTTCCAGGACCTAAGATACTCTTGGTGTCACCAATCTCTTGACTCTTTTAAAAAAAACCCTTTCTGCCCTAGTTTTCAGCTTTGGTTCCTTAATCTCTCTTTCCCAGCTGTAGTTGACCTTTAAAAATAAACACATTTGACTATATTCTTCCTATTCTTCATTTGCTCCCTTTCTATATATTTCCCATTGTCAATTTTAGGCTATAAGCTCTTGGAGAAAAGAAACCTACTTGGTTTTCTGGTTCTAAAAATGAAGAGCAGAGAAGGAGAGCTGTGGGTGCTACCTTAATCTGGAGGGGCAGGGGATAAATGTAATATATAAATGTTTGGTATATGTAAATCTGTGCTGATGTTGCTGTATACCTGTTAAGAAATTTCTTAAATGTTACTCATAATGATGGGCACTGGGAAACATTAAAAACTCAGTGAGCATAGTAAATGTTAATGATAAGCCATGCAAAAACTGAAGAGAACAAAACAAAACAACGTAAAGTAACAAGAAAATGTTGGATATTTAAAAAGTAAGGCTATTAGCATTACACTGTGTGTGTGTTCTTCCTTCCCTTGTGAATGTTTCTAAGGAACCAGGAAAACTGCAGCCATTTCTCATTTCTTAGAAATGGTGAGAATAATATGATAATTTTAATTTCCTTTTCTCCTCAGGGGCTGTGATTGGAGATGGACAGTCTGCTGTGGCCAGCAATATCGCCAATACCACTTTCCGGCTTCAATGGTGGGATTTCACCAAATTTGACTTACCTGAAATAAGCAATGGTAAGACTTTCTTGAATTTCAAGGCCAAATTGGAAAGAAAGAAACAACATACTTTCAGATTTTACTAGAATATCTTGTCATACTTGGAATGCTTCTTGTACATTCTGGATGTGTGTAGAATGTTGGTCTTCTAACTAACAACATATTTCTGTTGGACATTCATTGATTTCTATGTTTTGAAAGCCTTGGAATAGGCCACCACAGTCAATTTATTGTTTGCTCTTGTGTGATGTCATCCAAAACCAAACTTTATAATAATAACTATTCCAGTTACCAATCCTGCACAGAGCCCATGTTTATTATGAGAGTAGTAGTGTGATCCACAGTATTTAGTAGTCTCTTAGTCCATTAGCTGATTGAAGAACTTGGGCATACATTATATCAGGGGTGCCCAAACTACGGCCCATGGGCCGGATGAGGTACTGTGCTGCCCTCATTGCTCCCAGAAGTGGAAGTAAAACGGGAGCGACGAGGGCAGCCACAGTAGTGGGATGTCAAAAATTTTACTACCCCACCGTGACATCATCAGTGTGGGCGGAGCTAATGTCATGCTGCCATGACGTCGTGGGTGGAGCTGACATCATGAAGTTGTGGGCAAGAACAAAGAAAAATAAAATAATAAAATAAAAATGAGCACACACCCCTCAACCCACCCACAACACAAACCCATAAATAAATTAAATAAATAAAATTAATTAATTAAATTAAAAATACATTAAAATACAACCAACCAACCCCAAACACAAATCAACCAGAGCTTTTAAACCAGAGCTTAAAGGTTATTCTGGCTAATCTTTCTAATACTAGGTCAGATGGAAGGAACTACAGAATGAACTCACCACAAGATGGCTTCGTTTTGGCACTTTTCAACTTTTCAACAGTTAAAGAAGTTAGGTACTAACTCTTTGCCTAACCAGTTCTCTAGGGTAATATGCCTTAATGTCAATGTAAAACAGCTGTACCTCCTTAAGGGTTCTCCAATTGGAACAGCACAGGTGTAGCTTATTGATGAGGTAACTACAAGACTTTGCTTAAAAACCTCAAGCCAGGCCTGCCAGCCGCCAGGCCTTTTTAGGAACTGTGGTAGTACGTCAATATAGGTAAAGGTGTTAAATACACACAGACACACCACATCCAAAGGTGAGTCACTTATCCTGGGGAGCAGGCTATAGGGAGCTTCAGGCTAGCAGCTTCTCTTCCTCCTCCCCACTTGGGAGGACAGCAAGGAGGCCGTGCATACGTGCCAAGCACTATAGGTGTGCATGCACACCAAGTGAACCAGTGAAAAGGTAAGCCCTGAAGGTGGTCCCCCCCCCCACACACACACAAAAAGCTGCTACCAGTTCTCCGGGACACTGGGGAAAGTTACTACTGGTTCTGGCGAACTGGTGAGGACCTGTTACATCCCATCACTGGCAGCGTGGGGCCAGATGAATTGGTGTCGGGGGCCAAATCCAGCCCGTAGGCCGTAGTTTGGGCACCTCTGGTTTAAGCAGGAAAAAATGGCAGCCAGAAACTATCTCATCCTGTTGAAAAATGGATTGCAAGGCATGTTTTGCTTCTGGTGGGAGGAACCACATGACCAGCCCACTGAACCATGTGACTAGCCCATGGCCAAAAAAGTTTGGGCACCCCTGTGTTATATACTTGATGTTCATTCCTCCACCCAAGTCTTGTGTTTCCAAAAAATACAAGTTGATACTGTCACATATGTAGAATTCTGCAAAGTTCAAGAAGCAGGCAGATTGCTTACTTCTATCTATGGTTCTTCAAGTGACTATTAGTGTTGTCCAGGTGTTCTCAACGTAAGGCCCGTAGGCCGGATCCAGCCTGTGGCACCATTTCATGTGGCCCCTCACTTCCAAGAGTAATTGAGAAATGAAATGGCCACCCCTTTGAAGCTGTTAGGACAAAATGGCCACCCACCCCCATCATGCAGCCAGGGTAAAATGGCTGTCCGGCCCCCAAAGCTGACTGAAGAGCATGATCCGGCCCCCAGCTTGAAAAGATTGGGAACCCCAGTACAGTCACCTAAGAATCTCTTCCAATTCCCTGCTGTACCTATCTTTTTAGGCCTGTTGTTCCAGTGCATCTATTGTTCTTCTGTAGTAGTCTCTTAGGAATTGAGCTACTGAAGCCTCAGCTGATGCCTGCTCATCAGAAAGCTACTTGAGTATGGTTAGAGTTAGAGTGCAGTGTTACATGCTGGGTAAATATACACAGTCAATTCAGGCACATGGGCCAATTTTTCTTAAAATAATTAAAACTAATTTAAAGCTACATTTACTTTGTGTTAATCTCTTTGAAGGATTTTTTTCCCTTATTGATTTATAGCAGGCGTTCTCAACCTTTTAAAGCTGGGGACTGGGTCATACTCCCTCAGACAGGCTTTGGGGGCCAGACAGCGGTTTTGCGCTTCCTCCACCACATGGCACTTCCCGGTATGGTGGAGGCAGTGAGGGGGGCACATGAAATGGTGCCCTGGGCCATGGGCTGCAGGTTGAGAGTCGCTGGTTTAGAGCCGGGGTTCCCAAACTTTTCACATGGTTGGCCAGTTACGTCATTGAGTGGGCTGGACACATGGTTCCTTCTGCCATAAACACTGCCATGAAACACATCTGCAGCTGTTTATGACAGCTGTGGGGGCGCTTACGGCAGCATTTAGAGCAGGCAGGGTGCATTTACGCATGAATGGGTACATTTTACAGCTCTCGTAAACACACACGCTTCTGGTAGTGGCATGGGTGATGGCAGGCCACATGAAATGGTGCTTTGGGCTGGGGATGGCCCATGGGCCGTAATTTGGCCACCCCAATTTAGAGGAAGAGAGGTTACCCAAGAAAAGGTGAGTGGTCTTTGTAGACTATCAAGTTTTGGTGCATTTTTAGCACCTGGTGTCTGTTATAATTCTTTTAAAGAAGGATGGCATAGACTAAAATTTGATCCAGTAAATTAGTGATTTTGTCAAGAAAGAATGTGCACTGAAATCCATTTACTACAGATAATTTTATGACTTGTTCAAAATTTAGGGGTATAACTATGTCATAAATTTAAAATTTATATCAGGTATGGAGATTTGAACTTTGAAAGCCATCATGGTCATTATGCTATTTTGGGTTTATGCTACTGTAAGTATTATGGTGTAAATTACAGCAGTGAAGTATAGCTAATACACAAATTGCTGATGGTCTTCCTACAGTCAAACCTCACATAAAGAGTCCCTCGCTTAAAGAGTAACTCGCGTAAAGAGCAGAATTTTCTCTGAATGTTCGCTTCGCTTAACAAATAAAACCAACCAAAAACTCGCTTAACAAAAAAATCAGGGTTTGCAATCCCCACCACCAGAAGTCACAATTGGTCACTTACAATGGTGTTTCACTTAAAGAGCAAACTCTCTTAAAGAGCAGTCCTGTGGAACTCATCATGCTCTTTAAGCGAGGTACAACTTGTATTTGCATTCCTAACAAGTTTTTTTGTCATAAGATTTTTATGGACTGCAGCATCTATTTCCACATCCATATGGAGTAAGTGGGCTATTTATTGTCTGTAAAGTTTATGCCACATAGAACTAGTCAGTTTTATGTCACAAAACTCTCATCATAATATTTTATAAATTATAGTTGATAGCTGGAGTCAGTTAATAAAGTAGAGTCTTACAATGTACAGCTTGTACTTGATAATACAGTACAGTAGAACATCACATAATGAAAAAACTCCATTCCACGGAACTCTTCGCTATGCAGGTTTTTTTTTTTTTTTTTTTTTTTTTTTGTTATGCGGTTCTCTATGGGAGATACCCTGCATAATGGGAGGAAAAGTTCATTAACCAGGGTTCCCATTGAGCGGGTATACCCTAGATACAAAAAACAAAAACAAAACAAAACCCAAACCCATAACAAATTTTTCCCCATTATGCAGAGTATCGCCCTTGCATAACGAATGCTTTTTTATGCAATTTTTTGCTATGCAATGTGTTCGTTATGCGAGGTACCACTGTATACTATATTAGTTGGTTTGTGTTTCTGATTTGTGGTGGACTGAGAAAACAGTTTAATAAAGAAACTAAGGAGTACTGATAGTTTAAGGAAACAAGATTGACAGATAAAGTACCGTATTTGCCGGCGTATAAGACGACTGGGCGTATAAGACGACCCCCAACATTTCTACTCAAAATATAGAGTTTGTTATATACTCGCCGTATAAGACTACCCCCTCTTCCGCACACCTTCCACACACCAAATAAAACATAAAAGAACATCAGATTTGATTTCAACATCTTCCTGTGGCCGGCACTAGTGCGCAAGTGTGCATGTGGGAGCTCTGCGTAGACAAGGGGCAGGGCAGAGCGCCGCTGTTTCCCACTGAGCAGAACAGGGCGGTCATGCTGAAAAGGCTGGCACCCTTGTCTCGCTGCTGATGCTCACCGCAGCCACGCTGGATACCACGCAATACTGGATGGTATGTAGAATGAGGTTGGTGGGCATCGGGAGGCCACTATGGGCACCAGGCGGCCATTGGGAGGCCACTATGGCACCGGGCGAGCATTGGGAGGCCACTATGGCCAGCTATGTCTATCCCAACTGAAGTGCATCTGGTGTATAAGATGACCCCCCCACTTGGAGGCATGATTTTCAGGGGGGAAAAGTAGTCTTATACGCCAGCAAATACTGTAATCATAGATTTCTGTAGGTGAGTCCCATTTGTAAGGTTTTGGATCATGCGCATATGAAGTCTGGCTTTACATGTGCTTACTTTCTTATCCTCCACTTCTGAAACCTGTTTTAAAACCTTATTCATTATCACATTTCCTCTTGTTACGGTACTATAGGCTGACAAAAAGCAGAGATGTGTTATAAAGTTTATGTGATTCCTAGAACTAGACTGTTGAACCTCTTCTTTTTCTAGTAGCAAATGGATGGGGAAGTATGAAACTTGCAGCAGCGGCATGGCTGGAAGCAGAACGGGGGCTCCCTGGTTGGCTTCTCAGCCATGCTGCCACTGCACCCTTGGCAGTGGTGGTGCGTTTGGGAAGCTGACAAGGGAGCCTCCATTCAGCTTCCCAAATGCACCGCTGCTGCAATTGGCACTTGGGTTGGGTGCGTGGGTCCGGTTTTTCTCCCCAACCCAAGTGCCAATCACAGCGTGTGATGGCCAGCTGGGTGGGGGAAAGAACCGGGTGGGCACAGGGGTTTCTGAAGAGAGGATGGGAAAAAAATTTCCCCAGCTTCTTTTCAGAACCCCGTCCCCCTGAGCTGGATTGCTAAGGGGCCTAGCCATCTGGGGCAGCGGCTTCTGAATAGAGGCTGGGGAAAGGGTCCCTAGCCTCTCTTCAGAACACCCCCCTCGATCTGGATCACTAAACCCCTTAGCGATCCAGGCAGGGGTTTTGAAGAGAGGCTAGGAACAACTTTTCATAGCCTCTCTTCAGAACACACACACACACACACACCAGATTGCTAAGAGGCTTAGCCATCCAGGGGGGAGCCTTCTGAAGAGAGGCTGAGAAAAGGGTCCCCAGCCTTCTTCAGAATGCCGCCCCCGCCCCCCCAAATAATAATCCTTAAACCCATGCTTTCTCCCAACCCCAGTGCCGATTCCAGTTTGGGACCAGCCCTGGGGTTGGGCAGAAAGGGAACAGGGCTTTTGTTAAACATTGTGCAATCAACGCATCTCACAACATTAAAAACTGGATAATGTTATGACTTGTGGAACCAAGTCATAACGTTATCTGAGGTACTAGCAGTGGCTGAGAACATCGTCCCCTCCTCTGGGCCTACAACAACGGCCTGAGGGAGAAGACTCCATCGCCTAGCAGTGGCTGAGAACGTTGCCCCCTCCTCTGGGCTCACAACAACGGCCTGAGGGGAGTTAGTCTGTGTTCTGGTTTGGTTGTATTTTGTATTTTGTGGGGTTGTATTTTACAATTTTTATTGTACTGTTGCTGTTCTGACTGTAAGCCGCCGTGAGTCGCCTCGGTGAGTGGGTGGCAATATAAATCTGAATAAATAAATAAATACGAATGTATTATAAACATAATTAGCTTATGCTTACCAATTGCTATTAGCTGTGACACCTGAATATTCGTATTCAGGACCATCGAGTATGAGGTACTGGAGGCCAAACAATGAGAAGAGCTTGTTTTATTTGTACCCTACTTTTGAGCTTCCCAGAAGCATCTGGTTGGTCACTTAGGAAGCTAGAACAATGAAGTGATTGGATTTTTGGTCTTATCTGATAGGGCTGCTCTAATGTTCCTCAGATTGAGACACTGAAACTTTCTGTCGAGCATTTTAAATGTGGAGATTGAAATGAATTAAACTAAAAAACCAATATACTGTACTGCAGCTGTGCATGCACAGCGGGGATAATATAATAATCAATGATCAATTGCCTTTGATTAAGACAAACTAGTACTGATTAAAGGCAATTTCATGGTATACATGACACATACAAAGCAATAAAATCATGTGCATGCTGAATTCTCCAAAGGAAGCCTTTAAGAGGCAGCCACATACCATTGCTCCTTACATTGTCACTATCGTATAAGTGGAACTGCACAACAGGAGTTCAACCTGTGTACTTGTAGATGTATGTAGTACTAAATCTGTTTTGACTGAATTGTTCTAAATAATTTTCATTCTCATTAATTTATTCTTTATTCAGAAGAGCCACTTAATCATGATAACGATTGAAGGGCTATCTAGTCAAGCATTTTGTTTCTCATCCATTTGTGAGATGTCTGTGAGAAGTACATAAGTGGGGCAATAGCACTTCCACAGCAAATATTTGGAGGTACAATGTTTGTGATATTGGAGGCAGTATGTCTATAATATAATATAGTGCCTACCAATAGCCTTATCCTAAATACATTTTATAATGTTGCAGTATTCCTGGTAGATTAAAAGTTGATTCCAAATATTTATCCCATTTTGAAGGCCAAAGGAGATAGAACTGGATTTCAAATCACACTTACAGATTTGCATAAAGTATAGAATATACAGAATATAGGAACTGCTAGCACTGAGTAAGATTATCTCCATCCACAAAGTAAAAGTAGTAATGTTGCAACTTGAATAAGTGAGTTTCCAAATATTTGTTGTGGATTATTCTTTAAATATTAAAAATATTTCAATATTAAATTTATCTCTCCATATTCACATAGCATGTTGTTGTCTGCCAGCAGCCAACATTTGAGCCTGTTGAGCTTCCATTTAGGGACTCCAACCCTCAGCCTACTCAGGGCCCTCCAAGTGATGTAGGGGAGAAGAAGACAGAAAGTATTCTTTAGTTGTAGAATATAACATGGTGACACTAGTTTCACACGCATTCACTAGTAAACTTAACACAGTCACTACCATTATGTGTTTTCTATTCTTTTGTCTGCTTCCCTATTTTATTTGGTCTTATACCTGACTACTGCATTATCATTGCATTATATTGTATTACATATAGTAGTGAACATTAGTGACGGTAGTCTGTGGGCATCATCTGTCTCAGCTAGAAATCCTATCTCCTGTGTTAGTTTAAATCAGGGATTAATTGAATCATTTGAGCCAATAGTGGTGATTTTATAAATACTACAACTGCTGATGTGTTGCTCAAGAGACTGGAAATAATCTGGCTTCAAATTAAATTAACATAGAACAAGATTCAGTAAACAACTCATAAGAAATCTGGTTGTTGAGAATGAGCCATGTTGTGATTGCAACTGATTTTTTAGTTACCTTGAGAAGTTGAACATGGTTCTTGTTCTGGACTTCAAGTAGTGTTATGTATGTGCATTCTTTTGTGTGTTTTTTGACCGGTGTGTTTGTCATCATTAACAACATTATCTTGGAATGAGTTCACCATGAGTGGGGAAGAAGACTTTGTATTTGTCATCATTAACAATGTAAAATAAAAGCAGAAAAGAAAGACAATCTTGTTGTAAAGCTCATATTAGCAAATACAGTACAGTGATACTTCGGATAACATTTGCATGGGATAAGGCTAAAATCGGATAACATAACAATGTAAAATAAAAGCAGAAAAGAAAGACAATCTCGTTGTAAAGCTCATATTAGCAAATACAGTACTGTACAGTGATACTTCAGATAACATTTGCATGGGATAAGGCTAAAATCGGATAACATTGGGGAATTTGAGGCAAACATTTGCATCGGATAACATTATGTGGCCGGGACTCACCAGTTTGCCTTGGGGGAAGGGGGGGCTGCCTCCTCTCTTTCTCCCAAGGTTGCACGATCTCAATAACAATCACAGCATCTGATCCTCATCTAAGCCACTTAGCAAGCCAGGCCCCCCCCGGGGGGGGGCTGATTCTGAAAAGAAGAAAACTTTTTCCTGGCTTCTGTTCAGAAAACCTCCGTTTGGCTTGCTAAGGGACTTAGCGATTGGGGGGGGCTCTTAACAGAGGCTTGGGACACTTTTCCCAGCCTCTCTTAAGGAACCCCCCCCCCCAACCTGGATAGCTAAACCCTTTAGCAAGCCAGGGGGGCTGATTCTGAACACTACCAGGCGGAGGTTTCAGAAAACCTCCACCTGGCTTGCTAAGGGACTTAGCGATTTCAATAACGTGATCTCAATAACAATCACAGCATCTGATCCTCAGCTAAGCCCCTTAGCAAGCCTGGCTGGGGCCCTGATTCTGAAAAGAAGAAAACTTTTTCCTAGCTTCTGTTAAGAAAACCTCCATCTGGGTTGCTAAGGGACTTAGCAATTGGGGGAGGGCTTCTTAAGAGAGGCTGGGGAAAGGGTCCCTGGTCTGGATAGCTAAGCCCCATAGCAAGCCGGGGGGGGGGGCTGATTCTGAAAACCACCTCCTGGCTTGCTAAGGGACTTAGCAATCGGGGGGGGGGGGAGCTTCTTAAGCGAGGCTTGGGAACAAGCCAGGCTGGGGGGGGGGGGGCTGATTCTGAAAAGAAGCTAAACAAGGGAGCAGATCTTTCAAAAAAGCACTTTATAAAGTTTTCAAAAGTTTAAAAATGCTTTGTGGTTTTGTTCCCCTAAAGTCAGGGTGGTTTGTCATGTTTTTGCTATGTAGAGTTGTGTTTTTACCTTTTAAACAAGGACTTTATAAAGTTTTCAAAAGTTTAAAAATGCTGTATGGCTTTGTTCCCCTAAAGTCAGGGTGGTCTCGCATGTGTTTGTAATGTATTTACCCTTTAGACAATTGTTTCTTAAAGTTCTTTAAGGTTCCAGAATGTTTCCTTGACTTTCTATTGAAGTCTGTGTTGTTTACAATGTATCTCTATGGAGCTGACGTTATCTGAGTCCTCTGCATAGGATTTTAACATTATCTGATGCATGCATCGGATAAGGCTAAAAATCGGATAACGTTAAGATTTGTAGAACCAAGTCTTAACGTTATCCGAGGTATTACTGTATTCCTCATTGTGATCTCTGTACATTCTATCTATCCCTTTCTGCCTACATTGCACATACTGACACCCATTGCCTTAGTTCTGTTTTAATCCCCACGGTGACCATTCCCTATAGAACCTCCTCAGTTTACAACTTAGTTTGTTTTCTGATTATCATTCTTTACACCAGGAATGCCCAAACCTTTTGGGTCGCAGGCCTGACAACACCTCAGGAACAGCTGAGCAGGCCAGACCATGCCCCTGGAACACGGCGTGTTTGCGCATGTGCGTTGCGGATGCTTCTGTGCATGTGTGAAAGCAGCCATTTTGTTTTCTGGTTTGGCACAGGCACTTCTGTCCATGCACAAAAGCAGCCATTTTGTTTCCTGTTTTGGCACGGATGCTTCTGCGCATGTGCAAAAGTAGCCAGTTTGTTTCCTGCACCAAACCAGGAAACAAAATGACTGCTTTTTACACGTGCGCGGAAGTGTCCGTATTTACTTCCTGGTTTGGTGAGGGTGTCGCAGGCCTAATGGAATGGCTTCCATGGGCTGTAGTTTGGGCATGCCTGCTTTACACTATTGAAATTTCTGTTCCGTTCCCACCCACCCCTCAGGGCCTGTGGCCCTAATCTCTCTCAAATTTAAGGAATTTTAAAAAATCTTTTTTTGGATCTCCATGATAGTTGCCTTTTTAGTGTAAAATCTGCTTAGGTTTTTTTTTTTTTTGGTCATGTGTGGAGAATCACAGTGCTGGGCTAAAATCCTTTGTTTCTGAGGAACTGTTTTTGGTCAATGACTTCCCCAGGATCGATGACCTCTTTCTGCAAATTTCCTGGGGTTCTTAAAATCTGGGATACCTGTCACTTGTCCCAGCTACCAGATCTACTGACTCAGCAGACCTAGCCTCATTAATAATGCCATACCATTAACGTCAATTCAGTCAATGAAGATTTAAGTTGTGATTTAGTGCTGAAGTCTGATGAATGCAAGTCAAAGATGATTGAGCTATCATAGCAGCCTAAGGAAAAGAAAATGATCATTAAAGACATCAAGATGACCCAACTTAATGAAAAAGATGACAAGTTGCTTCTACTGAAGCACTAACAGAATTCCTGCAAGTGTACTCAGTGCAACCTCCTCTAGCCTCAAATCTCCTCTTAATGCTCCAGCATAAGGGTCAATGTCTACGGATGAAATCAGAAATAACATACCTATGCCTGTATCAGCCTAGCAATATGCAGATGAATGTACTGGCTGAGTCCTGGCAAGATCTAAAACATGACAAGTCAGTCATTTTGTATAATCTCAAGTAATGACAATATCCTTGTATTGCTTCACCAATGGGTCAAAAGATTGGGAATACAAACAAACCTCGCATAAAGAGTGCCTCGCCTAAAGAGTAACTCGCTTAAAGAGCAGAATTTTCTCTGAATGTTTGCTTCGCTTAACAAATAAAACCAACCAAAAACTCGCTTAACAAATAAATTGGGGTTCTCAATCCCCAATTGGTCACTTACAATGGTGTTTCGCTTAAAGAGCAAACTCTCTTAAAGAGCAATCCTGTGGAACACATTATGCTCTTTAAGCGAGGTACAACTATATATTATAAATGCAGGAACCTATAATACCACTCCTTTCAGTCCTGTCAAGAGCTCCACACTGTCTCTGTTGGTACTGCTTACTGTCTTTCTAGTCTGAGTTGATGTCATGATATCTGTCATCCTACTAAACAGAAAATACCTGGTCAGTGTCATAAGAACCCTGGTGGTGCAGTGTTTAAACTGTTGTACTACAGCCAAAATGTTGTGAGTTCAATCCTAATGGGACTGTAGATTGACTTCATCCTTCCGAGGTCAGTAAAATGAGTTCCCAGCATATTGGGGACAAAAAATGCTAATTTACCTGTAAATCACCTACGAGTGCACTAAGCACTATGGATGGTATATAAAGTTATGATACCAACACAACCAACCACCTCAAATTTACAGCTTATTAATAGTATCATCACCCATGACACTATCAAGTGCCACCATCCACTTTCACTATGACAATTTTGGGCATTACATAAAATACATCATCTCTACTTTTTGTTTCAGCTTACTGTATATACTTGAGTATAAGCCTAGTTTTTTACTCCCAAAAATGAGCCCCAAAAAGAGGACTCAGATTATACTCGGGTCAACAACCACGAGGGTCCGAAGCCCGCACCAGGTTGAGATGTGCCAACAATTTAATTAATTTTACCATATTTTCATGTATTTTGATTATTAGAACTCACGAGCAGCAGCTGCATTTCCTACCCTTGGCTTATACTCAGGTCAATCTATTTTCCTGGGTTTGGGGGTCAAAATTAGGTACCTCGGCTTATATTCGGGTCGGCTTATATTCGAGTATATATGGTAATCCACTCAGTCACAGTCATGTATCCTTCCACTGCAAATTCTTTACTCCTTGGACAATGCATCTCTGTAACACAAGTACAGCCCTCATCAGATTTGTTACTGTCTCCTGTTGATCCTCTTTTTCTGTCAGAGGACTTCAAACATTTAGTGTTACTCATCTACTCGGCTGAATGTTTCAGTGTATGTTATTGCTGAGAGGAGCTCTGGAAGGAGATCCTGTCTCTTCTCTTTCAAATAACATTACAGTAGTTCCTCCAACAAAATGTGGCAAGTAATTAAAGAGATGGGAATACCAAAACACTTTATATGCCTCATGAGAACTCTGTACATGAGTCAAGAAGCAACAGTTAGGACAGAATATGGCATGACGGAGTGGTTTGGAATAGGAAAAGAGGTAAGACGAAACTGCATTTTATCACCTTCCTTATTCAACTTGTACACAGAACACATAATGCACAATACAGGGATGGACGAATCACAATTTGGGATCAAAATTGCTGGGAGAAACATCAACAACTTGATATATGCAGATGATAGTACCCTAATGGCAGCAAGTGAGGAAGGTTGAAAGAAGAGAGTGCAAAAGCTGGCTTGAGACTCAACATTAAGAAAACCAAGATAATGACAACAGACCCTATCAGTCCTTGGAAAATAGATGGGAAAGAAGTAGAAGCAGTGACATACTTTACGTTCTTAGGATCCAAGATCACTGCAGATGGTGATTGCAGCCACGAAATAAAAAGGCAACTGATTCTTGGGAGACAAGCTATGAGAAACCTTGGGAACATACCGTAGTTAAAAGTAGAAACATCACCTTGCAAACAAACATTTGTATAGTCAAAGCAATTTATTCCCGGTGGTAATGTATGGCTGTGAGTGCTGGACCATTAGCAGAAGAATAGATGCTTTTGAAATGTGGTCTTGGAGGAGAGTTTTGAGAGTACAGTGAGGAGAACAAATAAGTTCTCCTAGAAGAAATCAACCCTGACTGCTCCTTAGAAGGTCAGATAGTAAAGATGAAGCTAAAGTACTTTGGACACCATATGGGAAGAGAAGATTCACTTGAGAAAGCCTTGATGCTGGGAAAAGTGGAGGGCAAAAGAAGAAGGGGCGGCCAAAAATGAGGTGGCTAGATGGTATTGTAGATGCAGTGGGCACAGAGCTAGGCGAGTTGAGGATGTTGGTGGGGGACAGAGGTGCCTGGTGGGCAATGGTCCATGGGGTTGCAAAGGGTCGGAATTGACTGTGTAACTGAACAACAAAAGTTGCTCCTATGTTCTTGTCTTTAATAAAGGCTATCATTTTGACATCCTCTGCTGAGCAAACTGGCACTATACTCTGTACCAGTAGCCTCTTCTATTGAAAAGAGGATGTCATTTATTTCATCTGATATGTAACACTTGGACTTGCTTGGCTACAAGGCTTAATCTGGTGCCTCCAGAGAGTTGCTAGTAAGCTTACTTGGAGCAGGATCAGTTATTTTTGTGGCATAAGTTGGATACTTTCCTGGAGCATCTACAGGAAAATGAACAACCAAAAAATAGGCTGTATCGCTCTTTTTAAAAAGGCTACTAATGTGGTACAGTTGCAAATTAATTCAGTTCAACATGCAGCTGTGTCTTATCCTAAAGCTCTTATGGGGCAGGTACTTTGTTTCATCCTTTCTTACTTCTCTCTATTGCTCTGTAACAAGCTGATAAGAAATAAATTAACAGAAATGTATTTTGAAGGTCAGACCAGCTGGAACAGTTGAAAAGCTAAGAGCCAGACTTTAAATTAGCACATACCATATAACAAATGTTTGAGTGTCCTCCCCTTCAGTGTTAACAACCTAGGTGGAATAGATTTCAACAACAACTACGTTACCAAACACATGTAAAGGATCAAAATAAATCTTCATGTTTGGTCAATTTGTCTTCTACTGCAAACTCAGGCATTCTCCATCATTGATATGCTGGCTAGAACTAATAGGAATTATAAAACAAGAAATGCTTCTGAACAGTCTTGGGAAAACTGTAGTTCTGCAAGAACTGATACAACCCAGTAGGTAGTAGCATCTGGCTGTGAGGTGAGAGTTTGAATCCCTGGAAATCACCTGGAGCCTTTGTGGCTGATGGAGTTATTTGCTATGCCATCCATATGTCCTTGGAACAATCTACATAGTCCTGAAACACCACCAAAAGGAGGGACTGGAAAACTTTTTCTGAGTATTTTATACTTAGAAAACTTTGGGTGGGGGAAGAGGGGTTGCTGCAAGTCAAGATGGACTTGATAATGCAGTTATTAATGTTCTACTGCGTTGTGCACTAAATATAGTTATCTTTTGAGATCTGGATATTCTCTACTCCCTGCTATTCTGCTTTAATCTTAATTTCTCCTTTCTCTCTCTCCACCCTCCCCCTTTTGCAGCCTCTGTGAATGTGCTTGTTCAGAACTGCAAGATCTACAATGATGCCAGCTGTGATATTTCTGCAGATGGACAGCTCCTGGCAGCTTTCATTCCTAGCAGTCAGCGGGGCTTTCCTGATGAGGGCATACTGGCAGTGTATTCTCTGGCACCACACAACTTGGGTGAAATGCTGTACACAAAGCGATTTGGTAAGTGCCCATGGATGGGTCAAGTGTTATTGAGGGAATACCTGAACTTTTAATCTTATGATATTCTTAGAAATGGAACTGCAGCATTTGAGAGATAAACACATAAAATATGTCTCAGCTGCAGGGAAGCTGTTTGTAGAACCCTCATTCTATACTCAATTGGAATGCAAGAATATACACTCATTAGTTAGGTTAGTAACATGTTAACGTATCATGTCTGTGAACATGCTCATTTAACCGAATGAACAGTGCAGTACTTGCACTGCTATTCTTGTGATAATGGGCAAAAAATACTCTTTTACAGATTTCTAATTAATGCTTGTTATATTCCATAGATCGTTCTTTTTCTTATGTTCCGTAGATTGTTTGTTACAGCTTAAATTTTAGAAACACAATAGAAGGAAAGCAGAAAACTATCTGTGTTTGATCCATAGGTCCCAATGCCATTTCTGTGAGCCTGTCCCCAATGGGCAGGTATGTCATGGTAGGATTGGCATCCCGCCGCATCCTGTTGCACCCTTCCACAGAACATATGGTGGCTCAGGTCTTCAGGCTACAGCAACCACATGGGGGAGAGACCTCGATGAGGGTAAGTTCTTTGTTTGTCTGTCTCCATGTCTGTAACTTGGTTTATTATTTTCATGCCTTCGTGTGTTTATAGGTAAGTTGTTCTTCAAATAGTGCAAAGTTCTTATGAGAATGTCCACAGAAATTGCAGTCTTAATTATCTGCTTAGTTATCACTGTGTGATGTTTTGATATCACTGAAGAGTGTTTAAAACAAATACTGCTATTAAAAATCAGTAGAAAAATTGCATCTTAGAACTGGTTAAATATTGAATTGAATTTCAGTGTCGAGACAAGAAACTGCAGCTCCTAAGTTTGTTTGACTTAGAGTCTAATAATTTTGTATTCTGTAATATTTTTATTCTGTAATATTTTTTAATACAGTAAAACACCGGATAACGCTAAAACTTGGTTCCACAAGTCTTGGTGTTATCCAATTTTTAGTGTTATTTGATCCATGTTAAAATCCTATGGGATGGATCGGATAACGTTAAAGCTCCATAGAGATACATTGTAACCGCACATGCTTTAGCAGTTGTTATCCGATCCATCCCATAGGACCTTAAAGTTATTCAATCCAATTCTCCTCCCCATATTACTTAACGTTATGCGATTTTAGCGTTATCCGATCCAATCGTTATCCGGTGTTTTACTCTACTGGCGTAGAAACTGGCAAACCATGTCAGGAGCTTTGCCAAGATAACTTTATGGACTAGAACAAAAGGCAAAACAAAGGGGCAAAATAGATGAAACAGGATCCTTAGGCCACCACATCAGAAGAGGGGTGTGGATAGGGCAGTGGGAGGAGAAATACGGTATTGTAAGGAACAATACTGTATAGGGACATGGAATGTGAGATCTATAAATCAAGGAATGCTGGAAGTGGTAAAAAAGGAAATTGAAAGAATAAGCATTGACATCTTGGAAATCAGTGAGTTAAAATGGACAGGGATGGGCAAATTCAGCTCTGGAAACCATCATATCTACTACTGTGGACAAGAAAACCTCAGAAGAAACAGTAGCCATAATTGTCAATAAAAGAGTGAGAAAAGCAGTAATGGGATATAATCTTTAAAATGACATAATGATTTCAGTCAGAATCCAAGGCAAACCTTTCAGTATCACTGTAATCCAAATATATGCACCAACCACTAGTGCAGATGAAGTTATAGTTGACCAGTTCTATGAGGACCTACAACACTTCATAGAACAGAAACCAAGAATTGATGTCCACATTATCATAGGAGATTGAAATGCCAAAGTAGGAAATCAAAAAGTAAATGGAATAACAGGCAGGTTTGGTCTTGGAACACAGAATGAAGCAGGGAAAAGGCTAATAGAGTTCTGCCAAGAAAAAGCACTAGTCATAGCAAACACCCTCGTCCAGCAACACAAGAGGAGACTTTACACATGGACATCACCAGATGGCCAGCATTGAAACCAGATTGATTATGTGATTATGTACTCTGCAACCAAAGATCAAGAACCTCTATACAGTCAGCAAAAACGAGACCTGGAGCAAACTGTGGCTCAGATCATAATCTACTGATTGCAAAATTCAGGCTTAGACTAAAGAAAATAGGGGAAACAATTAGGCCAGACAGGTATGACCTAGACAACATCCCTAAAGAATACACAGTGGAGGTGTGGAACAGATTTAAAGGCTTAGACTTAGTAGACAGAGTGCCAGAAGAATTATGGGCAGAGGCATGGGACATCATACAGGAGGCAGTAAGGAAAACCATACCAAAAGAAAAGAAGCATATGAAAGCAAAGTGGTTGCCTGATGAGGTTCTTAAAATAGCAGAAGAAAGAAGGAATGCAAAAGGCAAACGAGAAAGGAAAAATTCAACCAATTGAATACAGAATTTCAAAGAAAAGGAGAAATAAGGAAACCTACCTAAATGAGCAATGCAAAGAAATAGAGGAAAACAACATAAGGGGTAGGACTAGAGATCTTTTTTTAAAAAATGGGGAAATCAAGAGAACATTTAAAGCAAAAATGACTATGATAAGGGATAAAGATGGCAAGGATTTAGCTGATGCAGAAGAGATTA
Source organism: Furcifer pardalis (assembly GCA_030440675.1). Classification (NCBI taxonomy): domain Eukaryota; kingdom Metazoa; phylum Chordata; class Lepidosauria; order Squamata; family Chamaeleonidae; genus Furcifer; species Furcifer pardalis. The sequence goes on from CP126894.1 coordinate 61,810,747, forward strand.
GGAAAAGATGGAAAGAGTACACAGAGGAACTTTACAAAAAACACCTCAATATTCCTGAAAAGCACAATGATGAGAACATTGAACTTGAGCCAGCCATCCTAGAGAGTAAAGTCAGAAAGACCCTAAAAAGCACTACAAGCAAAGCCAATGGAGATGATGGTATCCCAGCTGAATTCTTCAAAGCCCTAAAAGATGATGGAATCAAATTATTGCATTCTATATGCTAGCAGATTTGGAAAACACAACAATGGCCACAGGATTGGAAAAGATCTGTATACGTTCCACTCCCCAAAAAGGGTAATGCCAAAGAATGTTCAAATTATAGAACAATTGCGCTCATCCCTCACGCTAGCAAGGTGATGCTCAAGATAATACAGGATAGACTGCAACAGTACATGGAGAGAGAATTACCAGAAGTGCAGGCGGGGTTCCGAAGAGGCAGGGGGACTAGAGACCACATTGCCAACATATGTGGACTGTGTGGACCAGCTAGCTCAGCCATAAAGACCTTGCTGCTACTGCTATTGCTGCCTTCATGACCACCTCAGGAACATCACAGAACTCTCTCTGCCTGTTGGAGAGGGGGAATGAGGGCCAACTGTGTGGACCAGCTAGCTCAGCCATAAAGACCTTGCTGCTACTGCTATTGCTGCCTTCGTGACCACCTCGGGAACATCGCAGAGCTCTCTCTGCCTGCTGGAGGGGGGGAATGGGGGCCAGCTGTGTGGACCAGCTGGCTCAGCCATAATGACCTTGCTGTCTCTCTTGACTGTATTGTATTTTTACACTGTATTTTATTGTATTGTTTTTTCTTTTATGTAAAAATTATTGATTGTGTTATCTGTGCTGCATCTGTTGTTATATTTTTATATTATGCTGTATTTATATTTGAGATTGTGATACTGTATATGTTTATGTTATGTGAGCCCCTCTGAGTCGCCTCAGTGAGGTGAGTAGAGGGGCATATAAATCTAATATAATAATAATAATAATAATGTTGGATCATGGAGAAAAAAAGAAATATCAGAAACAAGTCTACTTCTGTTTCATTGACTACACCAAGGCCTTTGACTGTGTGGACCACAACAAAATGTGGCAAGTAATTAAAGAGATGGGAATACCAGAAAACCTTATATGCCTCATGAGAAATCTGTACAAGAGTCAAGAAGCAACAGTTAGGCCAGAATATGGAATGACGGGGTGGTTTGGAATAGGAAAAGGAGTAAGACAAGACTGCATTTTATCACCCTGATTATTCAACTTATACACAGAGCACATAATGTGAAATGCAAGGATGGATGAATCACAATTTGGGATCAAAATTGCTGGGAGAAACATCAACAACTTGAGATATGCAGATGATACTACCCTAATGACAGAAAGTGAGGAAGACCTAAAGAAGCTTTTGCTTAGGTTGAAAGAAGAGAGTGCAAAAGTTGGCTTGAGACTCAACATCAAGAAAACCAAGATAATGGCAACAGGCCCTATCAGTCCCTGGAAAATAGATGGGGAAGAAGTAGAAGCAGTGACAGATTTTACTTTCTTAGTATCCAAGATCACTGCAGATGGTGACTGCAGCCATGAAATAAAAATGCGACCAATGCTTGGGATACAAGCTATGAGAAACCTGGGGAACATAGTTAAAAGTAGAGACATCACCTTGCAAACAAAAATTGGCATAGTCGAAGCAATGGTATTCCCGGTGGTAATGTATGGTTGTGAGAGCTGGACCATTAGGAAAGGTGAGTGCAGAAGAATAGATGGTTTTGAAATGTGGTGTTGGAGGAGAGTTTTGAGAGTACCCTGGACAGTGAAGAGAACAAATAACTCGATCCTAAAAGAAATCATCCCTGACTGCTCCTTAGAAGGTCAAATAGCAAAGATGAAGCTAAAGTACTTTGGACACCATATGAGAAGAGAGGATTTACTTGAGAAAGCCTTGATGCTGGGAAAAGTGGAGGGCAAAAGAAGGGGTTGGCCAAAAATGAGATGGCTAGATGGTATTGTAGATGCAATGGGCACAGAGCTGGGCAGGCTGAGGAAGATGGTGGAGAACAGAGGCACCTGGCGGGCAGTGGTCCCTAGGGTCGCAAAGGGTCGGAATCGACTGTGCAACTGAACAACAACAACAACAATTATTTTTACATCTCTGTTAGAACAGTAATGTAGTGTCAGAAATGATTCTGGGTTGAAAGGATTTTTTGCTGGAGAAACTTTGCTCAGGGAACACCCAAATGAGGTTCCTTTCATGTCCCCAAGAGCTAGAACAGAGATGGGTGCTCAGTCTGTCATGCAGTACCTGGTTCTTGAACTACTGACTCGAACTACCAGCCTTCCAGTAAACAAGGTGAGCTTCTTAACCACTGAGCCATTTGCCACGGAAGTTAAAATAGTTGTAGAAAATCTTTGACAATATTGTAGTGACTAGATGAATTATTCCAGTGCTTCCCAAATGCTGGTGTTTGGACTTCAGTTCCCAGAAGCCTAAGCCAGTATATTGACTGATCAGTGCTTTGGGGAATTGACTTAAGGTTCTGGGAATTGAAGTCCAAACACCAGCATTTGGGACACACTGAATTATTCAAATAAATTCTTATGTATGGCCTATTTTATTTTGTTGTGTTCTATCTCATTGATTTTAATCTTTCTGATTTTAATCTTACTGTTTACCTTAGCATAGAACTGAATTGGTAATTTTGCACTTCACATTAATATTTCTTACAGTGTTTCTTATAGCTGGTCTGCCTGGAAGTTTATCAATTTACTGCAGTTGTGCCAAACACACAATTCTTTATAATTATTTATGAAAGATGTACTGTCCACCATTTCTTCCAAACCTTATTAAACATGATACCACTGTGAACACTACCTGTTCTCCTTCGTGTATTCTGTGAATCCCCACTTTTGGGGATTCACAGAATACATACTCGAAGAACGAAAGATATTACTGGTAAGTACAACTTAACTATCTCATCTGATTTTAGAAGTTCAGCAAGGTTGAGCTTGCCTACCACTTGAATGGGAGATTGGCAGAGAATGCCAGAATTCTCTGGGATGACTTGGAAAACATTCTGGCTGAAATCATGAATTTTGGAATATTTATCAGAATAAACAGTTTAATTTTATGCAAGGTAGCTTTTGCTGTCCCAGAATCAGATTCTGATTTTACTTTGGGTACATGTAGTAGCCATACAATTGGAAGGGGAGATGAAGAAATCTCAAGTATTGCAAGAAATCCTGCAGGAACACAGAGCACAATCTTGTTCAGCCACAACCAGTACTCCTCTCTCCAGAAGTTTCTGTTCAAGGTCCAGTTTCAGGGGTTAATATCCTATTTCTCTGGAACTTTTTATAGCAAAAATCTCCCTTTGGCTGCCATTGTATCAGCCTGTTGAACAGGTGAACTTCATGTTCTTCAAGCAAATTACCTTTTATCTCTCTTGGTTTCCTGTGAAAATAGTATTCATATTAGGCATAATATTCTTATCTAGGGTTGGGTCTATCTTCCACTTGGCTCATGACATTATATTTCCTGTCTTTTCTTCATCTCCCTGAGCACCAGTAAAAAAAAAAGGCTATATATGCAGAGGATGAGAGAAAAGTATTGATAATTTACATTCAAAGAACAGCTTCACTCAGGCTATCCACTAGACTAGTGATGGCAAACTTTTTAGAGACCGAGTGCCCAAACTGCAACCCCAAACCCACTTCTCCTTCGTGTTGTTTGGGGATGCACACTGATGGGTTCTGCGCCTGCGCTGAATCCGGAGCGGAGCTGGAAAGCTGATTGGATAAAGAGTTTTGAATGTGGGACCGCCCACCATGCCCAACCCCTTTAGGCGCCATTTCGCGCTCTCCCCTCAGTTTGCTTTTTTCCGCTGCGCAAGCAGGAGCCTGGAAAAAAAAGCTGTGAGTACTTTACTGAGATTGTCTCAGAATCTTCCAATTTTTCCTACCTTACAATTTTTCTCGGACTAGGGGAATTGTTCCCTTGGTCCTCGTGTGGCTGGGGCTCGCCCTCAGCCGCCGGTAAAAAAAAAAAAAAAAAAAAACAACATCTCGTGTCGGGGCCTCCCGGCCGGGATAATTTTTTCTCTTCGGCCATCTACTTCGGTGGATGGCCTCAGCGGCAGCGTTCAAGCAGTGTCCGTCCTGCAAGAGAAAGTTCCCTAGCTCGGACGGGCACGTGCGTTGTCTTCGCTGCCTCGGGGAGAGTCACCAGGTCCAGACCTGCGAAGTCTGTCGCGGCTTCTCGAAGGCCGCCATCAAGAACCGCCAGTACCGCCTTCAAGCCTACCTCATGGAGGCCGCACTGGCACCACCGGCTCCCCCAGCTCCAGAGCAGGCCGCTTCCACGTCTGCTCCTTCAACCTCCGCGTCTTCTTCCAGGCCTTCGGCCTCTGAACTGTTCAGGCGGAAGAAGGAGCAGGAGAAGAGGAAGAAGGACAAAAAAGACAAAAAGAAGCGCCGTAGCTCTTCGTCTTCTCTTCCTCCGACCCCGGCACCGGCTCACCCTTCGCCGCCACGCTCCCTAGCATCCGCCCCGGTCGCAGCTCCACCTACGCCGGGTAGGATGTCGACCGAGGCCCGGGACGCCACGCCGGAGAGGGCCCACAGCCCTCCACCGCCACCGGAGACTCCTCCACCTGTACCACCGCACAGGTCTTCCTCCCTCCGCAGCCCTTCCGTGGTTCCTGGTCCGGCTACCGAACCGCCGCCCCAGTTGAGCCTCATCGCCCCGTACATCGAGGCGATGGTGCGGAAACTGCACGCAGAGCTCCAGGGCCCCCAGACAACACCGTGGGAGCGCCCTCTGCCCTCACCACCAGCCACGGAGGCACCACCGCTCCGTGAGGAGGGCCCCCGCACCGAAGCGGCAGAGGGTGGAACAGGCGCGGTCGGAGGCCTCTCTCCCTCCGTACCAGCTGCCTTTGCCGGGGAGCGATCCGAGATCCGCCAGGCCGTACTGGTCGGACTCGGACCCCGAGGTCTACCTGCCACCGCCCAGCGTCTCGGAGCGGTCAGGAGACTCCGATTCGTCGGACCAGGAGGAGGAGCAGCATCAGCCACCGCCGGTTGCGGTCGACAAGTCCCCGGACGACAACATCGGCGCCGTCCACGGGTCCCAGCCGGAGGATCTGAAGACCTACACCGGACTGATCACCCGTCTCGGATCCACCCTTGGGATTCGGGCGGAGGCTCCCCTGGACGACTGTGAGGATGTCGTCTGTGGCTTGGCCGACCGCAAGGAGTTGGTCCCCGTCCGCCTCGGACTGCTCCCTAAGATTGCTAAAGCGGCCAAGGAGGTGTGGAAGAAGCCGGTTTCTTCTCACTCGGTGTCCAACAGAGTGGACTCTATGTACAGACTGCTGGACGACTCCAACTTTCTGCACATTCACCCGGCACCGAACTCCCGAGTGGTCAAAGGCTCCCAACACCGGACGCCGATCAGCAGCACTCCCATCCCGTCGACCCAGGAAGGGAAGAAGCTGGACGCACTGGGCAGGAGGTTCTACGCCAATGCCTCCTTGTCCTTCCGTGCGTCCAACTACGCGACGGCCATGGGAGGCTACCAGTGTCGACTCTGGGAGCAAGCGGAGTCGTTCAAGTCACTGCTGCCACCTGATCGACAAGCGGATTTTGAAAAACTCTGCATGGAGGGCAACCACCTCGCCCTCCAGCAAATCCGCACCGGCCGCCACGTCACCGAGTCGGAGGCGAAGAACTTGGCCTCCGCCATCCAGCTCCGTCGCCACGCCTGGCTCCGTTCGGCTAACCTGCAGGACGATGTCAAGCGGCTCGTGGAGGAGCTTCCCTTCGATGGCGAGGGCCTCTTCGCCAAGGAGACCGACACCTCCTTGGGAGAGCTGAAAGGGGACTACGCCACGATAAAACAGCTCCGCCCTCCACACCGTGGGTCCGGCCGTTACCATCAGGACCAGCCGTCGACGTCTCAGGCGGGCCCATCCTATCAACCTCGCCCGCCACAGAGGCAAGGGGACTACTCCCGGTACCAGCCCTACCGGCAGCGCCAACAACCCAACCGTCCACGCTACCAGCAGCGGCCTCAGACTGGCAAGCGGACGGAACGGAAGGGCAAACAACGTGCTTGACTCTTCCATGACCGAGACTCTACCCTACCGCCCCCTATCCGACTACCTATCGGCGTGGTCTGCCATCACCACAGACCGATGGGTTTTAACCATCTTAGACTCTGGCTACGCGATCGAGTTCGAGAGATGCCCTACTGTCGGACGGATCCGCATCACCGATCCATCCCCACCGCTCCAGGAGGAACTAACAGCTCTCCTAGAGAAGGGCGCCATAGAGCCGGTCGCAGCGTCGGAGTCTCACGAAGGGTTCTTCTCCCGATACTTCCTTGTGGACAAAAAAGACGGGGGGGGGCACGTCCCATCCTGGACCTCCGTCTTCTCAACAGGCACATCGACGCGAGGAAGTTCCGGATGGTAACTCTTCACTCCATCCTCCCGCTGATCAACCACGGGGACTGGTTCACCGTCATCGACCTGAAGGACGCCTACTTTCACGTGTCCATCAGGAGGGAACATCGTCGTTTCCTCCGATTCCAGGTGGGCGGCAACATCTACCAGTACACATGCCTACCCTTCGGTCTCTCCACCGCTCCGAGGGTATTCACGAAGTGCATGGCACCGGTGGCTGCTCATCTGCGACTGCAAGGCGTCCAAGTGTTCCCGTACATAGACGACTGGTTGGTCTGCTCCCCAACCCAACAAAAAGCCAAGGACGACGTTGCACATTGCCTCGCCCTTATGCAGAGCCTCGGTCTGCGGGTCAACTTCAAGAAATCCCAGTTGACCCCCACTCAACGAATAGACTACATCGGAGCCGTTCTAGACTCTTTGGCTCTAAGAGCCTATGCTCCAACCAAACGTCTGCTCGACATCCGCACAGTGGTGGCACGGATCCAGGGCAGACGTCGGGTCCGTGCGAGGGACGCCCTCCGTTTGTTAGGACTCATGGCGTCGACCACGGCGGTGGTCTCGCACGCCAAACTCAAGATGCGCTCGCTCCAGTCGTGGTTCCTCTCCTCCTTCGACGGCACCCACGACAACCTCGGGAAGTGGCTCACACCGACTCCCGAACTCCGAGACCAGTTAAACTGGTGGACAATGGACCAGAATGTGACCGCGGGGAGACTCTTCACCCTTCCCGCACCGTCCATCCAAGTCACCACCGACGCGAGCACCCACGGATGGGGTGCGTGCTGCCGCGGACTACGGATTCACGGCATATGGACGCCCGAGGAAGCCGACCACCACATCAACTTCCTCGAGCTGCTAGCGGTGTGGAAGGCGATGAGGTCCTTCAGACCGTCGATCGCGGGCAGTGTGGTGCAGATCGCCTCGGACAACACCACGACACTAGCCTATCTCAACCGGCAAGGAGGGACCAAGTCTCTCTCCCTCCTCTACCTGACCGTCCAGATGTGGGAGTGGTGCCTGAAGGTACACGTGTTCCCAATAGGTGTCCACATCCAGGGCACCCTGAACTCCGATGCAGACTCCCTGAGCCGCAAAGGGACGGCGATGCACGAGTGGGAACTGGACGAATCGGTGTTCGACCGCCTGTGCCGACGGTGGGGCACACCGACCCTAGACGTTTTCGCGTCACAGACCAACTCCAAGTGCCGCCGTTACTGCTCCCGAGCGGGGATCGGCCACGGATCGGAGGGCGATGCCTTCATGGTGCCGTGGCACCAGGAACTGCTGTACATGTTTCCACCGATCCCTCTCATCCAACGGGTCCTGATACGGATCCGTGCGGAGAACGCCTGGACGATCCTGATTGCCCCGTCCTGGCCGCGCCAGCCGTGGTTCCCATTACTCCAAACCCTGGCTTGCGATCGTCTCCGCCTACCCACCGACCCGAATCTCCTCCGCATGGAAGACGGTCGGATCCTTCACTCGGATCTGCCGAGCCTACACCTGACGGCCTGGCTTATCCGCCCAACATAACACGGATCCTTGATCTGTCCAGGAAACCTTCCACACGGAAGTCCTACGATGCCAAGTACCGTCGCTTCACTGACTTCCTAGCATCCAGCGACCGCACCGTGGACTCCGCATCCCTGCAGGATGTCATGTCTTACCTCCTGCACCTAGCCGAGTTGGGATCCGCACATTCATCATTGAAGGTCCACCTAGCTGCTGTGGTCGCCAAGGCCCCACCTTCTTCAGTATTGTCCTCCGCCTTCAGAGACAAAACTGTTAAAAGGTTCCTTCAAGGGCTACGCAACGCCTATCCTCCAGTGAAGATACCACCCCCTCAGTGGTCCCTCACTACAGTGCTTACCGCACTCACGAAGGCACCTTTCGAACCCATGGCTTCGGTGGACATTAAGTTTGTCTCTTACAAGACTGCCTTCCTTGTAGCTATCACTTCTGCCCGACGGGCAGGGGAGCTGGCAGCCCTTCGGTCTGACCCTCCTTTTCTCAAGTTCTACCCCGACAGGGCAGTATTGCACCCAGATCTGACATTCCTGCCCAAGGTCCTGACTGAGTTTCACCTGGCCCAAGCCATCACGCTTCCAGCATTCTTCCTGAATCCCTCGTCTCCACAAGAGAGAGTGTGGCACTCGTTGGATGTCAGGAGGGCCTTGCTGTTTTACACCCAGAGGACTGCGTCCTTCAGGAGAGCAAAACAACTGTTCGTGGCTTATGGTGGCAAGACCAAGGGACAGCCTCTGTCTGCCCAGAGACTATCTAAATGGATCTCAGGTACCATTTACCTGGCCTATCAGATGTCATCCCTGCCACCTCCGCCTCATGTCCGGGCTCACTCCACCAGGACACTGGCTTCCTCCACTGCATTCCTAGAGGGCATCCCGATGGAGGATATCTGCAAGGCTGCTACTTGGTCCAGGTCCTCCACCTTCATCACCCACTACCGGGTTGACACAAGGTCCGCCCCTGATGTCAGACGGGGCAGGTCCATCCTGACGGCTGGTCTCCGATCTTCTTCGTTGATGACCGCCCATCCATGATGACATCGCGCTCTCCTGCATCTCAGGACGCCGGCTGCCCACCATCCAAGTAAGTGAGCTTGTTAGTCACCCATCAGTGTGCATCCCCAAACAACACGAAGGAGAAGGACAGGTTTCACTTACCAGTAACTGTCGTTCTCCGAGTATGTTGTTTGGGGATTCACACAACCCAACCCTGCCTCCCCTCAGGGCTGCCGGCCTGAGATGGCCTTCTGCTTAGCGGGCAGCTTTAATATCAAACTGAGGGGAGAGCGCGAAATGGCGCCTAAAGGGGTTGGGCATGGTGGGCGGTCCCACATTCAAAACTCTTTATCCAATCAGCTTTCCAGCTCCGCTCCGGATTCAGCGCAGGCGCAGAACCCATCAGTGTGAATCCCCAAACAACATACTCGGAGAACGACAGTTACTGGTAAGTGAAACCTGTCCTTATTTATCGCAGAGTGCCAACACAGCAATAAGGGAGGAAGAAAATGCTCCCATTGGGCTGCTGGGCAGAGGGGCAGGTGAACTCTGTGCTGGGGACGACGACGGAGGGAGTGCTCCCATTGGGCTGTTGGACAGAGGGTTGGGGTGAACTGTGCTGTGGGAGGGAGGAAGTGCTACCATTGAGCTGATGGACAGGGGGCGGGGCAAACTGCTGGGGTGACGGCACAGATGCTCACAGAGAGGGCTCTTAGTTCCGCCTCTGGCACATGTGCCATAGGTTCGCCACCACTGCACTAGACTTTTTGTAGCTTACTCTGGACCTTTAAAAAAAGGCAAACTGTCTTGTCTGAGAGATTACTAGATGAACAGTTAAAGCAGTCACAAACACTTGCAAAAAAAAAAAAAAAAGCTCAACAGAAATCCCATAAAGGCTAATAGATATCTTCAAGACATGCTTTAGGAGGCGTGCTTTTCCCAACATATGTTGCGTTATGGTTTATTCCCAACTATCCAAATTTATCCAACATTACTGATTAAAACAGCAGATCTCAGAGGGAGGCTACCTTCAGGAAGACTGTATTATCTGTAGTGAATGCAGATACCTACATCCTACCCTTTCCTTAGGGGTAAGGTTACTAGTCTTCAACCATCGGTGTGAGTGCATGGATACTTATTGTGCAGAAAACAGGTTGCTTTTGTAACATTTGTTGAATAATCATCCATGCATTTACACATTACACCCTCCCTCCTCTCCTTTGCACTGTGGTCAACTACTTCTTGATTTTGGAGTGATACAGAAGAGTAATGAAGTTATAATTTAAACTCTGTCTCTCCAGGTAGAAAGTTCTGAAAGGACAACTCTTTGCAGCTACCAACCTGTTAGTGCGAATTCATAGAAAATGTTCAAAGAACATGTGTTAGAATAGCAACCTGTTTTCATAGGCCATTAATTTTAGGGGGGTTTATTTGTTACATTTTTAATGTAGCAGTAAAGCAGGGCAGATTTACAAATAGATTTAGTTTGAGTTTGAAAGTTTTCCAAGGCTTTTACTCCCCATTCTAGACCAGTAATTAAACTCTCCACAGGATGTTTAGAAATATAACAAAATAGTTTCTTTACTTAAAGTTGTTTCAAAGATAAACATGTGCTTTGTGAAAGAGTTCTTTATAGTAAGTTTCTATGTGGTAAACAAAAACTGTTTTCTTAAATATACATGCTTTGCTTGTAAGGCAAATAGCAACAACAATAGGATAGTAGAGAGAAGCAGAACCGAGAAGAATAAGAGACCCGAACAACAAGCACCTTAACAGATAAAAACCGTGTCAGATGACCCTAGAGGCAGGGAAATAGAAGACTCTTCTTATTGGTTGGTTAGGGATAGAATTTACATTAACAACCCATTGTATGCTGTGGTTGTCTAATATACTCAACAGTATTAACAAAGTTACTGACTGATTAACAGTATTAACAAAGCTATCTACTGTACAGTAAAACCTCAGATAACACTAAAACCTGGTTCCACAAGTCTTGGTGTTATACGATTTTTAGTGTTATCCGATGCATGTTAAAATCCTATGGGATCCATAGAGATACATTGTAACCACACAGGCTTTAGCGGTTGTTATCTGATGCATCCCATAGGATATTAATGTTATCCGATGCAATTCTTCCCCCCAGATTGCTTAATGTTATGCGATTTTAGTGTTATTCGATACTAATGTTATCTGAGGTATTACTGTATTTCTCTTTCCATTCTATCTCCCATCTATAAAGTTTCCTTCCTTAGGATTTCCCAAATCTAAGAAGCCTTCAGAATAATTATCTAAAATGAATTCATTTGGACTACATTTTGTGAGTTAGATCTAAGCTGACAGAAAGGTAGAGATTGTAATCAGTTAGCGAGAAATTCTGTTTTATGTATACATCACACTTTTCTGCAAAAAAAAAAAATCACACTTGAGACAAAGAGCAATAATAGAATCAGTTAACAAATGCAGGGCATCCCAAAAGTTGCCATACATAGGGAAAATGGGAAACTGTAGCTAAATGTACCTTTATAAGAAGCAGTAATACAGTAACTAAATTTGTCTTTGTAATGGAAACTATAGCTAATTGAGGGATTTCTCACTTCTCAGTGCCTTTTATCAGGAGAGGGGTACCCTGTATAACAAATGCTTCATATTTATTATTTATTTATTATTATTTGCTCATATTTACTATCCCGTCCCAATCGGGTAAACCCGACTCTGAGCGGCTTACAGATTAAAATCATAGGTTAAGCCTATGATAATACTAATTCATCTTAAAACTTCATACTTAAAACTATAAAAATTCATAAAACATTAAAACAACGCCAGAAATTGAACCGAAAGGGCGGCTGTTCATTAGATCAGCCACCCTACATGAGATCCCACGTTCCTGGGTCCCCACACTTGCCCTGCCAGCCAGGTTTTTAGGCCCTTCCGAAAGGGCAGGAGCTCTGTCTGTAGGCGCAGCTCGATAGGCAGGAGGTTCCAAAGGGCTGGGGCGGACACGGAGAAGGCCCTCCTCCTAGTGCAAGAGAGGTGCACCTCTCTAGCCGATGGAATAATAAGGGAGCCTCTCCGATCCGCCCTGGTAGGGCGGACAGATGTTCTTAGGGTGATGCGGTCTCTTAGGTATCCTGGCCCACTACCATAGGGCTTTAAAGGTAATAACCAGCACCTTGAATTGCACCCGGAGACATACTGGCAACCAATGCAGCTCCCGGAGCGGTGGTGAGGCACGAGCATAACGCCCGCACCCCATCACTACCCGGGCCGCCGCATTTTGGACCAGCTGGAGTCTCCGGATGGTGGTCAAGGGCAGCCCCATGTAGAGCGCATTACAATAATCAAGCCTGGAGGTGACCAAAGCATGTGTGACCATGAGCAAGGCGTCCCGGTCTAGGAGTGAGCGTAACTGGCGTATTACATGAAGTTGTGCAAAAGCCCTCCTGGCCACGGCTGCCACCTGCTCTTCGAACAGTAGTTGTGAGTCCAGGAGGACCCCCAGATTACGCACCGGGTCTGTTTGGGGCAAGGCTGCCCCATCCAGAACCAAAGCTGGCAACTCCCGTGATAACGCAGGGTCCCTTACCCATAGCCACTCAGTCTTGCCGGGATTCAGCTGTAGCCCGTTTTCCCCCATCCAGACCTTAACAGCCTCTAGGCACCTGGAGAGGACTTCCACTGCACCACCTGGGTCCCCACGGGCCGAGATGTACAACTGGATATCATCAGCATATTGATGATACCTTACCCCGTGGGAACGGATGATCTCACCCAGTGGCTTCATATAGATGTTAAATAGAAGAGGAGAGAGCACCGAGCACTGAGGCACCCCTTATTGTAGGGGCCTAGGACTGGACTCCTCCTCCTCCAACCACACCAATTGGGTTCTGCCCCTCAGAAATGAGGAAAACCAGGACAACACAGTGCCCTGGATCCCTAGACTTTGGAGCCTACCCAAAAGGATGTCGTGATCGATGGTGTCGAAGGCCGCTGAGAGATCGAGAAGTGCCAGAACAGACGGATAACCTCCATCCCGCTCTCTCCAGAGATCATCCACCAGTGCGATTAATGTAGTTTCAGTACCATATAACAAAGCAATTTCATATAACAAAGCATTTTTGAGCAATTGGTGATACCCCGCATAACAAAAAAAAATTCATTATACTGGGCATACCCTGCATAACGAACATTTTTTTGTTATGCGGGGTATCGCCAATAGTGATTCACATAATGAAAATGTTCATGTAACGAAGATGAAGTAGACAGTAACCCCATGGAAGGGAGCTCACCATGATATATTTCAGTCATCTGTATGGGCTTAAGCTTCAGTTTGGTGACCAGTCACCATTTAGATAAACATATTCTGAAACTAAGATACTTCATGTCCACAGTTAAGTTATGATTTACTGGTTTTTATACAAATATATTTTCCAACAAGCTGAGCTCATTTGAGAAGCAGCCCTGTCCTGTGGCTTGTATTTCTTTGTAAGGGTAGGCTCAGTGGTGGGATGTCAAAAATTTTACTACCCCACTGTGACATAATCACAGTGTGGGCAGAGCTAACATCATGACTTCATGGGCGGAGCCAATGTCATGATGTGGGTGGGGCCAAAGAAAAAATAATAAAAAATAATAAAATAAAATAAAAATAAGCACACACACACAACCCTCAACCCACCCACACACACACACACACACAGCACAAACCCGTAAATAAATTAAATTAATTAAATAAATAAATGAATAAAATAAAAAATACGTTAAAATACACCCACCCACCCCAAACACAAATCAACCAGAGCTTTTAAACCAGAGCTTAAAGCTTATTCTGGCTAATCTTTCTCACACTAGGTCACATGGAAGGAACTACAGAATGAACTCACCACAAGATGGCTTCATTTTGGTACTTTTCAACTTTTCAACAGTTAAAGAAGTTAGGTACTAAGTCTTTGCCTAACTAGTTCTCTAGGATAATATGCCTTAATGTAAATGTAAAACAGCTGTACCTCCTTAAGGGTTCTCCAATTGGAACAGCAATTGGAACAGCACAGGTGTAGCTTATTGATGAGGTAACTCCAAGGCTTTACTTAAAAACCCCAAGCCAGCCAGTGGAAAGGTAAGCCTTGAAGGTGGTTTCCCCCACCCCCACCCAAAAAAAAAAGCTGCTACCGGTTCTCTGGGACACTGGGAAAAGTTAATACCGGTTCTGGAGAACTGGTGAGAACCTGTTACATCCCATCACTGCTTGCATCTTTAGTGCAGACTTCCCTATCACCTTTCTTGCCCATTCCTTGTTTAGACTCAAAAGAGCTCTGGAGGTCATGTGAGAAACCTCTGGCAGGAATATGTAAATAGAGAAAAGAGTTGAAAATTTTTAGTCTGTGTGAACTGCTGAAAAAGTTGTCTCATAGTCTTGTACAATTGTGGAATGGCAGGTCTCCATACCAGAATGTATGGCTCCAGGAAAATTTAATAAAGCATTTTTGAAGCAGTTGAGTTTATTATTTATTTAATTTATTGTATTAATGTCCTGTTTTTCCCCCAAAATGGGACTCATGGCGACTTGCAAAATATTGGCTAAAAGAATACAAAATAAGCTGAACTCTTAAAAGAAAATTAAATTAGAAGCACAATTTAAAACAACTTATAAGCAAAAATTTAAAATACTTCAGTAAGAAAAATATGGCAATCATCTGGTATCAAGCCCTGATCACAGCAGTCAGTTGCCAAAAAACCTGAATAAAAACAACATCCCACGAAATGGGATGATTTAGTTTTCTTCAGTAGGGAATACCAGTGATTGGAAGCTGCCACAGGAAACACTTTATCTTGCACCCCTACCAGATATTCATTTTATTTTATTATGGAATCTCATTTCACTGTAATATTTTTTGGCTACAGTCAAACATCGCATAACAAATAAATTCGTTTTGCGAGGCTGCTCGCTATATGAGGTTTTTGCTATGCGAAACAAAATTGCATAGTGAAAATTCCTTTGGGGAAACTTACATAATGAGCGTTTCTATGGGGAAAACTCGCATATGCAAATTTTCCCATAGGGAAAGTCTGACTCGCATAGCAGAAATTTTCATTATGTGAGTTGGATTGCTTTGCAGAAAAACCCACTCATTATGCGAGTTTTTCGCTAAGCGAGTTACTCGCTAAGCGAGGTTGGATTGTACTTACAGTCAAAATACCATGTCCTAGGTTATGTTTCCTGGATGCTACTATTCGATTATTCAGTTGATTGGTACAATTCTTTTTAAAAATAACACTTTGTTCATTATCATTCCATACCTCATCTTCCTTAGTTATTATATTGCCTTCAAATTTTTACAAAGCTTTTATAATGTCAGCTGTCATTAGAAATTGACTGATTTATAATACCTGCTGTATCAGCACATTAAAACACCTGTACAAGGATGATAATCAACAAAGGGTGTGTGTGCCACTGCCCACATGACCTCCAAACTACAAATATGCTTGATGAACAGAATTAATCTTGTCTTCATTAACACTACAAGTGAAGAGACAGGATTATTTACATAACTTGCATGTACTGAGTTAGCCATTACACTGCGGGTCACGGCCCAAATCTTTTCATATTGTAAAAGGGGACATCAAGTACAAGAGGAAATTAGAACAAATTATTGCATACTGAATAAAATGTATGGCCTCATCAGTCAAATGTCCTTGTTGCTTGAGAAGCGTCAAAGTTATTCATTTCATTTATGATTTTCTGTCATATTCCCTGTGGGCTCAATCCATTGGAAGGCCTCAAAGAGATTTAATGTATACAGTTCTGGGATCAGTTAAATAACGAGAACGTAAGATAGAATCCTCCTGTGTGTTGTAACAATCAGTCCTTGTATTATTTATAGGGGTGAGAGTTCAGAGCTCTTTTGAGCCTAAACAAGGAATGGGAAAGAAAGGTGATAGGGAAGTCTGTACTAAAGATACAAGCAGCCTATCCTTACAAAGAAATACAAGCCATAAGACAGCTGCCTCCCAAATGACCTCAGCTTGTTGGAAAATATCTAAGTACAGTAATACCTCGGATAATGACTGCATCGTATAACACTAAAATCGGATAACGATCTGTTAGCATTATCCGATGCAGTCATTCTTAGCAGCAGGGTGGCTGGAACGGGGTTCTCCGTTCAGCTTCCCAGTCACCCTGCAGCTGTGGAAGCAGGGGTGGGGGGACTGAAAAGCTGATGGGGGGCTCCCCCATCAGCATCCCCAGCCACCCCGCAGCTGCGGAGGCAGGGGCAGGTGGCTAGGGAAGCCGGTGGAGAGTCCCCGTCGGCTTCCCCAGCCACCCCGCAGCTGTGGATTAGGTCCCCTGACCCCTCCCCCCAGCCAGCAGGGGGGGTCAGAGAGCCCAAAATGGGTGAAAAAAATGTCCATTTTTTCACCCATTTTGGGCTCCCTGACCCCCCCTGCCGGCTCCAGGGAGGTCGGGAGACTTGATCCGCGCTATTTTCGAAGTTTCCCCACCTCCCTGGAGGCTGTAGCAAGCCAAAACGTTAGGATTTGAATCCTGATGTTTTGGCTTGCTGCAGCAGCCAGAGAGGAGAGAGATGCCTATGTTTGTGGGGTGGTGGTGGTGGTGGTGGTAGCAACATTTATGTGCTCAGCCAGTTTGAGTGGAAAAGTGAGTTACTGCTTGTTATTAGTGATAGCACAGTTGATAACTCACAGATACCCATGGTGTCTGTAGTTTTCCTCCAAATCCCACAGATTGTTCATTTATTGAGAGGAAAAATTCTTTTCTCAGTGACATAGAATTATGTTTAGAAAATTTGACTTCTTTTCAGCATAAGTTCTCTATTGAAGAAAGACCATTTAGATTATTTGTACAAGGTGTAATAGATGTGTTTACTGCATGGTGACAAAAACTTCTTTGTAAAGATCCTGAGTCGTTCCTAACAGACATAGCTGTAGTTAGTTCATCTGAATAAATACATCAGGCTAATTATGCTATATATTAAAACAGCTGTCAAAATACCCTTATTGTATTTATCTTATAATTATAATACTCAATATGCTTATTTGTGTGGAATACAGATAGTAACCAAAGAAAGGAGGAGATATAGGTGAATGAACAGCCATGTGTGGACATTGCTTTACATAACTTAGCATGCTTCTTCCAGCTGGTGCTTTTTGTGGTGTAAATCTAAGTCATATGAGAAACTGCAGCCTTTCTCAACTTGGGGTTTCTATGGTGATTTCAGCTCGCCCAACCACCAGCCCCATCCAGCATGGCATGGATGGGATGGACTTGAGGTGGGTGCTGACAAATATTTTAGGCAATGGATGTATAATATAATGATTAGAGGAGCTGGTAGCAAGCCCAGGAAAATAATTTTGCCTACCCTTGTTCCTTAGCTGGAGGCAACTGACCAAGTCAAATTGTTTATTCATAAAATTTGTTTGCAATTTAATTGCCAGAGTGTTCTTTTTCTTCTGTCACACTTCAAACAATGCTTATTTTTTCAATAAATGCTGCTTTGCTCTCAAATGTCTTCCTGTTATCATAACCCCATTCAAATTGAAGTGCATACCATAGTCTCTATGGCAACAGAAGCTATATGTGTTCATAAAATTCTTTGCTACCTAGTCAAGAAGAAGAGAATGGAACAAATGCACTGAGATGGTGTAAGCATTGATAAACTCAACAGCCCCAATTGACCCTGAATCTCTCTGAACTTTTCTGATTGTTGAGTAATACAGTCAAACCTCGCATAAAGAGCACCTCACTTAAAGAGTAACTCACTTAAAGAGCAGAATTTTCTCTGAATGTTCGCTTCGCTTAACAAATAAAACCAACCAAAAACTCACTTAACAAATAAATCGGGGTTCACAATCCCCCACACAATTGGTCATTTACAATGGTGTTTCGCTTAAAGAGCAAACTCGCTTAAAGAGCAAGCCTGTGGAATGCATTATACTCTTTAAGCGAGGTACAACTGTATAAAAGGCACTGATGACACATAAACAATTGGAATACCATAATTTGATATTATAGTATTATCCTTAGAGGTATACAACTTTATTGTTACATCACTGTTAAGTTATATATTGTGATAACACTATACATTTGATTGCAAATTCACTGTATTAACCTTTATACAGAGACAGAGCAAAAGCATTTCCAAACTGAAAACAATTGGAAAAAGAAACTGGTAGATTTCAGAAGATAGAATGGAAACAGAATTAGAAAGCAAATGTCTGAACAATTGTACTGTGATATGTTGTTACCTTGACCTTGCCAAGTTTTGCATATTGGCTGCAGTGACACAAGGAAAATGGCCTTCATTAGAATGTCAACATTTTCATATTGATAAACTGCATTTCTCCCTGTAACTACTTAGTACTTTGGCAGTTAGTTTCTGTTCTGGTTGATCAATGTTTGTAGTTCTTTACTTATCTATTAATTGTCTATTAATTATGAAGCATTATGCAGAAAACCTAGTTTGTCTAGAAAAGTAAGCATTACCTGTTTGACTAACTACTGTGTGTATTTTTTTCCTCGTAGAGAGTATTCAATGTCTTGTACCCAATGCCTGCTGATCAAAGGAGACATGTCAGCATAAATTCTGCTCGCTGGCTTCCTGAACCAGGTTTGGGATTGGCATATGGGACAAATAAAGGTGACCTGGTGATTTGCCGACCAGAGTAAGTAGCATGTGTTTGAGTTACATTAAACTGTGTAAGAAGAAATACTCTTTCAGCATTTGGTCCTCATTTATAATGAAATCCCAAGGATGCATCTTCCTTTTCTGAAAAATGCTATGGCTTGTGTTTCCTCCTTGAACATTTAACAACTTTGGGAATAGTTGTCCATAATTAATTAAAAGGTTTTTTAGCTTTTTCTAAAAGTTGTGTATATTTGTTAAGCATGCTGAATTTGACAGTATTTTGCTGCTGTCCTGGTTTGTTGGCAGATAGTTTTAAACTGTTAATCTTGGTGTGTGTTTAAAGCAATAGACCAACACAGGTAATGTATACTATAGATCAGGGGTGGCCAAACTCCGGCCTGCGGGCCTAATTGGCCCCTGTATATAATTAATGTGGCCCCCGGTGAGCACCCGGGCTTCACTGCAGACCACCCCCACACCTGCCCAAACCATCTGACATCAGCACTGGTGGCGACAGACGCAGCGACTCTGCTTTTTCCAGGCTGCTCTGAGCAGCCTCTCACTTGATCTTTTCCCCTCAGGAGCCTGTGCTGAAGCTGATCACTGCTTGGGAAAAATTTTCGGAGCCTCTTGCAAGTCAAAATTCCCGGCGCTAAGAGAGCGCCCTGGTGTGCTCGGGATGACGAATTTTGACTTGCAGGAGGCTCTGTGAATTCACCCGAGGCAGCAGTCATCTTCAGCACAGGCCATTGAGGGGAAAGGATCGAGTGAGAGGCTGCTCAGAGCAGCCTGGAAAAAAGCACTGTCGCTGCCACCATCGCCACTACTGCTGACATCAAAACTGTCAGCAATGGGAGCAGCCCACCTCTGGCCCCAGCAGCTGTGTGTCGGGGGATGGACTGGCTCGCAAGAAAAAAGTTTGGACACCACTGCTATAGATGAATGAACGATCTTATATGTATCTCAAGAATCTATTGAAAGTTTCACGTTTAGTAGTTTGTCTCCTGTCAGTATCAGGATAGTTTAAGTGCCCATTTCATGCTGATTCTCAGTTCCTTGAAACATTTGCTATTTTTAAAAAGCATCACACCATTGTGGCCCTTTGTCGTTGAATCCATAGTGGATGTTGATCACTATGTTCCATTTTGCCCTCTTTTATTTTATATTTTTAACCAAGGCCTGTCATTTTTCTACTCAACAATTTTTGACACAGTACTAAATCCCTATTCTTCTGCTCTATCCATTTTGAGCAAATTAAAACTTCAATTGCTGTGTTCCAATTATGAGGGTTATTCCCTCTAAAAGGTCTCAGATACCTGTAAAGTAGTATTTAACATCCTTATACCAGAAGTTCAAGCTTTATGTTTCAAGCTTTGCTCATTAATATGTAGTTTGAAATTGTGGATATTTTGCTGAACTGTGTCCTGCTGTATTATTCTACATTTGGCGGATGAAACTCCCACTGCTTATTTTGGTTGTTCTTGAGGCAAAACCTTGAATTTTCTCAATTATTGCTTCTGCTACTCCATAATTTGGAACTGACAATTTTGAGGTGATAGTGAAGGGTACATACAAGTCTGAATAAGAGTTAAGAGATAACTACCCAGTTTCTTGGTTGCAAGCAAATACTGTATCTGAATTTCATATTCGTTTGTCCATCTACAGTGTTCCAGATGCAGATTACAAGACTACATAGTGAAAATTTGATCATCTGCCTAGCACTTTATATGGGTTAGAATACAGGTGCATACCTGGGGTGGGCATCTCCTTCCACTTGTCATTCTGCTGCAATCCCTTTTGCCAACACACAGATTAAGATGAATTAATTAACAATTAAGTTAATGGCTCTCATCATTTATTAAAACTGATAGCTTCTTGGAATTGGATTATTTGTTTGTTTTGGACTGTAGTTGCTATAATTCTCCACGATGAGAATTCTGCCTGACAAACGTCTAAGTATGGTTCACCTGGGACAAAGGCTTCAACTGGAAGGCTCTAAAGCAGTGTTTCCCAACCTTTGGTTTTTGGACTTCAATTCCCAGAAGCCTAAGTCAATTCCAAAGCACTGATCATCCAGTGTACTGTCAGGCTTGTGGGAATTGAAGTCCCCCTGTGGTGTGTGTGCCTCATGTTGGGAACCACTGCTCTGAGGATTAGTTAGACTAGGAGGGGGGCTGTGCCCTTGAGGGGAGCCTGTGCTTCTGGGAATTGAAGTCC
Source organism: Furcifer pardalis (assembly GCA_030440675.1). Lineage (NCBI taxonomy): Eukaryota > Metazoa > Chordata > Lepidosauria > Squamata > Chamaeleonidae > Furcifer > Furcifer pardalis. Next base: position 61,831,591 of record CP126894.1, read on the forward strand.
AGGTACACCTGGAGGCCCAAGGTTGAGAAATCCTAGCCTACAGAAACCCTCATCCTACAGGTGTTCCTCCCCTCAGTGGAGGAAATGCCACTGGAAACCATCATATTGGACCCAATGGCAAAATGAGCAGATGAGGAAGTCTGATTCCCAACAGTCATGGAGGCAGAAGAGGCATTGCCAGATGGGCTGGCTGTGAAGGCACACCTTGTTAATATCCTCAAAGCTGCAGCAGTCCATTGCAGTCCCAGTATTAAATCCTGCATGTCTCATTTCATATGTGCTGCACGAGATGACTCTGTGATCATAGTGTTTAGGTCACTTCATGGCAAGCTGGGATCCACCTTAAACAAATTCGTGAGTTCTTAAAAGTTGTACTTAGTTCTGAAATCCTGTACAGTAAAACCTCACATAAAGAGTGCCTCGCTTAGAGACTAACTTGCTTAAAGAGCAGAATTTTCTCTGAATGGTCACCTTGCTTAACAAATAAAACCAACCAAAATCTCACTTAACAAATAAATTGGGGTTCACAACCCCCCCACACACACACCAGAAGTCACAATTGGTCACTTACAATGGTGTTTCGCTTAAAGAGCAAACTTGCTTAAAGAGCAATCCCAGGGCGGATCGGAGAGGCTCTCTTATCATTCCATCGGCCAGAGAGGCGCACCTCTCTAGCACCAGGAAGAGGGCCTTCTCTGTGTCCGCCCCGACCTTTTGGAACCTCCTGCCAACTGAATTACGCCTACAGACAGAGCTCCTGCCCTTCCAGAAGGGCCTAAAAACCTGGCTGGCAGGGCAAGTGTGGGGATCCAGGAATGTAGGGTCCCATGTTGGGTGGCTGATCTAGTGGGACAGCCACCCTTCTTGCTTCTCGCTGTTTTACTTTTTGTAACTTTTAAATTTTAAAACCCTTTTAGTATTTTATAAATTATAGCTTTTAACTTTAGAGTACTAATTTAAATTGTAATATGTGTAGGGTAGGATGGGATTGGCCAGTCTGTTTTACACTGACTTGGAGTTTATTGTTTAAGCTATGTTCTCTTTTTATTCTTATCGTAAGCCACCCAGAGTCGGGTTTACCTGATTGGGGCGGGATAATAAATTTGAACTAATAATAATAATAATAATAATAATAATAATAATAATAATAATAATAATAATAATAATAATAATAATAATAATAATAATAATAATCCCATTGAACACATTATGCTCTTTAAGCGAGGTACCACTGTACAGTAAAACATCACATAAAGAGCACCTCGCTTAGAGACTAACTCACTTAAAGAGCAGAATTTTCTCTGAATGGTCGCCTCGCTTAACAACTAAAACCAACCAAAAACTCTTTAACAACTAAATCTGGGTTCATAATCCCACACACACACCAGAAGTCACAATTGGTTACTTACAATGGTGTTTTGCTTAAAGAGCAAACTTGCTTAAAGAGCAATCCCGTGGAACACATTTACTTACTTACTTACTCACTCACTTACTTACTTATTAGTTCAAATTTATATTGCCGCTCACTCGCCATAGCGACCCAGGGCAGCTTACAAACAATTATGCTCTTTAAGCGAAGTACCACTGTATTTGGTGCTTGGAAACACTGTAACACAGTTTTTTGTCAGTTATCAGATTCAGAAGGAATTCTTAGCGTTTTGGCAGCAACTTAAGCTAACAGTGGCATATCTCTGAGCATGTTGGTTGGCTTGTCTTCACAAATGGAAGGGAACCTCATGGTTCTCTTTTTCAGTTTTATGAATGGGATGTGAGCTTTAGACGGAAGCAGCTCCTTTTTGCTCTTCAAACCCCTAATTCGTAAGTTTCAGGATAAAAGGCTAAAACTTGCTTTTCTTTGCCACTTAAAATTCTAAAAAGTGCCTCCTCAAACAAAATGTAGAAACTCCTACTTTTTTATTTTTATACCAAATTTCAAGAGTATCCCTACAAAGGGGGTTATTTTATTACCTTCCTATTTAAAGAGCCAGTATTTAAATATACCAGGCAAGTTAGATAATTCAATATCCCCCTAAATCAAATCATTTGCTATTATATTAAGAACTATCTTAATCTGGTTGGCCATATAATAATTGTTTAAATTTGGGATTCCTAAGCCTCCTAGTTTCTTAGAAACATACCACAGTTTTTTATTTATTCTCTAAGTTGGAAAACTTACTGGACCACTTGAAGAATTAGGACAGTGTTAGCCAGCAACCATTTGAAGCTTAACTCAAACAAGACCCAAGTGTGCTTTCCACCTTCAAAACCAATAGGCAGGGGTTGAGTTGGATGGTATGTGGCAAGGGAATCAATTACACCATTGTTCACCAAAATACCTCAGTGTGACACTTGACATGACATTCTCTTTTAAGCAGCACTACCTGAATACCAAAGCTAAATTTAGTAGAGGGAACAATATCATCAGGAAGTCGACAAACTATACATTGAGTCGCTACGGCAAGAGGACGGCAATATAAATGTGAACTAATAAATAAATAAATAAATAAAATTTGGGACCTCAACCATCCTCTTGGTGTACATCAGCTTTCGCCCTAAGCATTTCTGTGGAAGAGTATGCTACTTCAGTATGTAGCACATGCGAAACAAGTTGACATTGCTGTTAATGAAACAATGTGTATAGTGACAGTATGCCTCAAGAAAATATATCCTCTTGTTAATATCACTCCACCTAAGATCAGGAGAGAAGTAGCAGCAGATGCTGGGAAAACTAAGCAAGAGAATACCCTCGGCGTCCTCTAAATGAACATGTGTTTCAAGTTCACCAACTCAGATCCAGAAAGAGCTTTATGGCAAGAACAAACATTCTTGTGGGTACACAAGAGCAAAATCAAATTAGAAGATGGAGGAAGGAGCTCGCTGACCAAGGAATAACATTAAAGGAGGATATGGCTGAGGGACTCGACCTTCTCTATGTCACTTGGAGGAACCTGAATAGGCTGACGGTTGGAGTGCCTAAATGTAAGACCAACATGCTCAAGGGGGTGCTGCTGATAAGACATTGTCTTGTCTTACCACATTTGCCACACATATCACATATATGTACTATATTTTTGAGACTGCTTTTCTTGAATTGATATGAATTTTCTTTTTCACATACTATATTTATCCTTTCAACCAGTCATAGACATCTCTATTAGAACAGCTTGTTTTTACCTATTTTTAGGGATGCTAAGTACATAGCCATAAGTCTTCAATAACGATGTCTCCCAGTACTTTTGTCTGTCATTTTTTGTGGTGACTGGCCCCATTTCTCTGCTAGCTTATTCCATAATTAGTGGAGATGCATCCCAGGAACAGAAGGGATGCAATGTTGCTTTTTAAGAGTACAGTAAAACCTCGAATTACGTAAAATGTCAATTCCATCAGTTTTTACATAATACAGTTTTTTATGTAAAATGCAGCATTTCCGTATGGATGCATTGAAAAATAAAAGAAGGTCCAGACCAAAAATAATCCCAAAAAATAAGAAATAATCAGCACAAAGGGAATGTAAATAGAGCGATCTCCCTACCTTTTCCATGCTCCTACTGCTTCCTCCTGAGTGGTTTGTCTGGCCTGTGGGGAGTGGGAACCTCCATCACCACCAGTGATGCCACCACTGCCACAGCACCCACTGCTTCTGTTGGGACTGAGAGAGTGTGGAGGGCATATCTGCTCTGTTCCGCTCTTCATCTGAGGTCACCCTGCAGGACGCTTTAGGTGGGAATGCATGTCGGAGGAAGACCACTGCATTCCACTCTTTGTCCAATGCACATTCCCAACTAAAGCGCATCGCAGGGGGACCTCGGACAAAGAGCACAACCGAGCGGATATCCCCCCCCCCCCCCGCTCTACCAGTGCTGGTAGAAGCAGCAGGGATTCTGGAAAATGCAGCAAAACTGCTGCAATCATCAGTGCCGCCTCCACAGTAAGTGATGTCTTGCGACTTTCGGTGGTGGGGGCGGGTGGTGTGAGATGGAATTTTTAAGTCTAAAATGGTGTGGGACCACCATTTTAGAGTGTAAAATGGTGCCACCGCCATTTTAGACTTACAAGATACAAGGAAAACCCTTACGTAAAATGGTACGTGTTTCCCAAAAAAGTTGTTACGTAAGTTGAATTTTATGTATATCAATGCGTACGTAAATCGGAGTTTTACTGTAATCTTAGTATAGAATTCCTAGTATGGGACTGTTGTCGACTTCTCCTTTTGCTGGCTCTCTTAGCTATCTGGCCCAGCCATTGGGACATCCCATCAAATGGGCAGCTGTGAAAGCTTTCGTACACATCTAATGTTTTATGCTATACCAAGGGTTCCCAAACTTTTCCTGCCATGGGGCACACCCCACGGAAGTGGGTGCATTTGTGGTTGTCATAAATGCATCAATTTCCACGTTTACAACAGCCATAGGCACGTTTACACATGCACAGGCACATTTTATGGCTGACATAAGATGCGCCCACACATGTGTAAACTCATCTGCTTCCACTTCCAAGTGCAGTGGAAACTACAACAAGTCAGATGGAATGGTGCCATGGGCTGCTGTAGGTTGGGACCCCTGAGCTATATTGTTTATTCCCCCTCCTGCGAGTTCATTGGTTGGGGATAGCATGTAGTGTAAGTACTAGGTTGGGGTAGTCTGGATCATAAATAGTTAATCTTTGATCCAAGATTCTCTTGTTTGTGTCTCAATCAGAATACAGTCATACTTTGCATAATGGATTTAATTCGTTCTGCGAGGCTGCTCGCTATGCAAGTTTTTCGCTATGTGATTCAGACTTGCATAATGAATTTTTCACTATGCAAGTCGGACTTTCCCTATGGAAAAACTCACATAACAAGCATTTCAGGGGTGAAAACTCGCACAGCGAAAAATTTCCGCTATGTGAGTTTTCCCCATAGAAATGCTCGTTATGCGAGTTTTTCCATAGGGAAAAGTCCGACTCGCATAGCAAAAAATTTGTTATGTGAGTCAGACCACTTAGCAAAAAACTTGCTCGTTATGTGAGTTTTTCGCTAAGCAAAATGCTCGTTATGCAAGGTTTGACTGTAATATGGCACTCTTCCTGGAAGGTTGCTGTGGCAATAGGAATTGAATCTTTGTACCATTGCTTGATAGGCTAGTGTTCCCTTTGTGATTTGAGATAGATCCTTCTAGTCTATGATGTAATTAGTAGAAAGTGAGACTGATGCGGTTACAATGTATCTCTATGGAGTTTTAACGTTATCCAATACATCCCATAGGATTTTAACATGCATCGAATAACACTAAAAATTGGATAACACTAAGACTTGTGGAACCAAGTTTTAGCGTTATCTGAGGTTTTACTGGACATAACAAAAGTGAAACACATCTCAAAAACAGTACACATTTAAAGCAATACAAAGGAATACAGAGAATCTTCCTAATCCCAAATTGAGGCAGTCCTTCATCCTTCTCCAGGTGGGTGAGGCCTGGAGTTAGGCAGGCAGGAGCCATCTCCACCGCCCGAGTGGCCAAAGCTGAATCCTTCCGGCAGTGCCAGGGCCTCAGGGTGAGCGGGTGGAAGTGTCCTTAAAAAGCTGCAGCCAGGTACTCCAGCCCGTGGCTGTGCCGTCTCTTCAACCCTCCAGCCAGGCAGGGCGGGGGCGGCAGCTGCCTCTCATCCCGGGCGATGGCATGGCTCCTGGTCCTCAACCCATGGATGCAGTATCTCTTCAACGCTCCGGCCAGGTGGGGGCGGAGGGTGGGGGCAGCGGCCACAGCTGCCTCTCGTCCCCTTCTTGTATGTGTGAATTATTTTGTAGGCTTCTTTCTGTCCCTTTGGGAGATGTTGAAGCATTGACTAATGTGATGATATTTGCTTCCGGCTAGATAGCTCAGAGATTTTCAGTGTAGAATTAAATGAGCAACTTAGCAACCCAGTCTGCTTGTCATGTTACATGTAAAACCCTAGAGAGTCTTTTTAAATTAAATAATTTCCAGTAAGTTGGAGAGCAGACAGGGAGGTAGTTTATGCTTGGAGCAGGTTTTTCTACCTATATGTGACTGGTTTTATTTTCTGTGAGCCGCCCAGAGTCTTCGGAGTTGGGTGGCAATAGAAATCAGAAAAATAAATAAATATCCCAGATATAGGATTATACCTCCCAGAGTCCACTAGCCAAAATTGTATTTCTGATTGAGGATTACAATCTGAGATGCTTTTCCATTCACCAGAATTTACTGGCTATTAGTGGTGTAAGTAGTATTAACATATCACTTTTAAAAAATACAAGGTTCTCTTGGTTCATTCTTATTTTAGCTTTCAAGAGTTCAGTTGTGTTTTTTTATTTTGTTACTTTTCTGAAAAGATTTTACAAACTGTTTGCTCTTTCTTTGTGAAGTTTGGGAATATAATCATTTTGCGTTTGGATTCCTGCCCAGTTTTAAAGAGTATTAATTTGGTTTATATTACTGTTCTTGACTAATGATAACTCCTGTAAAATGCTCCAATGCTAGATTTCTTCTTTTGTCTAAATAATGATTTCATAATTTAGGCCAACCACTTTAGTAATTCTTTATTACATCTTTTTTCACCAATGAATGAACATTTCTCTCATGCAAGTGGAATATTCTATTATTCTAACCCAGTGGTCAGCAAATGTGGCTCTCCAGATGTTCTTAGACTTCAATTCCCAGAAGCCCTGATCAGCAGGTGCACTGACTTGGGCTTCTGGTAATTGAAATCCAAGAACACCTGGGGAACCAGGTTTGCTGACCCCTGTTCTAACCTGAAGTCATTCTGAATGACTGCATCATTCTGACTGGTAATGTCCCTAGTAACCAGCTACATTTATTCCCATTCTAGACCCATTCCTTCCTGGGCTTTGCTGCATAAGGTTCATTACATAAACAGTATGTTTGAAGCATGGCTGGCTTGAATTTTAAACCTCAACAGCCTAAAGTGGCAGAAAATGCACATTTAGTAAAACTTTTAAACATCTTATTCCATGGATAGGGACTAAGGAATACAACGGTTCACCCAAGAAATTGTACAGATGGATAATATTTGAATGCCTGGGTTGGGTAGACAATAGCAGGGAAGGTGGCTCACTTAAATTGTAACTGCTATTCACATGCTGTTTCTTAACCTTTCTATCTCAAAATCATCACAGGGCATACTTAAAGAGATGTCTTGTTTGTTAACTTCTGTTCAATCTGTTGTTGAGTTGTTTTCTGGGTATGAACCATGGATACAATTCCACCTCACCCAATAACTAGTAGCAGTGGTGGATGTGAGTCATTGGGGCAAACCATAGCGTAGGGCCACCCACTACAATCTGCAGTACAGTATATTAAAAAGAAGGAAAACAAGAGGAAAGAAAAACTTGTATGACAAATAAGAAACTTAGTATTTGAAATATTTAACTTTAGACTATGAGAAAACTGGAGAAATAAAGTACTGTACAGGCAATTAACAAAGGAAGACAAAACATTATCGGTATCTAAAGATTTAATAAGCTACAGTATTAAGATACAACATTAAGATACTAAAAGTTGATCAGTTTATTTCCTGTGTTATCTTTTTATTGTTTATCTTTTTTTTGACATGATAGCAAAACAATGAACCAAAATATGGCAGGTTCTAAAAGGGATCGGGAGAATTTAAGATGGACAAGACAGGGGTGTTGTGCATTGAGGGATCAAAAAATCTCAAAAGAAACAGAGTTGTACTCTTCTGGGAGTAACATATGTACAGCTTATTGTGATCCTCAACTAATATTTCTCTGTGGAAACATAGTGATGATAGATTTTGTCTTTTGTTAGATTTTGCTGATACTGTATGGGTTAACAAATCTTTGTATAGTTGCCCAGGCCCTGGTCACATCCCAATTGGATTGCTATTTTGAAACAAAGATCTACAGCTGCTTTGGAAAATGTTATAGAATAGTACAGTGCAATACAATACAATACAATAATACCTCGCATAACGAATTTAATTCATTATCCAAGGTTGCTCGCTATGCGAGGTTGCTCGCTATGCGAAACAAACAAAATTCCTAGGGAAAAACTCTCATAACGAGCATTTAAAGGGGGGAAACTTGCATAGCGAAAAAATTCGCTATGCGAGTTTTTCCCATAGAAACGCTCGTTATGCAAGTTTTTCCATAGGGAAAGTCCGATTCACATAACGAAAATTTTCGTTATGCGAGTCAGACCGCTTAGCAAAAAACTTGCTCGTTATGCAAGTTTTTCGCTAAGCGAAACACTCGTTATGCGTGGTTTGACTGTACATTATTGTTTGCTGGTTGTAAGCCGCCCTCAGTTGCTACAGCAAGTGGGCGGCGATATAAATCCAAATAAATAAATAAATTATAGTAGTTTTAGCTATTGCAATTTTGGGATAACCTCTGTTTATGGAGGCTTCTGATATTTTGAGCATATTACTTCAATATTGTATTAATTGTGCTAGCTGCATATTTGTTTCTGAGCTCAACTCAGGATGGGGTTTTTTTTACCTTTAAAATTATGTATGAGAACTGTATAATTCCTAGCCCTTAAGATAGTCTAATCTAACAGTTTCCACACCTGTTCATCATTGGTCATGCTGAGTGGGTCTGATGGGAATTATTGGTCAAAACATATGAAGAACAAAAGCTGCTCCTACTTTATCCAATTTGGAACCAGGTAATTTAGTAGACCACTTGTATCCATATGTGCCTGCCTATTCTTAATGTAGAATTCAAGGGCCCTACTTGTGGAACCATAGTTGGATGTAATCCTGTTATCCAGGATGTGAGATGGTGTGTTGTATTGATTGATTGCCATCTGTGGAGTTCCTTCGCTAGAGAGTAATTTTGCCAGTTTTATTTTAGATGACTTGGAAATACATTATTATTTCAATCCACTTTTAGTCTGAGTAGTGTTTATTATTGCTTTTGTTTATATTTTGTGACTGATTTAAACTGACACTTTATTGTTTGGCATGATACACACATGGTGTAGTAACTAGAGTGATGGACTAGGACTCAGGAGGCCTGAGTTTGAATTTCCACTCAGCCATGGAGACATACTGGGAGTGTGGAATTGGTAAAACCACACTTTAAATATCTCACTTATGCTATTAATCAGTTCCAACTTGACAGCACATGGCATAACATGTTTTATTGGCCAGAACCTGGTTAGTTGCATGCATAGCAAATAGGCAGTTGTCCAAATAAGCCTGCCATTTGGCCACTGTATTATATTACTGTACTATATAAATATTATAACAAGCAGAGAGGATATTAGAAACAGCGGCAGCAAGTCATTGCCAACCTCCACTGTCCATTAAAATAAGATTGACTTCATGGCACACCAAACATCATCTGGTGATAACACTATTTGCTATTATGAAAGTCAGCACAGTTGCTTTGATTTGTGTCCAGGAACATACTAAAGGCAATCAGAATATTAGAGGTGTTATCCTTTATGCGGCGAGTCTGGATTAGATTTTTCAGAATTACAGTCTGGAGGACAAGTCAACATTCTAAACTCTCTTTAAAGCAGTGTTTCCCAACCTTTGGTTTTTTGGACTTCAATTCCCAGAAGCCTAATTGAATTCCCCAAAGCACTGATCAGCCAGTGTACTAACTTAGGCTTCTGGAAATTGAAGTCCCCCTATGGGGCATGTGCCCCACATTGGGAACCACTGTTTTAAAGGAAACTCCACATAAAGTCTTCCAACATTGTCTAGTGTGGACAGTACTAAGGTCTTTCCAGGAAGGAATTCAACTGATGTAGCCACCTAAGCGGGAAATGCTTACTCCTGACTATCACTGTCATTTAAGAGTTTTCAGGAGCTGTGTAGGGGAGCAAACTACAAATCTGATTTTTAAAGGCTGAGTACTACAATTCAGTTGATCCAAAACAATCTAACTACATAACTGTAAATAACAAACAACGGAGCTCCCTTCTTTTTGGTAAAGTATTTGGTAGTATCTAGTCATTCATTTATGTCAGAAACTTGTTCATGACCTCTACCTCCCTGCTGAAACCTGCTAATATCAATATGAAAGGAATAAAGCAGCGTATCGCCAGTGTATTATTGGCACCATCCCCAATTTTCTGCATACCATGACTTGTTGCTTTCCTACAGATGTTAAATACTGTATATTGAGAGATGAGGTGGATTCCACCTCAGTTGCATCTCAAAATAACTTAAGGTAGGCATGATACAAAGGGAGCTCATTTAATAGTGTCCTCACCACAGTTACTTTGAAAGCCATTTGTTCTCTCCCTTCCTGTTTTATCACAGTGGCACAGAGGAGCAGCAGCTTGTAAACATCCAAAGTTAAAATACTTTGATTTGCTTGGTATAGCTTTAAACGATAACCATTAAATATAAGCATGATAGTGATTTAGGGTACGTTAGTATAGATTGAATGCTCAGTACTAAGTTCAGGAATGCACTTGATTTTATAATTGGTAATGTTTAAATGTACATACTGACAGATTTCTATGAATTACTGTACAGTTTTTCTTTTCTACACTGATCTATGCTGTGGGTGAGGTTTGCTTTAAAGTCTTTTGAAGTTTTGTAAGGTGTGTTTGATTATGGCTGAAATCTTGTTGCTTAGCATAGTAAGTTGCATTAGCGTAGGCCTATTGAACCAGGTAGGGTAGACTGGTTGATTCCTCATTTCAAATGGACCTAGTCTAGTTGTCACTTATTAAACTAAAATAAGTTGCAGCTATTTATATCACTGAACCTTAGAAGGGAGCTGATTCACCAAATGCTCTCTGATATGGTGGGCCTACTCTTGTGCTATTTGCTATGCAAAATGACAGGATTTCAGCTATAAACATTAATTGTTGCTTAGCTACTTTTGGGACTTAAAATTGACTAAATTTGAACTATTGTAAAATTTCAGTGCAATTCAGACCACTTAAGGATTTTAATTCACACTGTGCTCTGACAGAACCTAAAGCACTTAAATTATTCTTCAAAAATGGTTGACTAAGACTATTGTCAGTTTAAGTACCTGGTTCTCTCTTTTTGGCACAGTTTATTCCGTTTTTAGAATCTTGATATTTTAAGTTTCCTAGAAAACTGAAAGCCTCTTCATTTTGTACAGCTCTCATACAGCATTTTTTCAGATTTTTAACAATACTTCTGCAATTGAATTATCCTATTGGTAGTGCAAGATTATTTCTTTGGAAATTGATAAGTGAGATTTTGTATTATGGGACAAATTGTTGTTTTTAAAAATACAGTGGTACCTCATACAACGATTTTAATCCATTTCACGGGGCTCGTTGTTGTATAAAACAATTGCTATATGATGCATGCACTGTATAGCAATTTTCCCTATGGGATGCATCGTACACAAATTTTTATTTTATTTTATTTTATTGCTAAGTGGGTTTTCGCATTGAAAAATTGTTGTACGATTTTTTCCATAGGGAAAATTGTTATGCAGGATGCCATTTCCCCCCCAAACCTAAATGTTATGAGATTTCATTGTTATATGGGGCGATTGTTGTATGAGGTTCCACTGTAGTCTTTATTGCCTAAATAAAATAATAGGATATTTTGAATTTCATTTTAATTTACTGATGGCCAAATGTCTAGGTTTTTTTTACAGCATTATTGGTCTATTAATTCTATACTTATTTGACTTTTCATATTCTATGGACATTTAAGCCTTCAATTTTCTATTTTTGCAGAATTAGTTTTAGATCTTAGAATTGTACCAGACTTTAAGATTTTACATAATAGAATCTTTTTATTGCATTGTATCCTCCCAAAGTAGAATATTTTCTCAAAGTTTATCTTGAGGGGGGCTTGATTTTATGTTTCTATGGCTTGTTGCTACATTCATCCCAGTGTGCTTTAGCCAATATCGAAATGCCTGTTTGGTAGCAAATATAGTATGTTGCTATTAAGACAATAAAATGTCACCTGTCATCTACGCCTCCAAACCAATTGTGTTGGCCTATATAAAAAATAGCATGAGTTTGAACCTAATCCATTCTTTAACCCTATTTGTTTTTCTAGACGTGTTATGCAGTCATTTACTGCTGAGCCAGTTATCCTAACTGACCTGACATCTTTCTCAAAACAAACACTAAAAGCTACAGTCTTGACTTCTGTTTTCTTCTCCTGGTATTTCTCCTCATAAAATAAAACAAAAAAATGCATCTGTTTTATTTTTTGTAGATCATACATTATGCTTAAGCCACCAAGTGTGTCTGAAATTTAAAAAAAATCATTTTATACCCCCATTAACAAGAGATTCCATTTTAGATATAATAATATGAGAACTATAGAGAAGATAGGGAACCTATGGATCATGAAGCCCATACCCTGTTAAGAGGCTCGGTGGGAAATTGAACTCCCACATTTGGCTCTGAAGCCAGATATTTAAACCACTGAGCTGCCATTCAGCAACAGCACTAGCAGATCCAAGAGCAAAATAGAAAAATAATCAGAAACTCTCTTGTTGAGGGAATGGCCAGAAAAAAGAACTGATGCAAAGCGTTCTTTTGCTAAGAATGTATATCTGTTTTCTCAAAACTCAATGTTACATCTTTCCCTATCCATAACCACTATTGTAGAGGAGTATGCTTCTCTCCAAAGAATCCGAATCACTGAGGCGTTAGTTAATGGTTTTGAATACCAGAATCTATACAGTATATGTAATAACCATGAGGGAGAGGCAGGAAGACATTCTGAATGCTCTTTTACAGTAATTATGTTTTAGATCAGGGATTCTCAACCTGCGGCCCACTACTACACCAGGAAGTTCCATATGGTGGAGGAAGGGCAAAATGGCCATCCAACCTCCAAAGCTGTCCCAGGGAATGTGACCCAGCCTACAGCTTTAAAAGTTTGAGAACTCCTGGTTTAGGCCAATAATCATTGATCCTAGTTTTATCTTGGTTGTGATGGCAAAGGAAAACGTGTTATGAATGGGTTTTCCTAGCTTTCTGTTACCTCTTGCTATTGGTATCTTAGCTTCTACTGGTTTTTCAAAACTCCAAGCTTAGATCTTGTCCTCTGCTGCTATTCCCTCTTCCAGTACTACTTTAGTTCTTTGTGGCTTTAGTTTCCTTTTCATTAGAAAATATGAACTTAGATAGTACTATCAAAGAGAAGAACTCTGATAGTGACTGGATTTTAAATCTTTACTTTAGTCAATAGTTCATTTGTAAAAGACATTTTAGGTGACAGAACATTATATCTCAACACTGAAAATGTAAAGGAGAACTGTTGTACCATTAAAATAAATTTCTAATTTGTAGTTACTTTCCTTTGCAAGTTTTGTGATAAACATAGAGATCTTGATTTACATCCTCCTCGGGTTTAACTGAAAGATGGCCACATTTTCCTACTATCCAGGCAAATGAGCCTAGTGCTCAGAGTCCTACACTGAGCTTGGAAATACAGTAAAACACTGGATAACGATTGGATCGGATAACACTAAAATCACATAACGTTAAATAATCTGGGGAGGAGAATTGGATCGAATAATGTTAAGGTCCTATGGGATGGATCGGATAACAACCGCTAAAGCCTGTACGGTTACAATGTATCTCTATGGAGCTTTAACGTTATCCGATCCATCCCATAGGATTTTAACATGGATCAGATAACACTAAAAATCAGATAACACCAAGACTTGTGGAACCAAGTTTTAGCGTTATCCGGTGTTTTACTGTATGCTATCTTTTCTGCAAAGAAAACATTTCAGAAATAGGAATAAAACTGTAAAGAGGTTTTTACCTTAATTACCGTAAGCCTTTTATTGACATAGCCGAACTTGAATTCATATCCTCAAGATCACTGTAGAATCTCTTCAGATGTCAAGTGATTTTGCAGCATAAGCATTTTAAAATCAATGTGTGTGAAAAGTAGGTCCAAACATTAATCTTATATACAGAAAAACATTTCTTAGGACATAGTGAAAAAATTGTGTGGATAATTACATGATAACTGTTAGCAGACAGGAAAAATAAAAACGTCCTTTTGTTGTTGTTTAGTCACACAACCGAGTCCGACTCTTTGCAACCCCATGGACCATCACACTGCAGCCTCTATCCTCCTCAGCCCACTCAGATCTACACCCATTGCATCGACAATGCCATCTATCCACCTCATCATCTGGTGCCCCCTTCTCCTTTTTCCTTTCCCATCATAAAGTCCTTCTCTAGTGAGTCCTCTCTTCTCATTTGGTGGCCAAAATACTTGAGCTTCATCTTCAGTATTTGTCCCTCCAATGAGCAGTCAGGGTTGATTTCCTGCAGGATCGACTGATTTGTTCTAAAAATGACCTATAATTGCATAATTGCTTACAGTGTTAATCTAGACCTATATTGGCTGGAATCCTGTTGTTGTTTGCCTAACATTTCTATAACTTGCCATGGCTAATTGCGGCTAACTAATAAGATATTGTGGAAGTGGTATCTCAATTGCATAATTGGGCATGTGATGAGGCATATGACCAACACAAGTGTCGATCGCTAATCAGTTAGCTGCATTCATTGCAACAAGTTAATACACACGTGAGGCAAACACCAGTAAGAGTCTAATCATTAAATTGAAGATACAATTGCTTACAGGACTGAAGAGCACGTCCCCAATAATGCAATAGCTAAAAATTCCTGTGGCGATGCTACAGTCATTTCTAAGTTAAATCAAAGTTCAGATTAGATTATCTAAGTGTTTCTAGAAGTTGTGCATTATTTTCATATCTTCAGAGTATGCAGAAATGGAATCTCCTTTGGTCCGCTTGTACAGTAGATATTGCCAGTATCTGCGTTAGGTTTTGATATTAGCTAATTTATTACCAGAAGCAACCTAGCATACAGAGAGCCTTACATAAAAATCCCTAATCCCTTTTATGTGACAGGGCCTTAAACTCTGGTATTGAATACTACTGGGACCAGCTGAATGAGACCGTCTTCACTGTGCATTCCAACAATAGGAGCACCGAGCGGCCTGGGTAAGTCCCTTGGGCAACTAATGTAGAGGCATAGTTAGAGTGTGTTGTTGTTTTTGTTGTTGTGACTTTCCAGGCTTTTCTAGGTGCAGAATAGACAAATGGTTTTATCATTCCCTTCTGTGCAGCTTGCTGATGTCTACATAGGCTGGCTCTTCTTCCAGAAGGCATAGGGGCAAATCAAAGTCCCACCTCTGGCCCCACAGCCAGATACCTAAACCACTGAGCTATCCAGGCACACTATCAAATGTTTATTCCCACTGAATTCACAGTGGCTATCCTTGTGTTTCCCTCTTGTCTCCTCTTCTGATGGAAGCACTGAGTTAACGGTCAATTTTTCCCTTTAGCGTTTGGCTAACAGCAGATGTTACAGTACAAGTAATGTTTGGTCAATTCATTAATGCAGGTTGAAATGCAAAAATAAATCTCAGGTACAATCCTTCCAGCTGTCAGTACTAATCTTAACCAAAGACATAGGAACATGTGTGCTTTTTATATGGAAATGTGACAGGAAATTAAAAATAAAATAGAGTAATGGCAGAGTTATAGAATAGTTCAAACCTATAACAATTCAGGGATCTAGCAATTCTGATGTCAGTAGGACTAAGATCAATAATAATAGATCTATTCCAAATTAGGTATTCAGATAGAAAGCATTTATTTAACCTTTGTACCTCTATCTGAATACAGTCAAACCTCGCATAAAGAACACCTCGCTTAAAGAGTAACTCGTTTAAAGAGCAGAATTTTCTCTGAATGTTCGCTTTGCTTAACAAATAAAGCCAACCAAAAACTCGCTTAACAAATAAATCAGGGTTCTCAATCCCCCCCACAACTGGTCACTTACAATGGTGTTTCACTTAAAGAGCAAACTCGCTTAAAGAGCAATCCTATGGAACGCATTATGCTCTTTAAGCAAGGTACAACTGTACCTGATTTGGAGTACATCTGTTACAATTCATTTTACTCCTACTGACACCAGGATTGCTAGATTCCTGAATAGTTATAGTTTTGAACTAATCTATTCCTGTCTATGTTTCTTCAAGATGTTACTCGGTTGTCTGGTGAAAATCTGGAAAGAATGGCTGAGAGGTGTTGTTGTTTTTTAGGATATAAAGTGTATTGTGTGTTTGTCCTTCCATTAGTTAATGTATTGGTTTGTGTCTGTCTTCAGAACTAGCAGAGCTACATGGAGGACCGACAGGGACATGGGTCTAATGAATGCCATAGGCCTACAGCCACGGAACCCAACGACCTCTGTTACATCGCAGGGCACTCAGACACTGGCTCCTCAGCTTCAGAATGCAGAGACACAAACGGAGAGGGAAGTCCAAGAACCAGGTGGTTCTTCCTCAGGGACTACAGAAGGTATGAGAATCACCATCAGTTGCGTAGTTTTAGTGTATCCTCCTGTACACTGGCTAAGAGAAATTGGGCAGTGGTATTCTTGCAAGGGAACGTGTATCTGCACATAAAAGCTGTTTATAACATTTCCACTTCTGGTTGCCTTTTTAAAAAATTATTATGCTGTTTGGGAATTCTGTATCTTGAAAGGCTTCCTTTTTAATTTGAAAGTTGGAGCAGCTGCTGGCCTGCAAAGCCTTCCCGATTGTCCCTCTTTCCTCACAGCATGTATGCTTTTAAAAAAGGTCTTCTTATAACAGTTTTAATTTTTCTGTTATTTCTTGTTTTATATCAACACTCTCAGGTTCTGGTAATAATTCCATTCTACTTTTAATATGTTTTCTTGCATTCTGTTTGTATTTCATTCTCAGTGTTTTGCTGTACAGTTTTGTTGTTCAGTTGCACAGTCGATTCCGACCCTCTGCGACCCCATGGACCACTGTCCGCCAGGCACTCCTGTCCTCCACCATCCCCCTCAACTCGCTCAGCTCTGTGCCCATTGTCTCTACAATACCATCTAGCCATCTCATCTTGGGCCGCCCCCTTCTTCTTTTGCCCTCTACCCTTCCAAGCATCAAGGCTTTCTCAAGTGAATCCTCTCTTCTCATTTGATGTCCAAAGTACTTTAACTTCATCTTTACTATTTGACCTTCTAAGGAGCAGTCAGGGTTGATTTCTTCTAGGATTGACCTATTTGTTCTCCTCGCTGTCCAGGGGACTCTCAAAACTCTCCTCCAACACCATATCTCAAAGGCGTCTATTCTTCTGTGCTCAGCTTTCCTAATGTTCCAGCTCTCACAACCATACATTGCCACAGGGAATACCATTGCTTTGACTATGCGAATTTTTGTTTGCAATGTGATGTCTCTACTTTTCACTATGCTCCCCAGGTTTCTCATTGCTTGCCTCCCAAGAATCAGTCGCCTTTTTATTTCATGGCTGCAATCACCATCTGCAGTGAGCTTTGATCCTAGGAAAGTAAAATCTGTCACTGCTTAAACCTCTGTTCCACGGAGTTCTTCGCTACACGGTTTTTTTATACCGACCACTATTGGCAATCTGTATAAAGAACTTTTTTTGTTATACGGTACATCACAAATAGTGCACGAATGCTTTGTTGTACGAATTTTTCATTATACGAAGTGTTCTTTATACAGAGTACCACTGTACTTGAAAATGTCTTTATCTGATCAGTTTCACTATTAGCTGTATTTTAAATAGATAACATGCTTTAAGGAAGAGTATGCACCTGAACCAATGTGCTTAAATTCAGTACAGTAAAACCTCATATAACACTAAAACCTGGTTCCACAAGTCTTGGTGTTATATGATTTTTAGTGTTATCTGATGCATGTTAAAATCCTATGGGATCCATAGAGATACATTGTAACCACACAGGCTTTAGCGGTTGTTATCTGAAGCATCCCATAGGATCTTAATGTTATCTGATGCAATTCTTCCCCTCAGATTCCTTAATGTTATGCGATTTTAGTGTTATTCGATACTAATGTTATATGAGGTATTACTGTATAGTGAAATCATGGTTTATTCTCTCCAGGAAGATACAAATTGCAGAGTGGCTTGCTATTTGTTTCTCCAGCTTTTGGACCCACTCACCCCCCACCAGTTAAACAATGATGTTGCACTATTATGCATGAAAAGCAGAAACAGAACTTTCTCCACATTTGATAAGGAAATTGGTATCATGAAATGGCTAGTTACTTGGCTGGTGAATTAACTAGTTACACAGCAGGAATTATGTTTACTTTCCTGGAAGAGGAAGTGAACAGAGGTGATATCCAGACATATTGTGTAAAACACAAAAGTTTCGGTATGGGAAACGAAGGCCTTTTAATCTGGTTCTGTGCCTAAAGCTCTCTCTTTGAATAGTTGATGAGCCTTCTCAGCCACCGTTTTGCTCAGTGCAGCTGTTAGCCGGTTGCTTTGGGACCAAGTATTTCTCTCCACTGTGTTAGAATGGACTGTGGGACAGTCAGATGGGCAGGTGATGCTTGTTGACTAGTAGTCACTCTGGCACATTAGCAGAGGATGAGAATAATGGTTCATGCTTTGGTGTGCATCCAGAAGTACTAGTTGGGTAAAGAAGAATTGGGATTTGCTGCTCAGGTTGCAGGGTCAAGGGCAAAATAAGTAGGTTTTTGGTGGTAGCCTATCCTGTGGTCTCATTTTAAGACTCGGGACTTGGGAGGAAATGTGGATGAGTTTAGCCTCTCTTAACAATGAATTCTATCAGATAACAAGCTATGGGACATGGTTTAAAACTGGGACATGGACAGTTCAACCAAAGTATTGCCTAATGGACGAATTGATCTGACCCTCAGTATGAAAATTGCCTGTAAGTCTGGCAGCCCTTTCACAGAGCTTTGTAGTTAATGTTATAGTTAATAAAATGGCCAATATTAATCCATGTTATGTGTTTGCCTCTTACCTGTAAGTAGATGAGCAATTACCCTTGGCAACTGAGGCCTTGTGACTTTTTTTACACCTAAAGATGGAACTCTGTTGTACTAAGTCAAAAGTGTGTGGTTAAATTTGTTAACTACCATGTTTCACGTTGAAAAATAAAACACATGCTTGTAAAAGAGGGACACTATGCTTAAATATAAATTTCTGTCTCCAAATGGTGATCAATTATCTTGAGGGTATTGTAGAAAGTAGTATATTGAGGTTTTCAACTGAGAGCTTAGAAACAGCTTCTCCAATGTATGAGCTGGACCAGATGCTCAAGAGTTTCGGCACTAACCTTTGCTACCTCCATACTTCCTTTTCCAAAATATATTCTTTCACGGAAGGGATTAACACTAGAAAAGAAAACCTGCATGAAGCGTTAGTACCAATATTGAAACATCATATTTTAAGACCTAAATGGCAGCAGTTCCTTCCTGCTGAGGACTAGAACTTTTAGCATGTCCCACCTTAATTTGTTAAACAGAAGCACAAAAAAAAATCTCATTTTTCAGATTCTTTAGGAAAACACAAGCTTTGATGAGAATTTCCAATAAAAATCTAAGGAAAACTATACCAACGATAGCACACGTTGGGTTGTCCGGCAGAGGGGAGTGTGTGGGTAACTATTGAAATAAAAGAGAGCATTTGGACATTCCTGAGCAAATATCTCCAAACTGCTGCAGTATGGAGTCTTGGAAACTGATTACATTTGCTTGTAAGTTAAGTTGGAAATAAACATTCCCTTCGGTGTTTCCCCTGGAGGTTTTGTGAATTAATTGGTATTTGTGAAGGGGTTTGTTGATGTAAATCATTAGGAAACTGAGTGTGTTGGTGGCACTCAGCAGGAAAGTAAAGTACTGTACATTTCTTTGGGAAGTGTTCACTGACTGCTTCAGAATGAGGTTTAAAAGAAGAAGTGAATATTAAAGATGACTTGGCTTGTTGCCTTAAAAATGTTTTCTTCTTGGCTAGAGCAAGCCTGGAGCAGGTCATTTTTTTAGAGGTAGGTGCAATATGGAAAGATCTAAAATGTAAGATTAAGAGTCACTTGTGTGTGTTTGTAAATGCACCCTGTCCTCCATCTGTGCAGAACCCTACAGAGATTATTTTCCTGATAGTCTCTGCTCTTTCTTTTGGAAAGATGATGATAATGCGAGTAATCCCTCGAGTGCAGATGTTTCCTTTTGTCAGTTAATTGCTGTCTTATATTCTCTGTAGTTTGTGAGGCTTGCATCAATCAAAGAAATGTAAGTTTGGCCAAAAGACTAGAAGAATGGAATAAATAAATGTTAAGCTAAAAGATCAATTGCTGCTTTTAAAAATGAACAGCATAGGGCACATCATTATGCAAAGCTTAACACTTTCAAATGCTATTGATTTAGTAAGAAAGGTAAAGGTCTCCCTTGCTTGAACGCCAGTCGTGTCTGACTAGGGGATAGTGCTCATCTCTGTTTGCAGCCAAAGAGCCAGCGCTGTCTGTGTCTGCGGACATTTCTGTGGTCATCTGGCACGCATGACTAGATGCCAAAGAACATGGAACACTGTTACCTTTCCCGCTGGAGCGGTACATATTTATTGACTTGCAATTTCTTGCTTTTGAACTGCTAGGTGGTCAGGAGCTGGGGCAGAGGGCGGGTGCTCACTCCATCACGCAGTACTCAGGTCTTGAACTGCTGACCTTCCAGTCATTAAGCTCAGCATCTTAACCACTAAACCACCATGGTCCTAAGAGAAGTATTAATACATGTTTAATTCTTGCAGGCTCTGCAACATGCAGAGGTGTTTTAACTTTGGCCAGATTATGTCCGTTTTAGAGTTTAGCAATAAAGTAAAACCTCATATAACACTAAAACCTGGTTCCACAAGTCTTGGTGTTATATGATTTTTAGTGTTATCTGATCCTCTATGGGATCCATAGAGATACATTGTAACCACACAGACTTTAGCGGTTGTTATCTGAAGCATCCCATAGGATCTTAATGTTATCTGATGCAATTCTTCCCCCCAGATTCCTTAATGTTATGCGATTTTAGTGTTATTCGATACTAATGTTATATGAGGTATTACTTGTACTGTACTGGTAAACTGTAAGGCCATTGAGAGATTGAGAGAACAGTGAAGGGGAATCTGTTCTATGCCGAATCCATAAGAAACCTCAAAGCTTTTGAATGTATAATGAGAGGAATTCTTTTCAGACTCCAATTAAATTATCCAACAAGCCAGCTATTTTAAAAGGGAGATAGTGCAACATTTTATCATCTTAATACCCAAGGTTTCTTCCACGACTTAGGATGTATAGTAGCAAAAGACATTTTAAAACCCAAAGGGTGATGTGCAAAATGAAATAATGATGATCCTGGAAAGAAGGAATATACTGTCACTATTGGATCTCTCCTCCCCACCGTTTCTGAAGGCCTCAGAGTAAGATAACTCTTTTTCTCCTGCTTACACTATATTAAAAATCAAATTGTACTTTAACATTCTCAAATTGTGGATGTTTTCTGCAATTATTTCAGCTAATATTGTACTG
The DNA here is from genome assembly GCA_030440675.1 of Furcifer pardalis. Lineage (NCBI taxonomy): Eukaryota > Metazoa > Chordata > Lepidosauria > Squamata > Chamaeleonidae > Furcifer > Furcifer pardalis. Next base: position 61,852,938 of record CP126894.1, read on the forward strand.
TTGAATGAAGATAAGAAAATCATTTTGACTGTAAATGGCTCTTATCCCGTATCACATGACTAGTTACTTTTTAATCACAGATTTGTGATTAATGGTTGTCAGTCCAAATTTCAGCTTTGCGATCTTGTCTAAGAGAATCTGGTAAGTATTTTCTGGATTTGTATATAGTCTTCTTTCTATTACCAGAAGATTGATGTCATAATGTCTATTTTGTAGCAGTTCTAAACAGTGATGTTATATTGCATCTAAACCAGAATTTCCAAGGTTTTTTAGCCATTAAGTTCTTCTCCATCCTACACTTCTTCTCCTGTGTCCCATTTCCTTGGTAATTATTCCATTCCAAGCAAGATTGACTGGAATTGGTAACATACAGTGATATCATCCTGCAGTAGGAGATATTATGACTTGTGTATATAGTAAATGGGACTTGGGAGAGGACAACTTTGAAAAGAGCTAAGTGACCTTGATCAATCAAAACTATAGCCTTTAAAATTAATTATTGGTTTTCAGATGTTCACTGTGCACAGTTTAAAAACCCATGCTTTGAATTACATCCACCCAGAGCAAAAAGCAAAATCAGCTCAAGTATTTCAAAGATAGATTTTTTTGGGGGGTGTAGTTGATACCCAAGTGAAAGGACAACAGCAGTTTTTGTTGTACATTATGCCTGCTTACATATTGCCCAGTGCTTTTGCTTTTTTCAGTTGTGTGCTTGGCTGGCTTGATCTTAGTCTTTGTACTGTGTAACATCTGTTTCTCCTTCGTGTTGTTTGGAGATGCACAGTAATGGGTTCTGCGCCCGCGCTGAATCTGAGCGGAGCTGAAAAGCTGATTGGATAAAAGTTTTGAATTTAGGACCGCCCACCATCCCCAATCGCCTCTGGTGCCATTTCGCACTCTTCCCTCAGTTCTCTTTTTTCCACTGTGCGAGCAGGAGCCTGGAAAAAGAACTGTGTGTTCTGTCTGAGATTGCCTCACAAAACCTTGAATTTTTTTCTTCTAATTATCAATTTCTCTTGGACCAGGGGACTCGCAACCCCTTGGTCCTTGTGCGGCTGGGGGATTTCCCTCAGCCGCCAGTTTAAAGAGAGAGAGAGAGAGAGAGAGAGACTCTTTGAGATAAATGTTACCTCAGAAAATCTCGTATCAGGGCCTCCCGGCCGGGTCAATTTTTTCTACTAGGCCATCCTGCAACGTGAAATTTCCAAGCTCGGATGGACACGTGCGGTGCCTTTGTTGTCTGGGAGAAAATCACCCCGTCCAGACGTGTGCAGTCTGCAAGGGCTTCTCTAAGGCCGCCCTTAAAAACCGCCAATACCGCCTCCAAGCATTTTTAATGGAGGCCGCTCTGGGACCACCGCCTCCCCCTTCAAGGGAGCCGCCCGCTGCGTCTACCTCCCCTCCTTCTTCGTGGCCATCTGCCGCAGAACTGTTTAAGAGGGAGAAGGAGAAGGAGAAGAAGAAGAAGAAACACCACCGGACTTCTTTGACTTCTCTCCCCCCAACTCCGTGCACGATGCTCCCGTCGCCATCTCGATCGCTGGCCTCCGTTGCCGTCATGGCCGCGATCTCGTGGGCAGCTCGTCGTCGACCTCTCTGGTCATCATCTCCCCGGAGAAGGTCCCAAGTCTGCCGCCTCTGTCGGAGACTCCACCGCGGAGGACTGCATCCCTGTCGGCCCCTTCTGTGGCTCCGGCTCCCGAGCCGTCCATACAGTTGAGCCTCATCGCCCCATTTCTGGAGGTGATGGTGCAGAAAATGGCCGAGCAGTTCCGGGTCCCTCAGCCACCACCGTCGGCTGTTCCGGAGGCGCCACCGCTCCGTGGACTAGCTCCGGAGGCACCACCACTCCGTGAGGAGGGCCCGTCTCCAGCGAAGAGGAGACGCACGGAGCAGGCACGGTCGGAGGTCTCTCTCCCTCCGCACCAGTCGCCTTTGCCGGGGAGCGATCCGAGGACCGCCAGGCCGTACTGGTCGGACTTGGACCCCAAGGCCTTCTTTCCACCGCCCAGCATCTCGGAGCGATTAGAAGGCTCCGACAGATCATTGGTCGAGAAGGAGGATCAGCCGCCGCCGGTTGCCGCCGAGAAGTCGCCAGACGACAACATCGGCTCCGTCCATGGTTCCCAGCCGGAAGACCAACGGACATTCACGGCGCTGATCACCCGCCTAGGATCCATGCTCGGGATCAAGGTGGAGGCCCCTCCTGAGGAATGCGAGGACGTCGTGTGCACCATGGCCGATAAAAAGGAGTTGGTCCCTGTCCACCTGGGCCTTCTCCCGAAGATTGCCAAGGTTGCCAAGGCTGTGTGGCAGAAGCCCGTCTCGTCCCACTCGGTTTCCACATGAGTGGACGGGATGTACAGACTTCTAGGAGATGATGCCAGCTTCCTACACGTCCACCCGGTGCCCAACTCGCGGGTCATGCCCAGCACCGGACTCCGGCAAGCAGCACTCCCCTCCCTTCATTACAGGAGGGGAAGAAGTTGGACTCTCTGGGCAGGAAGGTTTATGCCAACGCCTCCCTGTCCTTCCATGCAGTGAACTATGCAACGGCCATGGGTGGCTACAACTGTCGCCTATGGGAGAAGGCTGAGGCCTTCAAGGCCAAGCTGCCGCCGGAACTCCAGGCTGAGTTCGGGTCCATCTGCCAGTAGGGTAACCAGCTGGCCCTCCAACAGATCCGAACTGGGAGGCATCATATCACGGAGTTGGAAGCTAAGAACTTGGCCTCCGCCATCTAGATATGCCAGCACTCCTGGCTGCGCTCGGCCAACCTCCAGGATGAGGTCAAGAAACTGGTGGAGGAACTGCCCTTCGACGGCGAGGGTTTGTTCGCTAAAGAGACGGATGTCTCTTTGGGGGAGCTTAAGAACGAAATGACAACGATCAATAAGTTCCATCCTCCACGCCGAGGGTCGGGTTGGTACCAATCGGACCAGCCCCAGACCTCGTCTCAAGGTCCGTCCTACCAGCCTCGCCAACAACAGAAGCAGGAGGACTACCCTTGGCACCAGTTCTACCGGCCGAGACAGCAAGCACCAGTACCAGTACACGTGTCTACCCTTGGGCCTCTCCACCGCTCGAAGGGTATTCACGAAGTGCATGGCGCCGGTGGCCGCCCATCTTTGGTTGCAAGGGGTCCAGGTGTTCCCTTACATCAACGACTGGTTGGTCTGCTCCCCGACCAAACAGGGGGCCATGGATGATGTTTCTTATTGCCTGGCCCTCATGGAGAGTCTCGGTCTGAGGGTCAACTACAAAAAGTCCCAGTTGACCCCAACTCAACGCATAGACTACATCGGAGCCGTACTGGACTCTCTGGCTCTGAGAGCCTACGCTGCGCCCAAACATCTGCTGGACATCCATGCAGTGGTGGCACGGATCCAGGGCAGGCGCCGCATCCGTGCACGGGATGCCCTCCATCTCTTGGGACTCATGGCGTTGACCACGGCGGTGATCTCGCATGCCAAGCTCAAGATGCGGTCCCTCCAGTCTTCGTTCCTTGCCTCGTTCGACCTCATCAACGACCATCCAGGGAAGTGGCTCACACCAACTCCCGAACTGCAGGACCAACTGACCTGGTGGGTGCTGGACCGCAACATGGCCGTGGGGAAGCTCTTCACCCTTCCCGCGCTGACCGTGCAGATCACCACCGACGCGAGCACGCACGGATGGGGAGCGTGCTGCGGCAGTCTACAGATCCACGGGGTCTGGACTCCCGCGGAAGCCAGGCACCACATCAACTTCCGCGAACTCTTAGCAGTGTGGAAGGCGATGCGGTCCTTCAGACTTTCAATAGCGGGCCGTGTGGTGCAGGTCGCCTCGGACAACACCACAACCCTGGCCTATCTCAACAAGCAGGGAGGGACGAAGTCTCTCTCCCTCCTTCATCTTGCTGTGATGGTCTGGGAATAGTGCCTGAAGGTGCACGTCTTCCGGACAGGTGTCCACATCCAGGGCACCCTGAACACGGATGCGGACTTTCTGAGCCGCAAAGGGACAGCAATGCACGAGTGGGAGCTGGACGGATCGGTGTTCGACCGGTTGTGCCGCCGGTGGGGCACACCGGTCCTGGACTTGTTTGTGACACAAGCCAACGCCAAGTGTCACTGTTACTGCTCCCGAGCGGGGATCGGTCACGGATCGGAAGGGGATGCCTTCAAGGTTCCGTGGCATCAGGACTTCCTCTACATGTTCCCACCAATCCCTCTCATCCAACGGGTCCTCGTAGGGTTCCGTGCGGAGAGTGCATGAATGATCAGCCGTGGTTCCCACTGCGTCAGCCATGATTCCCACTGCTTCAGACCCTGGCTTGCGACTTCCTTCGTCTGCCCACCGATCCGAACCTCTTCCACATGGGGGGGCGGGGGGCGGTCGGATCCTACATTCAGACTTGCCGAGCCTCCATCTGACGGCCTGACTTATCCACCCGACCTAGCACGGATCCTTGAACTCTCTCGTAAGCCATCCACGCGGAAGTCTTACGATGCCAAGTACCGTCGTTTCCTTGACTTTTTAACATCCAACGACTGTACCGTGGACTCTGCATCCCTGCAGGACGTTATGTCCTACCTCCTGCGTTTGGCTGAGTCAGGATCCGCGCACTCATCCTTAAAGGTTCATCTGGCTGTGGTGGTTGCCAATGCTTCACCTTCCTCTGTGCTGTCCTCTGCCTTCAGGGACAAAACTGTTAAACCTTTCCTTCAGGGACTGCACAATGCTTATCCACCTGTTAAGGTACCACCTCCCCAGTGGTCCCTTACTGCTGTGCTCACTGCGCTCACCAAGGTGCCCTTTGAGCCCATGGCCACAGTGGACATCAAGTTTGTGTCCTTCAAAACTGCCTTTCTGGTGGCCATTACCTCTGCCCAAAGGACAGGTGAGCTTGAAGCCCTGAGGTCTGATCCTCCCTTTCTGAAGTTCTACCCCGACAGGGTAGTGCTTCACCCAGACTTTGCATTCTTCCCAAAGGTCCTCACTGACTTTCACTTGGCCCAGTCCATCACGCTTCCAGCATTCTTCCTGAATCCTTCGTCTGCACAAGAGAGAGTGTGGCATTCGTTGGATGTCAGAAGGGCCTTGCTGTTTTACACCCAAAGGACTGTGTCCTTCAGGAGAGCGAAGCAACTTTTCATTGCTTATGGTGGCAAATCAAAGGGACAGCCCCTGTCTGCCCAGAGACTATCTAAATGGATCTCAGTACCATTTACCTGGGCTATGAGATGTCATCTCTGTCACCTCCGCCTCATGTCCGGGCTCACTCCACCAGGACATTGGCCTCGTCTACTGCCTTCCTGGAAGGCATCCCTATGGAGGACATCTGCAAAGCCGCTACCTGGTCCAGGTCCTCCACCTTCATCACCCACTACCGGGTTGATACAAGGTCTGCTGCTGATGTCAGACGTGGCAGGTCCATCCTGACGGCTGGTCTCCGATCCTCTTCGGTGATGACCGCCCATCCCTGATGTCAACTCGCTCTCCTACATCTCAGGACGCCGGCTGCCCACCATCCAAGTTAGTGAACTTGCTAGTCACCTATTAGTGTGCATCCCCAAACATGTTGATTCTGCTTACAGAAATTATGTGTTCATTATGCACATGCACTTATCCATATATATATCTCCTTCCCCACACTTGTTTTCCTTTTCCTAATGCAGTTGTACCTCGCTTAAAGAGCATAATGTGTTCCACAGGATTGCTTTTTAAGTGAGTTTGCTCTTTAAGTGAAACACTATTGTAAGTGATCAATTGTGACTCCTGGTAGGGAGGATTGCAAACCCCGATTTATTTGTTAAGTGAGTTTTCGGTTGGTTTTATTTGTTAAGCGAAGCGACCATTCAGAGAAAATTCTGATCTTTAAGCGAGTTACTCTCTAATTGAGGCACTCTTTATGTGAGGTTTTACTGTATGTTCTATCTGTTGCCAAATGTTACAATTGTACAGCACAAATAAGCTTTATGGTAGTAAGGTCCTTGTTTAAAATTGAGCACTTAGGAAATCAGACATTATTAAAAGACAAAGTAGTCTAGCCTACCACTACTCTTATCACCCAGAAAACATAAACATGTTTAAGACAAAGAGATGTAACAAACTGCAGATATGTTTTTCCTCCCAACATGGGGAAATAGTGCACTTAAATATCTTCAAAAATAATAAAAACATTTTTATGAAAGAAGCAAATTATGATCAAGAATAAATACATGCTTTGACATCTGATTCCAATAGAGCAAATAAGTTCCAAGAAAAGGGCACTAAAGCTTTGTTTATCAAGAAATAATGTTTCAGATGCATAGACAGCTTTGCTCTCATTCTTTGGTGAAGAAGCTATTGAGGAACTCCTTGTGTTTCACAGAGGCTTACTGGAGATTCATCAACAAAAACGCTAGTAAACATGAGCAAGCAAAGCAATTCATGCTGCTGATGCTACTTTGAACACACAGTCTGTGGAATAGTCCATGTGAATCCAATAGTCCTCCGTGAGCAGCTGATATGCCCTGTAACACTTCCCAAGATCTTTTGAAAAAATCTCCATGGCAGATATATTGGAGTTCCTTAAGAGACAAGTTCATTGACAAAATGCTTCTAAAGCAAGAAGTCTGAAAAATGCTGGTTCAGGAAAATATCTCCTAATCATTGAACCATATGGTAAAATGCAGTTACTGTATTTGAAGGATTTTCTGAAGCAAGAATTATAAAAACTACTGAATTATAGAGATATCTCCTGAGCAATGAACTGTATGAGAAAGGTGCTATTTAATCTGTTTGTACAGTCATGATGAGAGATATTCATAGAGAAACTATGCATGGATACCACCTATCTAAAATTTCATCTGTTTATAAAGAGTTACTTGGGGTGTAGATTAGTAATGTGGGAGATGATTCCACATATTGAAATCCAGCATTATTTCAGTGAATGTTCATGCCTAGTAGTATAATTCTGTCCCATTTGATCTCCCTTTCTAGCTCTGTGACATTCCAGTGGCAATTGTGTAATTATCTGTGCCCATTTTAGGACATAGATTGAAAATCTTGAATGTCCAATGATCTGAGTAAAGAATGCAGCATCTAGGAATTCATTTTTTCTAAGAAAAATAAGAAGATCCATAGGCCTCGTTCCATTTAAAACAAACCATTTAAATTGTTTTGATTATTTCACCAGTACATGGCTAAAATATTGTATGAATGTTGCCAAAGGTTCTTCTTTAAAATAATTTAAAATAATAATTTAAAATAATTTAAAATAATAAACTAATAAATAAATAAATAAAATAATAAATTTGCAAGAATAAGGGTGCTAATAGGGCTAAGATTACAGATCTTATCAGTAAACTACAAAGCAAAATTACCACTGCTTATGTCCCTTCTGCCTTTGAGATGCCTTGAATGACAGCGGAAAATTGGTTGAGCTTCAGTCTGCATGTAGTGTCTTTGGTCTGCAGAATTTGAAGCTGCTTGGAAACTCCGTTTCAGGGATCTTCCTGGGACTTACATATTGTAATAACTAAATTTATCATATCTATCCTTAATTAGGATATGACTAGGTAAAGGTAAGGTAAAGGTCTCCCTTGCTTGGAAACCAGTTGCCTCCAACTTTAGGGGGTGGTGCTGATCTCAAATTATATTATATTATTCACAGTACAGATACTGTATGTACTCGACTATAAATTGTCCCAAGTATAAGTCGAGGTACCTAATTTGTATTTCTAAACCTAGGAAAATAGATTGGCCCAAGTATAAGTCAGGGGTGGAAAATACAGCAGCTGCTAGTGAGTTTCAAGAATTAAAATACATGAAAATACAGTAACATTAATTAATTTAGATATTTGTGTGGGTATGTTTTTGAGCTTTTATGGTAGTATTAGTGTCTTTTTTTCTGTATGTTCGAATTTGCACCACGGTGGTTTTGGGACCCTCAGAGTAGTTAACCCGAGTATAAGTCGAATACCCTTTTTGGACCTCGGGGGGGGGGGGGGCGCGGCTAAAAAATTAGACTTATACTCTAGTACAGGTATATACAGTAGATAAAATTCTGTCAAATGATGGGATGGGTAAAGTGTAGTCCTCTAAATATTGCTGGGCTGCTAATCATCTCTAGCCACCAGAGGCAATGGTAAGGAAAGCTGGGAGTTGTAGTGTGACAATGTCTGGAGGACCACCCTATGCCAACCCCTGCAATGAGATCTCCTAAAACATGTTCCCGTCCAGTAACTGGAAAAGCAGTGAAGATACATCAGCATATACAGGATAGCAAACCAAGAATAGGTATAACATGTGTATCTACTATGTGTGGAGATTCCTGTCATGTAAGCTAAGGTTGAGTAGTGTGGTGGAGGCTGTCAGGATCTGGATGGGGGACAACGGGCTACAACTGAATCCTTGCAAGACTGAGTGGCTATGGGTTAGGGGTCCTGTGTTATCTTGGGAGTTACCATCTTTGGTTCTGGATGGGGCTATTTTGCCCCAAGCAGACCCATTGCGTAATCTGGGGGTCCTCCTGGACTTGCAACTCCTGCTTAAAGAGCAGGTGGTAGTCGTGGCCAGGAGGGCTTTTGCATAACTTCGTGTTATACGCCAATTACGCCCACTCCTAGATCTGGACTCCTTGCTCATGATCATGCACGCTCTGGTCACCTCCAGACTTGACTATTGTAATGCGCTATACATGGGGTTGTCCTTGATGACCATTCAGAGACTGCAACTGGTCCAGAATGCGGCTGCTCAGGTGGTGATGGGTTGCAAGCGTTATGCACGTGGCTCACCACTGCTTTGGGAGCTGCACTGGTTGCCAGTGTGCCTCCGGGTGCAATTCAAGGTGCTGGTAATTATCTTTAAATCCCTACATGGTAGTGGGCCAGGGTACTTAAGAGACCACGTCACACCAAGAACATCTGTCCATTCCACGAGAGCAGACCAGATAGCTCTCTAATCATTTCATCACCTAGAGAGGCGTGTCTCTCTAGCACTAGAAGGAGAGCCTTCTCTGTGTCTGCTCCGGCCCTATGGAACCTCCTGCCAACTGAGTTGCGTCTCCAGACAGAGCTGCTGGGCTTTAGGAAGGGCGTAAAGACTTGGCTGGTGGGGCAGGTGTGGGATACTGGTAACACAGTGACCCCAGCCTGCTAGCTGATCTGATTCTTCACTTTTAGTTTCTTAATTTCTTAATTTTTAACTTTTTAAAGCTTTTAATCTTTTAATTTTTTATGGGATTAGCTATGTTTTATTGATGAGCTTATTGGGTGATTGTGTTTGATCTATGATACCATGTCAGCCGCCCTGAGTCGCTCTGCAAGTAGGACGGCATACGAATGTGAATAATAAATAAATAAATAAATCTCTATTTGCAGCGAAAGAGCCCAGACTGTCTGCATCTGCGGGTATTTCTGTGGTCATGTGGCAGGCACAGAATGCTGTTACCTTTCCCGCTCTCTTTCTTTATTCGTGTCAGATTCACCACCAGCATATAATAATGTACAAAGCTAAAAATAACACATCTAAAAACAAAATAGATTTTAAAAGGGCTAGATGACATCTGCCCAATATAAGGTCCTCCTCAATACTTCAACAGCATTTCCTCTTGCCAACATAAGGTCCTCCTCAGTGCATGTTGAGGAGCATCGTGTGCATTGTATCATATGGAAGATAGTTTGTACTTCTCTGCATTCACCCAGGTTGTCATCTACAGGGAAACCTTTCCCACTTAAATGGTACCTATTTATCTATTTGCAACTTCTTGTTTTTGAACTGCTGGTTTGGCAGGTGCTAGGACAGATTACTGTCACTCACTTTATCATGCAGCAGTCAGGTCTCAAGCTCAGTGTCTTAACCACTAAGCCACTGCAGCCCTCTTATGACTACATTGACATAAAATGCAGGGAAGGCTGTGGGATTGGGATGGTCTGATTCACATTTTAATTCAGTCTAGTTCATTGTTTACTATTAGAATTGTTCTATTTAATTCCTGGACATGTTGGTCCTGGGGGAGGGAGGTTATGTAACTAACTCATTTTGTTTAATAGTAGCTGTGTATGTCTGTGGTTCAGGCATATCAGATAATAAAATAAACAAAATAAAAAACACTGTAGCACTTTAAATACTAACTGCTATATTTTTATTGTTAACTTTCGTGGTTCAGGTCCACTTCTTCAGACCATTTTATATATAAACATGTCGCTGCCAGGTGGGTTTTTTGTTTATTATATGTCTGTTGAATATTATTATGTACACCATCCAAAGTAGGAGTTCCTCCTAATGGCTGGTATAGAAGTCTGCTAAACAGACAAACAAAAAAGTAATGGGCCGTCACCCACTCATCTTTTGCCATCATCATAATTACTTCTTGTTTGCTTTGTCTCTTCCCTTACTCCTGCAAGCTTGCCTTTGCCAGAAAAGGTGCACTGTGCCAAGCTGTCCATTAAGGAGAAGCTCCCAACCCTTTCCATGGGGTTATAAATATCCAGGCCACTTTTAATTCAGTCTCCACTGATCTCTTCCAGGCAGAATAATGTCTTTAAAATAAAAAACCTTGGTGCCAGCACTGTTGCTTTAAGACTCCTAGACACACACCCCATCATAATGTGAGGAGGAATTTGCCACTCAGCCCTAGTTTGCCACTGATTAAGATAATTTTGTTGTCATGCCTTCTGCAAGAAAGCTACAGAAGAGTTATGTTAACAAACTGCGAACAGAGCTGTTTAGTCAGTTTCCTCCTCTCTCTCTCTTTGTGTGTGGCCAGTTAACTCGGATTTACTCAGATACTCAAAAATTCCAGTTACAACTTTGCAGTGAGTGAATTAACATTTTTCTCACTGTGTAGTCACACCCTTAGCTTGGTGCCTTTCATGCAGTCATATAGTCAATATAAGACTTGGTCCTGATAAGATTGACACAGTTTTCATGATTAGAGGACTAGTCAGTGATGCAGTAAAAATGTGGGCCCAAAGAGATTTCAATATTAAAAGAGCTGTAGGCTCTTTGATACTACAAGTATCTTCCATATTTTTCCTAGAATAATTTGCTCAGATTATTAGTTGCTTCTGAAACTGATGTTTTAGCCCATTTATCAAAGCCAGAAGAGCAGCTAGCTCAGAAAACAGACATTGGTTTGTGGTTGCCAGATGGGATGGTACAAGGATAACAAGAAATGTGTATCTGCAGTAGGAATGGGATGATTTTGGAGGCCATGAGGATCCAAGCATATCTGAAAATAAAATAAACAAAACAAAATAAAAATAAATTAAAAAACACTGTAGCACTTTAAAGACTAACTGCTATATTTTTATTGTTAGCTTTCATGGATCAAGTCCACTTCTTCAGACAAAGGGTGAAACTTACAGGCATGTTTTTATACACCAAATTCAGGGGGTCAAAGGGAGACGGGTGTGGTCAAGCAAGATGACAGACAAGCAAGCACAACAATACAGTTTCACACAGCCATTAGCAACAGTAGATTTCAGATTAGCTCTAAATGACTCCCTTTCAATCTCAATCCCAGCAGCCAGCAGTTAGAAGCTTGTCCTGCAAAACCCTTGCAGTGACCTGAGATTTCCACTTATTTAAAGTGATCTCAAACAATGACAATGAAGAGAATTAAAAAGTAGTAGTGGTAGCATGTGGCGTCTTCTTGGTTTAAGCCAGGCTGAACTCTATATATCTTACCCCCTTTCAAGAATCACATGTATTGAAGAAGTTCTTATTTATTGTACGTAAAGCATAGTAGAAAAGATAAAGTCCATCTGTTGGTTTCAGGAATACAGAAAAATCCACAAAACAGTTTCTAATCAAAAAGATACAGGGACATCCATACCTTGGCATCCTCCCATAGAAATAAAAGTAATCTAGCACTAAGTAATCATCTTGAAAACTTAGAAGAATTTCAACTCCGCACCAGCTTGGAGTCCACACAGGACACTTTCCGACCAAACTATCTGTCCCATGTGTCTATACGGAAGACCACAGCTTGTGATTCAGCAAATTGGCATATAACTGATCAGAATACATTCATCAGCATAACATAGTCTGTTCCCATAACATCTTCCTCTTGGTTCACTGAGGCAGGATACTGACATTACTCAAACATTCCAGCCCTAGTGGGTAGGAAGATACAAAGGCTTTGAGGCTTTGGCGAAGGTCTCTTCCAGTCTCCGACTTGCACCTGTTGATAAGCCTAGCAGTGAGAGAACAAACCTTGGCATTTCTGCACATCTCTAAACAACACACCAGTTTCTAATCCTAAGAAACTCCATTTTGAATAACTTGTAAACCCATGGTACTACATTACCATGACAATGTTCTTCTAGAGTTTGCTCCTATCTGTTTGGACCTTAGCACTTGAAGAACAAATTCCACTCGCTAGGTAGTGTTTGTGGGTACAGTGCAGCTTACCCAGTACAGCCATGACAGAGACTTTATTCTTGTATATGCACTTCTTCTTTAGTGTCTCGATCAAACCTGGACTTCCAAAATGAAGCCACTTTCTTGTCGTTGTCGTTGCCCAAACTGAGGTCCTCATCAGTGCATGCCTCTGGCAGCAATTGCCAGACCAGTAAATGAGCCGGATTCTGTGTCTCTCCACATTCATACCATGTGTTGTTGTCTGCCAGCAGCCCCCACCTGAGCATGTTGGTCTTGCATTTAGGGACTCCAACCCTCAGCTTATTCAGGGTCCTCCAAGCAACATAGGGGAGGTTGAGATCTTGAGCTATATCCTTTAATGCACTGCGCATGAACTTTTGATTCTGATCTGGTATTTCTGGATTAGGATACTTTAAGTTCTAAGCTATTTTGATAAATGGCTGTAAGTATTAATTTATTTTGTTTCTCATTCAGTATAAACACATAAACTATCATATTTCTCATATTCTGTTTGGTATGCCTGTTGCTTGGGAAACATTTGGCTACGTCTTTGTATTTTGCAACCAATTGTGATGGTTTTGCAAAGATTATAACAGAGATTTATATCTTTAATAAGGATCAGGTAGCCTGTGGCTCCTGCTTCCCTCTGTGGAATGGTTAAGCACATTCTGATGAAGAAGTATCTGTCCTTTAGTAGCCTCCAAAAGAGAAAGCACTAATTGCAGTTCTTTCCATGAGGCTGCTCCAGCAAGCCTTTTCTCCCTGTAGCTATGGTTTTTGCTTGGACATTGGACTTGCCACACTGCCCAAAGATAGGTAGTACTTTTCTCAAATCTCTGTAAGTAAGCAGTCAGAACTGATCAGTTTACTGTATTTTGTAATCAGGCAGAGCTAATAAACATTGTCCATACCATAAATGTTCACTTTAGCCCTTAGGGAAATGAACTAACAGCAGGATCTGGTTGATCCTCAGCTGTGGGCAGCATCATTCATTAGTTACAGGTCTGTTCATGGTGCACCAGGCTTCCTTTCTCACCAAGTCTCTCTGTCTTAATTACTTATGTTCTTAATTTTCAAGCACAAATGAGCATTGCAGATCTCTCCTAGCTGTACTTGAAAGATCCCAAACTACATTATCCTACCACTTCCACAAAGTTGTATATTTCAAAAGCATTAAATTTGAATTTTATCTCATACTGTTCCTTGCCTGGTGTTAGTGACTACATTGCTAGATGGTTCTTGTAGCCAAAAACATCCTGTCTATTCTCAGGATCATGTAAGATCCAGGGCTGATACTGAAAGTTGAAAAGTCTGTACAAAAGTGTCCATCTCTTAAAAATAAACATCAATACATGTTGTATATTCTGTAGCTGAATACAGAATTGTTTTATCCTGCTATGAACAATTGAATTGTAGTTGTTTCCCTTTTCAGACTGGTTATTAATCAGTGGATGGTAGGATATTGCCTGAGTAGGGGAGATCTGCTAAGTACCATATTTTTCGGACCATAAGACACAATTTTTCCCCAAAAAAGGGGGGGAGGGACGAGGGTGTGTCTTATGGTCCGAAGGTGCAGCATGGCGCAGCGTCCCCAGTCGGCTTTCCAGCCATACTGCCGCTGCTCTGTCATCAGTGCTTTGTTTGTGGGGAGGAATGGGTGATCAGCCGGTCCTACACGCACACACACACACACACACACACACACACACACACACACACACACACACACACACACACACACACACACACACACACACACACACACACACACACACACACACACACACACCAAGTGCTGATTGTGCACGTTCATCAGTGCTTGGCTTGTGGGGAGGAACCGGGTGATCAGCTGGTTCCCTCCCCCCCCAACCAAAGCGCCGATCACGCGCTGCCATCAGCGCTTGGCTTGTGGGGAGGCCAGGTGATCAGCCGATTCCCCCTAACCCAAGTGCCGATCGTGTGCTGCCATCGGCACTAGGCTTGTGGGGAGGAACTGGTGATCAGCTGGTTACCACCACCACCCCAGCGCCGATCGCGCGCTCCCATCAGCGCTTGGCTTGTGGGGAGGAACCAGTGATTAGCCGGTTCCCACACACAACCCCGGTTCCGATTGCACCCTGCCATCAGTGCTTGGGTTGTGGGGAGGAATGGGTGCATGCACCTGCTCCCCCCAACCCAAGTGCCGATTGCCCATTGGGATCAATCGGTGCTTGGGATGTGGGGAGGAATGGGTGTGGGCACCCATTTCTGCCCACAACCCAAGCGACAATTGAGCCCAGAGTACAGTCGGTGGTTGGGTTGGGGGGGGATGGGTGCGGGCACCTGACACCCCCCCCCATACACACACATACACATAGACAACCCAAGCGCCGATCGCCCATTGGGCTCACTTGGCGCTTGGGATGTGGGGAGGAATGGGTGCAGGCCCAGAGTGCGACTGGCATTGGGTTAGGGAGGATGGGTGTGCGCAAACAACCCAAGCGTCGATTGAGCCCAGCGCACGATCGGTGCTTGCGATGTGGGGAGGAAAGGGTGCACACACCTGCCACCACCACCCCACACACAAACCAAGCACCAATCGTGTGCTGGGATCAATCGGCGCTTGGGTTGTGGGCAGGAATGGGTGCCCATCCCTGCCCACAACCTAAGTGCTGATTGATCCCAGCGCGTCATCGCGCTTGGGATGAGGGGAATGGGTGCGCGCACCTGTCCACCCCACCTCAAGCGCCGACCATGTGCTGAGATCAATCAGTGGGACACCCATCCCTGCCCACAACCCAAGCACCGATTGATCCCAGTACACAATAGGCGCTTGGGGGGGGGGGATGGGTGCACGCACCCATCCCCCACCCCAAACACTGATCATGTGCTGGGATCAATCAGTGCTTGGGATGTGGGCAGGGATGGGCACCCATTCCTCTCCACATCCTAAATGCTGATTGATCCCAACACATGATCGGCGCTTGGGGTGAGGGAGATGGATGCACGCACC
Source organism: Furcifer pardalis (assembly GCA_030440675.1). Lineage (NCBI taxonomy): Eukaryota > Metazoa > Chordata > Lepidosauria > Squamata > Chamaeleonidae > Furcifer > Furcifer pardalis. The sequence continues at coordinate 61,868,284 of CP126894.1, forward strand.
CATTCACACACACACACACACACACACACACACACACACACACACACACACACACAAGTGCCGATCACGCGCTGGGATCAAGCACTGATTGATCCCAGCACACGATCGCCAGCCACATGACCATGGAAATGTCTGGAGAAGCACACAGTGCTGGCTCTTCGGTTTTGAAACAAAGATGAGCACTGAACCCTAGAGTCGGATATGACTGGCTTTCAAGCAAGGGAAACCTTTACTCAGTGGTGCCCAAACTACAAAACTAGAAACGTGCTTTAGTTTCTTAAGTCTTTCCTCATTTGTTAACGGAAGTGATGATGGCTCTTAACACCACTGTTGAGTTTACGCTGTTAAATGTTACAATATTTTGCTTTATTTTCATAAATATTTTAGTATACCGGTAGTATTTGGTTCAGAATATTTTTTTCTTGTTTTCCTGCTCTAAAAACTGGGTGGGCCTTATGGTCAGGTGCGCCTTATGGTCTGAAAAATACGGTACATAAGTAGTTAGTATCTTGTTTTTGCAATAAGTATTTTGCTAAAAACATTTAGTAATATGCTTTGTCATGGATAAACAATAAAAAAATCAAATTTAAAAGTTAATAGAAAATAAATTGTTCTGTAACAGCTGACGGTACCATGCAGCAGCCAACAGTCAATGCTAGGGTCTATGCTAAATGAATTAGTGTGTACTCTCTAAGGCCCATTCCTCTACAGCAGGGGTGCTCAGACTAAGGCCCATGGGCTGGATCCAGTCCATGGCCCAAAATGTTTGGACACCTTTGCTCTAACGTTCCACTTCTGCTTTAAGCAACTTGGAGTTGCAGGAGTAGAGCCGTTTGAACAAAAGAGGCTGCTGCATTGGGAGTTCATAGCAATAAAGAAATATAGATGTGCCTCTTGACCTGCTATTGTATATTTTTATACCCCCAGTGTCATTTCACTCGCTAATGTTTGCAGAGTGTAATGGTACAGCCCAGCAGTACATAATCTCTATGTGAGGCTGCTATTTGCCTGATTTATTTCCCATATGTAAATTACAGTTGAAGGATTCAGACATAAGAGTGCTAGAGCTTTTTCTAAGTACAAAGAATTTAAAAAAGGTAGGCCCAGAAGTTAACATAATCTCAAAACAATGAAAATAAGAACACTGGTGGCAGTTCACACAAATTACCTGTGTAGGCTTGCACTGTACCATTTGGCGATCCTGGGATTTTCCATCAGAAAAGTGGCATCTTTTGTAAACTGTCTTTTTTCCTCCTCAGCTCCTCTACCTCAGTCTGACTTCTCCTTGGCTATCTCGTCTCCTTTTGGGGACCATGGATTTTTATTGGCTGAAAGCTCTTCTTGGTTGCTCAGCCTTTTGATACCATTTATTTGATAGCATTTGTTCATATGTTTGTTGGTGCAATATTTTTTATCTCATGTGTTGTTTTTCAGTCTGTGTGACTTTTTAAACAGCATTTTAAATTACCTTACAGACCAAGTTTTGTCCAAAAAATTGTTTAGAAATCTTATGACTAGAGAACGTCCCCCCAAAAAAAAAAAAACCACACACACACACACACACACACAGACAACTAAATTTGCTTCCTTTTTCTTCCAGGTAGTCCAGAATATGGTGCGACTGGTGAGGATGCGCTGATCAGGATCCAAAGGTTGATGGCAGAAGGGGGAATGACTGCTGTGGTCCAGAGAGAGCAAAGCACCACTATGGCATCCATGGGGGGCTTTGGCAACAACATCATTGTGAGTCACCGGATCCACCGCAGTTCTCAGACTGGTACTGAATCCACTGGAACAGATGGTGGCTCGGCTCAGCCATCCACTTCTCAAGAGCTGGTAACTGAGCTTGAGGCACGAACCCTTTCTGAGTCCATGCAGGTGACAGAGCGTGGTCTGAGCCCACGGACAACGTCCTCCAATGCAGTTGAGGGAGAAAGAGCTCATGAGCAGAGCCTGTCTGATCAGGCTCCGTCCTCAATGGACACTGAGGGACCAATTGAGTACAGTGACTTAACTAATAATAACCACCTTCCAGACAGTACCAACTTTTATAATAATGGTAGCGCCGGTGGAGAGTCTCGGAACAGGTAGAGATGAATTTGTGTGTTGGTGCAACCCTTGTACTCCTAAGCAGAGACTTGTACCTCAAATCTGACCAGGAACTTGAAGGGGGAGGAGGATTTTGGTTCCAAACAGGTGCTGGTAATTCAGCGGGCATTGGTATATAAGGGTAAGAGACCATCAGTTATATAGGAGGATCCTTGAAGAGGTTTTATTCTGTGTCTTAGCTTCCCGCATCCATTTGCTGCACATTTTCTACAATAGCTGTAATAAACCTTGATATTCAGCTGAGCCTTATGTAAATTTCTCAGCTCATTGGCTACAGGAATCCATTAAGCTTTGCCCTAACCCTGCAATGCTTTTAATGTTACTCTTTGGGTTTTTTAATGCCCCCCCCCCCTTTTGACATACCAGCTAAGCAAATCAAGGGGACTGTAGTCTCTTACTTTGGAGACCTGCAACCTTATTGAGTGTGTATGTTTTTTTAATGCTACTGTGGAGGGGATTTGCACCGTGGCTCTGCTACCAGGTTGGATTTCATCTTCCAGGCCAGAGTTCTGTTGTATGCCACCTTGCCGGAAAGCAGTAGGCAACACCTCAGCATTTGAGGGGCTTGAAAGTGTGCAGACTGGACAAAGCAAAGTAGCCTTCTCCAGGACTCTGTTCTACTTTTCTTTCCAGGTATGAACTGGGGGCAGGAGAACTGTGCTTGGGCTTCACCATCCCTTCGTGCTCAGGAACCTCTCAGGAGTGCAGGCCTTTTGTTTTCAGAGTTATCTGCTTTGTCTGCAAGCAGGACCTTTGGGTGGGACATCATATAGTTTTAAAGCATGTGGGTGGGGTGGGACTTACTGCCCAAGAAAGCTGGCACTTCCCAGAGCTTGCCTAGGGCTTAGCACCTCTTGCTGTGCCAACAGTAACATTTGTAATTCAACTTGGCGAGGTTTGGCAGAATCATGGTGCCATGACCAGGCTGCACTTCCCTGTTTGGGGCGGGGTGGGGTGGGGTGGGCCAGGGCGGGGAGAGAGGGGATAGCTCCGCATCAGAGCGTGAGGTATGTGTCTGTGATGTAAGGTGTTGCATGTGAAACCTTGACCTTGTACATGTAGTTTATAGTGGAAAAATCAAGGCTCTGATATTTTTTGTTTCTAGTCTGAAAAGTGATTTTCCTTTTCATTTGTAACTCTCCATCCCAGTGAGCTTGTAGTAGGAAGTTAGGGGGGAGAGTGTGTGCTAATGAGGGAAACACCAAAGATCAACGTCATTAAAACATGACAAACCCTTCTCTGGAGTCCTGTTTTTTTTCCCCTCCTGGTTTAGTTTACAACAGGAGTTCTCAACCTTTTTAAGCTGGGGGCCGGGACACACTCCCTCAAATAGCTTCAGGGGCTGGACAACCATTTTGCCCTTCCTCCGCTACATGGCACTTCTGGGTGTGGTGGAGGCGGTGGGGGGCCCACATGAAATGGTGCCTTGGACCGCATATGGCCTGTGAGCTGCAGGTTGAGAATCCCTGGTTTAGAAGTTGAACATGATTTAGTAATATCAGGAAACAAAAATACTGCAGCACTTTAAAGCAGGGGTGCCCAAACTACTGCCTTGGGCCAGATGCAGGACCCGACACCAATTCATCTGGCCTGTAAAGCCCTCATCGCTCCTGGAAGTGGAAGTAAAACGTGCCCGTATGAGCACTTTTTCCTTCCGCTTCCAGGAGCGATCAGGGCTTCACAGGCCAGATGAATTGGTGTCAGGGGCTGCATCCAGCCCCCAGGACATAGTGACTGGCTCCCTAAACCACATGACCAGCCCACAGCCTGAAATGCTTGGGCACCCCTGCTTTAAAGACCAACAGCTATATTTTTACTGTGAGCTTTCATGGATCAAATCCACTTCGTCAGACAAAGGAGTAAAACTTCCAGACATGGTTTATATATGCCAGATGCCTTTAATGTGTGTAGTGTGATTGGGTCCAGTAATACTGTTTCCAGAGCAAATGTGGGGGCATAGTTGACATCTGGGTTTGCAGCAGGGTCTTAGTTCCCATCTCTGTTTCACTTTTGTGTAGTCTGTTGTATGTCAATAGTTGTTTGAGATTGGAGGGTTGCTTATAAGCAAGTAGGGGGTCTGTCACCAAGGGCTTTTGAAAGTGAAGTATTCTTGTCCAAGATGGGTTGGAGATCCCTCATCATACATGTGAGGGGTTTAAGTTGAGGGCTGAAAGTGACAACCAGCAGTGTTCAGTTGCTTTCTTTTCTGGGAAGTTTTACTTCTTTGTCTGAAGAAGTGGACTTGATCCACGAAAGCTCACAGTAAAAATATTGCCGTTAGTCTTTAAGTGCTTCAGAGTTTTTGTTTTTGTTTTCTGATATGCCTGAACCACAGACTAACATGGCTACTATTCCCAAAAAAATAAATAAATCATATTTTAGTAAAAGGGCTTCTGCTGCATTCCTTTTTCTCCTTGTGCCATGAATTTACCAAAGGGTGCCTTCATTTTGGCAGTTTCACATCTAGCCTAGAAATGGAAGAAGATGAAGGAGCTGTTCACATGTTGGTCACATTCTGTGGGAAGGAGGGAGTTTTCTCTTGAATATCTAGGTACTTTTCTTTCCAGTCTCAAGAAAATCTACTGGGAGAAGTCGTCGTGTGCTTGACCCTGAAAATACTTAATATTGGTCTGTTGTGAGGAGAATTGAATTCTCTACTCCTTACTCAGAAAACACAGAAAGGAGAGGAAAAGAAAGGAAACGGCTAGTTAGTTACCTGTTGATGTAGTGGACTGATCTTTTTGAGAATGTTTATGTGTTACCTACAAGAGGCTGCTTCTTCCAACCCAGCTCCCGTGTCTTCTCAGTGTCTTCTCCGTGCCGTGAGTATGTTACAATAAATAATGCCCATTGTTAAGCAGCTCTTACGCTCTCAGTCAGAAGAGTCTTCTAGAGAACATTAAGCAAACATTGCCTGAAATCACAGCATGGAAATGAACTTTAAATCAAATCAGTTGGCTGCCAGGCCTCATCAGAGTGTTAATGAGGCACTAAAATCTGCCCTGTGCTGGTTGCACTTATAAGCTACAGGAGTTCAGTCTGCTAATGGAATTCCTCTCTACAGTTTTGAAGCATACTTATATCAAAATAGACTCGTGACTAAAATCCACAGATGGTTCACTTCTCTAAGGGAGGGAGGAAGTGTGTGTGTTTATGTCTGTGAAAGAGAGAGGAAGAGGGGGGAAATTGCTAGGGTCTGAAATGAAGCAAGGTGCTGCATGATGCCAAAATTCCCTGCTATTTCCAATGAAGTTGCAAGAAAATACATCACAAATGGACCTTTAGTTACCTTTCACTGACCAAACAGAGTTGAAAGTCTTAATGTTAAATTGAACAGTAATTGTCTCCAATTGTGTTTTTCTACAATTTGGAGGTTCAGATTTATTTTTGTCAGAAGCCTGACTGGAGTTGTGCATGTTTGTTTGAACTGCACATAGATTTAAAATCCTCTGATAGGTCTTGTAATTACCCATTTCTACCCTGTGGCTAGATCTGATCGTGATGAAATCATCAAGTTGAGAGACAGAAAATTAAAAAAGTACTGGGTAATATCATGTGCCACTGTTGAATGCTTTGCTTGACACATGTAGCTTCCAGTGAATCCTGTTCTGTCCTGCTTTCCTGCTGAATATAGTGCTGGAGAACTGTTCAGTGAATGACTCTGTCTTACAGAATCGGCACATCGCTAAAGGGATTGGGTCAGTGGGAGGAACTCCACATAGTCCTACAGGGTCATGCAGTTATCTCACAAAATTTTCTAGTATGATATCATTTTTTTAAAAACCTGGGTTCTGCCAAATGCATATAAATTGGGAATCTTATCATTACAGCTGAGGTGTTGTTGAATATGGGGAAAAAATCCTACCTACAACCTAATCTGTACATCTAAATTGTCTTTCTGGGGCATCTCTCGAAATAGGATAATAAAACTTCAAAGATACAGGTAGTGTTTCAAGAAACATAATTGAGTATGAGAAGCAAAATGGATCTTCCAATACTATAATAATTCACAGTGACTAAAGGTTATAACTATATGGCATTTGTGATTGATAATCATGTATTGAATGGAATACAAAACCCTGTCCAAGCTAGTATGCATTGGGATGTTCTGTGCTGCTCCCACCAGGAGTTACTCTAATTAGAGCCTGTTTTCTATGCCACATAGAAGGAAAGATATAGTTTAGGGAGCAGTGTCTTCAGTTATGTGGCAATTATGTTGTTGTTCAGTCACACAGTCGAGTCCGACCCTTTATGACCCCATGGACCACAGCGCCAGGCTCCTCTGTCATCCTCTGGCAATTATAGGGGCATCAAATGAAGTTTTTTAAAACCCTCATACCTTTTGTAATGGCCCCATAGCTTTTGGTTTCAGAATGTGTAGGAGGAGGCATGATCTGACTAAAATTGGGAAATTTGTGGTGGGGCTTCTGAGTTTCTTTAGGAGCTTCCAGTGTTTTGTCACATGTTGAGCACGATGTGTAGAAAGAACTACTTTTGTCAATATTGACACAAAGTTGTGTACAGTATATACCTTTGGCTCTGGCACCTTTTTTGGTTTTCTCCTGCAGCCTTCCGGCCCCGACCCCTAGAAAAGCTTGTTAGTAAATAGGTTCAGTGGGAGTACTAGATTCAGTTGCCATCAGTACCATGTGGCAAAAGAATGATTTTGTCAACCTCTTGACTTTTTTCATAGTAAATTGGAAAGATGGAATTCAAATGAGGACGCCTTTTTAGAGAGCTAAGTATTCACATGTATTTTGAGGAGGCCTGCAACCTGACAACAAAAAAACCTTTACTGATGACCTGATGTTGTGAAACATATACAAGGGCCTGCCAGTAAGAAATGCTCCTTCATAACATTTAAATAAAACTCTCCCTTGTGAAGCAAACCACATAGTCCTCTTTCCTGATGTTCTCAGCTTCCACAGTTGGGGATGAAACAAGATACAGTAAAACCTCGCATAAAGAGTGCCTCGCTTAGAGAGTAACTCACTTAAAGAGCAGAATTTTCTCTGAAGGGTTGTCACGCTTACAGTAATTAAAACCAACCAAAAGCTTGCTTAACAACTAAATAGGGGTTCGCAATTCCCCCCACCAGAAGTCACAACTGGTCACTTACAATGGTGTTTTGCTTAAAAAGCAAACTCTGTTAAAGAACAATCCCGTGGAACGCATTATGCTCTTTAAGCAAGGTACCACTGTATCTGACTTTTGGGTACAGGAAGTAATCTTGGGAACTGAAGACTTCTTGGTTCAACCATCTGTTTGATTTTTTTAAAAAAGAAACATGGATAAAGGGAAATGCTGATGGAATAATGTGCTTCTCTTTCAAAAGGCCTTTTGATTTTTAAAACAAGCCTCACAAGATGGATTTTTTTTTTTGAAACTTGGCCACTTTTAGGATTAGAGAAATGATTTTCTGAAGATTTTGAAACCAGTTGTGGTAAGTGTCAAATAAACGACCAATTCTCAGCATGTAAGGTTAATAGTAGGCAGAGGCCAAGAAAATGAACCAAGGCCCACAATCTTTAAATTGTGCCTTAATGAGCTGCAAGAAGGGTGCTGGCAAAACAGAGTTGCTGATGACGCACAATTATATAGGTTACTGAAGAGGAAGAGGGAAGTAGGACAGCCACGCAATTGCACAAATCTGACTGAGAGCTGACAAAGACCAGAAAGGAGTTAAATGGCAAAAAGTCTAGCAAACATCTCTTAAGCAACAAATTCTACATAACTCCTGGAAACATTGAAACACAATAAGATGATCCTCAAATGGCCAAGCCAAACAGTACAGCCAGATTTATGAAAATGTAAAAACAGAAGGAAAAGATGGCAAAATCACTAAATATTGGTAGAAGAATCAATAATAAAGACTTGGTAACCAACTGAATACTATGTAGGCTTGTATGAAAAAGAAGAGAGGACACATGGGTTCTTCTAATTATTATTAGTATTACAAATTGTGACATTTATGACCCACCTTTCTACTACAAAACTCATGGCAGCTTAAAAACATGAAGTAAACTGAAACAGTAAGAAGAGATCTAACCATAAATCAATCAGCTTAGTATACAGATTCTTTATCCCCCACTACAATGGAATGCACTGGTATCAGTATTCCTGGCCAGTACTTCTACACTAATTGGCCACAAAGACTAACCCTGGGGAACAGGTAGCATAAGAAACTTAAAGTTATGTGGAAATTCGTGGCCTTTCCAGTAACATTTAATCTCATGGATTTTGCCCCTCCTTCTAAACAGGAAATTAGATCCCTGAGAGTATTGTTCTCTGTTCCAGAAGGGTGGTCACTTCCAGTGAGAGCCCAGTTCCCACCAGAGGAATGTTTCTGTGACATGAACAGTGTTATTTCAAATATACTACCAATTAACTTGAGATTCTAAAGATACAAGGAGATGACTGAAGGACAAGGTCTCACGTAACAATGAAGACTCTTAACCTAAAGCCAAAAATAGCAGGGATCAGCAGGTGTGCTAACTTGGGCTTCTGGTAATTTAAGTCCAAGAACACCTGGAGAGCCAAGTTTGAGGAACCCTGGTCTAGAGCTACCTATCCATGAAAGTATCTTCCATGCTCTGAATACCTTGCTTCTGTAGCAAAGAGATGGGGCAGCAAACAAAGCCTCCAGAATCCATGCAGGAAGATAGTGACCACCTGGGTGAAGGGCCAGAGGCAAGCTTTGTCTGTCCTGGGTTGAGGCTGATGAAAGGAGCAGCTTGCTTGGAGCAGCAGCTCCTCTCCACTTAGTCACAATCTGTCAGCAAAGCTGTTCTCCAACGGGAAAAGGCATATTAATTAAAGTGTGCCATGTGGTGAGCTGTCCTCGCTTTAATTGGGTTCTCAGCACACAGCCTGTAAATGTCATTCTTCTCCAGAATCTGTGTAAAGGGAGTTCGGTGCTTAGAAATTGAGATTTGCAAGCACTGAGGGGACACAGTCCTTGATGGCTGGCCATTGCCCTCCAAGAGAGAGAGTCCAATTACTGCCTCATGGCCCTTCCTCTCTCTCTCTCTCTCTCTCACCACACACACCCCTTCCCTGAGTATGATGAAGCCAAAGGCCTTTCTCTCTCCACTTCCTCCACCCTGCTGTCATTGCCTGGCATCCTTGCTATGGTAATTGGGTAGGAGGCTCATTAAAGCATATTCACTGCGTTCCAGCAAATGTAGGCATTTGTTTCCCCACAGCATCCCTAGTTGAAGCACATCTCATCTGTTCCTGGTGACTTCCCTTTACTAATGTTTGTTTTTCCTTTCAAGTGATTGTGGCTAGCATACAGAACACACTGAAGGAAGCAGCGCCCAATTTGTCCCTGCCTGGCACACCAGCGGCCCATGTTTTTCACACTGTCCCACCTGTGGTGCCAAATACTGTAGGAGTGGGAGGGAACAATATCAGGGTTAACAAGAGATAGGGCTTTGCTGGAACTGTTTCTGACCATCACCACCTCTTTTTCCTCCCTTTCCCCTTTATTCAGGTACAGGATGCAGGTTTCCTAAACTATGCATTTAGGATTGTATATCCTTCCGAATTCCCCCATCTTGTAATTTTTATTGTCAACACTTTTGCATTTAATGTTCTCCAACCTCCCTCTTCGTAATCCTCTTTCCAACTGTATTTATCACATTTGTGTAAGTGTAATATATATTGACAATTTGCATAAAATTTCATGTATCTAATGAAGTGGCTGACTGTAGTTTAAAAGCTCATGCTTTAATAAACGAGTTAGTCTTTAACCTATCACAGTACTCTTTGTTGTTTACAGTAATAAGGCTCTACTCTTTATGCTAATTATGGATGAGCTGATAGTTTCTGCCTATCAGCAAGGCTAATTGGCATTTACAGTAAGAGAACATAGAAACAAACAATATGAAATTCCTTGTATGGCTTGTGTGTGGAGTGGAAGGCTCCTCTCCTAAAAAAACCACATACCCAAAGTGCTCGGAGTTACCACCTATAGAGGTACTCTTAGCTCAGGTGTTGGGAAACTGGTCCACAAAATGTTGGATTGCAACTTGTTATCAATCGTACCTAGGACACTTATAGCAAGGGATCATGGCCAGTTGCAGTCCAGCTACATCTTGAGGATTTCATATCCCCTGTCCATGCATTATGTTCTAGAAAGTGGATGTGTTGAAGCTTTTTCAGAATGGAGATCAAGCTAGTACATTGGAGTTGGTCATTATGGCCAAAATATGCTTACCAGCCAGGACCAAACAGCATAGAGACAAGCCAAAGGAAGAGGTCTTTGTCAATGACCAGCAAAAATGGATTTGCTTGTTAGGGCAGCAGCTCAAGCTGATCTTTCTAATAACTGGACTGCACTCTGCCTTGAAAGTAAATTAGCTGGCTCAGGACAGCACAATATCCTCATGAAGTGTTGGTCAAGCAGGTAAAGGAAATTGAGAGGAGGATAACTTTCAAGTGGAAAGTGGGATAAAGCAAATGTCTCACTCCATGGTTGCTATACCATGCCTTTCCCTCCCCCCCCCCCTCTCTCTTAGACTGTTGCCAAAATTAAACCAGATTTGTTGCACAAATGATCTTTCAAGGATGATCCTCACAATAGTGCATTAAAAACATAATAGCACTGCTTCTCGGCAAAATCCCTGATGTTCCTAAACTGAAAAAAGGCGAGAGATTAAAATGCTATCACCACTGGGATTTCTTGGGTTTCTCTTGGTCCCTTTATAGAAAAATGAAATACAGAAATACAGTATAAGTTTAAAGCTAGGCTTTGATAAAATCATACCCATTGAACACAGTTGCTAAATTTCCAGTTCAGTAATACAGTAAGCACCTTGATAGGATCACAGGCTGCCTCTGATCTACTTTGATCAGTTCTAATCTATCATTCGGAGCAAAGTGCAGAACAAGGATTCTGCATGAGAAGCAAACTTTAATTTGCTGATTATTTGTTTTTGTGACAGACTGTAAATAGAACAAGGGATAAGCAAGCGTTTCTTAACAGCGTGACATTTTCTGCTGCTGACCAAGCACGTCAGAAGACCTGGTGTTTTATTCTTTACATCTAGGATGGTTTAATAAGTGCTTTGATATATACTTTTGAAACTAGTCTGTCTTTCCACATATCCTAGAAAGATTTCTACCTTATGATGGTGATGATACTTACACAGCTCCACTTGTCAGAAAATTTTATACAATTCTATATGAAGCCTGGTTGAATCCATCCATAGGTCCTCAAACTCGTCCCTCCTGCTGTTCTTGGACTTCAATTCCCAGAAGCCTTGATCAGCAGGTGTGCTGACTTGGACTTCTGGTAATTGAAGTCCAAGAACACTTGGAGGGCTGAGCTTGAAGACCTATGGAATTAGAAAGTACCAGGGGCCTGAGGGGGCTAAACCTACCCATCTTCCCATGTATTGATTTTAAATATTTTGAACTACATTTTATGGTTATACCCTCACAAAGTAAATTCATTAATTAGCCTGTTATTTATTCATAGTACTTATCAATCACTTTTCTGCATCCCAGGCCTTCAAAGAGATGTTCCATAAGATATATGTAAGTTTTATTTTATTTTTATTACTTAAACAAAAAACCCACAAATACAAGATATAATAACATAGAAGAAAAGAAGAGAAAAAGGAAAAACAGATTAAAAAACTTATATAACTACTACATGCATCCACCACCTTAGTGGGACATTATACATGCTCAAATTCACAAATCATTTTCCATTTTTTACCAATAACCAACCTCAAAACTGTTACCATTATGATAATCATTTCCTTCTTATTCATTTCTATTTGCTTCTAAAATCCATTAATAACGCTATTCTCGGACACATCTTCAAGTTTATAGATGATACATGATTAATTTCCCTAAAAACTTTGTTCCATATTTTCTTCACATAATTAAACTTCCACCATAAATGCAGATATGTCCCAATCTAATTTTTACATTTCCCACAATCCTTGTTATATTTTGGATCATAATAACTAAACTGTATGAGGGTCATATACCATCTCCAAATTGTTTTATAACAAAGGATTGTTAAAAAGTATGTCGGTCAGAGTAAAATGCTATTTTAAAATGATTAGAATGCCTTTAAAAGCCAGTTTTTCAAACTTAAAGGTCACACAGAATAATGGCATTTTGATTGCTCCACAGAAGGCCAGGAAAGACAGGTCCAGTTGCCCTTGGGGTGGGAGTTCTATAGCTGAGATGCCACTAACAGAGAAGGCTTTTTGTTATACAATTATCAGTCTAGCTTCTCTGGAGGTGTGATATGTAAGAATAATGTAGCCCATTATCCCACTATTGCAGGAACTATTCCACCTGATAGAGACCTCCACCCGTTTAGGAAGCCAGCATAAGACCTTTGCTGCTTTAGAGTACGTGAGGTTCTGCCCCAGGCTAGGGATATCTGTGATAGGTTTCAATCCCTGGTTGTTTATACTAACAAATCAACCAGACATCAGGTAGCATGTAGCAATACAGTAATACCCATATAATGATTTTAATTCGTTCTACAGGTCTGTTTGCTATGCAATTTTGTCGTATGTTTTTCCCTATGGAACAATTTTTTCCACTAAGCAGTTCTTCCCATTGACAATGGGTTGTACGGTTTTTCCATAGGAAAAATCATTATGCGGGGCACCTTTTTCTTCAAAAACCTATTCATTTAGTCGCTATAGGGGGCGTTAGTTATACGAGGTCCCACTGTATCTAGATTAGATAGCAAAATGCCAGTAACAAAAGGAACTGGAATGCTCCCACAAGTTTATGCTCCAAATGAAAAGTCCAAAAAGTCTTCTGTAAAAGATCAAAGCTTTATTATATGAAGTAAAAATTAAAAATCAGGAACACAAAACATAAAAAAGAACATTATTTTCTCCCTTTCCTCTTGTAAAAACAAGAAAGGAATAACTATTTTCTGGCCTAGCCAGCTAACACAATTAGGACTACAATTTTTCTACCTTACTAATCACAAGCAAGCATCAGTAGACATCTCCCCTCCTGCCTTGAATATGTTTAAAAACAATGGCACTTCTACCATTCTAAGATAATAAAATCCATCTTTCACCGTTTATCACACCTTTTCCTCTCTCTTACTCAATACAACTCCAACATTCAACATCCAACATTTTCTCTTCCGTTCTTGCAGTCTTAGATTATTTTGACTATCCTGGAGTAAAATAATTTGCACCTGAGCCAAAGGCCAAATTCCAATTTTCTAGTTTCTTCAGAAATTCACCCTCTCTTAGGAAGGAAAGCAAACAACTCGAATCCATTTTACCTCACAAAATAAAGGCTCCATTTCAACTTCATTACAGGATACATGAAAATCTGCTCAGGATTTTAAATTCTTGGCAGGCTCAGACAAGAGGAGGTGGTTTTCTTAGATCAAGGATTCTCAACCTGTAGCCCTCGGGCCGCATATGGCCAATGGCACCATTTCATGTGGGCCTCCACCCCACCAGGATGTGCCATGTGGTAGAGGAAGGGCAAAATGGCCGTCCGGCCCCCATAGCTGTCTGAGGGAGCGTGGCCCGGGCCCCAGCTTTAAAAGGTTAAGAACTCCTGCCTTAGATACGTAAGATCATTACAAACTCTATTAAAACAAGGTTCTCAAGCTACGCCAGGATATAGAGGATGAGGTCAGCAGCAAGGGTGGGCAACAAGTTTCTTCCCCTAGCGTATTTGAGCACTGACCACAAATAATGCACAGAAAATAACCCAGGAATTGACAGTGGCTAGAAGTTGATCTCAAAAACAATTCACTTGGGAGTATGGTGGTGGGTGAGAGTGATGTGGAGATTATGTGAAGGCAAATAAGTCTGAACTCTCACTAGAAGAAGAAAAACTGACTCAACTGGGGCTGCCATGTTTTTCTCAAATACAGTAATGAGAAGACGAGGCTCACTGGAAAGGACAGTAATGTTAGGAAAAGCTGTTGATAGTAGGGAATGGAAAAAACAACATGAGATGGATTCTCAATACTGTATTGGAAACTTAGTCCTTTAGTCTGCAAGGCTTGAACTGAGCTGTTAATGATGGAAAGTTTCCAAAATCAGTAATTCATTTGATTGCCATTCATCAAAAGTTAACTTGAGAGTGCCCAGCAGTAGCAGCAATAGAAGTTCTCTTCCATTTCTGAAACATTGGTGCCTGGGGATGTTAAAGGAGCAGATGAGAAGTGTGTTCTGTTTAAAAATATAACACACACTCCAAGTGATTGGCAATTTCCCCTAGTTTTGCAAGACTATGGCATAAAAAAATGGTCTTGGAGCCAGTGGTGTGCTGGCCCACAGGGATACAGGGATTTATCCCAATGCGCCCCACGACTGGCATTCCCCCAGAGGCAGGCAGAGGTAATGGGAATGTATGGGATTTCTCCCCCCAATAAGCGCCCCCATCACTTCCTGTCCACCGCCCTCCCAAGGTGTCCAGGACACCCCTGCTTGGAGCTGTATGTATTCCAAGACTAAACTTTGTCCCTTGCTAGCAGAAAGGGGTTGCTACTACCACAAAATCCTTGTCTCTTACACAGACCAGCCACTCTTAAGTCAATGTAGGCCAGAGAAATCCCCAAGGCAAAGCTTGGCAGGCAGACAGGCTAGTGGTCTTTTCAATAATGTGTTCCCAAGCTGAGATCAGTAGCTTGAATTACTAGCACAGAATTGGCATTAGATTTTCACAGGTCCTTGCCCCACCGTATCTAGATTATCACATTTTGTACTAGCTGCTGATTCTAGACTTTTTCAAACACTGGCACAAATAAAGCACACTGCCTCGGATGCTGCAGGAAGAGGCAGATTTGGACATGACCAAGTCTGTCTTCCTAGCATTTAAACATTAGGAAAACCAAGTGCTGAGGCACACTCATTTCATGCAGAACAATCTAGACCAATGTTTCCCAACCTTTGGTTTTTGGACTTCATTTCCCAGAAGCCTAAGTCAATTCCCCAAAGCACTGATCAGCCAGTGTACTGAATTAGGCTTCTGGCAATTGAAGTCCCCCTGTGGAGCCTGGGCTCCATGTTGGGAATCACTGATCTAGAGTTTCTCATGACCCACACAGTCAACAGCTTTGCTGTAGTCTGTAAAGCATAGGTTTCTCTTCTGAAATTCCTTAATGTGCTCCAGTGGTCAGATGGTTCGGCATCGATGTCAGAAAATCCCAGGGTGTTAGAATGGATTAAACATTTGCTACCCTTTCATGAAACCGCACATCACCACCTACTCTGTGGCTAGGGCTTGATCTTGGTTGATCCTTCAACTAGAATGAAGAGGTGACTGATCCAGAAGAACTGCTATTCTCTTCCCTGTTTTGAGTGTTCTCTATTGCCACTGGGCTATCTCCCATTCACTATTAGCTGAAAGAACAACAAAGACTTGCTTTATATGGTAGCAGACAGTTGTTTTATGTTTCCCCACATGGTCATACTCCACGTTTCTTAGGCAAGACCTGGGGTAAAAATGGAATTAGCGATATATCTGTATATGTACATGCACATATACCAGTCAAATGGCACCGTTCTTCCATATACTTCTTTATTCCCTCAATAAGATTGGGCAATATTGGTGTGAGAATGAGCCTCTCGCTTGGCTGGCTGCTGCTCCTTACAGGTGGTCCTGCAGCTGCTGATATTGGGGTGGGGTCATCCTACTCTGATACTGTTATAGCAATATCACAAGCTTCACACTTACGCACAGGGGGCGAGTTCAGAAAACTATTTCAGGGGAATAAACAAAAGGCCATTGTTGCTTAATCTGCACCTTAATATACCATGACAAGGAATACACACGGCAGCTCAAAGAATTTGAAAGCATAACATCTCCCATTATTTCTCATTATTCTTTGGAATAATCCCTTCCTGTTTCTGCTCTCATAACTTTCCTTGTCTTGTGAGATGAGAAAACTAGGAAGTTTCAATTTTGGTTAGTAGCAGGTTAAAATTTGCTCTTGCCAATTAGGTCTTGTGAATAGAACAGTCCTCTTGGATAAGGCCAAAACACAGTCTAATCCACCATCTGACTCCACACAAAGGCCAATCAGGTGTGACAAGAAGCTCT
Source organism: Furcifer pardalis (assembly GCA_030440675.1). NCBI lineage: Eukaryota > Metazoa > Chordata > Lepidosauria > Squamata > Chamaeleonidae > Furcifer > Furcifer pardalis. The sequence goes on from CP126894.1 coordinate 61,884,454, forward strand.
ACAAGCAGGACCCATGGACAACAGCCCTGTTCTACTGTTGTGCCAATGACTATGCTCCAAACTACGTTGATCCTGAGCTCTTAGATGTTCTGCATAGCCATCTGGTCTTTAGATGTGAATTTGTTAATATAGTCATTGAATGTTATCTAAACAGATCTTAGAAAGGTTATGGGGACAGGGTCACATTACAATTACCAAAATGCCTCCTCAAGCAGCCTGGTCATTGCCAAACAGAATGTAGGTTTCTGGTAGTGGTAGGCCAAAACCCTTACTTTTTCTGGCTCTGCACTTAAACCAGTGACCATTCTAACTGATCAGACCTTGAGTTATTTTTGTTTTTGTTTTAAATCATGTTAGAAACACACAAAGGTGCTTTCTGGGTTGAAAGGGTTTTTGCTGGAGGAATTCAGCTCAGGAGATGCCAGAATGAGGCACCTTTCATGTCGCCAAGATCTTTTCCCACCGAAGTGGTCCCAATTTATCTACTTGAGTGAAGCATTTTTAAGCAATCAGTAAATCTCTTGCAAATGATTTGGATGTTCCAAGTAAAATGAAAGACAGAGAAAAAGAAACACTCTAATTTGCTCAAACTACCCTTTGGCTAAAATGATTATCTCAAATCTTACCATTAATGCTGATATAGAATTCCTTTCTTTGTGGGCAAACTAAGATTTGCACAAAATAGAGTTTGCCCTATTGGGATGCATCATTACTTCTGGTTTTATGGTATAACAGAGTATGTACTTGTTTTTAACTGTTTGTGAGCCACATCCAATATGCTGATGACACAGTGTTGTTGGCCACAAATCTTGCAGATCTTCAGTTGATGCTGGATTGAATTAGAGCTTCAAGCACAGAATATGGTTTGGATCTTGACACCAAGAAGACGAAATATCTGGTTATAAGTAGAACACCAACTCACGGCAAACTAATGGCAGGAACATAAGAAATCGAAAGTGTGGATAAAATTGTCTATTGGGGGAGTATGTTAAATGAAAATTGGCATCCCGAGGTAATGATTAAAATATGAATAGAAAAAGCAAGAGCCACTTTCATAAAAATGCAACACTTGTTATACAGTAGAGATCTAACTCTCACTACAGAATTCTGTTATGTATTCCCAGTGTTGCTATATGGAGTTGAACCTTGGATATTGTCTAAAACATCTGAAAAGAGGATAGAAGCTTTTGAAATGTGGATCTACAGATAGCTGCTAAGGATATCATGGGTTGATCCTACATGGTAGTGAACCAGGATACTTAAGAGACCGCATCGTCCCAAGGACATCTGTCTGTCCCACCAGCGCGGACCATAGAGGCTCTCTGGTTGTGCCATTGGCACTAGAAGGAGGGCCTTCTCGGTGTCTGCTCCGGCCCTATGGAACCTCCTCCCAATAGAACTACGCCTGCAGACAGAGCTACTGTCCTTCAGGAAAGGAGTGAAAACCTGGTTCGCAAGTCAGGTCTGGGGAATGGATGGATCAATTTCCCCAGCTGGCTGGATGGTTTGAACAAATTTACCCCCAGTGCCTCCTAGCTACAACACCTAGTTTTTAATGATAAGTTTTTAAGCTTCTTTTAAATTTTTAAAACTTTTAATTTTTTTGAACTGGTTTTAAATTGTTGTCGATGCTGATGTGTTGTGAATCGCCCTGGGTCCCCTTGGGGAGGAGGGCGATAAACAAATTTAAATAAATAAATAAATAAATAAAATTGACCATGTAACTAATGTAGAAGTATTGCACTGGATGGATAAAGAAAAATAACTCTTTAAGACCATCAAGCAAAGAAAGCTCCAAAACCTTGGCCATATCATGAGGAACAACATAAAGTATAAAATACTCCAACTCGCTCTGCAAAGAAAGATCCTAGGAAGAGAGGCCCTGGACGTAGACAGACTTCATGCCTGAAGAACCTGAAAGACCGTTGTGGCATGTCCTCGGAAGACCTGTTCAGAGAAGTTAAGAACAGGAAGACAATCGCCATGATGTTAGCCAGTATTGGGAATGGATACAGCACCTGAAGAAGAGTCACCCTGGATCCCTCTACTGGCAGAAAGGTGGCATAGAAATAAAATAAATGTCTAATACACAAATAGTTGATCATTTACTAGAAGCAGTTTATGAAGACGAAGCCATATTAGTTTGCCTCAGTATGTTGGCAACAGTAAAGGAGAAATATAGAAGTGGAGGGAGTCAAAACGTTATCACCCTTTATTTCAGTGTGAACCTTTGCAGTTCAAAATCCACTTTGGAAGACATACATGTCCCCTGTATTCCCTCTTGGTGAGATTCATGTCAAGCTGAAGACAGACATAAGAGATAAAATAACAGTATTAATTCAATGACTATCAAGCTATGAATTAGCAAGTCTTAGCCAGAATGATTAAGAATTAAAAAGGAATCCGAAAAGATCATGGAGGATATGTTACTGAAGACCAAGACCAACCACATGACTGTACAGTATTCCCAATACCATTGATGAGTGTGAAAGCTGGACAGTAAAGAAAGCTGATGGGGGGAAATGTATTAATTTGAAATGTGGTGTTGGAAGACAGCCTTGTGGATACCCTGGACTGCCAAAAAGACAACCAAGCGGTCCTAAAGCAAGTCAAGCATGAACTGTTTCTGGAGGCAAAAAGGATGAAATTGAAACTGCCCTACCTAGGGCATATCTTGAGAAGGCAAAACTCTCTGGAACAGACAACAGTGCTGGGAAAGGTGAAAAGCAGCAGGAAGTGAGGAAACCCAAAGCAAGATGAATCAATTCCCTAAGGCGACCACAGATTATAACTTGCAGGGCCTGAGCACAGCTGTTGGGGACAGAACATTCTGGAGATATCTCATTGATAGGGTTGCCATAAGGCAAAGATGACTTGACAGAACACAACAGCCAGAAAGATAAACTAGGTAGACTTGGCTGGAATAGAAATTGCTGTTTTGGAAACAGGTCGTCATCTGTCAAGGATAACAGCCATTTTACAACCATAATATAGAAAGATGGGTTATTAACATATGCCATGGGCTAAGAAGCCTTGATCTCTATTTAAGACCTTAGCAATGCAGTGGAACTTTTTATGTAGCCAATTTCTGTCATTTTTCTAAGCTCCAAGGTTTCTTAGTGCACTATATATTTCAGTAACTTTCTGTAACATCTTATGCTATAAAACTGTTATCTCCCCTGACTGACTCTGACCTCTGTCCTAGAAACAACCATTCCTACTAATTTTGACGTGCTAAAACATTTTACTTCCTTCCTGCCTTTTCTTTTCTCCCTTTATTTTTGCCACTGTTATTAGAAGCAGGAAACTTTTACTCTTTTCACCCCTCTCCTTGCACTCAAAGGATGGGAAGCAGAAACCAGAGTAGATTAATGTGAGATATGCACCCAATTGCCATCATGACGGCAAAATATCATTTATCCTCACTTCTAAATTAAGCTAAAGCTGAAGTATCCAGTAGAGCTGGGAAACATGTGGCTTATCAATGGTTCTTGAATAGTACTTCCCATTAATCTTGGCCAATATAGCCAATAGTGAGGGCTTTGTAGAGTTGTAGTCCAATAACTTTTGGAGGGTCACTTGCTCTTCATCCCTGGCCACAATATGGAAGAAAACCAAATGATTAAAGGCTTTAAAGCAGTGGTTCCCAACATGGAGCACATGCCCCACAGGGTGACATGAATTCCCAGAAGCCTAAGTCAGCACATTGGTTGATCAGTGCTTTGGGAAATTGACTTAGGCTTCTGGGAATTGAAGTCCAAAATCCAAAGGTTGGGAAACACTGCTTTAAAGTGAACATTGTTGCTAGACTGCTAAAGTTGTCAATCCAAATGTGGTTCTCAGAACGACATGGTCACAGCCAAAGTCCTGCAGCTGGATATCTTATGGCCAGTTATTAAAACACAACTTTATCCTTGGCAATTCTGTTTGTTGCCATCATTTATGGCAGTCCCTAGAGCTCCAGAGCAAGCAGCAGTAGCAGTGCTGGGAACTTTTGGAACAGTAGGACAATTAGCTTCTGCCCCCCCCCTCCCACTTTATATAATAGTTTTAATTAGTCTTTGCTTTGATATAGGTGAGCACTGAGCTGCAGGCAGTGTTTCTTGAGTGCTTTTTAAAATGGTGGGTAGATAGATGTGTGCCTTGCCATAACATATGAACACTTAGATGTTACTTTTCTAATAGCTCTCAGTCAGTCTTCATTAGGCAATTGGAGCTTATCTAATTAGGGCCACAACTGAACCCATCACATGTGGATAACTAAAGAGGCTTCAGGATAGCTTTAAACATTGCAGAAAGCTTAAGTTTAAGATCCCATCCATTATATTTACTTGACAGAAGAATATTCCTGTTTTCTTATTTATAAGCTTCACTGTCTCATTACTAGATATAACTGAAGATAAGTTGTGCCTTGTCTCTTAAGTAGAAAAAGGAGCAGGTGAAATAGCAAACCAGCTGGTTTGGTAGTATCCTGTGAGGGTGTTAACTGTAGTTCACTGTCCAGGACTCACTTTTGGGTTGCCTCTATTAAGGGTGAATAAAACTGGTGTGGATGCTATATGTTTTGTTTTTTAAAAGGCACAAGAGGAATCAAGGAGAAAACATGAGGCACACATTAGAGCATGAGCAGCAGCTTTGGTCCACCAGATGTTTTCAAATTGTAGTTGTCATAGTATTACATCAATTTGCTCTACACTGAGCATAGTTTATGGATTTTGTAAGCCCCATACTTTTGGTGTTGCAGAGGTGTCCACTAGTTCCTAGGGCAGAGTTTCTCATCCTTGGGCCTCCAGGCGTTCTTGGACTTCAATTCCCAGAATCCAAAGTCAGTACACTTGCTGATCAGGGCTTCTGGGAATCGAATTTCAAGAACATCTTGTACCAGACAAGACCGTATGGTAGTTGCTCTTCTTTTTTACCTCCTAGTCATCTGCAGTATTAGCATGGTACTGTTGGTATGACATGCAGGACAGCTTTGAAGATTGTTGAAACAATAGATGTGGAGAGCTCTCAGTGCTGGAGAGGTGCAGTATAAATACCACATGTTACATAAATGTCATTGGACTATTGTTGTCTCTGCTCTAATCGTAACCCCCGTTTCCTTCTTTCCTTCCCTCTGATGCATACTTTTCTCTGTGCAAAATGCCAGTTTTATATAAGGGTAATGAGGAAATGTTGACTGCCCATCATGGAGAGCAAATGTTTCTGGTCCCCAACTCCCATCAGCTTCAGCCAACCTGGCCAGAACCTGAAAATGTGGTGCAGCAGACCACATCATTTGGAGGGCCACATGTCCCCACCACCACCATAGGTACCTCACAACAACTATAGGAGATAGATCAAGTTGAGACGGAGTAATTGGATCTAGATTAACTAATGAGTTTTATGAGGCAATGGAAACTCAATCCTGGCTCTTTCAAGTCCCAGGTCCAACTCTGCAATATCCACACAAGGCTCCTCCAAATAAAAATTACCAACATACGGTTTTTAAAAATTGATTTTATGTGATTCTGAGAACAGTGTAGTGATAACTCAGAATAAAATAGGGAGTAGACACTCATTTCTCAATATTTCAGACATGAAGGGAACAGTTCCCTATATTCCTATACATATTCATTGCAGAACATACATTTTATCTTTTAAAGCAGTAGTAATTCTAATGCATATTAGCAAAATTGTGACAACGGAAATGATGCAGAATGATGGCAACATGATTACAGTTTTTAAAAGGTGTGCTCTGAGTCAGGCACCCTCCAAGCCTTTTGCCTGTTAATAATAATTACATGCTGACAAGTAGATTCTGTGTTATGGTGACCCTTTCTAGGGTTTCTCAGGTTGAGAGTACAGTAATACCTCGGATAACGTTTACCTCAGATAATGCTAAAATCGCATAACGTTAAGTAATCTGGGGAGGAGAATTGGATCGAATAACGTTAAGGTCCTATGGGATGGATCGGATAACAACTACTAAAGCCTGTGCGGTTACAATGTATCTCTATGGAGCTTTAACGTTATCCGATTGATCCCATAGGATTTTAACATGCATTGGATAACACTAAAAATCAGATAACACCAAGACTTGTGGAACCAAGTCTTAGCGTTATCTGAGGTATTACTGTATCTTCTTCTGGGAGCACCCTGGGACTGTGCAACAAGGCCGCACAGGTTGGCACTTTTCCTGGGAGGCACTAATTGGGAATACAGTCAGAGGTTTCCCTCAGTGACCTCACTTGGCCAGTTTACCTGGGAAGAGATCCCACTGGGTATTTTCATGAATGTTGAGCAATACAGCTTAAAGCTAGAGCTTGATAAAGTTCTCTTTCAGATTCCAGGTCCCAGAATCCCCTATTCAATATGGCCAATAGTTCTGCTAGCTTCTTTTTCTTCTTCCGTGTCTAGGCCAGACGTGAACCTGCCAAAATGAAGACACTTTTGGGTGAGTTCATTCTGCAGTTCCTTTTGCCTGACCTAGTGTGACAAGGTTGCTGCTACCAGGGTACGTCCGATTGTGGTTCAAATATACCACCATCTTCAAGGAGGCTCTTTTTGTGTCCCCCAGTCCTGCTAGCTAAGAGATTATGGCTTAAGTCTTTAAGCAGGGGTGTGCTGGGCACCTTGGGAGGGTGGTGGACAGGAAGTGATGGGGCGCCTATTGGGGGGGTTGGGGGGAGAAATCCCATACATTCCCATTACCTCTGCCTGCCTCTGGGGGGCGCCAGTCACTGGGGTGCACCGGGACAAGTCCCTGTATCCCTGTGGGCCAGCACACCGCTGTCTTTAAGAAGAGATTGTGAACCAAGCCTTACTTAGCAGCGGGCAAACTCCTCAGTTTTGCACTAGAGCAGATAAGCAGCAATCAATGGTGTTGCTTTCTCCCTGGTTTTTCCTTCTTAACACCACTCCTGTTGGTCTTTTGCAAGGACCTTTGCAACCTCTCTCTTGTTCCTCCATGGAGGAAATGCAACTGGGCCACCTTCATGAAATAACAAAGTGGAGACTGACATAGCTCTCCCTTAGGGAGGGTTCTCTGTTCTAATGGGTTCTCTCTGAGATGCAGGCAATGATGCATTACCCAGTTTCTTCCTTCACACTCCTTTCCCTCCCTTCAGCCCCCACCCAGTTTTTGTTCTGCTTTGATAGTGTTCAAGTGAAAGTGGAATCCATTTACATTCCCATTGTCTCTTGCAGCTCCTGCATTTGCCTTTTCATCTTGCTTAAACGCACACTTTTAATTGCTGCTTGAAAGTGCCTCAGCCAGCTCAGATGGTGAGGAAGAGTGCCTGTTCTGTGTACTTGAGCTGCTGGCATATATCACATATTCCAGTGAGGCACGAAGGCTTTATTGATTATGTAGGATTTATGATTCATCGCGTAACATTTTACAGCAAGCAAAGGGCCCCACAAGTACTCCAAGCATCTGCTTTCCTAACATTGCTTTGCTTCACCCCCAATGTTCCTTCTGCAAGGTAACTTTTTGAAGAAAACAACATGTTCTCAACCTCTTTGCCTGTCACAGCTGCTTTCTAGGACATAAATGCTCTATATCGGGCTACTCTTTTCACCGAGCAGTATTCAGGAGGAGGTGGCACTGGTTGCTAGAGACTGCCTCTTTTGACGCACCGCCGTCTCTCTAGATTCATTTATATGGCATGTGCTTAGACACATGAAGAATATAGAAGAGTCTATTGGTGACAACTCTTCTTCTTTTTCTTTCCAAAAAGGAAGGGAGATGTACTCTGTTATGTGGGTGGGAGGGCTTGTCAATGCTACTACGGGGGAATGATACAGCCTAATAAAAACTTGAGCAGGGAAAGAAAGTTTCACCATTAATAATCACTGTGAGTTGTCAAGTCACTTCTGACTTATGGCGTATCTTTCCAGGGTTCTTTAGGTAAAGAGTACTCAGAAATGATTTGCCATTTCCTTCTTCTGGGGGCATCCTGAGTCTGTGCAGCTTGCCCAAGGCAAGGAATTGAACTCCCAAGTGCTTTCTTCACGGCCAGATAATTAACTCACTGAACTATCCAGCCAGCAGAAACTCTAAGCAGTCCTATAGCAGTGGACAAGCACGAAATTGTTTCCTTTTGTCAAGGGTATATCTCTCATGAGCAACTAATTGGGCACTGTAGGAGCAGAACTTTGAACTTGATAGAACTTTGATCTGGGCTTCAACGTCTCTCTTGCCTTGAAATGGGCTGCAAAGTCTGCCCTGAGGTTTGGGAGACCTGATATTCTCCAAAAGCTCTTCAAATGATCTGTTCCCATGATGGCGAATCTTGGCACTCCAGATGCTCTTGGACTTCAATTCCCAGAAGCCCAAGCCCCCGTGAATTCACAAGAATGGGTTTGCTGTGATTCATCCGGCCTGTGACGCCCTCATCGCTCCCGGAAGCAGAAGTAAAAGGTGCCCACCCATCTTCCCAATTACTTAACATGAATATTTGAATTGAGGGCAATAATAAGGGAGCTGATGCTACCAAGATTTCGTTTTTGCTTTAAGCAGCGCCCCTGCTCCATCTCAATTAAACCTTTTTAAATCCAGCCAGATGGCCTAATAGGCCTCATAAAAGAATAATTTGTGTCACAGTTCAATGCTGACAGTAAGGTTTTGCCTGTACCTGTCACCCATCCATCTCTATTGATCAAGGAGATGAATAACAGAGGGACCTTCCTGTCCCAGTAGCCCTGTAGCAGGCAGGCAGCGGCTGCCAGATGCTGTCCTTGTGTGCTGTACACTTGTACTATGTATGTCTCCTTCAAAGCAGGATTGCTTCATTTCTCCAGCTGCTGGCAATTACTGAAGACAAACTAGGCTTTTGCACAGATGTACCTTTGGGAATCAGCAAGAGAACAGGCATACCACTCTCATCCAAGTTTGCTCCAGAGTCACTGCCAGGTTAAGAGACTCTATGTCTTAATTTACCTTCCTATCACACTATTACCACCACCAAGTTCAGGCCAGCTAGAGAAACCTGAGATAGTCAACAACTTGTAATTGTGCTTCATTCTGCTGGGTTCTCTGCTGGCAGTAATCTGCAGCTATCATGGGCAACATCTTCCAACCTCTTGGCACCTGATTCAGATCCTTGGGAGGAAACCAGGCAAAGGACAAGTTGGAAGATTCTATTATTGGTCCCACGAGAGTCACTATTTAGAAGTAAACAAAACAAAACAAAACAAAACAAAAAGACAAAAAATGGTATAGTACCTTAAAGACTTAACTCCTGTGAGCTTTTGTGGATCAAATCCATTGTGCCAGACGTAAGAGTGAGGCCTCATGGCACCAATTTATGCACACATCAGGTACAGAGGCACACAATGGTTGGCCAGCCTAACAGAAAAGTAACATTGTGGTTTTAAACTGGCAAGTGTGCTGTGAAGTCTTAGCCTATTCAGCTGCAAATGGTTGCAAAACAAACTTCTCTTGGAAGCTGATGCATCACATCCAAAGAATGGATGCAAAACAAACATTATGGCATTACACAGTTAGTATCTGGTGACAATGGTTTGAGTGACCCAGGCAAAATTGCAACATATAACAACTTGTCATTTGTGGTGCATCAAATTTGATAATGTCCCAGAAACCCTTGACTAATATTCAAATCCCTGAGATGAATGGTCAGCATATGCATGTACTTAATCTCTGCTGTCTCTCTCTGGATTCTAGTCGTGTAATCTGTCTGTTCTAGAATGTCAATTTTCAAGTCCTGTGCAGAGTGCCTAGGTAGATTAAATTGGTTTGAAACTGGTTTCTGTGTATTGCCATTCTTGATGTCTGATTTATGTCCATTAACTCTTTTGTGCAGAGATTGTCCTGTTTGTCCTATGTAGAGTGCAGAGGGACTTTTTTTTGCAAGAGATGGCATAAATCACATTAGCAGAGGAACAAGTAAAATTGCTGTTAATGTTGTGTGTGATGTTGTTGGGTCCTGTAATGCACAAACTAACCACTTCAAAAAAAAAAAAATTCAAGTATAGTAATTAGAAGGAGCCTCACTACAGGTTTTCAAGTTTCCCCCACTCTCGGCTTCCTAAATACTTCCAGTTGATGGAGAGGAAGGCAAAGCAGGGAGAAGGCGGAGTCATCCTCAAGCACTTTCCTACCCTCATACATTGTGCTTCTCCCAGCATCAGTCTATGAAGAAAAATATAATCCAGTCCTACTGAGTCAGAGTGAGCTCTGTCTCCTTTTACTCAAATAGACTTTCTTCTTCTTCTTCTTCTTCTTCTTCTTCTTCTTCTTCTTCTTCTTCTTCTTCTTCTTCTTCTTCTTCTTCTTCTTCTTCTTCTTCTTCTTCTTCTTCTTCTTCTTCTTCTTCTTCTTCTTCTTCTTCTTCTTCTTGTGCCATATCTGAATATGAATATTAGCAATCCTCCTTGTGATCAGCCATGATGACTGTCCTGAGAATATAATGCAGTGGCCTTCTCCATCGCATCATGACACCCATACCACTGATCCATTTCCTGAGTCCTTTTGGCATGCGAAGTCCTCATCACCCCCAAGCCAGTATTGATGAAGCTGCTGCCCTCCATCAAGATTAATTCAAGTGGGATTTAATCCCTTTAGGGACCATCACCCTTTCCTGTGGACTTCGGCATCCAAGGCCGTTAGTCTTCAGGGTTGTCAAGTTAGTTAACCACTACCTGACATTCAGCATTAGGTCATTGGCAGTATAGTCTACTTCTGTGATGTGAACCTTGGCACTTCAGGTGTTCTTGGACTTCAATTACCAGAAACCCAAGTCAGCACTCATGGTGATTGGGGCTTCTGGGAATTGAAGTTCAAGAACATCTTGATTGTCAAGGCTCACCATCACTGGTCTACTCTATTACCATAGCACAGTGATGGCGAACCTTTTAGAGACCAAATGCCCAAACTGCAACCTGGAACCCACTTATTTATCGCAAAATGCCAACATAGCAACTGGGGAAGAAGGAAATGCTTCCATTGGGCTGCTGGGCAGAGGGGGGGGGTGAACTCTGTGCTGTGGGGGAGGGAGGAAGCACTCCCACTGGGCTGCTAGGCAGAGGGGCAGGTCAAACTCTGTGCTGGGGTGACTGCATGGGTGCCCACAGAGAGGGCTCTCAGTGCCATCTCTGGCACGCATGCCATAGGGTCGCTATCACTGCCATAGCAGGATAACCTGGCCTTTTAGGAGTAGGTAAAAACAAGATTAGAATAGAACAGGATGGAACAGGATGATGGGGTGGAACAAGTACTTCTTAATAAAAATCGATGCCAAGAATAGTGGGATATGACAGACAAACATCAGAACAGTATTTTAAATCTAAAAAAACCCAACCCCAATTAATATTGCCATTTCATCAACCCTTTGTTGTCCCCAAAACTGCTGGTTTGCAGCACAATGGCCTGGAATGGCAACTTCTGAGTAGGATAACCCAACCAAATTCACAACACACATGTCACTAGATGAGATGGATTATGCAAGCCACTAGTTATCTGTAGGAACAATATTCCAGTACCATATCAGGGCAGAAAACCAATATTGCAAAAAAAGCCCAAAATATAGACTTCTGAGTAAGAGTGTTGGTGATTTTGGTTATTCGTTTATGGCAAGGGTGCCCAACTATGGCCTGTGGTTCTTCTCCTGTGGGACAGATCCAGCTCCTGATGCCAATTCATCTTGCCCATGAAGGCCTTGTTGCTCCTGGAAGTGGGAGTAAAACATGTCCGTATGGGCATGTTCCACTTCCAGGAAAAATAAGGGCTTTGTGGGTCGGATGAATTGGCATCAGGAGCTAGATCCAGCCCATGGGCCATAGTGACTGGCCCCCTGAATTACGTGACCGGTCCCGGGCCTGAAAAGTTTGGGTACCACTGCTTTATGGTTAACTGAGTATGAGGTAAAAAGAAGAAACAACAGTATTAAAACATGCTGAGATTAGCTCAGCTTTTTTACAGCTCATTCCTCCCACTAACTAGATTTTGCTAGGGTAAAAATATTCCAGAAGCATTTAAAGTAGAAAAAAGGTATCTATATTTATACTTGCCATTTGTAGTTACAATCAATAGAAAAATAGGAAAAACGAGGCCTCCACCATGTGGAGGGCTTCCTGCATGGTTGGAGATCAAGGAAAAAGAAAGAGAAAACAACAGAAACAAGCAAGCAAAAAACCAAGAAGAGGGGACAGAAGCTTGAGGTGCTTGCCTCTAAAGCTAGAGGGATGGAGGAGAACTTTATCAACGGGCCATTGTGTTATTTCCCATGGGGAAATTAATAAAAATTTATTAATAAAAAATTAATGAAAAGATAATGTTCATTAGTTTGGAGGTTTAAATTATTGTTCTGATATTTGTCCATCACACCCACTATTTTCGACAACAATTTTTATTAGGAAGTCTCTGTTCTGGCCCATTCCTATTCCCATCCCATTCTTTTCCATCCATTCTGATTTTGCTTTTACCTACTTCTCTTCCTTTTGCTTACTGTGTTTATAACATCACTGCTACGTTGACCAGCCAGCATTCTGTGATTGTCCGATAGCCATGACCGTTGGATCTGAATCTTTAGTTTGGCCATAGACACCTTTAAGTGCTTGACCATTAAGTTTGGGATTTTCATCCTTTAAAAAATTCAGACCCAGGATGCCACAATGGTAGCCTTACATTTGGTGGGTTTGATTAACATATCTTTAAAGTGCTCTTCTTTTTGGATCCATTATGCTCTGTTTTGCAACTGCTAAAGGACTACTCTATACAAAAGCTTAAATATTGGTTGTAAATAAATATTCTGCCTGTACGCTAATTTCCATTTTGTTGTTAACGTTCATTGAACCACAAAGTTGTATGCCAAGGCAGCTGATGCATTCTATTTAGAGGTGTTTTCTTTGATTGACATTTGTATCAGGCATGGTTTAAAGCAGTGTTTCCCAATGTGGGCCCCACGCCCCACAGGGGGACTTCAATCAGTGATGGGATGACAAAGATTCTACTACCACACCATGACGTCACGGATGTCATGGGCGTGGCCAATGTCATGACGTCATGACGTCATGGGTGAAGCCGACGTCATGATGTCATGACGTTGTGGGCGGGGCCAAAAATAAAAATAAATAAATAAAATAAAAATAAACATACATACACACACACACACACACCTCTCAGCCCACCCACCCAGACAGCTACAGCACAAACCCGTAAATAACTTAAATAAATGAAGAAATAAATAAAATAAAAATTAAATAAAAATACAACCACCCACCCAAAACACAAATAAATTACCCACCCACCCCAAATAAAAACCCCTCGCTTACCTTCCTTGGGACGACGAACCCCCATGGCCCGGGGCCACTCGGCAAGGCGCGCCACACCCGACTGCGGCCACAGGAGCCACTGCCTGCAGCCACCATCCACAGCTGCCGCCGCCGCCACCGGAGGTGCCGCTGCCTGCAGCCCTGTGGCTTCCTCCTCGGGCCGGTACCTTTTTAGCCCGGCTCCGGCCACAGCCAGGGGCGGCGGGCAGCAGTGGCTCTGGCGGTGGCTCCGGCCGCAGCTGCCGAGCCTCCCTGGGCTGTCCGCTGCAGACAAACCCCCATGCCCAGGGGACGCCCGGCGGGGCGCACCGCTGCCGCCGCCTGCAGCTTCCCCCTCTGCTGGGCGCCGCAGCCGGGCTAAAAAAGCACCGGCCCAAGGAGGAGGCCACAGGGCTGCAGGCAGCGGCAGCTCCGGCGGCGGCGGGTGGCGGCTGTGGACGGCAGCTGCAAGCACCCGGCCCACAGGCGCCTGGCGGAGGAGGCGGCAGCAGCGGTGCACCCCGCCGGGCGTCCCCAGGGCATGGGGGCTTGTTGGCAGCGGACGGCCCAGGCAGGCCTCAATGTGCCCCGGGGGAGGTGCCCTCCTCAGAGGGCTGGTGCCGCCGCCGCCGCCGCCGCCGCCGCCGCCGCCGCCGCCGCTGCCCTGAAAGCTCCAAAATAATTTTTTTTTAAAATCGGAGCTAAAATGGCTCCAATTGACTGCACAATGCGTCAGATTGAGTTTCTGCGCATGCGCAGTCAATTGGAGCCATTTTAGCTCCGATTTAAAAAAATTCTTTCGGTGAGGCGTCCGGAACCGGACGCCTCAAAAGTTGTCTACCCTCCCGGAGAACCCTCCGGGATTGGTCCTACCGGTTCCAGGAAACCGTATGGAACCAGGGACATCCCATCACTGACTTCAATTCCCAGAAGCCTAAGTCAGTACATTGACTGCTCAGGGCTTTGGGGAATTGACTTTTGAACTTCTGGGAATTGAAGTCCAAAAACCAAAAGTTAGGAAACACTGTTCTAAAGCATTTTGGTGCATGAAATGGAAGATTCAAATAATGTCCCTGAAAGTTTTTTTTGAAAAATCATTCTTTTTTTCCTTTTAAGTCCCAGAATTCTCTTGCCAGTTTCCTGAGTCTTAATTATATCCATAAATCTGTTATCTATGTTGCCCAGCTGAATGCTAGAATAAATGTTTGCTTTAGATTGATAGACTCTCTATTCATTTAAAACATGTCTGAAGTGGCATAGAATAAAATAGAAAAATTGCCCCCAACCACAATCCCAGTCATAAACATAAAAAGCCATATCTTGGTTTAAATTAGTCTTGCTCTATTCTCCTTTTTGGCAAAGGAATGCAGTTCAGCAAAACACTTTATTGGATTCGGAAGGTCCTGTGTTCAAGGCTCTGGTATCAATATGTAGAACTGAAGGAAAAAAGCTCTTCTGTAACAAATAGTGTTATGTGTGTGATTACAATTTGAGTCCATTTTAGCCAAACATTGAGGCTGACTAACCCCAAGCTGGTTTGGAGCTAACCTGACCCAGTTTGTTCTGTGGGTTGTGTAGATATTTGTATGTATTTGGAGTCGGCGAAAATGTTACAAATGAGGAAAATGAAGGGCTGTGTGACCTGGACTGGTGAGAACTTGGGGGACTGTGCTGCGCAGCGCTATCAGTTTTGGGAAGGTTGTGTTCAGTCAGTGATGAGTCATCCATTTTTCCTTCAATTTTCTTCAGCCCAAGATTCAGACATTCAACTTATTTCCTGGCCCTTTCCCTTTCATAAATGCCTCCTGCGTCAGCCTGCAGCAAACATTAAGCCATTAAAGCAGGGATTCTCAACCTGCGGCCCACGGGCTGGATGAGACCCAAGGTGCCATTTCATGTGCCCCCCCCACTGCCGCCACCACACCCAGAAGTGCCATGTGGTGGAGGAAGGGCAAAATGGCCATCCAGCCCCCGAAGCTGTCTGAGGGAGTATGACCCAGCCCCCGGCTTTAAAAGGCTGAGTACTCCTGCATTAAAGGAAGGGAAAGCAACCACAAGGGGAGAGGGAATGGGGTGGGCTACTTTGAGTTATACAGTCAAAACATCCACAAGAGAATCAGTCATTTCACATTCACAAATAGTCTCACTCCTAAGGCTATGAAACAGAGATGAGCACTGAACTCTAGAGTTGGATATGACTGGCTTTCGAGCAAGGGTGACCTTTACCTTACCCAAGGCTAGTGAAGGCTTAGAACAACCACCTGAAAGAAATAAAAATAGGAACATTCTAGGCATATCAGAAAATGAAATAAAATAAACAAAACAAAACAAAAATCACTGTAGCACTTTAAAGACTAACTGCTATATTTTTATTGTTAGCTTTAATGGATCAAGTCCACTTCTTCAGACAAGGAGTGAAACTTACAGGCATGGTTTTTATACACCAAATTCAGGGGTCAAAGGGAGAAGGGTGTGTTCAAGCAAAATGACATACAAGCAAGCTCAAAAATACTGCTTCCCACAGCCATTAGCAACAATAGATTATTCAGATTAGCTCTAAATGTCTCCCTTTCAATCTCAAAGGGTCTGAGAAAGCCCATTCTGGTCTCTGATCAACCTTTGACCTGCAAACAAAAACACTGTACCTGGTTCCTTCCTGTTTTGCTAAAGAGAATTGGTAGGAAGGTTGTAATATTGTATTGTTGTGCTTGCTTGTCTGTCATTTTGCTTGAACACACCCTTCTCCCTTTGACCCCTGAATTTGGTGTATAAAAACCATGCCTGTAAGTTTCGCTCCTTGTCTGAAGAAGTGGACTTGATCCACGAAAGCTAACAATAAAAATATAGCAGTTAGTCTTTAAAGTGCTACAGTGTTTTTTATTTTGTTTTATTTATTTTGTTTTGTTTTCTGATATGCCTGAACCACTGACTAACACGGCTACTATTCCAAAAAATTCAAGGAACATTCTAGTAAGCGACCTGGCTTCCTCCCTTTGCCTTGTCTGGCTGCCAAATGGCTGTTCAGTCAGGTGGATGGTTATATCAGGAGTCTAATGAGGTTCTTCTGAGCCTTCCCCAGGGGATCAGTTATTGGAATCTCCAATACAGGTTTTAGCTTTCATTTTGGTTTCAGCTATTAGGTTTATTTTACAACTAGTGCCAAGCTTTCTCCCCCTCCAATTTTAGCATTTGTAATCCCTAATTTGTCAGAGCAAGTTTTGGTGCTTTATAGCTATGCTTAAATTGATTCAATGATAAATGAGGACTTCTTGAAACAGCTTGTAGCTGATCTGAAAATGCACAAATATCCCTACTGCACTTTGTTTGGGCACTTTTCTCCAAAGCCATGGCAACCATGTGACCACGTGACCATGGTTACCATGTGAAGAGCTGCCATCAGAAGGAACACTGAGCTAGATGGACCTACATAGAACTCAACAGGATGTGACTCTCTTTGTTCTACATTGCCTTCTTAGCTAAATACTAATCTGTGAAGTAGATTATCAGAAGCTGATGAACTGGTGGACATACTACTGGTGCAGTGGTTCCCAACAAGGGGTACACAGCCCACTAGTGGACTTCAATTCCCAAAAGACTAAGTCAGTACATTGGCTGATCAGTGCTTTGGGGAAATGACTTAGGCTTCTGGGAATTGAAGTCCAAAAACCAGCATTTGGGAAACACTGTACTGGTGGATCGCAGGATCCATCAGAGGATCTGGAGGCATGAAGATGTTTTTAGCTTGAGCTCTTTGTATTGATTTGTATCCCTTGTGTTCTTTCTCTTGTTTCTTTATGCTTTGCCCTCAGCTTCATAGTGTCACCAACCCAGGTGGGTTGGGGGGACAGACAGTATCGCCACTCTACCGAAATTCTTTTTTGCAGGGAAAGGGCTAGTTTGACTCCCACAGCCCCCAAAACTCCAGCCCCGTAGCTTGTATGCTACACCTAAGTCAGCTTCTTTCTCCCCTCGGGTCATGATCCAAACTGATGAGCCTCAGGATATTTGTTCAGTAGCGTGTAAAATGATGTAAGCAGGAAATAAAGTAGAAATATGCCAAGATCCTGTTTCTCAGGATCACACCAAACTTGACACGACACTTCCAGAATCCTTTGGAAATAAGACCTGGATGGTCTTAGCATTTATTTGTTAAAAGGAATAACAAAGTCCATAAGGCAAATTGTTGCTTCAGTAAGCAAAGCATAGCGGTAGCAAATCTGGTTCAGAAAATGCAAAGTAAAATTCTAGCTAAAAGGTTCATAAGTTGCTCTATCTGGCTAACTAATTCCTAGGCACGTAATGTCCTATTACTTTGAATCTAGAAAATAAAAACCCGATTATTTGCTGTCTTGTTCCTCCTGGCTAGAAATTACTCCAAGTTCCAAAGTCAGAGATTTTCTCTAAGTGTTACCTCAGACTGCTGGCTGAGGAATTTCTAAGTATCGAAGTTGGAAAAACGGCTAAGTCCCAAAGTTGGGAAATATTTCTAAGTCTGGCAGCTAGCCTCCCTTTCTCTGATAATCGCTAAGGAGACGGCCTTCGAGGCCACATAGCTTCAGAGTTCCGTTCCTCCTTTGCACTGCATCTTCTCAGGAATGTGGTCCTCCATTCTTGGACACTCTCCTCTCCCTTGATCTCCTGTCTGCATGCGTGCATATGTGCATGCATGCGTGGATCCTTTGGCTATCTGCAGGGCCACTTTTATACACTAAAATGTCACTTACCCCATCCTTAAGAATGTCAAACATCTAAAGATTCGAGGACACTTTTTCTTCCCAACTGTCTTTGGGTGGATGACACTTAAGTTCAGAGTGTATGAACTTGTGTGTGTCCTGCTGGGAGTTCAAAGTGTATGAAATTGCATGTGTCCTGCTGGGTAATTTCTCCCTTTACTAATTAAAGGTGTCGCTAGAGGCATCTATCTAGCTGACGTAATGTCTCACAATAGAAATTCATAGGCCCAATACAATTCAATGCAGGGTTGTTTCTTAAAAAACACAAACTAAATCACACTAACACACTCTTGTGACTTATTTACATAACTAAGGCATTCAAATTCCATGACACATTAGCACCCCAGCATACTCATGTATTCAGTGCTGAACCATCATATAGCAATATAGGATGTTGTCTTAAACTGAGTGAGACTCAGTATAAGTACTGTATTGTCAACTCTGACAAGCAGCAGCTGTCCAGTGTTTCCGGCAGAATTCTTCCCAATCTCAAATTGGGATTCCCTGTTGGTCTCCCTATTCAAGTACTAAACCAGCCTGACATTGCTTAGTTTCTGAAATCAGATGAGCTCAGGTGGTGTTCAAGGTGGTATGGTACTATGGTGGTATTACGGCGAATCCCAACAAAGTGTAGAAACATCTGTCCAATTGGTGCCCTTTAAGTATTGTAATTCCAAGTAATTGTTTGAGCCACTTCTGTAAGGCATGCTGTTCTGACAGTGGGGAGGAATATTAATTCCTCCATATGACTCACTGTGGAAACAATCATTACAGCAATTCTGTGTGTTCACGTTCTTCAAAGACTAATGAATAGGTTAATTGTCTAAAGCTACATTGTTAATTTACTAAAAAGTATGCATTGGCAGATCTTTAATTCAACAGTTCCTGATGAAATACAATGTGGATATCAAGCTGAGCTTCTTCTGTAGGCATCCTGGTCATTCCATCTGAACTGTCCTTTTACAATGAAACAGAAAGTATCTGGGAGAGAATGTGACTAAAAATAAGAAGAAAGAAGGTGAGAGTAAAATGTGTTCAAACTACTAAAATCTGAGACTTGAGCATTTCAGGTGGATCCAGTCTTCAGAGTTCAGTCTACTAGTCAAGGGCTGTGATGGCTCAATGGTTAAGAAGCTCACCTTATTAGCTGTAAGACTGGCAAGTCAGCGGTTCAAAACCCAGGTACTCCATGACGGATTGAGTGCCCATCTCTGTCCCAGCTCTTGGGGATATGAAAGGAGCCTAATTTGGGTGTTCCCTGAGTGGAGTTTCTTCCGCAAAAATCCTTTCAACCCAGAATAATTTCTGACACAAAATTATTATTAGTCTGCTAGTTGGTTCCACTCCCTTTCTCACAAACATAGTAGAAAAATCAGTCTAAGTGTGATGGCTGGATGTTTAGACATAGATATTGTAAAATGAGAAAGCATTTAATTAATTCTGTGGTGGGCCAGGTTCTAAGCCTTCAGAGTAAGTTGTTTTGACATTGTGGAGTTGAAAGGAAGGAAGCTCTTTAGGACTTTGCCTTCAACAGTTGGGATCCTCTTGGATAATAGTCCCCCTGATCTGTAATGTGGGAATCTCCCACTTAGGCAGATGTTGGTGGTACATGTCATGATCCTGGTTTTCATACTCCTCCACCTCTGGGTTTTACAGTGCACTCACTCTTTATTTGCCCAGGCATTGGAAGATCAAGATGTGGTGAGAAGCTAACAAGAATAGACTGGTAGGTAAATTTACTACAAGAAAAAAGGAAATAAAAAGACAATTTCAAAGAATACAAAATTCCCAAATGAGTACAGAATAATTTCTCAAAGGCAAAATGTATTCTGGTGCATAGAGTTTCAATGGCAAAGGAACATCAGGAATATATTTCCTGTAGTATATTTAGAAATCTGTTTAGTGAAAAATAATTTTATGTTTCAAAACCAGAGGATGATAGGATTCAACTACCAAAATAAAGTGATACAAGACTTCAAGATGCATGCAATCATCAACTCATATTCTACATGGCTGTAAACCAATTTGAAAAATACAGATTTTGAAATCAGTTTTTTAGCCAATTGCAGCCTGAGAAGAGCATCAGGTAATAGAACACACAGTAGAGTATAGGACAATCTCAAGAGAGCGATTGTGTTCTGCAATGAAGAAGAATCTCCCTGGTAAACCATGACACTTTGCTTCATTTCAGTGTAATAATGCAGCACAGGTCATTATTCTTATTCCTGAGGTGCCTAAACAGCCAAGAGAGGAGAACAAAATTCTGGTGACGAAATGCAACTGGCACGGTTAAGTGTCATATGTCAAAGAAAGAAGGCCAATATATCTAATAATTAATAACAATACATTGTCAAGTGCATTGTGTTTAGCAGACTAGCAAAAGGACTAAGGCCCTTAGGATGCATAGAAGTTCATAATTTGCATCTCCACAAAGGCAGGGAGAGGAGAGAAGGAGAAGGAAAAAGGACCAAGGGACCAGAAAAAAGAATTTAAAGGGACAAGAACTGAGGGGTCCCACACCCCAGCAAAAGAGAAATTCAAACAACTAAGAGAATCCCAATCAGCCTCTCTTGTGGGAAAATTGGGTCTTGTTTGTGTCATAGTCCACAGATTGACCTAGATAACCCAAGGTTGTTACTCTCAGAAGAGCTTTTAGGTGGGTTTTAAACTCCTGATTAAAATGGGGATAAACAAATTTGTAATGATGCTACCTACCCTAGTAATTCCAGCCAGCTCATTTATGTACAGTATAAATAGGGAAACAGTCATAACAAAATGCCTGCCAAATGGTATAAGATATTATTCTGTGCATAAGATAATTCTGCCCTTCACAATTAAGTGTTTGCCTTTCTGTATAAATGGAACAGAATCTGTTCATTGGGAACCATTATCCATTTCCCCATTTTTCTGCTGAAATTGTTATATTGAGAATTGGATGTGAACAATCTGCTGTAAATTTGCTTTATTCTTACCAAAAATATTTTAATTTCTTTTCTTCCCAGTTTGTAGGCCTGAAGTGACTTGTAAAACAACACTTTTCACATTCTCAGGAAATAACCCATTGATGTACTTCTGAGTTACATGTTACAAAAGAATTTAACACTACTGTATCAATAATTACAATTGCATGCTGCCACATTATTTAAGACTCATGATGACTCTCTCATGGTTTTGTAGGTATAAAATACAGTAGTCAGAATTTGTTTTCTGGTTCCTCCTTCCAGTGGCACACTAGGAACAGGCCCTCAGGACACATAAACCCATCAGCCTCTTATGTTCCAGATGATTTCAGTCGTTCTCCTCCAAGGAAACACAGTGCAGATTCAAAATGCATGTAACAATACTTCATGTGAAATTACTACAGCCAAGATAGTTGAAGAATGTGAAGCCACAAGATTGCCACTGGCCCAGAGTTCAGACAAAGACTTCCTTTTCTTATGGACTGCATTGTTTCCTTTATGACCTCTGTAAAACAAATGGGTGGGCTAATTGTTTGTTTCTGGGGGTGCAGCAAGGTGCCCATTCTGCTCCAAATTGAATGCTGCTGCTGTTGTTTTTTTGCTGACCTTGCATCCTTCCTGAAGGTTGTCCACCCTCAAGCAGCCGGCTGACGTTTCTGTGGCAATCAAGCTTCATGGGTTTTCTGATGCAGCTGTAAGAGGGCACAGAGGTCTTGTGGTCATTAGCAAACTGAGCGGCACAGCTGCTTAGACAATATTTATTGCCAAGCTACACAGCTACTGGGTGTGTGGCAGCTTTCAGGAAGTGCTTGCTTGAAAAACAAACAAAACGATGAATGTGTGGTGTGTGCCACTGACGGCACAGCTGAAATAACAAAGTAAAGAATCTTAGCTTACCCTTGGTCTCTGCCCAAGTACTCCTTACAGCTGCCCACAAACCTGGGTCTTTGAATGAAGGGACAATGGCAGGGTCCCCAACATCACACATTTCCCTGTCCCTGTAAACCAGGGATTCTCAAACTTTGGCCTGTGGGTCAGACGCGGCCCACAATGCCATTTCATCTGGTCCAGCACCACCTCCACCACACCAGGAAGTGCCATGTTGTGGAGGAAGGGTAAAATATCTGTCCAGCCCCCAAAGCTATCTGAGGGAATGTGACCTGGACCCCAGCTTTAAAAGGTTGAGAACTCCTGCTGTAAACCATCAGAGTGTATGTGTGTGTGTCTTCATCTTATATGTCCACTATTGTGTGCTAATTAACTTTGGCAGACCGCTGCAACACTTACCATTTTCCCAGTCTTGTGCATAATTGCACAGTGCCTTGTTTTGTTGTTGTTTTCAGACAGTTGTCTTGCCTGAGACTGCAACCCATTAGTATCCCCTCTCACTTCACAAGGCTCAACACCAACACTGTTGGAAGTGACTGGGTGCAATTCAACCTATGCTCATGTCTTTGAATGGGGAAGAGCATACAGAAAAGACCTCCTAAACTATCCTTTGCCTGCTATGACCTGTGCTGACCTTCATCCTACCTTAGATTGTTATTCTTAGGGTTGCTAATTTCACTTCCTTCCTTCTACACCATGGGTTCCAAACCTTTTCAAGCCAGGGGTCGGGTCACACTCTCTCAGTCAGCTTCCAGGGCTGGACAGCCATTTTGCCCTGTCTGCATGATGGGGGTGGCCATTTTGTCCCAACAGATTCAAAGGGGTAGCCATTTTGTTTCTCAAATGCCCTTTGAGGGGTAGGGCCCACATAAAATACCACTAGGGTCCAGAGGATCTGGCCCACAGGCCTTAGGTTGGGAACCCTGTTCTACACCTTTTTGTATTGTATTGTATTTTCGACTTATATGCCGCCCCACTCGCAGAGCGACTCTGGGCGGCTTACAGAAGAAACAGTTACAATTACACAGGAATTACAGATATCACATAGTAACTACAATTATCGAATATACAGTATATATATCTCCAACAACAGTTACAATTTTTGTTGTCCCCCCCCAACCCCAGGAGGAGACATCTTGCCTTTATTCTCTAAAGATAAAAGAGTTATCACCAGAAGAATGACCCTGTGACAAGCCTCTCTGACCAGGTGAC